>OZ053298.1:47300549-48688049 GCA_964056655.1 Arabis hirsuta
TCTTTAACCTATCGTTCATAGAGAGAGTTGCGATTTCCGTCTTATTAATTTTTTTTTTTACCGGTGAAATTGGTTCTTTGTTTCCGTTATACTAGAATAAATCATTCCGGCTAAGTCTGGATTTTGTTCTTTTCCGACAGTTCGGATTTAGTTGTTTAGTTTGCTTTTGTGTCATTCCTTTTGGAATCGATCCTGTTTGTTTTTGTGATGAATCCTTTTCTTTCAACTGCGTGATTCTCCTTTCCGAAAAACATAAATCTCCGTCCCTATGGTTGGGTCCTTATAGGTAGGGGTGGGCATACGGGAATGTGGGACGGGATTTAATGGGATGGGAACAAGATTTTCGGGACTAGGAAAATATGTTCCATTTGTGTCCCATTTAAAATTCAGGATGGGATAGAACGCGATGGGACGAGAACGGTACGAAAATTCCTATAAAATAACGACATATTCGAATCAAAATAAACCAAACATAATGTAAACTACATAAATATTTCAAATCAAATCATAAAATAAATAATATAAGTTTTTCTAAAAGTAGGTTGCTATTTTTCACTCTCGTATCATTTTTCAGCCACTGCAAATGATTGCTTTTGGAGTTCTATACAAGAAAAAAAAAAAACAAAAGTAGTAATTAATTAATAAAACTAATATGTTGGTGCTGAAAATATCAACGGGTGATGTTAAAGAGGTAAGAAAATGTATTACTTAAACATTACCTTCTGCAACTTCATCCATAAATGCATGCTCTTCCATCACTTGTTTTACGGTTACTCCTACATCATATTATGGTGAAGATCGTAACCAATTTTTTGTTACAATCAGTGCTTCTACCATAGAATATGCTAGGCAACTCCTATACTCATCCGAGATACGACCTCCAATACTAAATGCAGATTCATATGAAACAGTCGAGACCGGAATCGCCAAAACATCTTTTGCCAATCTTGCTAAAACTGGATATTTTGTGCTCTTCGCTTTCCACCAACTCAAGATATCATATTTGGCATCCAAATTATTGTTTATAGGTCTGGGAAAAATACTTTTTACGGGATAAAGAGTCGTGTTTTTTGGAGTGACTGATATTTCTTCTTCTTTCTTATTTATTTATTTGGTTTTGATCCAACTCTCTTTTCAAACCCAATACTGGGAAACTGCGAATTGTTTTCTAGGCGACCAACCAATTATTACAAGATTGGTTGGCTCTCTGTCTAATTTTTCTCATGATTATAGGTTACATTCATGTCTAACCTTATGTACATTCAAAGTTTAACATATTTATGATATGTAAACCATGCAAAGCCATGATTCATAATGGAAATGCTAGAACATGACTGAGAATCGAGAGTTGACTGGCGCAGCGTAAACTTGATAGATTCATTGATTCCAAAGAATAGCTTATCTTCGAATGAAGTGTGATACATAGACGTCCAAGCAAAAGATAAATTAGAAAGTTTTGAAGTTTTATTCAATAAACGTATGACGAGATTAGCTTATTTGTATTAACAAAGTTTTATGTTCCAATCCATTTGAAATCGACTATGAACTCTAAGGTTGATTACTTTTTTTTTTTTTGAAAAACTTTGGAAGTTCTAGATTTTTGATCCATAATCTCTGCCGGTGCCCGGGACCAGCCGTTGATAATACCGCATTTAAGGCGTAAACCATCCTTCCAAAGTGGAATTGAACTAGTGACCTTGAACTTGAGAATTTACACTCAAGACCATTAGACCACCAACCACTTGGTTGGGTTGGTTACTTGACATAGACTTCTGTATTACAATCATCCTGATTAAAAATATGTAGTAAATATTAGAGGGTTTCTTGTTATTAAATGTTAGCTGGTTTTATACAAATTTAGTGGGAAGATGTTAAAGTTAGATTCAATATACTATAGGGGAAGCTATTAGATATTCTTCGAGTAGATCGATCATATAAAAGGATGGACTTTTTATATAAAACTTAGAGGTCTATTTTTTCATCATGACTATGCTTTTCCATCATACTTCAGGTGTTTTATTAATGATGCTGATATATTTTGTCTATACAAAATTTTATAACAAAAGCAATTTTTTTTTTTTGAATTACTAGAAGGTTCGGGGACGAAACCCGTAATTTCTCCATGCCTGAAACTACATTATGTAATATTAGTTTCGTCTTAAGTGTCACTCGAACTAGCGACTTTTAGGCTTTGCCTGAAATCTTTACCAGTTCAGCTATTGGCTCTTGGTATTTTTACAAAATTAATAAATCAAATTGATAGTAATCCCATTTTAAAATATTTGCAAAGTAAGTTTTATTAAATGACAAATTATTTTGTTGACGGGTGCGATATATATTTCAATTAATTGGATAGATAAAATAATTAGACCATAGTTATTTGATACTCTCTCCGTTTCAAAATATAAGATGTTTTAGCTAAAACCGCGAATATTAAAAAATTATTTTTTTCTAAAAAATATCATTTAATATACTAATAAAAATAATTTGACTAATTACACAAAATACTGTTAGTCACATAATATTTAATAAAATTAAAAAGTACATAGAATTGTCAAAATATCTTACATTTTAAAACAGAAAAAATCTCTAAAACATCTTACATTTTGAAAAGAGAGTATAATTGTTTCTTTCTCTGAAATTCGAAGTTATTTTGAGAAAAATGACTTATCCTATTGTTACGTGACAATTTTATTTCATCAATTCTCGTAATGTCTATATAATAAAAAAAAATTAGATAACTAATACTGCCCAATCCAATTTCTACAGACCAATATGATAATGTATGTGACTGCCATTCTCGAGATTCTCCAGATAATTGTATATTAAGATCATTCATTTCATTGGCCCTTTTAAGAAGCCAATTACAATTGATGATAGCTTCACATGAATCGATAGTCGTATTTTATAATGACGAAATCACGATTGGACAAATTCATACATAAATTACATCTGTAATTCAAATCTGAGGGGCTAAAAAATGGACGTTAGTTTCAGTTGTAATAAACTTAAACGCAATGAATGGTGCATGAGGTTTGGTCAAACAATCAAAGCCAAATATTCCAAGTTCCGACACCTATCTTAACGACTTCACTTTCCCTTTCAGTTTTCATCAAAGTTTCGATTGACGACACAAAACGAAAAATAAAACAAAAATGGACAACGAGTGACAAAAATCTAACGTCACAAAATATTGGTAAAAGATAAATATTGATATAGATACCACAGTTTGTACCACTAAATTTTTCCGCTTTTATATTTAGTAAATAGGGATGACATAAAATCGTAACCTATTCGAACCAAAGCGACCAAACCAAATTTTCGGATTTTGGTTTGAAAATATACCGAATTTGTTTTTAGAATAATATATATATATATATATTTTTTTTAATATATTTTTTTTAAAACCGAAACGAATAACAGTTCTAAATATTCTCAAAATCAATTTAAATTCTAAACCAAATCAAACCAAACTTTTTGTTCTGTTTAATTTGGCGAGAGTTTGTCCAATCAAACCAAACCAACCAAATAAACTGGATAGACCGGATGTCCAGATCTATTATCAAAACAACGTATTTTAGAGTTTAGACCGTTGTGCATGAATTTCTCTTAATGGAAAATTTGAAACAAATAAAATAATCAATGTGGTGTTCAGGTTTACGCCAAAGCAATATAAAAATAAATTTAATGGAACGAGGGCACGTGGTTTGATGCGATTAGGGTCTCAGATGTCTATGATTGTTTTCTGAGGAATCATTGGTGCTATATGCCTATGCCTATAGCCTGTGCCTGTGCCATTCTTTTTAGACCCACCAACTCCAATCTTACACAAATAATTGTTGGGAAAATTATCCAATATCTTTAGTATGAATATGATTGAATATGATGGAAATTAAACAACTAATATTTCAAGCTAAACTATTTTATTATTAAAAAAGATTTAGTACAAAAATAAATCTTACACAAAGAATTGTTGGGAAAATTATCCAATATCTTTAGTATGAATATGATTGAATATGATGGAAATTAGATAACTAATATTTCAAACTAAACTATTTTATTATTAAAAAAGATTTAGTACAAAAATAAATCTTACGCAAATAATTGTTGGAAAAATTACCCAATATCTTTAGTATGAATATGATGGAAAATAGACAACTAATATTTCAAGCTAAATTATTTTATTATTAAAAAGGATTTAGTAGAAAAGTAAATCTTACACAAATAATTGTTGGGAAAATTACCCAATAGTATGAATATGATTGAATATGATGGAAATTAGATAACTAATATTTCAAACTAAACTATTTTATTATTAAAAAAGATTTAGTACAAAAATAATTTACAAGTGAACTCTTTTTTTTGTGTCTTCTTAGGCTTATCACAAAATCAAAACCAAACACCCATATTTATAGTAGTGGTGTCTTAGATCCTACAATTATCTAGATTATTCTCTAAACTTTATACACTTATACTCTAACATATTCTAGAATTATCTCTAACCTTTATCCTATATCAATTTATCATGATAATTCTAGAAACTTTCTTATTCTCTATAACTCTTCATTCTTCTCATGATTTGTATGGGCTAATGGAGGGAATATCCAACAAATCTCCCCTTCCCAACTTAGCCCGAAGTTGTCACGATCCTGATGCCTGGACAACAATCTTCAATTTTTTTTATTGGTAGCACCTTGGTCAAAATTGAAAAAGCGGATCAACACAAGATCAATAATCCAAAGCTCGACTGCACATGTAAACACAAGTGAAGTAATATGTAGTACAGAAAATAAATGACACAAGGGAATTGTTAACTAGGGTTCGTTTCCTACTCCCCGGAACCAAGTCCAGAAATCAAATCCACTCGAATCAGAAAGCAAATACAACTTATTCGCAAACGCGTAAATCAAGTACAACTTCTTAATTTACCGCTCTGTTCAATAGCATGGATTCTTCAGGATAAACTAATCTTGAGCTAAACTCCCCCTGAATCTAGACTTGAGTTTTGTGGAATCTCCACACACCAACACCGATTATTGGCAACGGCACGCAGCCACACGTTCTGCTAGCAGCACCAGCAAGACCATACCTCCACACCAGAACACTTGATCAGCTCAAGCAGCACGAACTGCTACAACAACAAACAACAACAACTGCTACAGCAGCAGAAACAACAACCAACAAAGAACAAACGACGATGCCTTCCTCTCAAATAAACTCTATGTATTTTTCTCTTCTAAGACGCGTGAAATAACTCAGCCATCATGCCTCTCTATATATACTTATTAAGAGCACCTCCTTAACGCTAAAGATTATGAGACTTAATTGTGGTAATATGAGCAACATGACAAACTCGAGGCTTTCTTCTCACACTTGGATATAAATCTGATTTAGCTATCCAATCTTGTGACCGTTTCTTCAAATTTGGATAGAATCTTCCGTGTCTCATAATCTTTCTAACTTTCTCAGCATACCGATACCAGTACCTCTTAATGTGTCCAAATTTACCACAGAACCAACATCTTGATCTTCTCACATCTTTATTTTTGACTTCACTCGAACCTATTGGAACGGGTTGTGTCGTGTTCCCACAGACAAAATTTGTTTGTCCACTGGTTTGTTCACCATTGTAATTTAGACCAAAATTGCATTTCTCCACTCTTCCAATTGAGAGAATCTTGTTCAGATCCTTGGTACCACTATTCAACATATGAATCTTTTCCTTGTTTCTGAAAATTCTTGAGTGAGGGTCTCATTTTTTTCAACTTCCGAGTTAAGCTCATCATTCAACCTTTTGTTCAACACATGCAGTGATAATCTCTCTTCAGCCCATGAGATCTTCTCTCTACTCAGTTCCAATCAATTGTCATACAGCTTACGGAATTCAATCTTCATATTTAATTCCTCTTCCTCCTCTGAATCGTCATCGTCCAAGTATCTTTCAAACGTGTCTGTTTTTTCTTTCTCGTCATCTTCAGTGGTTTCATGCTTTGAATCTTCATCAATCTTTGCAGTGAAGACATAATATCCAGTGGCATCATCACCCTTAACTGAACTCTCGTCGGAATCACTCTTGCTCATTCTGGTGTAAGACTTTTTCTTCTTAGCTTGTCCATTCACACACTCATACTTTGTGTGACCGTCTTCCTTGCATTCATAGCACTTTAATTCTTTTTTTTAGCAGTGGGACACTGATATGCTCAAATTTTCCATGAGCTACTCTCTCAAATTAAGAGATCGATGTAGTACTTAGGGGTCGAATCCACAGGGAATTTAAACACACAATCGATTAATGAATTCAAATTATGCTAAGTAAGAATGTATGAATGTAATAAAAAGAGCAAAGTAAACAGTGAATGATTATCAAGGATTTAGAAATTAGTTGGATAAAAAGTTAGGCTATGGGTAATTCGCAGGTTTGACTTGAAATACGGTCGTGTCGATCGACACAGAGAACCATGTCGATCGACATGGAGATAAAAAACGGTTAAGATTTTATTAAGAACGGTTCTAGAACTCAACACGAATGTAAAACCAATCAACTTTCGTTGCAGACTAAATCCCTAAATTCCAAATTTCTTTGCAAATTCAGTGAATAAAGACAAGCATTAAATTCAGGTTCGATTTGTTCACAAAATTACTAAGCCAAATTTTTTTGCGAATAGATAATTTTTCTCATCTAAGATTATGTCCGGTTGTTAATAATATTTTCGCATTTATTAAAGCAACTTAGGATATCCAATTTCAGTTGATCAATCCTAAAATCAGAGTTAAATCAATCTAGATGAAGAACATAAAGATAAATCCTAACAGGGTTTCAATCCTAACGATTTATCATCAAACCATAGAATTATCCTAAACCTAACAAGCAAACTACTCAGACATAGATGCAGTAAACATTATGAATGAATAAAATTGCAAAAAATAGATAGAGTAAGTGATACAGAGATTCGAAAACGATGAAGTCCGGAAGTCTGAAATCTCCTAAAAGCTCTGCAAATCTCTTCTCTCTAAAGTCTCAATTCAAAACTTGATCTCCTTCCTAAAAGCCTAAGGAAAAACTATATACAAAGTCTAAAATTCGGATTGGGCTTTCTGTAAACTTCTGGGCTTTTTGGGCAAAACCGAAATTTCTTCGAAATTTGAAGTCTTCACGCCAAACACGTGTGTGTCGATCAACACACAGGACCGTGTCGATCGACACAGCTCGTAAACTTTGACTCCGACTTGATCACTTTGGCTATTCTTTCCTAGATGCTCCAAAAACTCCCATTAAGCTTTAATCGTCCATTAACCTACAAAGACTCAAAAAGATTCAAAAAATACCAAAAAGACTCTATGAAAAGGACTTATATCATGGTTAAAAACGGGTAAAAACCATGATATATCAGAGACTCAACTATAAAATGCTTATATCCTTGACACTCATGGCATTGTTGCTCATTCCTCTTTGTATCACGTTCACGAGCTCTGTCTCTACTTATTCCTTTATCAATTGAAAGTTTTGTACCATGTTCAACTCTTCTCAAGCCACAACTGAAATTCTTAGCCATTAAACCAATTGTCTCCTTAAGCTCACGAATATCTTGTTGTTCTTTAGAGCCAATTGCTATCCCTTGTGACGTGTTGCTTTTAGTGTTGGATATCTCCATCTCATAAGCTTGAAGATGACCAACCACTTCATCAAAATCAATTGTGTCTGTATCAAGAGCCATACTCATCGCTATTTTCTTAGTTTCAAACTTGGCCAGCAAACTTCTCAACAACTTCTTGACAAGCTTCTTATCTTTGAACTTTTTACCCATATTTTGAGCTTCGTTAGTGATCGAACTAAGTTTTCCACTGAATCCTTCGATGGTTTCATTGTCCTCCATTCTGATTGTTTCAAAATTTGAGGCTAACATATCCAATCTGGATCGTTTCACGTTCGTAGTTCCTTTATACATCATTTTTAGCTTATCCCAAGCTTCTTTAGCGGATTCGCAGCACTGAATTTGCTTAAACTGATTTTCGTTTAGTGCACCGAAGATGGCAGATAGAGCTTTAGCGTTGAGTCTAGCCAATTGCTTCTCTTGATCGGTTCATAGAGACTTTGTCTTAGGAATTTCAAGCTTATCATCTCCTATGGCCGTAGGTGGATTCCATCCAGATTCTACGGCGGTCCACGCATCCTCACTGATTCCTCGAATAATAGCTCTCATCTTCATCTTCCAATATCCATAGTTTCCTTTTTCCAGAATAGGAACCCGTTGCATAGCTATAAACTCTTTTAAGTCCATCCTTTCTATAGGATCTTCACCTGTTGTAAGTTACAACTTGGTTCAGATGCCCGCTTTGATACCAATTGAAAAAGAGGATGAATACAAGATCAATAGCCCAAGCTCGGCCGCACCGAGTTTTCACTTTATTAGAAATTTTACAAGAAGTTTACACACTCTCTTGTTGGTTTTACACAATCCTAAGCCTACCCTTAGTTTGTCACCCAAGATTCTTATTCCTAGCAAGATCAAAGACAAAACTTTTGTCTTTTACACACTTTTGCTACCGTTACAGAGTTCTCACAACTCTCTCAATAGTATAACTCCAGCAATTTTTCTTTTTTCTTAAACGGCTAACCTTAGAAAATTCTACTTCAATCTTTTTTATATTCGTCGGATAAGTAAATCTTCTAAGTTGTTTTTTCCTTTATTTGAACGTATCAAGTTTCTTCAGCTATATCTCCATCTTGGTGCATGATCCACGTCAGCTCTTTTTGCCACGTCACTTTTGTTCTCGTGTTGAAACAACTCTGCATGTTTTCCAGCAACTTGTATCTTGTTGCAACAAAAACTCCTCTTTCAAAAATGACTGACCAGTTTTTGTCTGTGTGTACCTTGTCGAGATGTAGGAGTTTCTCTTCCAGAACTTCTTGAATCCAGTGATGACATATATCAATTTGCTTTGAGCGGGATTGCAATGTTGAATTCTTTGCTAAGTGACTAGCACTCTGGTTATCACATAGCATGATATACTTATCATGCTTTACTCCAAGCTCAAGCAAGAAGTTCTTCATCTAGAACATCTCCTTGCAAGCTTCAGTGGCTACGATATACTCTGCTTCAATAGTGGACAAGGCAACACACTTCTGTAGCTTTGAGTGCCAGGAAACAGCTCCCCCTGCAAAGGTAATAACATACCCTGATGTTGATTTCCTGGAATCTCTGTCACCGGCCCAATCTGCATCAGTGTAGCCCTTTAACTCAAGCTTCTCATTACCAAAACACAAACATCTTTTAGTTATGCCTCGTAGATAATGGAGTATCCGCTTAACCGCCTTCCAATGTTCTTTTCCTGGATTTGCTAGGAAGCGACTCACAACTCCAACTGTGTAGGCAATATCAGGTCTTGTACACACCATGGCATACATAAGGCTGCCAACTGCTGACGCATATGGGGTACTCTCCATTTCTTCCTTTTTTCTCACTTATTGGACTTTGCTTCGTACTTAGCTTGAAATGTCTAGCAAATGGAGTGCTCACCGGCTTCGCCTTGTGCATGTTGAATCTCTCCAATACTTTTTAAACATATCATTCTTGAGATAACCATAATAGCTTCTTCGATCTGTCACGAGTGATTTTCATCCCATGAATCTGTTTTGCTGGCCCCAAGTCTTTCATGGCAAAACACTTGGTCAAATATTTCTTTAGAGCAGCTATCTTGATGTGGTCATGGCCCACAATCAACATATCATCAACATAAAGCAGAAGTATGAGAAAGTCGGCGCCAACATATCTCTTCATGAAGACACAATGGTCATTCTTGATTTTTTTGAAGTTATGATCCATCATAAAGGAGTCAAACTTCTTGTATCATTGTCTTGGAGCTTGTTTAAGGCCATAAAGGCTTTTTTTTTAGTCGACACACCATGTTTTCTTTGCTTGGGACCTTAAATCCTTCAGGTTGATCCATGTAGATCTCCTCCTCGAGGTCACCAGGGAGAACTGCGGTCTTGACATCAAGTTGTTCAATCTCCAAGTCTAGAACCACTGCTAGACCAAGAACAACTCGGATAGAAGATATTTTTACCACTGGAGAAAATATCTCTTCAAAGTCTATGCCTTTCTTTTGGTTCAATCTTTTCACGACCAACCGCGCTTTGTATCTAGGCTTTGAGCTCCCATCTGACTTTATCCGGTATACCCACTTGTTTTTAAGAGCTTTTCTTCCTTTTGGTAATTTCACCAACTCGTATATGTGATTCTCATGGAAGAATTCTATTTCATCTTGCATGGATTTTACCCACTCATCTTTATGAGTGTCGACTATGGCTTCTTCATAGCTTTGAGGCTCTCCCTCATCCGTAAGGGTCACATACTCATCAAGAGTATATCGTGTTGATGGTATACTACCTTTGGTTGACTGTCTTAGTTCAAGCTCCTCTTCTATGGTTTCGTCACCATTTTCATCTGAAGTAGTAGTACCTTCTTCAGGATCAACATCATCATCTTCGACCGCTTCTCCGGGTGTCATCATGTAATTTGTCAGGATCTATGTTTCTTCTAACCCTTAGCTTTGGTTTCTCCGATCTTTTAATGTCTTCGATAGTTTGGTCCTCAAAGAACATAACGTCTCTGCTTCTAATGACCTTTCTATTTATTGGATCCCAAAGTCGATAGCCAAACTCATCTTTTGGTGAGCCAAGATAGATGCACTCCTTAGTCTTGGAATCTAGCTTTGCTCGTTTATCCTTAGGGATGTGAACAAATGCCCTATATCCGAACACCTTCAAATGGTTGTAAGAAACTTTCTTTCCACCAAACTTCTTGTGGGACATCACCATTCAGTGGAATTGATGGTGTAAGGTTGATAATGTCAACCACGGTCATTATTGCTTCTCCCCAGAATGACTTTGGTAGTTTTACATGAGAGAGCATACATCAAAATCTTTCTCCGGTTGTTTGGTTTACTCTCTCAGCAATTCCATTTAGTTGTGGTGTCTTAGGAGGAGTCTTCTCCATCCTGATTCCGTGAATTTTGCAGAATGCCTCAAAGGGACCTCGGTACTCACCACCATTATCAGATCGAACACACTTGATTTTTCGACCCATATCTTGTTCTACTCGAGCTACAAACTCTTTGAAATCATCAAGAACTTGATCTTTCGATTTCAACAGGTGTACCCATACTTTCCTTGAGTGGTCGTCGATGAAGGTGATAAAATATTATGCACCACCCATGGATTTCTCAGACATTAAGCATACAATCAGTATGCATGAGGTCAAGGATGTGCTTCTTTTTCATAGGTGCAGAAGATCTTTGGAAAGAAACTCTATATTGTTTTCCATCTAAGCAATCAGAACATGGTTTGAGAGACTCACCTCTCATATCAGGGAGGGATTTATTTCGAGCGAGGATATTTAGACCCTTCTCGCTTATATGGTCGAGCCTTCGGTGCCATAACTCCATGTCAGCATTTGCGATGTTTACCTCCTCTTTGCAAAGCTTAGCTTGTGTCACATACAATGACCTTTCTTTCTTTCCTCGAGCCATGACCAAGTTTCCTTTGGTTAGCTTCCACTTGCCTTCACCAAAGTGATTACCTAAACTAACATCATCGAGCTTTCCAGTTGATATGAGATTTAGACGCATGTCAGGGACATGCCTTATATCCTTGAGAATGATCTTACATCCGGTGTTTGATGTAAGAATGATGTCCCTCTTTCCAACAATCTTGCTTCTTCCTTAATTCCCCATTTGGACATTACCAAAGTCACCACTTTGGTAGGTTGCAAAGAAGTCTCCATAATTGACACTCTGACTTTCTATGACCTGCCTTGCCACAATAGTAGCATGTTACTCTAGGTCGTGACTTGGAGCGTCCTCGAGATTGATCTCAACCTCGACCTTTGTTATGTCCACGTGTTTTGTCTCTACCCCGTCTATCGATGACGTTCGCCTGTGACTGAGTGTTCAAACCGCGTTCTTTCCTTCTGATTTCTTCGTTTAAAACGCTATCACTGACAGTATCCATGGTAAGCTTTCCATCTGGTGCCTAGTTGCTGAGAGTGACAACTAGTGTGTCCCAACTCTCTGGCAACGAGCTAAGGAGTAGAAGGGCTTGCAGCTCGTCTTCAATCTTCATGTCAACCTTGTTCAGCTGATTTATGAGCCCCTTGAAATTGTTCAAGTGCTCCATCATGATTTGGCCATCCTTATACTCCAACTTTACCAACCGTCGAGCAAGAAGAGCCTTGTTTCGAGGTGTTTTTTTAATCATAGACTCAAGTTTTGTCCATAATTCAAAAGCATTTGTATAGGTAGCGACATGTTCGAAAAGAGATCGATCGATGTACTTACGAATTTCAGCAACCGCTTTTCGATTCAGTAGCTCCCACGCCTTATCATCATTTCCTTCCGGTTTGGTCTGCTTGATGATGGGTTCATGCAAATCCTTGCAATAAAGGTGATCTTCCATCATCGGTTTTCAATATAAGTAGTTGTTCGTCGTGAGTTTGAACATGTCACCTTCAATGGTAACGGTAGCCTCCATCTTGATTCGCACAAGATATCGATGTTATAAATCGACCTTGCTCTGATACCAGTTGTTGGAAAAATTACCCAATATTCTTAGTGTGAGTATGATGGAAATTAGACAACTAGAATTTCAAGCCAAACTATTTTATTATTAGAAAAGATTTAGTACAAAAGTAATTTACAAGTGAACTCTCTTTTTCGTGTCTTCTTAGGCTTATCACAAAATGAAATCAAGCACCCATATTTATAGTAGTGGTGCTTTGGATCCTACAATATTCTAGATTATTCTCTAAACTTTATACACTTATACTCTAACATATTCTAGAATTATTTCTAACCCTTATCCTATATCAATTTATCATGATAATTTTAGAAATTTTTTTATTCTCTATAACTTTAGAGTTATCTTCATTTTTCTCATGATTTTTATGGACTAATGAATGAAATATCCAACAATAATTTGGTTCTTTTCTACTATGTTTTTATTCTGATTATTTAAAAATTAAAACTAACTATCTCATTCGTAACCAACGACATATATATTGACATTCACATTTTAGATTCAAGTAATGATACACACGCAGCAGTAGCACATGTGTATATATACATATAATAGTACAATAGAAAGATACGATTTTGATAGCTAGGTATATAAAATTAATGATAATGGAGTAATACTAAGTAAGAAATATCAAGAGCTAATAAATTAATTGGTAAAACTCTCAGACAAAGACAAAGATTAGAAGTTGTAAGTTCAAAAATTACTATTGGATAGAAACTAATATTACATAATGTGGTTTCAGGATTGTAGGAATTACGGGTTACGGACTATAACTTTTTGGTAATTTAAAAAAATAAATGTACATTTAATGTTGGAGAAACGTGATTCGATCGTGAACGCATACTATGTGTTTAGAATTAGGGTTGGACGTAGTGGATAATTAATATATTTTGATTTTTCGAAAATGTTGTGATTCGCTCCTTTTTTAACGTGAAGATAAAAAAATATTTGAAATATTTATAAAGCATTAGTTAAAAAAAAAAAAAAATTATAAAGCATCAAAATTAAAAATGGCAGTAGCACATGTTTATATATACATATAATATTACAAAATGAACTACAATATTTATCTTCAAATTAACTTTTGTGCTGTAAAAAAATTAACCATTCTATAATCAAGTTGATAAATAATGTTCTTAAAATTGGCAGATATATAATAAATATACTGTTTGTATATGTCTATTTATCTGTATATAATACTCATATATGGGTGTATTTATACTTTCAAATCAAAATAGATATCTGAAAGTTTTTAAGGTTTGTGTTTTGATTCAGATCTATAACCCCCGTATAAGTGTTTGAAAAGGCATTTGTAATTTTTTGGTGCAAATTTTGGTTACGTGGAACAACGAGGTTTAAAATGATCGTAAATGGAAATATTTATTTGTGAACATTTTGGGTCATGATAAGAAGTGATGTTATGTGTAAACTACCTTTTCTTTCTTGCATGAAACTAATCCACGTGTGATATCTATAATGGAAAATTAAAAAAAAAAAAACTATAATGGCATTAACTAGATTGAAATGGAGTCCGATGAAATGGTGGCGTCCATACAAAAGAAGCACAAAATATTAGTAGTGGAGCTTTATTCTTTCCGACTCATACCAACCATTGATAATATATCTAACGGTTATTTTATAGATAGTGAACGCATAATCGGCTCAAAAATTGATTGGTCAACTTAAAAAAATTCAAATGACCCTAATTGTATTGTAATATTTTTTAACCATGAGCCATGTTCAAGTGTACATGCAATGATGCAATTGCAAATACTTGCTAAACTCTTAATGGACTTTAAGATTCGAGTAGCAAATAGGAGACATGGGGAACCTCCTCTTACGCCTTCACATCTTATCAAATTTATCGACAAGTTCGTAATCGCTTATCTATAATTCGATGTATGGGGGATAGCCACTTCGAAGGCGAAATGGAAACATGGTATGCTGCAAGATAAAACAAACTGTCGGAAAAATGATTATTCCTGCATTTTAGCATTATATAGCACTTGACGTAAAAACATTTTTTTTTGTTTGAATAAAAATTTGAAAAGAGGAATTTAGTTAATTCTTGACAAGAATAAATGGCTACAATCTTTTTGTGGGTACAATCCAATTTCAGTTGACCTCTATGGATTTAAGTCACGAGACAAAGTAATACACTTGCAAAAATTGGACACGTATATAGTTGGGGCACATGTAAAGAATCAGGACACGGAGCTTTGGATAGTCAAGTTCCAAACTTCAAAACTCGTGGAGTAAGAGAGACTCAACTACAAGAAAATCACATTAAGCAACTCAAAATTTGTGGCAAAAGTTTTAACCAAAAAACAAATTGTGACAAAATTACAATTCAACATTATTTGAGAGTTTGAGTTTGCAGAAAGTTCGTGTTAATGTTAGGATTAGTAAACGCAATAATGATTAAGAAAACAAAGAAAAATATGGTGACATGCATGTGTCCGACCTCATTTTCTATAGTATAAAGATTATTAATAAATTGAATCGTTTCATAATAACTAGTCTAATGCAAATGATAACTAGCAATTGCTGGTCAATTTTGTCTTACATCATCTCTTATGGAAAAACAAGAGCCAAACAAATTATTATGTATATAAAAAGTCTTCTAAAATGGGTCCAACCACTTGTCAATTATTCATAATACTCTTCCAAACTCTGATACATCTCTCCCAGATTTTAGCGTATGATGAGATAACGCTTGAAACCAACGGTTTATCCGCACTAGTTGTCGCATATATACAAAACATATATATATATAATCTATGGACTATGAAAAGAGAAGCTAAAAAATAAGAGCACTTTCAATGGTGAGATATTCTAACAAATATCTCATCATATATAATATTAATATTTTTCATATAATTTATTTTGTATAACTAAATTGAAATTAGAAAAAAATATGAATCAATAATGTGATGACAAGTGGTAAAGAGGTTTCTCAAAATTTTGCTAAAATTTCTCAAATAAGAAACTCATATTCCTTTTTTTCTTACTTTCTTCTACTTTTACTAATTTTTTATTATGAGAAACGTACTTAAAAACTTTCATTAGAGATGCTTTAACATATATTGTAAGAAATACCAAAAGAAAGCTAAGGATTAAGGAACCGTCAAAACTCACATGCCAAATGAAATTAAAATTTGTGGACACGAGATTCCTAACCAGAGTGAATACAAATAAAATAATAAATACATCTTACTATAGAGTAAATTCAGCTAGACTAATAGTTTTATTAGTTACACTTTGGCTCTTATCGGACTTGTATTTCAAATGTGGTGTTGTTATACACGGAGAAAACTGTAAAATTGTTTAGATTCGAAATAATTTGACATGCTCGCCTCTAGTCAGTAGTCACAACCGGAGAGATGCACAACTCTAAATTAAAACCTTAATTCAATGTTGAAAAAAACTTATCGTACTATTTAAGACTCTAATGTGTTATCAAAACAATTAAACTTTCAATAGATTCAACTTATAAATAAATTAAAGAACGTGAGTATGAAATAAAATAATAAATTAGAAAATGAATAAAAAACTAGATAAATAACGGGAAAATTTTAAAAATGCTACTTTTGAAATATAATTTTGTGAAAATGTCATTTGAGTTGTTTATTTTCAAAATTTTCATAAATTAAGGATTTTTTAAGTCTTAAACCCTACAATTTTTAACTATAAAATTTTTTTGACCCTAACAAACCCTAAACCCCAAAAACTAAACCTAACATAAATGATATTTTTGACTAAATAATATATTATTTGTAACATCCCGGTTTCAGAAAATTTGTGGTGCATACATAGAGGTTTAAGAGAATTGATTTAGCTACCTATATCACTAAAGTGCACTTATCTTTTCCGTCACTCATCCAGAGAGAACTCCAGAGTTAAGCGTATTTGGGTTAGAGTAAATTAAGGATGAGTGACCTATTGGGAAATCATTTCCAGTACTTTGTGAGTGAGGACAAAACACGAGAAAAAATCATGTAGTGATTTGCAGGGTCATTAAACAAGTTTTTCAAGCCTTAGGACTAACGCACCGATCGTCGGACAGAGATGGGCCCACGGGCCAAGAATGGGCGTAGAGCCCACTGGCATGGACGGTCGGAGCGTTACATTATTAATGGTATTTTTGAAAACATTTTTAAAAAATGGAATTTTTTAAAAATTCTCAAAAATAACTCTGATAATGTATTTTTCTTAAAAGAATGAATAGGATAGTTCAATATATATATGAATGTTTATGGACCGGCCAAAATAAGATCAACACTTTTTCTGTTTTGTTTCAGTGCTGTTATAGATATAAAATAGATAAGATTTTTCATTCGACCAACTAAAAAGAAGAAGAAAATAATAGGATAAGGTGGAGTTTATAAATGTATACTAGTATGCCGACTAAAAAAAATAAAAAATGTATACTAGTATAAAAATAATAGGATAAGTTGGAAAGTTTTAATTGGTGCAGTTTCGTTAATCATTATATTTTACATCCAATGCAAAGCCGTCACGAGTCACGAGCGTCCAAAAAGTTTTGTGCATTCAGGTTCAAAGAGACTATTTCCCAATGTGACAGAAAAATACTATAACAAACCCTATTTCCCAAAAACAAGTATTTTACTTTCTCTCTCTCCTAATAAAAGATTTTCTAGTTAAAAACGCATAATTTAAGAATTTTATTAATTTAGTTTGTTTTTATTTTTGTTTTTATAGCATTCAAAATATCATTTAATATCTAAATAAAAATTTAGGATCTCATCAGTATATAATGCGGACAGATGCTCGTTTTGATATTAATTGTTAGTGCGAGAACTGCTGCTATAGAGAGTATTGTAAAGTATGTATTAGTATGGGAAACGTACACAATACACAAGGGGGTTTTTTCTCCAAAATATTTTACTATATTAAACGATAAGTACAATTACAAGCTCCACTTATCAACTTTAATCTTACCCTCACGTGTTCACAAATCACACATGATCTTGTGAACCTATCACTATCTCTTAACTCCTTTGATCAATATCTCTTTTCTAGACAATCTTAAATCCCCTTTGCTAAGAAATATATTCTATCGTTGTGTTAACTGTCCTACTAGGCTAACACGTCTTGTTTATACACAATAGGAAAAAGCGGTTAATCCTAGCCTTTATCTCCAAGTCTTGATGATCTCAAATCTTCAAGAATATTCTCATTTTCCTTATTCTTAGCCAAGAGATAATGAAAGATCTTCAATACTCTTCAAGACACTTCTCCAATTCAGCTCCACGTCTAGGCTTGTCCTTGACACTTGAGTAGCTTGGTCCAGTCCATCTCTTCAAGCCCACCTAGCTTTAAGCTCAATGCAGTATGCTTATATCACTTCCTGTAGTATTTCGCAACTGGTACATGATACTACTTCAACAGCTACACCTTCATGTTTTAGATATTTTACCAACAGTTTCTCAACTCCTTTGATAAACATATGTATCAACTTATATTGAATTCTAATAATCATTCAACATACACTTTCATTTTCGGCTCCTATGTGTGTGTATTTAGTATTTTTATCTCATGTGATTGTATTCTTAAACTACTTTTTTCTATTAACATGAGATCTTAGACTAAACTCCAAACTATTTTTACGATTTGTAACATAATATTTCTACCATTTAAAACGCTTACTGAAACAATCCGACCAATTTTTTTTTATAACATTAGACTCGAATTAATGTTATCATAAACATTACTTCTCAATATCCAATCAAACCCACATCAAACAACAAATTTTAACTCAACAACGAATAATCCATTAAACCAAATAACTATTTCAATTCAACGATTAAACCAATTTAAATCAACCATTAAATCAATTTAAATATGTCGACATATTTTTTGGTTTTCCAAAGTATATATGTGGTGATAAGACGCAGATAGAGCAAAAAAAAGGTTGGAGGAATCACTATCAAAGACTCGTATGCATAATTTAGTTTATTTAAAGATTGATTGACACAGCCTTAGGGAAGCTCGGGTTGTTAGTAAAATTGATTTCTTTTTAACATATTTTATTTATTAATATTAATTTTTTTTTGTTTTTTGTGGAGGAGGGATAAGCTGGAGAGGTGAAAATAATTATCCCCTGTACTTTAGTTATTAATTAACAAAAAAGGATATTTTAGTTTGAGATGCCAAAACCAACAAGTAACTCAAGAGAAAACAAAACTGTAAAGTGAATAGGGATTAGTGATAAGATTAAGAAGTTTGATTAGTTTGTTGATTTAATATAAGCAAAATGGACGGTTAAGACTTAAGACGAAGAAGTAGAGTCATAATCCAACAACATTATGGTTTTTTTAGGAGTCATTACTGTTTTACTAAATTAAACGTGGATTACAAATCATCTAAGTTAGTGTTAGGTATGATAAATTTCCTAACGTATTGAGATATATCTTTACATATAAACTAATTCATAAACCATTTAGAATAAAAAGGTGGATATGCCCGCCGTATGCGGATATGCCATGTTTTCCAATTATATAGTAATTTGGTTAAAGATCCGCGTATATACAATTTGTGATATATTGATCTCTTATAAATTTGATATCTTATAAATTTGTGAAAAAAATATTTAGTTGTATAAAATAAATTTGGATCACTCGTGAAAATAAATAAAATAAAAGTGATAACATTGTTGGAAAACTACTAACTCAAAAGCATAACATTTATTTATTAATTTTAATGCCTTTGGTATTTGATTTAGAATTAAATTTTATCACATCTTATCAAATTATTTATTTTTTATTCATTTTTAAATTAGGTGTACCTTTTTATTTTTTTCCTATTTTACTACTTAAATATTTATTTTTAAAAATAAATCTATTCTCATATTTGTATATAAACTATTTTTACCACAAATCAAACACGAAAAAAATGTAAGACAAAATTAGGTCACCCCCATAAAGTGATAAAATAAAATTGAGAATGTCAACACAACTATTTATAGAGAAGTCTATCAAATATTTATATATTTTATTCTCATATTTATTTCTTATATTATTCGATATTGAATTAATTATTTCATATCAGTCCAAATAATTAAACTTTTTAATCATATTTAAATTACGTTTATATTTTCTAATCCTATTTAAATTATGTTTACTTTTCATTATCTCAATTAAATTATAATAAGATATTTTCAAATAATTAGATTTTCCTAATTCTATTTAAATTAAATTTAGACTTTTTTTAATGCTATTTAAATTAGGTTTACTTTTCACTATTTTAAAAATAGATATAAATAGATAAATCTTTTGACAAATGGTTAAATCTAATTAAAAAATTACACTTATATACACGTGTCAAAATCTAATCAATCGATTTGACACGTGCCACGATAATGTTAATTACAAAGTTTGACGCATCAAGCTTTATATAATAAGATATTTAACTTTAGTTTTTAAAAATTATTATTTAAGTTACATAAATAGTTGAGAAATTTCAAAAAATACCATTTTTCAAATGTCACTTTACAAAAATGCCACACTTTTGAAATCTTTGCAAAAATGCCATTTTCTGAAAATTATTTTTTCTTTATATTATTTATGTTTGGGTTAATTATGTTCTATTAGGGTTTAGTTTTGAGGGTTTAGGGGGTTTAGGGGTCAAAACATTTTTTTAGAGTTTAGAGTTTTAAGATCTAAGTTTTATAAATCTATAATTAGTGGCATTTTTGCAAATGAACAGCCCTAAATGGCATTATTGCAAATATGCACACAAAAAATGATATTTTTGTAATTGTCTCTAAATAGTTTGAGAAATCAGTTAGTATGTTTTGAAGTTTACAATTCATCATCACCGTTTCTTTATAAAAACTGAAATAGAAAAAATAAAAATAAATCATCTTTATAAAAGAAAAAAAAATCTGGAATATCAATATTTTGAAATGGAGAAAGTATATATATGTTTTAGAGGGAAACACTAATTTGGGTTCTCCTTAAAACAGTCCAAAAACTAATCTAATCATTTTGGAAACTTAGGGTTACATAATACTAACATTAATAATCATTAAAATTCAATATAACTGAAAGGTTTAATAATCAATGACGACGAATGGTATGTTATACGAATAGTGAAATGATGAAATAACAAAATATTTAAATAGCGAAACAATTTTTTTTTTCCATTCATTCATTGATATCAAAAGAGAATACAAAGTTATTGGAGAAACTTCGAAAGAAAATTATTACATAAACATAAATATGCGTCATATACTGAAGATGAGAGACAAAAAAAAGTGAAATTAGCGATGCTTGGTTAAATTTTGTTGAATTAATGAAACGCTAGAAAAAATATTTTGGATAAACGAAATTGTGGGAAGAAATTGCTCTAGAGAAGAGAGCAATTAGGGAAAATTTAAAAAAAAAAAGAAGAAGAGAGGAGTGAAACAATGGGCCAAACAGTAATTACGGGCCTGCTTCATTGGTCCCATTAGAATAAATAAAATCATATCGTTCTTAATTATCCAATACACAGTTTCGTTTCTCAATCCGAACTTAATAATTTTTTTGTGAATCTGTAATTTGAAATTTATTAGCATCAGCTTTGTTCTTCGTAATTCCGGTATCTGCAAGCCAGTTCTACATTTTATTCCCAAGATACATGATCATAAATGTTAATGAAAAGTGTGCATGAAGAAACAGGGATGCATAACCAAAATTGACAAGACCTATGATCCCAAAATAAAATGTGACATGTCTGAGGATTCTTGTGTCTTTATTATCAAAGCATTTTTTTTTTTTTTGAAACTATTATTATCAAAACATTGAGAAAGTAGTTTGAGTTGTTAGCATAAATCTTGCAGATATTTTATTCATTCTACATTTAATATGATTCTCAAGTGAAATAAAGACATTTCACAGTTCACAGGTTATCTATCCTCACTTTTCTAATGTGACCTTTTGGCTTTTCCCTTTCATACTTCACAGTTCACATGCTCTGTACTAAATTTTATATTTTATATTCACTCTTTGATAATTGTCAGAGAAAATCGACCATTCAAAATACTACAAAAAGTACCAAAAGATTAAACAAAATTTTATCTAATGGTTTCAAGAGGTTGGCCTCGTGCAGTGTTTATGTGTCATTTCTTCATTTTTTTTTGTCTCGGTTTTGTACAGATTTTAATTTTAGAGTAAAATCGTATCTTCTTTTGAGTTATCTTCCTCTTTTTCTATATATTTTTTTACTTCACAAGCAAGAAGTTATAACAAACAAACAAAAACACAATCCTAAACAACTCAATCTCACCAAACTAAACACAATTGTTACAAGCAACCATGAAACTAAGCCACTAAAAATGAATCCGAATGATTCAGTGTATATAAGTTCCTTTCTTCTTCTTTTGCTTTGTGGGTTTCATTCTCTGGTAATAAAATTCTTTGTTTTTTTACCACATTACATCAAAATCTAAAGGTTTTTTTACATCGATATGTTTTGTCTGGTGATGCGGAAATTAAGGAAAGAACCAGACCTTGATGAAGATAGAAAGAAACATCTGCAGACCAAATGCTGCAGCCACTACCACCGTCACATCATTATTCGTCTCGAGGTAAGACCGTAGATTTAGGGCAACAAAGCACGACGACGCGCTACCAGCTAAGAGTATAATCACCCATCTCAGAAACTCTACTGGAATAAGCAATGGAAGCTGCAAAAAAAGAATGATCCTGAGTGTTAGAATGTTTAAACAGCATGCAGTAATATCGACCAAATATAAAATATACAAATTTATGTCAATGTACATGGTCATTGGAAGTTAAGTTACCGAAACCATATGTGTATCAAGTATATGCATTTTTATCTTAAGTGTTACTGATCATCAATTGATTAGTTTTAACAGTAAAAAGAGGCAGGAGTTACCGGAGATACTTACAGAGGTTGGAATGAAAATGAAGAGAGAGTATCCCCAGAGGCACCAGAATCTTAGAAGATCAGCTTTGGACCCCATATACTTGAGTGAGAAATAAAATCCCAGAGGCACAATTATTGCATACCCATAGATTATAGATGCTGCCAAATTTATGTAGTTCACATCAAAGATCCAAAGAGCAGCACTATCGGTTCGTTTCTTCACCAGATACGTGGCACAATTTCCGAGAGAAGCAAGCACAAACACAAGTGTAGTGCAGATCCAGACAAGTCCATACCTAACAGAGCGACAAAATGCACACACGAGTCATTAATCTAGAAGACTTTGTTAAATGCCTATCTTTTAGCCCGTCTTCAGTGGATAACATGTCTTGCTAATTGAATATATGCACTTGTTGTGGTGCTCTGCATTCATGTATCCAAGAGCAAAGGCGGATCCGTTATGATTTCTTTTATCTTTGCTTGAAGTAATATAGGAGATTAGGAGTAAATGCATTATTATGCATACAATAGGGACATGTGTCTTTACTCAACCAGATATATCCTATTGTCAAACCTCAGGTTTCCTTTGCAAGAAGATGACACTACATCAACCTTATCTTAATCTTACGGAGACTATGTTATATAGACTATGAAAATAGCTAGAAGCCTAAATTTAACGTGAGGAACTGTATTATCAAGCGACATCTAACATCTACAGTAAATCAGCTCTGGAGGAATATTCAAGCAGCAAAAGTATAGTTGCACAAAACCCAACCCAAGAGACAAAATAAAAGAGTAAGCAGGAAGAAATTTCACATTAAAAATCCACCTTTTATCCCTGACAACATTCCTGGTTTCAAAATTTGAAACTACGGGTTTAATCATCAAATACCAAAAGGTTTATTGGCAATCTCTACTCCAGTAGAACTATTTATCTAATGTGGCAACAGGGAAGCATTCCCCAAACCTATGACATATTCATTCCTCTGACCATGTGTTTTTGGATGGAGAAGATAACACTTAAAATGGTAACAAATTAACAGCCTGAGTGCGCAGTGGACTGATTTAAGAAATCCAAAGAACTCTTGCAGAGCAAAGAGCAATTACCAACAAGAGTCAAGGGGAAAAGGCATTAAAAGACTTACATATCAGGGTTTGCATCAATCTTGTTGAAAAAATCTCCACTAGTGGGATATAAGGAACTCATCAATCTGTTTACAACAACGTCTGTGTCCACGTCAAAGTACTGGGTATATGAGTAGACATTAAAAAAGCCCTTCCAGTTATTTGATGGCTGTTGTTCAGGTCCTTCTACAAGTGTGGATAAAATAAGGTGAAAACAAAGGTATATAGGATCTTGAAATACATAAGAACATAGGCTCTACTCAAACAAGCATATTCTTTCAACCACCGTATTCTTATTGTCATAAACATGATGAATACAGAGTATATATATATATATACCTGTTGGGCTCTCAAGAGTTTGATAACCCTTTGAATTGTTTCCTTGATATGGTGGAAATATTTGCATGTTTGCAGAAGGGCCTGCAAATAATGCAGAACACAAGCAAGCAACAGTCAAAAACTCTTTCACTACCAGAAAAAAAAAAAGAAGGTTAATTGCGGAAGACAGTTCAAGGCAGAAACTAGCAAAACCTTCATTTACGCTTGCTATATGTACATCTTTGCTTTTCTTGTCGTCGCTGATCACAGCCTTCCCCAAAAGAGAAAACACAGATTTTTTTGTATCAGACATTATATGATAACAACACAAGAATCCTCTACTGAAAATGGAAAAAGAGCTTGAAGAACCCTTTTTAATAACAAATATAGAAACCCAGAAATACGAATTTGAGGAAATCGATAGAAAACAAGCAAATTCAAAGGGGGATTAAACGACAACATGCACGAAATCCATTAAAGTTCCAAACAAGGAACCCAGAAAACACAAAGAAACAATGGAAAAATAACTCAATCAACGAGTTCATCAATGGTGAAATCGCATACGCAAATAGATTTATTATATAAAAAAAACTTACAGGAACTGAACCAAGCAAATGACTTGTCTGTAGATTAGCGAACGACTCATCCATCGAAACAATACCCACAAAACGAAAACTTTTAGTGGAATCGAAGGAAAATTCTTATCTCATTCAGAAATCGATAAATCGGAAAGAGAAAAAAAAATCGTCTCTTTCTCTGAAAATTTTCTTAAGTTTTCTGGGTTTTCTTCTTCTTCTTCCTCTCCGTCGTCGTGGAAAGCAATTGGGAAAGGGAAGACGGAAACTGAGAGAGAAAGATCCACGCGCTTTCTTAACAAGGTGTATCACACGCGCTATTCAACGCTACTGGGCCTTACAAGCACGGCCCATATCGATTTTTGACCCGACCCGACCCGAGAGACCGGTTTGAGGAGCGTCACAAGAATTCACTGTGTGTTTTTTTTTCTTTCTATCTTCCCTCTCGAAGGAAAGCTAAATGGAGCCCTAGACTGGTGTTATCACTCGCCAACACTTTGCTTTTATTTTTACACCTCTCCATTTTTTTTTTGGGTTTGTTTCTTCGCCGGAGAAGATGAATACGAGAGAAATCAATGGTTCTACCTCCGCCGTTAGATCGATATCTCTTCCGAAGCAGCCCGATTACAGTAGCAAGCATGTCCAGGTCTTTCGCTATATACTTTTGTGCTTTGCTTTTAGCGTCTTTCATCTTCGGGATTATTGCTTCAGCTTAACTGGCTTTTTTTTTTTTGCACGAGACCTACGATTTTTGTTTTTGTTGTTGTTACCCTCTTTCGTGGGGTTTGCAAATTAGATAAATTTGTTTCACGAGCATTGTTGGTTTCTGAGTGTAGAAACAGTTCAATTTTTTTTTCTAACTCTTCAATGGTGGCATTTGAAATAGTATGGAAGTATTTTGAATGTTTCAGAAGTGGTGACTATTTGTTGTTGGTAACTACCATTTTGTGTTCAATTTCAAGTTTAGAACACCATATGGTATAAAGAAGCTGAGGCATGGAATATTGGAGCAATTTGGTATTTTGATTCTCAGGTCCTTATTATCTTGCAGTCTTAGGTTCTTTTGTTGGGCTCCTATTATTGTTGCTTGTTAAGTCATCTTTGTCATTTTTTAAAGTGAAAATGTAGATGATTGCCTGGTTTATTAAAACTGATGTTCAGAATTGTTTTTTTCGTTTCTTACAAGTCCATTCCCTGTTTATTACAGGAGGCGTTGATACATTTGGCATCTATCAACCTCAGGGAGTTGTGTAATGAGGCGAAGATTGAGCGTTGTCGTGCAACCAGAGACTTGGCGAGCTGTGGACGATTTGTCCACTATGTGTTAAACCCATGTGGACATGCCTCCTTGTGCACAGAGTGTTGTCAGAGGTGTGATGTTTGTCCAATCTGTAGAAGCCCACTACCGAAAACTGGAGATAGACTTCGGCTTCGTCTCTACTACGAGTGTGTTGAAGCTGGTTTAATTTCTCAAACATATGAAGAGGTGTCACAGGATTTGGATGAGGATGAACATCAATTGGCAGCTGATGTTCAACGCCTTTATTCTCTGTTTGATGTTGCCATGAACAACAATTTGATATCTGTAGTTTGCCACTGTATCCTTCTCTCGTATTTATGCTCGCTGTCAGATATGTGCATTTAGTCTTTAGTTTCCTGTCTGATATTCAATGCATCTCTTATATAGTTGTATGCATGTGTTGCCTCATTTACAGCTGTGACCATGATCTCCATATGATAAGGCATGTACAGTTAGAAGTGTCTAGGGGATTTTATACTGATAGGTTCATGTAATTTTAGGTAGTTTTTATTCCCTTCCCCCCTGATGGACATAATGTGCATGTTGTTTTTGTCATTCTGTAAGAGGTATTTCATGTTTGATGTATAATTGGCATCTCCTTGACAGAAATTTGAATAGATATCACCAATGTCTGTATGGATGAGACAGCTGTATCTAGTGACCCGGTCATTGCTTTCTTGCTGGATGAAGTTGTTGTCAAAGATTGGGTCAAGCGTACTTTCCGGAGCATCTTGGCTGAGCTTCAAGAAATCTGTATCCTTTTAGTTGTTAGAATTTTTATGTTTCTACTATATGTGTGCACCTTGAGGTCTGTCTATCTTTAATATTGGTTGTCAGATAGGCTTGGAACAAAAGAGATGCAAGCGTGGTTACATAAGCTCCTAAAGTGTTTGAAACAGGTGGCTGGCATATGTAATGTGCTTGAAGTTATGGAATCAGCTTTTAAGGGTTCTGTTTCTCCTCAGCTTCAAGACGTGCAGAAGCTTAGGGAGAACATTGGAAAAACAAAGCAGGTCAGCTACGTTTTTGTTCTGTTTATATCCAAACAGCTTTGCAAAAGTATGCTTAATTACTCTCTTTACTTCCCAAGTAACACCCGTTGTAAATTAATCTTTCCTGTTAGCATTATGTTTAGTTGGTCTCTTTCACTAGAATGGGTTACTTGTTTTGTATACGGCTTGCAAGAATGTTAGTACTGCAAAAGCTTTACATTTAGATGTATGAAAGACACGGTAATGGTCTTACATCATTGACTTGGATCCTGGTGATTATATCTCTACTTCTGTGACCTTATCTTCATTTTTTCTCTAAGCCTCTTACGTCATTAGCATATTAGTGAATGTTTTTTTTGGGTATATTTTAACCCTATCTTCATATAACATGATAATGATATCCAGAGATAACCACATGGCTCCTGACCAGAGAGTGTTTTAACTATATAAGCTCTTTAGTAATTGGTGCAAGATCCTCGTGCTTATGGTGTGTTTACCCTTGTTTTTGATTTCAGCATCTGGACATAATGGTCTGGTGCATAAGACACGGATTTCTGGAGGATGTGAGGTCTCGGTATTCTAATTTCACATCGTGGAATGCTATTGTACATGAAAGGAAATCAAATGCAATTAAGCGTGCATGGCCTGATGCTGTAGACCAGTCTTCAGATTGCAATGTACAGGGTGCTTCCCTCTTTATCGAGGATGCTTTAGAAAATCTTGAGAGAGAGCCAGAGTACAGTCAGGAAATAGGGGCAGACCTGGAAGTTGGATGTTTGCAGAACGATAAGAGATCATTTCTTAGGCCCAAAATAGAGGGAACTTCAGGGTCTTATCCATTTGAGAATCTTAGAACTGCTGCTGACATACTCTTTTTACATGGCAGTTCAGATTTGGTTGTTGCGAAGCAAGCAATTGTATCCTTTTCGCATTGCCTATCCTTCACATTACATTGCACTTCACTTTTCATTAAAACTCAAAAGCAGGAAACATTCCCATGTTTTTCCGCTGGTTTCCTTAACCAGGAAATAGTTTCTTTACTACCTGTTTGATCGGCATTGGTCTACCCCTGATAAACATTGGAAGCACATTATAGATGATTTTGCTGCTACGTTTGGCATAACTAGGCATTCACTGCTAGAGTCTTTTGTATTTTACCTTCTCGATGATGACTCAAAGGAGGCACTCGAGGTATTGGCATTCCCAGGGAAAAGACATGGACATATTTCTTCTTGTGCATGTTTAATATTCTTGCTGAAGTATACGTACTATAAATTCTACATTGTCATTTATTAAATGGTATAGCTTACAAACTTTCCAAATTATATTTCAGGAGGCTTGCAGGATTCTTCCTGAAATATGTGGTCCAGAAACCTACCCCAAGGTTGCACAAGTCCTGTTAGAAAGGGAAAACTCTGAAACAGCTCTTATGGTTTTGCGTTGGTCTGGTCGTGATGGTGTATCAGATTTGGTTTCAATTGGTGAAGCTGTCACAGCTCTTCGTGTGAGAGTGGAATGTGGTCTTCTGAGTGAAGCATTCACATACCAAAGGGCACTCTGCTTGAAAGTAAAAGAAAAGAAATTGAAAAATGGAGCTGTGAAACATGTGTCTGATGATCTAGACAGCTGGAGTTGGACGGAATGGATGGAGATTCTTGTCAACGAATTCTGCTGTCTTTCTATAAGGAGAAACTTGGTTGATCGAATCATTGAGTTACCGTGGAACCCAGATGAGGAGAAATATCTGCACAGGTGCTTATTAGATTCTGCAACTGATGACCCCTCATCAGCTGTAGGAAGTCTTTTGGTCGTCTTTTATCTTCAAGTAAGTAATTATATTTTCATGCTTAAATCAACTTCACTTGAGCAACATGGGTTGAGAACAGTTTGTCAGCGCGAGAGTAGCTTTAGAAGCAGTCAAATAGATATTAAGACAACTGCTTAAAACTCCAGAGCTTTAAGCTACATATTCCATTTGGAATAGAGTAAAATTTACTGTGTAGATACTGGTATATTTTCCCGTATTTGCTGTCTAGGTTTCAATAATCTTTCATTAGTTGGGTTTGATGTTGTCTGGTTGAGAATAATGAACAAATATGAAATTAAGTGAACAACCAGGCAAACTGCACTACTATGCACTCTGCTTATTGGAGTATTTTGCTGTCTTTGACTGGAAACTATTGGTTGCATTGCTGTAGCGCTACCGTTACATCCAGGCATACCAAGTCGGTCTTAGGCTCCAGAAAATTGAAGAGGCTTTCGTGTCCGAAAATCAAGTTGGGGAAGAAGTTTTGTCTAGAATGCAATCACAGAGTCATTGGAGAAAAGAGTTAGTTGTAAGTACTCCAGACACCTTCCCATATTGGTTCCTTCCACTTTTCCTGGTTTAAAGGCTATATCCTAAACTTTTCACCTTCTTATGTTTCTCCTCCCTGCATTGGAATATTTTTTGGTAGCCTCTTGACACTTGCAGGATAGTCTGATATTCTGAAAAATGAAAATTGAACGTTTATGTATATGCAATATTACTTGATATTGGCTATTTCAACTTGGAATTTAAATCCTCTGGTGTTTCTGTTGCGTTGAAACAGGATAAAGCCGTAGATATACTTCCAGCCATTCAGCAGCAGCATGTTAGATCCGGACAATTTCCTGAGATGGAAGATACTGCTTCTGAAGCGGCAAGAAACTCTGATCTTCCTGATTCACCTGAGATGATTACGTCTTCAGTTCCGGTTTCTACTAATTCCGTATTTCTTCAACGGGATAATGATGCCAGCGCTAGAGAGCCAGTGGCTAATAATGGCAGTCCTTTCCAACCCAGTCATTTGATAGGAAACTCTTCCATTGATATTTCCCTTGGAAGGTTATTTACAAGCACGAATAGAGGAGAAAAGAGTGAAGTTAGAAGCATAACCAAGACCCTGAAATTCGGCGAAGCGTCAACTCCGTTCAAAGATATTAATAGAGCTCGTGGTAACAGCCAGCTCAAAGGAAAAAGGACTGAAGAAACCTCTCCAGAGACAAATGTTGATAGATTCATGGAGAATAATATGAGCTCTCCTCATCTCCGCCGGGTCACAGCTAACAGTCCTGTAACAATGAAACCCAGCAGCAACCATCTCAATGGATCTGCACAGAAACCGAAATCCACTTTCTTTGGCACTAGGATGCAACCAGAAAAAGAACTTGTGTCCCATAACTTTGTCGATTTGGATGATCCAATGGACATGTCTTCAAGGTACCATTTTCTCTCTTCTTTATAAACCATTGTGTTACCGTTTGGTTTGCATAAATTGTGAGAGTATTGTGAAATGCAGCTTGAAGGACAACAAAAACGTGTTGGCCAACGAAAGCAGAAACAGCAGTGGTGGATTGAGGTGGCGGTCAGATGAAACGAGCGATGAGGAAGATGAACCGAAATGGAGCATGGGACCGACTACTAGTTCCGGTTCCATACCGATTAAGGAAAGGAGGAGACGTAGGTTCGCTGCAAGATGAAATTAAACAAAACACTCGAGACGGCTTCATCAATTGTGTTAAGCGTGTAAAGAGTGAGTGAGTGATGGTAGAGTGTGAGCTTTGTTCTCCTGATTCTTTTTTTTTTGTGTGCGCTGGGGAAAAAATGATTTTGAGGTTTATGTATTTCTTCTTTAGTTTTACTTTTTGGAGATATTATCGTTCGTTTTCTTGGATATATCATTTTGATGAGCACGAGTGTGTTTTACATTGGTGCAATTACATGAAACATCTTTTGAAATATTGAAATTAAATAAATAAAAAGTGATTCATAATTTAGTTATTTTTATTTTATTTTATGATAGCCCTCAAGTTTCCTCTAAAATTAAAACTTAAGACATACTATATATAAGTAGGGTTTCGGACGAAAAAGCAAAAAAAAAACAAAAAATCGTTTTCTTGAATCATTGCCTCTTCTTTCCGACAAGGTATTGCAGCTAAACCCTAGCAGATTTGTTTTGCCTGTTTATCTAATTTTCTCTTCCCCTTAATCTTCTAGTAAACACAAATAATGATCCATCTCTATATATAAATTCAAAAACCCTAAACCCAAAAACCTCCTTTAGTTTCTCTGTTTCTGCATTGTGTATTTAAAATCATAATCTCATATTAGGTTTTGGTGTGCCTTAATTTCGCAGATATTGTTGTATCCTATCATGGCGACTCGTGAGTTTTCCTTTTGCTTGTAGCTTTATTATACTAAATGTTTTCTTTCTTCCTCGTGGATCGAAACGATTTGTTTTTGTTTTTGGCAGGTCTTCAATATGATAATAACAATTGCGAAATCGGTGTATTTTCCAAACTCACAAATTCTTATTGCCTCGTTGCCGCAAAATCTGCCTCAAACTTCTTCACGTATAATATTACACATTTGTCTAATTATGTTTTTAGGACTATATGTATTTGATTTTATATCACTTTTAATTTCTTTGTAGTGGCTTTGAATCGAAGCTAAAAGGTGTTATCCCCATTGTTACGACCTCTATAGGAGGAACTCAGACTATTGGTAGTCTTTGTGTTGGTAACAAAAACGGACTTCTTTTGTCTCACACCATTACAGACCAAGGTGACTGATTTTTTTTTCATAATTTACTTACAAGTTATATAGTTTTGGTGGATTATCCTTCATAATGACTTTTTTTTTGGGTTACTTTAATGTGTGAATAGAACTTCAACATTTGAGAGATAGTTTGCCTGATGAAGTTATAGTCCAGAGAATCGAGGAACCTTTATGTGCACTTGGAAATGCCATAGCTTGTAATGACTATGTCGCTCTTTCGCATCCAAAGCTCGAGAAAGAAACGTTGGAGATAATAAGTGATGTTCTTGCTGTTGAAGTTTTCCCGCAAACCATTGCGAATAACGAACTTGTGGGAAGTTATTGTGCCTTATCAAATAAAGGTGGTATGGTAAGTAAACACTAGCTTGAGATTGTTTGTTCATCTAGATGCTAATAATAAGTTAGGCTACAACAAAAAACATAAACACTTCTCTCTCTTTTTTTGTGGCATTATTGGTCTTACCAGAAATTAATCTGACTATATTGGTGTGTCTCTTATTTAGGTTCACCCAGACACCAAAGTGGAAGAAATTTCCGAACTGGCGAATCTTCTCCAAGTGCCTTTGGCTGCAGGAACCGTGAACCATGGGAGCCAAGTAATATCCGCGGGCTTGATCGTGAACGATTGGACCGCTTTCTGTGGATCAGACACAACTGCAGTAGAGCTCTCTGTTGTTAACACCATCTTCAAGACAATGGACTCTCAGCCCGATTTTGTCATTAGTGACATGAGGAAGTCTTTGATCGATACCTATGTCTAAATCTTGCTTCTTGTTTTGTTGGGGTTTTACCTAGTGTTCTATGCCAAAAATGTATTTCAAGAATTTACTTCTCTTTTGGACTCAAGTGTTTAGTAGCAATTTCTTGGTGTTTTTGTTGAGTTTTGGAAATAAATTGATTTTTCTTGACCATATACAGAAGCCTGAGACTATTTTGATACCCTGATTTTTTACCAAATCGGATATCGAAAAGTCGATTTTTGTGTGTGTAATATGTGTGAGATTATGAGGTTCCAACTCAAAATCAATTTGAGTGGAGAGGCTCGTATCTTTTATATAATAGTGTTTGATTCCTTTGGATCTTTGTCTTTCAGTTTCAGAAGTTGGAAATAAAGTAATTTTTTTTATTAGTATTCAATAATTGTTCTAATAAAACCTCCAAACAACAAATCTCCCCCTTCAAAATCCAAGGAGAGACAAAGTCAGTCTTGAGATTCTATTAAAAGTTATAAAACAAACCTTTGTGTGATCCATCCAATCCAAACCAAGATCATAGCAAGATAAAACCGAACATTACATATTGTCATTTGATAATGTCACAAAGGAAAAGTCCCAGTGAAGCGGATATGATCGAGTGTGCGACGCAGACCGTACTTACAAACCGCTGCATTTGCTGCTCTGAAACCTCCTCCATAAGCTGGAGACGCGTCGTGAGCTATCTGATGCTTGAAGAACTCTCCAAGTTTCTTCTCCACGTTTGATTTCCCTCCTTTCTTGTTAGAAGACGATGATGACGTCGCAGATGATGATGTTGAAGGCATGTTTCTTGAAGAAGGATCTGAGAGAACTTCAGATTCAAGCCACATGTAAGAGAGGACTTGGCATATTCCTTCCTCTACCTCAGGGTTAAGGTTCCTATACCCTAATGAAAACATGAAAATTAAGGGAGATTAAGATGCTTTTCTTTTGCTTAGTACTAATTCTTGAACAAGAAATTAAGAAACGTTCCGAAATGCTTAAATTAGAACAGAACATTGGAGATAACTTGGGAAACAAGATGTGTATCTCCAATTAAAAAGAAAATAGGAACATAAATTATGTCGTAAACCGAATTGTCCATTAATTTTTCCGTATAAGAAAAGAAACCGAGAAGTGTACAATTAGTAAGTACCTTTGAGCCTTAGCCATCCGTGCATGAGCTCGTGGGCAAGAATTGCACCTGTTAGTAATCTTCATCAACCAAAGTCTCATTAGGTTAATCATCATTCACTATCTCTTTTTTTGGTAATGTCAGAAAGCAAATTTTATGAATTAAGCAAGTCGTATATAGTACCTTGGGAGGCCATAAAGGACGAGAATCGCAGTGACTTCACATTTGCGAGTAAGCTTTTGAGGCTGAGTTCTCATACCAACAAGACGATGAGCACCAAGTCTAGGTCTTTTAAGAACCTGTGAAGAACCAAGAAAGAAACAAAAAACAAAAAACAGAGCAAAATTACTGTTTAGAATAAAAAATTAAGCAAGTTTTCTGACAAGAATTTTAAAAGACTTACACTTGTAACTGTCTGTTCTTCAGACAAACATAAACCCCTTGTCTCTGGCATGTGATGGTATCCCTGTGAAAACACAAGAGAATTAATTTCATAATTGGAATTTTGAAAGAAACTCACAAAAAAGGTTATGTATGAGGCAAAAATATCAAAGATTACATTTTTCTCTTCTACAATGGCATCATTAAGAGCTTCTCTTTGAACAAGAAGCATAGGAATCTGTTGATCAAGTTTCATGTACATTCCTTCGTAATAGTCTCTTATCGCGTGGTAAAGCGGTTGGCAATCTCCTGTATCGGTAATCGCGGTTTCCATGCATTCTAGACATAAACTTCTCCCATCTTCTAACGTGTAATATCTCACATCCCATGACTTCATGATCACAACATTGAAAAAAACAAAACACAATTGATTTGTGAGAAGAATATATATATAAATGGACTTGTCAATCATTAAACTTATATTTCGTTACCTCCAAACGTTCGCAGCTACAACAACGAGCAGTTTTATCGTATTCGTGAGAGGGACAATACTTTTGGTTCCAAAATGGATGGCATCGATACTCGATCAATCCAGCATCATTAGTTGGGATCTAAGAAGACAAATATGAAATTAGTCAAATATATAAAATGTAATGTGCAAGAATGTAATAAGGTGTTTAAAAAAAAGTGTAATAAGGTGATTATATATAACTGCTTACAAATTGGTGACAAACTTCGCATTTTGGATGAGTAAGCTCTTTGAAACAAAGTTTATGATATGGTTTGGTTCCTGAGAGAGAGAACTTGAATCAAGAGAGAAGACAAAACACACAACCTTAAATTAGTCACTTCAAAACACAAATGTATATACTAATCATATGTATATAGTTGTAAGTATACCTCATGTTCAGTGATAGGGTAACTACAAGAATGGCAACGGAAGCATTCAGGATGAAAGAATGTGCCCATGCATCCTAGATAGTTCCCCATTCCAATATCGCGATTGCAACCGCCACATATTCTGCTAAAAATCGAGCAAACAACGTTACGCAAAACGTTACCGAAAGCATTACTTGTATAAAAAAAGTGAAGATAGTTTTCATTCAATCAAATTTCAGGAAAATGTATTTTCACTTTATACCTTTTTGTAAGATGTCACGATGAAAAGTTCGAACCAAAATTTTTAGTGAAATTCTTGACGTGACGTTTCTATCTGTTGAGCTAATGTCAACTGAAATTTTCACTTTTCTTTTTTTATATTCTAAAACACTTTTTTTTTTGTTGCAAAAAGGAATTTGATTACGGTTACAACTTGAAGTTTGATATTGGAGAACAACTCAATTCCAATCAATAACACACTATTATATGGGTTTGAAACTGAATAAGAGAAATGTGTTTTAATTTGTTGTACCTTTGTCTTCGTCTGCATTGATAAGAAGGTTCATAAGGTGGAATGTAAGATGATGGATTCAAGCCACCGTGAAATGGCCTTGGATTGTTATCCATAGACCAACCATATCCTGCGCAATTTATTTAATAAAAATTAAAGCTCTTATGTATAAAGAATAACGTTCTAAATTAACTTTGATTTTTGTTTCTAATTTAAATTTAAATTCGTGAATACGTAGATAGTGATACCATGTGGGAGCTTCGTATCGTCAGCTAAAGATAGTGAAATTGCACGGTCGAGTTCTTCTTTGTCCCGTGGAGCCCTTGAGCGGTCGTCCTGATTCATTAATATTACAAATCCAAAAATTATTAACCATTTTATAACACTATTTTATATTTTTATGCTTGCTCAATTGTAAATTATTCAAAAATAACTCTTCTATCAGCAGGAAAAAAGTGATGACATCATTTAACACTTAAATTTTCTTTTTTGTTTTAAAATTCCACTACCAATGCTATATATTTAACTCAACTTTTAAAGATTCTGATGACAATATTACATATATAAATATACGATCAGAACTAAATATCAATGATAGTGCTTAAGGGTATCAAAATCCAATCCAGCTCTTTCAACATGCAAAAAAATTAAGACAATTCATTGTTTTATTTTTTTTGTCAATTCATTATTGTCAATAACTCAACCTACTAATAAAATAGTCCTAACTTTAGATGACAAAAAAAAAGAAGAAGTCCTGACTGAGAACTGAACCGACATAAATTTCGTTTTGGTCATCCTTAATAGTGCTCAAGACCACATTGTCACATCCTTCCAATTTGAGCATTAAAAATCAATGAGACTCGCGACAAACAATAAAATATTAACCGTCCAAATAATTTTGAGTTCTCATGGATGTGACAATTTTACAGAATGTACAAGACCCGTGATAATTCAAATAACACAAGGAAAAGAAAACAGTAGTAAAATTCACATGTCTTTTGTATATAAATATCAATAATCACATGTCTATAGTATATGTGTAGATTAGAATAGAAAAAAATGAAAGAAAAGAGATTTAAAATTAAATTAATTTGATAAATAAGAAAACAATTACCAAAGAGGAAGGAGGTAGAGGAAAGACCATATTCTCGTCCTCTTGAAACTGAGGAGGATGATGATTAGTGCGAGCACCACCACCACCATTAGAGCCACTCTTGAAAAGCTTACTCACCCATTTCATCAACTTCCATTTCTTTTCTCTATATGTTGACGAAGATGACGACCCAACTTCCCCTATAATTATAAAAAAAAAAGTTACCTTAATCTTTCAAATATCAAGTCTAAAGATAGAATTTGGTTGGAAACATTGCACATGGGCTTACGTAAAACTCATAACCAAAATGGATGTTCCGTGCATAATCTTTTTTAAAAAAGAGAGAATTTGGAAAGAAAAGAAAACGTACCAAAGATACAAGGATTGGAGATATGGCTGACACGAGCTACACCATAGGAGGAGGAAGAAGAAGAAGAAGAAGAAGAAGAAGAAGAAGAAAAAGAAGAGGAAGAAGAATCCATGAAGATGAAGAAATGGCCCACACGTGTGTTATATATCCTTGAAAACGTGTGAGTGAAGCGAAAACGACTACCGGAGAGAGAAGCAAACAAAAGAAGAGAAGAAGAAGGAAGAGGAAGAAGAGGGAAGAGGAGAGAAGAAGAAGAAGAAGAAGTTATAAGTCATTAATTTGTTATTAGAGAATAAAAACATATATGAAAAGAGAACAAAGAAAGAGAGAATCTTTGGAGAAGAGATCGGGCTAAAAAAAATTGTTAAAGGAAAAAGAAAAGGAAGAGATGCTTAGCTTCTGAAAGGAAAGGAACAGAGAGAAAGAGATGTTTTTTTGTAAGAGAATATTTTTATTTTGTGTTTTGCTGAGGCGGAGAATCCCTCAAACAACGGTGTAAGAAGGAGGAGGATAGTTGAAAACCTTTTAAAGCTTCTCTCTTTTACACTTTTCTTTATTTGAAATTTTTTTCTTTTTTTTCTCTCTGTGTTTGGGAGAAATACCAAAAAGTGAGAATTGTAAACGAAAGCAAAAATAAATTCTTCTTTTTGGGTTTTGATGGAGACGCTCGTCCCGTTGGCTCCTACTATTCACATTACACAATTAGTTTTTTCTTGTTCAACTTTGTTTTGTTTTGGTTTGGTTTGATTTTTGTTTTGAGAAATATTTTGATATTGTTATCTCTTCGGTTGAGGTTTTGTATCTTGTTTTTGGTTAACCGGAAAAATCTCATGCCAAAACTCAAACTAATCATACGAAATCTATAAAAATCTAATTTTCTTTTTTATTAAAAACATCTATAGACGGCAAAAATATTGAAATCGCAATAAAGTAACTCAAACTCTATCAAAAAGAACATTCGGAGTATATCTTTGAACCACAAATATTTTTGGTTTAGTTTATGTTTAGGTATAGATTTTGGCCAAATCTCAAGTTGGATTGACGTTAATATCTTTAGTCTCGCAGGCTCGTCTATTCTATATCTAGTTAGAGTCGGTCTGGTCATCATAGAGACTACAAATTCTTATAAAAATGTGATTCAATCTGAATAATGACGACATTGTTATATATCTTGTTCATGAGACATTGTTATATTATGTGCTATATTGTTTAATTGTTTCTTTTTCCTTAATATGGCGTGACTTTTGGTTATACACGATAAAGATGCGATTTTGCAACGTTACACCACAAAACAACTTTATAATGGAAATTACACTTTTATGAAATACAAACGACAGATCAATTATAATTATATATAATCTGAGGCATCAATCTATAGGAAGGTCGTGACTCATTATGACGCAACAAAGGTGAAAAGAGATTTCAAAATGGAATCAAACACCCAATTTTGACAGAACAAAAGCTTAACCTATAATTATTTTTATTCAATCAAATTACTTTTTTTTTTTTGATAAATCAAAATTAATATTTTGGGTTAAAGACAGCATCAGATCAAATCTAGCTTTTCTAGGAGCAGTTGCCACCTTGAGATCTGACCATTTCTTTATCAACTTGCTAAAGTCGATGTATGGACGATCCCATACCTTATTTTACTTAAGGCTGCTTATTTTTGAAACTTGTCATTTACATAACTCACTCTCCCTTTTATAATAAGTACTAGTACTATACTATCATTTTAAACTATTTTTTTTAATAAAATATTGTCTCTTTTTGTATAGCCGTTTTACGAATTCAATATAAATTTTGAAACGTAGAAAATCCAGTTTACCCATATGTAGAATTAATAAAAAAAAATCCATAAAAGGGAGAGATAAAATTTGCTTATTAGTTCTAAATATGGGTAACTAGAATTTCTACATTTCAAAATTTATATTGCGAGCACCACAACATTTCTATGGGTAAGTGAGGCCATATATTGTACGAGCTTGAGTAGCCGATGCAAAACCGAAGATCCACAACATTTTTCTTTAATCACCTAAACTCTAACAATTTTTTTTTTACTTTCTTATCTTATCCAAGTTATTAAAAATCTTTTAACTTTGTATCTGTAAAGATTTTTGGTGGAAAAAGCCTTGAGATGAGAAACGTGGAGGTGAGTTGTAAAGAATGAATCAACCCTTTACGATTTTTCACCCCAAACAAAAAAAAAAAAACTTTACGATCGAGAAAGAAAAAAAAGGAGACATAAAACTGTTTGTCTTTAATGAGCTATTTTAGGCTTCAACGTACCAATCATTCTCATAATTAATTAATTTCCAACCGAAAATAGATTATAGATCAATCTAAATATTTTGATCAATCAAAGGCTCAACAAATCAATGTATCTCTGCATTTGTAGTCAAAATCAAGATTGTTTATTCTCTACTGTTTGCAGTTTCAATTTCGAGCATTAATAGTACATAATAAACAATCTTTGTTGATAATGCATTTTTTTTTTAGCAACAATTGCCTCGAGTTCCTCCACGATTTTAGTTGTTTAAGCATTTGGCTCGCATATGTCTATTTCCTATATGATTTATGTTTTGCTTTCGTAGTATTGTTTTTGTTGGTTTTGATGGTTTTATTTTCATGTTCAATTTATTTTTTAATAAATAATAAACAATCTATGAAAACTTCTTGTGACAAAAAAAAAAGTTTTGGAGAATCTATCAGGATGCAAAACAATTGACCTTGACTTCATTATATCGTAACCATTCTAGTGCGATTGGCTCAACCAATTAGAAGAGTGCTAATTCAGCCCTACAAGACTTTTTTTTTTGTCGTCCAATGTTTCATTTCATTACCAAGCGTTACATTGACCATCTTACAATGTATCTTTGAGAAGGAATTCGTGCTTGCTTAGCTAAACGATCAGCTTGATCATTTGCTTGCTTAGAAATCCAAAGGAAAGTGAAATTACAAAGCTTGGCTATCCTAATAATATCTTGAAGTTGAACACTAAAGGGAAGATGCTTCACATGTTCAGATTACATATCCAAATCTGTGCTTTGGAGCAATCTGTAAACCTTGTGAAGATCCCCATAGAAAGTAACATTCCTATAGCCTAACTTTTGCAATTCCACAATAGCCATTCTCAAAGTTTCAACTTCCGCCATTTCTGAAGAATGTGTAGGAGGTAAAGATCCTGAACCATTTAGCACCTGCTGAAGATTACAATTATATAAGTTCCAACCAATGCCAATATTTTCAGTCTGTGAGATCCAAGAGGCATCCACAAGACAACAACTTTGTTGACCCCTATGAAAAAGTTGACTCAACGTTTTTGGTACTCCTTCAGACTCTCTCATAACTTGAGCTGACCTACAAATACGAAAATCATTGTTCTGTTCTAATTCCAAGGCCTCCAACCACAATTGATGATCCTAAATTGATCTATTAATAATCAAAGGAATGGGAAATCTTTTACGATTGAAGATTACCTCATTTCTTTGCTTCCAAACACGCCATCCCAAGAAGTGAAATAAGGTAACTTGGTCAGTGGATTCTTGAATGGCTGTAAAAAAAAGCAGCATAATTGTCTATTAAACCATTTGCAAGCAAAGTTTCTGTATTAGGTCTTCTAATTGGTGCAAGGTCCCAAATCTCTTTACTCACTCTACATTGAAAAAAAGATATGATCAAGGGTCTCATCATTCTCACCACAAACAGAACAAGTACTATCATTAAGGATTTTCCTCTGCTTAAGATTAGAAGCTACTGGAACAGCATTATGCAAGACTCGCCACCAAAAGGGTTAAATTTAGGAGGCAATTGAAACTGCCAAAGTGACTTGAATAAAGAGATTGGAGTGCTAGAAGACTGACCCTGTTTGGCTCATAATAAGTTGTAGCCTGACTTTACCGTATAGGCGCCATTAGGCGTATGAATCCATGAGGTTTTGTCTTGAGCTCCAGTTAATGAAGGTCTCAGAGTCTGAATTAAGGGGATGTCCAGAGGATGAATTAAGGATCTCAATCTAGCAATATCGCAAACAATTGTGCCATTGAGAAAAAGATCTTTTACCTTAAGCTCTGGATCGATATTAGCCTGCAATGGGTTCGGTGCAGTGGCAAGAATTGTAGGAAGCCAATGATCTCTCCAGATATGTACAATCTCCCCATTGCCATTGTGCCATTTGATGCCTTGCTTTAACAGCCTATTGCCTTGAAGTATGCTTCTCCAAGCATAACTTGAGGACCATTTTTGTTTGGCCTCCAGCAATGTTGTTTTTGGATAGTACTTTGCCTTGTAAACCTTGACTAATAAGGATTCTGGATGCTGAATTAATCTCCAGCTCTGTTTAGCCAGAAGAGCAACATTAAAATCACGGAGATCACGAATGCCAAGACCTCCAAGATACTTTGGCTCAGTAACCTTATTCCAAGAGATCTAGTTCGTCCTTATTTTATCCCGATGAGTAGACCAAAAAAACTTCCTGATAACAACTGTTAATCTTTCTATTAACTTTTTATGAAGCAAAAAACAAGACATACAATAAGTTGGCAAAGCTGTAAGGACTGCCTTTATAAGAATTTCTTTACCAGCAGGAGAAAGCAACTTTGAATACCAATTCTCAACCTTCTGAACCATTCTTTGAACAAGATATGAGAATGTATCCATTCTACTCCTACCAACAAATTCAGGCAGCCCTAAATATTTTCCAAAACCACCAACTTTGTGAATCTGAGTAATCTGCAATATATACTGCTTAAGAGCTGGGCAAATACCTTTTGAAAAAGTAACAGCCGACTTACTAAAATTGACTTCCTGACCTTAAGCTTCCTTATACATCCGTAACAGATCCAAAAGATGATTACATTCCTCCTCGTTAGCTTTACAAAACAATAATGAGTCATCTGCAAAAAGGAGATGAGTAATAGTAGGACCATTTTTACAAACTTGGTAACCCAAAATTTGGCTTCTTTCATTAGCTTGACTCAAAAGAAAAGAGAGAGCCTCAGTACACATAAGATAGATATAGGGTGAAAGGGGATCACCTTGCCTTATACCTTTTGTATGGATTATGGTCCGAGTTGGAGTACCATTAACCAAGACTGCATAGGTAACAGATGTAATGCATTTCATAATCCACTTACACCAAGTATCAGAAAAACCCAACCTATGCATCATCTCATCTATAAAAGACCATTCGACTTTATCAAAAGCCTTACTAATATCCAATTTTAAAGCCATATAAGGAGACTTAAGCTTTCTAGTATGTAAGGAATGTAACATCTCTTGAGCAATAAGCATGTTGTCTGTTATAGATCTACCTGGGATAAAAGCAGACTGAGCTTCAGAAATTAGAGAATGTAAAATGGGCTTAAGTCTTTCAACCAACACTTTTGATAATAACTTATAAGCAACATTGGCTAAGCTAATTGGTCTATATTCTCTAACTTCGGAAGGGTTCTCAACCTTAGGAATTAGACAGATGTGAGTATGATTTATCATCGGCTCTAATTCCACAGCTTCTAAGAAATATTGAATAAAACTCACCATCTACATGCCCCATCTTAGATCCGATGCTGTGATATCTTCTATAGACTTCAGGAAGTTTCTCAACCTTGATCCAAAATGGAATATGCTGAAGAAAGCTCGGAGAATTCCTATGGCTCCACCGATCATTAGCTACCATCCAACCTTTGTACTCATATGGAGCTCCCTCGACATCAACTGATATTCTTTCGCGAAGTAGAAATTAACAGTACCATCGTCATTAATCTTTGCATCTACACACCTCTTAGATTCCCAAGCTCCCTACAACACTTTATTTATTCCGGCTGGATTATGATGATTTAGATTCATTCCCATAGCTACAAGACAAAGCTGATGTTCTTTCTCGAACTTGGACTGAGCGTCTTTATGAACATCCCATTGTTCAGGTTTAACCCAAGGCGAAGCCCCTAAAGAGCCTCCCAAATCGCTTTTTGTGGTTCCATACCTTTAGATCTAGATATGTAAAGATGAAATTGACAAGAAAAATGAGAGATTTTGATGAAATTACTCCAGATTAAGTTGGAAAAGAGATCAAACTAAGCCGAAACCCTAGTCGTTCGAAGTTTCGCGAAATTTTTTTTATCAGTATTTCCAAACCAGCCCTACAAAACTTAAGTTTGAATCCTATATAGTACATTTGAAGAATATATTATATATCAACAAAGGTTAGTTCCGAATCAAAGACTTTCGAATCCCAAATGATTGATAGATTCAAGTTACCAAATTATTGTTTATTTTTGGATATGCTGCTGATTTGATTTAGGTTTCTTGTTTAGTCGATTACATTAGTACACAAAGTTATCACATGATTGGGCTAGTCAACGGCCCATTATCCACTAAACTAATGCCGTTTTGAGGACTCTTGCAAACGACGTCGTTTTTGTTATTTTCCCCAGTTCTAAATCACTATCCCTCAGTTTCTTCAATTTCAAAGTTTTTAAACTAAAGGTATAATTAATTCGTCTCCAGTTAGGGTGTTAAAATGGGTCAATATCCATGGGTTATCCAAATCCGTCCATCATTTTAGCGAGTTTAAGTTGAATTTTTCTACCCATAAATAAATGGATTATGGTGGGTTACCCTATTAGGGTTACGGGTTTAATGGGTAAACCCATTAGAGTCGTGGGTAACTCACGGTTTTTTCATATAAAAATAAAAAGAAACTAATATATATATATATATATATATATAATGACATGTGTGTTTTGCAGTATTGGAAAGATAACACACATCGTTTTGGTGTTCTAACATATATGGCATGTGATGTGCTGAGCATTTCTATAACTAATATGACTTTGAAATCATCTTTCAGTATTGGTTCGCGTGTTCTAAACAAATATCGGAGTCGGTTTCTTCCTAAACATGTCCAAGCTTTACTTTGTACGAGATCTTGGTTATTTGGTTTTACAATTGATGAAAGAGGTAAATTTATCATTTATATTTATTGATTTTAATACTAATTAATATTATCCATGTTGCTCATATACTTTTTTTATTATTTTTAGACGATGAAAGTGATGATAATGATGAGGAGGACAAGGAAGCAGATGAACGTAACGAAGATTGAAGTGTTTTTTAAAATTAATCTATGGTTTTATGGTTTTGGATTTATTGATTTTATGGTTTTATGATTTTTATTTATCTTAAGATTACGTTTTTTTTAGTTTGTTACTTGAAAGTTAAAAACTTTTGTTGGATTTATTTATAATAATATGCAATGGTATTGTTTTTTTAATTAGTTTATTATGATATTTAATTTGTATATGAGTATCCATATAACCCATTAAGCCATTGGGTTTTCTATTAATGGGTTTGGATATGGAAATTCAACCCATATAATAAATGGGTCGGGTCAAACCCGCCCACTAAATTCTTGAACTCATGTGGGTTAGGATCGTATTGGGTCGGGTTATCCATTTTGACACCTCTATCTCCAGTATCCATTTTCTGATACTTTATTTTCATTTTTTTCCTCTTTATAATAATAATAATAATAATAATATAATTTCGTTATCATCATCGGAAATTAAAATTCGAAAGTCTTTGCGCGTAATTTTCTTTTTCTTATATTTTTTTTCACTGATTTGTTTGTTGCATTTTTCTCGCGTAATTCCTCTTTTTCGTCATTTGGGGTCGGGAAAAAAAAATTAGGGTTTTTGTGAGCTCTCTGTTAATGGCGACGACGACGACGACGACGCAGGGTCAGCAAACGGCGATCGACACGGCGGTTCTGGATGATATAATCTGTCGACTCACGGAGGTTCGGTTAGCTAGACCAGGGAAGCAAGTTCAGCTCTCGGAGGTTGAGATCAAACAGCTCTGTACTACAGCTAGAGATATTTTCCTTCAACAACCCAATTTGCTTGAGCTTGAAGCACCCATCAAAATTTGTGGTAATGTTTTTTTTTATCGAATTGTATTTTGATTCGCTGATTTTAAGGTCTTTTTGGTTGATTTTGGGTTTTTCGATTTGTTCGTTTTCTGGGTTAATGTGTGACTTTGAAAGTGTGAACTTGTATTTATCACTAATCTTCTCTAGCTCAGATGCTTTTAGTGGGATGATGATGTTGTTGAACATTTGTGAAAGTTCCGTTTTGTTTTGAGGTATCAAGCTTTAGTGAGTAGGTAACTGGATATGTTAACATGGCTACTGTGTGTGGATATTGGAAAATGGAGAAACCTTTGATTGATGTTCTGAAGCAAGTAGAATCTGAGTGAGAAATGTTTTGGCTTTTCGTAGAGAAGCTACAGAAGGCTTATCTTGTTGTTTTAAAGAAGGCTTATATTGCTCATTTTTTTTCTATTGAAAGGAGTTACAAAGCTCTAGTATATTTCCTCCATGGAATTTTACAACGCTCTAGTACACGAGTTTATCTGGTTGTTACAAAGGTCCTGCCACGGTGAGGAAGGTAATGAACTGAGTTTACGAGGCCGGAGATGTCCATTTGCGTATGCAAATTAGTTTTGTGAAGAGAAGTTTTCTCATTAGAGAATATGTTGTTTGCTTGCAAGTTTAGTCGATTTGAATACATGAACTGTTGCAAGCCAGCATCTCCTTGTATTGCAATGCGATTATCCCTGGAACTGTTGTAGACATTGTTTCGACTTTGAGTTAGTATGGAAACTATTCCCATTCTACGATTTCCCTCATGATTTGTGGTGTATATGTCTTAAACCAGGTGATATACATGGGCAGTATAGTGATTTGCTGAGACTTTTTGAGTACGGTGGCTTCCCTCCTAGTGCCAATTATCTATTTCTTGGGGACTATGTGGACCGAGGCAAACAGAGTCTTGAAACAATATGTCTCTTGCTAGCTTACAAGATCAAATACCCAGGGAACTTTTTTCTACTAAGGGGAAACCACGAATGCGCTTCTATCAATCGGATATATGGATTTTATGATGAATGTAAAAGGAGGTTCAACGTGAGAGTATGGAAGGTTTTTACAGACTGTTTTAATTGCCTTCCTGTTGCGGCGCTTATAGATGACAAAATATTGTGCATGCACGGTGGACTCTCGCCGGATCTAAACCATTTGGATGAGATTAGAAGCTTGCCTCGTCCAACTATGATTCCCGACACTGGACTGCTCTGTGATTTGCTCTGGTCTGATCCTGGGAAAGATGTTAAAGGATGGGGAATGAATGATAGAGGTGTTTCATACACCTTTGGTCCGGATAAAGTCTCTGAGTTCCTAACGAAGCATGATCTTGACCTTGTGTGCCGTGCCCATCAGGTATATAATTCGACAATGTCTCGCTTAGATTGTTACTGCTTTTGTGAGTGTTAACAAGGAAATGTAATGAATTTCTTATGGCAGGTCGTGGAGGATGGTTACGAGTTCTTTGCAGATAGACAACTCGTGACAGTGTTTTCAGCTCCTAACTACTGTGGTGAATTTGATAATGCTGGTGCGATGATGAGCGTGGACGAGAACCTTATGTGCTCGTTTCAGATTTTGAAGCCCGCAGAGAAGAAAACCAAATTCATGATGTCCGCAAAGAGTTGATCCTTTCATTGAGAGGTTAGTCAATAGTCTTTCCTTGGCAAACCCAAACGAAACAAGTGAATGAAAAAGATACTTATGCACTGTCTTCCTTACAAATCTAACACACAACTCTGTTAAGCGTAATATCTAATGAATTTTTCCTTCTTTCGCAGATGGATTTGGTCTTGCTCGAGAAATTGATTCAAACAATTGAAGATTTGGCTATAAAGTGTGTACTGATGGTAGTGAGAATTCTTGGAGAGAAGCAAAACCTTTAGTCTTCTGATCTCTTTCTTCCCCAAATTCACTTTCTGCATATTTTTGTTGTCTATCTTCTTTTAAAGGTTTTACATGATTTTCATCTACCTGTTGAAAAAGCACATAGCTGGTGTGTACATTGCATATGATCGTTTCTCGGATTTTAGAACACCAAATGAAATGAATGGTCATATAAAAAAAAAAGAAGCTTTGTCTCGTAAACGGAATGTGAAAGTGGAAGAGCATATAACACATATGGGTCATCTTCAAGTAACTAGCATCAAAATCGAATGAGCATCTAAATTACAATAGGACAAGTCTCGCTCATGTTCATGTGAGCTAATGAGATTAATCAAGAAATGCCCACTCGTCTTTGTATATGATCGTGTGTGAAGTGATATGTGATCCGTTTGGTAGACTCGAGAAATAGAATAAGAATATAATAATTAGAGGGAGTGAAATTGATATGTTGTTGTTTACTGTGGATGAGAAATAAACACGAAGAGATAAGCTTGTAAAATGTAACTTTTGTTGCAAACGGGAACCAAAACCACATGCATCCAATTCCTTAGACAACTTATTTATGTCATTGTCATATCACAGTCATATGTTCCTATATTCTTAGTCGATTTCCTCATTAGAAATTAGACAACGTGCGTACAATGGATCATAGTATCCTCAAAAATTTCCAAATATTCATTGTATTATTTGGTTGGAGAAGTTAGCAATGTGGCTTAATATAATTGTTGTATTTTCAATTCTATAGACAGATTGATTTAAACAAAAAAATTGTGTTTACGTTTACAAGAGAATTTAACTACAAAAAACTTACATTTTTGAAATAGAAACATTCTCAATTTTCTATAAAAATATGTTTTGTAAATTGAAAACGCAAACGCCAAGCAAATGGAAGGCTCATCGACTACATCCTGACATTTTCTTTTATTTTATTTTTGAGAAATTTTTAAAAATGTCACTTTTCAAAAATCACACATTTTCAAAAATTTTGCGAAAATGCAATTTTTTCAAAAAACAAATTCATTATATCATTTATGTTTAAGTTAACTATGTTGTATTAGGGTTTAGTTTTGAGGGTTTAAGGGGTTTTAGGGATCAAAACGTTTTTTTAGGGTTTATAATTTTAAGATTTAGATTTTAAAAATCCATAATTAGTGATATTTTTGCAAATTGACACTTTTACGTGGCATTCTTGCAAATGTACACACTAAAAGTGGTATTTTTGCAATTGCCCCTTGATTTTTTAGTAAAGTCTTCCTCAAGAATCACTTAAAAAAAAAGCATGCAGCTTCATAATCGGAGAATAAGATTCTTTTAAATTGATTGATAAACTTTTGCACGATGAAATGTTTTGATTTTAATCTTCTCCAATTTTCTTCTTCTTCAGTCCTTTTCTCTCCTAATCTCCTTCACGAGCTTTTATTATAAATAGAGGCATTAAGCATTAACGTGAATTGCAACAAACTCACATAAACCGTAAAGAAAAAAGATTGTTTTAGTGAGTGAGTGATGGGAATAGCTTTACACACCTTCCTACTTCAACTGATACTCTTCTTCTTTGCTTCTCTTGCGGAAGCAAACAACCCGCGAAAGGTGAGAAAAATGGATCGTCCTCTCTATTCACAATCCACACTATATCCAAAATATTTGTTTATTATTTAGAATAGATTGGTCTATGTCTCGTTTAATTGACACTAATCTGAGACACTATTCCATTACTAGTATCCCATATTCAATGCTTTTATTTTAGGTTAAATTTTTCATAACGAATAATGTTTGGATGTTAACATATAACTTCTTGCTTTGTGTATGGCTCAGATATACCTCGTGCAGATGAAAGTTGGAGGGCATCGATATGGGTCAAGTTCTGGTCACCACGAACTACTCGGTGAAGTTCTTGATGACGATAGGTTTTAATCATGCTTTACACATTATACGAAAGATCGACTTTCTATGAGGATTATGGTCAAATGTCCCTAGGAACTAATTAAGTGGGTTTTTATGTTAACACATGCAGTACCGTATCGAATGCACTCATCTACAGCTATAGGGAGAGCTTCACCGGTTTCTCGGCAAGACTCACACATAGTGAACGGCAAAAGCTGAAGAGTAAGACCACCACAATTTTTTCTTTACAAATGATTATTATTATAAACGCAAATGCAAACTTCGTTGTTGAACCTATATGAGTACTATACATATTAATATATATATTGGTACGCTCAAATTTCAATGCGTAGTAAGGATATGGAATATGTTGATGTTGGTTGCGCAGGGAGGAGAGAGGTATTACAAGTGTCACGTAGTAGAAATCTAAAGCTTCACACGACAAGATCATGGGACTTCATGAATCTAACATTAGCAGCTAAGAGAAATCCCATGAATGAGAGTAATTTGGTGGTGGCTGTCATCGACTCAGGCATTTGGCCTTACTCTGAGCTCTTCAGTAGCGACAGTCCTCCTCCTCCGGCTTGGCAAAACAAATGCCAAAACATAACTTGCAACAAGTATACTACAATATTCATGATTAACCTTTTCCTTTTCGTTATATTTTCATTTGGTACTAAAAGGTTGTTTCAGAACTATGTACATACCCAAAGATCTGTGTGAGCTTGGTTTGGGCTCAAAACTCTATCATTCTTCACACTCTTATAGAAACCTTTAATTATCATATAATATGATTGACGTGGTTAGGATTTTTGGACTAACCCTTACTAATATCCAAACTAAAATTGCAGCAAGATCGTTGGGGCTCGATCATACTACCTAGATAAGAAAGATTTCAATGTGACTGAAGAGAACTCGGTGATTGACGTGGTGGGACACGGCACGCACGTAGCCTCCATTGTTGCTGGCAGAGAAATAGAGAAGGCGAGCTACTTCGGGCTAGCAAAAGGCACAGTGAGAGGCGGTGTTCCCAATGCAAAGATCGCTGTCTACAAAACATGTTGGAAAATAAGAAAAAATGGTACAGAGGTTCTAATTTGTCCACAACATACAGCCTTGGCGGCAGTAGAGGATGCAATCAAGGACAAGGTCGACATCATCTCGTATTCTCAGGGGTGGGAGTATCCGGTTCCGATGGAAGAAGATCATGTCTCGTGGGCGTTTTTGAGAGCACTTGGGAATGGGATTTTGACTTCAGCCGTGGCCGGAAACTCAGGCAAGGATGGCTATTACGCTCTCATCAACGGTGCACCTTGGGTCATGACCGTTGCAGCGAGCATGAAAGATAGACTTTTCGAGACTACGTTGGAACTTGAAGAGGATGAGCCAATTACTGTAAGTGAAAATAAATAGGTTTCTTGACTTTCAAGTAGTCTCCAAATAGGTTTCTTGACTTAAAAGTAATCTCCAAATGATTTCTAGGTTTACAACACGATCAACACCTTCGAGACACAAGATTCTTTTTACCCACTTTTGGATGAAACAGGATCCGCTGAATCGACAAGAAAACGTGAACTCCTTGCTGAGTAAGTTATCGCGCAAGGCTTGTTGTGCAATTGGTGGATTTGCACAAGATCGATATGATATTTGCAAAGGAATTTTAAATAGTTTGAAACGGTTTTTAATCCGTGACCAGTAGTGATGAAATTACTATCATCGAAAGTATTCCTGTTTGATAAATGGAAATGTTTGTTACTCGATTTTATAGGAGCAAAGATGACCTAATCTCGTATAATCATAAGAACGACAAAGGAAAAGATGTTTTCTTCAACTCCTCACAAATCACAATCTTGGAGAAATCGATTAAAGAGAGAGCAAAAGGTGCAATCGTATGGGGTAATTTTACTGACACAGTAGGGTCAAAAAAGTTCCAGTTTCCTATCGCTTCTATATTTCTGGACAAAGAATATGGAGGTCAACTACGGAAGTACTTTGCAAAAGATAGAAGGTAATAAAAAACATTCATTATGTGTGGTCATATAGTAACAATTAAGACTATTAACCATTTGCTCCAAACACTTAACAAGATTTTTGTTTTGTATTGACTCGTATTAGCACACATTCAGTCAAAATCCACAAAACGGAGGAAACTCCAGACGAAGGAATGGTTCCAACTGTTGCTGAAATGTCTTCGAGGGGTCCTAATTGCGACAGTTACCTAGCAAACATTCTCAAGGTATCATACGTAAAGTTGATCACTAGAAAACACTTATCATTTTTTCGTTTGATTCTCATATGGAGTTTTTTGTGTTTGCAGCCCGATATAGCTGCTCCGGGGTTAGACATCATAGCGGGTTGGCCCGAGAATGTGAAACTTTTGCCATTAGCTGCCAACGACTATCGCCATCTTAGATTCAACATAATGTCAGGAACTTCCATGGCTTGCCCTCATGCCACTGGACTTGCCTTGTACATTAAGTCATTCAAACATTGGTCTCCATCCGCTATTAAATCTGCCCTAATGACCACTTGTAAGTTCCATCACCTATCAGATCGAACTATGTATCTATCAATCGATGGCTTCTTATATAGCTTACAAGTTTACTTATAGAACCTTATAAAACTCTTGTAAACATATTTTATAATCTTATAAATTTGAGTGCTTATAAAAATAATAATTTTTGAATAATGTACAGCAAACAATAGTATTTTTGAAATGTGTATCATTGAAAGTGGTATTTCTCGAAAAAAATTTCCTCTTTGGTAGCTTTTTGTTAAGAAAAATTAATAATTAAGTACAAGAAAAAGCTTGATCATCATGTCGGCAATTTTCCAAGTAAAACGGATAACTTTACTAAATTTTCTTATATATTTGTTTCTCTTTGCAGCCACGGAAATGGTAGGTATGGGCGATGGCTTTGCATACGGTTCAGGACAGTTAAACGCTACAAAAGTCCTAGACCCTGGTTTAATTTACGAGACACAACACCAAGACTACATTGATTACATGTGCAAACAAGGCTACAACACCGAGAAGCTAAGATCACACGTTGGAAGCAACGAGATAAATTGTTCCGGGATCAAGATAGACAAGAACGCCGACCTCAACTATCCAAGCATGTCGGCTGAAGTGGAACTCAACACCAAATTCTCTAAAGTCTTCTATAGAACGGTCACCAACGTTGGCAACCCAAAGTCCACTTACCTCGGAAAAATTAAGTTCCGAGGTAAGAAGAATTTTAAGGCTAAGATCACTGTGAAGCCTAGATGGCTAAATTTTAGCAAGTTGGGACAGACCAAGACTTTCACGGTGACCGTCACCGGTCTATCGGAACCAAACTCGAAGGAGAAATTTATGCTAGGGAATACGTGGCTGACGTGGACGGAGATCCGCGGTTCTCGCCAAGTCAGGAGTCCCATTGTCATATACTCTATTGCTAAGGGAACCAACGCTTGTCGTGAATTCTAAAAGAACTCATGAAAGCTGCTACTCTTTGTTAAAGTAATTATATAGTCAATCGAGTTATATAATAAGACTAGACTTCCGAATCTCTTAAATAAAGATTAATGTTAAAGTATGCATGGTTTGAGTTCGTGTTTTTCGGTTTTTAAATAATTGTAACCAAATTAAACCTGTATTATGGTATGGATAATTTATTTTAAATCGGCCGGCCTTTTTTCTATTTTCGATTCGGTTCAGGGTTTGTAATTGGTTTATATTTTTCGGTAATAAGATATAACAATCCACTTTAACTAAATATTAGGATTTAACAAATTTTCAGAACGATTATCAGCTGTTGGATTATCAAATTGGATCGGTTTTTCTTAGTACAATATTACATATTTACACTCTAGGCTAGACTCTTGCATCTTATTTTTCATGCATTAGGGCATGATTATAGGTGGATAATATATTGGGGTAATATGTGAATTTTATAATATAATTTGTATTGGGATTGACATTAGAACCCCAAATTATTTTGTTGTTGTTTTTTGTGATTATAGGTAGTAAATATAAAAGGGTTCTAAAAAAAAAATTAACAGAGTCCAAATAAAAAAAAATTAATTTTGATCATGTCCAAATTTTTGTAATATATGCTCAATCAAATCATCTTTCAACCGTTCATGTTTTCGTCTAACACGAAGTCGCGTTCAAACCCCCAGCATATCGGCATTATTTGTAGGCATCGATGTAGAAAACGTGACATCCGCATGTGAACTTCTGTTTCCTTCTCCTAGTTGGAATTCTGGTACATCAAACTGCGTATTAACGTCTCGTTCGTATTCTACGATCATATTGTAGAGTATGATAGATGCTCTCACAATCTTTCCTATTTTTTTTCTTATCCAAAAAAAGAGCTGGATTTTTAACAATGGCAAATCGAGCTTGCAAGACTCCGAAAGCACGTTCGACATCTTTCCGAACAGCTTCTTGACGTTCAACAAATAAAGATGATTTTGGATCTTGTGGAGTGGTACAGATTGGATAAAAGTTGCCCATTTCGGATAAATACCATCTGTGAGATAGTAAGCCAAATCATAGTCCCTTCCGTTGACAGAGAAATTTACTTGCGGAGCTTCACCATTTATTATATCATTAAAAACTGGTGAGCGGTCAAGGACATTGAGATCGTTTAAGGTACCTGGAGCTCCAAAAACCGCGTGCCATATCCAAAGATCGGATGAAGCTACAGCTTCTAAAACGATTGGGGGTTTTCCTCATCCATGTGAAAATTGCCCTTTCCATGCAGTGGGGCAATTCTTCCACTCCCAATACTTACAATCGATGCTTCCTACCATCCCAGGAAATCCGCGTATCTCTCCAATGATAAAAAGTCGTTGAAGATCCTCCTCTGTGGGTCTCCTTAGGTACTCATCTCCGAACAAATCTATTATTCCTTTGACGAAATGTTCCAAGCATAAACGAGATGTAGGTGCAGCGAGGCGGAGGTATTCGTCAACTTGATCAGCCGCAATATCATATGCCATGAGACGAATTGTTGTGGTACACTTTTGAAGTCTGGAGAGACCACGCCTTCCGGTAGCATCTTTCTTTTGTCAGAAGTATCGAACTTCATTGGAGAGTCAATCAACAATATGCATGAACAAGTGCTTGTTCATTCTAAAACGGCGTTGGAATAAATGAGGTGGGTATGTTGCATCTTCTTTGAAATAATCGTTCCATAAACGCTCGTGTCCGCCTTCGCGATCTCTTTCAATAACGTCTTGTTTTTCCCTAGAATTGGTTGCCCTCCGATGATCCTTAGAATCATTGAAGAGATTCTCAAACTTTTGATCGAATTTTTGGTCAAAAGATTCATCAAAAGTTTCATCGAATGATCCGTCAAAAGGATTAGTTGAAGAGGATGCCATATTTGTGTGTTAAAATTTTAAGAATAAATAGAAGGAGAAGGAGAACTTGTTTGTGTGAAGAAATAGAAAGAGGAGAAGGAGACTATGTTTATATGAAACCTGCAATGTATATGACAATATATAGCATGTGAACTCAAATAATTGTTTACAAAAATTTTTGTACATAACAAAACTATGTGAACACAAATAATTGTTTATAAACCATTTACAAAGTATAAACCAACAAAATCTTGTGACACAATACTCTGTTTCTCTGTTTTTAATCTTGTGCTCACCCTCAATCTTGTGACACCATACGTTCCATAAACCAACAAAACCTGCAATGTTAAGAAGATAAAGTCAGTAATGAACAAGCAGAAAACAACAAACATAAATGAACAAGCAGACATTATTAGAAAAGAAACACAAATTCATTGATTCATTGATTTGAAACACAAACACAACTCTGTTATTAACCGATTCCTCTTTTTGAACTCAAGCAGAAAACACAAACTTATGCAGAAAACAAACTATCATAAATAAACAAGCAGACATTATTAGAAAAGGAACACAAATTCATTGATTTGAAACACAAACACAACTCTGTTATTAACTCAAGCAGAAAACACAAACTTATGCAGAAAATAGAAACTTATGCATAGAAAAGGAAATACTAATTAGACATACAAATATGAAGACACTAATTAGACAACATGTCTGAACTGAGCTTGTTCTTTAGAGCCAATTCCATATCACTAAGTGGTTCTATTTTCCCTAGCAACCTATCTAGCAACTTCTTGTCAATAAGCTTGTTTTTCATACCTAAATCCTTCTTCTTAATTGCCTACATGCTCTGAAATTCTAACAGATCCTTGCTTTCTTGGTCCACAGTGGTTCTGTTGGTCAAACTCCTTTTACCTTTTGCCTTGGAAGCCTTAACACCAGGTGGACGACCCAATGGTTCATCATCTTCAAGCCCAACTGGCTGGCAGCTTGAAGACTGTGTAGAAGCCTCCTCAACCTTTCTTCTTTTTGAACTCCCTTCACCTTTACTAGCAGTAGAAACACACTAATTCTGGTCATGCCGTAGCTCTAGCTAAGCATGTTCAAGTGTGAACTTGTACTTGTGATCACTGAAGAAGAGGTCCAGACCAAGTTTCTTATAGTCTTCATCACCCCAACCACTTTTTATTGTAGAATGTGCCGCCTCATAGCAGCCTACGAACTTGCACACTTGGTCATTTATCTTCTGCCAATTTTGTTTACAGTGACTGTGTTCTCTATTTGGTAAACCAGCAAGCTCATGATTTTTGTTAAGACTTGAGTTAAAATAAGCTGCAATGCGTGACCAAAACGCTGCAGCTCTTTGCTCATTTCCAACTACTGGATCCTTGCTGGTATTCAACCAAGCACTGATGAGCAAAATGTCTTCTTTGGGACTCCAATTCCTTCTTTCTTTACGGCCCTCAGGTGTGGGTTTAGCTAGGATTGGATCATCAATATACTGACTACTAAAGATAGGAACTTCTGATGATCCAAGGTCTATGGTTGGTGAAAACCCATCATACAGATTGGGTTAAAGATTATGGTTTTCTTGTTGACTATTTAAAAGGTTTATAAATCCTGAAGAGTGACTAAATGGATTAGTATAATCCATATCCTAGTTTATGGTAGGTGTTTAAAGAAAAAGGGAGGAGAAAATGAAAGGTTATGATTGTGGATGTTAAAAGGAACAGGGACTGAGCAAAATCAAAAGGTTTGGGACTGTGTTAAGCTACTGATGAAGAGTTTAATATATAGCAGAGTTTCAAGTGTGTTTTAATATTTTTTAGCAATCAATGAATACAAGTATATGTCTAATCTAACAGCATAAATCACAAAGACTGTTTTTTCGTGTTTAAGTGTTTTACATAACAAGTACTCAGTTGTGTTTTAGCAATGAATTACCAACAACTCTCGGTCTAAGCTAACACTAGCAAGCATTAATGACAAAGAGAGTAAACAGTCCTAATAAACAGCTATCAAGTTTTTATTAGTTTTTTAGCAATCAATGAATACAAGTATATGTCTAAGCTAACAATAAAGAGCATTGATTCATAAAAACAGTAACCTAACCTACACTTAACCAAGTTCTAATCAACAACAAACAACCACTTATCAGTTTACAAGGCTGTAACTTATGCATTTATCAGTTCTACTCGTGGCGCTATCAAACATCTGTGAAACTTATCTTATTGCATTTTAGAATACTCATGCAGATTAGTTGCTTCATGTCTCAATTCCAAGTAATCTTCCTTTGCAAGCTCTGGTAAGATATCATGATTGTTTGGGGTTTTGATTAGGGTTGTTGTTTAGGGTAAGCGATCGAAATTAGGGTTTTGATTAGGGTTGTTGCATGTGAAAATAATTGGGGATTTTTTGAAGTTAGAGTTGTTTGGCTGCTGTCTCAACCGTAATCTGTGATTTTTGGCTTGAAATTGTGTTATGGTTTGGTAAAACGTAATTTTTTCAGTTAATAATCCACTTTGTTTTTGCTTTCAATTGTTTTTGGTGGGTTGGAAATGAGCGATCAAAAGAGTAAAAGCAATAGGTGGAACTGGGAGGTGAGTGGATTCGAACCGAGGAAGTCGTCTTCGAATGCATCCTTTGAGGAGACTTGAAGAAATAAGCACTTGCTGATAAAGGTGATATGTCACTTCCTTTACACTCGCCACAATGGGTTCATTGTAAAGACTGGATTTTTATCATACTTGGCTGATTTTGAGTTAATTAGCTAGTTCATTGTAACGGCCTTTAGCTACTGGTTTTGAGTTGAGTTAATTAGAAAGGGATGATTTTTGTTTCTGTAAGTGTAAGCTGAGTCTGTAGAAGTTGTGATCAAATAGGGTCGTTTGTGTAATTGGGATATTTGATGGGAGTTTACTATGTGATGTAGCAGCAAAATTTGGGGTGATCGAGAGAGAGAGACAGATCGAGAGAAAGAGACAGAGAGATCTTCTATTTTTTTACAGAAGATCCAGAGAGAGACATAGAGATCGAGGAGACGAAGCGAGAGAGAGAGGAGAGAGGTCTGATCTTTTTCACTTGGTTTTGGGTTATATTTACTGTAAATATAACTCCTATATTTAGAACCGTAAATATGGATTTCAGCCCATTATGATTTTATTAAATGGGTTTAATTCATAAAAACCCACTATATTTATCCATATTTACTACCAATAATCATGCTCTTAGTAAATGGAATGTTAAAAGTGGAAAAACAACGGCCGGTTAAGAGTCTAATAAATATTCAATAACTGTGGTTATAAACGCTCAAAAGAGGTTATAGACTTCACTCTTTTGTAAATTAGAGCCAAACGTTTTCATTGTTCACATTACTATTTATGGAGATATTCTCTCTATCCACATCAAAAATATCTCTAATCTCAACTCGAAGCCTTTTCCAGAAAAAAAAATGTTTTCCCGAATATTGTTTATTTTCTTCGCATTTTCCATTTCCGTCGTACGTTCGAGTAGAACATTAGGGCCATCTTCTGACCATCCACTGATGAAGGTAACCTCTTAATCATTTTTTAGTCATTTATATATATTTCTTTTTTAGAAACTAACCCTCAAAGCATATATTCATTTTACCGAATATGATACACAGATTTATATGGTCAATGTTGATCTTGGATTGTATCATAATGACTGTAAGCAATACGAACAACTTCTCCAGAAAGTGGTTAACGGAAGGTAATTCTTGGTTTCTGAAGATAAGAGTAGTTAGAGCAATAAGCAAAAACATAAACCAAAACAAATAATAAAATATCATGGGGAGAATAAGGATCGAGCAAAATCCAATATGGTATAACAATATTAATGAAGATTGAGTTGGTATAAAAGACTCAAAAATGGTTACAAAAAATTCTAAGTTTTTGGGTTTGTCATTTTTTTTCATCAGATCACCAAAAGATGCTCTAGTATATTGCTACAAGGAAATCGAAAGCGGTTTTGCAGCAAAACTCACATATGAAGAGGCTGAGAAATTAAAAGGTATGTTTGTTCAACAAAAACATTTCAAATGATTGAAAACAAAACAAATTTTAGATGACAACAAAACAAAATCTCCAGTGATAAAGAAGATTTGTGTTAATTTATAGAAAGTATTTTTTGAGAATTAGTCACCCAATATTGTGTCAGAATTAACAAATTTTACAACTGAATAACCAAAATAATATTTGTAATTTTTTTTTATAAACATGTGCAGGTGAGAAAGGGATTTATGATGTAGCCGAACAAGGAATATACTCCATCGACGTCGACGAACTTAACCCCGATAGAACATAATGTCAAAAACATGAAAAAAAATTGCGTTGAATCTAAATGGTTGAGAGATTATTTTATTTCTGCATCAAATGCAATATTTCAATCAGATATTATCCTCCCCACTTCAATTATATATACGAATCTTTGGTCGCTCAACACTCAATTGGCCCAGCTTTGATGTTCGAGGCCTAAACCACAATTCTAAACAATTATAAATAAAGTTTTAGCCATAACCCAGTCCATATCCGAATATCCTTAAATGTTAGGCTTTTTAATCCAACCCTAGGATTAATCATCTTCTTTTTTTTAATTGAATGTAAAATTATATTAAACCGAAATCTTTTGTACAATGGATGTGACTTTGTTTAGAAGTTGCATATCAAAATAAAGTTTTTGAAAACACAGCATTGTGCCTATAACAGAGCTTTTACCGTGTTTCTCCATTGCTTCGGTGTAAGTTTGGTCTCCATTTCTCCGAATCACATTGATCCGGTCACGACAAAAAAAACAAGTTGATTCTCGACCATTTTTTTACCAGTGAATTTGATCAAAAAATTACCGACGAAATTAGAACCAAATTATGACAAAAATTTGAATTGATCGAAAGTTGATCAAAAAATTTCGAGCAAAATTATAATTGGTTTCTGATATTTTTGTCAATCTGCTTCACAAGATCTCTAGCCGACAGTGGAGCTTCACCATGTCTACGATTATTCCGCTCATGCCATAGAGTGTAAACTGCCAATTGAAATGTATTACATGTTTAAAAGTTTTATTTTTCTATTTTCTTTTCACTTCTCTATACAATTTTTTCTTGTTTTAATATTATGACTATTTGTAGTCTCCACTATAATTTTTCTATTGGTTAAAATAGTTTTTAGTTAAGTGGCAAATAGTGTTTTTAACAGTTGTTTAATTAATCTCTGCATTTAGGCAAAAAAACTTATAAAACAGAACAGAAAGAGTATCTAATAGAAGTATACTCCATTTTATAAGTGCAATGTTTTCAAACGTTTGAATTCGAACTGATCCACTGGCCGGGTACGTATAGGATATATTCTTATAGATAAGAAAAGGAGCAAATGCTTCTTGTTGAGCTTTAGGGAAACACAAGGAACACTAAAGTTTTTCCTCGCTTTTTTTGTTTTATACTGTTTAGGTATTGTTGTTAGTTTTTTGTTGTTTTTTAATTATGTATCCCAAATATACACATTCATTGGTTTCGTTATAATATTTATCTTTATGTTTTAATAGATCTTTTAAGTCAAAGATACAAATTATAAGAATTTGCAGTCTTGTATATAAATTTTACTAAAATTTAACATAGCAATCAAATGATAAACATTCGAAATAAAGAGAAAGGTTTCTAACTGTTGAATTGGAGAGAAAAATAAACTACCTTTCAATCAGCCAAAAACTAAAATATCCAAAAGCATAACACACATCCAAATTCAAATCCTATTCATTACTATATATGAAGACTCAATGTCAAGTGAATCTAAACATCCAAGCCATATTAAAAAAGAATGCAAAGCATAAAATTTAACCCAACAAAACTGAGCATAAAATATCCAAATGGTATATTGATCCAAGGTGTGGGAGTATAGAGTATTTGTAGCTATCAGCTTCTTTAACCCTCAAGCTATTGTTGCTCTCCCATTAGGGATCCAATCCTCTTTTTCAAAGTCTCTCTCTCTCTCTCTCTCTCTCTCTCTCTCTCTCTCTCTCTCTCTCTCTCTCTCTCTCTCTCTCTCTCTCTCTCTCTCTCTCTCTCTCTCTCTCTCTCTCTAAGTCTTCTTTTACCTAGGTCTTTTTGACATTCTTGATGTCAATAATGGTGACCATTAGTTGAGAAAGTTACAAATGGATGATAATGATGATGAACATGTCATGAGTTCCTCAAGTCCCATGAAGAACACGTATCAACAAACCTTTTCCCATTCAATCTTTCTTTTACATGTTTCTTTTTTGCAGTCGAATTATTCCTTGCGTGAGAAGTCTATACCATTGGTTTATACTTTGATTTAATTTGCATTATTGTACAGATAATTCTAAGTGTTTGTTAGATACAGTTACAACCGGTCATGTGTTGTATCTTTGCAGAGAATGTCTTAAAACGCATAGTCAAACAAATAACTGATAAAAAGAATATTAGGACAAATACCCATCACACGTAATGACATTATGTTCTATCGGTTAAGTTCCGTTTAAAAGATTCACAAAACATTTATACTTTGTATGGCGTAACTGTTCTTTGTCTCTCCGGAATGCTATGACTTTTGTACCTTCTGAAATATATACTTGGCTTTTGGATTCATTACCAAATTGATCAGCTAACTAGAAAACATATGCATTGTAAAGAAATTCTTTTGTCAACAACATACATTTTCCCGTATTTGGGTGGTAACTACAAATTATGATGATATGTGTTTTTTTGTTTTTGATAAATTGTGCAACAAATGTTACGTGTGATTGAGAGTTTGATTTAAACATAGATTGAAAATCGAAACCAAAAAACCGAGTGTTTTAGGATGAATTCCTTGCTTCACAATACGTATTTTTAAAATAAATAGTTTCATTGGCTCAAACATAAATATTTTTGTTTCGTGTTTGTAAGATGTAACTAAATGACTTGTAGACATATTGGATTGTATGCAACAATGTGTCTATATAGTGAATTAGTAACTTAATTAGCAAAGCTCTGTCTTATATGCTCGACCAAAGGTGTTTCCTAATTTCAATATTTTGTATATTTTAACATATATATATATATATATATATATATATATACATCAAACTTCATTTTAAGAGTTATAACCGTGAATGTGAATCGTAATCAGAATTTTTTCTGCTTATGTTTGCAATTTTCAAAAGCTTTTGATAAAAAGCATTAAAAACTGAGTGTGTGTGTTTTAGTAATGACAATAAGTTAACATGCAAACGTAAATATAAACGCAAATGCAAATACAAAAATCATATGATCGATGTCCCATACGTTGACCGAAAGTCTTTATTTTATATGTATATGAAAAAAGTAATAATAATAAAAATATATATATAGTAATATGTATATGCAAGCGTCGTTTGGTGATAGCGACCAATAACCGCGACTGAGGGCGTCGCAACGACCAGAGATTAAAATTTTAAGTTAGAGTTTTAGCGATTTATTTTAGTAATTACGATAATGACGAGTCAACGATATATACATCGATCAATCGCAGCAACTCCAAGGGGTGACTTGTTGCTGTCGCGCCAAATAAATGAGGCCGCAATTGAGATGATTTTGGTAAGATAAGTTTGAATTTTTTTTATGTATTTTCATGCGGAAGATCAAAACCATGAATTTTTTTCGTAAAACTTGGGATATTCTAGTGCTAGGAGTAAGAGTACAAAAATGTATAATTTAGCCCTAATAATATTAGAATGTAGAGCTTTAAAAAAAAAATCATTGTACATAATCAATATATAGTCGAATTTTTCCCTCGTATCTTAGATAATTTGTTAACACGTCTCTTTAGTGGTAGCAAGCGATCTATTCATACTTCATAGTGTGTCCATGTCTTATCATTTTAGTCAACGATAACAAAAAGGAAATTAATCTCAGAATATCCTTTAACTAATGTAGATCAACTACAAATCTTTCTCAAAGGGTTTAATAGTGTCTATAAATAAGCTTAGGGGAGAGTGACTAAGTCCCATACCTCCCAACACAAGCAACTACAAATCTTTCTTAAAGTAACTTCTCTCGTTTCTTTCCCTTCTCCACTTTATCCTTTGAAGATATATCCCATAGCTACAAAGAACCAACCCTTTAACACATAAATACACCTCTACACACACAAAAAGTAGCTAGCTAGACCACATAAAGTTGAAAAGAGCGGTCATGGACAAGAAAAAGTCAGTATCTGGTTCTTCTTCATCCTCCTCTTCTTCATCTTTCGACCATCTTTTTGGTCCAAGAGTCTCATCTTCGTCTTCTTCATCCACAACGGGATTGTTCCAATCCATTTTCCCACCACCCTCAATGGTATATAAATTAATATTTTCATCATTTTTTAAAATATACATCGTATTTATGGCTCTCTTATATATACTTTATATTTGTTTTCAACTCAAGGGTACGCAAGCGGACTTGGCAAATCGAAATGGAGCTGCCAAATATCAACCTCCAAATTTCGGGATTCCAAGTGAGTCTATATTGCTTACGACGTTTTGGACGTGTTAATCCTTTAAAAAAATTGGTTATCTCAACTTCACGTCTCGGTTTAGTTACTAAAAGTTAGAAATGTGAATGGGGTTTACAGATGAAAGAGGAGAAAGAAGAAAAAATAAGGAGAAAAAAAGCTATCAAAATGAAGAAACACAACCACCATGCAACTTGAGCTCTTCCATTTACTATGGAGGCCAAGATAACTATTCCTCTTCAACACTACCACAATCAACAACCAACCCAGATGTTGTAAGTCCCTATTTCTTTGATTACCAAAAGCTTTGTGTTGTGCGCATATCGACAAAAATACTAGTATCAGATTTGGTTTCCATCTTATTCAAGCAATATTATTAAGCATCTAATTTGCACACTACTAGAAAACATCGTTTTTCAGACTGAATTGGATATTTGAGCTATATAAACGCATGTAGGCAAAGTGATATTATGTATATGATTTGTGAATTTCGCGAGTGAGTCAACGATGAACTCTTAAAACATAACAATAAGAGAGTAAATGGTTGAGGCGAAAACAATTTTATGAGCGTTTTTTATTACTAATTGGGTGAATGAATAAGAACAAACCAATATCCCGTCGACTTTAAGTCATCTTGATCAAATGAATATGTATTGTATCGGGTTCATTTGGGTATATATATCATTCGATGTGTATTTAATGTTAACTCTAAACTTGTTAATTCTGAATTGTCTAGTATAAGAAAGATGGAGAGGAAGGCGATTCCGATAGTGCTTCAAGAGGAAACTGGTGGGAAGGTAAGATTACAGACATTCTCTATCACATAAACACCAGTTTAATTTTTTCATATTTTGTTTACACATTTTAATCATTTATATATATACGAAACGAACTAATAGATAATCAAAACATGCAGGATCACTTTATTACTAATTATCAATTATACCCGATGATGCACGATATGCTAAGGTACACAATGAATGTTTCATGAATATTACATAATCGTATAACCTATATGTCTTATGCTTTTCGGAATAAATAAATAAACATAAGACAACGTAGTGAATATTCTTAGTTTGCTCATATTCTTTTTCTTAAATTTTACATTTTATTTATATATCACAACCAATAATTGAAAAATTAATATATCGTCACACCATTTTTTCCATTAGTCATGATATATCTTTGATACAACTTTCGTGATCATTTTGCAGGAACCTTTTTTAAGTGAATATGAAAGGGGCGTACTGAAATATATAAAAAAATATAATGAAAGTAATGTAATAATGAAAGTAATGTAAAAGTATATATAGATGTATTGATAAAAAATGAGAGAAGGAAAAAAAAAGTGTATAGTATATATTATAGTATAAGATAAAATTAACCTCTACATTTATAAAAGGTGTGGACTCGTTCTTGACATGCATGTTGATTCTTTTATGTTTCGATAAAGGCAACAAGTTAAGACAAGCCTCTTTATAGTGAAATCAACGTCTGTCCAAAAGTCTTTGTAATTAGTTTGATATGTAATCATGTATCATTCTGCTCCGTATGTAATATTATCTCATAGTAATCAAACAGCTGTTGATACTTAAAGCAAAATCTGTCTGTTAATTTTCTTCCTGTGATATAATTCATACCGACAATAAAAATAAAGAAACTCGATTTGTTAAAGTCTCTAAGAATTTGACAAGAACGAAGTAGTTGATGGATGGGAGAAAACAAATGAAGCGAAATAAAAACGGCATTTGATAAGATAATGATAACCTAAAAGACTACATCTTCAGACTAGGACTTTTGTTGTTAAGCTTTCTACAAAGCATTGACGATCAAATGATTGAACGATGTTTAACGAAGAAGTGAAGAACACAAGAGTCATGTCGGTAGTTTAACTAGTTCATTTAATTTTTTTCTAATTTAATTATAAACACACATATATATATATATATATATATGTATGTGAGTAAAGAAAAATATTTAGTAGCCAAAATAATTATCATGAAGGAAAAAGAAAAAAGAAAACGAAGTAGATAGCAAGATTTTGTTTGTTTCCCTCAAACTAGAAAAAAAAACTACGATCATTAACACACAAATTTAAGAACAGGATAAACGTAAAAAAGGCAAAGTAATATGCAAAATACGTGAAAGAAAAGTCACGTAACCTTCTCTTTGTGTAGTTGATGCTCATTGGATGAAATTAGGACGGTGATTCAATGAAATTTTCAGTTAAGGAAAACCATAAATACTTGAACTTGTTGGTTAAACTTGGTGAACCGGGTCTTGGCATCAACCCAAATCATCCGTTTTAGTGGTTTTTGACCGGTTTAATTCATATTCGGATTTAACTCTCCCCCAATTCGGTATAATAAACGATTCACGATTAGACCGGTTTGACCGGCTGGTCTAATCCGTTTTTAAAAACATTGGTTACCAGATTCTAAATTCAAATTCCAACAATATAGAAAACATTACTGAGACGGCCCAATCCATAAAAATTTTAAAAATTTCAGATTTAGATTATTATTATCATAAATAATAATCTTCAACGGTCAACAACACAAACTGCGGAAACAATACAAGCAATAACTAATAACACCATTCAATAAATCTCATACTTTATCGAACACAATCCAAATTCCAATTCAATTATACAATTCCAATACGATTAACAACCAATCCAATAAACTAATTCAGCTCAATTCCAGAATCACTAACATCCTAGTAATTCTCATAACAACGAGCAATCAATCGAGCCCTTAGATCATCTCCTCTTCCTGGCCACGATTCCACGATCACACCTTGTCTTTACCTGCATCACATGGTTATACGAGATGCGTGAGTATTATCACAAATACCAGTGAGACGGTCATCCCATCTACAAGGCTATACACACATGCATAAGAAAATGATATAATACCAGGGTGAACAATCAACAAGGCAAAACATGAGCAATCACCACAATAATCGCACAACTGCACATGCGTCGATGATATCACAATTTTTAACCCTATATAACTACTGCAAGTGCACAGCAAATGGTTGTAGTAATGCAGGGATCGAATCCACAAGGACCAAGTATCACACTACGAATTTATGAGAATGAAACTAAGCTAAGACAAAAATATGATTGTGAATTGCAATATGTAAATGAAAATAGCAAGTATAATATGTAAACTTATGAATAACAAGCATTGGGCATTAGGAAATTCGCAGGGATTCAGGGATTCAGAAATAGATAAATTGTCAGGGAAAGCAGTAGTAATCGTTCTATAACTCAAATTACAAAATCAAATTGATCTACTGTCGTAGCATCAATTACTATGCCTAACAACCTAAGATCCTAAACTGTCGTTTGAATTCAAGAGGTTAAACATGCATTATGGTCAAGTTTGATATGTTCACAAAACACCCTAACATCAGCTTTCGTTGGCTAGGGATGCTTTGCTCAAATAAGTTATTTCAGGCTTTTAAACAAACACTTTTGATGCGTTAAACAACCTAAGATCAGAAACAAGGTAGCTAATCAAGTTCCAGCAATACGAACAACCTAGATGAAGAAACCAAGTTATCAATCCCTAAATCAACATCAATCAAACCCTGAAATCCTTTTGAAACCCTAAAACCCAATTAGAAAACTACTCAGACATGATAGAAATCAAATCATAAGAAGAATTCATGAAAGACATAAGAAAATCAATCGATAAACAAGAGGGTTTAGAAATCTTCTCCGAATCGTCAATAGGGTTAGAGATCTTCTCCCCCAAAAGCTTAGAAACAAAAAGTTTGATAGAAAATAAAGCGTTCCTAAACAATGGCTAAAAATTAGAATAAATAGGCTAAATCACGTTTTTGGTTCAAACCGAGTCAAAATAGGAAAATCTGCAATTTCCTTAATTTCCAGCAAACCGGTCGGTTAAGGCAGACTGACATGTCTTCACTAAAACTCCCATAACTTTCGATCCCACCGTTGAAATAACTTCATATTACTTCCAAATGAAAGCTACCACGACTCTCTGTCTTGTGTTCAAATTTCAGTTCGATCCAATGGCGGAAAGTCACTCAACGAATGCCAAACTTCTGACCATTTTCTGCTCTTTTTCTTCTTATCCTTACTATTTTGCCTTAGACTCCATCCAGACGTGTTTAAACCTGAAAAGATTCTAAAGACATAGAAAAGACTCGAAAAACCATTGAAAACATTGGTTAGAATACGTCAAAAACGCAATACATCAGTCGATCGACACAACCACCTTGTGTCGATCGATGCACACTGTGTCGATCGACACAGAACAACTGCGTCGATCGACGCAACGTCACAGATCATAGAATCGAACCTATCCTCACATGGTTCGACTCTATACCACATCACAATCGGTTTCCTGCACAAATCCACTCAAAAACCATACGAAATACACCCACCAACGACAATCAAACACATCATATCACTTCCTTTACCCAGATAAGCAATAGTCACACACTCATCTTAGATCTAGAAGGAAAAGGATGAGAAAACACGAAGAACACCACACCTAGATCTCCAAATCTCCCTTCTTCATTCGCGAAGAACACAGATCTATCCACTCTAGAACCTCACAATCCCGTACACGAGCTTTTAGGATAAAGAACAAGAAGAAATCAACAATGATTCTTCTTTTCTCTCAAGACTCTCTGAAAAAATTTTGAAAACTTTCTGGAAACTCTAAAAGTCCTCAAAAACGCGGTCACTGCCGATGAGTATGTAACAATTGGTACGTAGTTATGCATCGAAAATGTTAATGAATCTATAGTAATATATATGAAACTTTGGTCAATTTGTTTTATTGGCAATGAATTTTTGAGTTAAAATTTTATGAAAATTTAAAAGACGCAAATTTGACAAAAATACAATTTATGGTGGACTTAGGATCATTTCTAACAAAGGATTCTTCGTATCTACAGAAATATAAAATATTGATAAAACAATAAAAGTTTCTTCTACTATTGGAAAAAATCCCACTTCAAAATTTTTTTATCTAGAACCAGAAACTCTTATTATTTTATTAATATTTTATATTTTATATTTTTTAGAAAAACCTATAAAAACACTATTGTTGGAGATGCTCTAAATCGATCGACTTGACTAACCTAAAACATATTTATAACTAATTTAAACAATAAAACTGCCAAATATGCAAATACAAAAAAAATAATACTTCTTCCGTTCCACTATGATGAATTTTCTCTAAACAAAAAAATATTCCACAAAGATAAAAGTTGTAGTATTTTCAATACATTTTTATTATTTAATGTTAGGAGATTGTCAATTTTTAAAAAATTATTAAAAATACTATTGGTTAAATTTTTTTGAAAATTAATACAGGATTAATTACTCTTTTTAATATGTGTAAAAAATTTAGAAAATTCACCTCTGTAGAACGGAAGGAATATTATATTAAGAACTAGTTGAAACAACGAGACTCTTGTGAAAATTAGTGTTTCCGAGGCTTTGACCAATAACGGTTGAACTAGTGCTATTGCTAAGCACATTATGACGCACGTGCTGCGCTCGTGAGTAACGGTGTACACCAACACTTGTTGCTATGTGACAAACAGTTGGCGTCGCACATGCTACAGCATTGCAAAACCGAGTGAATGAGAAAGCATCATTTCCTTTTGCATGTGGCGGGATAACTGTTTGGGTCATCCCCCCTTTGCTTCGAGAGTTTCTAAACTCAAAGTATCTATGTCTTATCTTTTGGTTTTTGTTCCTTCGTTGATTGTGTTTAGATAACTACAGTTATTAGATTTGTGATTTTGGTTCCTAAGACTCCAAATGGAGACAATGCAAAACATGATTAAAAAAATATGAAACGGTTTAAACAATAACAAAAATTTATGTATATTTAAGTGTAATAATAGACATCGAAATGTTTATAAATATTTTAACAATTTTGTTGACTATAACTATGGGTGTAAATGGTACTAGCGAAATTTTGTTGAATTACAGAATCTTGCTGAATTTTTGGTGATTTTATGCGGAATTTGGCGAAATAACTTTGAATTCATATGGTAACAACGGAATCTTGCGGAATTTTTGGAATAAATAAATTTGCTAAAATTTTGAAAATATTAATTAAATAAGATTTTTTGAAATTAAATATTTATATTTATAAATGTATAAATAGTTAAACAATATTAATAATTATAATCTTTTACGAATTATCTCATAAACCTAACTTATTTCATCAATAACTCTATTTTTATTAATAATCATTCAAATTAATAAAACATACAAATTTTATTTAATTATACTTATCAAACAACATTTATTTTATTTACCATTTTTTGTATTTTGTATTTTATTTTTTTTGATAAGCTGTGAGAATTTTAAACATTTGGCTCATAATCTCCTCGGTACCCAGAAACAGTCGTTGGATATTCTGATTTAAAAAATAACCTTCCGTACCAAAGGGAGTTTGACTTGGAGCACAAAAAAACTAATTCTCTTGTATTATCACTAGATCACCACATCTTTGGTTATTTAATGTTTAATAAATAAAACCTTTTTTTAATCATGTGTTTTTTTGCAAATTGATTTCATCATATACAAAAAATGAAAACTTCATACCAAAAGAAAGAAAAAGAAATGAAAGCTAGTGTTTTGTACAAAAGTGTTTTCCATGAAAAATAAAAAACTGTTAAATTTTATCCACTTATTACGTATTATTCCTCTCAATTCCATAAAGTGCAACTCTCAATTCCACAAGTACAACTGGTAATAGCTTAATTTTTTTTCCTGCAAGTTTTCAACATTCTTCAAAGATTATGTCACCAGCTAGACCCTATAATCTTTGTGTGTGTTTCTTTTTTATAACCGGAATAAATCATGGAATTAAATCTGGATTATACCCTATAATCTTTGTGTGTGTTTCTTTTTTATAACCGGAATAAATCATGGAATTAAATCTGGATTAATTTTCGAAACTTGTAATTTGTTTTTGCCATTTAATGCGTCTAAAGTGGCCAATAGATGATCAGTTAAGGAGGAGGTATGTAGCTGGTGAAATTTGAATCCTAGGCTAAACTTATGTTTTGTATTATAAGTTTGTTGTATCATTAGAAATAGTTGAAAAAGTTGCTTTTAGTTTCGTCGGTCTTCATTAGATCTAGTGGAAACTGGATCGTAGATTCATTTAAGTTGAATAGAGAATTTGAGATCATGCCAAAAGAGATTGCTGATCATATGATATTTTAAGTAGTAATCTTTTCGTATTTTTTAATGGAAGTATAGTAGACAAAATGTATTGATATCATGTAGTAATCTTTTCATATCTTCTAATCTAAGTAAACACCTATGTATTGATATCATATTTGCATAGCACGAATGTGCCATTTCGTAGAAAAATGATTGAACAATACTATATATATATATATATATATATATATATATATATATATATATATATATATATATATATATATATATATCTATATATATATATATATATAGAAAAAAGCAGTGTAAAAAGATTTTGATAACAATTTTCTATAAAAAAAAAGAATTGATAACTTGAAGTTCACGAGATCCATATGTGGGTTAACGTTGGAACAACTAAAATCCACGTAAAAGAGGACGAATCTTATGATTAACATCGTCAGCTAATATTCTAATCATCCTAGGTGATTTCCTAATACCATAGTACAATTTCATTAATTTGTCTCCCTCCAAAACTCGTTCAAATTTCACTCTGTTGGCTTATAATCTATCACCTATTTTCATAAATAAAATTCTAGATTTATTTGACGGGGTTGAAGCCACTCAAATCGCCGGTCAAAGGATCGTTAATTTTTTGTTTTTAATTTTGATAAAGCTTATTTAATTATATAGGAAATATTTTTGAAGAAAACAAGTTATTTAAATTATATTATCATTTTGTGAATTTTTTTTTCAGTAATGTTTTAACTTATATTGAATTTGAAAACGTGAAAAAATTAAAAATAAGACTACAAATGGTGATACTACAATGTGGCGTGCAACACGATCCGAACAGTACAAAATAAATACATATATAAATATAACTTTTTTTATTGGTTAAAAATAGAAACAACTCCTCTTCATTCAAAACTTTTTTTTTGGGTCAAATTCAAAAACTTAAATGTGAATGACAAGTAATCTCTCTTGCAGCAAAATAACCTCATATCATTTTCATTTAGAGGTAGATTCTTTCTTTTGACAAGGGCATTTAGCAGTAAATTCAAATTTTACTTTTTTTTACCTGAAAATAATAATAATATTTACTAGTAGCCTTTTACATACATAAACAATACAAATCTTACCAATATCTTTTACCGTTTTAAAATTTTAACTATAATACTTTGAATTGAATGGTGACATTTAGAACTGTCTTTTCCCGTATTGAACAATACCAAAAAATCTATATTTATATATGTGTATCTATAAAAAATCTATACTTACATATATACTAGATTAATGATCCGCATATGTGCGAGTTTTATAATTTAATCTCTTCTAAACCTGTGAATTTTTTTTATTTATAACATTAAAATAATTAAATTACCCTATTAAAATAAATAAAATAAAAGTGTAAACATTTTTCTAACCCACTAAATATGAAGCATAAAATTTATTTATTAGTTTTGATTTTTTTGTTATTTGATTTAGAATTAGATTATATCACATATTTTTAAACTATAAATTTTTTTATTTATACTTAAATTAAATGTACTTTTCGATTTTATTTTTCTATTTTACTACTCAAATAGCTATATTTCAAAATGTTGATGATTCTATTTCCATATTTGTATTTAAACTATTTTTAGTCTCTAAATATTTTATAACCTCCGTAAAAAAATCAAACACAACAAAAAATGAAAGACAAAATTGGATCACCCCATGAAGTGATAAAATAAAATTGAAAATGTTAGTACAAAAATATTTGTAGAAAAATCGATCAAATAGTTATCTATTTTATTCTCATATTTATTTTTTAAATTATTTGATATTTAATTAAATTATTTCATATATTTCTAAATAATTAGATTTTTTAATCTGATTTAAATTAATTTTTTATATTATTTTACAAATAAAAATAAATAGATAAATATTTTTATTTTTACCTAAATCTAATTTAAAAAAATTCACCTATTTTAATTAGGTTTAAATTTTTCTAATTCTATTAAAATTAGATTTACTTTTTACTATTTTATAAATATATATAACCAGATAAATCTTTTGATGTAAGATTAAAATCTAATTAAAAATAATTATTTTACTTGAATATATATGTCAAAATTTAATCAATCGATTTAGCATGTGTTAAGATCATATTAATTATAATGTGTTTGATCATATTAATTATAATATTTGATGTATGAAGTTTTATATAATAAAATATATATGTTTTCATTACTATTTAAATGGCACTTGTTATCAGTTATCACCATCGCACTTACCTCTTAAACAAAAAGTTTGACATATGTGAGACCAATCACTTAAATACATATAGAGAAATAGACTTCACATTTGAAATAGACGGATGATAACTTCCTGTCACTATTTATCCCCTATGTAGCTTTCGGCGGGAAATTCGAAATGACATTTTGCAGATTTCTTTGTTTTCTTTCTTTCTTTTTTTCTTTTTTTCTTGTTAGTCCAATCCACTTACATCTCTTCTTTTTTTCTATAGCACCCTACATATCACCTTATTCAAATTCAGATACGGTAAAATTGCCCCAACCATTCATCACCTCTTATTGTTATTAGTACTATTTGATGCACCATATCATTAGAATAATTTTTATTTATTTGTATTTTAATTATATTAATTATTTTTATTTTTATTTTTTTAGAAATTCCAGAATATTATAAAAAAATTTAGAATTTTTTATAAATTGTATGAAACTTAAGAAAAAATTACAAAAATACCATAAATGGTCCGACACTTTGTAATTTTGCCACACGAGGTGAACCTCTTGCAAAAATACCACTATTTTATCCAAAAATAACAAATTTGCCCATGACACACAAAAAAACTCTCATTCTCTCTCTCTCGCAAACCATAATCGCTATCGCTATAGCTATCGTTTTTGAAGATCGAAACTTTTAGAGACGAAATCAAACAAATTAGAGATGAAAATCGAATGAATTAGAGGTAATTATAGATCTATTTGATTTTTGCGATTTCTCGATTTCTAGATCTATTTGTTTTTATCGCGATTTCGTCTATTTGAGTAACAGATTTTGTCGTCGTTCACTAGTTTATTTTGCATCTGTCAATGGTTTTTCGATTCGCCATTTTTCGAGTATATCGATTTGTGTTACAAAAGTCGTTCGAATCTGAGAATCTGGATAATTTTTACTTTTCGAAGTAAATCTGGGTAAAATTCTGAGTTTTAAACAATTTTTTTACAATAATATATATGAAATGAAAATTGAAGGTTTGAATTTGTAAATCTGAATAAATTATTGTTCTTGAACTTATTCTGATTCTAGATAAAATTCTCGCATTTGAGCAGATTTTTTGTTGAAGAGTCAAATTTATAAGTTTTTTACAGTTTATAAAGTTTTTTTACAATTTATAATTTTTTTTTACAGTTTATAAAGATAAATTTATAAAGATTTTTATAATTTATAATTTATAAAGATTTTTTTTACAGTTTATAAAGAGTTATTGACATGTATTTTTATATCTTATCAGATAGATGCTTACATGGAAGAAATCTCATAAAGCTGCCAAAACACATTTATTTGCCTGGTTGTGAACCAGATGAAAACAAAACACCGCAGCAACATGCTAGCCTAGAATTGGTCAAAGCTGTCAAAACAATAATCGGAGCTGACTTATTCCAAATGATTGAAAGCAGTTTTCTCAGTCCAATTGTCAAACTTGCAGAGCGGGAAATAAAATTCTCTGGTAAAATTTTCCATATTCTAGTCCAGAAGAGACTAATAACAAAAGGACCAGACTTGTGGCTCATGATTGATTCACAGCCAACAATATTCTCCATGAGAGAATTCTTCCACACAATAAGTGCTATTTACAAAATAGAGTGTATAATTGATTTCAAATATTTATAAGATTTTTAAACTATTATAAGAATTTTAAATATAATTTTATACTGGTGTACACATGTATTTAATGTGAAGAATTTGTCACTGAAAAGACAAGAAAAAGAAAAGGTAAAGCTAAGCCTTCTTACCAATGGATGCAACACAAAACGTTTACACATATCGACATGTTAAAAAGATTGGAAAAAAAACAAATGAATGTCGATAAGATGTTGTGCCTTGCCGCTGTTGTACTGGTTGAAGGCATTTTGATTGCTGGAAGTCCGAGAGAGAAGATTCCTTTGTCTCGTCTACACTGTGCTTCATGCTTTGACCTATACTGCTGCCAAGCTTGGGGTAAAAAATCTTTCACTATGTTGTCTAACAGCATAAAAAAGATGACTCCAGCGACATGGGAAAAAGACAGGTACGACATAAAAAGATTCGTTCTGGCTATACACTTGTGGCCGCTAAGCGCCATTCCTATCTTTGGCAAAAAATTTGCTACGAAATTCGAAAGATCAGAAGAAGAAGTCCCTTTGTGTTTAAGATGGTCAAGCACCGAGTGCCCCAGAATAAGATCCATTGTGCAAATCGAAGAAGAAGGGGGTGTAAGTTCATTATATTACTCTTTTATAAACGTTTTTAACGATTATAAAGATTTTTTATAGTTTATAAAAAATTTGTAAGGTTTTTTAACAGCATTTATAAGGATTTTTTACAGGTTATAATGATTTTTTACAGTTTATAAAGAGTTACTAACAACATTTGTAAGGTTTTTTAGACCTGGTTTTATAAACGTTTTTAACGATTATAAGCATTTTTTACAGTTTATAAAAGATTTAATAAAAGATCATTTTACATATTTTAAAAACTTTTTTTCACAGTTTAAGGTTAACGCGATTGTTGGTGATCCAAAGTATTCCAGCCATCTAGTCTCAGAAATCTATGAAAACGATGTGGGGTTTCTACAAATTGTTGATATTATTCTGCAAGGAAAATTAAGATGAAAGTGGCACACTGGATTGCCGGATCAATAGATTTACTAATATATGTCAAGATATAGAGGAAATATATCGATCAATAACCCAGATGGTCAACAACATGGCTCAAGAGCAGCACAAGAAACTTAGTTACTCTCTGGTAACATTTAACTAAGTTTGACAGAACTTCGGCACACATCAATACCAAAATCTTCTAGTACAACCTGCAATAAATCAATAAAACTAATGTATTCATCGACCAAGCTAAGAGATCTTCCCCTTTCAACATCGAACATAAACTTCCACTGACTGTTATCAGTCATCCTCCAAATTCCACACAAAAAATACAACTCAACCATTACGGCATGTAACAGAAAATAAAGATAATTTATAAGATTTTTTAAAGGTTAAAAAATTTGATTGTCAATCAAAGAGAAACATTTATAATTTAATTGTTAATCAATTAAGTATGATCAACCGCATGTAATGTTAATCTTTTAGGATTTTTAACAATTTGTAAGGTTTTTTTAACAATTTGTAAGGTTTTTCAATCAAAAAGAGAAACAGGTTATAAATTAAATTGTTAATCAATTAAGCTTGCTCAAACCGCATGTAATGTTAATCTCGTATGTTTTATAAACAATTTGTAAAGTATTTTAACAATTTGTAAGGTTTTTTTCAATCAAAAAGAGAAACAAGTTATAAACTTAATTGTAACTCATCAAGATCCGATCACCAAAATTTCGATTCATCGATAGCACCGAGATCCGATCCCCAGAAAATCCTACTTCAACAGCAGTTTTTCTAGAAAATCCTATTCCCAGAAAATCTGAGATTCAAATCACAGCAAGCGAGATGAGATTCAGATCTCTCTGATTCGAAAATACGAATCAGAAAGATCTCTATGTGTGAGAGATATAGAGATCGAGATCGGAAAGAGAGATAGAGAGAACGAGATCGAGATCGCAGAGAGAGATCGAGATCGCAGAGAGAGATTGCGATCCGATTCAGAGATACGAATTAGAGAGATCTTTCTGTGTGAGAGAGATCGAAATCGAGATCGAGATTGCTGAGAGAAAGAGAGAGAGAGATATGGTTTACAAAAATGATAATTTTGGAATATGAAAAAAAAAAGTAGCATTCTTATAAAACTTTTAAAAATGTGAATTCTTTAGTTGAGTTGTGCATCTGTTGCTTCCCTCCGTCACTTTTTTACGAAGAAAATCTCTTATGATATTTTTTTGTTTCTAATGTTTTGTGGAATGAAGACAGAGCTTCTCTAAAGCAGACACAACCCACCTTCAGTTGCCTCCCTCCCTCTCTCACGCGCTTTTCATTCGCGCGTGTAGACCACTTCACTAATTTCTCTTTGCCCATAATTTAGCCAAATCTGATATAAATCTCGTCGTAAATTACGGCAAAAAAATGGATTCCACCTGTTGTTGTTATCACAAAACCAGCTTTCTAATAATTATTTTTAAACAGGATTATAAAGCATTAACGAAGTTTATATTATTGTTATTATTGTGGGTGCTCTTATAGTTTTTTTCGACAATTGAGAGTAGACTCCGGAGACAAGAGAAGCAACTAGGGGCACAATTTTTGGCGTAACATATACGAATAGTATAATACTATTCTCATTATTAAAATATAAAACTTTTGAGCTTCTTCGTTTAGAATTAAAAAAATGGTTTTTATACATATGTTTTTACTTTGTGACCACAAAAAAAAAAATACAATATGTTTTTACTGCTTCGATATTCCAAAGAGAAAAGAAGAAGAGAAGATCTGTTCCCGCTCTTTTGACTTAACGGTGCTGTCCTTTTCGGCAGGTAAAACATGGGCCCCACCATCATTTCACTTCTTCCCTAGATATCTAAGGCGGGAAAATTATATATTATTATCAAATCCGGTTTTTTAACGGTTTCGAATCCGTCGTTAACTAACGGAAGGAGACGGAATAGAAAGACTGTTTAGAAATCCGTTACGTCAGACGGAGAAAGGAGGGAGAGGGACGGATGACTGATTAAAAATCTGCCGAATCTGCCTAGAGTGCCACGTCACCTATATTCAAATTTCTTGAGTGGTCACGAGATTTCTATGAACCCATTTTATCAACATTAAATAATTTGATAAAAAAAAAACGTAGAACCAAAGAGGGATCTTCAATGGTTACCAGAAAAAAACCGAACAGTCGTCGAATCTATTGGTTTAACCCATGCGCTTTTCATTAATCAAAAATCAAAACTGCAATTACCGCCATTAACTACGTCTCATTGATTAGTAAAAGAAACGTAATTAATTATTTAGCAGTAAATGTAGAAAGAAAAAAGGAGAATGTGTAAATGATGAGAAAGGATTTGCATGAGGAAAAGAGAGGAAGGCGTAATTATGAAGTATTGTTCGATGCTTTTGATTAGCTCACAACAATAGTACTACTAATATTTTACTATTTTTTTTTATAAATAGATTCTTCAAAGACTGAGATTTTATTTTATGATAATTAGAAGACTATATGAAGCTGTAAATGACAACTTGTTTGGGATTAAGTGGGTTCCACCTGTATTTCTCATGCCCCATATTATACATTACAGTACTTTATTAGGAGTATTATCTTATACAACTAATTTACTAAAATGTCGACGAGAGACAAAATGCAATTAAAAAGGGTAAATTGAAAAAATTAATATAATAGAAAAATAACATAAAATGTTCGAGCTAATGAAAATGAAGAAAAGGACCTTCACGAAAATAAAATTGTGAAAACAAAAATTTGGTGAGATTTAGATGCAACAAAAATAGTAGTAAAAGTGACTAAAAATACGGAATGGTTCATCTATACTATATAAAAGTTGAAGCTACTATCTCTTAAGGTCGTCCACATAAGATTTAAATCAACCAATCAGTATTAGACATGTCATTAATTAAAATTTTTCAATTCATATTTAAATGTTGTTTCATTTTTTTTTAAATTGATAATGCCAATCATAAAGCTACATGTCCTTTTTCAATATTTTTTTTTTTAAAAAATCGATATTTCATTTCTTTCAATATTTTTTTTTCATTTAAAAATCGATATTTTCTTTCTTTAATATTTCTTAAAATATGAAATAATAACAATTAAATAGTAGATTAATAATAATAGGAGTCTATATATTCTACACTAAGTTTCGGTATCTAATTAATATAAAAAATGATAAGTACTACTAAACATGGGAAAAAAAATCGGGATTAGTTCTTATTATTTTTGGAAAAAGGAAATTCAAAAGTTTCTAATACTATTGGGAGAAGAAAATTAATTCTCAGTTCTATGTAAGCACTTCATCTCCACATCTTCTTTTTAACATGAATTTATGCAGTCAATCTTGATCCAAGCATTCATTACGGCAAACCGAATAGGCTACTATAAGGGAAAGATCAAACCCGGTGAAATCTACAAGATAAATAAAAAATTTAGCTATTAATAACAAGACAAGCTACATGGTGTCTTCTCATAATTTTTTATCCAATTCACCCTGCTAGGAAAGTTGTATAAGGTCGTCGATGGTGGCCACTTGATTGAAAGGCAAAAGTTTAGAATCCGTTCTTTTGCAGAATTTGAAGAAACAGTCAACATGAACAAAAACCTATATAGTAAATATTATTTGTTTATATCTAGCTATTGTTATAATACCACCATAAACTAACTTCGAACATGCTTCACCTAGCTACCGTTGGAAAAATAATCCTTATCAAACATAGGATTTAAAAACAAAATTCTATTGGTCTACATCAACATTTACATTAATCGGATAAATTAGGAAACATTCTTAATTGTAATGTAGGTTTAAGAAGAATCATTTAGGTTTAAGAAAACTATTTTGATAAAATACCAAAACAAAAAAAAGGTCGACGAGAAACAAAATGCAATTAAAAAAGGTATAAATTGCCAATGCAAAATATATATATATTTTTTTTTGATTTATCGTTTCAACGTAAAATATTTAAAAGAAAGACCGAGGGACATAAGTTTTGATTTTTCGTCCATCACGCATTAATTACGGATAAATATATAAAAACAATTATTTAGAAAAACAAAAAAGAAAGCAGAAGCGATATTAAAGTGCTTTTGAGCTGTCTCATAGAAACCCTGAAACCTTAATAAAAGCAACCATGTCTTCAACATTCTCCATCTTCCTCTACCTCCTCACTTGAACTCAAACACAACACCACTCTCTCTCCTCTGTCTTCTTCTTCTATGTCTCTGTCTCTGTCTCGCCTTCCTCCTCTCTCCGTAAACCTTCCTCCCATGGAGAAAACCTCTGCGTCCGAGTTAACCCCAACTCGACTCGGTTTCCCAAACGAGTTCCCTTACGAGTTCGACTCTCCGGCTTTCTCTCCAGGTTTCACCTCTCCCGGTGACTCAACCGAGACGGAAGACGAAAGCAGTGACGACGAAGAAGACTTCCTCGCTGGGTTAACTCGCCGACTCGCTCCTTCGACTCAGCGTCTTCCTCTTCCCTCTTTCAACACCAAGCCCGAGGTAAGAACTAAGAACCACCACAGAAATCTCTTCTCTGTCACGAAATTCAAAAACCCTTTTAACTGATTTTTATACTCTGTAGGAGAAACGTCAAGTTGCAGCAGCGACTTCGCCACAGTCAACACTGAGTGGACTCGGAAGCTTTTCTAACTCGGGAAGTAGAAGCCCTATCTTACCACCACCACCGGCTCAGCCTCATACGACGTCGTTTCGTAGAGACAATGCTTGGGATGTGATTTCAGCTGCAGCTGGAGAAGTAGCTAGGCTCAAACTCGGAAGTAGCTACGAGTCTCATCTTCCTCGCCAAAACCCTAACCCTACTCCTCTTCTCCGTCGCCAAAACGCTCCGTTTCAACCTGAACACTGTCTCCAACAACAGCAACAACAACGTCTTCTTCTTGATCAGATGTGGCTCTGTTCTCAGACAAGAAACGTCAAGCCATCGGAGAATCTTCTTCATGTTCCGAAGAGAGTAGTGAGTGATGAAGTTACATTTGAGAAGCTGAGATACATGAGGCACAATGCTTTATCTAATGCCACGTGGATGCCGCAACACGTCGGAGCTCCATTGAAACGTCCTTCTGCGGGTACCGGAGTTTTCCTTCCCCGGAGATACCCAACAACACCACCTTCCGATTCCTACAAGAAACCAGGTACAATTATAACTCCAAGTCCTTTGCTTTGAGAGTTTTTCTTGTTCTGTTTTTGATGTGTTCAAATGTTCTGATTTTTGCCTACTGGTTACAGTAACAGTAAACCCAACCACAATGCTGCAATCAAAAGTTCTTCCTCAAAATCTCAGCTTTGATGAGCCAATGCGTAACCAGTTTGATTATGGTAAGCAAAACACAAACTTCATTGATCAAGTGTTGAAAAAACAGAGTTTTTTTATTAAAGTTAAAATATTTTTCTTTTGATAATTTAAGCAGAGCGCATGTTCGCGAGAAGTACAATAGTCGCTCGTCAGGGAAATTTCAGAGGAGTTGGTGGAGTTGGTTGTATGAATCAAGAAAGAAGACTTCCACAAGACTGGATGTATTAAAATTGTTGTTTTGTCTCAAAAGTTTGAAAATGAGAAGGAGCGTTTTAGTTTTTAGAAATGGGGGTTTGTTTGTGGTGTAGGTTATAAAATTGAGATTGATATGTTATGGTTACTAGTTATAATAAGAGATAATACGGGTTTATGGGTAATAAGAATGAAATTAGGTTATATATGTATTTTTAGTTACTGAAACTCTCTGTAATTTTTTGTTGACCTTGGGAAGGGTTTATGGGAGTGGAGTGGGTTTATTATTATTTTTTCACTTTTAGTTGATAGGAAGAAATTCAAAATGTGTTGGGTGGGGGATTTTGTTATTTTGTACTATTAATTTTATGTTGTTTTTCTTCTATTTGTTGGAATGTCTAATGGGGTTGTAATAAAAACATCGGATTATTTTGTTTGTTTATCAGTGATTATGAAACAAACTAGTACTCCGTAGAAGTTTAAAAGTGTGTACTTAAGTTTGAAAGTTTCGGCTTCTTAAAATTGAAAATTACAAAAGCAAGTGGTTTGGAGTTTCAATGAACTAACTACTGTACAACGATTATTGGGAATGAAATCAAATGGGTAGATATTTCAAATGTCTAGTAAAAGTAAAAATAAAGGAGTATAATGACATGGAAAAAGCAAAATGAAAGAGAAAAAGAAGATCTGGAAGAAAGAAAAAAAAAAAAAAAAAGGTTGCGTAGGCGTGAAGCAGTGGGCAAATATGCACAGACTTTGAAATAAGGAACACCTTTTTAAATTTTGATCTGTATTATTATCTACTGTATATGGTGGTGCGATGTAGATTGTTTGTCCTCTAATTTTTACCAAAAATCTGCTTTTCTTTATATACACCTCATTTTTTGTAACAGTAAAAGTTTTATTCATACATATATACAAGTACGATATGAAGTTAGATGCACTTTTTCTTTTGAAGTTACTTGATTTATTCATTTTTGAAAATAATTGAGAAACTTTGGAAAAGATAATTAAGAATCAATCATTTAAGAGACTTTGGATCCAAATAATACAATCGTACTCCGGTAACAACTTTTGTAATATGTATAAATTGTGGTAATTCACTACAAGAATACAACTAACAAAAGAAATAAAATATTTTAGATGGTTACAATAAGCCGCAGTAATAGATCGACCATGATGTAGAAGAAAGACCGTAGAATATAACACCAAAATTCCTAGAATCTCTTGTTTTTTCTTTTTTTTTTTGGGATCAAATTCCTAGAATCTTCGACTTATTATACTAATGAGGTAACAAACATACTCACTAACTCGAAATATAGTTGCAGTAGGTTATCAAAAAGAAAAATATATATGTAGTTGCAGTATTACATAACTATATAACTGAGAAAATGGCTTATTCATACACCATCTAGCGGCTATAGTTACAGAACATACATGAATTATATATTTGTGCTAATTCATACATCAATTACAATTTATCAAAAAGAAAAATATATATGTAGTTGCAGTATTACAGAACTATTAGTTGCAGTATTACATAACTATGACTTAGAAAATGGTTTATTCATACACCATCTGTCGCTATAGTTACAGAACATATATGAATTATATATTTGTGCTAATTCATACAATTCGATTAAAATATATATTGATAAGTCAGCAAGTGTGAGTCAGTTGACACGTTACCAAATCATCAATAATCAGTTGATGTGGCAGCTGAATCATCAGTCAATTCATCAAAATATTTTTAGTCAAAATATTTTATCTGCCAGAGGTATATACATAGTTTTTATTTTTGGTAAACTGTAACTATCATTTAAAAAATAAATTGTTTTGGTTTTACAAAAGAGTAAAACCTAAGTAGACAGCAACCAAGGCGAAAAAAAAGTAAAATCTTGATTACAATAATTTGGATATAATTTGGAGTTGTTATGGCTGTTGTTATCTAATCCAAAATTTCATTACATGTATATCCTTTATGTATGTTCTGTATCCATGCTATATAGTTAGTGTATGAATAACCTGGTTTCCAGCTATGATTATAAAGATATCAATTATTATAGGCCCCCTTTATTATTCGTAATCAGTTTGATTTTCAAAATTTTGAACATTTTCAGTGTTTGTGGTTGCTCAATAAGATTGTGTTGTAGGGTCACATTTAAGTTTTTTTCAATTGACATCTGAAGATTTTACAGCTCAAATTCGGATATAAATAGTAGACATGAGTAGTACGTTAAAAGTAACCTAGTACTAAATATTTTTTTTCGTCTTTGGTATTGCAATGAACGCATTAATTAAAATGGCACCGACCAAAAGTTAGTTTGTTTTAAGAAAAAATATATGCACATATATGATTATATATGATTAATTTCAATTTTGAAAAGTTAAATTAATATTTTTGAATAGCGTTGATTGCTGCAAGAAATCCGCATGGCCCTTAGCAATCACACTTCTCATTCAACACTGAACCATAATAATGTTTTGTTTTGTTACATCCATATTTCAGAGTTTTCAAACTCTCTTAAAGATGGAGTAAGGAAAGCAACAAAAGAAGTGAAGCCACAAAAATCTAAACACAAAAGAGTGAAACATGTGTTTGGTTTTGGAGATGTGAATCCACGCAGCTTTCTGGTTTGACTGGGTCAAACTTCGAATTTAATGTTAATACAATATACTATGTATATGTTTGATTAGTATATTGTTTCTTATACATGAAGATACGGTTACTTTCCAAAGAATGATGTTACAAAGTAATATTTTAACTACATTAACCGTATCATTGTATTTGTATATTTTTTCATTAGGTGTTGTAAATTCGTCTAAAATAATTTTGTATTTTTTTCTGTTTAGTACAGATAGAGTATATTATAGTTGCCATTAGACCATCACATTTATGATGTTCCTTCTGTATCATGATAGTTTGATTTTAAAAAATATTACACATAAATTAAAAAACCATTAAATTTTTACTTTTTTAAATTAAAACATATTTTATCATCTAATTAAATTCAATTCAACAAATAAAAAATCTGCAGAATATAAATAGTTATATCAAATAAAAATATATTTAGTTTTATATTGAAGATTGAAAACATTTCTAATTTTAAAAAAAAATCTCTACACCAGTTAAAATGATACATATTAACTTTTCATGCAAAATCATTGCCAAACAAATCATAAGCACGCATGTAATATATTAGATATAATACACACCAAAATCGGGAATGTATAATTAGGAGTGCACATTTGAACCTAACCAAATTATTAAAATCATAATGATTCGACGTTATTGTCGAAACTCGAGCTTTGAGCATACAAAATCCAAACTGCACTAACAAAGTTGAAGTAAAAAAAAATTGAAGTAAACTGAATTTTACTCTTAAAATTATATTTGTGATAAAAATCAATCGTATAACAGATGTTAATAATCTCGTGTTAGTGTAATACTCCGATTTTGATTTTATCTCATATTTGTATATTAATTTTAACAAATTGGAAGATAAATCAAACTTACAATTTCTTTTAAAATTTAAAACGAGCGGTTGAGAGTTTTTGAACGGTTGAACTGAGGATCGTTTGAAACAAGGCGGTTAGATTCAATGGTTAAAGAAGACGGTTGGATAATAGAGAACAATTCAAATATAAGGTTGATTGGTAGCATTATAGCGGTTGAATAATATAATTACATAAAATTATGTAATAATTTTTTAAATGATTTTAAAATATAATGCATTGACAACATAATTTAAATTTAATAATATAAACTATAAGTAAGTATATATTACAATTATTCACTTCGAAAGCGAACCGCACCAAAAATTGAACGGATACCTAAAATACTTGAAACATAAATTAAACTAAAAATACTTAGATTTAAAATTTGATATATTCATATATTAGGCATTTTCGGCCAATTTGAGTACTTTGGATATATTAGATAAAAATAAATAGTTTAATTAGCTATAATTTTTTTTTTTTAAATTTGGATAATTCGAGTTCAAAATAATTAAATTTAACTAAATGTAAAAAAATAATGGTAATTATGAATATTTCGCAATTTTTAAGTAGTACGAGTATGGATATTTCGGATAATCAAAATCGAACCGAAATTTCTAAATACTAGAATAGATATCATATTCCTAAAACCGAAAATCCTATAACCGATCTAAAATCCGAATGGTTGTTCGAATACTCATACCTAGTTTAAATGATGTTTATCAATAGCCTATTTATAATTTCGTTTTGCAAATGACTGCTTTAACTACCCGTTTTAAATGACTGTAAACGAGTAGTTGAACTGTATATCATTTGCAAAAAAGTTACCAACTGAAATACACTTTCTCGAACAAGGGAAAGATAAAACCCGAACCATAGTATAGTGTGAAAAATAGCCACTCCTATGAGTCTATGACGGTGGAAACTTATTATTATGTTTTGGTAGGTCATCATTGTTTTATATACTAATGTTTGGAAAATATAATTATTATTTCAACCATTATGTCTCTCTGAGGAAAGACAAGACGTTCAATAAATATGGAAGCAGTGTGAGTAAAGCAAAAGCCATAATCAATCTTCGTTAACTCATTCATCGGGGAATTATGGATTCCTTTCTACGCAAATATGCAATTGGATAATGATATTTTGAATCAATTTATTTTGGAGGGCTAAATTAAGCTCTAAAACTATAACTATAAATGGAGAAATATTATGAAAGAATCCAAAATTGCAAGTGTTCCAAGTATATAAAGTTTGCAAAAGAAATATGTTATAGACTTATTTAAGAAATAAAACTAAAGAATTTAGGACAGTGCACAACATATGTTGCTTAAGTATTACTCCGTCGGTTTTATAAAAATAACTTTTCTGAAATTTTTACATATATTAAAAAAAATTAATTTTTTATATATTATTTAAAAAGTTATTTTCAAAAATTCGTTTATGTATCATCACGAGAATCGCTCTCATCTATTTTATTGTGACGCGACTTGAAAAATATGATATGATACATATGAATCATAACATTTTTGATAAAATCTTTTCTAACTATATTTATATTTCTTCCATAAATAATCAATATAAAATATTTTTGTTGTTCATGAAAAAATGTTTAAAAGTCCATTTTGTCACAATAAAGATTAAAACACTTTTTTATGTAAATATATTTTTATTTTTGATCAACCATTAGGCCAAAGAGATTTCCACTAAAAAGTTCAATTTGATCTCTAAATATTATATTTTTTAATTATCTCATATAAATAAAAAATTACTTTTTCTTTAACAAAATATGGAAAAATGTACGAAACCTTAACCATAAAAAAAAATAGAAAACAATAAAAATTTGAAAACCAAAAAAAGAGAAAAAGATAAAGTATTTAGTTTATGTTATATGAAAAATTATTAAATTATCTTTGTTTACGAAGAGTTATTCGTATTAAAAAATTAATATGTCAATGTAGAATTCAGTTTTTATTCAAAATTCAATGTGAAGAAAATTATTTAAAAAAAAAATGATTATATAAGAGTTTAATATTTTATGAGAGGAATCTCAATTTCTTATAATAGATTATGCATTCCAATGTATCAAATTATTATACATTTGATTTAATACGTTTACGTATATAAAAAAATAAAATGATAAAACTAAATTTCCGAAAATTCATATTATTGAAAAATAAAATATTGTTGACAAAAAAACTAATAACAAAATATCAACAACAATGTCTATAATAAAAACAAATACATATTTTCCTATTTTCGAAGTGTAAAATTAAAAATAAGTTATTTGCGTGCACGCAGGCGAATCACATAATCTTCTATAATCAATGAATTAAATTTCACAATAAACAGTTTTTAAAAAAATTTAAAAATTTATACTTTATAAAAAAGCAGTAAAAAATTATCTTTATGAAATAAATTTTTTTGGAAAAAAATTCATATTTGTGGAACGAAAAGAATATTAAAAAAAAAATTACTAATAAGTTAATAATGGTCAATATTGTGAGTGATCATTTAGACCTTGAATAAAGAGAGAACGCTGGATGAAACATAACGATTAACGAATGCAGAGTTTCTAAAGTAATCTATCATAAAAAAGGGATTATATCCAAAAGTTGAACTCTTTACCTAGAAGTCCAATAGCTTTTGTTTAGAGACAATTGAGATTTTGATAGGTAACTTGTACTCTCTCTGTTTCTGAAAAAAGTGTCATTCACGCAATTAAGGAATTGTCAAAATATATAAATATTCCCCTATTTAATACATTATTAATTAAATGATTATGATTTAAATTAAAAAAACTTAGCTTTCAATATAGGATAAAATGTAAAATGCATTTGAAAAGTCACATTGAAAATGTAGAATGATACTCTTTTTAAAATAAAAAAATAACTCTACAATGAAACTCTTTAGGAAACAGAAGGAGTATAAATGTAGTACAAAGTATACCGTTTTCATAATTACTAATTACAAAATAGTATCAAATTTTTTCCTAAAAAAGTTATATTGAATTTTTTTATACTACTTTTTCTTGCAATTATTTCTTACATTTTTGTACTATTTATAATTGTTTACCAATATAATTTACAACTGAAAAATTTATAGCGTTTTAGGTTTACGAATCAAACCTTTTAGAATTGTATATCGATTATGTAGAGAATGTGAACTAGACCTTTTCGATAAAAAAAAATACTATAAGATCCAAAATTTTCTAGTAACAACAATAGATAGTTAGGACTAGTAAATATTTGTTTAATTAATCTAAAACATTAAACCAAATATAAGAAGATGATTTAGCTGGACTCTACAAAATCAGGGCCAGTCTATTGATTTTAGATGCCCTATGTCAAATGTAAAATATGATAATAACAAAATTTTGGATCTTTAATCATTTATATATTTTTCCAGCGGTATTTTATATATAAGAAAATATGAAATTTATGTTATAATTCTACTAATAAGAAAAAATTATTTCAAATTTAACCTCATACAAGTAAACTATTCTCATCATTTACATTTATATTGTCACAATTATTTATACCAACTCCGAGCCCTTATTATTCATGGGCTTCCGAAGGTCCAAACTCTCCCCATATCTCCAACTCCAAATATTCCATTCAAGAAGTCAAAACCCTCCACAAAGATGCCCAATTACAAGAAAATTGTGAATCAAAATGACCGAGAAACATATAAACTCATGTACTTTATCAACATGATGATCAAATTAAATCATCAACATATACTAAAATCAAAGAAAAATCAGAACTAAAAATGCTTTCATCTCTTCAATAATTTCCCCAGGAAATTGTCAGCTTAGTACTCTTGTAAAGTTTTGACTTTCTCTAATCCGGTAAAAATAGAATCAACAGAGAAAACTTTGTCTCTAATCTTAGCTCAAAGCCCTTAAATCTTGTCTCAAAATCTGACTTGATCTACCATTGTTCACCATGCCAGTAAATTTCACTCGAGCATAGTCAAGCCGAAATTGATCAGCCTTCAAACTCTGTTCAACTTCTCTGAAATAGCTCTTGTTAAGTTCACTCTTTATCCAAGCAACATTGTTCAGATCGGTTGCCATAGAAACCAATTCTTGGTCTAAAACTGCAGAAGAAGGTTCCTCATAATCCACAAACTTTGGTCCCAACACCGAATTGCACGGTGATGACAATGTTTTGTCTGGATCAGTGCAGCAACTGTGACCGCATTTAGAAGGAATGTTAGGTTCATAACAAAGAGACTGAAGGAATGTACCAGACAACGAGTCTCGTGTTGATCCTTGAACCAAAGGTCCATCATGTAGAACAATATGGCTCTTCATGTATCCAGGCTTATAGACAACACTAACCCCACCAATTCGAGCCACGGGTCGATAAACATAAGGTTTACAGTTTCGTTTCCGAGTCTCTTCTGCTTCATTATCCAAGATTTCTTCTCGAGGTAAATGTTCTTTGGAAGATACAATCTTTCTGACCTTTTCTTTCTTAATGTGAGGAGTTACGGTATTAGAAATACATTGATTATGATTTGTGCAGAGATCTGCTTGTTTACGTTTAAGCGCCGAGTTCCAATGGTTCTTGATAGCATTATCTGTTCTCCCAGGTAAGAGTTTTGCAATCACACACCATTTGTTCCCATGAACCTCGTGTGCAGACATTATCATATTATCCTCCTCATCTACAATCAAAGCCAGTTTTATACAACAACATTAAAACAAAAATGTGAATACATTAGAATCATATATCAATTAACCATCAGAATAACAATTTGAACATCTTTTCTACGAATTCATCGTTGAGTTTAGCTATAATTTGACCTCAAAAGCAGAAACATAGTTACAAATCTCTTCACTTTTTCAGATTAAGCTAAAGAAATTCTAAAAAAGCAGGAATCTAGACTCGAGATCAGTGTGTAGTTAGGTTAGATTACCGGTGAATGGTTTTCGTTTGAGACAAGGATCGAGCTGATTACACCAACGCAACCGACACGATTTCCCAGACCGACCTGGGATTCCACGAGAGATCAGAGTCCAATTTCTCGGACCTAACTTGTACACAAGTCTAGTCAGAACCGCGTCTTGCGCCGGCGACCAAGGTCCTTTCGCTTTATTCCTTCCGGAGCCGTTCGAGTCACCTCCTCGTTTCGCTAACTCCGCGAGCTCTGCATCAACTGCAGCGTTTATCGCCGAGTCATCAAAATCCGTCGACGGATTCTTCGCCGGAGCGATTTCTGCGTTCATCGTAAGCCAAACTTTCAACTTTTTTTTTCTTGTCTTCTTCAGGACAAAAAAAGGTTGAAATTTCAAAAAAAAATGTGAATCGGTCTGTACCTGTCAGTAGCCTAACTGCAAAGTTGAGTGGTGGCTGTTTTTGATATTCTGAAATTACCATTTTACCCTTTTTGCTAACTTCTCAAGAAGACGACTAATCTTTTCATCTTCCCAATTCAATTTTTATTGGGCTTAAGGTCTACGGATCTAAACGGGCCTAATATATAAAATTTTGCCCATATCCCGTTTATTAAGCTATTGCCAAATTTCAATTATAGTATTAATTTTTTTTTTGGTAGTCAATAGTATTTGATTAAATTTTTGATTTTTTTTTTATCATTCAATATAAGATTGTTGGATATAATCGTTTGGCGTGGATCAAGGTAGCAGATTTGTCTGTTGTAGAATCGTCGATGTAACAGTTCTCATAATTTATAATAAAATAATAATAAATCAAGACGATTAAAAAAAAATACAAGATTGTTGAAAAATGAATGGATCGACCAAGATTGTTGAAAAGTAAATGGATCGACCAAAATTTTATTTAACGACAAAGGTTACTTCTCAAATGTCTTTTAAAAACGCCGTCAAGAACATTTTAACTTGAGAAATAAATAATCATTTGCAAAAAGAAGTGAAAGTTATGTTTATTTGATGGTAATTTTTGGAGTTGCTCACTTTTTGGAGAGGTATTTGCGTGGTCCTTGCAAGAATAACTACAAAGCATGACAAGCCAAAGCAAAGCATAATTTCCATCCTTAAGCATGCCATGCTCTAAAAATATATTATCACAATTTCAATTTTTAATCATGCGGTTAGTTAGTATGTGTGTGTATATCTATTGCGTGATAAATGAGGTCAGGGGCGGTTCAATGTAAAAATAGGCCCTGTGCCAAAAAAAAAAATTTAAAAACATTTGATCTATTTTTAATAATTGTGAAATTTAGGGTCTTTTTATATAAAGTTTTAGAAAATATAGAACCCTTTTTGCAATAAGAATTATTGAAAAAAAAAAAAAGTCTTGTGCAAGTGCACATGTGGCATTCCCTCATGGCCGCCCACCCCTGAATGAGGCCAAGTCAGTTGGAGCAACTTTGAAGATTAAAACATAAATAATTTTATAGAAAAACATCAAAATTATTAACAAGAAGGTGTCCTACAAAGAAGCTAATCACATTATTAGTTATGATTATTTTGGATTCGTCCTTCAATAAGTCTTAAGTTAGTAAAAGTATTTATAGAGATTCATATATAAACAAACTGAATAAACTTCAAATGTCAATTATAGGTGCTTTTTTAAAAAAAAAAAGAAAAAAAATTATAGGTGTATTATGTATTGAAAGAGCTTTGATTAAATTCTCAAAATTTGGTTCAAACAACAAAACCATGTTTGGTTGAAAATTGAAATATACATGTAATTAGATATAAAAAAAGAGAAAATCAAAGAGCCTTGATTAGAAGATATAATAATTATAGCTCATTGGATTTTTTTACCAAAAAAACTTAGAGAGACAAAAATCCATCAGTGTAATGACAAAACTGTAACTCTTGGTTTAACTCCCCAAAGTCAACGACTTCATTCTTACTCCTGTAATAAATCTTGATCCGACTCGGAAACAGAACCTGGAAGATCACAGAATCAGATTGTATTTCATGAATCCTTATCGGAAACGTTGGATAGTAACGGGTCAACGTTTCTTTGAGTCCAATACGGTGCGTTTTAACCCAAGCAGATCTATTGGATCCCTTCATCATCCAAATCTCCATGCTTGGTTCAAGAGAATTGTAATCTATTACCCAGAGATTCCCTCTGATTCCACATAAGCTAAGTTCATGATTAGGGTTGTCTTCAGAACATGGAGGTGGAGGCAGAAGAGAGAACTTTTCTTGTTCTAGAGAGAAAGACACGATCTTTGGAACATTTTTTGTTGTCCAATAAATGAATCCATTAGCGTGAACTGGAGGGTATGGTTGTAGAAGGTAAGGACATTCTTGTTCTTGTGATTTCCATGGAGAGATCTCTAAATGATGCTTGTTGCTTTTCCCCGTGATGCTAATGGTAAGTACTTCGAATTTGCAGATTGGGTTATAAGGAAGGAAAAGTCTGATGATTTTGTATTGTAATGTCGAGGAAACGAAGCCGAAGGAGATGACATTAGGGGAAGAACAAAAAGAAGAGGATTTGGGTATTTCTAGGGTTTTTTGGTTAATAGGGTCAAAAAGAAAGTGTTCCTTGTCGGACACGAAACATAGAAACTGATGGTTAGAAGAGAAAACCCTAACTCTGTCTCCCAGAAAGCGTTTTGTAACGGGTTGTTTATGGTTGGGTACTACAGTGAGGGATGTCCGAAAAGCGGTGAAAGCAGTTAGAGCGGCGAGAGAGGCGTCTTTTGGTTTGGTGGAGAGGAAGAGTTTGAGCTCTACGGTGAGTGATGCGCGGAGAGAAGTGAAGGCGGTGAGGATGGAGAAAGAGTTTAGGGCAAATTGGTGGTGGAGACGGAGGAAGTAGGGTTCGGAGATTATGGAGTTGAATTGCTTTGAAAGTAATCGGAGTTTTGGTAATGTTTTGCCCGGAAGAAAAGAGAGGATTATGAGAATAACTTCAGGAGGCAGAGAAGAAGAAGAGAACATTTTTGGAAAGAGCAGCGGAGAGAATATTGAAGAGATCAATCTATGTATATGTAGGTGTGTAGGCGTGTTCGCCAAGAATTCAGGTTAGGAATTTAAGAGTAAGAAGGCAAATTTTCCTATTTACTTTTAATATTTTGTAACTTTAAAAACACTAGGTGAATATCCGCGCATACGCGCGGGTTTTTTCTCCAAACTTACACAATATAATTGTTTCACAACTATTTGAAAAACGTATCAAAGCATTTGTGGGGCACTGCAAAATACAGTTCTCTGGTTTGGTTGTAAGCATTTTCATATTGTGAGAGTAAAAAAAAATTTAGACCAAATTAATATAGTTTCAGATGAACAAGGTAATAAAAGGTGGATCAAAATCCATTAGTTAGTGAAGAAATTTACCATTAGTTATGGATAACCGGATATATTTGTTTTTCTAGTTTGGTTTCTCATCACCCCCAAAGTAGCTCTGAAGATTGATCAGAGAAGAGGAGAGTACAAGAGCAAGAGAGAACCGGTTCATAAGTTTAACAAAGCTCTTGATGGTAGAGCCGGCAGTAAAAGTAAGTTTGAGAGGTACTAACTGAAAACAAAAAGTTGTATCTCAAAGTGGTCGCGAGAAATCAGACAAGAGCGTCCAGTTTTGTCCTTGGATACTAAGAAAAACTGTTAATTCTTTTAAAGTCTTTTTTAAATATTTGAGTTACCATAGTCCGAATTTACATTTCAGGAATCCGGATCTCTATTTTTCAGTTTTTCGTTACTTTGCAGGTAAATTTAGATACAATCATAAATTCATAACCATATTATAAACCAAAACTGTCGTATATATACAAGCATTTTAATAAGACACTTCTATGAGTATATAAAAAACTATTCACAACAAAAGAACATTAGAGAATACTTAGAGAATACAACAAAAACTATTTAGATTTTTGGAAGACGAACGTAGAGATTCAATGTTTATATTATCAAAAGAACATTACAGAAGAACATTACAGAATACTTATATCACATTTCATCGACATCAAGCCAATCGTTTGATTCTTTGTTCTCATTTACCTTACCGGTCTTGGTGTCTTTTAAATGAACCCAGTCTGGTGAATCAGAGTTAGTAACCTATTTTTGACAATCGTTGATTCCGGGAAAAGATTATCAGGCACAGCAAGAGGTTCAACAATTGCAACATTAGCTTCAGAAATCTCTGACTAAAGGTAGATTTGCCTTTCAATGAGTTGTTCTAACAAATCGGCATAAACCTTAAGAACAAAAAAGACAAAAAAATTCCTCTAGAAATAAGGTGTAATAGAAGTTGTTATGGATTTCTACCGTAGCGGAAACCTTCAACAATCTGACCCTTAAGGTAGTGAACTAATATGGAAGCCTTTGTAATTGTACCTTTTTCGCATAAGCCCTTCTAATTCTTCCACGTCGGCATTTGCGTTTGTGTTTGTGTTGATTCTCCCTCATATTCCTCTTGCTCCTCCTTCTCTTCCTGCGTCGGATCTCACTCTAACCACTATAAGAAAATATATCAAATTCCGACCACATTTCTAACCAATAAAAGTTGTCGGAAATTATTATGATCTTATTCCAACCCTTTAATGATGACTATAAAAAGAGAGCGGAAAATGGTCGGATTTTTTTTACCAAAAAAAATGGTCAAAAAGTGATCGAAAATTTCCGACCACTTTCTTACCATATTAATGTCGTCATAATTCATATCGGAAAATGGTCGGAAAATTGTGATCACTTTCCGTCCATCTATTGTCGTAAGAAATTTTTGACCATATTCTGATTTTTGTCTGACTGCTTCAATAATAAAACCTATATCTAAAATATGTTCAACTCATTCGCTCCTCCTTAATTTTTTTTCATATCCTTCGCCTCCTCTTTCTTCTTCTCTGATACTCACTCATTCGTGTCTTCTCTTTCCTTCATTGCAGGTCATACTTGAGAAGCTTTACCGAACCGCTACCGTCCCTCTTAGCCTTGCTGCCACTGTCGTTCCTCCTCTAATCTTTGTTGTCGCACTTCCAATCTTCCTTGCCGCCGTTTATCATTTATGCCTTTGCAAGGTTAGATTCGAGTTTAGGAATTATCGTGAGAAAGTGTTTGTGTGATTTTAGGTATTGATTTAACTTTTTTTTTTTTTGTTAAAGAGTTTAGATTTTGATAGCAAACATGAATCGTTATTTATGTGTAGATTCAATCTTTCACAATGGATTTTAGTTGATTTAGGGATTGATTCAAATTTAGTGATGGATTTGTGCTAGATTAGGTGTAGATTAGATTGGATCTGCGTGAGGTAAGAAATATAAGTGTATACATCGTTGTATTGACTAAGTTATTATGGTTCATTAGTTAATGGATGCGTCTTTGCAGGGCTCTTCAAATGTGGCAGCAGATTTGGGTTTTCAAGTTGCTTTGAAGCACAAGAGAATTAATTATCTCTATATCACGAGTGAGTCAATTCTTCATTTTTCATTATTTGAAGATTATTATGTCTTACATATTAAATTTGCTTTAGTCTAACAATTGTTTCCCTTTAATTTCAGATTTATTGTGCTTGGACAATTGTAGCTCTCTACACTTGATACAATATAGAGATCTTTGATTCTTCTTCTTGTATGGTAGTTTTCTGAAAATCTGAATCTTTAATCCTATCAATTTGCTTTAGGTGGTTGTAGAATTTAAATTCACAAATGTGAAATGTGTATCGGTTTTAGCTTGGTTCAAGGCACAAATAATTTTTTTTTTTTTTTGTAAACATGGTGAATCGAAAGACAAAATAGTCAAGTATTTGAAAGATTTGAGGAAGATGGTTGTCGACAAGTTTTCAAAGTTGCACTACAGGATCAAGACGAAACATAAGAAAATGTCCATTTTGATATCGGTTTTAGCTTCCATCTCATTTTGGTTTTAGTTTTATTTGAACGCTTGTTCATTTTTAAGTTTCTAACTTTAAATATCGTTACGTTGTAGACCATTTTAATGTTTATGGGTCAAAATTATTATAATTTTAATTTCAGTATTTGAATTTGAATTTAGTTATAATAATTGAAAATTTTAATTAATTTTAAAAAATGGTTAGAAACAAATAGGAATAAGTTGTCGGGAATTCGTCGGAACATATAAGTGGTTGGAAAATCGCCACAAAGAATTGGACGGAAATTGTGGTCATAAATTTTTCGACCACATTTTGATTATATTTTCCGATGCTATTCCAACCACTAAATTAGTCAGAAGGTTCTGCCACATTCCAACCAAATTTATTTTCCGATGACTTATGTGTAGTCGGAAATTGGTCAGAAATAGGCCTTTCCGACCATTTTTTGACGAAAATGGTGGTTGAAAACTGAACTATTGCAACATTAGCTTCTGACTAAAGGTAGATTTGCCTTTCAATGAGTTGTTCTAACAAATCGGCATAAACCTTAAGAACAAAAAACACAAAAAATTCCTCTAGAAATAAGGTGTAATAGAAGCTGTTATGGATTTTTACCGTAGCGGAAACCTTCAACAATATGACCCTTAAGGTAGTGAACTAATATGGAAGCCTTTGTAATTGTATATTTTTCGCATAAGCCCTTCTAATTCTTCCACGTCTGCATTTGCTTTTGTGTTTGTGTTGATTCTCCCTCATATCCCTCGTGCCCTTCTTTCTCTTCATGCGTCGGATCTCACCCTAATGGCTGCTAGTCTTCCTTCAACCAATTTTGCACAAGTCGGATGAGATTGGAAGCAGTTCATGCTCACTCACCATTTTTCTTTCCATGTCCACCTCTAAAGCCACAAGATTCACTCTTTCCCAACCCATCTTAGTAGAGCTGTCAATTGGGCCTATTGCACATGGGTGTGGCCCAGTCCGCTTTATCGTGGACTGATATGGTTCTACAGTTTTAAGCCCATTACAAAATTAGTCTTGTTGGGCCACGACCATATGGTCCGCGGACAATATGGGTTTGGGCTGCAAAAATTGGGGACAGCCCAACTATGCAAAAATAGCTCTCTCTCCCTCTCTCTCACGACAAAAAAGACAGCTTTCTCTCTCTCACAACTCACAAGTCACGACAGAAAAAAAAATCATGCGATCCTCTCTATTTACTTGAATCAATCCCTGCGTTTACTTGAGAGATTGATCCTCTATATTTGTTCCTGTAAGATTCGTGTAAGTTTCACAAAACCAATCCTCTCTATATGAAATTTAGTAATTTTGAAGTTTTGGGATTTTGTGATTCTAGGGATTTTGATTTCAAATTTTGGGGGTTTTGTGATTTTAGGGATTTCGATTTATGGGTTTTGTGATTCTAGGGATTTCGAATCATGGGTTGTGAGGATTTCGGCTGGGTTTTTGAGGATTTGTGAAAGATGTGGTAGTACATGTAGAAAGCCTGCAAGGTGTTTGATTAAATTCCTCATTGAGACTTGATTTTCTGGGTGTAGATAGAGACTGAATTGATATGTGAGACAAATCTATCTGTTTTGTAATTGTAGCTTAGTACTGAATACTCGATGTTTTGTAATCTGTATATTTTCTCTTGTGAATTTGATGTTTTTCAGTACTGGATACTTGATTTGTTCACTCAGAATAATTGCATTACAATCATCTAATCTTCTTGTGAATTCTTATCTTTAGGAATATGGATGATTATACAATAAATTTGGAAGTTGATGAAGATATGAATCATGATGAACAGGATCTTGTCGAGTGTGTTGAGCCTGAGCAGAGTAATAGAGGTAAGAAGAAGCGATTATATTCTAGCTGCTGGAAAAAATTTAAGATAATTGGAGATAAAAGACCGGATGGAAAGTTTCATGTTAGATGCAATCATTGTAAGATAGATTATTTCTTGAATCTCCAAAGAAATGGAACTAATACTATGCGTCGCCATTCTAAACGTTGTCCGAATACACCAGGAAGTACTCCTAGAAGTAATAGAAAAATAGATATGCTTGTTTTCCGAAAAATGATTGCAGCTGCATTAGTAGAGCATAATCTGCCTTATTCATTCGTTGAATATAAGAGAATCAGAATGGCTTTTAGTTATGCAAATTCTGAGATTCAATTTTGGAGTAGAAACACAGCTGTTGCAGATTGTCTTAAGATCTTTGAGAAAGAGAAAATTAAGCTGAAAAAAGTCTTGAGTGAAATACCAGGTAGAGTGTGTTTGACAACCGACCTTTGGCGGGCTCTTACAATAGAAGGATATCTTTGTTTAACTGCTCATTATGTGGATATTGATTGGACTTTGAAAGCAAAGATAATCTCTTTCTGTGCATTTCGACCTCCTCATTCTGGCATAGCTATAGCTATGAAGCTTAATGAGTTACTAAAAGAATGGGGATTAGAAAAGAAAGTGTTTTCCCTTACCGCAGACAATGCTTCAGCAAATGACATGCAAGGTATTCTAAAGGGGCAGATACAGAAGGATTTAGTGTGCAAAGGAGATTTCTTCCACGTAAGATGTTCCGCACACATATTAAACTTGATTGTTCAAGATGGATTGGCTGTTATTGGTGAAGCTCTACAGAAAATCAGAGAGAGTGTGAAGTTTGTTAAAGGATCAGAGAGTAGGGAGCAAATGTTTGAAAGTTGCATAGAAACCCTTGGAGTTCAAGTCAAAGGTCGTCTGATTTTAGATGTGTCAACCCGCTGGAATTCTACATTTTTAATGTTGTCCAGAGCTATAAAGTTCAAAGCTGTTTTAGGTAATCTATCTGAGGTAGAAAGGAGTTATACGTGTTTTCCTTCTGAGTTAGAGTGGCAAAGAGGAGAACTTATTTGCGAGTTTCTGAGACCTTTTGATGAAATGACAAAATTGATCTCTGGTTCATCGTATCCCACTGCGAATCTATACTTTATGCAAGTATGGAATATTGAAATGTGGTTGAGACGTCATGAAGATTCTGATGATGAGGTTATTGCGAATATGGTGGAAGCTATGCAGTTTAAATTCGACAAATATTGAGAAGAATACAGCGATATTCTTGCAATTGCCGCTATATTTGATCCGAGACTGAAATTCACTTTTTTGGAGTATTGTTTCAACAAATTGGATTCATCTACCTGTCAATCCAAGTTGACTCATGTGCATAAGAAGTTAACTAAGCTTTTTAAAGCTTACCAAAGAGACCAAAGGAATAGCCCTGCCACTTCACGTGTTGAACCGTTAGAAGAAAACATTCCAGAAGGTTACAGTGTAAGTTCCTTGAGCTTAGTCTTTTCTATTTTACATCGCTGACATGTCTGGAATTGTAGTGTTGTTCATGTTTTGATTCTGAAACTTTAATGTGTTAGACAGAAACTTGATAAAAGACAAGATTTATGTTAGATATCAGACAAGAATTTTTGTATCTTTGGTGCTTTTACTCAACTCTGGTTTTGTTCTTTCAGAAGTTTTATGCTTTTTATTCTCAAAAAGCAGTTGGTTCCGGAAAATCATCTTTGGACAAGTATTTGGATGAATCATCATTGGATATGATTACGTTTAAAAACTTGGATGTTTTGGCGTATTGGAAGGATAACTCGACCCGTTTCAAGGATTTATCAAATATGGCATGTGACGTGCTCAGTATACCGATCACAACAGTTGCGTCGGAGTCATCTTTTAGCATCGGTAGCCGAGTTCTGAATAAGTACAGAAGTTGCCTCCTTCCTTCGAATGTCCAAGCACTAATTTGTGCAAGAAATTGGTTGCGTGGTTTTGAAGAAATCGGTAACTACTATAAACTTTATTTGCATTCATTCTTAATTTGTGATATGTCTAATCTAACTAGTTTGGTTCATTTGGTTTTGTGTCTTAGATGATGAATTCGATTTTGTTGTGGTGGGGGAAAAAGAACAAGAACAAGATTCGATTTTGTAAGAGACAACGACTTCTGTTTCGTGCTCAAGACTTATGCACTCTCTGTTTCATGGCTTTATAAGGATTTTTCATTTAATGTTTATGAAGTTTTAATATCCGTAATAAAATAAAAATATAAGAAATTTATCTATATCTTTAGTTTTGTTCTGAAAATTAAAATCTAACGTAATAGAACAAAAAAAGAATGCACAAAAACTAGTTAAATGAAATCTCACCTTCTGAATTACAACATCTATAACTCCCCAACGATCTATGTAATAGTGATGTGATAAAATGGAAATGGACAGCCCATGGTTTTGTAATATTAAGCTCAAAGCCCATATGGACAAACCCATGTTTGACCACTGCCCAAATGGGCCGACCAAATTGTAGCCCATATTCTTTTTTTGTCCGTGTGGTCAGGCCCAATTGGGCGTGGTCAGGCCCAATTGACAGTTCTACATCTTAGCCAAAGGCGGTCTTGATGGTGAACTGCTGAGTAAGAGAAATGGAGAGAAAGTTTAAACCAATCTTTCCATAGAAACTATGCAGAAAAAAACAAGTAGCTTATGTGTAGGAAAGATTGGAACATAGCTTACATTAGAATTGACGCATCTTCATTCAAACAAGAACTTTCGATACCGCATAAGCTCTTTTTTCCTATACATGATCAGAAGCTTACAATTTGAAAACTACTTGAGCTTGTAAGATTTTGCATCAGCATATGCACAAACATAATTACTAAATCCTTGTTTAGAAAGTTGACCTCAATGCTTTGCTTGTCACACCAAATTCCTATAATAACTTATTTTTTCTTCTCCTGGATTAAAAATGGAAAACAAAGCAATATGAATGATCAATAGCGATTTGCCAACCGTCAACATCACCAAAAATTATTGCTTTATCGAAATCATGAGACTTTTGGACTAATCAAGTTACAAGAGGAGAACTTCTTCACCACTTCATCGTCGTTGATGATTTGGGAGAAATCTGAAATGGTAGACCTACATAAAATGCAGCGAGATTCTACAAATGGTTCACTGACGTGAGGTTCTATTATACCATGTAATAATTTTGAAAACCTCCACACTGTTGATTGAATCTTGCGACTGGAAATGCAACATCTTGAGGAGGTATATGAGGCAAACTTCCACCGATCTTTAAATTTAACAAAATCAACCTAACAAACATTTGATTAAAACACCATTTAACAATATCAGCACAATTCTCTTTATTAGAATCAACACCAAAAAGAAAGACGAATACCTATAATTTTTCTGCTAACTGCATTGAAGAGCCACTTCATGTCTCGTATGAAGCAATTCCTTGACCTACTTCCATTGAAAGCAATATTCCATGTGCATATCATACAAAGCTAAATCAAATCACGATTTGAAACATTGCTATGTAAGAACAAATATGGAGAGAGACTAATATAGTGCGGTACTTAGCTCAACCCAAAGAAAGTGTAGAAATTTCGAAATACATACCTTTTTCTTTTTTAAGGGCTTTAGAAAAGTTGACGTCTTGACGACACCTTTGTTGAACTAAACGCGGCACCACCTTCTTCTTCTCGGTTCCACCATTTGTGTCATAGGGTGTGTTTGCTGAATAGGCTATATTCCTCCACCACTAAAACAAACTGTAGTCAAGTAAATAATATAATCTGAATCAAGTATTTGTTTTATAGACACAGATCATAACGAAACTGAGAAAGCTAATCATCAGAAAAAGAAAGGTATGGAGAAATCAACTATCATTTCACTGTGCTAGTATTTTTTTGCAAAAATAATTGGTTAAACAAATTGATGTTTTGGAACGCACAAGATCCATATAAGCACTACAACATCTCTTTGGCATACACAATTAATTATCACAAATCCAAAGGGTGAATTCGTTGAATCAGAATTGTTAAGAAAATGAAATGCGTTTTTCCCGATAACACAGAGATTGAGGATGTAGAAAAAACATAAGGGTTGCATGAAAAAAGTCAGCACCTGACACTATTCTGTTCCTTTAAACGAAAGCTAGAAACAAATGTAACAAAGCGCAAATAATATCAAAAAGCAGACGCATCGAGCATTCATACGTGCCATAGACAAAGTGAGAAATCAAAAGGTTTCTACGAAGAAACAAAGAACAACTAAACACATAAATCAAATAGAGAGAGGGCTTTGAAACGTTGAAGAAGACCTGTTGGTGGAGACGATGATTATTCTGGAGTGAGACGGCTAATGTTGGGATCGAGCTAAAGTAGAACGTCGATTGAATCTTTAGGGTTTGGTTAACCAAGACAGAACCCAATAGTCGGGAATAAAGAAAAAATGTTTCGAATTTTGAAGGACACGTGTCAATCATATAGATCGCCACATGGCACTCATATGGAGACTGTTTGGGACAATTGCAAAAATATCACTTTTGGATTGTTTATTTGCAAAAATACTACTAGAGATCGTCCATTTGCAAAAATGCCACTAATTATGGACTTTTAAAACCTAAATCTTAAAATTCCAAAACCTAAAAAATGTTTTGACCCCTAAAAACCCGTAAACCTCAGAACTAAACTCTAATACAACATAATTAACCCAAACAAAAATGATATAACGAAAAAATAATTTTGAAAAAGTGGCATTTTTGCAAAGATTTTAAAAAGTGGCATTTTTGAAACGTGATATTTTTAAAAATTTCTTTTTTTTTTATATAGTAGATTTACAGCGTGAGGACTAATTAATATCTCCCATTACTAAAATAAAAAGGACAATTACAAAAAAATACCATTTTTGGTATGCCACTTTGCAAAAATGTCATATTGGGTTGTTCATTTGCAAAAATACCACAAATTATGAATTTTTAGAGCTTAAATCTTAAAATTCTAAACTCTAAAAATGTTTTGACCTCTAAAACCTCATAAACCCTCAAAATTAAACCATAATACAACATAATTAACCCAAAGATAAATGATATAATGAATAAATAATTTTGAAAAAGTGACATTTTTGCAAAGATTTTGAAAATATAGCATTTTTGAAAAATAGCGCTTGAAAAGTGGCATTTCTCAAAATAATAAAATGTATAAAACAATAATACTATTTTACTTTTTTTTTTTAATATTATGGTCTTATTTGAATTTCTTTAGTTTACATCTTCCTATACTAATGACATGTTAATTTTCGATTACAGTTTTTACTGTGACTTGTAATTAAATAGCTTTTATTGACAAACAAAACTATCATTTTACTGTGACTTGTAATTAAATATATTTTTTACTTTAGTGGTACTTTTAAAAATCAGTAGAGTGGTATATCATGAAATTCCTTTGAATGAATTATTTGATAATTTTCAAAGTAATAAAGTAAAACTAATCTATATTATAAAGGAAAAGTTTTCCCTCTTCCACATCATCACTTTCAATCATTCACTTAATCAAAAAGAAGTAATTACATTAAAATTAAAGTTTAATGATTCATTTAACTTTTTTATCTTTCAATTATTGTTTTCTATCAATTACCATACAACATAAAAATTTAAATTTACATAAAACAAAAATTAAAAAATTGTACAATACAATAAAATTAAATAGATATTAGAAGAACTAAAATAAAAAATTGATACAAAAATTAATATAAATATTTCCAACGTTAAAATTCATAAAAATTCTAGATAAATCATACATCATTAATAGTACAAAAACAACATACATCTTTTTAAGTACAAAAATAATATAACTATACGGTAAAGATTATCTTTATTTCATAAACTTGAAAATTATGTAAAATGATCACATAAAAAAATAAATGATTAAAATTATAGATAAATAACATGAGACAATTATAAAAGAATAGAAATCAAATGATGATGAATATTTGAGGCGATGTAATAAAATGATTAAAATGAGGATTGTGAAGTAGAAAATATGATTAGATAGCGAAAAATTTGATGTTTTCTGAAAAATATGAAAAATTTCACTACAAAGATATAGAAATCAATATATAGTCTTAACATGTTATATGTGACTAAAAAGAAATTGAAAAGAGAATAGATTCACGAAGGAGAACAAGTGTGTTTTAGAAGATGTAGAAAGTTAAATAAGATAAACAAGTGTTTTAGAGCTCAAATAATGTAGGTAAGAGACTATAAAAAACTTTAATATTCTTTTTACTATGTGAAATGAATGGTTTTTTATTAAAATATTTTACATGTATTAGTAGACTAGCTATCGGATTTGAAACCGGCTAAATATTGTTTGGTCGCACTAGTATGATAGGTTGGATAGGAAAAAATATTTTAAGTTGATAAAAAAAATTCTTAAATCGTACTCGCCGAATCCGTTGTGGTTGCATAGAATTACTTTTTTTTATTTCATGATTTATTTTTGACATATTAAAAATGATATCCCACGCAACGCGTGGGTATAAATCTAGTTTATTTAATTAGTTAATGAAATTTTTTGAGAAATGTCACTTTTGAAGTCACTTTTAAAAAATGCCACATTTTCAAAATCTTTGCAAAAAGACCACTTTTCAAAAATATTTATTCATTATATTATTTATGTTTGGGTTAACTATGTTGTATTAGAGTTTAGTTTTGAGGGTTTAAGGTTTATTAGGGGTCAAAATATTTTTAGGGTTTAAAATTTTAAAATTTAGGCTTTAAAAATTTATATTTGTGATATTTTTCAAATGGACAATCTATTATGACAATTTTCAAAGTGGCACACCAAAAATGGTATTTTTGTAATTGTCCCATAGTTAAATTACATGGACAATATGTTCTATTGTGTGTTCCTTAAACTCATGACAGATATGCCTTGATCAGAAAACAATAGTATGATTTAGACAACTCAAACTCAAGTACACATTTATTGTAAAAAGATTTGATTTGAATAACATTTTTACATTCAATTTAAAGAAAGATATGCCTTGATCTTCTGCTCCACTTAACTATTCTCCATAATTATAAATAGAAGTGCTCATAGTATAGAATTTCATAGCATATAAAATATATAAGATGAGCACGATGCAGTAGAAGATTTTAGTGGAGAAATTAACGACAAAAGAAATTGGAGTGACGCATATGATTAACCGTTTAGGCTCCTGAATGCATACGGCATCATCGAAGATATTTTGGCTTGAGCCAGGGGCGGATCCACGTAGAGAGAAAGTGGGTCAGCTGACCCCCATTAAATTATATAAATTATAATTTTAAGCTTATAATAATGTAAATCATGAGCTCAATTGGTTGAAGTTTCTAATGTTGACCCTCTTAATCCGAATTCAATTCTTTATTTTGCACCCTGTTTTAAGTTTTCGTCCATTTTTATTTGGGCCCAAAGTTCATGTTTTGTTTTTGTCAGTCATTTGTTTTGTTTTTCTTTTATATTCCAGTCGTAGTTCAGCTGATTGTTTAAATACATATACATTATATTATTATTATTTTTCAATAATTGTTTAGTTTTTATCAGAAATTTTATACTCATCTTATATATTTTAATTCATCAATGATTTTAAATCAGATTTCACTTTTTGATAATAATTAAATGTATAGGTACCATATTATATTAAATATAGTTCTCTTTTAAAAATCTGCTAAGCTCTAGTACTCTATATAATAAAAAAAATCCAATGATATTATACTATTTTTAAAAATAATAATTCATCAGTTTTAATATAAATTTTCTTTAAACTTTTGACCCAGTAAATTTTTTTATTAAATCCGCCACTGACTTGAACTCAAACCTTCGAAACTGTTTCTTTCGTGTGTATTAACCGAAAGTTTAATGTAATAGTTGATCGGCTTGCTAGACAAGCTATTAGAGATTTGCATGTAGACTCGGAATGATATTGAATGGAAATTTCTTGCGTTCAAAAAAATAAAAAAAATAAATTGGAGTGATGGTGGAAGAAGGCAACAATTCTTGTTTACAGGTTTTTTTTCTTTTACCAGATTGATTTGTCACATTTATTCCAGGCTCCACTCTCCCAATATGGACATATATATGTGGTCTCTTGCATAATTTTCCTGAAAGTAATTAATCACAATTGATATTTTTTTGCAGGACTGGTCCTAAACCAAATTTTTTTTTAGGGGTTTTATAAATAGATTTTTAATTTTGGAGTTTTTTCGCAAAAGAAAAAAAATTTCGGAGATCTATTTTTAATACTATAAACTCAGAAAACTTCAAAGACCCAAAACTCATGTCTTTTGGACCTATGTTCAGGGCCGGCTCTGTTTCTTAGTCTTCTTGTCATACCATTTGTTTTTTTCCGTTGATGCAAATCATGCAATGCGTGAATTATACATTTTCTTAATGCAAGTATCAAAATTACATGTAAGTTTATTTTCTTCCGTCCCGCACCTACCCTTTCTGAACCTCATCATTCAAAGGTCGCCATTCGAAGTTGAATTTTAATATATAAATAAATAGGTATGATGAGTATATAGAGTGATGTAATTAACCGTACTTTCTAGAGTAGGAAAGAAAGGTAGTGAGCGACAAGAGTAATACTGTGGAACTGGAGTTTTTGTCCTACGAAGAGCCGACATTTTCATATATGTTCTCCACACTAACATATTTCCAAAAGACTCACTTTTGTTTTCGATTGTTATTGATACCTATTTCACTGTCATTTATATTTACATCGACAGATCACGCATGCCCATTTTACCCAACCATTTGCATGCTCCATATGCATGTCTGCGTCTACAAGCACATTATACACGATAATACGAACGATCACTGCTGATTGTGACTAAATTTTATGAAATATTTTAATTAAGTTTTTCGTTTAGTATTCAATTTGTAACATAGAGATGAACACATAATCTTCCATAGTCTTCTTTTCATTTCGAATACATTGATTCATAGCTAATGACTAAGTGATTGTAGTCCTCCACTTTTATTTAAGGCACATTGATTGGCATATCATTTTATATCCTACTCTTTCCGTTTCATGAAAATTAATATTTTAGTTTTTTCATACAACTTAAGAAACAATTAGTTGTAAGTTATTAATACATTACTTTTTAATATTAAATATTTTTCAATACCTATTAATCAATAGTAATTTAGAATTTAAATATTTTAATTAATGTTTTTTGAAATTTGTAGAAAATATCATTTAATAATTTAAAACATCAATTTTTATGAAATAAAAAAAAACTCAAAACATCATTTTTCATAAAATAACGGGGAGAGAGTATAATATTTTATTTGATTGAACATCTTTAATGGAGAAAATGAGAACCATGTGAAATTTTTGAATGGAGAAAATGACAATTATGTGGTTTCTGTAATCCAGTTAATGATTGACATGTATTGTGCAAATTTTATAGCATCATACCAATTCCCTATGTATACATGTAAATGGTGTATATATTATATACTAAAATCATGTGTGGACGATTGAGATTGCATTGGATCCATGTATATATATATTACAAAAATATAGATGTCAATCAAAGGACAATATCTTTGAACCTGAATATCTGGTTATATGAGTGCATGTATTATATCGCAATACATAAAATCATTTAGGCTTCAAATTAAGAATCATATAAAAACTACAAAACCAAATAGCCTTAGACGATCTTTGTGAATCAATATGGGATTTGATGACAAGAAAACAAATAATCATATGACATATTTGAAGGGACATGACCTACAAATTGAGGTTAACTCTTTTTTCTTTTCCTTTATATTTTGTCATTTTCTCACAACTATATTCCTAATTTCAACATTTATTCATGAAAATGACATTATATTCTATTTATTTTTTTCTTTTTAAATTCAGAAATATTGAAAAAGACACAAAAACCAAAAGACATCAATTTATTTACCAAAATACCATTTTTTTCAATTTTACCAACCACTATGAACAACCAATTTGAAGCTCTAAGTGCTTCTCCAACCGACTTTTGAGCTCTAATGTTGAATATTTGAGCTCATAACCTCTTAATCTTTCATTTACTCTTCAATTTCATCCAAAAACCTCTCTAATTTTTATTTTCAAAATTTTAGAATATAACAAACACTCTATACCCTTGCTGAAATAGATCAAGGTTATGAAACATGTGGATATAAATCGCAATATCTTGAACCGTGTCAACCATCAGTACTGGCTTAACTCTGGCTATGTAAGGTTTCGCATCAAGAGTCTTTGCATGTCTTCTTCAGTATCAGAGCCACATCTCACAACAAACTGATCTCGAGCCTTTTCATCCATAAGCCACTTTTGCAGATTTTCCTTAAAAAAACATACATGGCATAAGCAACAACAGACGTGGTGATGCTTGGTCGGAATAGGCCATATAGCATAGATGGCCGAGATCTGAGGAGGCGATGGCTAGTTTGAACTGCTACGAGAAGGAAAAAAAGATGTGAAAGAGGAGAGATTAGAGACAAAAAAAAGATACACTACGAGAAGGAAAAAAAGAGATACCGATAGCTAACCTTGGTAGAGGAGACTATTTTGGAGGTGGTCCTGTGCAGATCTGAAGATAGAAAGAGATGACGAGAGCTTGATGAGGAAGGATCGAAGAGGAAGGTGGTCGTGCGTAGATTTGAAGCAAAGAATGGAGAGAGGAATTTTTTAACGCCGTTTCAGAGAAATAAAGTGTATTTGAGGGCTTTAAGATTACCTTAATAAGTTTTGTTTATATATGGGAGTAAAATTTTCGATTAGGTTAATAATTTTCGGTTTTGCAGACTTCATTAAGTCTACTAAATCCTAAACTTTAAGTAGAAGTTTACAAATTGATGTAGACTTTGCTAGAAGTCTACTTCTCAAAAATCTAATTAAATATTTTTGACGGATTATTCAAAACTCTAAATCAAAATTTATATAATGTTTAATATATTCACAATTTAACATTTATATGCAAATTTAACATTTAAAATTAAAATTTAATAAACCCTAAACCTAACACTAAATGTAAAAATATGTTTTCAACTTATGATATCAAACCCATTATCCATATTTCGGATTCGTAACTCGGTGACATACACAAAATAACATACATAACTCCAAATTTAACATCACCTAGTGGCTAAGTCAACTTTATAAATAAAACCCTACACTATAGTCTCTACAAAGTTGTTTACTTTAAACCCTAAAACCATAAATATGAATCTCTAAACCTAAGCTATTACAACCATAAACTCATGAAACTTATAAATGTCAAACAATAATAACTACCAACATGCGACTACATTAATATCAAAGCAAAGTAGACTTCATTTGAAGTTTACTACTAGCGCAAACTTCTTTATTACATTGTAGATTTCTCGAGGGTTAAAATGATAATTGTGGCTTCCGTTTTTTTTTTTAGTCATAAGTGGTGTAATTGTAATTTCACTTCTTTTTGGATTATTTTTGTCCAACATAAAATAAAAGATCTACTTTTGCGTTTAAAATGAAATTGTAGATTATTTTCAACAATTTCCTCTATTTGATGAAGAGTATAAGTTAAAAAAATCATATTTGAAGAGTCTATACGAAGGATTTGGTGCTGTTGGAACTTGAATTTTACAAGTGATTTTCGTCACTTTTCCGGTGGCTTTTCCGGCAAGGTCATTGCCCGGAATTACCGGATTATGAGTTCGTTGGAAAGCTTGTAGTTTGGACTACAACTTGGAATACTCATAAGTTAAAATTGAAGTAATGGTGAATGAGAAATGTGAGGTCAAAGTGTAGTGTGTGTGACAATTAAAGTCAACCCACTTACTAAAGTCCCGCATTGGTTAGAAAGGAAAAAGTGGAGTGGTATATATACTACCCTCTTCTATCATGTTTACAAATAACAAGCATGATGCATGATGCATGTGAGAAATTGGAACCACACACGCGCACGCGCGCGCCGCCGCCGCCGCTCGGCTCGGCTCGGCTTGGGCTTGGGCTTGGGTTTGGGCTTGGGCCAAAGGTCCATCAAGACTATTCTTTTTGGGGAAAATTCGGTCCAATCTTTCTGGCCCAGTTTGCAAATTTTCGGCCCAATAAACCGATAGCTGCGACCCAAATTGGTAACCGAACCGGCGAACAATTGCGAATCAAAATTGGTAACCGAACCATTGAACCATTGCGATTGTTCCAATTGGTAACCGCCAATTTTCCGGTTCTATAAAAACCAAGTCTGCATCTTCTTCTTCCTCAATCGTTTTTTCCTGCAAATTTTCAACCCAGAAAATTTCTTCCCCCAAACGTAAGTGTCTCGAGAGTTTACATAGTTCTTTCGTTCGTTATACTTCGATTTCGAGTGTTGCGAATCGTTGTAGTCACGGTTTCATCCCGGGATTCGGAATCGCATCAATCCGTCACGCTACGGGCGATTTTCAGAATTAAGGATAGAGATTTATCTCGACTCCGTGTCCGGTTTTAAGATCTTGTTCTTAATTCCTTATCATTTTCAATTCGTATTTTTCAATTCGATTTTCCGGTTCCTACAGATTGCCAAAAGAGAAGGGGGACATGGATGGACCACACTTCTTTTGTATTATTAAAATAAGCCAAGACAAAAATTATTAATAGTATCACCCAACTTGTGGGGAAGAACGTGTTTTATTTGTGTAGTTAATTTCTCAACTAAAACCTCTTGCTCTAAAAAAAAAACGGAGAATACACATTTAGTCATTTCCCATCATAAATAGAGAATTGTAATGTAAATCAAGTAAAAACCTACGTTTTTTTAGAAACGTAGACGTCTCGTTTACTCCTTAAGTCAATATAAAAATTGAAACCCAAAAGTGGGAAAATAATGATAACAAATAAATAAATTAAACACAAGAAGGGTACTATAGAAGGTGGAAATTAAAAGATAACATCAAGGAACATGGTCATTGGCAAAACCACATTGCTCTCAACTTAGAGAGAGAGAGAGAGAGAGAGAGAGAGAGAGAGAGAGAGAGAGAGAGAGAGAGAGAGAGAGAGAGAGAGAGAGAGAGAGAGAGAGAGAGAGAGAGAGAGAGAGAGAGAGAGAGAGAGAGAGAGAGAGAGAGAGAGAAAGAGAGAGAGAGAGAGCAAATTCTTCATAGCAACTAGAGGAAGGATCCAAAGGGATCGCATTGATCCTAATTAAGGTGAATTTTTCCTAATATTTTCTTAATCATTAGCAATACAAAATCCCAAAAATTTGCTTGGTTTTGGATCATGCTATTCCTTTGGATTCATCCTTCGGTAGCTTCCTCTTCGATCAGATGATTATAAATCAACCAGCCAAATCGTTTGGTAGTTTAAAGATTCTCCTAGCGCTTTGATCTCATGCCAACAATAATATTGGAAGTCTCTTCGTACAAGTAAGTTTTTTTTAATCATTTTTTTACCAAAGCTAGGCATGCAAAGAAGACGAAACCTACTTAGTTTTTTTTTCTTCTTCTTCTTCATGGACTTTTGGGATCGAATTCCCAACTGAAATTTGGAGAAAATCTATGAAATTATGAAATTTGACTATATATCATAATTATGATAATGTTATCCCATTCAAAAGAGTAAAGGATTCTCTCCTTCGACAATATACAGAAGAATAAAATAATATGTATGGTAAAAGTAGTGAGAGACAAGACTCATCATCTCATAGTCTCTTTTACCAACATTAATCTAAGAGCATGTCAAGCATAACTTTGTATTTTTTCTTTCTTTAATTCTGTTTATTGTGTTACATTTTAAGAGCTTTTATCTTTATTCTGCTTCGACTTCCTGTTGACTTGGTACAAAGAAAACTAATGTACAGCTTCCTGATTCGTTGTGGTCACTCTCATTTATCACCTCCAACCGTGTAGATATGTCTCTAAAAAGAGTGTGTAATATTTCGATGAAACTATGTGAGCAAATATGTCTAAACTCTTTAAATAAATACTCTTGAACAGGTGCGAAACCAATCTGTCAATCTACTAAAGTGTTATTCTTGGAGTATAATACAAATAATACGAAGATTATGAAAGATCAGAGCGAATATATACCATTGAATCTATAATACTATGTTCTGATTTTTATTTATAATGCTATTACGTTATACTCTTTAATAGATTTTTATTTGTATTAATTTGTTACATATGAATAACAAATTAATGTAGACAAGCGACTTCATAGATAATCAGATATGAATATGATAATTGATGACCCTTATGAATATGATCGCGTTGGCAATTTTCACAACAAATATAACTCACTTCATGTTTTCTATATTTATAGAATTTTGTTGAGTAATAGCCCACCTAACTCTCATCATCCAACCATTTTAGTCGTCTCGTGTTAGAAAACATGAGGAAATGGAATTTGAAAAACTTAAATATTTTTTTTTTGAGAATTTGTTCTTTTACGGTTCAGAAAATTTGTTGGAGAGGTGTTTTGAAAGGTATCGTTAAACAATTTGAGATCTAATAAAGCCCAATACTCAATCCATGGGCTCTATAATTTTTACTTGATCCCGATCCAGATTTAATGTTTTATAGGGATATTGAGTTCAATAACCTAAAAAAATAATACCTAACCATTTAACCTAAATCTTGTTGACATATTTAGACCACCTAAGCTAATTTTAGTTAGTTTGCTAAATTTTTTTTTGGTTAGTTGGCAAGAAAAACATTGTACACTCTAAACTGGGTAATTTAAAAAAAAACAAATCAATGCCGTATATGTATTAATGTAGTTTCATTTCTGTCTCCATGTATTTAAATTTACGCATAGCCGTTTTACGGCTAGCTGGGTAAATGTGTGAAATGGGTTGGTCACAATATTAAATGTTTCATTAAGATGGGTAAATTTTCAAAAAAAAAAAAAATCAATGCCGTGTATGCACGTAAATCCATTTCCGTCTCCATGTATTTAAATTTATTTAGTGGCTAGATATGATGAGTATGTGTGAATTGGGTTGGTTACAATATTAATTGTTTCATTTACTGTATCTATATAGGTGATTCGAAAGTGGCCATTAGTTTGTACTTTGTACCAAAAGAGAGAAGATCGCCGGATGTTGAACTTATATCGTCTCAGGCATCGTCAGTGCTCTTAACGACTTTTTTAACTAGCCTTATATATCTACTTTGTCGTTTAATTGGTGTGTGTGATGATTAATTGACCATTAGTGTAAGTATAATTAAGAAAATGTATACAATAGAAACTCTATAAATTAATATTTGATAAATTAATAAATTTTGTCGGTTTCCAGTCGGACCACTGCAAAATATAGCACAATTCAATAAAATAATAAAATAATAAATTTTATAAAAATCTTATGTAAATCTATAGTCCCAATAATATCATAAATGAATATTTTGCATATAAAATTTTAAACATACACATCTAAGTTATATTTATATATAATTTTAGTATTGTTTGTTCTTTTCTTAAAACTAAAACTTTTATAACTCAATTATTATTGGGTGTAATAAACACAAACAAAGAGAAAACCCCAATTTAAGAAAAATATAGTGTAATATAAAATAAAAAAAATTGAGAAACAAAATTTAGAAGATTATCGAAAGTTTCTTTTTTTTGATAAATTAATAACTCCATAAATTAATAAAATATCATAGTCCCAACATTATTAATTTATGGGACAAATACCACTTTTGGTGTATACATTTGTAAAAAATGTCATCTAGGGGTGTTTATTTGCACAATGCCACTAATTATGGATTTTTAAAACCTAAATTTTAAAATTATAAATCATAAATAATGTTTTAATCCCTAAAATCTCTTAAACCCTCAAAACTAACTCTAATATCAAGCATAACTGATATAATGAATTTTTTTTTTTGAAAAAATGGCATTTTTGAAAAATAACACTTGAAAAATAACATTTTTAAAATTTTTTTTTAATTTATAGAGTTTTTACTGTATTTTTATATAACCACTGTGACAAGTACTAACACACGGTCCATACGTGCTTGGACCAAATTGCAAATCAAATCAAACAATCGTTCTTCTGCTCTCGTTTTCAGATCATAGTCGGCGAACCAGATTCAACCGTTATAGAGAAGAATTATCATTAGTCCAATGAGTTAATTTGGTAAATGGCAAAAAAAAGAAAAATTTACTAACCAAATAGCGAGGACCACTTATGAAATTCATGGGGTCAGAGACAATTTTGTCTAACATTTAATATTTTCTTTTTATTTGAAGACCAAATATCTATATATATTGACTTTTTAAAACTTGAGAGTCCAAGACCTTTAGACCCAAAAAAAAAAAGAGTCCAAGACCTATGTTTCATTTTGATTCTCTCGGAGCCGGCCATGTCTGTGGAGGCCTAAATCATCCCATCTAAAGAGAGATTTCAACTAGAGAGCAAAGACTCAATCTTATGACTCATAATAAATCTACACAATGAATTCAATAACATGTTACCAAATTAATATTATTAACATGTTACCAATAACATGACTCATTATTCTTCTCACGAAACTTTTCTTAGTCAAATTTTTAACCAATGATCCTACCAAAATAAAGATGGTCCAAAAGATGTTTTCTCTTTTCCTTAAAGTATTAAAAGCTATTCAAAGTTTGCTTATAGGAATCAAAATATATAGACTTTGTTATGAAGTGACCTTGAGATTAATTGCGTCCACAACACTAAGACTTCTTTTTGGTCCATTATTCGGGTACTTCAAAGCATATTGGATATATCGATGTATACTGATTCCTAATGTTTCTTTATCTATAATTACTTATTCCTAATTTTTTCAATTATCATATAATGTACATACATATATAGAGGAATGTTTTGTTTTATGCCCGTTTAACTCAACTACACGAGTGTTTACATATATAATCATACAATGTGTCGATTAGCTTAATCGCAATGGTTTCATTAAAAATGTAGGAATACGTTCAGGATTTTGCAACCTTCAAAAATTGATTAATATTTCATACATAACTCCCTTAAATTGTCATGAAAATGTTTTTCCTTCAAAAAATAATATTTATCCAAACCCCCCCCCCCCCATGGAACAAAAACCCCTGTTAGAGAAAAGGAAACTTCACTAATAAAAAGCTATTGATACCCACTATCATCATAATTATTTTTATTGGTATCACACTTTGTTACATTTTCTGCAAATAGTTAAGGGGGAAAACAACTAGCAATTTTTCATAGAAATATATTTTTCTGTAATGAATGTTTTTCAACTAGATGAAGAGATCCAGAAACTAAATATTTCATGTAAATAACTCATTACAGATTAATGACTCTATCAATCTTTTAAAAAAAACATTTAGTCATCACAAAGAACTTGTTTTGTGGCATGGTCTTATGTACATGTAACTTTTCAAAAAACTTAAATAAAAATATAGTATATACTTTCTCTGTCCCACTAAGAATGATATGCTAGTTTTTATTTTTGTTACATCTAAAAATTGTTTGGGTTTTTACACATATTAGTTACTAATTAATACTCAAAAATTTTAAAAACATATAACAAGTATTGAATTTATTGGTAATTATACAGATACTCCAATAAAAATTATTAAAATAAAAAATGATTAAAAGTAAAAGTATAAATATAAAATGTTTTAATATGTGCGAAAATAGTAGAAAAATATATTTTATTGAGGAAATAATATGATTTATATCAAAGTTTCTTTTCAAATCTACAATTTTCGCTTTATATTTTCCTAATCTACCACAAGCCACACTTTATTGCAATGTTAAGTTACTATTTAACCTTTTGCTTTAAATGCAATTAATTGTGATAGATTAACTAAGACTTAATTGGTGGACGAAAATAAATGTAACACATGGTGTCACCAAAATGTCGCAATACTTTTAAAGTTTGTATTTATCTCTATCTATTATTTATCGTCTTCATGATCGAACCTAAGTAATTTGTTTTACCGCATCATTAAAAAAAATAAGAGGAAGAAAAAAGAAAGGAAGAGAATGACGAGAGAGAGAGGGATTTACAAGAAAGGGGATAGAAAGAATATATGCAAAATATTCTTTTGGTGTTATGTATGGTACGGTAAAATTGTAGATTTTGAATATTTTTTGAATAAATGATTTCATAACTTTCTCTATAATTAACTTCAAGTACAGCGGAGAATGCAGAAAATCCGAGTGGCCACAACACTTTCCAAATGACTTGAGATTTGTGGGAAGTTGTGCCTCTTTTGCCATGTTTCAGCCAATAGATTGTAACTTGCATGGCCCCAAGCAACTTGCTCCCGAGTATAAATATAAAATTCGATGGAAAACCCAATTTTTTTTCTTTCTTTTCTAACATAATAAAAACCCCAAAATTAAAAAACTTTATTCTTTCAAGGCAAAAATAACTTTCAGTTTTAGATACAATCATACAAATACTAAAAACCGTGAAAAGGTAAATGTATTAGACATATAGCAATGTTCTTTAACAAATAATTAATATAAAAGTAATTTAAATGATAAAGTGTTTGTTTTAAAGGTTACAGTCAACATATGCCAAATAATTGAACAATCTTAAAAAGATCTGTAAACCAAACATTTTTACATGTGTTACATAATTACTTTTGTTTTATAGAATCACTATTATTATTTTATCAATGGTTGACTTAATACACATACACGTTTTTGTTTAACAAAATCCTAAAATATTTAGATATCAAAATATTACTAGTTTCTTTTTCGTAACATGTTTTAGTAATTATTAATTAATAGAGCACATATTGCCAACAAAAATAAAATTGAAGTCGTTTTCAATCACTTTTATTTTACTATATAAATCAGTGTTTGTAATCCACACGTATATCAGCCTAACATTTATTTAAACTATAAAACTAGAAAACAAATCACCATCAACATTTGGATACTTTACCTAACGTGTTTCTTTTTCCATATCAAACTTAATGCAAATAATTGAAGACAATCCAAGTACAAATGTACGTATGTGTTTTTTTTTTTTTTTTGGTAAAAGTATAAGAAAACAAAATTGTATCCATAATTGGTAAAGTATGAAGAGTACATAACTAAACTAGTTGGATTAGTTTGGTTAGTCGTACCGTATAAAGACATCATCATTTATCAACATCCGAATCTACATTCAACATCGATTTACTTGTTATCATTCATAATACGGTAAATTTTACCAATACAAAAATGGTATAATCAGTTTTGTACATTTATCTTTTACTGCTATTTGATATCGTTACTTGTCACCGTAAAACCTATTATAAATGTGATGTTTCAAAATTATCAATTTTTGGGTTAGTAACTTGCATATCTACTTAGTGGTGGCACACTATGGTGAATAGGCTACTCGACGGTTATACTCATTTTGGAGGAATTTGTCGGATGGTAAAGAACCAAATTACTCCCTAGTTTACAAAATAATAATAAAAAAACCCTTGCATATCTACTTCTGGATTATTATATAAAAGCTTGAATAGAACACAAATCTCATGTATATAGATGATTCCATATTTTTGGTTGAACAAAGAAAAGAAGATCAATTTATATTTTAAAAAAGAAATCTGTTTACGAAACAATTAGTTTTTTTTTTTTCACTATACAAGTATTGTTTTTTTTTTAACTTCTGAATTTATTATATTTATTATAAATTATGAAAATTGTTACAAAGATAATTCTACCATAAATAATTCACTCCGGCCCTATTAGATCCACGACATACGGCACGTCCGGCTCCATGTTCATGATAGAATTCTTCTACTTTTATTGCGTAACGACTATAATTGCACAGTACTAAAGATCTTATGTAAATTTATCTCTATTAATTTGTATATTTATTAATAAATCATTTTATTTGGGATTCGTATACATTCGGATGTAGAAACATTATTTAACCTTAGGTTAAATTATTAAATCAGAGCTTCCACACACACATGTATTGTTTGTCAGCACAAAATATTTTCTTGAAATGATGAATTCATTAGATTTACTTTATACAATAAAATAAGCAAAACTTGGAAAGAACATAAATAAAATAAGAAGAATGCAACAATATAGAAGAAAGAGAATTTTATATTTTTAATAGAACTTCAAATAATTGGAAAGCTATTAATGAGTCCAAATATGTTTTTTTTTTTAATTTAAAAACTTTGGCCATTTTTATAGGATCTCATGCAAATCAAAAAATTCAGACAAGAGAAACCTCAAAGACTCAGAGGCCACCAAAATTCATTTCATTTTCTGTCGTAAATTAACAAGCACTAATAAAAAAGAATCCATCTTTTTCTTCATCGATTCGATTTCTAATTTCCCTTGCTTTTTGACTGAATAGATCTTTTTGTTCCAGTTGCGAATCGAGCTGGATTCTTGGCCTCTTTTCTTCAATCTAATCAAAATCAAAAGTTTTTTTCGTTTTTAGCGAAACAATAAAGTCAGTGAAGGAGAAAAATTCGCTTAAAAAAGGCGAATTTTCTTTTCATAAAATTATAAAAGCTGGCTTTCTCAAAATTTCTTCATGTGGTTGAGGAAGAAGAAGAAGGAGAAAGAGAAAGGCTCTTAGTTGCAGAGACACAAGAGCCTTTTGTCGTAGAAATCATGAACACCACCGAACCTAAGAATCGCAAATTCAATGTCGGAGATGATATCGAAATCCCTGATACTGCTCATCAAATTAGCAGCGGTTTGTTCTAATTTCGTTTTTTTCTTTTTTTGTTATTTAGTTTTTCTGAATCCAATTTGTTTTTTAATTAACATTTTCCCATATGGGGCTTGATGCCCAATTCTTTAATACTTTTTGTTTTGTTTTTTTTTTTTTTTTCACTATGAAAAACATTTTTGTAATGTTTTGTAAAAATGTTGCCTTTGATGACTCTTGAGTACTTGAACATTGTTGCCTTTGATGATTTTGAAGATGACTCTTTCTTAAAAATGTTGCCTTTGATGATTATAATGATGACCCTTTATTCAAAATGTTGTCTTTAATGATTCCTGAATGTTGTAGTTCAAGTTTCTTGATGGGTTCTCTTTCTCTGCATCTCAATATGTTTTACAACTAAAAGATTTGGAGGTTTTTGCTTTTGCCAAACTCTGTTTTCTTTAGTGTTATAACAATCTGAGATCATTACATTTTGTGGGAAAAGCTGAGTACTATGTTTGTTTGTGGAATGTATGTACAGATTCATGGTTTCAGGTGGCGTTTGTTCTGACAACGGGTATAAACAGTGCGTATGTGTTGGGATATTCAGGAACAATCATGGTTCCTTTAGGTTGGATTGGTGGTGTTGTTGGTCTTCTTCTTGCAACTTCAATATCTCTTTATGCAAACACTCTTATAGCTAAGCTTCATGAGTTTGGTGGTAAAAGACACATTCGGTACAGAGACCTCGCTGGATTCATTTACGGTAATAAGACCAAACCAGCTCTCTTAATTTTGCTTTTTTGTTTCTCTTCTTCATTGAAATGATTGATCTCTTTGTTTTTATCAGGTAGGAAGGCTTATTGTCTTACGTGGGGATTGCAATATGTCAATCTCTTCATGATTAATTGTGGATTCATCATACTAGCTGGTTCTGCTTTAAAGGTAGTAACCATTTTCTTTTCGATTCTTGATTTCGTGAATTCGAGTTAGTGATTTTTGGGTGTGTGTTCTGTTTCTGCAGGCTGTTTATGTGCTTTTCAGGGATGATCATGTCTTGAAACTACCTCATTGTATAGCCATCGCAGGTTTGATCTGTGCGGTTTTCGCGATTGGGATTCCTCATTTATCGGCTCTTGGAGTCTGGCTTGCAGTTTCGACTATCCTCAGTCTCATCTATATCGTTGTTGCAATCGTGCTATCAGTTAGAGATGGTATAACTTAAACAATGATCAGGCTTTAGTGATACTTATGGATTTCAGCTACTGATACATCTGATTCTTTGCTCTAATTTTTGTTGTTTGTAGGAGTGAAAGCACCTTCAAGAGATTACGAGATACAAGGATCATCATTAAGCAAACTTTTTACCATCACAGGAGCAGCCGCAAATCTGGTTTTCGCATTCAACACAGGGATGCTTCCAGAAATTCAGGTGATTTCTCGAGATTTCAGCTCTATGTTTTACAGTTTTACGCCTCGATTTTGTTAGTTTGCCTTTGATTTTATAGTGTATAGCATTTTAAGCAACATTCTTTTGTTAATTGTCCAATGCTTTCTCTGCAATGATAGGCTACAGTGAGGCAACCAGTTGTGAAAAACATGATGAAAGCTCTATACTTTCAATTCACAGCGGGTGTTTTACCGATGTACGCGGTTACATTCATCGGATATTGGGCTTACGGATCCTCAACCTCGACCTATCTACTAAACAGTGTTAATGGTCTACTCTGGGTCAAAGCTCTTGCTAACATCTCTGCTATTCTTCAATCCGTTATCTCTTTGCACGTAAGTTTCTCATCGAATAAACAGCTTCTTAATCAATACCGTCTCAAATTATTGATCCGTTCTTACTCAACTCTTTGGTTGTAGATTTTTGCAAGTCCAACATATGAGTACATGGACACAAAGTTTGGGATCAAAGGAAACCCATTGGCAATAAAGAATTTGCTTTTTAGGATTGTGGCGAGAGGCGGGTACATCGCGGTTAGCACGCTGCTCTCGGCGCTCTTACCGTTCCTTGGTGACTTCATGAGCCTCACTGGTGCAGTGAGCACATTCCCACTCACATTTATTCTAGCCAACCACATGTACTATAAGGCTAAGAACAATAAACTCAATCCTATGCAAAAGCTATGGCATTGGCTTAATGTTGTCTTCTTCAGTTTGATGTCTGTTGCTGCAGCCATTGCAGCTCTCAGGCTCATAGCCCTTGATTCCAAGAACTTCCACGTTTTTGCAGATTTGTAATCCAATTATATATGTATGTAGTCATTGTATGATTATTCTTAGGTGGACTTGTTTCTCCTACCATAAGCTTGTCTTCCCTTTTACTTTTTAACCATTAGAGGCTAAATAAAATAAAAATTTAATAAGTATGCAAGATACTTCTTTCATGATATCAATTTAAGATTTTACCATCAAGGAATTATTAGTCAATCAAAACCACTATCATATGTATTTTTTTTTTCCTATACTCCAAAATTTATTAATAGAAAGAAAAAAAGAGAAATTTTAAAAAAATATTATTTTTCAAGTGTCATTTTTTAAAATGTCACATTTTCAAAATCTTTGTAAAAATACAATTTTTCAAAATTATTAGTTCATGAGCTAGCTCAGCTCAGATTTTGAAAAGTGACATTTTTACAAAGATTTTGAAAACGAGTCATTAACTCATGAGCTAGTTGAGCTCAGCTCAGATTTTGACGAGCGCGAGCTATGTTTTTTAAGCTCATTTAGTAAACGAGTTAAGTGATCGAACTTAAATTAGTTTGCGAGTTCGCGCGACAGCTTAGATGATTTAAAATAATGTAATGATATATTGTAAATATACTTTAGATTTACCAATTAAAGTATATATTCTCGTTCCATTTCAACTAAATCAAAAATAAAAATAATTCATGAAAAAAAATGGTAATATATCTTTATTCACTTGTTAATTATCTATGTCAATTGTCATTGTCTTAGCGTTTAATTGTCATTTTTTTTAATAGTTAACGTTTAAAGTTACTTTTGGATTTATAATAGTTTAATTTTTATTATTTTATTTTTACATTTATTTCGGATTAGCTTATCTGAGTTCGAACTTATGTTTTAAGCTCATATAATAAATGAGTTGAACTGTGAAAAACTCTAGTTCACTATGAGGTCAGCTGAGCCGAGCAAACTAACTCAGTTTGACATCTTTATGGACACCATTAAGTGGTATTCTTGCAAATGTACACACCAAAAATGGTATTTTTGCAATTGTCCAAAAAAAATATTAGAGAGTTTTTTGAATAAATTAAAAAGGTATTTTGAAAGATATATAATTTAGCTTGATGGATTGTAAAAAATGAAAGATATACATTTAATTAAATTTCTCAACGCTAAAAAAAAAAAAAAATTCTCAATCTAGGATGACCCCACATAGTTCAAGATTTGTTGGTGTCATTTTTTTGAAAATCAGTTGTAATAGTGGCAAAGAAAATAATATTAATTATTTTATACTAATATTGGTAATGAAATAAAGAACAAACTTTCAAATTTGTGCTCTGGTTTTCTAAGATTACGAAGCTAATACTATCTAATTAAAAAAAGGTGGTCAATGGATATCTCTCTAATTATAAAAACCTTTTAATACTAATACCTACTAGAGAAATACCATTTTTCAAATATCATTTTTTAAAAATGCTATTTTTTAAAAAAATTTGCAAAAATGCCACTTTTTCAAAATTATTTACTCATTATATTATTTATGTTAGAGTTAACTATATTGAATTAGGATTTAGTTTCGAGGGTTTAAAAGTTTTTAGGAGTCAAAACATTTTTTAGAGTTTAAAATTTTAAGATATATGCTCTAAAAATTCATAATTGGCATTTTTGCAAATAGACAATCTATAATGATATTTTTGCAAATACATAAATCAAAAATAACATTTTTGCAATTGTCCCTTAATACTAATAGTTATTTTATTGACTTAATCATCTCTTTTTAGAAACAACATCATATACCCTAGAGAATAATATAAACAGCTAACTAAAAATCCTTAATTTAGTGAGATAGAGAAGATAAAGAAACCGAATTTGTTGTTGTAGTTAGTGGAATTTTACTAATCTTCAATGATTTGCTGTTTTCATTTCAAAATTAAAATTAATTAGACCGGCCAAAGTGGAACCCCACTGTCTCCGCCAAAGCTTCGACATTAAAAAAAAAAAAAAAGTCTTAACCTTTCGAAAAATCTCATTATTTTGTCGATCGTGCTCAATCATCATTACCTTTCATCTTTTTCTTCTTCTTCTTCACGCAGCGTCTTCTTGATTTCTCATTTTTCGTTTGCGTTGATCAGATCGACAAAGAGGTAAGAAACTTCGACATTATGTTAAAAATCAGCCCTCTTTGTAAATCCTGTAATATAAAGCGATTTTGTGTTCTGATTTAATAACCAAATATTGCAAAAATTTGTATTTACCAGATCCACCAAATCGATTTGTTTGAGTCATCTTGAATTGATGCAAATATCAATTTGAAAAAGGTCAATAATTTGTGATGGGTTTTGTTTCTTAAACATCTTTTGTGTTATGGTTTTGGAAATGTTTTAGGGTTTTGGGTGTATTGAGGAAGAGGAAGAGGTCAATCGTGAAGAAACGATGTCGTTTACAGGAACTCAGCAGAAATGTAGAGCTTGCGAGAAGACAGTTTATCCTATGGAGCTTCTCTCAGCTGATGGGATCCCTTTTCACAAGTCTTGCTTCAAGTGCTCTCATTGCAAAAGCAGGCTTCAAGTCAGTTTTTTTTGCTCTTTTCCTCTTTAAATGTTTGGTCAATTCTTGTATATATCTACATTTGATGCTCTCGTTCTGATTTAAAGATTCAAGCTTGAATGGCCAAATTCCCTTGAGCAATACATGAATATAGTTAGTAGTTGTGTGAAAGTTTAGGTTTTACTTAACCTCTTTTGCTTTCTCTTATGATTGATCAATTCCTCGATATCGACATTCTGAGTTTAAGATTCATCAGTGGGGCTTGAATGACCAATTTGTTTCCATAAGCAGTTCCTAAATCTAGTTATTAGTTCTGTGAAAAAATGTTAAGGAATTCATGAAGAGTTTTGTCTAGAAAGAGTAATCTATGGCTTAACCGAAATAAACTTTTTATCTAATTTGGCCTGCTTTATATTCAACAGCTGAGCAATTATTCATCAATGGAAGGTGTGTTGTACTGTAAGCCTCATTTTGAGCAGCTCTTCAAGGAGACTGGTAGTTTCAACAAGAACTTTGAGTCACGTATGTAACTCTTTTCTTCACCTTTTGTTCCAACTTTTACTTGTGGTCTCACTTTAATTTTATCTTCATACTTGCTTTCCTCTCACAGCTGCAAAGCCATTGTCTGACAAACCAACCCCTGAGCTGGTAAACGCTTCTCAACAACAATCCATGTCCTTATTTAGTTACATGACTTGAGATATATGACTCTATTCTCTTCTTTGTTCTTCTCAGACAAGGACACCTAGTCGAGTTGCTGGAATGTTCTCTGGAACGCAAGACAAATGCGCTACTTGCAGTAAAACAGTGTATCCTATCGAAAAGGTTGATATACATTTAAGCTTAATACCACTTTCACTCTTGTATATTCCATTACCGTTTCTTTCCACTTCACCTTTTGCGTTCTCTCTGTGATCTTTATCGAGAACATCACAGTAAAACTTAGTTGGATCATTTGCAATACGAGTCACCTGGACTTGGATTACATAACACAAAAGGAACTTTGAGATCTCTTTACACCGTCTTTTTCTTATATCGTATTGTTCTGTTTTCTAAAAACCGCAGGTAACCGTGGAAAGCCAGTGTTACCATAAATCTTGCTTCAAGTGTTCTCATGGAGGCTGTTCGATTTCTCCATCGAACTATGCAGCGCTCGAGGGAATTTTGTACTGCAAACACCATTTCGCTCAGCTTTTCAAGGAGAAAGGAAGTTACAATCACCTCATCAAATCTGCTTCAATCAAACGCAACGCCGCTGCTGCTGCAGCTGCTGTAGAAGCTGTTCCAGAATCTTGATTCGAACATTCCACTCAAATTTTAAGCTAAATAAGTTACTTACCAAACTGGTTTCGATTTGTTTGTCTTTTTGTCTGTGATGTGTTGTTACCTGTATTCATTTCTTCATGTTCTTGTCTTCCATAATGAACCAGGCATAAGATTCTTTGAGGTCTCTCGAGTTTGTTCTTGTTGTGATTCTACATTTGTCAAAACTGAGATTTTCTCTCTACTTTACTTTCGGTTCTGATCCGACTCTTCGTTAAAACAGATTGAAATCGATCTAAACAAACACAAAACCTTGATTGAATTGTACCTTAAAGGCTAAAGATACAAACTTTGCAAAATTCGGAAATAAAGCACAATTCTTTGCTCTGTTATCATTAAAACGCATGACTTGATTGTCGTTTTGATGTTCTTATTGAGAGAAACTTGAAGTGAAGAAAACGGATCAAATTCTTATAAAACATTTTCTCTTTCATACCTAACCACAACACCAACAAATAACTCCGTATAACCTCGTAACCATTAATGAAAAGGAAAAAAACCAAAAAACCCAAGCCAACAATTAAAAGAAAAAACAAAAAAGAAAATTAAAAATTGACCAATCAATGCATTCCTCTTTCTCTTCTTTTTGTTCGCGAATCTGCTCTTTTCCTTTATAGATGCTATCAAGCTAAATCTGAGTCCACCATTGAATCACTTTAGTTGAAGTTAAAGCTGAATTGGCATGCGTTTTTAGCTTAAATCGAACTAGTTGTTAGTTTATTAATCAATTTACCTTGTTTGAAACAAGAATTTGAGCAATCATAATTTAGATTTCAATTGGATTTGAACAATTATTTATCTCGTATGCACATTGCAATGGGTGGTATATGGATCGATTAGAACATTGCATTGGGTAAGTAACGTAACATCCCACGGTGATTGAATCGTAGTGAATCGTTGATGATTAGTAGATCTCTGGGTACTACTGGTTAATGTATTGGTACAACTAAGAAGTTTTTACTATTTCGTTTTTTACTATTTTAATTTTTATGTCAAAACAATTTATACCTTATCAACAACAAATACTAATTTACTAGATAAATGAATATTTAAAAAAAAAAGTTTGATTTGTATTTTTGGCAACAAAAAATATTGTACTAGTAAAATACATGTTTCATATTATATATATTATATAATAAGTAGTATTTAGTATTAAAAAATTATAAATATTTATTTTTTGTTATGAAATTTCTTAGTAAAAACACAATATCAGTTATTTTATTTTTTTAAAATTGACATTTAAAAAATATTCGATTTATGCAATTTCATATTTTGAATCTTTTATCAATCACCTTATACTTTTAAAAGAGGTTTCATAATGCTATATAACTTCTTATGCAAAAAATGATAGGAAATGTGGTCTTCCACATATTTTGACATGGAAACATAAGAAATGTGTTTCTAATTCCAAAAATCACATTTACAACTGAAAATTTGTTTTTCATAACAAGGTAAAACTAAAAAAGTAGCGAAACCTCAAAAGTACAACTATTAACAAATCTGCACAACTAAAAAACTGGCCACAACTATGTACCAAATAATGGTCCATATGTCTTAATTACGTGGCAGATGACGGCGCACATGTGTTAAATACTTAAATATGTCCAGGAAATGACGCCATGTGGTATAATTTGATTGGGTTTGATCCAATTTTATTTATTATCTTATTTTCAAATTGATTTGTTTTTTTAATTCAAATAAGTATCCAAAATTACTTTTTATATTTTTTCAAACATATGATTTTTTTTTTGCTCCAACATGTAATGAATTTTTTTTCCATTTATGGTTAATTGATTTTATTAGTTCAGTTGTACCTAATAGTTCTATTTGTACATATGTTTTCAGTTATACCCAGTAGTTCACAGTTGTATTCAGTAAATCTAGTTCAATTTTTAGATTCATGGAATTTTGATTATGGTGTCTCGTTGTTTTCTTTCTACAATTGCATGAAATCAAATTGAAGAAGCGAGAAAACGATTCAAATTGGATAATGTCAATCCATAGAATAAAACCTTTATAAGTAGTAAGAGAAATCTCATAAATTTGTCACACGCAGTCCGTAAGACTTCTAAAATTCTACCACGAATTTTCTTATAGTGAAATCTAATTCTGTAGTAGTTAAATTAGAACAACGAAACCCTAATTTGTTAAATTAAGGACTAGAGATTTCTGTTTTTTTTTTAGTTTTATTCAAATCAATTTATTAACTGGTCTACTAGATTTGAGTAGAGATATGTTTTGGGTGGATAATAAGTAGTTAGGCCTGTAAATAATCGATTATTATGTCATTTTTCTTACTTTGACATTAAAAAATAAATAAAAAAGAAACTCAAGGGATCATTAAGAAAACTCTGTTTCCATTTGTTGAGAAGCCAAAAGTTTGGGTTTTTGAAAAATGTCGAACACAACCTCTGACCTCCATAGTCGTCTTCTCCGGTGAGTAATTTAGTTCTCTCTATCTCTCTCTCTCCTTTGGCCTCTGCTTTTTGCTATTTTTTTTTTCTGAAGAACCCTAATTTTTGTTTTGTTTGAGGATTCAGATTATCTGAACCAATAACAGAGATTCTCAGACGAACACAGTACACACCGCAAGAGAGTAGCAAAGTATCCACCAAAGATATAATCTTTTCCTTATTACCAAACAATAAAGAAGAAGACAGTCACGCTTTGATCAAGAATCTCGCGCTTGCTTGTGCCCTTCTCTCTTCTTCACGATCTTCCACTCATGAACTCCTCTCATGGATCCCAGAAAGCCTCTGTGTTGCAGGGGAATCTGCGTTTCACGAGATTTCGAAGGAGTATTTCAGTGATTTTCCGGGAAATTATGATGAGAAGGTAGAGGAATTGGTGGTGGTGGATAGTGGGAAGAAGATTGAATTGTTGCCTATTGTTTTGCCGGAGTTGAAAGATGGAATCGAAAAGAGTTCAATTGGTAAGAAGAGTGATGCAGAGGATGTTTCAGCTTCAATGGCGACAACACCAGTTGGTTATGCTATTTTGGCAGCTCACCAGCTCCGGTGGTTCGTGACTCAGGTCTGAATTTTGAAATTGGAAAATTTTCTGCTTCTTTTGTGAAAAAAATCTAACCTTTAAGGTCCAAATAGTTGGAGGTTTTTGATGTCTTATGTTCAACATATTGTTTTGGTAGGTTGAGAAACCGAATTTGGCGAAAATTTGCAACTTGGTGGTTCCTTGTGCTTTGACAGCACTTGATCATTCGTCTCCTGAAGTCAAAGTGAGTCCTTTGAAATTTCCAAGATTTAATGTGTTTGTCTTATTAGTTGTAACATGATGTAAAAATCCTCCAAGTTTTGCTGCTTAAGCCTCCATCTTTAGAAACTTTAAGCTTTATCTACTTGTATGTAGGGTTAAGGTATAGTGAGGTTGAGGGTTTCTCTCTTTTTGCTTGATGACAGGGGCAGGGTATGATAAGCTTTGTTCATCTCGCTAAAAACGTGAGTTCAGGTGATCTCGGTTTGTATGGAGAAGTGGTTCTTGATGCGTGTTGCCAGAATATAGCTTCCGATGATGAGATTTGGATACATGTGGTAGAGTTATCTGTGCTTCTTGTGACTAAAATCCAGCAAAATAATCCCCGTAGCCCGTGGTAAATCTTTTCTTTCTCTTTATCTATTGCATATCTTCAGAAGATGAAGAGAGAATCTCTTCTTTTGCTCATTATAATTTTCTTTTAGGTACGAGAGGATCATGAATGAGATGCTTGGCCATTTGGAACGCCAACCAAGAAATAAGGAGCGACGTATCGCTTGGCTAAGATTCATTGAGCCACTCTTGAACGCTCTTGGGCTTTTCTTACTTGCTCATTTTCGACGTATCTTCCCTCTTTTCTTTCAGTGGATGCATTCAGATGACGACGAAACTGTTTTGTTGGTATGCTCTTATTCCAAACCTCTCCTTTTGTAGGAGTGTTATTACCTTACTCATTCTGATATTCTTCAAGATAAACATGGAAATTTTACTACCTGAAAATACCATTTAGGTTCTTGAGAGACTGGAGATGATCGTGAGGTTGACGTGGATTAGAAACTCACCTGTGATCCCAAGGTTGAAGTCCCTAAAAACTAAAGAGCAGTAACTTATAAGTGCTTCAAGATAAACTCTTTCTCTCTTATCCACTCTTTAACATCAATTGTATTGTGGACCTTTAGATTGGTGGAGGAGCTTGTTTCCTTGTACAAAGAGTCATCGATGCGTAAAGAGCGCGATAAAATTAGACCTCTTATCCTCCGTATCTTGATGCTACTCCGCGAGTATGTTTCTATGGCTTATCAAATTCACTACCAAAGATTGTTCAAATTTGTTTTTATTTTATCTCTCTCTCTCTCTCTCTCACACACACACACAGGTGCAAAAGCTTGCAGTTTGAGTCAGCGTGGAGCCAGTATAAGGAGGATCCAAATCTGAGCACGGTTGGCGAACATATATGGACTAGCTCGAGTTAACCCGAGAGAGGCTCTCGTGCTCAGAGTTTTAGGGGTCGTGATTGGAAGAGAAACAGAGAGCAGCTTCTTCACTCTTTTTAAACTTTCTCTAGATTTTGCATGCATGATTCCTCCTAATGACGAAAGACCAGACCAATTCAGGGAACTGAAGTATTATATCACAGAATGGTAAATGTAATGTGACCAATTTTACAAAATGTGTCTACCTTATCTTTGAATGGTATAGAACTATATCACAGAAACTCTTGAAACCCTATACACATTTGAATTGGAAACGTAGAATCTTCGCACATCAAAAACTCCATGATCTCACCTTTCACTGTTATCCAAAACATCATTATAGGTAAGGGCTTGGAAGCTTGAACAGACGCTTGCTTCGCCAATTCCACTGGCCTGTTAACACATCCATATGATTACCAATCACTCCAATTACGCGGTTTTCTCCTTCTAACTCTTCCTTTTGTCTTGTATCTTCCCTGCAAGAAGAGAGTATAAGCTCTGTTTTTTTTGCTACTTTGATGTGAATGAATTAGTAGTTGAAGTTTCATTGCTAACCTCATGATCAAACCGAACCAATCGCTGTATCCTCTAGATTTTAACTGCTCGATTGTGGCGTTCCGCTCTCTTTCGGGTTTTCTTGATAACAGAACCATTGAATAGCCATGTGATCTTAGCTTTGAATATAGTTCAAGTACTAGCTTCCTCTTCTGATACATTGCTTCTTCAGTATAGCTATCTTGTTCTAATCTACACAGAGAAGAAACTGGTTCATTTCATCAATACATCAAGTGATTGCCATTGAAATCAAAACACTGAATTAAGAACTTACAGATTGATTTCGTCGATATCGATCACAACAACATCGCGGTCATCTTTCATCGGTTTAATGGTTTTGAAATAAGTAAGAGCCATTTGGATAGTGAAGTTTAACTCTCTCAAGTAGATTCCTTGTTTAATTCTGCGTAAAGCAACATCTTTACATAACAATGGTAACTCAATAGTGTCTTCTTCTTCCAGTCCATTGAGCTTTGAGTGTAAAGACAAGATTTTGCAGTAACTGAAACTCTCATGATCATCAAGTAGTCTTTGAACTTCAACGATTCCAGTGTTTCGGTTTTCACAGCTCTGTAACATTGTTGATAAAGCTATAAGAAGTGTAATAAGCAAAACTCCAAATGTTACAAGTGAAGCAATGAAGATTGTAGCTGTTAAAGATGTCATGTAACATCCAGAATCTATCGAATAACCACTTCTCAATTCTGCAAAACATAAAAAAAAACAAGATTTTAAAAAAATTCAAGATCATTACAAGAACTGATTTAACTTCTAAAATTCAGACCAAAAAATTCAGACGTTAGAAGATTGTGAATTATATATTTACCAGAATTGCCTCTGCTTGAGAGACCTGAGAATTGCCTCTCCATCTGATGTGCAAAAGCAGACATTTTTTTTTTTTTTTTACCTTAATATAATCAAAAACTTTGATGATTCATAAGAACATCATCGATATAGTTTTAGAATATTGCAGATATTATGAAGATTGTTTTGATATTTTCTTTACCTTGTAGAAGCTTCAAAGCCAAAACGAATCTTTACTTGATCAAGATCTGAAAACAAAAGAGAAAAATCTGCCTCTTGGTCACAAGAAAACAGAGAGATACACGTGACTTTTTGTGTAATCTGATCAACTTGAGCCTAAGCTTATCTTCTTTACTCGAACAAACAAATAATTCTTTTTTTTGTAATTTTAATTTGGAGGGATAATTTGTTTTTCATTTTTCAGAGTTAATGGAGACACAAAATGTATAATCTCATCATGGCTTAAGAAACCATTCTTTATATGCTTCATTAAAAATGGAAGAACTAAAAAAAATAATCAGCCAGATCATCGTTTTCTCAGGTTTAAAATAGTATAAGACTACAGTATCTACTTTATGTTGACAAAAAAAAAAAAAATCTACTTTATATGCTTTTAGGTTTATCCAGTAAGATAAAAAATAATTATTTGTTGGTCCAATGATTCTGATCTACTTCATTTTATATATAATGTAAACTTAACTATCATTGTTTGTTGAATTAATCAAATAAAATGTTGTACTGAAATTGCGTGTATTTAGAAGTTTTCTAAAAATGTTTTCCTGGAAGAATTGAAAGAATCATATCATATGCCGACAAAAAAAAATCTTATATTTTATCTTTAACGATTGTATTGTCTTGTAATACTTCAGAAATTTTTCATCAATATAAATTACATTATTGTTAAAAAGTCCCGATAAACACTAATTGATTTTCTAAATAGTAAATGAGGAATCATATGATTTATGCAAGTTTCTATTTTTTATTTGTTTCAGAGTTTTGTGATCACTCACCAAAAAATTGTTTAGTTCAAATGTTTCTAATATTTCACTATTCGTCTAATATACTAGTCGTTGCATAAATAAATTAAATATGAGAATTATTGAATTAAAAAATATTTTTTTTGAAAAATTGTGGAAGTTATAGACGTTCGATTCATACTTTTTTTTGGTCGATGGGCCACAGACCGGTCCCACTAACCGTACTTATAAGTCTACATTTTTTAATCTGCCAAGATTGAAACCCTGGGTAAAGGTGCCAACCAGAGTGGTTGTAAACCACTGCACTACAAAATGCGTTGGCGACATTCGATTCATACTTTTCTACAATATTTGCAACCAACCAATTAACATGTAAATCATCTATTTCAATGGAGGTAAACTAAAAGGGAATGAATTTTAATACTGTAATTTGAAAAAATAAAAAAGTAAAAATCAAACCAATCACATTTTCACTCTTCTAAAATCACTGAAAGTTACTAAAATTTCTCATAACCTTATTTTTACTTTTTTTTGTTCTACATAATGATATTTTTTTAAAGTCCACAATTTGGGACTTTTCTAATTTTTAAAGTTACAGCATTATTTTAAAAAAATAAGTCACAACCAACAAATTTAACAGTTTATTTTACAATAAAAGCGAAGGATAAAAGTCCAAACCAACTAAATAGGCTTGAATACTCACTCTTAATATCACTAGACTAGCATCTATTTGGTTGAGAAAATAGTTTTGACATGCTAGATGTATAAATTATTAGAAATACAAAATAATTTTAACCTGCTACTAAGTTGTTAGATAAAATAAATCTCAAGTACTAAACTTGTAAAATGGATTTAATTATCAGGAAAATTGTCATATAAAAACAATGCTTAAGTCTACTTCTAAAGACAAGCGGTTTATCATTATGATGGGTATCAAAATGCTAATGCAATGGTATCAAAACTAAACTTCGTGTTAGCATCAACAATGCCAATTGCGAAAAGTAACATAATAAGTTGTTCTTAACATTAAAACCAAAAAAAAAAACATAATAAGTTGCGAAGAGTCGCAATTACAGAATAAAAACACATGTTAATACTAGTAGTCTTTATCCACAATCCATACAAATTGATCGCACTGATGAGTTCTGGTTATTATTTTTGTAATCATTTTTTCTTTTAATACTATTTTTTTTTCCAGTATATATCGAAGCATCTCGTTGGTACCATATATATGTATTTGACTCTTATGCGTACATGCATACGACAACAATTTTCAACCGTATGTTAACGATTAATTATCCATCCTTTAGCATTTTTCTTTTACAATTTGTAGACGAGTCCCCGCGTCATCAGTTTTATGACCACTCCTTAAATCGAAAAGTTTCTCGCTTTAATTTCCTCATTTATTTTGATTTATTTATTTTTTCTCAAAGTTTGCAGAGACATCTTCTATATATTAAAGAAAAAACATTTTTTACCACTTTTGCTGATATGTCAGCACCATAATTTTTTTCAGCATTTTTCATTTTTGTTTATTTAATTTTGCTATCTTCATAGCCAAACACAATTTCCAACACCTATTTAAATAACTAGATTAATGTTATTTTTGTTGTCAAACAGTTTCAATAAGTTTAATAATTGACCAATTTGAACGATTAACAAAAATAATATTTCAACGATCGAACTATTTATTTGATACTTTAACAAAAAAAAAAAATTCAACAAATATTTTTTTTAATATGGTTCAGCTATGAATCGTGAATGATATTTTAAAGAATTCAAATAATGATGTTTCTAAATTAATTATACCATCGAAGCTCTATAACTTCCATATTATCATGTTAGTCTTATTAATTTGCATATATGAAATTAAATTATTAAGCATGGTTATTGTAAGCCAAATTTAAAATATATATTCCTAATGCAAATTTACACAAAATACAATAAAGTTTAACGACTTAAGTAGCCATAACCAAAATGATAATAATATAAAGAAAAGTTTGTGATATAAGCGAATTAGAATTCATATACTATACACAAAATTCGATTGATTTAGTTTGAAGTCGGAAATTTATGAATTTGTAATAAGGTATCCTCATAACTCGGAAAAGAAAATATATATGACCATGATTGCACTAAATTGGAATAAAACATTTAAAACTATAAAATTGAATTATAAAATTTAGGAATTTGAAAAAATCGAATAAGGTAAACCAATAACAAGGAATATAAGTAAGTTTGGATATTACCATCTTTGTGGATTTATAAATATTTGGTTAGCAATAATTAATCAAAAAAATCTACACCTGTTAATTTTCAAAATATATTACTAGATGCCATGCTTAATAATCAGTATCTCTATTAATTACCAGAACGATTTCCAAAAATTTTCTTTTCATTACAAGATTAAATGATTTCTATGTAAAGCTTTCATAGCAAAAAAAAAACATATTTGAAATTCATTTCGGCTTTGTTAGAAGTAAATCTACATATGTTTACTAATGGCGACAATCATCGATCTTCATTCATTGAAACCCTTCAAATGTTGAAGTTGTGGAAGAAGTATTTGAATAGCATTGAAACACTTGAAATAGTAGTTGCTGGTGAAAATCAAAAGAAAAGAACTGATGTTCGTCTAAATTGTCATATGTGGGGAAACTTTGCCGAGAATTTCGAAAGTTATGCACAAAATTCGATTATCAAAGTCATTCAATTATCATTATATTTTGTGGAGTTTATCAGTTATATTTTGCAGGTTTAAGTATTTTTTGGAAATTTTTATTTAGTAATTATGTAATATTCGACTTCAAGTACTTGGAGGGTAAAAAATTATTACATTTGTTCAATCGTGTGATGAATAATCCCGTGATCTTTAGGCTATGTACTTCTGTATAGCTTTCTTTTGTAAAGAGATTGAACCTAATAGTCTAGCTTCATCCTATAATTTATCGAATTGAATTTTTGTATACAATATAATCGCAAATCTTATGTGATAAGATGTTTCTATACAAAATAACCACACATTCAAATATACACTAACATCTCGAATTATATATAATAATTTTTGAAAAAACTACAATTGACTTTTGAACTAAAAAAAATAATCATTTTACATCAAAGTCATTTCACTCGCGCATAGCGCGGATAATAACCTAGTTGTAGATGTAAAATTTGAATTGGAAGTGATGAGAATGATTTGAGGTAAAAAAATAATGGTTTGAGGTTAAAATATTCATTTTGAATAACACGGAATCGATGTGCGTGTATAAAATTGATTTAAAAGAATGTTTTTATTGTTTTTTTCGTATATATATGCAAAATAGAGAAAAAAATGAATATAATGCTACAATTTTTAGGATCCTTTTTTGTTGTTGTAAGAAGTGTTTTGGCAATGTGAAACATTGTAGATTTTTCGTATACGGATGCACCCATTGTAGATTTTTGGTGGCGTTTCTAGATTTTTCAATCGTTTGACTGTTCACTTAAACTTTTTTTCATTGTTTAGTAATTTTTTTGTGAATCGGATATAGTGTGCAGAGATCCAACACCAACAAATATGGAAAAGGAAATTTAGCAAATTTTTTATAATGTATTTTTTTAAGAAAATTTTAGTACAATTTACTAAGGGCCCCTAATTTTTTTGAGCCGGCCCTGACTAAGAAAACAATATATGAGAATTAGTCTTATAAACCAATAAAACGATTCGAAAGAGTATCACAACTTGATAATAGTATAGTCTTCCTCCATACAAATCAATTTGCTCTGGAGTTTTTTTGTAATTTTATTAGCTTTGTCTTTTTATAATTATTTTAGATATGCATCTCAATCATCTGTCTGTATGTACTTATGACGTATGCATAAATTAACGAAAGCAATAAAAATAATGTACATTACCGATTAATTATTAATTACCCTACCTCCATATTTATAATTATAATTAAATTTATAGATTTTCCTATTTCGTAGCTTGATGGTCCCTAAAATTATCATTTTTACTGTCCCTCTTCGAATTATCAGAGGGACCAACTTTTCAGCTTCAAATCCACGATTAGGAAACATGTGAAAATGAAGGTTGTTTTGTTGGATAATATTGGAAATAAAGTGGGCTCATATATCAAATATTTTTAGAATATATAAGATTAGAGTTTCCCAGTTTTTATGAAATTATACTACTATGGATGTCAAAATGGATATTCCAACCTAATCCAACTCGTAATTTAAATGGGTTGAGTATTAATGAGTCATAGGTTATTCTAACATATTGCAGATAGCTTGGAGAGCAAGATGTGTAGCTTGCGGACCAAGTGTTTTGGGGCATCAAAACCTGTCTATAAAGTGAAGCCCGTGAAGTTCAGAAAAAGAATATTCTAGATCTCTACATTACTTCTTGTAGAAGATATTTCTATTATGTATTAGGAAAGTTTACATTATATGGTGTTAGTAATATGTTAAGCTAATCACTATATATATTCTTGTATCAAGATAACTCAATACAATATATCCTATTCTATAATATTTGACACAACCCATTTAGTAATTAGATTGGATTAACTCATTAATCCATTAAATTTAAATGAGTTGGATTAACTTTGACCCAACCCATAAATAAATTTATTAATAAATATATTTATATATAAATTGTGAAATTTGATAAAAATAAATTAAAAATATATTTTTGGCGGAATACTGTGAAATCATATTTTTTTTGCACGAAACTTTTAATGAATTACATTTTTAGGGGAAATTTTTTACCGAGTGGCGTTTTTAGCGGGAAATTTTTTACAAAATCGCGTTTTTGGAGGGAAAATTTTACGGAGTCGTGTTTTTTGTAGAAAAATTTTACTGAATCGCATTTTTTGGCAGAAAATTTTTACCGAGTCGCATTTTTGGCGGGAAAATTTTACAGATTTTTGTTTTTAACAGGAACATGTGTAAGAAATCGTATTTTTGGCGAGAAATTGTTTACGGAATTGTGTTTTTAGCGTGTAAATTGCGAAATTCTGTTTTTTGCGGAAAATTTGCGAGATCATATTTTTTGCGGGAAAATTGGGAGATCAAATTTTTGACGGAAAAATTGAAAAATCATGTTTTTAATTTAGCTAAGTGTTGATGGAAGTGTTGATGGGTCAACCATTAGCAACTCATTAACCCATTTTATGTCAACCCATTTCAACCCAATCCATATAAGTAATCAATTCATTAGATTCATTAATCCATTAAGATCAAAATATTTAACCCATTAGAATTGATGGTTTGAATTTGGTTGGATTGATCTATGGGTTTTGATCTATTTTGACATACTACTATAGATAAAGAAATTTTTTATTTTATTTTAAATTTCTAAAACAGTCCAGACTGAACCGTCCATTGTGGTATTACAAGTTAAGTTAAGAGTAAACTTATCTATTTTTGTGAATATTTAAATATGTTTGTTATGGATGATAAACTGTCTATTTTAAAGATATTGAAATATTATAATGATTATGATAGTTTGAGAAATGGTGATTTTTATTAAATATATATAGATATATATATATATATATAATATTAAAGAAATAAATAATTACAAATGGGACACAACATAATTAATGTATACTATATGATTGATATAAATTGTCATACTGAAAAATGTGATTTAACTGCAAATGTATTAAAAATAATTTAGTGTTAAAATTTTTAATTTACTCAGAGTAAAAAATAGTTGTCTATATATGTCAATTTTCTTTAGTAACATAATTACTGAAAAAATTATTACTTTCAAATATGGCCAGATTTCACCATTTGATTTAAATGATAATAACAGATAAAAAATTATAAATATGTTATTTTATTTAACGTAAATAATTTTCTATAAATAAAATACATTTATAGTGTCTTTCTGACCATTTTTTTTGGTTTAATATTATACTAGTATTAATTTAAATCACACAGCGAAATATTATAGATCACATCTTTACAGTTTTGTCGTTATATCAAATTTAAAAAAATTTGGCGTATCTACCCTAATCAATCCAATATTTTATCATATCTTCAAAATACAAGTTTCAGTGATTTATTTTTCTTCCTTTCATGTATTGCATATTTTGTGATTTAATTTTCTTAAGAAGAAGCATGTTATTGGGTATATGCATAGAGGCTCGGGCCGGCCTTAAGCCCATTTTGTAGCCGCTTGTGATAAAAACAGGCTCTTTATTTAACGTCGCATTTTCAATTATTTTTAGAATTTTTAGAAAGAAAAAAAAATTTTGATCAAATGATGATCACTCTGTGAGTGTCAACACTTCGTCGTCTTCTCTTTCATTCCTTTTTGAGTCGTTACGAAGGAAAGCTCGAGGTCGAGCTCCCATGGATGCAATCAAATCCAGCTCCAGTTTCCTCCATCGAACCAAACTCAACATTCTCCTCTCTAACCACACCTTCCCTAAAATCTCCACGCTCAATTTCAAGCGACTCTTTCGTCCATCTTCGCGGCCATTATCGCTTTCCGCGAAGGACAGAAGAAGCATCGAAACTGAAAACGTCGTCGTAGTGGAAAAACCTCCTAAATCGGAGAGATTTCTGATCTCCGATGGACTTCCTTCTCCATTCGGCGCCACCGTCAGAGACGACGGCGTTAATTTCTCAGTTTACTCTGCAAACTCCGTCTCCGCCACCATCTGCTTGATTTCTCTCTCAGATCTCCGTCAGGTTTAGCCATTCACGCGAGTGATTTTTCTCCAATTCGATTTTAATCGACATTTTTGTAGAAACCTTTTTGTTTGTTTGCAGAACAAAGTGACTGAGGAGATTCAGCTCGATCCATCAATGAATAGAACTGGCTATGTTTGGCATGTGTTCTTGAAAGGAGATTTCAAAGATATGTTGTATGGTTACAGATTCGATGGGAATTTTTCTCCTGAAGAAGGTCACTATTATGATTCTTCCAATATTTTATTGGATCCTTACGCAAAGGTAAATTGAAATTGAAGCTCTCTGAGTAAAGAAATAGAGTAGTTTTGATGGCTCTAACTTTTTTCCTTATGGTTTGGTAAAGGCAATTATAAGCAGAGATGAGTTTGGAGTTTTGGGAGCTGGTGAAAATTGTTGGCCTCAAATGGCGTGTATGGTTCCCACTCTTGATGAAGAGGTACCTTGAAAATCTATAAGGCTGTTTTAAATGCTACTTTTGAATCAGTTGCTTCTTTGATAAAATTTTAAAATGTGATGTTATTGGTCCTTTCTGCTATTTAGTTTGATTGGGAGGGGGATATGCATCTGAAGCTTTCACAGAAGGATCTTGTCATATATGAAATGCATGTGCGAGGTTTCACAAGCCATGAATCTAGCAAAATTGAATTCCCGGGCACATACAAGGGTGTTGCAGAGAAGCTTGACCATTTGCAGGTACTGGCTAGCCTTGGTTAATTCAGACAAGTTTTGGTGATTTGAACGATGCAAATATTTCTATTTTTTTGAATAATGTGTGCTTAGCAAGAGCCTTATCTGACTGAAAATATTATCAAGTCGAGATTAGGGCTGCCAACTTTAAATTGTTTTTATATTGACAGGAGCTTGGGATAAATTGCATAGAATTAATGCCATGTCACGAGTTTAATGAGCTGGAGTATTACAGCTACAATACGATATTGGGAGACCATAGGTATGCCATTTTACCAGATGCCTTTGATTAATAACGATACTTCATATTTTGCTCTTTCAGTTTTTTGTTGAGTGACTTCTGGGATGAACAAGCTGCATAGTAGAAACCACTTGTAGTTAACATTTGTGAGTGCTAGCATGTATCAATTAATCTCATGAAATTCTTCAACTTGGATTGTTGTTGTCTTAGGAAACTTCTGATTAATGAGGGTGAAATAATACAGATAATATCACATATCTGGAATACATGGATTGAGCAAGCTCTCTCACATGAAACTATACCATCTGTAACTTTCACAAAGTAACTCAGTTAAATTTTGCATCACATAGCATATCTAATCTGGTTGACTTGCTTGTTCAGGGTAAATTTTTGGGGTTACTCTACCATTGGGTTCTTTTCGCCCATGATCAGATACTCATCGGCAAGCTCTCGCAACTTTGCTGGAAGAGCCATAAATGAGTTTAAAATTCTTATTAAAGAGGCACATAGACGAGGAATTGAGGTGACAACTTGTTTCCGAGTAGCTAAATATTTGTTGTTACGTTTATAGACGCAGTTCTTGATAAATTTTAAGCAGGTTATCATGGATGTCGTTTTGAACCACACAGCCGAAGGCAATGAAAAAGGACCCATTTTCTCATTTAGAGGAGTTGATAACAGTGTTTATTACATGCTTGCTCCAAAGGTAATGCTCATCAAGCAGTCATGTGTTTCTTTGTCGAGAGTATCACTGCTTAGGGAACAAGAGACAATCAAAAGATCTGTGGAATATGAATCTGAAATTTAGGAATCTTTTTCTTCTGCCTGGTAAATCATAAAGTAGACACACTCAATAAACTAAGTCACCTTGCTGATTGGAAATTCTGGTTATTGGTCGGTCCAGTAACTTATTATGCATCAGAAAGCTGTAGGAACCTCCTTTTGGATTTTCTGCATGCCCTTTACATAACTCCGCTAGATCGAGCCAAGTAGATTATTTACCACCCAATGATGATATCTAAGGCAACACCCATAATACTTTTGGTTTTCTAGTTTGGAGTCTCATACAGATAATTTTGAAATGATTCCTATTACTGAATCTAAAGTTTATTCATTTTTTGTGATTTAATAGGGCGAGTTCTATAATTATTCAGGATGTGGTAATACATTCAACTGCAATCATCCTGTGGTGCGTCAATTCATAGTGGACTGCCTGAGGTAGTTCCCAAAACAGAGTTATATTCATTGTTTTAGTGCTCACTCTGATGGTCTCGTGGTACACGTTTTGAATATTTCTCTGGGGCTTTATGTCTAATGTCTAGGTCTTCTTTGTGACATAAATATTCTTAGGCAATTTTTTATGATTTATATCCAAAATATAATGTAATCCTCATATTCTACCCTGGATACTTTGAATTAACCATTTTGAGTTTACCTGCTTTCTGATGACTAAATAAACTTTACACTACGTTGACTAAAAATATCTTTCTTTGAACAGATATTGGGTAACAGAAATGCATGTCGACGGCTTCCGCTTTGATCTTGGTTCTATCATGTCAAGGAGCAGCAGGTGCAAATGTTCTAGAGTACGTCAAATGACTGCTTGTTTGGTCCATGTGTTTCTGGAATATTTATTGTTCTATACTTGTTAGCCTTTGGGATGCAGCCAATGTTTATGGGGCTGATGTAGAAGGTGACTTGCTGACAACTGGTACCCCTGTTAGCTGCCCTCCAGTAATTGACATGATAAGTAATGATCCAATACTTCGTGGTGTTAAGGTAATGAACTAATTTCCGGTATTTCCTATTTAGATAGCTTCGGTTTTCATTGTTTAGAGGCATATTGCATTTACTCTGGCTTCAGTTGCGTGCAATTCTTAATAAAAGCATTATTGCCTGTTTGGCATTTTAACTAGAACGTGATAGGTATCAAGTAGACTTATGGGTCACGGTGAGCGGTTTTCCTTTCAATTAGTTGCAGTTACACTGGTGCATCTATTACACATTAGTGGTTACCATATTATATGCATAGGTCTTTTGATTGTCTCTTATAGAGGTGTTGTTAGATGTAACTACATTCATAGATATAGGATCTTTATCAACGGGAGATTTACTTCTTATGTTTCTTCTTTGCAAAATAGCTAATAGCTGAGGCATGGGATGCGGGTGGGCTATACCAAGTTGGCATGTTTCCACACTGGGGTATTTGGTCTGAGTGGAATGGAAAGGTCAGTGAATGCGTTACAAGGATAAACTACTTTTCTTTTTATTGTTTGAGATATTCGTTACATGAAACTTATGCATGCAGTCGTAGCAAGGGATACGGAAAAGCAAGTGTAGTGTATTAGGGGATAAAGCCAAACGCAATGTAATTATTACTGGTTATTCATTTTTCTGCTGACCCTTAGAATCTGCCCTAGTCAATTGAAAAATGACCAGCCTAGGTGATCTTCCTGTACTAGTGAACAAAAATGTATATCAACCTGTATTAGCAATGTACTTGGAAGTCTTAATCATTCTTTACCTAATAGACAACACTCTGACATGAGACAACAATAAATGAATGCTCAGTTCTCGTAGCAGTTTCCATTTTGTGTGTGCATGATATCTATATCGTTGTGAATTTAACATGCGACGGTGACATTATTGTCCATTTCAGTTCCGGGATGTTGTGAGACAGTTCATAAAAGGCACCGATGGATTTTCCGGTGCTTTTGCTGAATGTCTCTGTGGAAGCCCAAATTTGTACCAGGTAAAGTTAAGCTCTTTATACTAGTGTATCTGCATACTGCCTAATATCTAATTAGGGCAGGTTTTACCAATGAGTTGCTACTAGGGCTGGAAAATCAGGGTTCTGTGGAATGCTCTTATTCATGGAAAGTTTCTTGTAACTTCTACTATACTAAACGAGGTTTTCTTGTGGTTCTGTTGAAGCCCGTTGTAAATTACTCTTGATCTGTTTCAGGAGGGCAGTTATACACTGACCTACCCCATGGATTCGTTATTGTTTTCAATCAAAGTCTCTGATGCTGTTTTCTTTTTCCCTTTTACACTGCTCAGCTTACTTGTGTCTTTAAATAAGAATGTCAGTTACATACATAGCTACTCTTAATGGTGTTCTCTTGGTTGTGTTGTCTGTGAAGCTTCAAATGATTGGCGATATATCTTTTTTTTTGTTGCCACATACATAACTAATCTTTATGGGTTTCTTTAGGTTGTTTCGTCTGTGAAGCTTCATATTTTTGTTGTATATCTTATCAATATCCAATTGTGTATGTGCATCAGGGAGGTAGGAAACCTTGGCACAGCATCAATTTTGTATGTGCGCATGATGGTTTTACGTTGGCAGATTTAGTTACTTACAACAATAAGAATAACTTGGCAAATGGGGAAGAGAATAATGATGGAGAGAATCACAATTGCAGCTGGAACTGCGGAGAGGTAGTGCAATTTTTTGGAGCTGGTTTTTTAGTATGATGGCTTCTATATTCGTTAGAATTATTATGACTAGAAAGAGTTCCTCTTGAAATAGCTAAACTATAGAGTGGATCGAAATTAGTAGTTTAGCAATAGCTTTTAACCAAAGTGAATATGAGAGTCGTTTGAAAGAAATGCAAGATATACAACTGCATAGAATATTTGATTGGATTATCATGTTGTATTCTCCTTCCTCAGCTATGTAATTCAGTCTCTATCATAGCATAGAATGTCTTAAACTGAAATGAAATGGCTATTACACGTTTACCTAAACTAAAAAGGTTTCATTTTCTTGGCTATTGAGCTGCAGGAGGGAGACTTTGCGAGTATCTCGGTGAAGAGATTAAGGAAACGACAGATGCGAAATTTCTTTGTTTCCCTCATGGTTTCCCAAGTAAAGCTAATCATTCGTTACTTTTTTTATTTTATATTCCTGCTTAAGCTCTGTTGACTGGTGTTATGCACATTGAACTATGATATTGGAGTAGAGGTCATGAGTTCAAAATATCAAACCACAAGAGAATCTAATTAACCCCACTAGCAATTAAGTATTACGCACTGTTTGTTTGCATTTGCAACGTTTTAAGTGGGTGACTTGTATGGTTACATGCAAAGAATATGAATTAAGGGTAAAGAACATTAAAGGACATTCTGACCATGATCCAATATCTGTGCATTGTTTGATGTTCTTCTTATGTGTAAGCTTTGAAGCTTCTAGCATGGTAAAACTTATCTTAGTTCTTCTATTAGAAGAGTTCGTACTCACTGCATCAACTAACAAATAAATATATTAAGATGCCTGTTGTGGTTTTCCATTATCAGCCTACATGAACATTGCACATTTGATGCATTCTCTTTTCTGAATGATGTGATCTGTTTCATTTTTATGGAAAGTGATGTACCGCTTAAGTCTCCTTATTTTTCTGGTCTCTGTGAACGATTTATCACCAGGGTGTCCCAATGATCTACATGGGAGATGAATATGGCCATACCAAAGGGGGAAACAACAACACTTATTGCCATGACAACTATGTAAACTCTTAATGCTTTGTTTCCAGGGTGCTTTTTCAATTGTTCGTCTTTTGAATGTTAACACAATTCTTATGCAGTTGAACTATTTCCGGTGGGATAAAAAGGAAGAAGCACATTCTGACTTCTTCAGATTTTGCCGTCATCTTATCAAGTTTCGTGAGTATGTAATCTTCTTTTATAAGTATTTCGCTTTTAATTGCTTAGATGATCGCTTAAATCCTTTCTTTTGTAGTGACTGTGAATCACTTGCCCTGAACGACTTCCCAACAGCAAAGCGTCTGCAATGGCATGGTCTTGCTCCTGGAATGCCAGATTGGTCTGAAGCAAGTCGATTTGTTGCATTTTCACTGGTACCAACCAATTCTCTTCTTATACCCTATTCGTCTTTGTCGTGTAGTTCATTGTCTCTTGTTTGAAGTCTTGCATGGACAGCTTCTTTTGTGGGAGATTTTTAACCTCTCTTCATTTATTTTTCTGCAGGTGGATTCTGTGAAGAGAGAAATCTATGTAGCCTTCAACACGAGTCATTTAGCCACACTTGTTACACTGCCTGACCGTCCTGGATACCGATGGGAGCCATTTGTAGACACGAGCAAACCAAGCCCTTTCGACTGCATAACACCGGACCTCCGAGAGAGAGAAACCGCGATGAAGCAATACAGACACTTTTTAGATGCAAATATGTACCCAATGCTCAATTACTCTTCAATCATTCTCCTTCTCTCACCAATTGACGATAACTGATTTTCCTCAAAACGTGTATATATATATAAATCAGTGTCACATTGTAAGATACTTTAATCTTCTTTAAATTATGTAATCTTTTCCATTTTCTTGTCGCAAACAACAAATAGACTTCCAAATGTCAATCAAATCGAATAAACCACTGATAATGAAACAGAAGTCTCTCAAAATCTTTGGGGTTTTTTATTCAAGAAAATAAAGAGTAGAGAGACCCCAGTGGAAAAATAAAAAGAAGTGACGGACAATACAAACAAGATCTATGAAATGTAATCTCTCAAAAGTCAAAACCATTGACGATACAACAGAAAGAAGAAAAAAGTAACCCAGTACACACAGGTCATGGAAACCCCAAAACTCTGAGACTACAAAAGATTAACCAAATCTTTATATACAAACCTTTGCTTTGAGTTGGGACCATCATTCATGGCTCCTTGAGGACTCTAACGGTTGGTGGACAATCTGTTCTCTGACCAGCCAATGAGTAGTATGCCAATATATGAGCCGGATGCTCCATCTCTCTTACCTCTCCTTGTTGATTCACTTCCGGGACTCTTCTAGACGGAATCAGCTCTATGTTCCAGTACGGCCGAGCCATCATCATCAGATCTTGTCCTGTCATCGATGCTCTGTAACCTTGTACCCAGAGGTATCTCAGCGAAGGTATTTTCATTACCGCTGCAGCGATTGCTCTCTCGCTGAAGCAACAACCTCTCATCTCTAGCTTCTGTAGATTCGGACAACCTCTCGAGAATTCCATTAGACCTTCGTCTGATTCACCTACGTAACCGAGAAGCATCCATCTCACGTTTGGGCTGTACTGCCCGATATAGCTTAAGCCTACGTCGGTTAAGCCTCCTTGTCTGAGATAGAATGCAAACCGTCTGAGTTTCTTGCATCCGATCAAGAGGGATCGGACTCCATTGTCCAGTGGCAAATCTGTTATTGTCTCTTCCCGGTCGAGTAAGACAAGCCGGAAGTCGCAGAGGTTTTTAAGATATGTGCCTATGCTTTCAAGAGATTCGTTAGTTATGTCTGAGACGTACACAGCCATATATTCTAGCTTCTGGCAGCCCTGAGCCAAAGCGATTAATCCTCTTTGTGAGACTAAGCCTCCTTCGTCCTCCATTCCTTGTTCATCTGCACCACGCTCAATCCTCAACCGCTTCAACTGCTTACAGTACTGTGCAAGAACTTCTAGACCCCTATCTCCGATTACATTCCTTGTCTGAAATACAGCAAGAATTGTCACACTTATAGATCTAAAGAGAAACTGATATTGCATTCATCATATCCCTTATTCTTATATGGTTTTTTATGTCTAGTACATTTTATACACTTGAAGATCAATGCATTAATGATAGTTGGCTGATAAGTAAAAATTTATTGAATTACTCACTAAGCAATCTATCATGAACAAAGAGGATTAGCATTTGATAGGAGCATCATTCACCACTAAACACGCTGGCCTAAATATGTAGTAACAAGAAAAGACAGCAAGTTTTACCTCGAGAACTTCCAAATTAGGACACTTTTGGATTAGCGTACAATGATCTTCAGTTTCCAACAATGCATAAAGCAAATCCAGTTTCCGGATTTGAGCCGCGAATGGAAATAGTATTGGCATTTCATTAGGTCCCAAGTAAGAGAGGCCTAAACGAGATAGTTTTGGGGGGAAACTCAGATTCATGTACTTCTCAGGTCTTCCAATATCCTCATTCAAGGAGCCACCACAAAATTCTTCAAGGTTAGCTGCAGCTTTAAAGAACCCAACTAGTTCCAAAACCTCAAAGTCACCGACCTTCACCGAACTCAGATTCCGGCAATTTCTAGCAATGCTTTCCAAGTCTTTGGGACTGATTTTGGCAAACTCCGTCATGTAGAAATTTAATACCTCAAGAGATGTGTTGTTCTGAGCAAGCTCGTGAAGCCACTTACCATCCTTTTCAACATAAGAACTCTCTTCCATTAAAAATGTTTTTATTCTCCTGGAGAAAACAGCAGACACAAGCATGAATAAAGAAGTGAGAATCAACTCAAGATATTTGGATTTTCAGCTTATACTGCATATGCATAACCACAGAAACCGAATCAAGGATGCAAGAACGACATGACCTCGTAGAAACTGCTAAGGCCATTTCTGCCATTTATGTATATATAACCACAAGTTCAAACTACAGTAAGAAGTCAAATGAAGCACTGAAGACAAAATATACCCAATTGAGCTAAAGAGACATCAAATCTTCCAAGAAAGAATCTTAAAGATACCAAGCAAAAAGAGGCAAGTGCAATCTTGTCCTAGTCGTAGTAGGAAATGACAAGTTTTGTTGCATTGAGATTCAAAGTAAAAGATGCAGTTCTTGATGGAGATATCAGTACCTGCAGTGTTTAACGATGCTCAAGAGTCCATCAGTAGAGAAACCAGAGCACTTATCAAGCTTCAAAGCCTCAAGTTCATCTGATCTCGACCTAGCAAGAACATCCAGATCCAAATCGCTAACAATCATTCGCCGGAAATGCACAGATTTAAGCTGCCTAAGTGAGAGAGCAATCTCATTAACCCAAGGAGTAACATAACCTCCCCAGTTCTCAGGAATCAGATTGAACATAGCAGCTCGTGGCTTCCCTTTAAGCTTGAGCGACCTCAGGTTCGGAAACCTCCGTGACAAACGATCAGGAGTCGCCGTGTAGCACAGAGCCATCGTGACGTGCTCCCTAGTATCGGAATCAATCTTGAACCATCTCCGACACACCAGAGAAGCGCAATCTCGATCTTTCGACTCGGTTATGTAAGGCATCACTAGCTCGATGACGTCATCCACCGTAACACCGCTTAATCTACACTTTTTGAGATCGGGATCCTCCATCTTCGATCGAGAAAACCAAACACAAAGCTTCGAGATTCGATTGTTTTATTCCGTCGAGCAACAAACAAGCAAAAACCGAGCTCGTAGATCCAAAAGCTCACAGTGAGAAGAAGGAAGAAGAAGAAGGAGGAGAGAGAGATCTCCGAGTGAGTGAAGTGGCCGGAGAGAGATCCTCCTGAGGAAGAAGATGAGAGTGAGGAGAAGGAGACACGCGTAGGAAGAAGAGGCGGATTGGGAGGAGGAAGAGGAAGAGGAGGAAGAGGAAGAGGGAAGTGGGAGAGGAATCTAAATTATTTATTTCGGTTGGTTAATTATTTTCATTTTTATTTTTATTGGAGAAAGAATATTTAATTTTGATGATACACAGTGTTTGAAAGTTTGACGGTGGAGATGCGATCGCGTCTCCAAATGTTTTTTTTTTTTTTTTTCAGATCTCTTATCATTAAACGACAATGTTTTTGCAGAATAATATGTAACCAATCCCATCTGAATTTTTTTTTTTTTTTTTTTTCATCTAAAAATATATATTATACCAACCAAAATATATCTTTAAAGAAAAGAAAAAAAAAGAGATTAGATTCTTTTTTTCCTTTTTTTTTTTGGTAGGATAGTGAAAATGGTATATATATGTATGACTAGAATTTTCTACCGTAGTAGTTTTTTTTTTTTTTTGTAGGGACAATAGTGGTTAATTTCATGAATTTTTTTTTTTTTTATTTTATAAAACCCTATCGGCTATCCGGTCGGCTTCGGTAGGAACGCACCAAAGTGCTACCATGTGGACTTGTCTACCGCATTAATGGTTAGGCTCTTATGGGCTACCATACTGTCTATCCCGAGTTTGGGATGCCTTCCGACTAAGTGTCAAGGGATAGTTAGACCACATACATTTCTGACTACCAGATAAACCAATTGGACTAAGGTCCAATTGAATTTGATGAATTATGATGGTCCATAAGATATAAATTAGAGACTATTGGATTGTGATAATTAGAGACTATTGGATTGTGGTATTTACGAGTTCTACGTATATGTGGAAGATTCATTTTCAATGTATTGAATAGTGCTTGTTGATTACTGAGGGAGGAAAATGATTTTGTCTCCCTCTTTCTTCTTTTATTTCCTTCCAAATTTCGATTCTTTTTTTTTGTTTTCTTTTAACAGTTAATACTTTCAAGTAAGAAACTCGGCTTAAATAGGTTTTTATCACTAACCTAGTAGTAGTGTGATTGGAGAATATATACTCCAGTCGGTCTACTAGTATGATTGCGGCTGATTTGCTGAATGAGTTTAGGATTAATCACGATTTACAGTACACCTAAGATCACGTTTTTTGTGTCATAAGATTCAGTTCGTGCTGTTTTCCTGTAAACAATTTGATGCTTTGGTCAATATTTGAAACGTTTTGTTGTTTTGTAATAAAAAACAATATTTTTTGGGATTAAATATTATTGTACACGGATGGTTAATTTCACTAACGAAATGTAGTTGAAAGGATTTTTCACGATCCAGAGATAATTGAAAATATTTTTTATATTAAAACCCTTTATGAAATTCTATTCGCTACTAACCTTTTTTTTTAAGCTCTTTAAAGTTATAATCACTTATGTTATATTAAAACATAGGAAAATGGTTATAAACAAAAAAAAAAATTATAAATTGTGTTTGGTATAATAGTTGTTGTTATTGTCATTTAAACTCGAATGTTTTTGAATTGACTTCAATAGATATTTTATTATTACAAGATTTCAATAACAAATGGGGGGGCTAAGTAAGGGGAACCGAGCAAGTTGAGATTTTCTTGTGATGTGTCTTAATCGAATTTGTTTAATAATACATTGAGGTGGACAGGTCTAATTGTTAAAAAAAAGAGAAGCTTGGACTGGTTCCATATATGAATGCCCCTCTCTGCTTTCTTTCCACTTAATACTTTTATCGATTTCTCCTTTTGTATTGTCTCTATCCATGTCTCGTCTATTTTTCATCAATTTCTCTATTCAATGTTGATTTCCAATTTAAGGTTTCCATGTTAAAAAAATCTACAATACGTTTATCTTCGGTTTGAAGAAACTTGATGACTTTTTTGTTCAGGATTTTTGTTTATTTAATTTTAACCATTATCTATCTTATTTTTCCATTTCATTGAAAAGACAAGACGTCTCTTAATAACTGAAAATGAATATATCTGTAATCCAAATTCATTTATAAACCCTGGTAATACCAGTACAATGTTTGTAAGATGAACACAGGTGTGTATGTATTGTATAAAAACCTTTTGTATCCTTAAAATGCAACAAATCAACAACTCTATGTTGCTCTAGCTTGTTGTTTTTCTGTAAACGATTTGATATTTTGGTTAATATTTGAGACGTTTTGTCGTTTTTTAAAACAAAAGACAACAATTTTTATTGGGGTTAAACGTTATTGTAGACGGAAGATTAATTTCACTAACAAAATGTAGTTGAGGGATTTTTTTACTAAACAAATAGTTGAGAAATTTTTTCACAATCTAAAGCTCAATTCATTTGTACCCTTCTCAATTCTCTTTACCCTCCTTCCCTAGCCGACTTATTGTGTTGCCGACTTTGCCCTTAGTTCAAGCCTCTTTTATTTAAAAAAACATCTGAAATCTGAACCAATAAGGATTGAGTTTGCAACAACCAATCTAAATTTGTCATTATCCTCCTATCTCTTTCTTGTACGGATCTGGAAGAAAATAAGCAATTCCCGATCCAAAATCGAAATCAATCAGTCAGAGTCAGAGTCGGAGTGGTATACGTCGCCGTCAGAGGTAGGAGGCACCTAGGACTGTCGCTTGGCACCTCCATCGCAGATTTGTGGTTGTTTGTCGCAGCTACGCCGTCATTCCGTCCATCCATTGTGTAGCTCTTTTGCGGGTATATCTTAGTTGTTTCCTTAGTATTATTTCCGTTAATGGTCTTGAATTTCAGCTAAAATTACCGGAAACTTCAGCTTAGCGATAATACAAAAAGATTAGTTTTTTTGTGTTCCGAATTTAAATCTCCTTTGGTACGGAAAATTATTTTCTAAATCGGAATATCTAAAATCTGATTTCAAATAATAAAGCAATTATGGGCCAAAGTTTCAGAACTTCCACAAGTTATTAAAAAAACACTTGTATCACTTTTTGGTTATAGAAATGCGAAGGATAATAATGCAAGATAAATGCGAAGGATAATAATGTAAAAATTTGTATCACCTTTGATTATAAAAAAATGTGACGGAAAATGTATAAGAAAACAAAAGACTCGGCAGCTTTTTTTGTGTGAAAAATATAAACTCAGTAGCTTTCTTTTTTGTGAAAAATATAAACTTAGTAGCTATGAAATAGCTTTGGGCATGAAACGGATATCCGGAAAAAATTCGGTATCTTCGATATGCTCCGTCTTTTATGGATAATTGTTTTTTTATCCGATCCGATCCGGTAAATTTCGGATATCCAAAAATTCGGATATCCGACTTTTTTAGGATATCCGCGAATATCCGATCCGATCCGTTATAAATCGAATATCTAAAATTTTTTTAGATATTCGCGGATATCCGATCTGATCCGTTAAATTTTTAATTATTATTTATTTATTTTATTACTTACTCATAAAAAAAATCAAATATTTAACAAAAATGAATGAGTTGAATATAATTTTTCACGTTCGTACATCTATAATAACAAAAAAAACAATAACTAATCATATACATTAGATATATACTTTTATATTATGATATATTTAACGGATCGGATCAGATATTCGGTTTTTCTAAAATGATATTTGCGATTTGCTTTGTTTTCTATGGATACTTAAAATTGGTATTTGCTTTGAAATTTTACGGATATCCGGATTTATCGGATCGGATCGTAACGAATAGCAAATCGAATCGGATTTGACGGATTTTTTGCTGAGTCTACTATGCAATATATGGTTCATTTTGACGCTAGTTACACAGACATAAAGAATGCACTCTTTAGCATCCGAAAATATATTAGAAGGTTTTATAAATGAATTTGGATATATTGATTTTCAATTATTAAGAGACGGTCTCTTGTCTTTTCATTGAAATGGAAAATAAGATGAATAATGGTTAAAATTAAATTAAAAAAAAAAAAAACCGAAACGAAAAAGTCGGCAAGTTTCTTCAAACCAAAGGAAGATAAACGTATAGTAGATTTTTTAAACATGGAAACCTTAAATTGGAAATCAACATTGAACAGAGAAATGGATGAAAAATAGACGAGACATGGATAGAGACAATACAAAAGGAGAAATCGATAAAAGTATTAAGTGGAAACAAAAAATGCAGAAAGGTTTACCAAAAAAAAAAAAAATGCAGAAAGGGGCACTCAAGGACGAAATGGAACCAGTCCAAGCTTCTCTTTTTTTACAATTAGACCTGTCCACCTCAATGTATTATTGAACAAATTCGATCAAGACACATCATAAGAAAATCTCAACTTGCTCGGATCCCCAATTGTTATTGAAATCTTGTAAAATATCTCTTAAAACCAATTCAATAACATTCGATTTTAGAAGACATTCACAACTACTATTATAATAGCTTCAAAAAGTCTTAAGTTTGCTAAATAGCTTCCTACTAGTTTATTGCATCTATCAAGCTCCCTTTGAAACTCGTAAATAACAAAATATATAATAAGCGAGCTCCAAAAAAACTAATTACACTTGAAACAAAGAGTTGGGCTGAACAAAATCAAGAACTAAGCGAGAGATGAGTTTTTCACAAGCCCAAAATCTCACTTTCTTCTATACACTTTTCAAATTCCGTTTCGGAAACACACTTACAAATAAACCAACAAAACTAACCGGAAGTCTCTCTGGGAGGCACATGCACTGCTTCGCCTGAGCTCACACTCTCACCACCAACATCCACCCGACTATCTCCTCCGTCACCTGCACTCGGTTGTTGCAGCCCAATAGGTGCAAACAAGCTCGGACCACCCACGTCTCGGGATCCACTGTATAGACCTCTGCTTCCATGGTGGTTCAATGGAGCAGTGTTTGTTGAGCTGGCTCCGCTTATCAGCAATCGCAGTGTTTCTCTTGCGCCTTTCTCAACCAGTGAATCATTCTCCACCGGGAGGGGAGGGATGCTGGTCGGTATCATACTGGTGGGTCCTGCGCTTACCAGATAGCCTTGACCGGAAGAGCATATATCGATAACCGGTATATGAACAATAGGGTCACACATTATAGGAATCATAGGGTCGCACATTATAGGAATCATCATCTGCTTGGATGAAGATGATGATGATGAACCCGGAATGGGCATGTGGTGGACTAAAGGTAATGGAGGGATGTCAGAGAGATCGAGCGGTGATGACGGAATCAAGAACCCATCTGATCTCGATGATGGTAATAAGGAGGAAAGAGGCGGAAGTGAAGGTAGCTCGATGGATAATGGAGGGAACTGATATGAAGCAGACTGAGCGTGAAGCGATGAGGTGCTTGGAGGGCACCAGCAGTAATAAGGAGAAAACACTGGTGGACCCATCTTCAAAGGAAAGTGTGGCGGTAAGGTCATTGTAATCGGTGCTAACTCCGCTGCTTCAGAAGCGATAATTTGACCGCTTCCATTATGATCTTCTGCGGCTTCTTCCCGTTCTCCTTCTGAATGGATAAAACCCTCAAAATTGGTGGGGATGGAGGTGATGGTTGAAAAATAGCCTTCACTGCGTCGCTTTGATTTATCTCTAGAAGAGATACGTAGAGAAGCGTTTCTCAGTGTGTTTTCTTTGAAGGAGCTTGATCTAGGGCTGAGGCTTCCTTGGGTCTTTGTCAGCTGAGTCCCAGAGTGGCGTGCTCTAAGAGATTTTGATGATGCAGTAGAGGAGGAGGAATCAGCTGTTTCAGAAGAGCCAGAACCAGAAGACGATAATGAATCAGTGGTTGGGATCGGACAACCTTTGATGTTAGGCACCACTGACCCCATGAGATACAAACGGATATGAGAAGCAACAGAGCCAAGACGCGATTCTTCAATTCCAGTTAGTTCCGAGATTGATGGCTTCTTCTTGATCAAGTCTTTCATCTACACAGGAGAATCAGGAAGAAACAAAATAGATAATGAGAAAACCAAGATGTAAAGACAGGTAACTGCAAAAACAAGATCACCTCTATCTTACTAACCTTCCTACGCAATTCAGTTCCCAGAAGTTTTGACTTCTCTGAACACCAATAGTAAAAAGCATTGCCATCCGCGATCCTTATAACGAAAGATCTACCAGAGCTGTCTGCAGTTATCTCCTCGATTGAGACTGCGGAGCACTGAGATTTGCTGGTATAAGTAAAGAGTTGTTCTGAGTGACCATTGTCTCCGATAAATGAGAGTCGCAAGTCAGATGTTGGCAAGACCATAAGGCTCAAGTTACCCCTGACCAATCAGATCAAATGTCAGGAAACTAGTCAGCAAATCTCTAATATCAAAAGCAACCCCAATAACAAGTAAACACTAGATGCTGAAAACCAGAAAAGGAAAATGGATCAAGATGCAATTTGTCCCTAATTCATATATCAAAAAAAGAATCTACTAACATAAACATGCAACCCAAATAAAAGTTATTTCCCACCCAGAACTTTTCGCATGAGCAGATATGTACAATAATTTGGTACTTTACACTTATTTAGATTGCAGCTTAGCCTAACTGAAACTACATTATTCATAACTCAGCAAAGGGTTCTCTATCCCCAAAAGACTTCTCCTTTACCGTGCAACTTAGCAGAACTTGAACCAACAAAATATAAGAAACAGATTATCTAAGAGCTTCCCGAAACGAACTTTAGATCATATTTTTGAACATAATGGTACCACCAGTACACACAAAAGACCTTTTAGATCAAATAATAGTAACAAGAAAACAGAGAATCAAAATCAAACAAAAACCTTATAGTCAGTGATGTTATAACAAACAGAAGAATACTTAAGCCCTATGTGACTAAAAATCAAGAGCAGACTACACAACATTGGAGGCGAAACTACCTTTACTTCATCATCTACCAGAGATCATAACAGATTACGCCCACATTACCTACAATAAAAGATACATTTAATTTGGAAGAACGAATGGAATCACCATACAACTGATTGAGTTCCTATGATTTCTAAAGGCATTTTAACTAAAGCAAAGCAAGTTAGTCATGAATAAACCTGATTACTGACAGTTAGATGTACATTGATACAAACAGAACTACACTTCTTCATGATAAGAACAAAAAACTAATGTAATACACCAACCTCCAAAGTGTTAGTAAAACTGCAAAACGTCAGAGATGCAATATGTATAATAAACGTGCTTGAACCATGAGACCAAACTCTTCAAGAGTTTACTATCAAATATATCTCCAAAAGGACACCGTAAAAAGGAACATAACACTAAAGCATCTTCAACATGCTTAAAATAATCATAAATTTTCATTAATCATGGTTGACATAGATAATCAGCCTGCAAGTAAGCATTCTTTTATAAAAGGGAGTAATCAATGACAGATTGCACAGAAACCCTTGATTAACATTCTCTTTTATGCTACCCTATAGCTCTAACATCAACAGACCATCATCATATGTTCACAATGACAGAAAAACAAAGACATGACTCATGAAACATCGTTGATTACCTTACGGTAGTGGGACGCATTAAGGTCCCTTCCTTCTTGATCTTCCCAACACGTACTGACACCAGAGGTATGCAAAAACATCTAGCCAACATACCAATTTCAGCCGGCTCGAAATGCTATTCAATACAAGAAGAAATCAAATTAGAATCACCAAAACTCATAATCATATTCAACAAAACTCGAAGAGAGATTAATTTGATTCAAACCTGGCTAAGATGCGCAAGCAATCGATCTTCAGCCATACCGTTAGATACATTAAGCTTCAACAAAGGCTTCAATCTCTCATCACCTCTACAAGCTCCCATAACTTGCATATCCAAAGCTTGTAACCACCTCAAAACCCTATCCTCTCCAAGCAAAAAGTCTCCGTCAGTCAACGGATCTGAAATCCGACTCTCGCTCCTCGTCGATTCATTATCGCTTTCGGATTCGTTAGATCGAGAACCCGATACATCCTCGCCGTCGTGATCGTCTCCGGAATCATCTCGTCTCCTAGAATCGGCCATATATTCAAATATCGGATTCGGTAACTTTATCTAGTTCGTTGATACACAACAAACGAAACTCGATCCAGAAATTTTGCAAAACAAAAAACGGATTTTTCAATGCAAAATAGATTCAGGGATTGTTAAAATTGATTTTTAAGAGAGAGAGACGGTGAGTTGTAATGGTTATAGAGAGAGAATAAAATATCTTTGAACAAACAAACAAAAAATTGAACAAATGCCTTTTTTGATTCCCCCTTCGTGTAGCGGAAGATGGAAAGATAAGAAACCAAATCCAGCGTCTCTGTGTAATGTGTATATGTATGTATATAATTATATATATATTGGCGGATGCGAAATGGTTTAATTAAACGTAGTTTTTTCGTTTAATAATTTACATTTGAGGTCCGCCTCGTTTGATTGAGCAAAGCACGCACACAAATTTTTACGCCATATAAGCCAATGGTGGGTCCCACACAGTAACCGACTTCGACCAGATGCCACGTCAACTTGAGTAATGTCTGGTGCGACTCGATTAAATGGGCCCCGTTAAGGATGGGCTTGTGTGTGTGTATTTTGTTTTTTAATTACAAACCGTTTTTTTTTCTATTTTCTTACAGATTTATAGTTGAAGTTCATTCTTTTCTCTTCTCGGATCTCATTAATGATTTGGGATAAAATTTAAAAATATTGGTTGGTAATCCTATATGTGACAAATAGATGGATAAAAAAAATGTATGGATTTCTTATATATTTTTTTGAAAGTGATTTGTAAAAATATCTTTATTTGTCATCTTCACATTTATTCTCCCAAACAAAATATGACATAGCTAAAAAAAATTATAACATGGCAAAAGATTAATTATTTATTACATTTTAAAGTTTGATTGTCATGAAATTTTTTTTGTAAATATTTATTTATGAATTTTTTTTAAATACGGATCAGTTTAACTTAAACAAATTTTAAAAACATTTGGCCAAAAAAAAGAAAGATCATATGAAAAATTACCATTTTGATTATAAATTGAAATTAAAAATTAAGATTTCGAAATTCAACTATTGAATGCCATTGTCGATTATTACATTCAATAGTTGTTTTTCAAGACAAAATAATATTATGAAAATTTTAAATTACAAAAATTATTTTTATATGTTATAAAACGTTCCTTAAAATAATGCCATCTATATATGCTTCATCCATAATTCAGGAGACTAATAAAAAAATTTTATTTTCCCATAAATTTAGTCCTTATCAAATGAAGCTACTAATAAAAAAAAAATTAACTACAATTTGATTATAATTAATGAATCAAAAATAGATTAAAAATATATATGTAATCGTGATCTTAAAAAACAAGAAGATAATGAGATATTGATTAAGATATTATTTTAAAAAAATTTGGAAATAGATAAACTTAATTATTTTTAACAAAAAATACTAAAGTATTGGATATATCCGTATTATTGTATTTGGTGAAACATTAGAAATTAGAAATAATATTAGCTGATCAAAAAGTTTATCTTAACATTATTTATATATTATATATACGTGTTTGAGGTGAGTTCATCTTTTTGAATATTATCTTCAACATTTGAAAAGTTTGAAAATAATTGTTTTTATCAATTTTTCATCCTAATTCAGAATATACTCTAAATCATGCTCATTTTAATTATTATTTTTCTGTTTTCTTAGAATAATAAGAATTAAAAAATCATTTAGTAAATTAAGAGGTAGAAGATCTAAGAGGACTAAAATTTAAGTCGAACATTGTTGGTAATGTTTAACCATGAAACAAAAATTTTCTAATTAGTTTGTTATTTAAGAAATTAAAAAATACTTTATCCGTGTGTTGTGCGGAGAATCATCTAATTATACTATTATAGGATCTCATTAAATCATTAGTAATTTGAAATAAATTGAACATTTCAATCTATTAAATATAATAAGGTGAGTTTTTGTACAAGTTTTAAAATTAATTTAATAGTTTTGTTTTATTGTTAATATTTAATAGTTTTGTATATGATTACATATTTTATAATCCAAATACCAATCAACAAATGAACTTTTCCCAAGGCCAAACGAGAAAGAAAAAAGCTGCCTAGAAAGCCTAGAGTAATCCAAGCCATTCATCGTTGCATGCTTCATTATCTAATCATACAAAATTACAAACCAAATCATAGACAATTCGTGTAGCATTTGACTTGTATATTAATTGTGTGTGAGAAAATACAGTACACGAATAAACTAAAAGACAAAAGCATATTTGGTTGGAGTAGAATATGAAACACGAAACTACAATAAAATAAAAATAAAAATAAAAAAAGGAACCAACAACTTATATGAAGTTGAGATGTGAGCCATTAGATTACTGGAGATAGATAAGCTTTTATTTATTTTGTCCAAAAGTGACCATAAAATCTCAAATTAATTGTGTAAATTTTTGCTCCCACGGATTCATTAATACTTTTACACCAGGAATTCTCGGATTCGAATTCTATGAGATGTGATCTATTATTATATTTACAGATTAATAAAAAAAAATTTTCCAAAAGATTTTCAGTTTGGAACAAAGTAGAATCGTATGAAATGGATAAAAACCGGTAGACTTGTATATTGTAGAATCGTCGATGTAACAGTTATCATAATTTGTAATAAAATAATAATAAATCCAAACGTTAACAAAAAAAATCTCAAATTAATTCGAAATTCTGGTTATAAAAACAAGAAACTCGAATGTTCTTATCGGGAATATTAGTTTCATCTCTAAACAAAAAGTCGCCATCGGTATTTTAATGATCTAAAACGCAGCATTTAGAGTTTTGTAAGAACATTATATCAATCATTTCTTCTTCTTTGGTTCTCCTTCTTCTGCATACTCCTTGATTAGTGCTTCCACGTCTTTCCAGAATAAACCCTCAACAAGAACTCCTCCTTTTGTGAACCTGAAGATACACAAAACCATGAATACGAGACACGAGTTCAACGCGAGGATGTGTAAGAAAAAATGCAGAGAGAGAGAGACCATTCGGTGACACTTTTGGTGAGGTGGACTGGCTTCCCAGCTGAGATTGATTTTGGATCCGCACTGTCGATGGTGAGAGTGTACTGATCAGAGAATCTGGGCAGTTTTGAAGATACCACCAAGCCAGTGCTGGTGAATGATCTCTGCGTATTAACCACCCGATTGTCAATAGAGTAGCAAATGAGGAGCTACAGAAAACATGTTTGGACCATAGCAAAACAAAATGAAAGTGTGCATGTAGAACATTCGAATCCTTATGTGTTTCGACATTACAAAATGAAGAAACACACACTAACCAAGTTATTGTATCAGTTTGAAATGATTTCAGCAAAACAAAAATGATGGAGCTCTCTCTGTTGCATATTCTAGACCTAGTACATAATGGAATTTTTGGAAAAATCTCATCCTCTCGGAAACATTCCACCGCATTACATTCCAGAATCATCCAACTAGTTGAACAATTATGTTTTGAGAAACAAGACTGCACCCAAAAGATACAAGAACTGCCACAGTCATATCGCCAAGACTTTAACTAATCAAACAAAACATCGAAATGGAAGTGTAGCCTTTACTAAAGCTCTCAAATGCCAATTACCAAGATATGCAAACTCTAGTTAACATGTCAGGCTAGCAGAAGCACAATTCTAGTTCCTTACGAAACAGAATTTGACACCGCAAGATTAAGTACCAGTTCAAAATAAGTGGAATGGAGGAAGTATGTACATTATGCACCTAAATCACAGAGCTACAATGGTTGCATCACAGACACAAAACAAGAATTTAGTCCAAGCGCACACAAATGATCCAAGATTATTTCTCAATGAAATTAATAGTCAAGAGAACAAACCTCAGGAGGATAGGTGAACAAAATCGCATTCTTCTCCTTAGTGTACAGAATCAGCTGCAACACCGCATTCAGCACTACATACGTACCATCGTCAAGAACCAACAAATCTTATTCAAAATCATCCACATCTAAAGACATGCATTGAGCCAAACAATTATCAATCTAAGCAATAAGAGTCTGAAACCTCGAAATCGCAATTTTCATTTTCCATAGTCAAAAAACTTCATCTTAGCCCTAGAAACCGTAATTCGAAGATTCGAAGCAAAAAATTGACAAAAGAAAGGATATAATGCGATGCATCCAATCAAAAAGGCCTTGTTCTCAGGGAATTTCTTGTTGTAGAACTGGGCAATAAGAGCAACAACGATAATAACCGTCCCTAAGATCAATTTAAGGTTGCTCAACCTCACATCCTCCTTGTAGCCACAGCTCGTAACGATCTACGCATCAAAAGGAAGAACAAAATTCCACAGATCAGAGAATATTGAGAAAGTGAATATTAAAAATCTGCGACTTTGTTTTCTTCCGCCTTACATCGGAGACGGACTCGTCGAGGATGTGCTTGAGCGAGTTGTGGTCCAAGAGATTGGCCTTCTTAACATTCTTGTTCGTCGATTCTGTCTTCTTTTCTTCCATGGCGTTACAGATCGGATCCAGAAAATACCAGATCTCTAGGTTTCTGCGAAAAAATTCTCGCAGAGTGTTGGAATTTCTCGAGCGCAAAGACTATGAGAGACTGATGGTTTTGCTTCGACGAGGAAGAAGACGATTACTGGACGATATAAGGATTCGAGGTCGGAGACGTTTCAGTCAAACACTGATTGATTACGACGTCGTTTCAATGCTGTATAAATCTTGGGCCTTCCTGGGCTTCAAAAGGATCGCACTTTATTTTGCATCGTTAATTTGTTTCTCTTTTATACAGTCAACTAAACTTATAAACCATTTTTGCCAACTAATTAAATTCTTCTTATCAACATAATTAATTTCACCCTATATTTGACTGCTGGTGGGGCTGGATTCGGTCCGCTAAAAGCCTAAATCAAAACGTTACACTTTGACTAGATTAATTGAGCCTGCGGTCCAGTTTCAGGGAAAAGACAGAATCTGGTCAAAGGCCCAAGTTAGCTCTGCAAGCGTTGGGTCAACAGATGCATAGCTGACGAGTTAGAAACGAGTCAACAGGACGGTTAGCACAGTCGTAGGAGCGAGATTCGCGGGAAATATGCCAAGAACGTGCTCGAGATACGCAGAACCGCTATGGATACGTGGAGTTGGATCGAAAAGCTGAATTGAGCTATAAATGCACGAAATCCGAGCAGATTTCGCAAACTTTCGACTTACGCGAGAGCTAAACACTACATTTTCAGCTTGTAACACATCTTATTCGAAATCTCATTGTATATTCAATTCATATCAATATAAATCCAACTCCGCTCTACTCTTCTTTTAATCGTTGAATTCACATACAAATACTCAGTGCGAAATTCAGCTTCCACACCATCTCGTTTATTTTTAGTATTTTGTAGATTATTATCAAAATTTGCAGTAGAAATCATTGGTGTAGTCTGTCTACTCGATAGAAAAATTAGGCACATAGTGAAAATAGTACCATATAGCGAAATTCAAGACCAAAACATATCAAAAAAGCATGTTAAGAAATTAACATAATTAATTTGCCAAATTTTAGAGAAATTATATATTGAGTAGTTCTTAATGAGAACTAAAGATATATAATAAACGTCCAATCCAGTAATCTTGCAGAAAATTACAATAATCGATTGCAATAATCAGGAAATACACAACATTCCCAATAGTGTCATAATTAATCAAGAAATTATTGGAAATTTCATCTAATATATTTATTTCAATCTTATTTCTAAATCCTATTTGGATTGCCTTCAAGAAGGCTTGGACTTGACTTTGCTAGAAGTCGTGTTTGAGAGCAACAGCTTAGCTCCCTTCACAAGCTCTTCTTTGATCATGAACAAAACCGCAGCCGCTAAAACGCTCTGGACAATCTTTGTGCTCATCCCTTTGTAAAATCCGTATAGCCCTTCATATCGAATCATCTTCAGAATCGCGTCGAATGTTCCTGTAAATTCAAAACCCCCCAAAAAACAAAAAAAACACTCAGCTTCCATAGATCTTTGAATTGAGCAATGAGTTTTTGGTCTTTTCATGATCTTATTATCATTACACGAGGGTTTTTTAACCTTTGTACTCTTGTCTTTTGTCTCCCGTTGTGACCTGTTTGGCTTGAAGTCGCGACTTTACAACCAAGAGAGGATAAGTTGTGACTGTAGCTCCGAGTTTAGCCACAGCTCCAAGAAGAAATGTCTATGGAAAAAAAAAATCATGAGCAGGAAACATCTTTATTCAAAGGAAACAATTGCAAAATGCTAGAGTCCGAACCTCCCAAGCGGTTACGTTGTTGCTACCTTTCAAGGCACGCCTTTTCTTCAGCTTTGTTAACATTGTCTCGTACAACATAAACTGCATTGATGGATTGCTTACCTGCGGGTAAAAAAATAAAGAAACACATTAAGTATCAGTAAATGCATCCATGCAAACGATACAAGAGAAGGTTCAAAAGCCTAAGTTCACGTACCATGATCAAAGTTGGAATTACACCTTTCCAGAAGCCAGTCACTCCAGCTTCATCGTAAACATCTTGAATCTGAGACATTGTTCAACATATATCAAAAAACTATCTTAATACTGTTTTGAAAGGTTTATAGAGTTCGAAATAAGTTTCAATCTTTTATTGCAATCAGCTGCAGGTATAGTTTCTCATCAAGATTTGACTCATAATAACCAATATGACCCTAGGCAGCTTCTTGTGGAAGCTGTCTCATACCGTATTGAAGGTTCCATATGGACGCGGCTCAACTGCAACTAGAGCTTCTGCATCAGAAGAAGGTGACTCAGAGACAGTCTTCTGAACTTTTGGCATTTTTCTGTGGGTCTGCATTTGTATCAAGGATAAAAAGAATATTAAAAAAGACAGCGAAATTGGTTAGACACCCTAAGAAGCATATTTGGGTGGTGTATATGACGCCATTTATACCTGCATGCGTGTAACAATCACCCAAATGGGATTCGTCATAAGAACATTAACTGATCTGCACAGAGAAAGAGCTATCATACTTCAAATGAGACAAGCATAAGCAATAGAAGAAAGTTAACCTTAAAGAAGTATGGATGCTTAATCTTTGGTTGCAATGCCACCAAAGTATACAATCAAATAACAAAACAACTCTGACTATAGGACCTGACAGTAAAAGTTACACCATGCACCAAGAAGCTCCATTAAACAAGCAACACTATAAGAGCATAAGATGATCGCATCAGCAATGTGACCGTGGCAAGCCTTCACTTATAGCCTACACTCCAGACAGTAAATGTGAAGAGTACGAGAAAGACAGCGAATCACCAAAGAGCTATTTTGAATCGAAACTGATCAAATCAACCATTCAAAAATCTTATATATAGCATTGCTAACTAATGATAATCCACATTGTAACAGGTCAAAAACTAGCATATACATTATTCACACCAAGGATTACTGTTTTTACCCAGCTAAGGCAGCCACTAACAGTGAAGAAAACATCCCAACTGAACCATCACCCAACCCTTTCTTCCTTTGTGCAAGAGCTGCAGCTTCCGCTTGATTCCGAAACACTTGGTAGAAGTAGTAGTATACACCCTATCTCATCCAAAAAGAGCAAGCAAGTAAGAAATCAAAAGGCTCAGAGACTTTCTTTCCTCTATTCTAAACTTCAAACCGTAAAATGACGAGAAGGACAGATATCTATACATAAGAAAGAGAATGTAACCTGTGATGCCGCAGTTCCAGCAAGAGACGGCGCCAATCCACCATACAATCGCTCCCATCCCTCTTGTTTCACAACCTTCAATACAAAAACAAAGCAATTCAAGAACAGGCCATACAAAATAACACATCACAGAACAATCTCTAAACTTAGCCAAATCCAGTAAATCAAGCTCTCACAGATTCCTCCAATAAACAATAATAAGACAATCATCTTCCTATGATCCTAACATTCAGGAGAAAAACCTGGCACATATGTTCAAAAGTTCCAAGTTTCCTCTTCTCCTTCTTCAGATCCCTCTCCGTCTGTTGACGTGTATTTACCTAAATTCAACGATTACAAAGAACAGACAACATCGTTTCAAATAAGACGAAGATTATCCTTAAAAGAACAAGGGAAAATTTTGGTCGCGAAAGAATCGTACAGTTTGGAGAGGATAAGTGAGAAGTTGAGCAATGATCCCACCACCAGCTCCAGCCAATCCATTGATCAGAGCATCCGACATGATTTCTATCTTCCACAACACACAAAATCAAACAAACAAAATTCGAGATCGCAACTAATTGCCAAAGTCGAGAAGATCTAGATTACCTCCGATTAGGATTGAAAAATCGTCAGAAAATGAACTTTTGACGACGGAGAATTGCAAAGCTTAAGAGGATGTTGTCAATGTCGTTTGTAGGAGAAGCTTCTTCTCCATCTCCAATGGAGTTTCTTTTTCTTTCTTCTTTCTTCTTTTTCTTTGGTTTCAGATTTTGTTCATTTCGAAGGAGAGAAAACACACGCAAGTTGACGTTGATGAGTGTATATAGAGGTGAATTGACTGATATACCCCTAGTACTTGAGTGTATATTACGTAGTCTTACCCTTAACTGAGTTAGGGGGATAAGCCATATTTCTTGAATTGCGTGTTCGGTCCATATGGTGTGGGAAACTAAAGCCATTCTTTGTTCATTTGATGATCTCATTCCATATTTGATTCGGTGGATTTATTCGATTTTTTTGAAATTTTGGCTTTGCTTTCTTTTTAGGGTCTGCGATGATCATTTGAATGTGTGTGAGTGATGTGATTAGGGTGATTAGTTAATTCTATGGGTCTATGAATGAAAATAAAATTTGGAAGCAATGACAAACTGATTATTAGTAAGCTCATATATATGTTTAGGTTCCTTACAAGTATATGAGTATAAATATGTTTTTATGTCATTGTGGATTGTAATTTTTGGAATTGCCTTTGAAAATAAGCATTATATATACGTTTAAGGAGGTGGATATCAAACCTAATCCAAAAAAAATACTTGATAAAATGCTTCTAAAATCACATAAACAAGTCCATTTGGTTGTCGTTCTCTTGTGCTTTAATCTAAGTTTTTATTATTTGAGCGTTGAAATTTCATCACAAAACACTATATTACGATTATTTGGACAAGCATTTATTTTACCCACTACTTACGATTATTTGGACAAGCATTTATTTTATACTTAATTTCTTTTTGAGTTTTCATATTCAAACTTTTCTCATATATATTACTTTCTTGATATATTTATCTCCCTTTCCTTTTAATTGAATTTAAAAGACCTTTTTTTTTTGTTAAAAGGCTTTCAAGACTTACTTAAGTTGGTATATTTATATGGGAAAAAAACTCATTTGACTCATAAATATGTTTTTATTATTAGATTGTATCTAAAAATTTGAGGGCTAAATGAGTTTTTTAAATACCCAAAATAGCCTTTTTCCCTTTGTTAGGAAAAAAAAATTAAAAAATCCAAAAAAAAAACCAGCGTTTGTTTTAATTACGAAATTGCCACTCCGAATTTTCGAAACCAGCGTTATAACAGACTTGTTTTTATAACCGCAGATTTATTTTACCGACAGACTTATTTTTGTAAAGAGAGATTTATTTCGGCAGACTTATTTGTACGACAAACTTATTCGTATACGTGATAACAGATTTATGTTTTGTACGACAGATTTATAATTAATGGCAGACTTATTGTTTTCTGACAGACTTATTGTATGATGACACCATAGATTTAACAAATCGTGACAGACTTTTACGTGATCGGCGTTATATATATATTTTTTCTCACAGATTTGTTAAATGCGACTCCACGGACTTATTATATGTACGAAAAATCTGTCAAGTTATAACAGATTTGTTAAGTAAAATTTGCTTACTAGTGTAACCTATAGTGATAGCAGATTTACTTATAGTTATAACAGATTTATTTTTTGTTTCAATTTTGACAGACTTATTTTACATAATGACAGATTTGTTTGTTACAGGAATAACTGAGAGAATTATTTTTCCAGATTTCATGTAGTGACAGACTTATATTTTTTTATGGCAGACTTATTTATAATTAAATCGAATTTGTGTTAAAAATGAGTAATTTAAGCCTAAATCCACTCCCTTTTATGTATAGGGTTTCGGCCACCTCCATAACCATTTTTGATAGAGTTTTTTCAACTGTATCATCATCAACATCACCTCTTAGCCTTATTTTTTTTTCCTTTGTTCCTATCTCCTCTCATTATTATCTTCTTCTCTGGCCATGGATCAAATTATTCTTGTAAGTGGGAAGTGGATGTTTGACAACAACAGATGGTTATTTGCTGTTGATAAAGAAAAAATAAGTCGAATTCTACAAGGTAACAGAGACACACGCTATGAAGATTTCATTCGAATGGTTTATGAGGATTACGAGTTGGATCAAAGTTCATGTCGTGTTGTCTTAAGCTACATGTTGCCGAAGAAGATATTTGAGAAATTACCCATAGATACACCAACAATATTTATTGAAAACGGTAGACAACTTCAAGATTTTTTGGGCAATCAAAAACGGACACAATGAGACTTTGTGAAACACTGATCACATTGAAAAACAAGAGGGATTTCAAACAAGACAATAACGATTTATTAAACTAAGACAAGAACAATTTATTTAAACCAAGACAATAACATTGAGAAACGTATGGGATTTAAACAAGTTTTTCCTCTTCTTCATCAAACATTGTGGGACAACGATTGTATAATCATAATGGTTTACTTTTGAAAAGAATCTTTATTAATGAACATAAAAAACCATATTTTGAAGAAGAATCTAATCCATTCAATGATGAATTCGTCACTTTCCACCAAAATCCATAAACTCAAAATTCACTAATACAAGTCCCGAGCCTTTGCTGCTGCTACAACTAAAACCAAAATCTCAATTTATCAAACAAAACTTAAACCAAATCTCTATAATTCACAAACTGAGCAACCAACTACATAAATTTCATCCAATTTGAAAGCGACATTACTCTACTACCATCAATAACTCTTTACCTACCGTAGATTTCGCCGACATGTAGATTAACCTTGCCTGGCCACGAGAAGACCCATAATTCCCCTCAGAATTGCCTCGCCCCGTGCCCTCCCAGTGCCTCGCCTTGCCTGGCCGTCTAATGTATATTGGTCACTCCGAAACTGCGGCGAATTCGCCGGCTCTTACTCAGAATTCCCTTCACTGCTTCCGATTTGATGGTCACTCCTAAACTGCCCAGATTTTGCCGTGCCCAAGACCCAGATTTCGCCGTGCCCAAGACTCAGAATTCGCCGTGCCCAAGACCCAGATAATCGCCGTGCCTCCGATTACAAGACCGTGCCGCCGTGCCCAAGACCCAGCCTCCGACGTCTCTGGTTTTAGGGTTCGCTCGAGATTTCTTGATGTTTTAAGTTTTAGGGAAAACAGTATAAAAACAGATGTTGTTATTTTTTTTTTAAAATAAATATAAATGACATTTTGGATAATATGATGAATTTTATAATGTGAATGGTCTTTTTACTCAAAATCTGAGTTATACTAGTAATCATTTTTTGGATGGGTTAGTTTAGTTATTTTTTCATAGTTTTGAATCATTTTGAGTAATTGTCACTATTTATATAGGGAAAAAATCGCGTTCTTCATTGACCATTTTTGCTTATTTTTATAATATTATACCATGTAACAATCTATTATATTACTTTACTAAACACGTGTTCTTGATAATTTATGAGAAGAAAATTACAAGAAAAGCCATTTTTTCAAAATGTTTATAGGATGAACAATTTATTTCCCAATACTAACTACAATTAGGTATTATGATTAATAAGTTTGAGTTAAATTAGTAAAACACTATATTTTCCTTAATTGTTTTCAATAAGTTTTCATGGAAGATTAGATATGTCTAATTTTAACCTATAAATACACATATATATATAATGGCTTAGAGTTTATTTTTCTTGTAATAACATCATCAATAGTAAAGAGGTTTGAGAAAACCTTACCTTAGAGTTTATTTTATTATTATTATTTTGAAACCATTCTAACGCTGTTCGTTCTACCATTAAGTTTTTATACCCTTTTGTTTCTTGTGTAGAGTAAAAAAAAAAATGGAGTTATTCATAATGGTAATGGGAGCATCAGGAATTGGCGATGGTGGTGAGAGAAAATACAACTACAAGGTGATAGCTTGGACAAACGAAAATGCACCATGCGAAACAAAGATCGTAACAACTAACAAAGATCCTGAGTTTCGTGAGACTTTGCATCTTCCACAAAAAAAGGTTTCAACGTTTTTGAATTTGGACTTGTATAGTGTGAATTCGACCGATAGCTTTTTCATCGGGAGGGCAACACACACCATTGCCCATGAAAACAAATGCTAATGAGTATCGTAAGATCAAACTCGAGAATTTGGACATCAAAGGACGCATTGTAACCGTTGGTTATCTTGAAGTGTATCTTGGCCTTGAGACTGGTTAAGGCAATTGATGACGAATCTAGTGTTGCTTTGAGTTCTAGTCGTAATCTTTATCAATAATGGTTTAACTCTTATGTCCATATGAATTGATAAAGCGTATGAGTTGTTACTTATTAGTTAATTTTGTGCTTTTGTAATTCCTTTGGTTTATGTTTTTTTTTTTCAATAAAGTAGCAAGTTATAACTTGATGATAGAGAATTACATAAAAAGAAAGAAAAAAAATCAATCCATTATTTGTATAATATAATCTTGATGATAAGGGGAAATTCTAAAATTTTACTCAAAAACTAATGTAGTATATTTGAGACTTGTGGGATCATGGAAACAAAATTGTGATAAGAAAACATCAAGTACAAAAAAATCACCAAATCTCTTTCTAAATTCTCGATATACAACAAACCAACTTGCACGTAAACAACCACCCAAACAGAAACTTCCAATCAATAATTCCTAGTTTCAATTGTCCTCTTTTATCATTCTTTCCAAGTTTTTTTTTTTGTTTTTAATGTAAATTCTCTCTAATAAGTTTTCTTCTTCTTTTTCCACATCCTAAAAAGGTATTATATGCACTCATATAAATTACATGTGCAAGAAAAAGAAGAATTTCTTAACTTGTCTTAGTTTTCTTGTTTTTCTTCATTTTCTGATTAAATCATATTTTCATATATAGTTACAAAATAATTGTATCCTAAAATTAGAGCTAAAAGTCTATTATTATTAATTACAGTGAATCCAAAATATAAGAGAAATTTTTAGAAATACCATTTTTGAAATACCGCTTTTCAAAAATATAAATTTTTTAAAAAAATTGCAAAAATGTTACTTTTTAAAAATTATTTATTCATTATATTATTTATGTTGGATTAACTATGTTGTATTAGGGTTTATGTTTAAAATTTTAAGATTTAGACTTTAAAAATCTATAACTAGTGATATTTTTGCAAATGGACAACCCATTGTGGCATTTTTGAAAAATAACAAACCAAAAATGGTATTTTTGCAATTATTCCAAAATATAATTGCTATATTTTATAAATGTATCTTATATTTATTTTTAATTTAGTTAAATACTAAAAGCTTATTTTGGTACTATACATTTTTGTATTTTAAAAATTATACTAAATTTTACTTGCTTTAACAAAAGTTTGTTTGATTTAAATTCAATTTTCTTTAATCAACATATAATTCATTTTTCCTATTGGATAGGTTTGTGATGATCATCAAGGAGTTAAGGAGCTTTGTATAGTGAGACTTGTCGTAAAGATATTAAGCATAAGTCGATGATCTTTGTTTGATTTTTGGATTTTGTTCTGTTTTGTCTTTAGTTTTAATTTCTTTACTAGTTAGTTTTGGTTGATTCATTTTTTTGGGTTTAGCTCCCGGGGATTTTGTGTTTTACCGTCGGATTAATTCCCGGACTAGTACTTATAAACCTTGGTTTTTTAAAATATTGAGATGACACAAAAAAAAAATTGTGCATAAGGATAAAAATCTGGTAATTATCCGGACTACTAAAGTTACTCGTTTGTGTAGTAACTAATAATTCTTAAAATTACTCAAAATTCTCCTTCTTTTTTGCCCTTTTTGTTTAATCAAATCGATTTTTGTTGCTTTGATGTTTGTTTCTTGAAAATCAAAACGAAAACTTTTAACGCAAGAATGTAATATAGCGCAAAAGTAAAACATTAATAGTCAACTAACAAAGTTTCATTACAATAATATTACATCGTTAAGTTCTTAAAACGGAAAAGAAAAAAAAAACAAAAAGAAAAACCGTTAACGTTATTTCAACAAACTCCGTCAATTTTTCGTCACATATCGCATAAACTCGCCGTCAGATTCAATCCCAGCCATCGTCTCCGGCGATAAAACCACCTCCAAATCAACCGTCCCATTTCCTTCCCTCCCCGGAAACGCCGAGATCTTCCCGTCAAACTTGTTCGACCGTCCACTTCTAACAGCCACCGGTTTTCCCCACCCGAAATCATTATCGTACATCGGAAACCTCGGCGAACTCCCCATCGTAACCGAAGCTCCGTCGGAATTTCCGAGAGGAAAACACCTCGGATTCGCTTCCCAATCCGCCACAACGCTTCGAATCCTCCCGTCTTGATGAGCCGCAACGCTCTGGTTAAGCTTATCGGCCGACCACCGGAGATCCCGTGACAAAACCTCTCCCGCCGTCGCAAACGTCGGAACGCTCTGAATCGCGTTTCCGAAATACTCCGGATCCAATTTCGGATTCAATCGGTGGCGACAGTTAACCGCCATACGTAACGTCGTCGTTTTAGTGCTCGGAAGCTTCCTCGCTCGAGTAATCGCACGCCATAGCAAAGCACAGAGAGACTGAAACGACGAGATCTCCATCGTTTTGGCAACGGCGTCGTTTCTCCCTAACAAACTCTCCAACATTTCCGTTAGTTTACCGTTTTCTTTTCCGTTAAGTTTATCGTTGTTATGTTTCCCCAACAACTCAACGCCGTCAATCCCTCCGTTACCAACCGTCCAACATTTCTTGTTGACAATATCTTTCAGCTCAAGAATCGCTTCTCTGGTGAAACTGAAAATCCGTTCACGTAACGGCTCGTTTTCGTTAAACGTCACCTTGGGCCCACCTTGAGGTACTTTGAGCACGGCCTGTGAGATTAGCACAGACTCCCGCGTAAAATCAGGATGACGTGTCAGTTTCTCAACGCCTCTAGAGACCTCAGCGAAAGTGTTGATGAAATTCCACAGCGACGTTCCGTCAGTAACGGCGTGGTTAACGGAACAACCGATGAAAACGCCGTCAATCAATTCCGTTACTTGAACGGCAAGGATTGGTCTGTTATGTCCCTCGTAACTCACCGCTCTGTCGTAGGAGAAAAACTCTTTCACGACTTCGGGAACGTCGATTCCGGCGATAACGTCGCTGACGTGGACTGATTTCGCGTTGGCGAAGACGAAATCGGCGCCGGCGTCGTTGGAGGAGAGGAAAACGTGACCGTGGTCGGAGGTCGAGAGACGACCGGCGAGAGGAGGGAAGTGAGAGAGTGTAAGAGAGAGAGAGTTTTTGAGGTGAGAGAGAAGCGCGTGAGGTGGAAGGTTAGGGCGCGTGAAGAGACAACCTTTTTGGATGTAGTGGCAAGAGAGCATAGGGAGATCGGAGACGGAGAGTTTGAGGTCAACGAGGGTTGACTTTTGGTCAGGGAAGACTCTGCTTCTTGAGATTATAGTCACTTTGTTCTCAAGAGAAGGCATTTTTGTTTGTTTGTTTGTGTGCTCTGTTTTCAAGCTCTCTGAGTTTTGTGTGTGTTTGATGGAGAGAGAGTGATGAGAGGAGAGAGTGATGAGAGATGGGATATATATAGTGGAGAAGAGAAGAGGTTCATGAATCAGATTATCAGATGATGATGTGGACAACTTTAATTTGTCTTTACTTAATTTAAATTTTTATTATTATTTTGGTTATTAAAATGGAGCCTTGTTCAATTTGTCACCTATTATTTGGGAAAGTGTTTTTACCTTTTTTTTTTGGAAATTGTTAGTAATTTGATATTTTTGTTTTGTTTGTGTAAAAGGATGTTGAGGCATGCGTAAGAGTAAGTAGCCAAAATATTTAGAGCAACAAAGTGTAAACATTTAAGATTAAAAACAAAATTAATGGTTTAGAGTTAAAGACTTAAGATAAGATGATGGACCATCATTTAATTTTTTGGTTATAGCTTTCACTCAATAATTCTTCGATCACCACTAGTTTTTAAGCAATGATTTTAAACCAAATTGAATGATAACTACGTGAGATCTAAATTTAATTATTGATATTTCTTTTTCAGAAAATATCGTTTTGATATTTTACCCTTTTAGCAAAAATATCATTTTCAAACTAGTTGCATGTATTAAAAAATAATAATTAAATACATCAATATGTTTGTATTAATATAAAATCAGATAAGTTCTAATGATATCAATTTTAACTCATTTATTATTTTTGACTAGAATATAACTATATATATTAACTATGACATATAATATTAAAATTTTAAAGTTTTGTTATTTTTAAAATAGGAATAGAAATCTATTTTTTTATGAAATAGATGGGGATAATATTTTCTAAGAAATAATATATAATTTATTGTTAGATTTAAAATGTAATCCAGATGTCCTCTCTAATGTGAGTTAACTTAAATATATATATGTCCATTGGACCTTGACCAGTGAAAATGAAAATGTTATAAATACAAAACAGAAAAACAGTAGTATTAAATTTGAGAAATAATAAAACAAACTGACGGATTTTTTGTAAAAAAAATAAACGAAGAGGATAAACGTTTAGCACTTTTGTATAGTAATAGATACTCTTAAGTTGGGAAATGTTTTGTAATGAATTTGAGTAACACTCTAGTCGATAATATCAATGTGAATTAGGCTCGTTATAGGACTTGACCAAACATCTCACGACACGAGCTGGCTATTCCAAACATACGGACAAGCAAAAGATAGCCTATGACTTTGAAAGAGGCATCAAAGAACAGAATGACTAATTTTTTTATGGAACAATACGAGACATGCTACCTATTTAAATATTAAATATCATATACATGAATTCAAAAAACAAAAGGAGTCCAAAACCCATGTTTCATGATAGGGCCAATAGAGATCTCCATCAATCTCAATGATACAATGTACAACAAAAAAAATGTATGAGTGACTATAAAAATGTATTTTAGGAAGGGTAGTTATTTGTATATATAGGTTATTGTTATGGTTAATGTAATTATGTAATGCTTCATATCAAAGAGAATATCTGAAGAGAGATAGGTTTGCATCGGAGTGTACAAAAATATTGGTGTGAAATCCCCAAGTTTATTGCAGACTCTCGAGACCAGTGAATCCACGTGGCTGGCATGCACTCGAGCAGTTGTATATCTTAATTCTTGCATGGCATACATGCAGAGGTCAGTAGTGTGTAGCAGACCGAAAGGGTATGGTCGGAATCGGATCAACATATAACAGGCGAGTTGTATATGCGTCATTGACGATTGTTTTGTGTATCATTGTAAAAGACAACGAAATTGATTACATGTTAAACGTTTCTTGGGCAAAAAAAATATATATATATATGGTGGAAACTGTTGAATTAAGCTTGTAATCCAAATAAGAATAGGAAACTTAGAAAAAGGAAGTTATCCTTTATAAGAAAAGGAAATTGTTTAGATTCTAAGTTTATAAATAGAGTTGTCGAGTTATGACATTTTCTAAGAGATTTTGATAAGTTTGAGAGATTCATAGTTTATGAGCTTTAGGTTTTGAGTGAGTTGCCTAAAAAAATAAAAGAGAGTTATTCTTTTAATATGGTCTTTGAATCTATCATTATCGTGTTTCAAAATCTTGATTTGGTATCAGAGCTAGTCTAAGATCGTGTGGAAAAGATGGGTGATGAAACTGCTATTACAACGGTGGTACGACCTAAAGAAGGCGGAGGATCCTCCTCAATTCTCTGTCCTATGCTTACTAATTATACGGTGTGGGCTATGAGGATGAAAATTGCACTTAAAGTGCATAAAGTCTGGGACGTCATCGACTTCACAACTGAAACACTTGATGTCGAGAAGAACAATATGGCTATTGCCTTGCTGTTTCAATCTATTTCTGAGACACTCATTCTGCAAGTTGGAGAACTTGATACAGCAAAAAAGATCTGGGAAGCAATTCGAGCTCGGCATGTAGGAGCAGAGAGAGTTAAAGAAGCCGGGCTACAAACACTAATGGCCGAATTTGACCGGTTAAAGATGAAGGATTCTGAGAAGATTGATGATTTTGTGGGAAAATTATCTGAAATCTCATCAAAATCTGCGGCATTAGGAGAAAATTTTGAGGAATCAAAACTAGTGAAAAAGTTTCTTAAAAGTCTCCCACGGAAGAAATATATACACATAGTTGCCTCCTTGGAACAAGTCTTGGACCTTAAGACAACGAGCTTTGAGGATATTGTTGGACGTTTAAAGGCTTATGAGGAACGTATCTTTGAGGAGGAAGATACTCAAGAAGAACAAAACAAACTGATGTACGCAAACATGGACAGCCAAACCAATCAATTCTCTCATGACTACAACAACAGTTTCAGAGGAAGAGGACGTGGAGGAAGATTTGGCAGAGGAAGAGGCCGTGGTCGTGGAGGACGAGATGCATCACAAATCACGTGCTTTAGATGTGATAAATTAGGGCACTATGCGTTCCGTTGCCCTGATCGATTGCTCAAATTACAAGAAGAAGAGCGTGATGATATGCAAAACGCAAATGATCTCTTGATGCACGAAGTAGTCTACTTGAATGAGAAAATTGTATGCCGAGCAAGTTTGAAACAAATACTGGAGAAGAGAATATTTTGTACCTTGATAATGGAGCCAGTAATCATATGACAGGTGATCAAAGGTACTTCGGAAACATCGACCACTCTGTTACTGGAAAGGTTTGATTCGGAGATGACTCCCGTATAGACATCAAAGGGAAAGGTTCCATCGCTTTCATTGACCTTAACGGAGAACCAAGAGTAATGACAGATGTCTATTACATTCCGGATTTGAAGAGCAATATCATAAGCCTCGGGCAAGCCACAGAATCAGGCTGTGATATAAGATTAAAGGGAGGACATCTGACAATGCGTGATCGTCACGGAAAGCTACTTGTCAAAGCAGAAAGGTCGAAAAACCGACTTTATAAGGTTCGTATGGGAATAAAGAACACGGCTAACTTGTATCTATTAGCAACAAACGAGTCAAGTAGATGGCATGCAAGAATGGGGCATATAAACTCCATAATGTTAGAGACTATGATCAAGAAGAAACTGGTTCAAGGAATACCGGATATCAATTTTGAGAAGGAAGTTTGTAGTTCGTGCCTACTTGGTAAACAAACCAGAAGAGTATTTCCGCAAGCTACGTCCTACCGAGCAAGTAAAGTGTTTGAACTTGTAGACGGAGATCTCTGTGGGCCTATAACACCACCAACAACCGCTGGAAACAGATATATCTTCGTACTTATTGATGATCACTCCCGATACATGTGGACAGCTTTGATGAAAGAAAAGGGCGACGCTTTTGAGAAGTTCAAAAAATTTAAACGACTGGTCGAGCAAGAGTCAGGATCGAACATACAGACATTCAGAACAAATAGAGGCGGAGAATTCGTTTCCCAGGAGTTCAACTCGTTCTGTGATGATTCTGGAATCAAAAGGCATCTCACAGCCCCGTACACTCCGCAACAAAACGGAGTTGTTGAACGACGCAATAGAACTCTCATGGAGATGGCTAGGAGCATCATGAAACATATGCGCATGCCAAATTATTTATGGGGAGAAGCAGTCAGACACTCCACGTATATCCTAAATCGAATAGCAACAAGAGCCCTTGAAGACAAAACTCCATACGAAGTACTGCGAAAGAGAAAACCAAACATCGAACATCTACAAATTTTTGGGTGCATTAGCTATGCTAAGGTTGAAAAACCACATCTAAGAAAGCTTGATGACAGGTCACGTATGCTCGTTCACTTAGGAACCGAACCCGGTTCGAAAGCTTATCGATTACTTGACCCACAAGCCCGAAAAATAGTGGTCAGTAGAGACGTAGTGTTCGATGAATCAAAGGGATGGAATTGGAGTTCAAACAATTCGAAGAAGGAAACAGATGGAGGTTTTAATATCATTCTTGGAGAGTTCGACAATCATGGAATACAAGAAAACAATGAAGAAGAGCAAACTGTTAATGATGAAGCAATTGCTGAAGAAGGAAACGATGATCTTGAAAATGAATTGGAGAGTGTAGGCGACGAATCTCAAACAATGCAAACACAAGTGCCTCTAAAAAGGACTCAAAGGCAGAGTACGAGGCCAAAATATTTGGAAGATTATGTCATGATCACAGTAGAAGAGTGTATGTTTATTGCAGAAGAAGGAGGAGAGACATTACTCCTAATTCTAAACGATGAGCCAAGAAATTTGTTTGAAGCAAGCCAATCAAAGGAGTGGACTATGGCTTGTGAAGACGAAATCTACTCGATCAAGATGAATCACACATGGGACCTCGTAGATTTACCTGAAGGAGTTAAACCTATTGGCTTAAAGTGGGTTTTCAAGTTAAAAAGAAACTTTGATTGAAACATCAATAAGCACAAAGCTCGACTCGTTGCCAAAGGATATGTTCAACGACATGGAGTCAACTTTGAAGAGGTTTTTGCTCCTGTAGCACGACTTGAGACCATACGACTTTTGGTGAATCTCGCAGCTTCAAACGGATGGGAAGTGCAGCATCTCGATGTAAAAACAGCTTTTCTTCACGGAGAGTTACAAGAAACCGTCTATGTCACTCAGTCGGAGGGGTTTGAAGAAAAAGGGCAAGAAGAAAAGGTGTATAAGCTTAACAAGGCTTTGTATGGCTGAAGACAAGCACCGAGGGCATGGAATAATAAACTGAATCAAATTCTCTGTGAGCTTCAGTTTAAAAAGTGTTCAAAGGAACCGTCGGTGTATCGAAAGGAAGAAAAAGGAAACCGACTTGTAGTAGCCGTATACGTTGATGACTTATTTGTCACAGGGACAAACAGAAGGATTATTAATGAGTTTAAAGGTGAGATGGAATCAAAGTTCAAGATGAGTGACCTAGGGATGTTAACGTATTATCTTGGGATTGAGGTGATTCAACACGGAGGAGGAATAATAATAAATCAGAGTCGATATGCTTCGAAAATTCTTGAAGAAGCTGGAATGGGGAATTGCAATCAAGTTCATACACCAATGGAGTCTGGGCTCAAATTATGTAAAGCACGTGATGAGCCATCAATTGATGCAACAAGTTACAGGAGGAACATTGGTTTTCTACGCTATCTTCTACACACAAGGCCAGATTTGTCTTATTGTGTCGGTGTTCTGTCTCGCTATATGCAGGATCCAAAGGAGTCTCACGGAGTTGCATTGAAGCATTGTTTGAGATACTTAAAAGGGACAGTCAATCTCGGTCTAACCTTTGCACGATCAAATGAGAAGGTACCGAGATTAATAGGCTATAGTGATAGTAGCCATAACGTGGATCCCGACGATGGCAGAAGCACAACAGGACATATATTTTATCTTGGGAAAAGTCCAATCACGTGGTGCTCTCAAAAACAGGATACCGTTGCCTTATCTTTTTGTGAAGCAGAGTTCATGGCGGGGACAGAAGCGGCAAGACAAGCTATATGGCTACAAGACTTACTCGGAGAAGTCACTGGAACATCATGTGAGAAAGTGACAATCCGCATCGACAATCGTTCGGCGATAGCCCTCACAAAAAATCCAGTCTTTCACGGACGAAGCAAGCATATTCATACAAGGTATCACTTCATAAGGGAATGTGTCGAGAATGGCCAGATTGAAGTTGAACACATTCCGGGAAGTGAACAAAGGGCTGACATACTTACAAAACCGTTGGGAAGAATCAAGTTCAGAGAAATGAGAGAACTCATAGGTGTTCAAGATTTGGAGAAAGATGATTCCAAGCTTAAGAGGGAGAATGTTGAATTAAGCTTGTAATCGAAATAAGAATAGGAAACTTGTTTAGATTCTAAGCTTATAAATAGAGTTGTCGAGTTATGACATTCTCTAAGAGATTTTGATAAGTTCGAGAGATTCATAGTTTATGAGCTTTAGGTTTTGAGTGAGTTTCCTAAAGAAATAAAAGAGAGTTATTCTTTTAATCTGGTATTTGAATCTATCATTATCGTGTTTCAAAATCTTGAGAAACTAATACTTCATCTGTTTCACAAAAAGTGTTATTCTCTTACTTTATTTTTATTTTATAAAAAATATTATTTTATATTTTTCATGCAGAATTTTAAAGAAAATTATAATTCTGTCCCTACTGTTTTAATATATTAATTAGAGAGATAAATTTATATAGTGTGTTAATAAAATGTAAAGTAAACCTTTTATGACTTTTCTTAATTTACATAAATATGGTTAAATTGACACTTTTTAAGAAACAGATGGAGTACGTTTCTACGGAAAAAAATACGTCATCCATTTCAATATATATGTTTGATGTTTTAAAAAAGAATTTCGTTTTAAAATGTTTGATATTTTCTATTTTCAATGTAGTTTGATGAATTGTAAACATTAAAATACTTTAACTGATTTTATTGAATTATTATTATTGATTTAAAGTTATGAGAAACTGTTTAGTGTAAATAACGCATTTATAGATAAAAAAATTAATATGTTTTCTTAGTATGCGTAAAATTTATAAAACATCAAACATATTAAAACAAAGGGAGTATAATAAAGCAATCATTTGTTTGAAATTTGTTTTGCAGCCATTTTATGAGGTTTTCTTTTTGTTTTTGGTTCATAATCATCTATATATCTATATATTATTTTTGCAGAATTTTAAGTTTGTTTCCAAACACTCCTAATCTAGATTTTTAAGTTTGTTTCCAAACACTCCTAATTTAGGATATTTGCCAATCAAAAATCGAAAAGTCACTTTACGGAAACAAATTAAATCGACAATAATGTATGATACACGAGTCTTAAAAGCTTCTTCCATATCCTAAATCTAAAATATTCTTCCTTCCTCCTAAATCACGGGTCTTAAAAGCTGATTACCTATTAGATGATCGAAAATATTCATCTTTCTTCCTAAATTATGGGTCTTAAAAGCTTCTTCTCTCTTCCTAAATCGAAAAGTCCCTCTATGGAAACAAATTAAATCGACAATAAACTCCTAAATCACGGGTCTTAAAAGCTTATTACCTATTAGATGATCAAAAATGAGAAAGGATTTTGATGTTTATGAAGTTTGTTATGTGGAAACAAACTTCTTCCATATTCTAAATCTAAAATATTCTTCATTTCTCCTAAATCACGGTTCTTAAAAGCTTATTACCTATTAGATGATCGAAAATGTTCATCTTTCTTCCTAAATCATGGATTTAAAAGCTTCTTCTCTCTTCCTAAATCGAAAAGTCCCTCTATAGAAATAAATTAAATCGACAATAATTTATGATACACGAGTCTTAAAAACTTATTACCTATTAGATGATCGAAAATATTCATCTTTCTTCCTAAATCATGGGTCTTAAAAGCTTTTTCTCTCTTCCTAAATCGAAAAATCCCTCTATAGAAACAAATTAAATCGACAATAAACTCCTAAATCACGGGTCTTAAAAGCTTCTTCTCTCTTCCTAAATCGAAAAGTCCTTCTATGGAAACAAATTAAATCGACAATAAACTCTTAAATCACAGGTCTTAAAAGCTTATCACCTATTAGATGATCGAAAATGGGAAAGGATTTTGATGTTTATGAAGTTTGTTATGTGGTTTAATGTCTTTTTTTTTAAATCTGTTAAGTTATCAGTTGTTGGTATTTTGTTTGGGTGTGGTATATTTGTATTACTATGATGTGCGTTTAACTTATCAAACAAAAATTATCCCATTGTCTTTTATATATTCGCTATTCTGAATAATCCGCTATTCTGTAGAACTACGTCATAGCATTTATATTCTCATATAAGAAACTGATGTATACAAAAATGAATCGTAGTCTATACTAAAGTTAGAGATTCAAACCAATTAAAACAAAGATAAAATACAAACAATACAAACATTAAAATAAAGTAACCACTGTGATATTCTAACAATACAAACGTTAAAATAAAATAAATATAAATTTTTTAAAAAAAAACATAGACCTGTGGTGTACCACGGGTTAAATCCTAGTATGCATGTATTTTATCTTATATTGTGATTTCTTATTATCTGTAGACGTTTTTGGTAATAAATTTTTTGAAAACTTTTATAATTTGGAAGATTATTTTAGATCTCGGTATAAAATTCTCTCAATTAACTAAACTTTTTTTATAAATATCAAATAAATTATTTGCAGTGCTTATAATGCTATATGTCTCTACTCCGGTATATTTTATATTGGCATAACATTTTAATTATAACATTCAAAATTTAGGCATTTACTAAAAACCAAAAAACAACTTACGTATTATAAGAAAGAATAATTAGCAAAAAAACAGAGAGAGAAACTAGAGAGATAAACTCTTTTTTTTCTTTCTACTAAAAGGCAATTTGCCCTAGCCGCTGTCAGTCTGTTCTGCTGCCTCTCCGGCATCCGACTTAGCCGGCATTGCGAGAGGTCTCAACCTCTTCCATCTTTTTGTGGGCTAACGGTGCTTCACCGTGGTGAAGTCTCCTCTTCAACAAGCTAAAGGGCTTTTTCTGTTCTTACGGTGGTGATTTTTCGGTAACTTCGTCTGCTCCGGTGGTGGTTCTTGCGGAGGAGTTCTTTGGGTCTTTTCGACGAGATCCAGATGCCTTCTTCTTCCCAGAAGCTTATGCGGTGGTTCCTCTTTCGGCTTTCGTGGTTGTTTTGGCTTGGCTCTGCATGCAGTGGTGGCATCGTCGATTCAAGCTCAGATCTGCAATAAGTGGCCCTATCGTGAAGATTTGGTGGATGTTTATTCCTTGATGTAGATCTCCTAGGGGTGGGAGATCTATTAGAGGGTTTAGTTTTTCTGGATAGATCTTCACTTTAGCGGTCTTTTCCCCTTTTCTACCGCTCTTGTTCTTGTGGTTTGGGTGCTTTCCCTCTTCGGTTCTAGGTTGTGGCCCGCCGAGTCTCTGTCTTCGTCAAGAGCTATCTTCTTCCTCCTCTCGTCTCGCTGCTGCTGGAGTGGTCCGGTTTAGTCTCCCTTCATCTTCTACGATTGAAGGTACCGATTTAGGCCTCAAAGTTGGCCGTCATACAAGGTCTTGATCTTCTATCGGCATAAAAAGGTTAAAGGTTTGGTGGAGAGTACCCCAAGGGTTTGTTGCTGTCTTTGTTGCAATCGAAGTGTGTGAAGGTTTTGACTGCTCGTTCTACTTGAGATCTCTTCTCATGCACCAGCGTTGGTTTACTGTGTCGTCGGAAGCTGCAGCAGTGGTGACCCTCGGCAGCAGCCCTAGCGGTGGTGACCCTCGGCGGCGGCCCTGTGCTGTATAGGGTTTACATCAACATTAGGTTTAGGTATTGGGCCAGTTTGGTAGTGGACTGACTTAGTATTGGGTTTGTTGTGTGTAATGGGCCGGTTGTGGGTGATGGATTAGATCCAATAGCTTTAGGTTAGGGGTCCAAACCAGACCCGTCCTGACTTTTTGGTTTGGCCCAAATTTTTTTTTTTATAATAAACCAAAAAACCTAAAAATATTTATTTAAATACAATGAAAAAGTTTTAGAAAAAAATTAAGTATTATGAGACTAGAAATTTACTAAATTTTAGTTTATGAAAGAAACCAAAAAAAAAAAGTCAAATGACGTGGAAATTTGTGGTTAGTACTATATAAACATTTTGCAACACATTTATTGTGATTTTTAACACAGAATAAGAGTATCAAATGGCGACAATATGCATATCACTATCTACCCAAATCTGGTTTTGGTGTATTTGAGGTAAGAGTAAAGACGTTTTGGAAGATGAAAATTGCAGAAATCTTTGACCGTATAAGAGTTAAGATTCTCAAATCCAAAAGATTTGATATGTATGAAAATAAATAAAAACTTCTAAAACTACGTCCTTCGAATTCCGAGAGATTTGCATGGGTTATGTGAACAAAGAAGACTTGTAATGCACTTTATTGTAGCATTTTGTCTTATATGATTGTACACAAAACAATAATAAAAAAGAAGATTAAAGATCAATCGAACCATAGATAATAAACTTTCATATAATTAACAAGTGTACTTAATTAAAACACTAAAACTAATCACTCTGTTAATGGGTTGTCATTCCTAAAATCCCGAGAAAAGTCGGCGTAAAGAATCTCATATTCAAGTGATACAGTCTACTTCCAACAGCTTTGGCCACTGTCACAACACTTCCAATGTCTATATTTTATTAATTAATAAATTACAAAATACTAATCATACCTTATGTTTGAGCTAACTTTGACATTAAATGTCGGTTTCTACAATTATTACACGAAAGATTCTCGTTAACCGTCATTTTCGGTTTTGTCGGCGTCCTCAGATTTTTATTATATGCAAAACTGCTGCTTGAAGTAATCTTGTGCGATGCCGCCAGGACCGGTTTTGAAGGTAAGCAGAGCAAACAGATGCTTACGGCCTTCATATTTATATAACAAAATTGGTTTTCATTTTGAAATTTTTTTTTTTAGTTTAGAAGTTAAACCAATATTTCTTTTAAAACAATTCTTTTTGGTTTTAATTTGCGGCCCATTAGAATTTAGGACCGGCCCTGGATGCAAGATACGAAAACTTAACCATATGGTTCTCTTTGACTGTTGGATTGAGACTTTGTCATTTGTTTACTTTCATCGAACGGATAATAATCATTCGAGTTTGGTTGTGTTAGAAATTTTTCTTTTTATGTTCTATAATTGATTACTAGGTGCCGTTCCCGCTTACACGTGGATAATTTATTTATAATTTTTTTTTGAATTTTACACTTTGATTAATGTGAAACTATGTATTTTTTTAATTTTTATTAGAGATATCGTTGTTGATATTTTGTTGTAATTTTTTTTGTCAATAAAATAAATTTTTGGAAGTTTAGTTTTACTATTTCATTATTTTGTATACGTAAACATATCAAATAAATTATATAATAATTTAATACATTGGAGTGTATAATCTATTATCAACAGTCGAGATTTCTCTTCATTAAAAATTGAATCTCATATTTGATCATCTTTTTTAAAAAAATATCATTTTCGTCACATTGAATTTTGAATAAAAACTGAATTCGACATCAAAATATGAAAAGATTAATGTGAGCAACTTTTTCGTAAACAAAAAAATTAATAAATTTTTCGTACAACAACATAAACCAAGTACACTACATATTCTTTTTTTTTTTCAAACTTTTGTTGTTTTTTATTTTTATTATGGTTAATGTCTCTTACATTTTTTCATATTTTGTTAAAGAAAAACGATTTAGAGATCAATTTCATTTATTGAACGATTTTCTACGGTCTGATATTTTTATTTCATATTAAATTTTTTATAATATTTATTTACTAAGCATTAAATATAATATGGCAATGTTAAACTAATTTTCTTAATATAAAAGTTGAATATTAGCATATAAAAAATTATATTTAATATAAAGATTTAAAAATTTATGTACAATTTATCTTAAATGATTTTGTTATTTTTAAATTGTCTTGTGCTAGAAACTAGTTTTTTTAAGAATACTTATATTTGTTTTTATAAATTTGAAATTTTTTATCACAAAAAATAATAAAATCTCTTTAAAATTTTGTTAATTCTTTATTATAAATTCAGTAAAAATATATTTATATGAAAAAGTGTTCTAAAACTTTATTGTGACAAACAAATTTTTTTAAATATTTTCTTAATGAAAAATGTAATATTAGTATAAAATATTATTTAAAATTTCTTTTGATTTATTTATGAAAACAAATATAAACATAGTTAAAAAAAATTTTGTAAAAAATATTGTTTTAATTCATTTTTACCATGTCATATTTTTTTGAAATTATATCATAATAAAATTGGTGAGAATAATTTTTGTCGTGACACATAAACAAAATTTAAAAAATAAGAGATCACACATGAATACATTCATGACATAAAAAAGTGTTTTGACCCGGAACGTTTTTGATTATCTGATCTCATATATTTCTTTTCGGATATTAATTTGGAGAAGTACCTCAACTTCCTTTTCTTTATATCCTCATAAATATCTTCACTTGTAAAGATCTTTTGACTAAAATGTTTTCAAAAAAAGATCTTTTGTCTATAATATCCGCAATGACATGAAACTAAGTTTTTATATAGGGTTTGGTAATAGTCTCATCTTTTTGAGGTAATCCATATTTTGCTTTGTACTAACTTTAAAACCGTGGGTATGAAGTATATATGAACCAAAGAATGCTATATATATTTTTGTTTTGTATATTATAAATATATAGACCCTAAATTATAGCTAAACATAGTCAATTAGGGTTCTAAAAAATTATGAGCGCCATTTTTATTGAATTTAATAGAAAAAGTAATTATAATTTTATCATAACTGAATTGCAATACAACCAACATTTTCATGAATCAGAACTGAAGCTATAAAATAACAAATGTAAATAGTAATATGTATGTATGTGCGTCCACTTTACTAAATTTTCTATCATCATTTGTCCCTTAGAAAACACTAAGTATTTTCTTGAATTATGAATCTAAAAAATTTTAGTTGTTGATCAAATACATAATTTAGCTCGAAATTATTCTTGTACAAAAAACAATTTCCTTGTTTTTGTATGAGATTGCTCAAATCAGAATGTCGATGTCGTTAAAGGCACCTTTTACTTTTCTTTTTAATATAATCGTCTTTTCAAAGAACAAAAATCAGAAAATACAAAGAATATATATATATATATATATATATATATATATATATATGTAGTTTAGTTGTACGGTGATAAAAATATTACTTTGTTAGATCAATTTCTCTATTGCTAGAAGCATTGAGATCTACCACGTGTATGACAGATTAACAGTTCAAGCCAAAGCTTTTAATTAGTTTCTGTACGTGGAATGTATTTTGTATTAGATTTCAATAATCAAATTAAAGATATTCTCTACGAAAATGTGTGAATTCAAGTAAAATAAATGGGTACCATATGATTTAATTAATTTATAGGTAACAAGTGGATACATGCGAACCTTTTTGACAGTTTAGAACCAGCCAGACATGAGAAGCTTCGATCCATCATTTTCTGACGGTTTTGATCATATGCATTTAGTATTCTTTTTTAATACCAAAAAAAAAAATATTGATCAAAGTTCAGAATTTTTAGTAACAAAACAAAAAAAAATCTCATCAAAATATTAAATTATACATAACAAAAAGGAGTATAGTTGATGAAAAATAAATTGCGATAATAGTTGATTCGATGGGGTAACATATTAATCCATGTATGATTACAAATCAACACTCGCCATCAATTTAACTTTATACATTTTTCATTTTACACGTTGGTCTATATCCACTATCAAGTCTCTAGGACAGCTCAAAGTGAAGATCATTGAAGTTTAATACAAAGGGCACTTTGTGATATTTTAGGATATTTTGATGAATCGAAAAATTTGTGGACCAATACAAATTATTAAATTTGGGTTAGATCTGGTATTAAGAATTTGAAATTGAACTATTAGTGAACCAAACCGATCGGGTCAAGCATATTGGCGGATAATTGCGGAATATCTAACAGTTTTTTTATTTTCTTTCTTTTACTGAGATCGTATTACACATTCATACGATATGAAGAAAGTTTTGGAAAAGTTTCAAAACAATTTTTTTTTGTTGTTGAAAATAATCGAAAGGAATGAAAAAGCTCAACTAAAAATGGCTATTATGTGGTTTGTGAAGACCATTTTGTCGATCATTTTGTTGGCACACTCACATAACTGTTTAATAAAACAAAAAAAACTTTGGCTTTCCAACTATTTCGAAGGACGCCGCTTTCTAACTAAAATTTTATTTATAAATTAAGCTATTTGATTATATATACTCTTGGTTTGGGAAATACTTTTGTTTATTTAATCATTTAAAAGTCCTTTTCAGTTGTTGGCGAAAAAGAAATTGTCCTTTCCAATTAGAGAACTTCTTCTTTTTTTCATTGATCACGATTCACGTCAAACCCCATTAGATGATTCTTATTTTTACATTTTTATATTGGTCACATCAATCCCGTTAAAATTCTTTATAAAAAAAAGTTCTAAAGAATTATCCATACAAAACGAATTTAACTGTTCACAGTAAATAAATTAATCTTTAACAAACAAGACCACAATACATACATATCAACCCATACATAGAGTGTAAATGGTGACATTTAAAAAAAATTATGCTAAATTCAGCTAGATTCAATAATTCCGCAATTACTATTTGCAATGTAATAAAAAATCTACCAGATTCAGTTAGATTCAGCAATTCAACAAAAAATATATTGCAAGATTTAGTTGAATTCAGCTAGATTCAATAATTTTTTTAAATACCAAATGATGTATAAATATGTTTATTTTGGATAATATATTGAATAACAGCGGATATTTGAATTAGAAAATATATCGAATATATATATATATATTTTTTAAATGAATTGGATATATGAATATAATATATATGATTTCGGATATTTAAAATTATTATCAAACACGTAAAGATATTATCATATTTGGATATTTTATATAATTACAAATAATTTTGGATAATTTACAGATATTTTTATTTGAAAAAAAATAATTTTTTTTTTATAATTTTAAAACTTTTAGATAATTTAGATAGTTTTATTACTTTTAAAACAAATTTCTTGTTCATGTATTTTAAGTTTATTTGTTTGGTATGGTTCAATTTGATATTTTCATAATTGTATGTACTAGTATAATTTAAAGAATACTATAAGAATGTTTTTTCTAAACAGAAAATTCAACAATTAGCGTAATTTTATTGAAACAAAACTTTGGATTAATTTACTCTATTTGTAAGATAAATTCATTTTTAATTTTTTTAAATTGCAAATTTTCTCGTTAAATTATGTTGTTATTTTATGTTTGATAAAATTATTAAATATATAATTTAATATTTTGTTATTTTATTTAACTAATAAAATTAATTAAATAACTTTTATAGGTTTATATAAATATTTATTTAAAAAAAAAGAATAAACCAGATTCAGGTGTTACCATTTAAATTTTAAAATATTCTGCCAGATTTTGTAAGAAATCACTAAGAATTCAACTAAATTTTATAATTTAACAAATTTCAACCAGATTTCGTTGTTATAAACGATAATAGATGTTAGTCTATGCATGATAACCTCCAATGTCTCTTTTTTTTTCTACATCAATGACTTGGATCTTGATTAGGTGTAGTTTTTAGTTACTTTCTTTATCCATTTTGGTCTGAGCAAAAGATTTTCACAAATGCTTACATGTTGTAATTATGTGTCTGTATATTATAATATCCGGAGGTTAACACTACAAGAAAACCCGATTTTAGCGTCGAAATATAGCGTCGAAAATATTTCGACACTAAATTAGCGTCGGATTAGCGTCATAATTGTGTGACCTGCAACTTTCGATGTTATTTCGATGCTATATAGGGACGAATAAAATCGACGCTAAATCGATGCTATATAGCATCGATTTAGCGTCGAAATGCCGTCTAGAGGCTCCATTCGACGCTAAATCGACGCTAAAATAGCGTCGATTTAGCGTCGAAAATATACCATCGTATTAGCATCGAATATTGCATCGAATTTGGTAGGTAGGTGCCATATTAAAAACGTTTTCACCTACTTATGTAGCGACGGTTTTGTTAATCGCAAAAACGAGGCTAAGTCGATGGTAATTCGACACAACTTTATTTGATGCTAATTCGATGCTAAATTTGCGATGCAAAATCGACGCTAAATCGCTGCTATAATCTCCTATATATACCCTCCCTTCCTCAGACCAAGAAACCATCGAGAAATTTTAAAAAAAATTTTAAAATAAAAAAAAAATTTAATTTTAGAAAAACAAAATTTTTAATTTTTGAAAAAAAAATGGGCGATATATACGAACTCAGACGCTGGATGTATCATCGTAAAGATGAAAATGGAGGGTTTTCAGAAGAGTTTCTCAACGGCCTTGAAATTTTCATGGCTCAAGCGAGTAGTGTGCCTACAATTCAACGGACCGGTTTCATGGTGTGCCCGTGTCGGAAGTGCAAAAATTCGAGACCGCAGACAATTGATACAGTTGGTACGCATTTATTTAATAGAGGGTTTACACCTGAGTATTATGTTTGGTTTTATCATGGTGAGGGATATGAAGATGAAACTTCGGGTAGTACTAGTTACCAACCTATGAATCAGGGTTATTCGAATGAGCAATATGATCAGCATCAATTTGTTATAGAAAATGATCATGATATCGGGTTAGAGCATAATAGGTTCGAAGAAATGGTAACCGATGCATTTCCTGGAGTTATGTCTACTCCTGATGTTGTTGAGGAACCCAATGTAGATGCAAAAAAATTCTATGATATGCTTGATTCTGCAAACCAACCAATCTATGAAGGTTGTAGGGAAGGTCTGTCTAAATTATCATTGGCATCTAGGATGATGACAATAAAGTCTGATCATAATCAATCTGAGAGTTGCATGGATGATTGGGCAGCTCTTCTAAAAGAATATTTGCCAGAGGGTAATCAAGCTGCTGAGTCATACTACGACATACAAAAACTAGTCTCTAGTTTAGGATTACCTTCGCAGATGATAGATGTTTGCATTGACAATTGCATGATATTTTGGAAAGATGATGAAGATCTACAGGAATGTCGATTTTGTCACAAACCAAGATTTAAGCCCCAAGGAGCTGGTAGAAGTAAAGTGTCGTACCAGCGAATGTGGTACCTACCCATAACAGATAGGCTACAAAGGTTATATCATTCGGAACGAACAGCTGCATCAATGAGGTGGCATGCGGAACATTCAACTATTGAAGGAGAAGTTCATCATCCTTCTGATGCAAAAGCTTGGAAACACTTCAAATCGGTACACTCTAATTTTGCTAAAGAGAAGCGCAATGTTTATCTTGGCCTATGTACAGATGGTTTTAGTCCGTTTGGTATGTCTGGCAGGCAATATTCTTTGTGGCCGGTTATATTGACACCTTATAACCTTCCGCCTGATATGTGCATGCAGAGGGAATTTTTATTTTTGAGTATTTTAGTCCCTGGTCCGAAGCATCCAAGAAGATCTATTGATGTGTTTTTACAGCCGCTGATTCACGAGTTGAACTTGTTGTGGTCTCATGGGGTTCAGACTTTTGATTACTCCAGGAAAAAGAATTTTACCATGCGAGCTGTGCTTATGTGGACGATAAGCGATTTTCCAGCGTACGGAATGTTATCTGGTTGGACAACACATGGTCGGTTATCATGTCCGTATTGCCAAAATGAAACAAATGCCTTCCAACTTAAAAATGGTAGAAAATCTTGTTGGTTTGATTGTCACCGCAGGTTTCTCCCTATGAACCATCCGTACCGGGGGAACAGGAGACTATTCACAAAGGACAAACGTGTACGTATCCCACCACCTCCATATCTTTCAGGAGAGCAAATTGAAGGTCAACTTGATTTTTGGGGAGCTCAGGATACAGCAAAACGTGGTGGTAACTGGCTTAATATCCCGGCCAATCTTCCAGATCGATACCTTGTTGAACATAATTGGCATAAGAAGAGCATTTTCTGGGATCTACCGTACTGGAAGGATCATCTATTGCGCCACAATCTTGATGTCATGCACATTGAGAAAAACTTTTTCGATAACATCATGCATACCATCTTAAACGTTTCAGGCAGGTCTAAAGACAACGTGAAGTCTAGATTGGATTTGCCTCTTATATGCTCTAGATTTGAGTTACATCTCACGGGAGATGGTAGAGCTCCAGTCCCTATCTTTAGATTATCAAACGAAGGCAAATCAACATTCTTCAACTGGGTTTCCACCGACGTAAAGTTTCCAGATGGATACGTGTCAAAACTCTCTAAGTCGGTAGAGCAAGGGAAAAAATTTTCTGGCATGAAGAGTCATGATTGTCATGTGTTTATGCAGAGATTATTGCCTTTCGCCTTTGCAGAGCTTTTGCCAACAAACGTGCATGAATCACTTGCAGGTATAATTTCTATGATGATATATAAATATCTAAACAAATGATGTGTGAAAAATTATATATATTTTTTTATGATATTCAACTTCGGTTTTAGGTGTTGGAGCATTTTTTCGAGATCTGTGTGTGCGAACTCTGACTGAAGATGGAATTCAACAACTAAAACATAACATCGCAATATTGTTGTGCAACTTAGAGAAGATATTTCCTCCATCTTTCTTTGATGTTATGGAGCATCTTCCTGTCCATCTTCCTCACGAAGCCGATTTAGGAGGGCCCGTTCAATTTCGTTGGATGTATCCTTTCGAGAGATTCATGAAACACTTAAAAGGAAAGGCAAAAAACCTGGCTAGGGTTGAGGGATCAATCGTTGCGGGAAGTTTAACCGAAGAAACCTCTCATTTCAGCTCATATTACTTCTCTCCCACTGTCCGGACACGAAAAAGAGCTCCACGTAGGTACGACGATGGTGGCATCGCGCAAGCGTATCCGGTTTCAGATGTCCCAGATATATTCTGTGCAGTTGGTAGACATGCCGGAATCACAAGAGAAGAAGATTGGGTCTCATACGAAGACTACAATTGTGCACACACATATATTCTCTTACAATGCGATGAAGTTACCCCATTTTTGAGGTACATATTATAATTACCAACTATGGACTGATGTCAAAAGAGTTATCTTCGTACTTATATATGCTTTGAAAACATTTATTATAACTATATTTTCTCGTAGTGAATTCATTCGCCAAGTTGTCGAGGCTTTCCCAAATGCATCCGCCGATGAGATTGAAAAACGTAAAGATCTCCACTTTGCTAAATGGTTGAAAACTCAAGTAAGTTAAAAACAAAATTATATATATCTAGTTTCCATTAAAACCTATATATACAATTTGTGTTTATTATTTTTACAATGTGCATACTATATTTGCCAGGTTGATTATGGAGACACGTCATATCCTGTATGGTTTAGAGAGTTAATCCAAGGTCCATTGGGAAAAGTTACGTCATCTCCAATGTATTTTACACGAGGTTATGTGTTTCATACATTCGAACGTGGAAAAAACAGAGCAACTGCAAACTATGGTGTGGTAGTTCGAGCGGGGGACACGGATTTTTATGGCATTATACAAGACATTGTTCAAGTGCAATTCCCTGGTTTGGTTAACTTAAAGTGCACCCTTTTGAAATGCGAGTGGTTTGATCCAGTTGTCGGGCGAGGGATTCGAGTAGGAAAGTTTGGTGTCATCGATGTTAACGGATCCCGTTCTTATGCAAAGTACGATCCATTTGTCCTTGCATCACAAGCGGATCAAGTTTGTTTCATACCATATCCACGTGTCAGAAAAACAGGGATTTCATGGTTATATGTGCTTAAAATAGCGCCCAGAGGAATGATAGTTGAATCCGACGACGCTCCTATGCAATATGAAGCTGCCGTGGATCTAACAACTCCAGAACAAGAAATAGACAACATCATTCTTATAGATCCGCAAAATCGAGAAGCTGAAATTCTTTCGGAGGCTACCGATGCTGAAAACCCGGAAGACGAGTTCGCAAACGAGAGTGACGAAAATACCGATGAGAATGACGAGGACTCAAATGACGATTCGGAGTGAAGCATATGCATGTGTTTTATTTGGATTTTTGTTTTGATTTCATTTGTTTCGGATAATTTTAATTTGTTATTATACTATATTTTCTATTATTATTAAGTTTTTTTTTTCAGAAAAATAAGCCGATTTAGCGTCGAATTAGCATCGAATCAGATCAATTCGACGCTAATTCGACGCTAAATAGCGTCGCATTAGCGTCGAATTGATCTGATTCGATGCTAATTCGACGCTAAATCTAACACATTTTATTTTTGGGTACTTAGGGTATAGAATAAAACATTTAAAAGTCAACAATTACGAGTTTACATATAATATCATAACTAATTTCGGAACTAAATAGGTATTTTAAAATTTCAAAAGTTTTAAATTTTTAAGCATATACAAAGATTGAAAAGGATAAGATAGTTCTCGTATAAATGTTTTATTCTATACCCTAAACCCTAAAAACAGAATTTGTTAGATTTAGCGTCGAACGAGATGAATTCGACGCTAATTCGACGCTAAATCTACCAAATTCTGTTTTTAGGGTTTGGGGTATAGAATAAAACATTTAAAAGTCAACAACTACGAGTGAAGCATATATATTATATAAACTGATTAATTTAATTGCAAACAACTAAGTTCATATAATTATACTTTTAAACAACAGCATATAAGTCTTAGATTTCTATAAACTATATTGGTTTACATATACTATCATAACTAATTTCGGAACTAAATAGGTTTTTTAAAATTTCAAAAGTTTTAATTATTCGGTAGTAACAAAGATTGAAAACGATAAGATAGTTCTCGTATAGGTGGCGGTTTCTATACCCTAAACCCTAAAAACAGAAATTTTTAGATTTAGCGTCGAATTAGCATCGAATCAGAGGCTTGCGACGCTAAATCGATGCTAAATAGCGTCGATTTAGCGTCGAAAGCCTCTGATTCGATGCTAATTCGACGCTAAATCTAAAAATTTCTGTTTTTAGGGTTTAGGGTATAGAACGGTAAAGGTGTCGGATTTTGTATAATCCGATGCAAAAACGACGCTAAATTCAATTAATTTGGTTGAACCGAAGGCGGCAAACCAAAATTTTTTATACTTGTTTTGTTTTACCAATTCAATTTAGCGTCGAATTAGCGTCGAATCTATTTTAGATTCGACGCTAATTCGACGCTAAATTAAAAACTTTCACTAAAATCGCGGTAACCATTTATTGTGCGTGGGAATCCGGAAAAGATGAATAATTTGGTTTTTAATTAAATCTGACGCTATTTCGACGCTAATTACGTCGAATTAGCGTCGAAATAGCGTCAGATACTGTAATAAAACTCAAAACCTGCAGACTTCTTCTTCTTCCTCATTTTCGATTTCTCAAACACATCATCATTCTCTCTCGGCGACCTCTCTCTCTCTCCCGTCTTTCCGGCGACCTCTCTCTCTCTCTCTCCCGCCGCCGCCATCTCCTCTCTCTTTCTCACACTCCGGCGACCTCTCTCTCTCTCTCTCTCTCTCTCCCGCCGCCACCATCTCCTCTCTCTCTTCTCACACTCCGGCGACCTCTCTCTCTCTCTCTCCGCCGCCGGCGACCACCTCTTCCCTCCCCGCGAAATTCTTCTCCCTCTCCACCACCTTCGAGATCTACATGGTAATTTTTTTTTTTTTTGTTAATAATATTATGTTAAGTTTGATTTAGGAATTTGTAGAAAATAGAATAGATTTTTAGGAATTTGAATGGATTTGTAGGAATTGAATTGGATTTATAGGAATTGAAATGGATTTGTAGTAAATAGAATTATGTGTTTGTATTTATAAAATTTATAAAGTCATGAATTTATGAAAATTATTAATAAATGATTTTAAGAATTTTAATTTTTCAAAACATATACATTTGTGTAAAATATAATAAAAATCATTTGATCTATAATTTAGAAATTTAAATAAATATTTATTTTAAATAAAAACGATTTTATAAGTAATTTTACATTTATACTCTATAATTATGAACTTATAAAAATAAATTTTTAAAAACATTATAACAAAACAAGTTTACAAATTATGTTCATATTTTATATACAAAATTTAAATTTTTTTAGCATTTTTGGAATTATTTTTACAAATTTTATATTTATTTATGAATTTATATGTTTTCTATTTTTATTTATTATTTTTTTTGGTTTTATAGGCGGATCCACCACCTTCCTACGGACAGTTATTTGGCGAGGATGCTACGATTCCTGGATACGATGGTCGTCGCGGATCAGGATCAGGATCAGCGTCGGGTTCGCAAGCTGCGACATATCGTCCACGACCTCCACCACGAGGTCCACCACGTGTTGCACCACAAGCTCCGCCACCGCCACCGCCTCAGCCAGAGCCAGAGACACAGACAGAAGAAGACACAGCAGACCCTTCTGATGACCACCAAGAGCCGCCACCGGCAAACGCGCCTCTCATGATGCGGATTATCGAGCTTCTCCGCCAACCTGGACGAGAGACACGGGTTAGGACTCTCCATCCGATGAGGCCTCCTGGTACTTTATGGTATGATTATATCTTTTACAATATTACTAATATAGGTTATTTAATTTTTAATTACAAATTATAATTAGATCATTGTAAATTCTTGTTTAACAGGTTTAGCGATAACAAGGTATCGCGTTCGGTCACCAAGGCCATCGCGGCCTATTTCACTATGCCCCATGCTAATTGGAGCCAGACGCCGCAGCATGTGCGGGATATTTGGTTCGAATCATGGGCGGTAAGTCTTTTTATATTATTTATTTTTAATTATTAAAATATTTTATTTTAAATATATTCATAATATTATTCGTATTTTTTGTAGCAAGGGTGGCATTGGGAAGAAGCTCGTACTTTCGAAGTGCGAGCAGAGTTCGAGCATAAGGCGCTAAAGCGTCTCAACGGTTACGTCGGTAACTTGAAGAAGACGTGGCGCGCGAAAGGCGATGAGGCGAAGCCGATAGGGATGGATCCTGATGTTTGGTCGGGTCTAGTGCAGTTCTGGGAGAATCCCCATTCGGTGGCTAAATCGGGGAAGTGTTCTATAGCCCGTCTCACGCCAGTGGCCGAAGGAGATGGACCTTCAAAGCATTGTGCGGGTCAAACATCGTACGCCACAGTACGACTGAATATGGTAATTTATTTGATTTCTTTGTATTTTAAATATTTATATAATTTATATTTAAGTTTTATTTTTGTTTATTTTTGTTTAACAGGCTGATGGCGGTGATCTTCCTCCGATGGTTAAAGTGATGGAGAAAACTCATCGGAAGAAGGATGGGACGTTTGTTACCGCTCAAGCGGAACGAACGTTCAACGAGTACAACGCACGACTGGCAGAGCTAGACGAATCTGTCCAGTCTACGATGGGTGTCCAAGATTTGGATCGACTTTACGAAGAGGTAATTTTTTTGATTTTTTTAATATATTTAAAATTATTTTTTATTACAATTTTATTCTATAACATTTTTATTTTATAGGTTGCACCGAAGAAGAAAGGACGAACGATGGGTGTTGGATCCATCAGAGATGTTCCAGCAGCTTGTTCGTCGGCTCGATATTCTTACACCGCGGGTCCGTCTCAGCCGCAATTGACCAGGCAGTTGGAAACTGCTAATTCTAGGATTTCGCAGCTAGAGACTAACCTTTCAGCAATGACCAGTCTCTTTAACATCATTGCAGTGGATAATCCGGCATTAGCAACTGCCTTGCAAGGGCTTCAGTTTCCTCCACCGCCTCCTCCACCTGACGGTCCTACGCAATTCGAGCAAGAATCCGAAGAGATGATCCGGGAAGATGTCATCAACCTAAGAACCCAACAACAAGAGTAGATTAGGATTTTTATTTCATTTGTATCGCATATTTTGTTTTATAATGTTTTTAATTTTTAATATATTTTTATAATATTTTTAATATATTTTTATAATTTTTTTTAAAAAAAAAAAAATTACAAACGACGCTAAATCGATGCTATTTAGCGTCGAATCAGCGTCGAACATGTCGAAAGTGATGACGCTACTTCGACGCAAAATAGCATCGATTTAGCGTCGATACGTTGCATCGAGACACTGTGACGCTAAATCGATGCTATTTTGCGTCGAATTAGCGTCGAAAAATTAGCGTCGATTTAGCGTCGTAATTTGTTTCGACGCCAAATAAGCGTCGAATTAGCGTCGAAATGAATTTAGCGTCGACGTTTTAGCGTCGAAAATTATTTCGACGCTAATTTGACGCTAAAGGCTTTTAGTGTTTAATTAGCGTCGAATTATGCTGACGCTAAATGTCTGTTTTCTTGTAGTGTAACACCATAAATTTTTATAAAAAACTCCAAATGTAAAAAAAAAAAAATCTCTCCACATGTATAACGAATCCTCTTGAACCACAAGATAATTTGTATTTTCTTAAACTAAACAAAAATGTTTACTGTCGTAATCAAAATTATTATGTTTGCATTAGCGTTTATATTTTGAAAATATATGCTATTAAAAAAGTTCTATTTTCACATATTTAAATAGTTACGTACATAGAAACACATAAGCAAGAAACGATGTTTTGTTCCAATGCTTTGTCGATTTGTCTCGTCGCCCACTACTGTCCGGAGCTGTACTTGTAATGACCAGATTGGGTTAATTTCAGGCACAAAGCCATACATTTTTCTTTAATTATATTCTATAATTTTTCTTAATATAACAATTTAAGATTCTTAATATCCACGACAGAACATGCAAATAGATGAAATGGAACAAAGAAAACGAATAGGATTAGTGCAGAGCGAATTGAACTTAAGAATGAATGACTTAAAAAAATATAATAGCTCTCAAATTTAATTAATTTTTAATTTACGATAAAGCTTAATTACATGTACGATTTTCTTTCTTATTATTTTTTTTGTAAGACAAAGCAAAAAAAAGATGCAGCATTTCACACCCATTTTTTTAAACCGTAATTTATGTTGTATAACCAACATACACCATTATAGTTCTTGTAGATTTTCTATTAAAAAAAATATAACTAGATAAGTTTAGTTTTTTTTTGTTCTTCTTATACGGGAATTCTAAGTCTAGAATTAAAAATATTGATTAAACCTCTCTACACAAATAGTTACATCCACCAAGTCATATCAACTATAGCTATATATTCGAATTTAACATCCCTAATAAAAAAAATTAGAAAACCATGATGCTTTAATTGTCTAAAGATCATATACAAGTTGTAGACAAAATTCAACATGACAGTAGACCTACATGTCATGAGACGTGAATATACATCTATATGTATATACATATATATATATATGTCAGAATTTTATAAAATTATGTAATCTCTAAATTAAGTTTAAAAAAATCGCATTTTATGCATAAGACCCACACACAATCGTATGTGGGGATAACCTTTCAAATGGCACCATTTTCTGCGGTCTTGATTTATTATAGGCTTGAACATAATTTTTTATATATATATATTCCCATTAAACAAAAAAAGGAATTTCAGACTCTCATAAATTATACATTATCACAACATAAGTCAAACCCTTTGACAAGACAGTCGTTGGTGCAGATACTATTTTTGTACTTATTATAACTAAGTAGCATGGATATATACTTAAAAACGTGGGTTCATGTACCTCTAACTAAATGCATGTAACAACATACTTTGAACCAAGGCAGTGTTCGTCATAGTCATTTTATTCTTCTCCATCAAAAGATTAGCTTAAATAAAAATGATCTCTTCCTTTCCATTCTTTTTCAAATTCCGTTTTTTCAGCTATGTTCATTCATCATCGTAATAATTTGTCACCAAAATGTATGTGTGTGTGTGTTTTTTTTTTGGTAGACAGTGTATGTATGTGTTTTTTATATAGAAAAAAATATCAACTTTCGTCAAATAATTTGTAATGGAACATTTGATCATTGATATATCCTTCCATGCCAAATGAAGAAAAAACTGAAAACTCTTATTCGTATGGATTGATAGCTACGCACAATAATTTTTGGATTGAAAATAGAAATTGGAAACATTTTGAGTAATTTGCATTGATATAGTTATTCTTTTTGTGAATATGGGTTTTTTGCTCTTCGGATCAATAGCTTAAGAGCCTCAAGTATATTGAGCTAACATGCTTTTGAATAGAGAGATAACGAGAGACTTATCACCTAATCGCTAAATGGATGATCACGTTTAACTTTGAATATTTTGAAAACTACCCTCCAAAATGCATTTAGTGGACGATGCAATATTTATCCTTGAGTTGAAAGATTCGGATTGCAATTTCATTCATGGTTGATCACTATGAAACTATCAACAAATGTGACATTTAAAAGCTATCTTTTTGTCAGTAATACTAATATATGGTTTAGCTAAGAATGTTCGTATTGATAAACTTCTCCTTGTGATGCGTGATGGTGGACGAAGTAGTTTTCATAGCTACTTTTATCTTGTAGTGTTAGAAGAAAAATTATTTTCTTTTCATCTTCTTTTCATTAATAGAATTCCTATGTTTATCTATGTATACTTCTGAACGGGAATTCTCGTTCCGATACTATCCCCAAACAGAAATCGATAGTTTGTACTATTTGAGAATTATATCCACCCTTGTATGTATTAGTTAATTAGTTGTGAAATTTTCTTAAAAAGGCTGTGTCTTTTGCCATGCACTCTGCATCTTTTAGGTTCACGGAGGATTAGAATTAGTGTTGTTATTGTTGATAACTAATAGACCACATATTTTTATATATCGAAACCCATTATGTCATGTAAATTCATTGAACCCAAACCTAAATTGGTGACAAATGAAAGAATCCAACCCTCTAGTAACTGGCTAGTATAATTTTTTCAAATTATATTGAATAAAATATCAAAAATGTTCAGGATGTACAGCTGACATTATTTTTACATATAAATATATAATTCTGAGTGATGCCCATAATAATTAAATAATAGCATAACTACCACTACTACTACTACTACTACTACAATAAGAGGGATTATTGCTTGTAACAACCCAAACAACTAATCATTTAAAAAAAAATCAATACCTAGGATAAATAATAAAAGATATTTTTTTCCAATAATTTAAACTAAAATAAATCTATTTTTTCAATTGCATCATTTTTTGTATTATATTTATAGGCACAACAAAGCCGATTAGACTTTTTCATCTGTACGTCTCTCCGTATGATTGTCGTTCGCTTGTCTTTTGTACATGCACGAAACTATATGGTGACATCTCGATAATCTATAGCTTGTGTTTAGATACTTGAATAATTAATACCCAATCTATGTAGCTTAAAAATGACTTGTCCGAATCAATAGGTTTAAACGGGACCATATGTAATAATTAGAATAGGGATCATGTGATAATATATCACGGGACCATCAATGGGTGGTTCATTTGGTTACACATATTTGATCAAAGTGCATTTTTAGAATTATGAGGTCGGTCGTGTTGAAAAGTCGAACCGAGGTGGATTATTTTTGATGCCCTAAACGCTGAGTCATAAATGTTGTAGCTAGTCATTGAGTTATATATATTCAAAAGGAGTCGTCCGCTTGATAAAATAATGAGATTTCTTGCTAATTTTCGTTAATAAGGTTCTAAATGATTCCGATTGTGACCAACTAGAGTAGCTTAGCATGCCACTAGTACTATAAAAATGACCTCGAATATCAGTATTGGTTAAAGTTAATATACGTAAGATACGACGTAAGTGAATATAAAGAAAAAGAAAAAGAAAAAGCTAAGGTTATGGAGAGGAGACCAATAGCCATAGAGTGAAGGTGGGTAAAGTGGAATGATGAGTTAGATTATGAACAATGTATGCAAGTTGGTCACTTACATTACAAGTGCATGCATGCCTTTAATGTTGACCCATCTACACACACCGGCCTATACATTAATCTAAACTGATAGATAGGGCCATATATATCAAATATGTTGAGAAACCGTACTGTTTATATGATATATGTTGTATCTATGTGGAGAAAACAAACATGTTGTGTATATAAGCGTTTGTTATACTGTTGAAACAACGACAACAAAAATCTTTAAAATACCACACTTTGAAATTTTGTTTTCAAACATACCGTCAAAAGTTTTGTATTCCAAAATTGCCATTAAAATTTTTAGTTTTCTAATAACACCACAAACATTTAAAATGATTTGAAGGGTTTGTAAATTAAATGTTTGGACTTAGATTAACTATTTTAGATTTAAGGTATACTTTTGGGATAACTGCAAAAATGTCATTTTGGTGTGTTCATTTTCAAAATTGTCACTATGGATTGTCTATTTGCAAAAATGTCACTAATTATGGATTTTTAAAACTAAAATCTTAAAATTCTAAACCTTCAAAAATGTTTTGACCCCTAACAAACTCTAAACCCTCAAAACTAAACCATAATACAACATAGTTAACCCAAATATAAATGATATAATGAATAAATAATTTTGGAAAAATAGTATTTTTCCAAAGATTTTTAAAAATTTGTATTTTTGAAAAATAGCACTTCAAAAATGACATTTTTCAAAATTTCTCTTATAGTTTTTGGGTTTAGTTATGGTTATGAATTTAGTTTTGAAGGTTTAAATTTTAATTTTAGTTTTGTAATGTTTTTGGAAAACCAAAAGTTTTGGTGATATTTTTGTAATATAAAATTTTTGATGGTATATTTGGAAACAAAACTTCAAAATGTGGTATTTTTGAGAATTGTCCTCATTTGTTTTTGTTTCAATGTAATAATAATAATAGTAGTACTTTCAATTTATGTATAATAATAATTTGACAAGAAAGATGTAAATACATATGATATACATGAATACTATCTTTTACTTATTTTGTTAAAAGTTTATAAATAATTTCATCTTAAAAAAGAAAGAAAAGACTATTTGTTGATGCAAAATTCTCGAAGCGATCAGCCATGCTTGTAATTTACATTGGTTAATAAAACTGACATTATCGCCTCCTTCCATTTCACTCACCAGGTTGCTTTTCAGAAGGGCATTAACAGCCAAGCAATGGATCTGCAGGATGCATGCATGAAGATATCTACTGTGAATGTAAACCAATCAAGTCCAAAATTCCCCAGAGTTGCATAGGAAATGTCAATAACTGCACAAAAACACTACTATGAATAACTACATTTCTACTTTACAAATATAACCTACAAGGGCATATCTTGACTGGGAAATCCTCCGATCCAACCACTGAAAAGCTGCTGCACAACGGAACATTGCTATTTTTGCTGCTGGACGTTGCCAGAAGACAGGCTATGCACACATCCATACATACATATTTTTCAGTGCTTGGGTCAAATTAACATTTATCATAACAGAACAAAAAAAAAGAAAGAGAAGTAGCCACACTATTTTAATCAGGAAAATGAGTTTACCTGTATTCGCTTATCGCTTTTTGTATCTTCGGGATGGTCAACATAATCGACCTGATGATTAGCATTTAGACTGTTGTTGTAGGTAATGATTTTAGATCTTACCTGGAAAAGGATACCATCAGACAATGACTCGAGTGACAATTCTTGACAACTATCTCTAAACTCTCTCTCTAAGGCAGAAGATAATAATTCCTTCTCACAATGAGGATTGACTACCACGGCAGACATATAAAACATATATAGCACGCCCTGTTGAGGATCAAAACCTTCCTTAAACTTTAATTGCATGAAGTAGAACTCCTTTCAATCAGAAAAGGTGTAGTCATGTTTCTTTTTCAAAATGAAGTTCTACCTGTTATACAAGTAGAGAAGTGGAATTGAATTCTCGAGGTAGTGACATTCAGTTGTAGTTTTCATCTCAAGTTCGCCAATTTCCCATCCGTCTAGGATGTTACCCTGTTTGGCCATGCGTACCTGCCAATGTGAGCTAATCAAAGCTTCTTCAGGTCTCCTAAGATATGAATCTAAACCTCCTCTTCCCTGACAGACTTTTTTATTCATCTTGTGAGCATCAATATGATTTGAAGATCTTGAATCACAAAACCTACAATTTAAGAAACTTTTAAAAGCAGTGGAAGTTATATTGCACTACATTTTGTTCTTGTTGTAAGATGAACTTTAGGAGAATAAATACCATTACGCACCTTCGTTTTTTCTTCTTCTTCTCTAGAGTACCTTTCCATTTTCGTTTTTTCAGTTCAAGCCATCCTTGGTAATCGACGTTATTGTCAATGTTCTGAAATGAGATATCATGAAACTTTGGATCCCAGTTCTCTTTCTGTTCACATTCATACTGCCTTTTCTCTACTTCTAATGAGATATCATTAGAAGGAGACAAACAATATGTAGAAGTAAGCATCCCAGTGAAAGATAATTCACTAAACGGTTTAAGAAGAGCAGTGTTACTATTCTAGTTTTAAGCAGAGGCACACTCACAAGGTCACAACAGACTGTCAGCAAATAATGGCACAACGTTTTTCATACAGAATTTCCAAATAGATCAAATATTTCCATGTAGTCATACAGACAAAAACCTTTTTACAAATACCCCAGTGTGCCTCATTCATTTTGATCCCATGATGAGATGCTCTCCGTTCAATAAATGGCCAGTCAAACGAGTCTCCGTTGTATGTAACATAAATACCATTTTGATATGGGAAAACCATTTTCGGAGGACATCAACCTACAAATCAAAACCAAGAAAGTAACTTAATTCTAAGCACCTCAATGTTTCACCAAGAAAGTAACTTGATTCTAAGCACCTCAATGTTTCTGCTATAATATTCAAATCAAGAACTAATTTACTTTACCTCGTTGTTCACATTCGTGACTTTGGAATACCGGAAATACGGACATTGTACCATTGCCCACTCCGCACATCTGGACACCAAGAAATCATCATGATTTTGACAATCTTACGGACTAAACAATAATATTCGAGTTTGACTTAATAGGTTACCATTATCAATTGCAAATCGTACTCGCGGAGGTTCACCACAGAGTCTAAGCAATCTTGAAGACGCTGTTCCCTGCATTTCAAGAATAAATTTTAAAAAAAAAATGATGAGGGTATCTGAAACTCCTGAAAAAAGAAGTAAGAAACAACAGAGTTCAAGTAGAGTTTCAAAACAAACAAAATTCTGTTAATGTATAAGAAAAAATATACATTGCCTTACCGTTTTCGAGCCAATATGGATTCGTATGCTTCAAGTGCATTAAATTTTGCCTTGTTTCGTTCGACAACATGCAACAGATCCCTCTTGACTTCCACCAACTGTTGCACAGTATAAAATGATTCTTTTTTTGCAGGCCAGACAGATGATTTTTCTGCTCATGAACGAACAATAAATAAATACCTTAAAACACTTTTTTCAGACTTACAAGATCAAGATCTTCTTTTTCAACAATCTGAATATCAGCAACAGATCTACTTTCGATTTCGATTCCATCTCCGATTATCTCTATCCATTTCTTTTTTTTTTGTCCAGCGATTATCGGTTTACGCCTTCTTTCTGTCCTCCACAAGCTTCCAAGGCAAGAAGAATTTAAGGTCATCGAAGATTTTTCAATTTCCCTCCAAGACAAATTTGGTATTTTTAAAAACATTTGTCGCCTTTCTCCGCTAAATATTTTAATCAGAAAAAAAAAATCATAGATTCTGTGTATGCAATGGAGAAAATCATTTAAAATTTGATACTACAATCTTTTCACTTTAATATTTGAGATACGAATATTTGAATTAAACTAGTTTTTCAATGTTATGTTATCATTTAAAATGTATCTGTTTTTTCCAATTCATTTCATGTAACTTTGTAAAACTATATATGGATAAATTTCCAATTCAACCACGTCCCAAATTTCGAGAATACAGTATATTGTCCACTGATTGCGATTCAAAGTAACAAGTGGAAAATAAAATCATAAAACTTCATTTTTAAAATTTTTTTAAAAAACTTCTTATAACCCATGAAACTGAGCCTTTTGTCTATTTCTTAATTGCAATTTAGAAAAAGCTACAACAAGTGACTCTGAATCTTACACAACCTTGTAAAAAAATTTGAAACCAAAAGCAACATTTTTCAGCAAAACCTTTGTCTCAAAAGCTTATTACAGCATTTGAGCAGCTGTGTTTAGCTTCTCCGCTAGACTCAACTGTGTCCTCGTTATGCTTGATAGGTACAACAGAAGTAACTGGTCCTGTAAGAACAGCCAAATAAAAAACACATCCATTAGTTTTTTGTCATAACGTGTGGTTTTCTTTTTTGGCTTTGAGTTTTACGATCTTCTTTACCTGGAGACTATCATTGACGAGGTTATCGAAGACTTGTGGCGGTAATTTTGGAAGGGAGGCTACTGCATCTGCAATGAATCGTCCTATGTTGTTGTCTGGAGTTGTTTGACCTTCCTGAGAAATTCCATTAAACCATGTATCAGAGATCACATGCATCTACTACTCTGTTTTAGCTTAAGGGTATAATAAGCTCACCACGACACTGTCGACATATTTGTGGACATCGTTGATTAAAGTCAACAGCCTCTCCATTGTTAGCTCCATTCCTTCCAAGTCATTTGGGAGTTTGTCTACAGCTGTTGATTCAAGGAGATCGACTGCGAATTCAAAATGATATTTTCTTAATCAGTCAGAACTAAGAAACAATAAAGCCGTATATGATTCAGGATAAAAATCATAAACTGTAGAGACACAGAGCTAAGATCCTTGATTAAGTTCACAAGTCATTAGGGAGACAGTTTCTATATAACTGTATCAAGCATGCAGAAACTGAAGCACTTACAATGAGAACTAACACATATATGGAATTGGTAACTACTACTAATAAAGTTTCAATATATAGAAGATAAAAGAAAGTTAGAAAACTCACATCCGAGTCTCTCAGCCTCAACCATACGGAGATCAACAGGAATCTCTTGAAATTGTGCGGCGAGTTGTCGATCACCAAGTGAAAGGTTTGAAGAGACAAATGCTTTAATGGTACCCTCACCATTGGTGAAACCAGTGTCAACAGTTAGGTGAATTGGGTTGGTAACTTCTCTTGCATAGAAGTCATGAATCAGTGCACTACCGCCATTGACCCCAGCACCGGTAGAATACCTACAAAATAATACAGCTCTGCCATCAGCTATTCCAAAATGAGAACTAACTACCATTGAAGTGGTTATGTAGAACGATATTGAGAAGAGAACAAAGATCCTCCCTACTTAATCTAAACCAGGAGTGATCAATAAGCATGCTGATCATGTGACAGTACCCATCACATCAAAGAGATAATAGCTATACGAATCGCGTGACAAAGATTAAAGTGAGAGTTAAGGGAATAGGAGTGAAGTACCAGCCGACAATAATTTCCTTGGGATTCACCTTTAGGTGCGAGGCTAACATGTTGTGGTGATAATCAATATCCACAGCAACCTGCATACATATGAAACCATTAACCCTCAAAACACATGGCAAGTCACAACACCACAAAATCTAAATCAAACAGATTTACATTTCGATATGACACTGCGTATTCCCCAAAGACGTATCAGACAGTATTGGAACTGACTAAATTCGTCTACAGTTCTCCTATAAATCTCACATTCTCACAAACAAAAACCATATCTACTCTTAAGCTACGATGCAGATCTAGAATGAACCAATAGAAAGCTGAACATTCCAATTTTGAAATGAAGTTGAAGAACCCAGTACATCAGATGAAGCAAAGGGAATTAGAAAAACTGGAAATAAAAACGATGCAGAATCCGAGAGAAAGGAGAAACATCAGAGATCAATCAGAGTCGAAACCTGATCGGAAGATTCATTGTGAGGAACGGCGTAAGAATTGCGGATATCGACAGTTCCGTCAGATAAGATAGATCCGAGAAGAGTGCCGATGACTCTTTCAGCCGAGTCAGGACGTCTCACGAAGCAATCGCAGACGTTAAAGATAACGAGAGGGTGGATCCTCGCCGTGAGTACAGGAGTCGTAGCTGATGCCGTCAATGACGGAGCAACGAACTGCAAGACGGTGTGCTCGCTCGCCGCCGCCATGGTTAAAGAATCTGGGAGAACGGCGAGACTGGAGAATTAGGGTTTTCCGATGCGAGCTAGAGAGAGAAAGAAGAAAGACAAGCTGTGTGTGATACAGCAGAGATAAGTTCGCATCTAATGGGCCACCGAAATAGGCCCAATATATGTTTTAATGGATTAACGAAAGAGTCTCAAATAGAAATTCCAAACACTTCTCTTTTTTGTCAACAATACTTCATCTTAACTCAACTTAGAGATTGATTACTTGAACAAACACATTTCTAATTGGTTTATTTTGTTTTATACATTGCTTCTGATTCTACTTTGTTACATGTTTTATTTTTGGTTGGTTGGCATTTTGTTTAGTCATTATCTAGTTTATTTTATTTTATTTTTATTTTGAATATTGAATAAGTAGTACCAATGCACCATGATAGTGAAATTGTGTGTTTCTCATCTACTAACATCTAAAAAGGATAGGAACCGATTTGTTGACGATTAGTCAACATAGATTAGTGGTTACTCGTTAGTTGACTACTCAAAATATGGATTAGCATTTTATATAATTTATTTTTGGTTAAAATCATATGAATTGAATGGTATTCAAATATGGGACGTCAAATGTTCCAAAATTTTCAGTAACTTTTAAATCTAATCAATCAATCATACAACCAAATTTAATTTAGATAAATATACCAGCGGGAATTTAAAATAAATAAAAGAAATTGTTTTTAATTATTTCCTTTTTTTCATCCCAAATGGCTCCAGAATTCTCCTAGAAACGTCTTTGCCGCGTCAAGACTCGGGAAATACGTCGGCTCCATGAATATCTGACTCAGTGAGTCACACGACTCTTGACTCGCCGTCGCGTTCGTCTCCGCACTTCCCATCATCGCCGCCACTAACTGCTTATACGAGAAGAAGAAACTCTTCGCCGCCGATTCCACCGCTTGCATCCCTTGAAGCAAATGGATCTTATCGCACTCTGTCTTCTTCGCGTAAAGCTTCATCGCCGCCTCCTGTAATCTCGGTCCTCCGGTTGGATCTACCTCAACCTCCAGAATCTCCGGTACTCTCTCTCTCAGATCCTTCGACTTCTTCATCATCTCCACCAATCCTTTGGATCTGAAACAGAACGCGTCGTTTTTCCCAGTTGATTTGATCTGTAACTGCTTCTTCAGTTTCAGAAAATCTTCTGGATCCATTAGAATATGAAGATCTTCAATCTCCGTTAAAAGTTTCCAGATCCGTTCGAGTATGTACACATCGCTCGATGCTTTACCGAATTTCCCTTCTTCGATACTCGAAACGATTCGATTCAAGAGATTACCAGATGTATAGATCCACGATTCGAGGATCTGGTGAAGGATATAGAGAGTTTGATTCTCTTGATTATCGATATGATCTGCGTATGGATTATCCTTGAGGCTGTAAATCTCGTTAGGTCGGCAAATCGCATCGTACCGGAGATTTGGTTTTCCGGCGATGTTCTGTTCACCGAGACCTAGCGTGTACTTACACCGACGCATCTCGTTATCGATCGTACATAAGATCTTCTTCCCAATCGCTTCCGATTTCCTCCACGTAGCTAACTGCGGGAGCAAGCTAAGAGAACTCCGTCCATCGCTGACCGGAGCCGACGATTCACCTTCTTCTTCCTCCTCCTCTTCCTCGCAGATCGCTGCCACAATCTGGATCTGATTCGTGACGAGCGAATCTAGCCTCCGGTTCCATTCACGGTGGTTGATGTACGGTCTGGTATCGGAACAAACGGATATAACCAAACGGAAACTGATCTCTAAAGCTTGAAGAGCCGGTTTGAGAATCGGTTCATTCGTCCAAAGAGGAAATTCGCGAGATGACCAGAGCTTTCGAAGCTCCGGGAGACGGAGGTAAAGTTCGTAGGCGGAGCAAAGCGACGGAGCGGAACAAGAGATAGGAGACGAAACAGGGACTTTGAACGGAGATGGTATAGTAACGTTAAGCTTTGAAGAAAGCTTCGGTGAGTTGGTTGGTAAATCTGATGATACCATCTTCCTCTTCCAATCCATATCAACCATTTTTATCTCTCTCTTTCTCTATATAATCTCTCTGTGTTTTTTTTTTTTTAACAAACTCTGTTTTTTTCTATTAATTTGAATCGGATTTAATTGATGATAATGAGAATACGAGGAGGAGGATATATATATATAGAGAGGATTTGGATAGAGAGAGAGAGAGGAGTGAGAAAGTGGATAGGGGAAGGAGAAAAGGCGTGTGGAAATTATACCGACGAGACTATTTTGAAAGTCAACGTAGAGACGCGGTCTCTTTTTTTTTTTAAATTATTTGAAATATTTATTTTTATTAGAAAAACTTGGAAAATTAGTCGTGGGACTGTGGATTAATTTGAGGATAATCTTTTTCTTTTTTTGGCTTTATTGTGATTTGGGAGGATAAACTTTTAACTAATCTTTACGATTTATGATAAGATAATCACTTTTTATTGCTCTTTGTACTGTTTCCATTAAAGTTAAATGCCTAATTAAACTAATCTGCAATAATCTATACCAAAATATATACTCTTTTTTGGTAAGAAAATATCTTTTGAAATAAAAAAATCAGAAAATAATTGTGGTAATATTTTTATTGAATTTCAGCTTTTTACAAAATCTTTTCATTAAATTTCAGTTTTAATTGCTGTTATTTATTTTTGCTATAATTTTATTGGTTATATATATATCTAGCATATGGTATGAGCAATTTTTTGTTTGTATATTTTATAAATTGGTTTGATTTATAAGAATATAAAATTTCTGCATTTACACAATTTAAAATAGGATAATTGCAAAAATATCATTTTTGGTATGTACATTTACAAAAATACCACTTAAAAATGTTTATTTGCAAAAATGCTACTAATTTTAGATTTTAAAACCTAAATCTTAAAATTATAAATCTTAAACATTTTTGACCCCTAAAATCGTTTAAATTCTCAAAACTAAATCCTAATACAATATAGTTAACCCAAATATAAATAATATCATAAATTTTTTTTTAAAGTAATATTTTTGTAAAATTTTTGAAAATATGGTATTTTTTAAAAGTAATATTTGAAAAGTGGCAATTTTAAAAAAAAATTCATTTGAAATTCAATCATGGGTTATGGGTTGTCACTTATTAGTAGATTCATCCCACTACAACTCATAATTCTATTTATTTTACATAAATAATTTTCTGCATAAAACTACAATGGTAAGGTTTACAAGCTGTAAATTTCTGTTAAACAAATAAAATATAATACCTTTGGTATCTACAGTTATATAGATCTACAACTACAATTTCAACCAATCATGCACATAGCGTTTTAAATATTTTATTAACAATCTAGATCTAAAATCGGATAACATATGTAATGTACCACATAAAAGAAAGCAATGTAAACTTAGAAAGAAAAAAACTATGTATATATGATATGCAATATAGAACGTCAAAAATGTTCATTGAATAAGACAAATCACTTGTGAACAAGTAATTCTGAAATTAAATTCAATATATCAATTCAATGGTATCTTATTTTTTCTAATGTAAAACATCCTACTACAATTTGTATATAGATATAAAAGTAAACAAATTATGAGATTCTTTACTTGCTGGTGATAGAAACTGAAAAAAACTTGAAAGCTATAAGGCAGTAGATTCTATAAACGTCAAAGAAATTTAAAGTTTTTTTTTGTATTATCTAGTGGACGGTAGTCTAGTAGTTTTGAAAATAAATATTCAAATTTAAATTTATTAGTTTAATTCTACTTTATTGTAGTATTATCAACGGTTGTCTCCATGCACCGGAAGAGATTATAAATAAAAATTTTGAAACTCTCAAAATTTATCGAAAATAAAACTTTGAACATAAAAAATAATAACTCTTTTCCGACTTATTCTATTTATCAAAACATATTTCCTTGCAAAAGTATTCTTTTCCGACTATATTCTCAAAAGATCAGGTTATTCTTGTAACATTCTATTAATTATTGCTAAAAAATTAGATAACTAAAAAAGAGTGTTAGTCAACCGGTTTTGTGAGCTGCATTTGCTTGTTTAACTAGTGTATCCTAAACTTGTATTGTATTGTTTCCCTGTTTTCCTAATCGCATATCGTATTATTCATATTTTAAACGCGTCAAATTTTATAAACATTAGTATATATAAAAGGGATTTTATTATTTTAGTGTGGGATAAGCATTTAGACGGTGCCGTGGTATGAATAAAAAGAAAAAGGGCACATGGAGAGAAGTAGGAGGAATATAGATGCGAAGCTTATCCAAAATAATGTGAAGAAGGTTGGAGTTTGGTCTCTCAATTTTTAATTTCAAATAGTTTAATAGTAAGTACTTGGAAGCTTTCGTGTTTCCTTTGACTTTGGTTTTTCTTTTCTTCCACTTCAAATATTCCAATCTCACCGATATTTTTCTTTCTTTACTATACCATTTTGATTGAATAAGACTATATTCTATATAGGACTGCTACTGTTTGAGATTTAACCGAATCTGGTCAAGTGCATGTACTCTATTTTGTGATCATAACTTTAGTGGATGTTCTTGTCATTTTTGGGTTAACTTAAGGACAATCAATTTGATTAATTGCACCTGTTGAAGTTGGTTGATTTGAAAATAAACCATTCTCTCGATTATGAATTAACAAAACGTTATAAACTAACGTTATAAACTTTTTTTTTAAATTATCAACTAGAAACTATATGTAATTTGTTTTTAACCACCAAAAAGTTTTCAAAAATGTTTCACTAAAATTTTACTTTTAATATATATTTCGGCGATTGTTTTTTAATTTGTCAAAGAAATATATAATTATAGCTTTCTATTACTCATCGTATTCTCCAAAATTTTGTAGTTTTAAGCAATTTACACTTATGCAACTAGTGAAATTACATCATTTTAGTTAATCCTAAATAAACTTTCTTCGGCTAGTGTTTTAAACTTTTAATTATCTATCATTTGATTCATTTCCACACAGTTCACATACTAATCACAACTATTACATTTAAAACAAAAACATATGAAAAATATGCGGAGGAGTTTGAAGATCATCTGCTTATTGTATCTTTCCTTCGATGCTTCCTTATACCTTGACTTTGAATTCAAATAACAAAATAAGTCATTCTTTGAGGGGAAAAAGAAGAAAAATGAGTCATCCTTCGAGGGAAAAAAAATATTGCATATAGTTGCTATATATAATTAAGAAAATCTCTCGTCCACATATTTGGTTAGTGATAGATAAAGACTCGTAATATATTCCATTTAGATACCAATGATCTCTTCTTTTTTTGTAAACCATCAATATGATATATTGTCATATGAAACAAGCAACCAGCAAAAGTTCAAAAAAAAAAAAAAAAAAACCAAGCAACCAGTACTGGTCCCATACACATTATACAATATATATGGTCAAATAATATTCCGTTTATATTAATTTTTGTCCATTTTGCTAAGATTTGGACTTGTATTTCGGGTGCAAACACATAATAAAAAACTATTTTAGATTTTTTTTATATGTCTATATATAACTAACCAATATTCTAAATAGTAATTTTCTTAAAACGTATATCGAGACATAGAGTTTTTTTGTTCTTTAACTAAAAAAAGGATTTTTTGTGTTGTATGTTTATGGAAAAACCAAATGACTAAGTCGAAAAATATGCATAATTTAGAGATGGTCATATATAAATATAAGTATCAAAAGAAGATGTGTTCCTTGTTAGAATTCTTTTCACGTTTACGATAAGTCTTTCCCACTCTTTTTTAGAAGTTTATTTCGCCTTTATATATAGATAGTCTTTTTCCTTATGCATTGTTTTATCTCGAAACGTTATTTATACAAAAAGAACAACAGTGACATCGTATATTCCACTAGAAAGAACGGAAACAAAATATATAGTTGTTTCTTTTTAGATTAGTAACGCTATAAGAATACACACTTGGCAGAAAGAAATCATTGCCTTTAACAAAAAAAAAAAAAAAGAAAGAAATCATTGCATGTTTTCTATATAATGAAAAAAAATGGCTAATACGTAAAAAGCAAGCATTTCAAATTTCACGTTTGCATGTACGTATTTCTTGTTTTTTACTCTTCATATCTGATTTGAAAATATGTAATGTTTTTTACTCTTGTTTCTTACTCTACTTGGTAATTTCCCTTGGTTGGTCACTGGAGATTTTAACCAAACCCTTCAACCTTGTGTGAACATTCATTAAGGGAGGAGTATGATAGTGTGAGTGCAGAAAGTCGTGAATTGTAGCATTGTCTTAACATGACTGGTTTGTTTGATCTACCTTATAAAGGTCCTATCTTTACCTGGTGGAACCATTGTGAAACAGCCCCATTAGCAGAGAAGTTTGATAGAATTTTGGGAAAAGACAAATGGTTGTTGGCTTTTCCAAAAGCTGAGATAAGTTTTGAAGAACTTCTGTTTTTGGACCATGCTGTCTGTTGCATTAGGATTCCTGATCCTACACGTAAACCAAAGAGACCATTTAAATTTAATCTCCATCTCCTTCAACATCCAGACTTCAAAGCTATAGTCCTAGAAGCTTGGAATGGTTTCTTTGTAACTAACTCCCCTATGCAGCAAGTAAGTAGAAAGCTCAAACTTCTAAAGCATATTCTGAAAGAGCTGGACCACTCCCGCCTACTCTAACATCCAGAGGAGGACATCTGAAGCACTTGCTGCCCTTAAGGTTTCCCAGAACACCATGCTAACCTCTCCATCCACGACTGAGGCTGAACAAGAGATGTTGGCCTTCAAGAAATGGAAAGTGTTAGCAAAGGCTGAGGAAATTTTCTTAAGCAAAAGTCGAGGATAAAATGGCTAAAGCTTGGTGATCATAACACTGGTTTCTTCCATAGATTTGCAGCAGCGAGGAAAGCTAGAAATAAGCTTTCATTGATAAAGCTTTCAAATGGAGTCTTGAGCTCTGATCTTGAGTAGATAAGATAACATGTGTGGATTTCTATACTGGTCTTCTTGGTCCACCAGTTAGCCGTAAGCCTTCCCTTGTATTAGCAATTGCATCAGTTCACCTTTTCAGGTGTAATGAATATCACAGGTCCAGTTTGGAGCGACATTTCACCCTGGAGGAAATTAAAAAAGAGTTTTTTGCTATGCCATCAGATAAAGCACCAGGTCCATATGGGTACACTGGTGAGTTTTTCAAACATTGCTGAGATATTGTTGGTGTGAAAGTATGAGAGGCAATCAAAGGGTTTTTTGTTTCTGGTAAAATGGAGCCTCATTGGAATTCTACCATCATAGCGATGGTTTCTAAAACTGTAAATGCAGAAGATGTGGCTGATTTTAGACCTATATCTTGCCTGAATGCAATGTATAAGGTAGTGGCTAAACTGCTTGCAAGAAGGTTGTAGAGCTTGCTCCCTGAGATGATATTTGAAAACCAAACTGCTTTCGTAAGTGGTAGACAAATTGTGGAAAAAGTTTTGCTTGCTTCTGAAATGGTACAAGGATACAATAACTAGAACATTTCTAGAAGAGGCATGCTTAAGATTGACCTGAAAAAGGCATTTGACTATGTGGAATGGAGTTTTCTTCTGGATACTCTTAAGGGTACAAATTTCCCTAAGGGTTTTATCAGATGGATTCAACAGTGTATCTTCACAACTCGGTTTTCAGTGGCTGTTAATGGGGAGTTGTGCGGCTATTTCAAAGGCTTTAGAAGTATAAAACAAGGGGACCCACTCTTCCCTCCACTATTCGTGATGGGAATGAATGTCTTTTCTCGGCTACTTGACCTAAGGTTTGCCTCGAGTTTTATAGGAGCTCACCCTAAAGCTATAAATCCAAGACTATCACACTTGGTGTTTGCAGATGACATAATGATTTTCTTTGATGGTTCTTTGCCTTCATTGCAAGCCATTGTCAATCTGCTAAGCTACTTCTCCACCATCTCGGGTCTCACAATGAACACTAGTAAGACCTCTCTCTTTCTTGTTGGAACTTCCCAAGCTGAAAAGTTCACATTGTCAAATCGATTTGGTTCCAGTCTTGGAACCTTAGCGGTTAGGTACCTTGGCCTTCCACTCTTACCTAGGAGGCTGTCTAAGTTAGAATATGCTCCTTTGATTGAGAAAGTGAAATCTAGACTACACTCTTGGACTTCTAGGCATTTATCCTTTGCTAGTAGAACCCAACTGGTTTCCTTAGTAATTCAAAGCATAATGGCTTACTGGTGTGCTGCTTTTGTGCTCCCAAAGAGGTGTATTAAAGAGATAAACAAGTTGTGTAGAAATTTCTTGTGGTTTGGAGATCCATGCTCTTCCTCTGGTAAAGCAAAAGTAAAATAGTCTCAAGTTTGCTCTCCTAAAGCAGCAGGAGATCTTGGTTTGAGGAACTTATCTTCTTGGAATAAGATATTTGCTCTTAAGCTGATTTGACTCCTATTCTCCTCCTCTGGATCTCTTTGGGTTGCGTGGTGTAGGCAGAATAAGCTAGGGATGAAATCCTTGTGGAGACTGAATGAGAAAAGTGGTGGATCCTCTACATGGGTTCAGCTTCTGAAACTTAGGCCCCTAGCTTTGGAATTCATCTCGTGCAAAGTCGATAATGGGAAGGACTGCTCATTTTGGTTTGATAATTGGACACCTTTTGGGCAGCTCTTAACTTATATTGGGCAAGATGGACCGAGAATCTATAGTATCCCTATTTATCGAAGGTCTCATTTGCGACTTCAGACAATGGTTGGAATTTCAGAGAAGCGCGTAGTGAGAGCGTTGTTTCTCTGTTATGCCATCTCACAACAGTCCAATTACACGAAAGTACAAGAGATAAATACGGTTGGAGATATGGTGTTGGCCCCCAAAAGGAAAATTTTAGTTTCTCGCTTGATAGGAAACAAACAGCGGCTTCTTTCTCAGAAGTTGTGTGGCACAAAAAGGTATGGTTCTTTGGACACATTTCTAAACACTTTTTCATTCTCTGACTTGCTTGCTTCGATAGACTTTCTACAAAATCTAGGCTGGCAAACTAAGGAGTTATAGAGAATGACACTTGTGTGTTATGCGATATATAAACTGAAACTAGGGACCATCTACTCTTGAACTGTCTATATAGTCAAAATGTTTGGCGATTGACTTTTCATAGGTTGAAAGCTCCCTTCATGGGCTTTGGAACATGAAATGTTTTTCAGAGATGGCTTAGGAGAACATACCCCAATGCCGGAGAGACTAATTTGAAGTTGTTGATAGCTCATGCTGTTACTTATTTTCTTTGGAAACAGAGAGATGATCGCATTTTTATGAATAACAAACTGTCTGCTGAGATTCTGTTCAAGAGGATTGATAGAGGGGTTCGTGATGCTTGTTTGGCTTTCAAGGACAAACCAAGCTTCAAGGATTGCCTAGGATTGTGGTTTAGAGGAACTTGATCCTCTTTGTAATGTAATTTTTTTTTCTTTTTTCTTTATGGTTTATGACCGAAGGCTATTTGCTATATGCACTATTTTTATGTAACTCTTTAGTAAATTGAATACAATCAGAAAATTTAAAAAAGAAAAAAAATATATGTAATGTTCTACATATTAATCAAATAAAAAATAAAAATTATTTGATGGTTAAGTTAGTGGTTTAAAAAAAACTAAAAAAAGAATGAAAAACTGAGAATAACTAAAAAAATTTTTTACTATCTCGATGGGAAGCTGTTCAAATTTTAAGTCTATAATTCTAAAAAATTTAGTGAATCAATTAGTGAAAGAAATGAAAAATAAATAAAGTCCAAGTCGGGGCCTGGTTTCCATCCGTTTGGGTTTGGCAACCAATGAGGTGGTTTCGCGCGTAAGAAAGTGACACGTGGGATTCGTCATGTGCATCACCAACTTGGTCCAACTCTATCTGTTCTTTTTTCTTTTCAACTGCCACGTGGTCGAAGCGGAGCAAGTTAACGGTACCAGAACAAGTATACACGTGGCATGAAAGCTGGAACGGTGATTGGCTTTCACGTTAATGTACGCCGCTGATTAATCCATTTGGATGGGCCCTCACCAACAACATTTATTTTATTCCAGTTATTTTTTTTAACAAATCACTTTATTTGACCTCTATGCATTCACCAATATTCACCACCAATATGTTAATTTTCTTAACTTTGATTTGATATAAATAAAATTTGCTTGAAAGATTTTTTTTTAAAATATGTGAAATATGCATATAGAGAAAATACAAGCATGGATGATATTTGATAAGAAAAAAAATTTGAAATGGGCGGAATAGTAATATAAAATAAATTTAGTAACGACTCAAAAATATATTAACAAGTTAACAACTATCAAACGAGTTTTTCAAAATGATACATAAATGAAAAGAAACTTTCTACATAATTTTCCTCATTTGTAAAAAAGAAATTGCCACAAAAGTTAAAAAAAAAAAAAACCAAAATTGATATTTTTCATTACGATTTTTAATTATGATGATTGTCCATTTTGAATATTTTAATCGTAAGAAAATCGAAAACTTCGACATGTTCATAAAATTAGTTAGTGTTATGTCCAAGATGTTTATAATTGTCAAAAATTTAAGAAAAGATAAATAACACCTCATGTTGATGAGATTAGTTTGTTCAGTCAATGATGTATCTGATTTTCATACAAAAATAACAATTACGTACACTAAAACATTAGAAAATTCTGAAAATCTATCAAGGGCATATAACACAAAACAAAATATTTTGTTCTTCTTTTTAAAGTGGTTGTGCCACTTAAGCTTTAGAAAGTATAAAGGAAGATCAAGTGCGTTTGTTGTGTTTGGTTCGCATTAACTAAAGATGTATACATTTTTATATTAATTTTACCATGTAGAGATAAAAATGGGGTTTGGTTATACGGCCTTGTTGTGGATAAACTCATGATTATTGGTATAAAAATTTAAATCATAGAATTAAAAAAATAGTTGGCGAGAGAAGGTCAACAAAGGTAATAATAGTATCAAAAACAGGTTTCCTTGGAATGAAGCATGTCTCCGGCCGCATTATCCGACCATTATCCATTCTTCCCTTTCCTTTTCGCTATATTATTTTCCTTTTAAAAACAATATTTTTTCTAATCAATAAACAAAGTAATCTAAATGAGTAACAAGAATTAATTTGGTAGTACTGCTAGCTGAAAAGGGTCGTTGTAGCCTTGTACTCTACTACTAGGTGAATCTCATCCCAAAACCAAACAAGATCTAGAGCTCTTTTTTTTTTTTAAGAAACAAGAGTTTTAATTTTTAATCGACTTGAATCTCTCATGTGGACAATAGTTCAATGACATGTATCGTCGAATGGCGCTAATATAAATATGAAATTTATAATTAACTGGTTAGAATTAGTAAAGATAATGATAATATTATCGAAATAATTATTTTTTTCGACGTATTGCAAACAAGACAAAATTTCAAAAATGCTATTTTTTTTTTAATTTTTTTAAAAACTACTAAAAAAAAAAAAATATATATATATATATATATCGACAAATAAAAAACAAATAAACATTTTCAGATTAAAACAAATATTGAAGCTTTAAAGATTTTAGTTGAACCTCATCTAAAATCCATATGGAAAATTTTATTATAGTATAAACATCATATGTGTAGACACTAATACTATAAATATATAATTTCAAGGATAACTAATCATATAATTTATACAAACAAATAGCAGTATATTTATACAAACAAAGCAGATGGATACCTGAACAATCAGTTACATATATCTGTTTTCCTTGATAATTATATCAATATGTTACTAGTACTTTTTATTTTTAGTTGTTATTTAAATTATACTAGATCGCATGATTTGGATAGAATTCGGTATGGGAACACATCACGCTGCCTAATGCTCTCAATAAATGCCGGAGAGAAGAAGACATCTTATTATATTTGCATGTGGATGAGATCAAATACCAATAAGCATAAGAATTCTTTGATGTCACATTCTTAATTTATTTATTTTCCTACTTCTATTTTATGACCACAATCGGATTTGTTTAATAACCAAAAATATCAGAAATAGAAAGTAAATTTTTATACTTAAGAGGAAAATTTTGATATTTTTTCAATCATTTAAGACATTTATATGACTATTCATTATTTAAGTCTTAGTTAAATTAATCAAATTTTAGCTTCTCAACAATCAATGATAAATTCTTCAATCACTAGACTATGGTTTGACAGAACTACTATTGTTAATGATAGAGTCTAACATGCATTTTTTTTGCAAGATTTGGCATCTGTCTTGCAGGAGTTTGAAAATCACATTTTGCATTGCAATTTTCTGAAACGAAACAAATTGTACATGTATTAACCAACTTTGTAGTTTAAAGAAGTTGGTGCCCTAGTTTGGTTTGCTTTCAATTATGAAAAGTTCAAAAAATATCTAAAATAATCAAATAAGTTAGTTTTATTTATACTCCATATTTTAGAAATATTTTGATTGATTGGTCGATTAATAAGGAAAAACTGAAAATACATAGCTATTATATCACTTTCAAATCACCATTTAACTAATTTTATTGTGTTTGTTCAATCCATTTTCTATACTTCTCACTAAATTTACTTGCTCTACATTAATCGTAGCGTACAATCGTACATACTAGAAGATCGCTCCAACATATTTACAAGAAAAGCTATTGTATTACACAAATTTAAATTGACACACTGAAATAAAATAACCCATAAAATTAATAGAAAAAACTAGATTTAGCTAGAAAGGCCGAGTATAATCAACCTTTTTTGTAATTACATGTGAAAATTACAATAACGAAAAGACAAAAAAAAAATAACTCTTAAACGCGTAAATTTGTTTAGTTCTGTGGAAAGATTGGATCACTCCTCTCATCTTTCGATCATTCTAATGATTGATTACCAAAAACATGGATGTTGAATGTTGAATGTTGAGTGATGCATCTTATTGTCCCAAAAAAAAGCTTAAAGTTCCATGTGTAAGGGATATCGTTCATAAGATAGTTTAAAACCGTGAGATCCCTAAATAAACTATATGACGTTTGAGATGGGATGCAATAATTATATTATTTAGAAGTACTCTAATTAAAAACCAAAAAAAAAAAATGTCGTTTCCAATATTGATGTATATCCGTTGTGGAACATGGAAACATATTCTCCTTCTTGTATGTCGGACTCTTTTTTTGACTTTTACTTTGCCAAGAAAATGGATGCAACTTGGAATATTGATGTCATCAGAAAATTGGTATCGCAGAGAAAGTCCTTATCCACTAAAAGCCATCAAGTTAATTCGATTTACGTTAATTAAGCACCACTACATTCTGATTATTATAAGTCACACGACATATTCCTCTTTTAAATCCGCAATTCCCACGCTTTTGTCTTGTTTCTTCCTCTCGTGGGAATGCCAAGAATTAGTCTGATCCATTTTCATAAACTTCTGTTTTTTTATTTTGTAATAATTAAAAAAAGCATGATTGTGCTTTCAACCATAGAGAAAGGCATGCTGATCATCTTTAATTCTTCTTTAAACAGTTTATGAAGACAACGTAAAATTTTGATTTAAAAACTATAAACTTTTTTATCATGAGGATAGATTGTGCAATCTTCAAAAAGAGTTTCTCATAATTCGATACTACTAATCTTGTAGATATTTATTTAAGGATCGTGATGCCAAATAATAATAAAAAATATATATATATATAATTAAAATCTCCAACAATCTCTAACCTTAAACCAAGATCTAAAATAGACATCAACCGTATAAAGAAAACCTTGAAATTCTAAGTTGCTCGATTAAGGATACATAAGTCTGAGCCCTATATTACGTCAATTTGATGACCATATAAAGACATTTCATCAAGCAAATAAATACGTGCAACAATGAAACTGTTAGCCAATATGATTCAGTTCAGAAAAATTTAAACCAGAAAGGGTTTTTTGATAAAGAAACAAAATATCCATAACATGAAACAATGAAATTCTGAAAGTGAAAATCTTAAAAAGGTTCGACCTTAGCATTAATCATAAAGATAAAATTGGGGCTAAGAGCAAAGACGGCGTATTTTAGCCGAAGAGATCGAATCCCATGTCTCCATCAGACTCCTCCGCAGCTTCTTCCTCCACAGCCACTGCTGCAGCAGCTACAACGGATTCTCCAGAAACCGGTGCAGCCCAAGCCGCAGTGGCAAACTTGCTTGGATCCTGAAACCATAAATTTCCAATTACAAAAACATTTTCATGGCTAATCATACACAAATCTAAAACTCAAAAATATAAAGGTCAAACCTTTAGGAACTCCTTCACATTCACAGCCTGAGGGAAAGAATACTCAGTAGCTAAAGCAACAGCAAGAACGTTCTTGTAAGCATTGATGAACATGTGAGGTGCAGCAGCTAATGTTGGGTAAGAGATTGCAAGACAAAGTGCGGTAATCATCGATACACCAGCTGCTAACTTTTCAACAAGGTTGTCTTCGGTGAGGTTAAGCACATCAGGGCTAAACACCGAGCCATTGTCGTAGACCGACTCAACGACGAGACCATAAGAGAACGGCCTGATTCCGAGTTTGGCTAGAAGTGCAGCCTCTGATGAACCGACCTTGTCGCCTTTCTTGATGAGCTCCACAGGGGTTATGATCTCAACAGTACCTTTGTTGATTTTGGTTGGAATGTTAAGCACTTGGAAGAAAGAGGTCTGTGAAGGGTCAAGACCAGTGTTGCCTGGAGGCACAACCACATCGATTGGAGCAACTAAACCAACACGAGCTGGAGCTCCAACCTACCAAAAACAGAACAAGAAATTTCTAATCAATTAACAGTACAAGCAAAGTTATAAGTCAATCAATCAAAACACCAAGAAGTAAGCTACATAATGTGAAGCTAAGAAACCAAAACACAATCAAAATTCAAGGTACTTGAACATGGCTGCGTTACAATACAGAACACAACAGGTTTTGAATTCCAAATTAAACCAAAATGCAAACTTTTTCACTTTCCATGTTAAAAGAAATGCATAAACTAACCAAATGATCAGTCAGCAGTACAACCTAAGTTATAAATCAAATCAATCAAATAAAAAAAAGGAAGCTACAGTGTAGTCTTCTCATAACTCAGTGAACCCAAGTAACAGAATACTCTCAAGTCTCATATACCATATCAAATGAGGCAAGAACACAAGGATTGTACTATTCCATTTTAAACCCAAATTGCAAACTTTCACATTCCAAACTAATAATCTCGAGTATCAAGTCAGAGATACAGTATCAACTATCCAAATTATATCAATCTATATAGCACTATCAACATCAATGAAGAAACAAACCTTGTACTTGGCAACCTCTTCACTGACTTCCTTCAAGTCACCTTTCGTGAAGATCAAACCAACATTCCCCTGTTACATCATTTCAACAACAACTCAATCAAATTACCCCACAGAACAAAATCGAAACTTTCATCGAATCAATAGAAAAGAGTTATGAGTGAACCTGAAGAAGAGGAAGGAGATTGAGGAAACCATTATTTCCAGTTTTATCAGCATGAATTCTCACAGATCTCTTCATCATTGTGTTCTTCCCCATAAGAACAACGGAATCACCTCGAAGACCTTTCCGTATGCTCTGAAGCTGAGTAGATCCGACATTATCAGCTGCAACGATAAGGATCTGAGGGTACTCATTCAAAAGCTGACAAAGCTTGGAATCGTAAACGATCTTCTTCTCCGCCTTTGTTGCTTTGATCGCCATTGATACTTCGAACAAAACTTAACTAAGAATCTGAGAATTTTAAAAAGGGGTAAGGAAAATCGAGGGCCAAGACGAAGCTCGAGCTCGTACAAGGCGGACAGCGAATTCGCGCCGTCACTTTAACCTCTGCAACTGTTTTTGAATTATGAGAGAAAAAAAAAAACCCTAAAAAAAAGCTGCGATGGATTTACAAAAATGTTGAAGAAGAAGAGTTTGGGTTTATATAGTTACCGGAGGAAGAGAGAAATAATGGTTAGGGGGTTTCGTGAATGACCTAGATCTAACGGCTCATATTTGTTGGATTTGTAGCAATCTGTTCACCTCTAAGTTGGGCTTGAGATTTGGCCCAAATGAGGTTTTAGCTAAAACGTTAGCCCATCATCATTTTTTTTGCTTCAAAAATGATTTTAGATGTAAAAAATAGCGATTAAATCTTGTCTTTTCAATTCTCATAATTTATAATAAAATAATAAATGTATATATATAAAAAAACTTGTTCGTTATGTATTTACTGTTTTAGCGACATACTTTGGTGACCAGTGACTACCAATTAAGAATTTTAATTGCTGAATATTTTAGCGTTTTTATATGTTTAATTAGCGGCCAATCACTTGTCATCATCAATTAAAAATGATTAAAATTCAATCTTTTTAATGTCACTATCACTGCAACTTCGTTAATAAAAGATTTAGCCAAAAAAAAAAAAAAACTTCGTTAATAATCTGATTTTCCTAACTTCCTTTCTATTTTAAGTTGTGGATTGTGTTTTCTGATGCTATTCTACAAACCTATAAAACCAATTAGAAAACCCGTTTCCATATATGGATTTAATAGTTCATGTGATAAACAAGAATCAATTATTACAATATGTGGAAAGATTCCTCCAAGAGATTTTAAGCCATGCTTTATCAGAAGCATTTGTTTGGTTACCTGAAAACGTGTTTCATGCTCAATGACCAAAACAATGCCTTAATCAATCAAACATTTATTCGAGTTTATCACGTTTACACAATTTTAATGTAATTAGTGCGGTATATATACCCATGGTCAGCGAGGTAGCCAAGTGGTCACTTTTTTTTTTTTTTTTGTTAAAAGGTAAATAACAATTTAGATTTACAATGTAAATTATAATCATAGTGAATGATTCTATAGCAAAAAAATAAAGATTTTCAGTCCGTCCGCTTGACATAGATCTGAAGGCTAATGGAGCAAGTCGAAGGGATGACGATGTTGAAAGCTCATGCAAGATCAATAGGGGTAGAGATGTTCGAAGGCAAAGCACAAAGACCGCAATGACCAAAACTTGAAGCAATGAAAGCCGTTCAAAGAGGTCCAAACAACAGAATGTCAACGGAAAAGTTTTCAACGACTTCGATCACTAATTCTTCTCGCGTCAAGTGAGAGCGACTAGAAGCACGATTCCATGAGCTAGCTCTAAGAAGAAACCTCAAACCAAGATGCGAACGGTGCAAGCTTTCCCTACCAAGAACATTGGATAGTACAAAGCTAGATTTAAAACCGAAGAACGGCACCGAACACCATCTTATATTTGGTTATATTCCCATGCGAAAGGATGTTATCAGGACCAATGATATGATTTGAGTAAAGCCTTTACTTTCTCTTATTGATGTTCTTCGTTTAATAAACTTTTTAACTGGTAAAGTAAGTCAAATTACTTTTTATCTGGTAAACTAGTGAAGAATGTTTAGAAATCAATATTTTGAGGGTCCAAATTGGAGAAGGCTTGCTTTTCAAAAAGAAGAGCATGATTATATATTCATATAGAGAGGACACACTCTTTGAATTTAAACCATGATTGCAATTATTATGGCGCATTCAACTTTTAGATGAAGCCAAATATTATATTTTAGCAAAAAAAAAAAAAGAAGCCAAATATTATCGTTTCATATGCTTTTAAAGTGTTTTAACCACATATTATGGTGCTTTTTAAGTGTGCAATTAATTGCCACTTTCATGTTACACACTTAAAAACCACTGTTTGTTTGATTAGTTTGGGATCTGTTTCCGGAAAATGTAATTTTGCATTCTTCGTATAACTTTTGGACTCAAACTCTGGTTAATCTGGTTTGTATCATGATTTGGTCTATAATCTTTCTGACGAAAACAGTGTTTGTTTAGATATTTCTTAATAAATTTAAGATGTGCTCATATAGAAATGATTTATCGGGTAGAATAGAATGGTATATCCACCATTTTGTTAATTGGGTGTAATAACAATTTCTATTCTTTGCCAAAAAAAAAAAAACATTCTATTCTACGAAATGATTTACCATAACAAAATTATATCCCAACATTTCTATCAAAGAAATGATATATCCACCATTTTGTTAATTGGGCGTAATAATGAAAATACAAAAAGTTGTAGAAAAGAGAAGATAGGGAGTGCTTAATCTTTCATTCGAGCAAATATTTACAAAAAGAATGTAAATCAAAGATACACACATTAACACAAAAGATACATATCCATAAACAGTAATTCAAATTGGTTCCAAAAGCGTTGACCATAATCTAAGTATAAAACCTATTTTCAGAAAAGAAAGTTTATTTGGGAAAGAAAACAAATTAGAAGAATCAAGATATCTAAAACTTATGGGAATATTACACGGTGGGATCTAATTCTACAAGTAGATATGAACATTTCAATAATTTACAAGTGATAGGTATACGTATATAACAAAAACGGTCCTTTTTTTTAATTCCTTGATTGTGACCATAATAGTCATAAATAAAAACATTTCCGAACTTTTGAAACGACTCAGGGACCCCTTGAGAAAAAAGAATAATCATCAATCAGTAACCAAGAGAGAGAAGCTCATAAATCTTTTTATTTTCTCACTGAAATGCTCTTATTAGTTTTAGTCAAATAGAGACAGAGAAGAAGTTAAGGAAACAACAAGAAAAAACAAAGTATAGTCAGAGAGATAAAGACCACAGAAGAAGAGAGGTTTTCTCTAATTTCTTTGTTTTAAGGTTCCAAAAATGTTTCTCCCCTTAATTTTCTCAATGTTTTGCCCTTTCCCTACTTATATTATGTTGAATGTTTGATCATTTGTTGATTTTGAAATATGGATCAAGACTAGTTCTTCCTAAGTTTCTCTTTTTTTTATTTATGTTTTCGCAATTTTGAAGATGTCGATTAAGGAAACAGAAGAAGGAATAACGGAGAATCATGAGTTTGAAGAGAGTGGAGATGAGTCAAGCATGAAGAGCTTTCTATGGCATGGTGGTTCGGTTTATGATGCTTGGTTTAGCTGCGCATCAAACCAGGTTTTGATTTTATCTCTCACACACTAAACCAATAATATTGGTCTTATGGTAATGTATTATAAGATAAAACTCTAATTTGTTGGCAGGTTGCTCAAGTTCTATTGACACTACCTTATTCATTTTCACAAATGGGAATGGCATCAGGTGTAATTTTACAGATCTTCTATGGTTTTATGGGGAGTTGGACAGCTTATCTCATCAGTGTTCTCTACGTTGAGTATAGAAGTCGAAAAGAGAAACAAAATGTTAATTTCAACAACCATGTCATTCAGGTCACACTTTTCACAATACTCTTATAGATTCAATCTCCACCGTTAGATCTTTAATTCCGCGATTATATATAATATGTCGTTAAAACATTAATCGCAGTGGTTCGAAGTGTTAGATGGTCTACTTGGTCCATATTGGAAAGCAATAGGACTAACATTCAATTGCACATTTCTCCTCTTTGGTTCTGTTATTCAACTCATTGCTTGTGCAAGGTTAGTTAATTTCTCAATTAATTCGGTATTGATTATAAAACCATATAAATTGATTTTGATTTTTTAATCGTATGATCACAATAATGGACAGTAACATATATTACATAAACGACAAGCTGGATAAGAGGACATGGACTTACATATTCGGGGCATGTTGTGCAACCACGGTGTTTATACCGTCTTTTCACAACTATAGAATATGGTCCTTTCTCGGTCTTGGAATGACCACTTACACCGCTTGGTACCTTACTATCGCGGCTCTTGTCCACGGTCAGGTAGAAGGAGTGACTCATTCTGGACCAACCAAACTGGTTCTGTATTTCACAGGAGCCACTAATATATTGTACACTTTTGGTGGCCATGCTGTTACCGTGTGAGTATTCCTAGACTTTTTGATTGTTTGTTTTTACGTTTTAGATGTTAATAATTTGAATTTGTAGGGAGATAATGCATGCAATGTGGAAGCCAAGAAAGTTTAAGTACATATATCTAATGGCTACACTATATGTCTTCACCTTAACCATACCATCGGCTATTTCCGTCTACTGGGCCTTTGGAGATGAGCTTCTCACACATTCTAATGCCTTCTCCCTCCTTCCTAACTCACGGTGGCGTGACGCGGCAGTCATCCTCATGCTGATTCACCAGGTAAGCCAAGACATTCGGTTCTTTTGGTTTGATTTCTTTTCGGTCTTGTGAATCATAGGTTTAAATTAGAATGAACAAAAAAATTAGTTTGGTTTGAATTTTTTTGGTTTTTCGGTCCGGTATTAGACAAAAGATTTGATAAAAATATAAATAAAACTTAAATTATATTGGATTGCTAAAACAAAATCTAATGAAATTATACTTTAAATGTATGTTTGTTATATATACAAATGATAACAACATAAACTTGGTATATATGTAAGTAAAAATTATCCATTTTTCATGAATTTTCCGCTTATTCAATTGATTTGTTGATGATTTCGGTTCTCTTTCTTCAATACAAAATATTGTTACACTTTTGATTTTGTTTCTTTCTTTTATATTTGTTTTGGTTCGGTTTTTATGGCCATATCTACCATGATAGTTTCCTTCCATTTCAACACATACACATATATATATATCCAATTCATTTCCGTTACATTTATGTATAATATATCTATGTAATGAGATAGCTTCTCTAATGCAGTTTATAACGTTCGGATACGCGTGTACACCGCTATATTTCGTATGGGAGAAAGTGATCGGAATGCACGAGACAAATAGCATTTTACTACGAGCGGTCACAAGATTACCGGTGGTGATTCCGATTTGGTTCTTAGCCATAATCTTCCCTTTCTTTGGACCAATCAACTCAGCCGTTGGTGCACTACTAGTCACATTCACCGTCTATATAATCCCATCTCTAGCTCATATCCTCACTTACCGCTCTGCTTCTTCACGCCAAAACGCGGCCGAGAAGCCACCAACTGCTATTGGCGGTTGGAGAGGTGCGTTTTTGGTGAACGTTGTGGTGGTGGTTTGGGTGTTTGTGGTTGGTTTTGGGCTAGGAGGATGGGCGAGTATGACTAATTTTATGAAACAAGTTGATACTTTTGGTCTCTTTGCTAAATGTTATCAGTGTCATCCTCCGTCTCTTCCTCCACCGCAACCGCATCATTGATATTTGCTTTGCCGCATTGGATAAGGAATTGTTTTTGAGACAAAAAACAAATTGTTGGACTCATTTTTATTTTTTTTATTATCATCTTGAACAAAAAAGTATTTAACCATTTTTCGTGTTTTATGCTTCTACATTGAACACTTTTCAATTGAGTTATTTTGAAATTCTCTAAATTTAGTTGAATATCGTAAAGTAACACTATTGGTCAATTGCTATTGCAGCTATATATAATTGTGTATACCTTTGTTAATTTTTTTTCTTCATGGTAACCATTGATAACAAGGAATTCCTTTGCACAAAATACTCTCGTTCCGTTTGTTATTGAAAATGAAGTTTAAAAAAAAAATTGTTTTAAATTAAATGATGTTATTGACCAAAAAAAAAAATTAAGTGATGTTTTCATTTATCAATACAAATATTTTTTATTTTTGACTATTTAAATTATGTATATTATTTTTTATTGGTTAAACTATGTCTATATTAATTAATATTTTAATATAAAAATAAAAACAATTTTAATGATCTTTTAATTGTTGTGCAAAACTTTTAAACATCGCTTATATAAAAATAGAAGAAATATTATATTTGATCTATTTGAAATGGTAGAAAGTTGAAAAATATTTACAGGAAAACAAAAATTTATCACAAATTACTCACTCTACACTTACCCAATGCCATTTTTTAGTGTAAAAATATAGTAGACCAAAAAATAGTTATTAAGTAGGAGCGTTAAAAAAAAAAAAAGTTATATACGACAAAAAAAGATCATACTTTAATTTAATTTTTTTTCTTTCTGTTTTTTTCTCACTCTTCACTCAAAAAGGATTTCGCATAACCCTTGCTTTCCGGTTGCTTCGTTTCGTCTCCGGGTTAAGGAATCAAATGGGTCGCTCGACGGAGAAATCATCCGTCGATTCTTAGGTATTTCGTCTTACCCAACTCTATCTTTAGCTGTTTTCCGAGAAAGTTTTGTGGATCACCGTGTTTCTCCGTACTGGGGTTTTTGTGGTTTCTCAAGGTTTGAAATTTAGGATATTTCGCTTGATCGTATGTTTACTGGTGTCGATCTTGTGGAAACGAGCTGAAAAATTGTTCCTTTTACAGTTTTTTCGAAGCTGTTCTTCCGACACTCAACTTTTTCAAAAACTGGGTTTTTTCTTTAGAAATCTCTGGCTTATGTTTAGGTTTCTTTGGGTTTGAAATTTAGGATCTTTTGTTTTATCTATTCTGTTACTGCTTTCGAATTTCTGGAAAGGAGCAGAAATTTTTCATTTGCTCTTGTGCGGTTTGTTATCCAACTTGTTTCGTATGACTTGTTTTTGTTGTTGCCTAGTTTTGAATACTGATTACTCTTGGTTTGCCTTCGTTTTATTTGATTTTGGAAACCCAGAGACTGAACTCAGGGATAGAGAAATGGCGCCTAGAGGAAGAAGAAGGGTAAGCTTTACTGTTTTACATACAAGGTCATAGAGATCAGTGGAATGGTCTGAGTGTTTTGAAGTGGTTTTGGAATTAGGTTCTGGTTTTGTTTGTTTTGTTCTTGGCATTCTCTTTTGTTCCATATTGAGATTCTTAGTGAGAAGTAAATGCAGAATTCAGCCTTGAAGGGTGTTATTATCTTCTATGTTTTCTCCTTTACATGTTCTTGAATTGGATACTTTTCTTCTCTTTCAGATGGCTGGACTGATGCGAGATGATGCAGCACGAGACGCCATGAGAAGCTTTGGGTTTGATGAGCGTGTCATAAATGAAACCATCAAGGAATTACTAGAGGTATGTTCCTCGGCTTTTAAGTCTCTGTTTTCGTTTCTTTGGAAACATTTTACTTGAAAATGATGCTTTAGCACCATTTTGACTTCAGCTGTATGGTGGTGTGGATGCATGGAGATTTATCGAAGATGGTAGCTACGATGTGCTTCTTACTAGATGCCTCGAAAAGCAAGAGGAGCAAGCAAGACAAGTTGCTGAAGAACAAGTCGCTGAAGAACAAGTGGCTGAGGAACAAGAAGAAGAACACGAGCAGCATGATCTTGTACTACAAGAGCAAGAGCAGCATGTTGAGACTGATGATTTGTCAACCACGAGCGAGGCAGTCATGGACACATCACCAGCAGCTCTGCAATCTGGAGAAGCATTACCGGTTTATGCACACCATCCTGTTGAAGGTAAAAAAATAAAAAAAAAAACTCATTCTTATAACTACTATCTCGATATATGAATCATTCTTTTACTGATGCAAATTCATTCTTTAGGCGCTGGATGGCTAAGTGAGGAGGATACGGATCCAGAGGAGGATGGGGATGCTGATATTCCTGATGATGATAATGAGATGATTCATCTAACTCCAGAACCTCTCTGTGAAGAACTCGAAGAGCTGCTTAAGGAAGTACAAGGACAGAAGAAGAGGAAGAGACTTTGAGGTGTGACAACTAAAGGAGTCACAAGTTCCAGGAAGTAAATATGAAGTTATATGGTAGAAGTTAAGAAGCATAGTGAAATAGTAAGCTAGTATTGAAGGTAAAAAGGCTAAGGATCAATCTTGACATACCTGTGTGGGTTTTCTTTAGCTATTGATTTAAAACTTAAAAGTTTTATTAATACTATAATTTTTGTTTTGTGAGTTGTGATGAAGTAGTAAAGCCAAACTTTGTTTATTTCAGTGGCTTGTATTGTATCATACTGTAAAATCTACAAAAGTCAAGCCTAAATAGACAAATCAACTTATCCAAGTCCCAAACCAATTCCATCCAGCGTAAACCGAATAGTCAATCTAAATAGCTTGACCAAATCTGAAGTCGGTTTACTTGGGATTTTGTTCCTTCTATATTCAAGACCCAATATCAACTGAAGTTTGAACCTCTTTTTGTTTGAATTTTGATTTTCACATAAAAAACGTGAATGCAAAATTTGCGTTTGAAACAATCGAGACTTTTACAGGTAAATATGATTGGTAACTATATTTACTTGAAGTATCCACACAGTAATATTTATGTTGCACCTACACACTTTTCAAGAAAAATGTAAGAGATGTATAAATTTTGACTGGTATCATAATTACACATTAGAGGCAAAATTTTTGAGCAAGAAAAAGCATATTTTGTTGGGTGCGGTTCACTTGGTTACAATTAAGTTAGAACTTTACAATATATATAGCGTAAACAAAAATTTCCACTTTAATATAAATTTTGTTGAGATGCAATTTTGTATGGGCCTCTAAGACTTGAGTGTTGTTGAGTCTATCACCAACCCTACTCTAAACACTGTTTTGGAGATAAATCTTCTCCAATGGTACACTCTATTTTCAACTTCAAGATAAGAGACTGGTGAATATAGAGTAATAATATTTATCACAAATATTTGTTTTGTTTACAAAATAATCTTTTATTTCTTATTTATACTCACAAGATAAGAGACTGGTGAATATAGAGTAATCTTATATACTTATGTTTTTATTTTATACATATGCAAAATATCCGTTTGCATTTGAACAGTTACAAACTCAATCACACATAACACTTGTTGTAAAAAAAGGATTTTTTTGGATTTGAATAAAATTTTACATTCAATTAAAAAAAAATGATTTGATTGTTTGAAATTTTGTTTTTTACTTTTTATATTCTACATATGTGGTGTAATGGGATTTGTTTCTATATAAATATTTAATTTAGATACTATCATAATTTAATTGAATCATTGATTAATAGGAAATAATTTCTAAATTTGATAAATACAAAAGTGTTGTTAGTAAAATAGAAAAAAATATATAATAATTAGCTGGAAATTGTCTAATATTTTGTTTCTTTCCCTTAATGGTACACTGGCCATTTAATACCTCTCATTAGGGGAGATGCACCAAATTGGAAGCATGAATTGGTGAGATGGCAACAGAGTGGTGCTACTACTGGCTCAGTTTACTCTCTTTTCCAACTTCTTTTTTTTTATTTCAATCTTACTCTACTCTATGAACCATCAATCATGCCCATCATGAGTATTTGGTACCAACCCTATTCACATTAGTAGGCATGAGAGTTTATAAACAAAGCTCGTAACAAAATTCACATCAATACCAAAATAAATCTGACTATTGACCGAATATACAATACCGAGATCGAATTCAAAAATATAATTTGATCGTGTATTCTGCTTTTACTCAACTACTTTTTGACGCGTAATTCATTAAAGTTAGTTTTGTCAAAGTTTTAATAAAATATTGTCTGTTTAAGACTTCAGTATACCAAGATCAAATTTGGGTGTCAATCGTATATATTGTATCAATATTGGAATTAAAGAAATAGTTTGATCGTATTTTTTATTTTTATTCAACTATTATTTGGCGCGCAATCCATTAGTTTTAACTTTTAAGTTAATATTGTTGAAGTTTGAATAAAATTTTTTCCTTTAAAATTTTCTCTAAATACCAAGATCACATATGGCAATCGATCAAACCCTAAATCGAATTCCATTGTTCAAAAAAGCACTAGGCGCTAAGCGGACGGTGATGCAATGCCTAGTGCCTAGAACTAGAATATAATTTGATCGAATTCAAGAATATAATTTGACGCAATGCCTAATGCCTATTCCATCGAATTCAAAAATATAATTTGATCGTGTATTCTGCTTTTACTCAACTACTTTTTGACGCGTAATTCATTAAAGTTAGTTTTGTCAAAGTTTTAATAAAATATTGTCTGTTTAAGACTTCAGTATATACCGAGATCAAATTTGGGTGTCAATCGTATATACTGTATCAACATTGGAATTAAAGAAATAGTTTGATCATATTTTTTGTTTTTATTCAAGTATTATTTGGCGCGCAATCCATTAGTTTTAACTTTTAAGTTAATATTGTTGAAATTTGAATAAAATTTTTCCCTTTAAAATTTTCTCTAAATACCAAGATCACATATTGCAATCGATCAAAACCTAGATCAAATTCCATTGTTCAAAAAAGCACTAGGCGCTAAGCGGACGGTGACGCAATGCCTAGTGCCTAGAACTAGAACGTCTAATCGGAGATTAGGCGATTCAATAGGCGATCTAAAAGTTTTACAAAAATAAATAATATTATTAGATATATATAATAAAATTTATAAAAAACCATAATTTATAAATAATAAAATTTATATTATGTTTATATTCATTATTTTATAGTAAAATATATAGAATACTACGATTTATATATAAACAATTTATATTATTTTATTGTTAGAATACCATAATATTTTAGGCGGTAAAAGCGGTAATCGCCGTGGTCTATAGGAGTCTATTGTCGCTTAAACGGACATCTAAAATGCTTTTTAGAACACTGTCGAATTCAGACAAATAATTTGATCGTTTTTAACTACTATTTGACGCGCAATTTATTACATTTAACCGTTACGTTGATTTTGTTGAAGTTTAAATAAAATACCATCCGTTTAAAGCTTCTCTAAATACCAAAATCAAATATGACTATCGATCCAAACCTAAATCGGATCCAAACAAAGTTGACACTATTTTACAGATTTTTAACCATTTTCACTGTCAATCTATCAATTGCATATTCTTTAAGTGTTATCAATTGTAAGAGAGAGAGAGGAATAAAAAGAACAAATCAAAATTGATTGCTTAAGGAAAATAAAACGAAACGGAATTTTTTTCCCCCTTTGCATGCATTGGGTCTAGAGGCGGAAGCTGAAGAAGAAAGGAATTTGGGAGAAGCAGTGACGCTCCAAACAAAAACAAAATCTTTTCTCTCGTCTTCTTCTGGCTCTCTCTCTCTCTCTTTTAAGAGAAGTCCGCCATTTTCGCTTCGTTCTCACTCTTCTCTCACTCTAGATTCTCCCTCTTTTCACCTCCAAAAACCCTTGCTTTTCCTTTTTTTTTGTTAAAGTAAAAACCTTGCTTTTCCGGTTGTTTCGTTTCGTCTCCGGTTTCAGGAATCAAAGGGGTCGCTCGACGGAGAATTGATTCTTAGGTATTTCGTCTTTACCCAACTCTATATTTCGCTGTTTTCCCGAGAAAAAATGTCCATCACCGTGTTTCTGGGGTTTTTCTCCGTACTGGGTTTCAAATGTAGGTTTGAAATTTAGGTTATTTTCGCTTGATTTTGTGTTTATTAGTGTCGATTTTGTGGAAACGACCTGAAAATTTGTTCCTTTTACAGTTTTTCCAATGCTGTTCTTCCGACACTTTCAAAAGCTGGGTTTTTTTTCTTTTGAAATTTCTGGGTTTTCTCAAGTTAGTGAGCTCCAATAGTCTCCGTTGTTGTCTGGTTTTTAGGGTTTTGTCATGGAGGAAGAATCTGCATCAGAAATTCTCGAAGGAGAGATTGTTGGAATCAAATTCGCTCTTGCTACTCACCATGAAATTGTAAGTTTAACAAGAGTTATCCTCTCTGAATGTGGTTCCATGGTTTATCAAAAGTTGCATGTAAAGGCTTTGTTTAGCTCAAAGCTAGATTGTTCATCATGAGTTCTACAAGAGTAATGCTTACAAACAGCCTAAAGCCTCTATGCTTTGGTTAAGTTTGATTCTTGCTTGATTTTCAGTATAATTGTACTAAGCTCTATATAATGCTACATCCAAAGTCCTGCGCTTTTGCATATAAATTGAGTTCTGTTTTATATCATCTGGCTATTCTTGTATTTCTCATGGGGCTATAATTTTTTCTTGTAGCAAATCGCATCAATTAGCGAATCCCCGATTAATCATGCCAGTCAGCTGTCTAACCCATTCTTGGGGTTGCCTCTGGAATTTGGGAAATGTGAATCTTGCGGTGCGACAGAACCAGACAAGTGTGAAGGTATACATGTACCTTTTTTTTTTCCTATATATTTGTTCTTACATTGTTTGTTGGTATATTTTTTTCAGATAACAATCTTTGTTTCTACATTTTCAGGTCATTTTGGGTATCTTCAGCTGCCAGTGCCAATCTACCATCCTGCCCATGTTGCTGAGCTGAAACAAATGCTGAGCCTTCTGTGCTTGAAATGTTTGAAGATAAAGAAGGCTAAGGTATGACTTCATCGAGTTTTCTTAAATTCGATCTTATTGGTGATCCACACATAATTTGATAGATTCTATCATGAACCATATAAAATCTCGACCAATCTTTTTCACTTTTCTGATTTACAGAGCACAAGCACAGCTGGTGGTCTTGCAGAGCGTTTATTAGGTGTCTGCTGTGAGGTGAGTAATGCCATTTACATTCTGATTGTTTCCTTCTACCTGGAAAGCACGATGATAGATGTTTCTTATGGGACCCTGGTTCAACATTTTAGTTACATGTTTGAAAACGTGCTAATTCAAATCTAGATTAGTTATTGAGCGTCTGTTGATTCATTGAATGATAACATTAATCAATGCTGTGTGAAGAGTAATGGTATTCTCGTGACACCACCATGGAACATTCACTGCTTATATCTGTTTTCGATGATGTTTTGCTGATATTCTTGGATTTTTAACTGCTGAATTACAATGTTAGGAAGCATCGAACATCTCAATCAGAGATAGAGCATCGGATGGTGCTTCATATCTAGAACTGAAGCTCCCATCTAGGTCAAGACTGGAGGCGGGTTGCTGGAATTTCCTGGAAAGATATGGTTATCGCTATGGAAGCGATTATAAGCGGCCCCTGCTGGCAAGAGAGGTTTTTACTTTCTTCTGCATGCTTATGTTTCTGTTTCTATTGTAGAAAGTTTACTTGTTCCCTTAAAGATAATTTGTTTTGTTGTTATACATAACATGCAGAATCATTTGTGAGGGTTTCTCTATAAATTCAATTTTTGGTATACTTAAGGTTTCTTATTCAGATTAGTTAACATCGTTGGTTTAGAAGCATGCTCAGTTAAGTAAGTATAGTTTTGAATTCGTGTGCGAATATACCTTTTAAGTCTCTCATGTTATGTGATCATATAGTTTACTGGATCTTGTAGGATTTGAAGGTTAAAGGTGTTCTTACCTTGTTTTTTTAATTTGAAATCATTCTCTATTTTTGGTGATGTTTTGTTTCTCGAAACCAATGATTATGTTATTTCCTTGTCCATTTCCATTTGCTGCTAAAACAAACAGGTAAAGGAAATTTTAAGACGGATCCCCGAAGAAACAAGAAAGAAACTCACAGCAAAGGGACATATTCCTCAAGAAGGATACATATTAGAATATCTTCCAGTCCCGCCTAACTGTTTGTCTGTGCCAGATGTTTCTGATGGTTTCACCACCATGTCGGCGGTAAGCCAGTTGAAACTAAATTCCTGTGTTGATTTTATTGAATGCTTTGTCTTGTCTTCAGAAGGTAACACCTGCATCTATGTCATTCTTATTTTCAGGATCCTTCCAGAATTGAGCTAAAAGACGTTCTTAAGAAAGTGGTAGCCATAAGAAGCTCTAGGTCTGGTGAGACAAACTTTGAGTCGCATAAGGCTGAAGCCAATGACATGTTTAGAGTTGTGGATACTTATCTGCGGGTGAGGGGAACTGCAAAAGCAGCAAGAAACATTGATATGAGATATGGGGTGACTAAGATCTCGGACAGTTCCTCTTCAAAAGCTTGGACAGAAAAGATGAGAACACTCTTCATTCGAAAGGGGTCAGGTTTTTCGTCTCGCAGCGTCATCACTGGGGATGCTTACAGAAATGTGAATGAGGTAGGGATCCCAATTGAAATTGCGCAGCGAATAACATTTGAGGAAAGGGTTAGTGTCCACAATATAGGTTATCTACAAGAATTGGTGGACAACAAGTTGTGCTTAAGTTATACTCAAGGTTCTACGACCTATTCTCTAAGGGATGGTTCCAAGGGGCACACTGTGCTTAAACCCGGGCAGGTTGTTCATCGCAGGGTCATGGATGGGGATGTTGTGTTTATGAACCGACCCCCGACAACACATAAACATTCTCTGCAAGCGCTTCGGGTGTATGTTCATGATGACAACACAGTGAAGATTAACCCTCTGATGTGTGGCCCCCTCAGTGCTGATTTTGATGGTGATTGTGTCCATCTGTTCTACCCACAATCACTTAATGCTAAGGCAGAGGTTATGGAACTCTTCTCCGTGGATAAGCAACTGCTTAGCTCGCATACTGGGCAGCTGATTTTGCAGATGGGCAATGATTCTTTGCTGTCTTTGAGGGTTATGGTGGACAAGGTGTTTCTGGACAAGGCAACTGCTCAACAGTTAGCTATGTACGGCTCTCTGTCCCTGCCTTCACCAGCACTAAGAAAGTCCAGTAAATCTGGCCCGCTTTGGACAGCTTTCCAGATTCTACAGCTTGCCTTTCCTGAGCGTCTGAGCTGCAAAGGGGAAAGGTTCATGGTTGATGGAAGTGACCTGCTTTGCTTTGATTTTGGTGTTGATGCAATGGCGTCTGTCCTCAACGAGATTGTAACTTCAATCTTGTCGGAGAAGGGTCCAAAGGAAGCACTTGGCTTCTTTGATTCGCTGCAGCCTCTACTGATGGAGCACCTCTATGCTGAGGGGTTTAGTGTAAGTCTGGAAGACTTATCCATGTCTAGGGCAGACATGGATGTCATTCACCATCTGATAATCCGAGAGATTTCTCCTATGGTGGCTCGCTTGAGACTATCGTATGAAGATGAGTTGCAACTAGAGAACAGCATCCACAAAGTGAAGGAAGTGGCTGCTAACTTTATGCTGAAGTCATATTCCATGCGCAACTTGATTGATATCAAGAGTAACTCAGCAATCAACAAGCTGGTGCAGCAGATAGGCTTCCTGGGTCTTCAGCTTTCTGACAAGAAGAAGTTCTACACGAAGACTCTGGTGGAAGACATGGCTCAGTTTTGTAAGAGAAAGTATGGCAGGATTTCTTCATCTGGTGATTTTGGAATTGTGAAGGGCTGCTTCTTTCATGGACTGGATCCCTATGAAGAGATGGCTCATTCAATTGCTGCTAGGGAGGTCATTGTTCGTTCTTCAAGAGGGTTAGCTGAGCCTGGGACACTCTTCAAGAATCTAATGGCTGTTCTTCGGGATATAGTAATTACTAACGATGGAACTGTAAGAAATACATGCAGTAACTCGGTAGTGCAGTTCAAGTATGATCTGAATTCTGAACATGGACATCAAGGTCTGTTTGAAGCGGGAGAACCTGTTGGAGTATTGGCAGCTACTGCCATGTCAAATCCTGCCTATAAGGCAGTGCTTGATTCTAGTGCAAGTAGTAATTCATCATGGGAGCAAATGAAGGTAGAGCATTTTCGTTACTGCCTCCTCAGTAAAGCTTTGATCTTATATATTGTTGTATGCTAATAATTTTTTCTCTTTTTGTCCTTTTCCCAGGAAGTTTTGCTCTGTAAAGTCAACTTCCAAAACACTGTCAACGATCGGCGCGTAATTCTGTATTTGAATGAATGCCGCTGTGGAAAGAAGTACTGCCAGGAAAATGCGTCTTACACAGTTAGGAACAAGCTGAAGAGAGTGAGTCTTAAAGATACTGCAGTGGAGTTCCTAGTCGAGTGAGTATTGGTTTTTAATAACTTATGTTACTCTTTTTAGTCTTTGTGTTTTTTTTCTTGCTTTAACTAATCCTAGCAATCTGCTTTCTCTTTAATTGCATGCAGATACAGAAAGCAACAAGCAATGTCTGAAATTTTTGGAAATGATTCATGCCTACAAGGACATATTCATTTTAATAAGGTTTGAATTCTGATTTCTGTACTGTTGAATCTATCTAGAAGCCTCTACCTGTCATAGAAATACTTTACTCCTAATTATCCTTTTAATTCTTGCTTGTAATTGGTGTTTACTAGACATTGCTGGAAGAGTGGAACATCAGTATGCAGGATATCCTTCAAAAGTGTGAGGATGTCATTAATTCACTAGGACAAAAGAAAAAGAAGAAAGCTGATGACTTGAAGAGAACAACTTTGTCTGTAAGGTTTGTACATGATACGCCTTTATCTGGATGTCTTCTCTAGTTGAATGAACTGCAGAATTTCTTCAGAAAGAAAGTCTGATGGTGATTTTTAGCTTCTTTCTTTTCTGTCCATCATTTTTGTTCATCGGATTATTTTGTCTAATTGTCTAGCTTCTTGAATTTTGTTGTCTAATTATAATACTTTCTTGTCGAATGAACAGTGAGTGCTGCTCTTTCCGAGATCCATGTGCGAGCAAAGATTCGGATATGCCCTGCTTAACGTTCTCCTCCTACAATGCCACTGATCCTGATCTAGAAAGAACTCTTGATGTTCTTTGCAATACAATATATCCTGTTCTGCTGGAAACAGTGATCAAAGGTACTTGAATAAGGCTTTTCATTATTGTCAACTCCTCTTGTTTCTTGATTTCTTCTTTTGATGAGGGTGTAGCGTATACGATAGTCTTTCTTTCAAAATTTTCTAGTTAGCTGGCTTGCGAAAATGTATATTTGTCAGAAGGTTAAAGAACTAAAAGCTTTTCCTCAACTAGTCTAAATGATTTGTGCTTCAAGTTGTGGTTGATATTCTGTACTGTAAAGCCTATGTTACAGTAAGATTTCTAGAAAAATGTTTTTGATGATACTTATGTATCTAAACTGGGCAGGTGATCCACGGATTTGCTCAGCAAACATAATCTGGAACAGTCCAGAAATGACAACCTGGATTCGGAATCGTCATGCCTCCCGCCGAGGGGAATGGGTTTTGGATGTCACTGTCGAGAAATCTGCTGTCAAGCAAAGCGGTGATGCATGGAGGGTTGTGATAGACTCTTGTCTTTCAGTGCTTCATCTGATAGACACCAAACGATCAATCCCATATGCTATAAAGCAAGTGCAAGAGTTGCTTGGCCTATCCTGTGCATTTGAGCAAGCAGTTCTGGTACTAACTTTGAACCTTATCTGTGCACTGGATTTTATACTTGAATCATGATATTTCTGTCATATATTATGTGTGCTATCATTTTGCTCATTGTTAGTGCAAGGAAGTTAAATGTAAAATGTTGATTTGATTTACAGCGTCTCTCAACTTCAGTGAGAAAGGTATCCAAAGGAGTTTTGAAAGAACATATCATTCTCCTGGCAAACAACATGACCTGTTCAGGGAATATGTTGGGGTTCAATTCTGGAGGTTACAAGGCTTTGACACGATCCTTGAACATCAAGGCTCCTTTCACAGAAGCAACTCTCATTGTAAGTAGTCCGGTACTTTAATGTCTAATACAATTCTTTTCTAAGACTATATACTGTCAGTCCATATTAACAGGAACTACTTGTTGTGTTTTTAGACACCAAGGAAATGTTTTGAGAAAGCAGCTGAGAAATGCCATACAGATTCACTAGCAACAGTCGTTGGCTCTTGTTCTTGGGGAAAACGTGTGGATGTGGGAACAGGTTCACAGTTTGAGCTACTGTGGAACGAAAAAGAGGTACACATTCTCTCAAAATCATACCAATTTAACTTATTTTGTCTCATTTAAGCTCATTCTACAATCTGATGCTCTTTATTGTCAACCTATTTGCAGACTGGTCTAGATAATGAAGATGAAACTGATGTGTACAGCTTTCTTCAAATGGTCAGATCCACCACGACAAATGCAAATGCATATGTTTCTTCTCCTGGTTTTGATGTTGCAGAGGAAGAAATGGCTGAATGGGCTGAATCGCCCGAGCGAGATGCTGCTCTTGGAGAGCTCAAGTTTGAGGACAGTGCTGAGTTCCAAAATATAGATGATGAAGGCAAGCCTTCGGAATCCAAATGGGACAAAAATTCTGTCTGGGACAATGGTTGCAGTGGTGGCTCAGAATGGGGAGTCTCAAAAAATACAGGTGGTGAGGAAAACCCGCAGACGAATTGGGAAAAGAGTACAAATGTTGAGAAGGAAGATGCTTCGTCTGGTTGGAACACTAATAAAGATGCTCAAGAATCTTCCAAGTCAGATTCATGGGGTGCTTGGGGCTTAAAGACAAAAGATGATGATGCAAATACAGCACCGAACTGGGAAACACAACCAGCTCAGAAGGATTCTGTTGTCATAGAAAACAATGAGCCTACTTCTGGCGTTTGGGGAAAATCTGTTTCAGACAAATCTTGGGAAAAGAAGAACTCAGAAACTGAATCAGCTCCTGCTGCATGTGGTGCTTGGGACAAGAAGAGCTCAGAAACAGAACCAGGTGGTGCTACTTGGGGTTCCAGAGACAACAAGAATTCTGAAACTCAATCAGGTGCTGGTGGTTGGGGTTCCCAGAACAGAAAGAGCTCGGAAACTGAGCCAGGTGGTTCTACTTGGGGTTCTAGGGACAAAAGAAATTCTGAATCTGAATCAGGTGGCTCTACTTGGGGCTCTAGGGACAAAGCTAATTCTAAAACTGAACCAGGTGGTGCTGCATGGAGTTCGTGGGACAGAAAGAACGCAGAAACTGATACAGTTTCCGCTGCTTCCGCTGCTTGGGGTTCTCAGGGCAAAAAGGATTCTGAAACTGAATCAGGTGGGGCTGCATGGAGTTCTTGGGACAAAAAGAAGTCGGAAACTGATTCAGTTCCTGCTGCTTGGGGTTCTCAGGGCAAAAAGAATTCTGAAACTGAATCAGGTGGTGCTGCATGGAGTTCTTGGGAGAAAAAGAAGTCGGAAACTGATTCAGTTCCTGCTGCTTGGGGTTCTCAAGGAAAAAAGAATTCTGAAAGCGAACCAGATGCTACTAATTGGGGTGCCGACAACAAGAATAGTTTGGAAACTGAATCAGGTGCAGCTGCCTGGGGTTCCCAGAAGAAAAAAAACCGTGAAACCGAGTCAGGTCCTGTTGCTTGGGGACAGCCAAGTCTCACTGCTTCAGACAAGGATACCAATGAAGATGATGGAAATCCATGGGTTTCCCTGAAGCAGACCAAAAGCGGAGAGAAGGATGAGAAAGAAAGAATCCAGTGGGGAAATCCGACCAAGAGATTTCCATCTGATAGCTCACATGATGGCTGGTCCAATGGTGGTGGTGCAGACTGGAAAGAAAAGAGGAACCGTCCTCCAAGGTTACCTGAGACAGCGAGGGGACAGCGCTTGGACATGTTCACCTCTGAGGAGCAAGACCTTCTCTCGGATGTCGAGCCAGTCGTAAAGACTCTCAAGAAAATAATGTCCGGGTATGTCTTTCTTGTTATTAACCTTAGTCTATCCAATTTCCAGTTCTATGGAGTTACATATTCCATATATACAGTGTGCTTCATCTTTCTGAAACTGTTTTCTGTCCATGAAGGTACCCTGATGGAGAACCAATTTCGGACGAGGACAAAACATTCGTCCTGGAGAAGGTTTTGAACTTCCATCCAGACAAAGACGCAAAGATTGGTTCCGGTGTTGATTTCATCACGGTAAATATCATTCTCCGCTACATATTTAGCTTCTCTTCCAAAACTTAGCCTTATGTGAATAATTTTGGTGGAACAATGTAGGTTGATAAGCACACCACGTTCACAGAATCAAGGTGCTTATTTGTTGTCTCAGTAGATGGGGTCAAACAAGACTTCTCATACATAAAGTCCCTCAAGAACTATCTGACGGAGAAATACCCCACTGTCGCTGAGGAATTCAACGCCAAGTACTTTTACAAGAAGCCTCGGCCTGACGAAAACCGAGACAAACAAGACGTCACGCCTCCTGGAAATCTCACTGGGGAAGAAAACCCTGAGACTCAGGATCAGGACCAGAGTCAGACTCAGGATCACATTCAGACTGAAGACAATACTCAGACTGAGACGCAGGATCTTTCTCAGACTTGAGATTTGAACTCTTCTGTGAGTTTTAGGCTTACCAACCATTCCTCCACTGTTTTGTTTTTGGGATGTAGATAAAGAGTGGAGAGAATGTTGGTGTTTTATTTCATTAGAAAGACTCTACTGCAAAATAATGTGTAAATGCAGTCTCTCTTCTCTAGTCGCAGGATCTTTTGTCTAAAAATCAGTTTTAGCCTTTTAGGTTTCAGTGACCGGTTTAGCTCTAGAACTCTAGTTGCGGCATTGTAGTTTCTACTGATGCTTTGACATTTGGCTATTTATTGCACAATGCGTTTGCCTATCTCATTTTGCTTCTGACTTGTAGTTTATTCTCAAGTTTCAGTTACGTATTATGATGCATTGTAGTTTCCCTGCTTTAACCAAACTAAACCGAAAAAGAACCAACCATATAATTCAAACCAATTTCTTACTAAAATTGAATCAAACTACAAAACACATAAGATTACAAGATAATAATAACATGTTTAATTCGAATCTCTCAATTGTGTAATTCATGTTACAGGTGTTAAATTTTAATAAACCGTATCAAATCAAACCAAAACCAAACCAAACCATATTTAAACCGAAAGTTTGGGCTTCTGAAAAAAGAAAGCCCATTAAGAAGATCTACCAAAAAAAAAAAAAACACAAATCACACTTTGGTTTTAGTCTCCGTTACGATTTCATTTCACCATCCATTTTCAAGCTTCGAGAAATTGAAAAGACAGATTCGTGAGTGGAAAAAAAAACCAAACTTTGCTTTGTTTTCAAGAGATGTCTGTCTTTGAAGATTCCTTCGTTATACTCGGAGATGATGCATCTGAGTCTGTTCCTGTCTCAGGCTCATTTGACACCACTGACAACTCTTTCTCAGGCTACGATGGTTCAGTCCAAATCGATGACTCCGTCGACGATGTTTTTGCGGCGCCGTCTTCTGACTACGGTGGTTACTCTAACGGAGACGACGTCTTCGGATCTAACGGTGGTCACGACGGTCCTATCTTACCACCACCATCGGAAATGGAATCTGATGAAGGATTTGCTCTTAGAGAATGGAGAAGGTTAGAGATCTGATCTTGTTCTTGTTTCGCTTTGAGGATTACTTCTGATTGAGAAGTTGATAACTTCACTCGAGAATCTATTCATTGATCTAGAAAAAATTTCATTTCTGATTCTGATGCATAATTCTGTAAGTTGATGCTAATCTACTCGAATCCTTGTTTATGAAGTCCTTTAGTGTCTCAATGTTGTAAGAAGTAATCAGTGTATTAGATCGGATCTGTGATTATATTGACAGGATCTGTGGCTATGTATTCCATTCAAAGTTTATTGCTTTTGGTTTTGTTACTCTGGTTTGTCCATTTTCATGTCAAATTTGCCTGTTAATCGTAGCGTGTAACGTTTGTTAAGTTGATCTGATGTATAGATGGTGTTGTGAAATAGCTTCTCAGATCAATGTGTTCTTGTGAGTGATTGTCTTGGTCTGAGTTCTTATATTATGTGCAGACAAAATGCTATTCAGCTTGAGGAGAAGGAGAAGAAAGAGAAGGAAGTGTTGAAGCAAATTATTGAGGAAGCAAATCAATACAAAGAGGAATTCCATAAGAAGAGGGAAGTAACTTGTGAAAACAACAAAGCAGCTAACAGGGAGAAGGAAAAGGTGTGTTCTTCTTTTTATTACTCTTTACTTTTCCATATCATTAGTTCTCTCGTACGATTAAGACAATTGAAGATTTCGCTGAAGTTTGTTAGATCATCTGTTCTCAATCTGCGATGTTGTCATTGCTTGCAGAGAATTGTCTCTGAAAATCGGTTCAATGGCTTGTAGAATTAAGATTTTCAACTGTAACCATCTTATTCATAGCCAATTGTGATCAGATATACGTTTTGTTCATGACTATTGTAATATGTTTTAGCTCGTATGTAGTTAATGTGAGCTTTAGTGCCTATTTCAGCAGCATATCGTCTATTCTACAGCATTTGTGAAACTTTTGCTCATGTGTTTGTATTTTCTATGCGCACTTAAGCTCTATCTGGAGACCCAAGAGAAGTTCTATGCGGAAGCCAGCAAGAACTACTGGAAGGCAATAGCCGAGCTAGTTCCAAAAGAGGTTCCAACAATAGAGAAAAGAAGAGGAGGGAAGAAAGAGCAAGACCCGAAGAAGCCATCAATCTCAGTGATTCAAGGTCCAAAGCCCGGCAAGCCAACCGATCTTTCAAGAATGAGACAAATATTGTTGAAGCTCAAACAGAACCCGCCTTCTCACCTGAAACTCACTTCTCAACCTCCATCGGATGCCGCTGCTCCTCCTCCAAAGAATGTTCCTGAAGCTAAGCCCACTGAGGCAGTTGCTGCTTCCTAAAACTCTCTTTGGTTATCTTATGTGATTTGGTCTTTGCGTTTCATGATGTGTGTTTTAACTTTATAAACAACTGAGAGATTGTAGTGGGTAACATAATTATGTCATATTGGATTATAGTTTCATGTTTGAATTCAATCAGAAACCGTTGAAAAGTGGTTAACATCTCAAATCATTAAGTTAATCAATGGATCCATCGACCATAGAGGCGACTTTAGGGTTAAAAAGAAGAGACGAGAGTGGAGAGGTTTACATAAAACGTCAAAACGCTACTTCACATATCATCATCATCAAGCTCGTGTGAGAAGAAACACACAATAATAAACACAGAGAGAATCTCAAAGGTCAACGTTTTACAAATAGGCTTCTTTGGCAATATCACCTTCCTTGTAAGCTTGCAGGGGACCTGCAACCTCTCTCGCTGCCTGCGTCATCTTCTTTTTCGCTTGCCTCTAAGCAAATGCCATTGTTGTTGCAGACACTGATCTCTGAGCTTGCATTGCTGCTTGTTGCAAGTGGAGAATCTGTAACATTCATCGGTCTGCCTCGTGTATGTCCAGATCTCACACTGTACATTGATGATGCTGGAATGTTCGTCATTAGTGGTCTCAGATTCCCTGGTATGGTTCTACGTATATCCTGTTTTCATCATATTGTTTGATCATCAGTTATACACACAATTCACAGTAACAAGGACGAGAGAGAGAGAGATTACGCACCATATGCCTTATTGCCATATCAAGGGATTTCTTGGAGAGTGATCTTCCAAATCCTGCACTGTCTGGTGAAGAGGATTTAGCAGACAAGTTACCATGAGGAGAACCCTTGTTGTCATCTGATCTGGGAGGACCTAGTTTCCGCATGTTTATTACTCTCTCCACCATTTTTGTTCCCATCAACACAGGACTAATATTGTCATTGGCTTTGGAGTATCCACGGTTAACCGCAGGAACAGAGCTACCACTAGAGTACATTGGTGCTCTTCCTCTTGATGGTGAACATGACTGCCTTCTTGGTCTTCCTCCTGTCGGACCACCTGGTTCAACTGAACCAGAACGCGGGCTTGGAGCTCCGGGTCTGCCTCTTGTTGCTGAAAGTGGCCTTTCGGGTAATGTTGTCCTTAGATTTGGAGGAGTTTCCAGTGAGAAACCAGGCATGTCTGATGGCTTCCATGGCCTTGACCTCACTGTAGGAGAAGCTCCACGTGATACAGCAGGAGTTTTAGATGGTGTTGGCATAGGCTTCGCCGCTGGAGAAGAAGGCTTGATTTGGGATATTGTTGGCTTTGCTGTAGTAGTTGCAGCACTAGCGGAAGAAATTGGACGGCGAGTTGGTGTAGCTGACCTAGATATGGTTGTAGGCGGAGGAAGTGTGGGTCTTGAAGTTGGTGTCGAAGATCTGGCAGTGGATCTTGACAGAGGTGTGGTAGACCTTGAAGGACCTGCAGATTTTGTGGCGGTGCTGGTGGTAGATCTAGTAGCTGAACCAGCAGATCTAGCAGTTGAAGTAGTTGGTTTAGATGCAGTAGGTGTGAGCCTAGATGAACTTGTTGACCTACTCATAGGCGTAGGCTTAGTCGATGCAGATACTGTGGACCTAGAATTAGTCATAGAAGGTCGAGTTGTTGAGGAGACGGTGGCACGCGAAGTGGGTGTTGAAGGCCTTGAGGATTTTGAATTAGTTGTCAGTGTTGATGATCTTCCAGTGGGCGTGGCGGGTCTTGATCCCGATCCTCCAGATGACGAAGGTCTTCGACTTGCTCCACTGGAAGAGTTCAATCCAGGAGAAGAAGTTGCTTGTCTAGATGTTAGATGGTTCCTTGAACCAGACTCTGTTGAGGAGTTCGCCAGCTACGACAAAGACAATTTAAAGGTTATCGTAATGAAGTAATGATTCCAAATATAGACAAAGTTCAGAGATAACAATGGAACTTATTCGTTCAATTTAAGCGTGCAACATACAAGAATCTGACACTAAATATGAAAATATAAACTTGAGATGTAAAAGAATCTGACAATATCGGACTGATGCATGGCAGGTTTAACCGTCCAAAACATATAAAACCAATATATCACCGAAGCTTGGTTTAAACACTGGTTGCACTACTTTTGGTTGCTTATCTAGTTTGATAAGAGAGATCAGAACATTCTTACCCTAGACGTCAATGTAGCCGGGCGACTCTTTGAATCACCTGTCTGACTCATCGTGGTCCTATGTGACTCCATCTCCAGCGATGGAAATAGAGGAGTACCTGGAGGGGTCAGAAGCCTCGAAAGACAAAAGAAACTTAGTGTGAACGTCTGAAGAGAGAGAGAACAGATACGCTACAACTCTTCCACAACCTTTCTCAGCAACATTTGCAAAGAACATGAACACTTATCTTAGATACGCAAGACCCCCAAACCTCATATTCGAGTCTATTGGATTAAACACATGCTTTATGTAGACAACTAACAACAATACTAAGACAGATATGTTACTCAAGAACCTCACAGTTAGGATACATCAAATCCCTAACTATAATATCACAAAGATTACTTAAAACGCTTGCACTTAAGATGCCAGAAAGACATTTAGATAATCACTTAAAACGAATGTGTTCACAAACTGATACTATGGATAATACCGCCGCAACATGTAAATATGTTTGCTTGGAAACATTGTGGTTAAAAAAATACCATTCATAGTCATTTTTATCGCCTTCAGAATTGAGAAAATCATCAGGAGCAGCAGCTTTCCGAGCTGGAGCACCACTTGAGATATTGAACACCGGTGAAGTTCCAGGCTTTGAACCTACATACCAAACCAAAAAACCATCAAGCTCCTGTACCAAATATCAGAGCAATAATTAGAAACAAAAAACCTTATATATATATATATACCTAATGGAGTCACAAACTCATCAGGGTTATTGAGAAGGAGATTATCTTGCTCTTTCTCACGCCTTCTCATTTCAAGAAACAATGAGAGTTCTTCATCTTTATCAGCCATCAAAGAAGCCCTAAGTTGCTTCCTTTGTCTCTCTGCTGAGTCCAATAATAGAGACTCTTTTCCCCTAAAACTTCGATTCATAGCTCCAAAAATCAAACTTACAGATCAAGAGACTAAAAAACCTAACTTAGCTTCCAATTTACTCCCTCGACACAAACTAATATCCTAAGATTCTAAAAATAAATTATTATTCTCTAAGCTTTAGTCCTAAATTGAAGAAACCCAAAACGAAAAATCGAAACTTTCACAAAACCCTTAATCTGCAACACATTTTCTCACCAAATTTTCCCGCTTGAAAGTAAACAGAAAGGTAGAAGAAGAAAGGGGAAAGTTAACTTCTTTTAGAACAAAACACGAGCTTTCTCAAAGAAACCGCCATTGTTGAGTAACAAAGCTCAAGACTTTAGCCACTAAAGTTCACGGAGAGAAAACCCAGAAGCAGGAAGAAAAAACCTAGGCAATAGAGAGAGAGAAAGTGGAAAGATTTTTTGGAGATCGAGAGAGAGATTGAGAAATGAGAGAGAGAAGAGAGAAAGTGTGAAATGGAGTGGCATGGAATGTAATTATGGATCAACCAGATTGGTTAATTTGGAAACTCATCACTATACGTAAATTTTTAATATAAAATTTCTTTTTTGTCGTCAATTTTAAAAATAAATATATATTTTTTTCTTTTTGGGTTTGATGAAGAATTTTAATATTTTTCACTGTTGACGGGACTCAACATCTGGAGAGGTACCTAATGTGTTCTCAATTGTATCTATCGCTTCAAGCCTAAGGATTCTCTGCTCTCTAAATCTTCTATTTTTTTATTTTATTTGATTTACATGTGTTACTCAATGATTATTCATTCCGATGTTTGTTTGTTTGAAATTTTATTATTCTTGAACCATTGAAACATGTTTTTCTATGTCGAATAATAGTGGGAATCGATTATTATTGTTACTATAATCCGTTTGTTGAACCACACATAGAAGAAATAGTATTTCCTTTGAATCCCGATTATTAAATTTGAAAATTATTGAAACCTAATTATTAAATTCGATTTAGTTTGATGTCAGGTTTCTAATCAAATTTATTATTAAATTTCAGCTCAACACCTAACTCACAAAGTCATCTCCCAGTTTTAGCAAAAATTGATTAAGTCCTTAATATGTCATTAATCACCTACTGATTAGGTATGCTAAATTTTTAGTATTTTGTTTTTCAGGTCAAGACAAATCTTTGTTTTGTTTTGTTTTTTCTTTTTTAACATCATAACAAGAGTTGATACATGAATAATACATCAATAATGAGCAAATCCAAATACATATCCATAATTATATAACCAAACATTAAGAACAACGATGAAAACGTGAATTTTCTTGATGCTTTCGATATCGAAATTATACTAGCCAACGGGTTAATAAACCCATTTATTTCCTTCTCAAGAATCAATCTCAAAACAATGAGATCGTCGCTTTTGGCTATCATCTTTTGGATGAAACTCCATAGTCGTCTAATGTTATTGATAAAACTCAATATTCTCTCTAACATATTCTCCATGAATTTACTATACCCGGATCCTAAATTCGTCGATCAAAACACAATATCAATCTTTGGAATCTACATCAAATCCCTTCCATTAATCGGGATTGCCATTAATCGGGACTGGGGATATCGGGCTTCATGAAAAGTGGAAAGGCTCTTCACGAAGATAACAAACTCGTCTTGGATGAGATCATAACACAAACACACCTCGATGACGAACCATGAATGAATCGCCTCCAAAATTGGAGGAAAATATCAAGAACGATTAAGTTCCCGTCTACCAAACGAAAAGTCTCCTAATGAGACATCATAAACGATTTGCTTTGAAAGGTGTGTGGTAATACCTCTTGATTTCAGAACGACTCCGTGTGAAACAGAAATTGCATCAATAGATTTGAGAGATGATAACCAATTTCCTCCGATGTTATCCCGAACAGAGTCATCATCGTGATCATCAACAATAAGAAGTTGGATTGGAAAGTTATGAACCGAGAAAGTTTAACACCCATTACAATTATTGAAGTAAAAGAGAAAATAAAAAAAAACAAAGGGTGAGAAAATCACAGGCAAACGCCAGCGGCGGTGAAAATGAAAAAAAGAAACTGTTTGTGTAATCGTCTTTTGTGAAAAAAAAAAGCAATTGTTTGTTTCTAATGACAAATCTTTGTTTAAAATTGATAATAATATGTGAATTTAAAACAAATATTCTAATTTATGAATAACTATTGACGGCAAACGCCATTGCGGATCGATATTTTCACAAGCTAGCGGATCGGATGGTTAGATAGTTACAAGATCAATGACTCGCATAACTCATTTAATTTTAATTTTACGTGAAACACTAGGCTTAATAAATACTATAAATCCCATACAAGTAAATATGGTTTGGATTTGAAATGGGTTTTTTAGATACATTGGTCGAAACTTTTAAATCACAATCTACTTTCAACTTCTTCTTTTTTTTTAATAGTAAACATTTTATCAAAAAGACAAAAAAACTTCTTCTTTTTATGACATAAATGAGATGTGGTGTATTTACTAAAAACCCGAATACAAGTCAGTTCAAAACTCGAGCCCGTGGCGGTACTAGATATCCAAACCAAGTCCATTATGTATAAAGCCCAAACATTGTGAAAACTGAAAAGTCAATACTAGAAAATAATTGATATTTAGTTGTCACTTTACATGTCATACCAAATTGGTAGGAGTGGTCAAATTATCCGTTAAATTCGATCCGATTTGGTATTCGTTTTGATCCGATTCGAAAAATTTGGATATACATTTTGAATCAAAGCGAAACAAATAGTCAAATTTAGTATCCGTCTAAACCAAAGTAAATCACAAATACTAATTTTAAAAATCTGAATATCCGATCCGCTCCGTATATTAATTATATATATATATATATAATATGGTAGATTTATATGTATATTTACATTTTTTTACTTTTAAATATATTTAGTGCATATATTTATAGTAAAAGTAGATAGATATTCACCGTTTTAATATTGCACTTTTTATTTTTTAAATAATTTATCGAATAAAATTAGACGCATTTTATATATTTATTGATTAATTAGTTTAAATTTTATATTAACATTTTTTTTGAAAAAACATTATGGTGTTTTAATTTTTTTTTGTTTAAAACAAATATCGGTGAAAATTCGGATATTTGCAAATATCCAAAAAAAATCTGCATATCCGTCATCCCAGATATCCGAAATTTTTTGAAACAAAACAAATAGAAAAATTAAATATCTTGTAAAAACAAATCGAATCACAAATACTTCATTTTGCGCCTAGGTGATACTCCAAGTTGCAACAATTGAACAACAACCTTCATTAATGTGGTCGAGACTCGAGATCATATAAGAAGTGGCTCTAAATCAAATTAAAACAAATATAAAAACAATGAATAATCTAATCTAACATCAAATATTATTATTAGAGAAATTGCAGTAGAGACGCATTGAAAAAAGACTCAAAACCATAATTAAAATAACCCAAATGATGGGTTTTCTCCCACGGATTATTCTAACGACAATCATTGCAACAACAAACCCTTAACACATAGTATAACTTATAGATCATAGCCTAAACCGACTATTATCGGAATTTCCAAACCGGCCGGTCCAACTAAGAAAATAGAGAACAATTTGATCCGGTTAATTAGCTCTGGTTCCGGAAGCACCACCACCACCTTCTTGTCCGTTTTTCCCACCGTGAAAAGCCGATGAGAAATTAGTATTGAGATCAGAATACATAGAAACAACCTTAGAGATGTTTCCATTGAGTTCTTGAATCAAAGCGACGTTTTTGGACATATTATCAGCCATTCTCGATTGGTGATTGTCGTTGACTTGTTGAATCAATGATCTGTTTCTGTCTAAAACTGATTGCACTTGTCTGAAATTCCGATCTAGATTTTCCCACATCGCCGGATCTTCTCCTCCTTGTTCCGCTTCCTCCGCCACGTTCCTCCGCCGCTTCGTCTCGCCGTTCCTCTTCATCTCAATAAAAATAAATTTTTTTGTCTATATTTGATTTTTTGGATTAAAGAGAAATCAGATATTTATAGTAAATTATCTGAGAGAGAAAAATATGATAAATGGACACGAAGGCAAGTAGTTCTGTGTCATCACCACGCGAGTATTTTAGCGCGTGTTTGTCACGTAAAAGTATTAATTGGATTATAGAAGAACACGCGCGTGGGGAAGATGTAAAAGATGTGAGTTCGAAGGTGTGCGTGCAGTGATTGGTTGAGAGGAATAAAGCATAGAGCTTTTTCTGCACTTTTTATGGGTTTTTTTAAAACACTTGAGAGAGAGAGAGATAAGGATCTATTGCAGAAATATCTCAAGATATTTATTGTAAGTGTGTATTTTTGTTATACAAGTAAAATAATGGAAAAGGCATATGGTATACGACTTGCCACGGTGCAGAACCGTATTCCCATACACGTGTGACGTATTGTATTATATGATCTCATTTCTCGATTTCTAAATTTGTCTTTGATCCGGTCAACAAAATATCAACAAAACTTATTAATGTTACTTGTTACAAATAAAATGAAATGAATTTCTAAAGTTATCAAGTGAATTACCTCATACAAGTAGAAGTAGTTGTAGTACGTTACTATGTTAAGGTATGAGATTGTAGACTCAACTCTATTAACTTAGAGATTCAGTTATACTTATTTGTAACAACAACTAAATTTATTTGTAGTTCGAAAACCAGAGAAACTTACAGGATTGTTATCTTCTTGGAAAACGAAAAAATCTAAGAAATTTTTTTTTTTGAATGAAAATCTAAGAAAATTTTGATGGGAGATGATGATTTTTTTAATAACCAAGATTGATTTAATTTGGTCTTTTCTAAACCATGAAATTCTATGCTAATCAATAATCAGAATTTGGTTCCGGGAACCTGGGCACATCAAATCAGATTCCAAAAGCATCACAAGTGAATTCATATTTTAGTTTTCTCTTCGACTGGAGAATCTCCTCTCAATTTTGTTCTATTATCACAGAAGAACACAATTCATATTGCACTTTTTGGCCCTTCCCTTTTTTTATCATCGATTCTCTCTAATAATTTTTGTTTTCTTATACACAAAGCGATTCCGACAGCCTAATCTGCCAAGAGCCATTCAAGAACACGAATGACCACATGATTAGGTTATTTATTTCAATCCATGTCGCAATTTGATTCATCAATCCTACCATTAAAATGTATTTGTTCTCTAACGCAATAAGCAAAGAGAACCTAATTTACACGGTCACATCATCTTTGAGATGTTATACTATGCAATCACACTATTGTATGTTGCTTATAATGATGGTGATTATGAATATGATGATGAAATGATTCTAAAGATCATGACAGTGGCGACACACAACTCGAATCATCAAGGAGAATATAAAAGATGAAGCAATAGGAGTTTAAGGACCTTACGTTAATAAGTTTCCTTGCGTTTTCTTCCAAGTATTGAAGCTCTCTGGAATCGAGCACCTCCTACTCTCCATTTCTTGAACTCTGTCATTGACAAGTGAGCTGCTTCGTATACTGCAAAAGAAACGAAATGATGTTTCAGGTGAAGAAGACAATAACTAAATTCAAAAAAACCAAAGAGTTAATAAGGATTTACTTACAGTTTGTTTCTTCTTTTGTTAAGAGTGGCAAGAACTTGGAAGCTGTTATATGAGCTGCTGTGTATACTTTTGTCAGTGTCTCTTTGTATCTGATCTTAAACGCAGTCGAGAGCAAGATTCCAATCGTTCTATCTGTAACTCTGTTCCAAGATCAAACGAGACAAACAGACTGTGAAATCAAGTAGATGTAGACCAAACTAACAAAGATTTGAAGAAGAGTTGCTTTAAATCCATAAAACTGTAATCTGGTTTTCATAAATCATCGGTAAGAAATGATGAAAAACAGTATGTTCTTTAGCAATTCAGTTTTGACAGAAACTTCCAAACTGCTTCACAATTAGTCGACTTCCTCAAGATATCATACCAGATTTCACAACTTAAGAACTTGTGAAACACAATGAAAACTTGCAATCAGGGCTAAATGCAACAAAACTTAAGCTGATTTCTCAAGATTACAAAGCAAATCTTACACCCGGAAAACCCACTTACTCCTGAAACCAAGAGAAACAGTCTATATCAAGATAGGGAGGCAAGTGGACAGAATCAGAAAAGGACTCACAATGGCTCTAACTTGCACCCAAATTCGTAGAAATACGGACAGCGTGATCTAAGATCTACACACGCTGCATCAGCCTGTATTTCAAGCCTCGTCCTGCATAAACAAACAAAGCCATTAAAACACTACTAGAGCACAAAATTAACAAATTCGTTAAGGCTATCTGAACTTTCAGCAATTCAAGAAGCCACCAGATAAACACAAAGAAAGAAAGCTAACTAATCGAAATTTTTCATCATGGGCACTCTCCATTCTTGACTACAATCCAAACATAACTGTAAGCTCTCTTACTTTTGGTCGAAACAGGCAGGAAGGTTTATAGACACAGCTTGTCTCAAATACAACTCATGAGCAAGCCAGAAAGGTAATTCCACTTTAGCGCCTTGTTCAACCTGCAAGAACACAAAGAATCATATCAGAACACAAATCATCCATTACAATTTGCTCCAACAGTGATAAAGAAAGAACACTGACACAGTTTGTCTCAGCACTTGGATCAATAGTCACTCCATTTGCTGTTTTATGGAATAACACAGGGACAAACTGCAAGTAATCAACAAAAGATTTCTCTGTAATGAAGCTTTCTATATTGATAAAGAGAAGAAGAGTCTCTCAATGAAGGAGAAGAAGTTTTTATAACCTCTTCCTCTATAAGTATGTCGTCAATGTCAAAGTACTTGGCCATGCTCTTAAGGCTTAATTTCCACAAATCCAAGCTTGAGATTGAAAATTCTTCAACCTGCAGGAGGATAAATTCAATCTTCATCGCAAATTAACCTTTCGCTATTGGTCAATTCTGAGTTTCCCCAAATGCATGCCTAAACCCTAAGACGGCCATAAATCTACTCAATCTAGCATCTGAATCTGTACACTAACAAACAAAAAGGCAAAACCCTAACTCAAATCTGAGTTTCTAATTAAAACCAAATTTCTAGATTCCGCCGTTGGGGAAATCGCACCGTCACGCGGCGAAATCCGCCGGAATCGATCGAGAATAGAGAGGAAAGTAAAGAAGAAGATCGAGGGGAGAGAGAGATAGCTTACTCCGGCGGCGACTGGTGTGGTGAATATTTTGCCGGCTGAAAAAAATGGAAGGATAAGTAAAGCCTTTTTCTGATTTCTTCTTATTTTTATTTCCAAGTGTTGAAATAACTAAGGCGGGAAAATTAAGGTACTAAACTTATAATTTGAGTGAATTCGTGCCTATTTTTAGTGGATGATGATGATGATAATATAATCACGATTTAGTAATTTACTTACACTTTCCGAAACCAATTACGGTCAAAATTGAAAAATGCAGCTCTTCAAGTTCATTAGTTTACCAAAGACTAAAAGATTTACACATGAGATAATCAAGACAAGACAAAGTCACTAATCATATTCACCAATGGTTCTAAAATTTAAAAGCACATAAATTTTTCCAATGTTTTGTTGTTGTTGTTTTAACCAGATTCCAATTTACGTCATTGAATTACATCAAAATACGAGCGTTTTCACACAAAACAAAATCCACATCAAATTTGAAATTGTTTTGAGTCTCTCACCATCTTCATCACCACCATTATTATCCTTACTATAATTTAGTTTGACTTTTGACTTTATCTCCAAAGTTTGTTTGTACAAGTTCTTATAGTATCACTATATTTAATTTCACAAGAGTTTACAACCGGATTCTATCAGAATTGTTGTTTGTGATACAGGAGCTGTAATTGCAAAGATTACAGGGTTCGAGAGGAGTAAACTTCTTGGTGAAAAAAAATGTTTACCTTATGACAAGAATACTAGTTTTTGGGTTGTTTCAGAATAGTTACGGAAGGAGGATGTGATTTACGCTGTTGACTATTTCAATCTAGGATATTTAATTTATTACGTGATTTGTGGTGCAAACCCATTTGGTGATGCACATGAGACTGACTTTGTCGAGAATATCATGGATAAGAACTTCAAGTACAAATCACAAGGTATACATTCAGAAGCATTACATCTGATCAATGGACTGTTAATAGACGATTCAAACAAACGGTAAATATCATATATGATTTTGAATATTGTTGGTTAAATTTGTGCTAAATAGCATTTTTTGTATCTTTTCCAGTTTAAGTGCAACGCAAGCACTTAACCATCCTCTTTTTTGGGGTGGTGCAAAGAGAATGAGGTTTTTATGTGTGGTACAATAGCGTAGTAGACATGATGATGGGGACATGAAAAAGCTTGTGACACACATGTACCAGAACAAATCAACTATCATGGAAAATAATCCGTCCTTGATGGCGAAATAAGAACCAGCATTTGTGAATTATCTCCAAGACCCCGAAAAGTTGACTCCCACCTACATCTTCACAAACCCTATGCAACTGTTGGATCTAGTGATAAATACCCATGTCCATTATGGTGAGACTCCTGGGGATGTTAAAGTATATTCTCATGCATTCGAATATTAAGGAATGTCTTCATTAAGTAATTTAGTAATTTACTTACACTTTCTAAAATCAATTATGGTCAAAATTGACAAATGCAACTCTTCAATTCATTAGTTTACGAAGACTAAATGATTTACACATGAGATAATCAAGATAAGAGAGAGTCACTAATCATATTCACCAATGCTTCAAAGATTTAAAAGCACATTAAATTTCCCAATGGTTTGTTGTTGTTATCGTGTTAACCGGACTGCAATTTACGTCTTTCTAGCTTTTTCACAGCCAAAACTAAATCCACATCAAACGTGAAATTGCTTGAGTCTCTCATCATTTTCATCACCACAATTATTATCACTACTATAACTTAGTTTGACTTTTGTTTGACCATGCCTATGCGTGTTGTAATTTTTTTGGGTTCTATTTTAGTATACTATCTTCAAACCCAAAAACATCATTGTCATAACTTAATGGTTGTTTAAAAATTTCTAATGGCAAAACAATACACATGTAAAATATGTTTTGCGCATCTCCAAAATTTGTTTGTACAAAATTTGTTCTTATAGTATTACTATATTTAATTTAACAATAAGCACTTGTATACTAGTTTTGGATATACTAGAGGTAGATGACACCACATAATCCAGAAAGAAGAATATGACCGGTCTCTATATAATATAAATATAATATAGACTTAAGAAATACATAGAAAACATACCCAACCTAATTGTAGAATTTTCGGAATGGCTACAAGGTGATTTTGCTCAAACTCCAACAAAGGAAAACGACTTGGAAAATCACTGACTTCGGCTTTGGTGTCAATCTACAGTTTATCGATGGAATGTATGTCATTAAAGTCAAGATCTATGTGACTGACGAGAGCTATTAAGGTCACCTTGACATTATCACGCCAAATTTGTCCAAAAACAGACACAATATGAAAGAACATGCCAAAACAACCTTGAATTTTGTTGAAAAATATGAAGACGATGCGTTGGACTTCGACAACAACACGCGGTTTGTTGGCACTTATATGTTCTGAAGAAGACCGTTTACGGCTTTGTGGGTTGACTTCACTTACCTTGATTTCTCGGACGAGATGCTTTTGTGGTAGGTTCCGAGGTTCTTTTTCAGATTTGTTTGCTCATGATACTACAACAATGATTTGGTTTGGATGTGTGTTGTCTGATACTCTCTTTGATTCCATATACCTTTATTTGGTTAACGATCTTACTCCAAGTTGCAACAACTGAACAACAACCTTCGTTAATGTGGTTGAGACATTGTTGTTTTTGTTGTTGGAAGACATGATTTCAATTTCGTTGTATTGGTTTTGACTTGGGTTTGTATTGTTTAATCTGGACCAAGATTTCCGGTTTAAAAAAAAGAACAAGGCTAGTAGGTTTGAGGGAGTTTGATGATTACATAGACAACAAAGCTAATTCAGCCACAAGAATCAGAGAAGAAACTGAAACAATAAGAAAGGTAAAAAAAAAGCATAATCTAAGAATCGGAGTCGTCCTCTGGATCTTCCACTGATGATTCCGCTTGTTCTTCTTCTCCTCCCACTGTATGCATCATCATCAAATTTATTGATTTTTTAAGACAAAACAAAGAAAAACACAAACAAGAAGAAGAAGAATACCAAGAAAAGACAAACCTTCGAGTTCAATTTCTCTTAGAATGGCATTAAACTGGTTTCTCAATTCGCGCAATTCCGCAAGAGCTCTTTGAATTCGCTGAACGAGATCGATCGGACGATCTCTGTCGGCGGTGATAACCACCGGCCGACGTTGAGCCGCCTCCGGAAACGAAGGAGCTTCGTTGTATAGTGGAGGGTCAACAACAACTGGTTTTTGGACAGCATCACTCTCTTCCATCTACCAAAACCAGGACATAAGAAACAAAAAAACAAAAAATGTAAAACTTTATAAAATTCGGAGACTTCAAGGCGAAAATCAAAACTCAATTTGACCCAATTTCAAGAGAAATTGATTACAGAAGCTAGCGAATTAGATTATAACAATGCTTCTGGGATTTAAAAAAAGAAGTCGAATTTCTTTTAGGGTTTATAAGGGATTTTATGTAGTGAAACGACACACAAAGCGAAATGGTCGAAACAGAGAGATAGAGACAGAGACAGAGACAGAGACAGAGACAGAGAGAGGGAGGGTTTACCGGAGACGACGTAATTTGCGATCGGCGGGAGATTTCGACGGTGGAAGAAAAGACGAGTCGCGAATGTGAAGGAGAGACAGATTCGACTTGTAAGCGTCGACAAGACTGAAAAGCAGAAGATGATTGCCACGCCATAATTTTAAAGTAAACCAAACTCAAAACCAAAATTGGAATCAAAATCAGAACTGAACCGAACCGTTCCATGTCGGTTCAATTTGATTTAATTGTGAAGTGTAAAAATTAAATCGAATTGCTTTGCTTTTTGGATGATGTGAAAATGATGAAAAATGTTGTGGAGAAGAGAACTTTATAAGAATCATGAAATAATACGATATATAATTGAAAAGTAACAAGTTTTGTTGTTATAAAATATAAATTAGTAAATGGTTATGAGAATCATTTCTCAGCTTCTCCCAGCTTACAAAGAACATAAACAGCCTGGGTATACAAAGAATGTACAAATGTCAATTCTGGACCGACCCAGACCAAAGAATAGGTTTTTGCTGTAACGTATTCCTCAATTTTATGATATTTAATATATTATATTATAGAGGTAAGGCTCGTCTGACTTGTAAGATCCAAAGGGCGAATTGCATAACCCAAAGCCTTGCTTCAACAGTTAGTCCTTCAAGCCAGACCTTAAACCATTTAATCAACGATTTCTTCTGTGTCCTCTTTGCCTCTAAAACCGCGTCCGAAGATACTTTACCGATGATCAAGAACGATTCGAGCGAAGATCCTTGCAACAGTTCATTGTTAACAGACCGGAGACAGTCATTTGTTTTCAGCATCAGTAAGATTACGCGTGGCAATCTCCTGAGAAGCTCTGAGATTTGCGGGAAATACTCTGATGCATACATTTGTAGCTCTGAGCGATCTTCGTTTGTGCCTTGGATGACTAAATGATCAACAGATGTGTTAATGACTTGTTTCCATGGTCTCATTGTTAGAATCCCGGCGAATAGCACATAGAGATCGTCTCCAGCGCCTAACTTTGCGCTGTGTTCTTTAATGGCATTTGCATCAGAAAAGATCAAAGCTTTCCATAGTGAAGCATAGTTGAATCTTGTGTTGAAGTCAAGCTCCTTGTACAAGCCATGGTCAAGAAGCACTAACTGCGGTTTTCTCTTGCCGTATATGTTCCTTTTACCCGAAGGAGCTGGACGAACAATCAAATTGGCCGCGTGTGGATCACAATGCACAAACCCGTGTTTAAACATCATCTCTGCAAAAGTATGACTCACCTGCAAAGAAGAGCTCAACGCGTATCAATGAGCCATTATTCAACTGAATTCAAGATATGCATGATGACTTAAAGATCAAAGGTGAAACAGCTTACTAGCTTTGACACTTCATAGGGCTGAATCCCAAGCTTTTTTATCATCGCCACATCATTCACTTGAGCACCATCCATGAACTCCATAGTCAACAGCTTAGAGGTGCTCAAGTTCCAATAGACCGTTGGGGCATAAACAAACTCTGCAATATGGGGAGACAGCTTCCTAAAGTTATCCAGACATTTCTCACTGTTTTTCGCCTCAACCAAAAAATCTAGTTCCTGATGAAAATTACATAAATTAAAAAAGAAAAATTAAAATATCAAACTAGTGGCAGAAAAACTCCATGACCATAGATAAATACTTCAGAATAGACAGTGAATCGAATACAGTGATAAATCATGAAGGTCACCAGAAATTATTGCAAGAAGATGCATATCAAACCAAACTACATATGCTGTTGTGAATCAAGTAAAGACCAACCTTTGGTAAGCTTTCACTCATTTCATCTAACAGCCACCTGCATACATGAGCCAGTATAAGCTAATTGTCAGAGACAAAAACTATAAACAGTTTACAGGAAATGGGAAAGAGACTGCACCTATAGTCAAATGATGGGAAGATTCGGTGCAAGGTATTCACTATAAATCCAACAGCTGCAGTATCCGCAGCTGCACTGTCTGTCATGTGTGCATGCTGAACCTGCAGAACAGAGATTCAGGATATTAGAATACATAAAATTTACCTTTCATTAAGGGTTTGCAGAAACGTATTTTGTCGGATCATATAAAGTAAAAATAGTTCACCTTCACCGCAACTTTTTTTCCATCATGGGTGCGAGCAACATGAACTTGAGCAAGGGAAGCACTTGCAATTGGAACAGGGTCAAATTCAGCAAATACCTACAGATAAAAATACCGTAGCTGAATTACAAAAGCAAATAGATGCATTCATATATAAAGCGCTCAGTGTGGTTATACAGTATTAAGATAAACATGGAAAACAATGAATACTTTGTCTGGCGTCTCTCCAACTTCTTTCTTGAAAACCTCACATACTTGCTCATACGAAGAAACAGGGCATTTGTTCAACATGGATTCCCTCAAGGTACGAACATACTCCTCAGGCACAAGATAGTCCTTGAAACACGAAAGAAATAACCCGTTGGTATTCTTAACATCCGATCAATTTACTGAATAACAACATTCTTTAACCTCAGAAATTCAATGACACAGAAAGAGCATAGCTATACATACTAATTGTCCTAGATGCTGGCCGAGTTTGATATAGATTCCTCCATTTTTGAAACAGAGCTCTTGGAGCTTATGAGCTGACCTTAGGTGGACTTCATGTTTAACCTTATCCCTCTCAGTGCTTCCCTCAGCCAAACCCAACAAAGAGTATTCATAATCTATACAACACAAACCACATAATACATAACATTACTTCTTAGGTTGCATAAGGTTCTACGCGATAAATGCCAAAGCCATATTAATAGAGAACACTGTGCAAAATTCCAATTAAACTTCAGAGCTCGACCTAATTAGCAACCAAAGGCGATATACAGAACATAGTGCAAACCAATCTCATTCGCAGATTTAACCATCAAACTAATCATATTGAATCGTAACAAAGGGATAATTTGCAAGGAAATGCCATTGCAACATATACAAATCCTGTAAAACGATTTGGTTTTTATAAGTTTCTCGTACCGAAAGCAATGGAGGCGGCGGTAACGGAATTGCGGAAGATACGAACGGGGATGGTGGTGCAAAGCTTGAGATTAGCGGATGGATCTTCGGAGGAAGCGATGAAGGCGGCGCCGGAACCACCGCATACGGCGGTACCGAGAACGAGGAGCCTTGAACGGGTTCTCCACAGGGATCGTGCCGCCATGGGAGAAGCACGAGCAGATCGGAGGGAAAAGCGAGAGAGAACAAAGCATTCCGACAAGGCAAACTAAATTTGCGTCAATTTTTTTATTTGGGTTTTAGTTTTGATATGGGCCTTAACTTTTGCGCTTTTAATGGGTCTCACTTTGAAAAGATCCACACAGTTATGATTATGTGGCATTTTTAACTATTTTTTCAACTACCAGTAGTTTATAAACAAAAATATCAAAATATAGTCTTTTTATTAGTCTAGTTTTTATGACCACAAGTTCGTGGTATTTATTCTGGAATTTTATGATTTTGATCGTAGTTTTGAATTTTGTCTCCCCTTCTTATAATCATTTTTAAACCAAAAAAGGTCAATTATGAATTTTTGTTTTTTTCTATATTAATGTTTTAATTATATATTACTTTTTTTTAAATAAACTGTTTCAAACAAAAATGTAATGTCTAATTTTTTTTTGAACGCCTGTTTTCATTAATCTTGAAAAATAATCGTTAATGATAGCAAATGATAGAGACATATAGGAGGAACATGATAAAAATAAAAAGAATCAAATTGTGATTTTCCTATATGAGCTAGTTTATCAGCTATTGCATTGAATTCTCTTGTGATGTGAGCAAACCGAACACCTGAAATTTGTCCAATGATGAATATCACTGATCAAATTTTCCATTGCTATGTCCTTATTATGACCATGAATAAGGTCGACTAGTTGCTTTGAATCTCCTTCGAATATTATTTGATGAGACCCTCGAGCCCAAGAACCTTGCAAAGCATGGAGAAGAATAAAGCCTTTTGCTTCTAAAGCCGTAGATATTTGTGGGAGAAACGATGATGTTCCAAGAACAAAATCGCCATTGTGATCACGAATTACCCAACCTGATCCGATATGCGATCCAGGTGTGTCGAAGCTTGCGTCATAATTGCACTTAACCCAATCTCTTGGTGGTGGAGACCATGACGAAGGTACGATTGTTGAGAGGGAAGGATCAAAACGTTGTGGAGATGATGTAGCGGTTACCGTAGTCCATTCCGAACACTACAAGAAAACAGATAATTAGTGACTACCATTTGTGACTGCTAAATTAGTCACTAATTTTTGCAACTAATGAGAGACTGTTTTGTGACCGATTTGTGACTACCCTAAATTCAGTCGCAAAACCATCACAAATTTGTGACCGATAAATATAGTCATACAGGAGTCACATATTAGCGACTATTTTGCGACTATGTTTGAAAGTTTTATATGTCGTCACAAAGTAGTCACAAATTTGTGACTCCGTTTTAGTCAATAAGTATAGTCGCAAAACAGTCACAAAAGTGTGACTACATTGCTACTGATTTGTGACTAATCCGTATGATTTTTAGAAAGTCATCAAAAAAATATTGTAAGTATATTAGTTTTAGCTGGTTTCTACATAGATTCAATTGCTAGTTACACTAATATACAATCAACTAGTAAATTATTTTATTTAACAAAAATTTATAAACTTTAACCTATCTAATATTTGCATCTCACATAACAATTGCCTTTATATTACATATATGTTTGCAATCTAATGATTGTTGAAGTGTATAGTTTTTCAAACTTTACATAATTAGAATTATTTAACACTACATAATCAAGCATAGACTTAAGAAATATACTAGGAACTATCTATTAACAATGTGTATCAATTTTAAGGTTTTAAATGTTTAGGGTTTAGGGTATAGATTTGTGACTGACAAATAAGTGTCACCAAACAGTCACTAATTTGTGACTACTTTATTCTATCGTCACATATTTGCGACTACTTTGTGACTGTTTTGTGATTCCGTTTTAGTCATTAAGTATAGTCGCAAAACAGTCACAAAATTGTGACTACATTGCTACTGATTTGTGACTAATCCGTAAAATTTGTGACTATTTTGCAACTCTTTAGCAACTCCACAATGATTTAGGAAATTTTTAACAAAAGATTATAACAAATTATAATTTAAAGGGTTTAGTTCTACATAAATAGATTATAAGATTATACTATTTTTGATATATATAATAGTTAAATCCTTAGAATTTCAACTTTTAAAAAGTTCACAATGTTTCTTACAAAATCCTAAGTTAAACTCTTACATATTTCATTTGAATCTTTGTAAAGCATTGTTTGTTTTTGAAATTGACTTTATAAGTTATAGATAATCAAACATACAGTTTTGCAGTATATGAAAAAATGATCTTGATGGCATATGCCTCTCAAATTTGGGTCCAAATGTTTAGGGTATAGGGTTTCAACATGTGACTCCAAAAAATAATCACAAAACAATTACAAAATTATGACTAATTTGCTACTCTTTACTATTTTGCAACAAATGTGTGACTATTTGCTAAATTTTTTGTTTGAAAAAATTTGGGCTTTTGCCAAATTATTTGTGTTTTAAATGGGCGGTAATTTTCCCTCTCCCCCCAAATATTATTTCGCTTTTTATAACCCATTCTTAATAAATCCCCAATTCTTATCTCTAAAAAACCCTAAGTGCTCTCTACTCACTCTCTCGCCTCTCGATCTCTTTTCTCTCCTCTCGATTCCGCCTCTCCATCTTTTTTCTCTCATTCTCTTTTTGATTATCAGTCTTCCTCTTTCTCTCCTCTCGATTCCGCCTCATCCTTTTCAAACCGTTTCTTCTTTCACTTTGTCTCTTTCTCTTCCGATTAAACGTTTTCTTCTTCTTCTTAATGGCAAACTTGGTGTTCGTCATGGAGCCAACCTTGAAGCAGGTACATCCAAAAAAAAATGAAGATGGAACATCAAATTAGCGACATCGCTGATGAAGATACAACGAAGAAGAAGAAGAGTATGGCGTCTCTGAGACTCATGTGTGAGAAAGATAAAGATGAACAGCGTCGTAAAATGGATTCCTTCATTGCTTCTCCGTTCCAGAAATCGATGGACTCTTTACTGGAGCGAGCTCAATCTACTTCACAAAGCCACGGTCAATTCAAATTTCGCATAGTACCATTCAGTTTCGTTAATTTTCTCTTCCCATTTGGGTCTCTGTGAAGTTAGGCTGGTGGAATTGAGAGGTTTTGTGAAATTTTTCTTTGATTTTGTAGTGGAACTAGCGAATTTGAAAGCGGATCTGAGAGAAGCAGAGGATAATCTTGTTAAAGTTTTGGCAGGTATCAGCTTCACTTCCCATCACCACCCAAAAAGCTTCAAACTTTGAACAAATTTTCTAAATCTGCAAAATTATTGCTTTATTCTTAAAGTAGATGTTTAAACATAACGTTCTTAGTGAAAATGTATCTCCTTGGTGTTAACTTTTGCTTATATACAAGATTTTGCATGTTAGAACAACAGTATCATGTTTTGCTGTGCTAAGTTATCTTATACTTTGGAATCTCTCCATCTTTTTTATATATATTTAGTGAAGACCCGTAAAGAGGCAAGGCAAATGGGGATAAGGGATTCCATTTCTGCAACACAATCTCGAGTCGAAGTACTTAGAAGAACTCTGCAGTTACACAAGTCAAAGAGGGAAGAGTATGCCAAAATTGTCTCCCAACAATTGCAAGGTATTGTTAGCTTCTCTGATTTATTTCATCGCTGTGTCTTTTACATTGTAATTTTCATGAGTCAGCTACACGCTCTGGGATATTATAATGGGATCATCTATGATAATTACTCAACCGTTATTCAGTTTTAGTTAGAGATCACATGATTCACTGAAGACCAAGCTAAACATATTTCTACTGCTTTCATTCACTAAAGCATTATCAGTATCCAAGGACAATGCTCGTAAAGTCACTGAAAACAAACCAGATATCAATGAAGCCATCTCTTGGTATAATCAGGCTCTCGGTTTTCACGTTGAAGCTGGACATGGTAATGAGAGATGTTTTGAGTTTGGAACAATCACAGCTCTTTATTGTTGAAGTTTGTCCATAAAAGTTGCTCTTGTTTTAACTTCTCTTACAGGAGTTAAGTTCACATTCACCAACATTGATGTAAAAAGGCCTACACGTGAGTTTTCATTCACAATTCAGTATGGAAATGACACTTACACACGTGAGTGTATATATTTATATCTTCTGAAGCAAACATCAGCTACATTCTAATGTTAATAAAGAGTATAGTAACAACAACTGTTTTACAATCTTTGTCTTATATGATCATCAGTATTGGACTGCAACCTGCAATTGGATGATGCCGAAGAGATGGTTCAAGAGTTGAATAAAATCAATGACCTTTTCAGATTTGTTCGTCTGATGAGGGATAAGTTTCTAAAAGCCACCTTATCTGGTAAATATACTGACTCTCACCCTTATCTCTTATATCCAAAAATTAGACATCTAGTTTTGATGTATGTAAGTTGAATTTGACCAAGACTTGTGCTTTATTTGACTTCTCAGAGTTGCCTACACATTCAGAAAATCTTCAACAGGAAACTTCCATCATATCTGCTTCAGCACCAACTTTATCATTTACCACTGATACAAACATGTCAACTCCAGAGAACAAGGTATCTAATGTGCAAGTGAATTGGCGACACAAAAGATCTTGCTTTTGCTTTCTTTTGGAACCTCTAGTTATGCTTTCTTTTGTGAAGACAATACTTGACACTTATGATTTCTTTTGTAATCTTTTGTAGTTTTGTAATCTTTTGTAAACTTAATTTGCTAATCTATTGTACTTTTAAGTTTTTAAGTTCTTTTGATTCAAAACACAAATGTGTGTGTTTTAAATGACAAAAAATGACCAAATTATAAACTGAATATACCTGTAAAAAGACCTAAAAAAATCAAAGGAGTTGCAAATTAGTGACTACCAAGTGACTCTTTAGTGACTAGATATAATATTATGAAGTCTCTAATAGTCGCTAATTTATGACTACCACATTCGTCACACTATAGTCACAATTTATGACTTCCCACGTTGTCGCGGTTTAGTCGCTATTTTCCCACCACAATATGTAGTCGCTAATTTGCGACAACATCAACAGTGTCACAATGTAGTCGCTAATTTGTGACCACACCCTTCTTGTCACAATATAGTCGCTAATTTGCAACCACAAGTATACAGTCCCAAAAGAGTCGCTATTTTGCAACTACAAAAACATTGTCACTAAGTAGTCGCTAATTTGCGACTACTTTGTGACTGCTAAAATTAGCGACGTTCGTTTAGCCACTACTCGTTTTAGTCACAAAGTAGTCACAAATGACGATTTAGTGACTACTTTGTGACTAAAATAGGTGTCACAAATCACCTGTTTTCTTGTAGTGGAAGCCTCCATGTGCGCTCTTCTAGTTATATCTGAGGGGCTCCACTTTCTGTTGTTAAATACCATGTCATTGCGAGCTTTCCAAAGACTCCAAAGAAGCAAAAATCTGTTCACGATTTGGCCTGATGCGAGAAGAATATTGGTGGTCTCCGTATATAACCATTGGATGTTATCATCAAGGTTGTCCAAACTAGATGGGTTTGGAAAGGGTTGGGATCATAGTATTCCATGTGTCAGAGGCATTAGAACATTTGAAAAGTATATGATTAGATATTTCTTGTTCTATCGTTGGCATAGGGGATCAATCGGTATGCCTCGAGTACAAAAATTAGAAGCAGTGCCAAATGCATTAGAGAGAGCTCTCCATACAAAGAATTTGAGTTTTGGAGCCAATGGAAAAGACCATACCTTTGACTTAATTTTTGGATCTCCAATGGGACTATGAATTGTTACTTCTCGATCCTGTGAAGCGAGCCAATATCCGGATTTAACTGTATAAATCCCATATTTAGTGTAATGCCAAATAATTTTGTCATCGCGTGGATGTTTTGGGATGTAAATTTGGTGTATTACATCGGAATCAGCTGCTACAAGATCTTGTAGTTTAGTATTATCCCATTGCTTCGAAGACCAAAGATCATTAACCATGAGATTCTCGTTGGAGTTGAGTGTAGTTGCTGCCCTTGGAGGGTGAGTTGGGATCCATTTGTCTTTAGTAGCTCGAATGTTACCATGACCAATCTGCCACCGTAGACCTTTAGAGATTAAATCTCTTTCATGTAAGATCGAAGACCAACCGTACGAGGGTTTGTGTCCTATGGGTGCATCTATGAAATCATCGTTGGGGAAGTAGCGGCTTTTGAGGACTCGATACAAAAGAGAGTTTGGAGAATGAAGGATTTGCCAAGCTTGTTTACCAAGTAAGGCTGTGTTGAAGTCATTGAGTTCACGAAAGCCTAACTAATGTAATGTCTAATTAGAAATGCTTTTGATCAAATAAAAAAGAAGAAAATTATAACTGTTTATATTAAATTTGAGAAAACGGTTTGAAAAGTTTTGTTACTTTTCTGATTGTTTTAAATCGTTTTTAAAGGTTTAGGTTTCTAATTGTGCCACTAATTTTGGTTAGTTGTGTAGAGTGCATGTTTCTGGTGAGTTGAGATGGCTTGACTTGGATGGAAGTTTCTTCAATTCCGGTCGTTTTCGTAGCCCAAAACTCTTGACTTTCAACTCATCTGTATTTTTTTATATATTAACTTTATTTCGTATTCTTTATTCATGAAAATTCAATATATGGTTGGTCCTACTGTATTTTTAATGTATAGCACCACATATTATTGAAAATGTAAATCTGACCGTTGCTACTGTGAAAAAAAAACTCTATTGTGTTATAATATCGTATTCACTATTACATCAGTTTATGTTGTTGTTTGGTTACTCTCATCTTTGGAGTTTTGACTGTATAGATAATGACAACCTGATAATTATATATTCCATGTAAGAATTTTTATACTTAAATCTAATTTAGAATTTTCTGCTGGCATAAAAAACTAATTAAAAGTTTTCTATTATAAAAAATCTCCTAATATGTTCAATTACCATCGACACGAATGGTGTACCAATATTTAAAAAAAAAAAAACGAATGGTGTACCAATTGCCATCAGTTGACAAACATATACACTCACGCAAGGATACGCGTGTACCTAGAGTTTTCTATGAACATCTATAATGTTTTTTTGTGTAATACTAATTTGGTAATGTTTTCTTTAGAAATTAACAAGTGATTTCATATTAGTGCCATTTCAAATAGTTTGATAAGAAAAAAGCAATCTTTTCTTTCTAATTTTTGTTGTCACAATTTTTCTTTCTATTTCTTACCTTTTGATTTGGTGGCATTAGACGAGGAAACATTGAAAATGTCAATCAACACAATGTACAATGAACACAAAAATAAAACTAATTCCTTGATATATGTTGGGGTTATAAAACGCCATGCATGTGGTCACATGGCTAAAATCGGTCGGTTCCACCATTCACGTTTTATTTTTGTGTTAATTAGTCTTGGTTCATTTTCTTCGGCGGGAGAGGATGGGCCTAACATTATTTTATTATTACGTTTTGTAAACATCGATAAGTATTGTGATTTAAAAAAAATATATTCGAGTACATTGTTAAATGTTCCAATAGATGATTGTTTTTTGCTTCACGCTATTTAGGTATTACCGTTAGTACACGAAGGCTAAAAATCTGAATACTCGTTTTTAAAAAAAGTTGAATTATAGTCAGCTTTGGATAATACACAAGTCAGAGGATTCGAAGACGAGGAAGTTTCTCTCAACCTTTTTTCTATGATGTTTCGGTTTTTTGTTATTTATAGGATCTTTTATGGGGCAATTACAAAAATACCAATTATTGCATGCACATTTGCAAAAAAACCATTTAGGTGTGTTTATTTGTAAAAATGCCACTAATTATAAATTTTAAAAACCTATATCTTAAAATTTTAAACCCTAAAAAATGTTTTAACCCCTAAACCCCCTTAAACCTTCAAAACTAAACCCTAATAGAACATAGTTAACCCAAACATAAATAATATAAAGAAAAAATAATTTTCAAAAAGTGGTATTTTTGCAAAGATTTCAAAAATGTTGTATTTTTGTAAAGTGACATTTTTTGAAATTTCTCATATTATTCGATTTTTTCACACATCTTAGGATTTTTCGTTATCAGAATTTTCAATATGCTATTTGTTTTAATGTAAAAAAATAAAATAAAATAAAAATTTAAATAGGACAATTGCAAAAATATTATTTTTGGTATGCTATTTTACAAAAATATCACATTGAGTTGTTTATTTGCAAATTTGTCACAAATTATGAATTTTTAAAGTTTAAATTTTAAAATTTTAAACCCTAAAAAATATTTTGACCCTTAAAACTAAATTTTAATAGAACATTTAAAACTAAATTTTAATAGAACATAGTTAACGCAAACATAAATGATATTAGAAATAAATTATTTTAAAAAAGTGATATTTTTACAATGATTTTGAAAAAATAGTATTTTTGAAAATGAAATTTTTGAAAATTTCATATGTTGGAAATTATATGCATGATTGATAGAAGCATAAGTCGTGTGACTTAGATTTCATTTCACCATTATACAAACGTTTAGATTTCGAAAAATTTGCGCGAAAGGATATGAAACATAAGTCTGCTGGATAATTATCCCCATTTGTTAATTTCAAAAGTAGAAAAATCTATTTCAAAGAAAAAAAAGGTAGAAAAATCATCTCAGCCTAGATATATAGAAAAAACACCTAAAACCTGGAAATGATTTATAAATGGAATGAAACAAAATAGCAAACTAACCCACAAATCCCAAATTCATCGACATTTTTCAAGTCTTATAGTAAGGAAAAAAATCTTACTATAAAAGTTCATGGTATTATTCGGAAATAAAGGTTGTGTCTATCTGTATATTAAATTAAATTATATTAAATCATTCTACCTCGTCGACCTTCTAGTATTTTGTAATTTATATTAAAAAAATAATATCAAATTATGTAAAGACACATCATGGACAATTGTAAAAATAACATTTTTAGTTTTTATATTTTCAAAAATACTATTATAAATTGTTTATTTGTAAAAATAACACTAATTATAAATTTTTAAAACCTAAATTTTAAAATTTTAAACTCTAAAAAAATGTTTTAACTCCTAACAAGACCTAAACTATCAAAACTAAACCTTAATACAATATAGGTTATCCAAATATAAATAATATAAAGAGTAAATAATTTTGAAATTTTGATATTTATATAAAAATTTTGAAAAACGATATTTTTAAAATAGCATTTTTTAAAAATTTATCTATTATCAACCAGCATATTTTACCAGTAGAAATGAACGATCAACGAGAAATATATGCATACAAAAAAAAAATTGAAGGTAAAAACTCAAATTTAATAATTATGATTTTTTACATTTAAATATTTATACATAGAAAGATAAAAATTAACAAACTAATCCAGTATTCCTATATTCAATTAAAATATTCCTAGTTCAACGAAAAAAAATCATTTTTTTATATAAACTAATAACATACGAGTATTTATCCTAGCATCATCTTCGTCGTCATCGTCACTTTGTCTCGTCTCCACCTTTTAAAACCTCTCAAAAGTCTCTCTAAAATCAAATCCACACTCCAAAAACAAATCATTTCTCTCTCTGTAATCTCCGATTTCGATTATGGGCTTTAGTAAAGAAGAGATTAGCAAAACCAGAAAATTTTGGTCATCTTTATGGAGAGGAATCAAAACTATATTCGTTTTGTTCACAATGTTCTTCTCTTTCCTCATCGTCTCTGCTCCGATCTTCCTCGCCGTCGCCGACGCTCTCCTCCCTTCCGCTCTCCTCCACCGTCTCTCTTCTCCGGCGAATCTCTCTTCTCATCTCACCAATTACGATTTTCGTCACTCACTCATCGATATTCCCTTAATCTCCATCGTTAGATCCGCCGTTATACTCTGTAAGTAAATAAAAATCCAAACTTTGCAAAAAATACTCTGTTTCTGAACTTAGAAGCTCATAACTCTGAATCATTTCCTCTGTTTTTTTCTGAATTAATTGATTTTTTTTGGGATGATTGAGTAAAGAACACAAACCCCAGAAATCGAATACTCAGTTTCACACATCCTTTATGAAAAATTCGAGATCTTTTGTATATTTACCCAGACATTGAATACTCTGTTTCATAAAAAAATTCGAGACTTTTTTTGAAGTTTTACAAAGAAATTGAAAGGAACTTGTTTAAATTTTGGTGAAACAGGTGTTTATGGTCTTTGTGACGGACCAAAATTATCGAGAGGACCGTATTTGACGATAACGATGATTTGCTCTGTTTCTTCACTGATTTACGTTTCGTTAAAAGCTGCGTTTGTGTTCGGCGAGCCGGCGATCGGAGACGGTGGAGGTAATTATATCCGAGTAGCTGACGTTGCTCTGTTTCTATGTTCGTCGGTTTTAGCAATCGGTCACATCGTTGTAGCTTATAGAACAAGTTGTAGAGAAAGAAGAAAACTCCTCGTCTTCAAAATCGACATTGAATCCGTAAGTCCACTTCTTCATTGTTTGATTTTCTTCGCCGTTACAGAAATTTATTATTATTATTTTATTTAATTCGATTTTGATTGATTATAGGGAAAGATAGAGCCAATAATACACAAGTTGTATTATTTTTTTTTTTTTTCAAATCTAGGATGAATTTAGGTTTGAGATTTATTTTACCTGCATTAAGATATCATAATCAGACTGAGTCAGAAATAGCATGTGAATGTAATGGTCAATGTTTTGAATCATTTAACAAAATTCAAAATTGACATATTTGGTCCTTTGAGATTCTAGAATCTCGAAAGGAAGTTGTCTTTTCAAACTTGTTTGTTTGGGAAAGACTCTAGCCTATTTAGAGGGTTTTTGATTTTTCACTTGCATTAAATGACTAACACAAAACAAAATTGAGTTGAATTAAGACTTTTTTTTGTATTGTAGATTTTGTAGGTTAGAATTTCATGTGGGAACCGTGTTCTGTCTGTGTAACCTAATTTTCTTCATCTTTAAATGAAAAAGAGATATTTACTTAAATAATCCGATATTACACGTCACACCTCACGCATGCTTCATGATTTGTTCTCAATAGAAACAAAATATCCCATCTTCTTTTCATAAAAATGATGAAGACACACTTGAGCCTGTCAAATTATAGATATTTTGTCTAATGAGAAAATTAACAGGGTTTTATTATGTCCATTTTTCAGGTTTCGGCATGTAAAAACGTGTACCCGAGATATCAAAAGATTATCCAACAAGAGAGACTCAAATAGAGACGTATTACAAGAGAACAATATATACTTGTACATATATGTATACACAGACACATGACACATGACACATATCGTTATATGTAAATGTAAATATAAATACAAAAATACGACGTATAAACGTAGCTTCTTCCTCTTTCTCTCGGTGTTGAAACTCCTTCGCTTTTAAGTTTCAGGTAAACCAATTAACCTAACCCCATCCTCTTATTTTTTTTTGTTTTTCTTGCTTACGTAATATTATTGAGTTATATATTGGAGCTAGCCAAGTTGAGATCCCTTTTGTTGATAAATGATAATGTTGTTTATAATCATTTCATTTTTGTTTTTGTTAACAGAATCTGTAAAAGGTGGGAGGAACATATAACTAATGGGGCTTACTTATAAAACCTAATGACCATCTTTTATGTAAGACAACTCTGATGAATTGGCAGTTGTTAGCTTTAATTATGAGATTAGTTAGGGAGATTTGTAAATAATATATTTTGTATTATCGACACCTAGATATGATCACAGATCATATCATGAATGAGAAAAGAGCCCAAGGCATCTTTTTATTTTTCTCACCGCTTTGTATATATGTTAGTTGTGTTTGTTGTAATTGCGAGTAAGCATAAGTACTTATGTGTTATGTCCCCGCGTGAATGTCTTTATACGTCACCAAATTTTCTAAAAAGAATCGTAAAGCAACCTTTTTAGGATTATATACATGAGTTTATATTCTAGATATCCACAATATTCAGCGATATCATTATATATATATTTTTTAATAAGTGAATAAGAAAGTCTCTGTGAAATTTCAAGTTCACTGACTTTTCTGTTACATTATCGTATTTCTAACGTCTTATTGCAAATTTTAATAAAAGACTATGCCATGTCTAAAACCAACCTTATCAATTTGGTTAGAGCGTGTACATTGGGAGTTCTTAACTAGGGTTCTAAACTTTAAAAACCCAAAAATAAAATGAAAAATGAAAATTCATCCCATAACCGGTTCGTGATTGGTTCGGAATTTAAAAAAAAAACAATACAAGGGAAAAAGCTGTTCTTCTTCCTTATCGCGATTCTCTCTCTCGTCTTGCTTGACGAAGCCGATTCCATCATCGGAATCGTTCTCTCTTCTCTCTCTCTCTCTCGTCTCTCGTCTCTCGTCTCTCTCTACAAAGCCGAATCCGGTTTCTTACTAATGGAATCGTTCTGTGTCGTTCTCTCTTCTCTCTCTGTCTATCTCTCTCAACGAAGCCGATTCCGGCGATATATCATCGGAATCGTGCTCTGTCGTGCTTGCCCATGACTCAGATTCGTCCCTAGTTTCTTAATTGCTTTTATTATCGGAATTATGATTTTTTAGACCTCTAAAGTTTTGGTTTTTTTTATGTTGAAATCTTAAGGCTTGCGTAATACATGAATATGAGGTTATGAAAGTTGAATCCTTTTCTGTTACAGTTTATGATTGATTTGACTCTGCTTCTAGCATTTGATGAATCATGTTGAGTAGGATTGAGATTGTGAACATGGCTTGATTCAAATCCTTTCTTCTATGATTGATCCTTAGCTTTCACTAAGCGCCATATGGATATTATTTAGAGAAGCTCGAGCTATGAGCATGGATGATTTCTTCAACTTTTGGGCATTTTTTATTCCGTTTAATTCAGGTTGATAAGAACTTGATTTGATCTGTTTATTTTCTTGAAACACTTTGGAAAACAATGTCTTTGAATCCTTTTCTCTTACAATTTGGTTATTGATATTACTCAACATCTAGAGTTTTTGATGAATCATATTGGTTCACTAGATATAGATTTGAATATAGCTTAATTCGAGAATACTTTCTTCTTAAATTGATCTTGTTCGATAAACCACAAGTGATCCAAGAGTACGAGTCTAGTAAAGCAATTCCGAAGATAACAAAAAAATTTAATCGTAGTTTTGCTTTTCCTAATGTTGTCATAACAACAATCAATGCTTTGATCTAATGTCGTAACCCTGCGAAGAAGAATAATCATTTTCTTCATGTAAGAAAGCAAAAAAATCGTTTGAATGTTTGGTTTGATGAGAAAGCCCAATCGGAGTTTCGATTATTGTTAACTTTGGTTGTGTGTTTTTAAAAGAAAACTATCATATCTTGTCAAGAAGATGAGAAAGATTTTGGTCCCAATTAAAGCCCAATAATAGAATTATCTATGGATAAACTCCAATTGATAATGGATAGCACACGATTTAAGGGGCTCTAGTTTATGAGGTTTGGTATAAATCTATGTAGACTGGTCTCCATTATCAATGAGAGTTTACCCATGGATAATTCTATCATTGGGCTTCATTGGGACCAAAATCTTGCTCTTTGCTTTTCTGTGACATCGACAAAAGAAATCCTTAAAAACAAAAAAACAAAAACAAGGAAAAACCTTAACTGCATAAACCTACCACTAGGACCATAGAGTGTAACGTCATACAAAATAGAGACACCACAAGAGAATAAAGGTAAAGAGACCAATCACATGAGATAACGCCGAGATAAGGTTTCTTACAACTACCATCACATATAACCTTATGACTATTCTAAAATCCAAAAATGATAAAAAAAAAAACTATATGTTATAAGTTTATAATATTTCATCAGTCACTAAGCAGAATCACACCTACCCATAACCAACTCAATGGCTACTACCACCACTGCAGCAGCAACCTCAGGTATCTTTGGGATCCGGATTCAAGATCCGAGACCCGGAACCGGTAGAGTCCAAGCCCGGTTCAGTTTCAGTTTCGGTAAAAAGAAACCAGCTCCACCACCAAAGAAATCAAGGCAGGTCCAAGACGACGGAGACCGGCTAGTTTGGTTTCCCGGAGCAAATCCACCGGAATGGTTAGACGGATCGATGATCGGAGACCGTGGTTTCGACCCGTTCGGTTTAGGAAAACCGGCCGAGTATCTTCAGTATGATTTCGACGGTCTTGACCAAAACCTCGCCAAGAACGTTGCGGGTGACGTCATCGGGATCATACAAGACTCGTCGGAGATCAAACCGACGCCGTTTCAGCCGTACACTGAAGTCTTTGGGATCCAACGGTTCAGAGAATGTGAGCTGATCCATGGAAGGTGGGCCATGCTTGGTACTCTTGGCGCCATCGCCGTCGAAGCTCTCACCGGAATTGCATGGCAAGACGCCGGAAAGGTACGTACACTTATTTGTTTGTCACTGTATTACACGTAGTTGTCGACGTGGACAATGGTCAGTCGTTCTTTGGAACTAGCTAGAATTTAAATTGGAAAAAACAAAAAAAAGCATAGGAATTAGGTTAAGGTAGGCATGTGCATGTTTGTGTAACCCGACCCTACTCGTACCCGATCCGAACTATTCAAAAAATTTGGTTTGGTTGCATAAATTTGGGTCTAGCTGTGTTTAGTTGATACTCATTTTTTGTTTGTTATTCTTGTTTGGGGTATTATGAACATAGTTAGGCTCAAACTATTGGTAATCATGGTAAAATAACAGTTTTTATAAAAATAAAAGCTCCAAATGATATATATTACTTAAATTTTCATAAAGAAATTCTTGTAATTGAATTTTGATCATGTTCGATTAATGCTCCACTCGCACATGCTAAAAGACGATCCGTATGAAATGAGGTTTGATTTTGAGTTAATAAATTTTGGTTCGGTTCGTTTTCTTGTTCCCACCCCTAGGTGGAATTGGTAGAAGGTTCGTCGTATTTGGGACAGCCATTACCGTTCTCATTGACGACATTAATATGGATTGAAGTGTTAGTGATCGGGTACATCGAGTTCCAACGTAACTCGGAGCTGGATTCGGAGAAAAGGATTTATCCGGGTGGGTATTTTGACCCGTTAGGACTCGGTTCTGACCCGGAGAAGTTGGATACCTTAAAGCTGGCAGAAATAAAACACTCTCGTCTCGCAATGGTCGCATTTCTCATCTTTGCCCTTCAAGCAGCCATTACTGGTAAAGGCCCCATCAGCTTCCTAGCCACCTTCAACAATTAATGAGCCTTTCTATCTTTATTTTATTTTATAATAAAATTATACATTCTTAAATAATGTATAATGTATGTTATCCTAAAGAAGTTGTGATAATGTACTCGACCGTGTTAAACTGAAAAGTTTGTTTGTTGTTGGAAATGGTTTATTATATATCTTTAGACTGTAGTTTTGCCTGTTAGGACGAATCTTAATTATGCTATATATTTTTGGTTTAAAATGCGCAATTGTTAGTCTCTCTAGATTTGGGATAATCATTAGCGGTAGATCCATGTGAAAATAATTATTTTCGTCCCTAGTTCAACTCGAACTAGGATGGGACTTAACTACTTCCCAAAGAAGTCATATTTACCGCCACTAGTCCACACCGAAGCTTGTTAGATTGAGTATTCACACAAAGCAAAATCTAGTGAAGTCAAAATATATAGCATATGCATTGATTGAATCCAAAAAGAGACCAGTTTTGTAACTTGTGAGAGCCACCTTGTGCGGCTAGATGTAGCTACTGACTTTTATTGAATTATTTGTTATTTTCCTCGAACCGATATAGTTCAAGGTGAATATTCAACATTTTGAAAAGATGATCATATCTATAGATTCGATTAACTTGGCATACAAATAATGGCTTACTGAATTTTTAAAAGACAAAATTCCTTTCTCATCTTCTTGACAAGATATGATAATTTTCTTGATAATTAAATAATAGAAGGGAGAAGGATTTTGTAAGACTACTCTACCATGACATTCAGTTTACTTTTGCATGATACTAGGCTTACTAGTAATAACTAAATTATCTTATGCTAATATACATGTATTACAAATTTGTTTTTTTTTTTTTTTGAATTACCTATTACAAATTTTACAACACTTGTGGGGATGAAAGGCAATTACAATTACAAGCAAATCTCCAAGAAAAGTAGACAAAAGGTATAAAGTGTAAGAAATATGGTGTTATATAATTCCCAAAGTATGATCAATAATTTTTTTTTTAAAAAGAAATAAGAATATAAAGAAAATGCAATTGGTGAAGAGTACACGTTGTTCCACTTTTCTTGGTCGAAGAAGCAAAAAAGAGAAAGAGAGAAAATACATATAAAAAAGTGAATAATTGAGAACAGACGTTATACCTTTTCCCCATCCACATTTCTTGCTTATTACAACACAACAAAACACCAAATTTGATCGACCCAATAAAGTTTTGATTAGTGTAAATCAAAAAGCAACTCAAAGTTTTTTGTTTTCTCGTTAAAATCGAAAAACTCTGTTTTGCAGATTTTGGGGGTTTTTTTTGATTCGATTCAAAGATGGGGAGGTTGTTTGTGGTGAATCTTGAAGGGAAGATCTATAGCTGCAAACACTGTAAAACCCATCTTGCTTTACACGAAGACATCGTCTCCAAGGTTTTGTCTTTTTCACAATCTCTATTTGGATTTTTTTTCTTAATTCTTGAGATTTTTGTGATGTTTTTGGTTAATCTGTTTGATTAGCATAATTCTTCTGATGGGAATATGGTTATGTTATGAGGAAGATTATTGTAAATCACTTTTGAGCATTTTTATGATTTTTGAGTTACTTACATTGCTGAATTTGAGGCTGATAATGATTTGTTAGTTGTTGTTTAATTTACAGCCATGGTTTTGAACATTGGTCTGATCTGAGAGAAAGCAATCACTTAAAAACAGATTTTGTCCTTATTGATTCTCTTTGTGTGGTCTAAAGATAGACTCTTTATGCTTCTGCATTTGTTGTTTTGCTTGAGCTAACACTGTGTGTTGTGTGTGTGTGTGTGTTTCTTTGTTTAGTCTTTTCATTGCAGACATGGGAAAGCTTATCTCTTCAGTAAGGTGTAAGTTTTCTTGTTTCTAAGGCACCTTCAAGATTCTGGAATGGGATGGTATAATTCTGATGATGATTGGTCTGGTTTAATTAGTGCGAATGTTTCGATTGGAGAGACAGAAGATAGATTGATGATGACTGGAAAACATACAGTGGCTGACATTTTCTGTGTCTCGTGTGGATCAATCGTTGGCTGGAGATACGTAAGCAAGACACCGAATATCGTAAAAGAACCTAATCGGAGTTTCGATTATTGTTAACTTTGGTTGTGTGTTTTTGTTTTCTTATCTAGGAGACTGCTCATGAGAAAAGCCAGAAATACAAAGAAGGAAAATCTGTGCTTGAAAGGTTAAAATTATATTTCCAACATTTCATCAAGTTTGAATATTTCTTCGGGTTTGATCTTGAAATCGTTGTGTGACAGATTTAAGATATCGGGTCCTGATGGGAGTAACTACTGGTTGAGTAGCCATGGAAGCCATATAGCTGGAAGTGATGCAGATGATGCTTGAATCATCCCTCTCTCTAACATTTTCTGTAAATGTAAATTCTTCAATCTCCATTCTAATTTGTTGTTAATAAGACTAACAAGTAACAACAAATCTTCAATCTTCTCTGGCCTTATTTGTATCTGAAAATCTTAGTAGATAATGTCTGATTCTGTGTAATAATATGATCATCTCTTGGTTTTCTTTGAAACCATCAGAAACTGTGTAATGTAAATTCTTCTTTCACATATTGCAATAACAAATAACGTCATTTGTATAACACTAGAACGTCGTATATGTTCCGGGACGTTGAAATGGTGAATCTCACAAGCAAAATGCTCAGAAGGTTTTTGATTTATAGCGATCTAAAACGTTATGAAACATGTGTATGATCGGTGCTCCAGAAACCGAACTGAAAAAGCAAAAAAAAAATGATTCGGTTAAAGCAAAAGATCTAAAAGTCAATTGCAACAATGTCAAAGTCAATTTGACATGAAAACAGTCAACGTCTATCTCCCTACTTGGGCCGTAAAGATGTGAGATGCTAAAATTTGGAGGCCCATTAAAGGTGATGGACCTGTTACAGACTGAGACCTCTTTCTTCCTTTTGAGAAAATATGTGGTTCTGGTCAACAAATCCTTAAACCAATGGTAGCTTTAGTGCTTACTGACCAAACCCACAAAAAGTCAATTGATTAGTCTTCTTGGTGATGTTAGGCTTAATTCTTCATTTTCTGCTAACTACTCCACTTTTATAATGTAGTTAGCTCAAATAACATATTGAGATCAATCAAAGAACGAATTTGCTCTCCTTAAATCCATCCTCTTCACTCTCTCTCTCTCTCTCCCTCTCAAACACTTTCTTTATTTCACTTCTTAACATATTGAGACTTTTGACAAATGAGGAGCTTCTTCATCTTCTGTTGCTTCTTGTTATTTGTCTTCCTCGATGGACCGTTCGCAGCTGCAGCCAAGTTATGGAGCAGAACGGAGATGGCGGAAATGAATGGCTACGGGGAAAACAAACTCTCTTCCGTAGTTATCACCGGCTCTCTTCTATGTAACACCCCTGTTTCAGGTACTCTCTACATATATGTCTTTCTGTCCAAGACCGTTTGTTAGCATGTGCAAGTGTAGTACTCGAACATGACCCGATTCAAAAAAAGAACAAAAAATGTTTAAAAATAGTCAAAATAAACCTTTTATAAAAGTTTTGGACAAAGTCTACAAACAGTTTGGAACAACATGTTTGCGTCTTAATAAGTCTTTATGTTTTTAATATGTTTTACACATCATTTGACTCTTGACATGATCTTAAAAGGTGCAACTGTTGCTATCAAGTGCCACACTCGTTTCAAAAAGAGATCACAATGGATAAAAGCTATTACTGATGAATATGGAGAATTTATCATCCATCTTCCTTCTCGTCTTCACGCAATTCCGCACTTGGAAAAATCATGTTTTATTAAACCAATACATGTTCCTAAGCACTATTACAGATGTTATCACACTTTTTATAAATCCAATACACACAAAGGTATCAAACTTGTTTCGTCCAACAATGGTTTCCGAGTCTACACTTCAGGGACGATCAGGCTACATGGAAACAGTTCAAGATCATCTCAAGCTCGTAAAGCCGACATGTAGAACACGAAATGTAACAAGAAACAAACAGATACTTGTGTAAAAAGCTTTTGTGTTACTTAAAACTTTTTATGGACCTCACTTGTTTAGCTGGCGCTTTAGTCACACTGACTAAGTTGAGTCTCTCTCTATAATGTTAATCAAATTCACAAAGTGTAAGAACAACATGACTTATCATATCATCTCTCATACTTTTGGTACTATAGTAATATGATCACATATTTACATAAGTAGTTGTATCAACACTGAAAAAACTAAAAGTTGGCTAGATAAAAGATGCACAATAATGCAATATTAAAGGAATTACATGCATATTTTCAAATAGAATCCATTGAAATATGAAATAACATATTATTGCAAGGCCAATCGACTATTTTTGTATGCAACTAAAAAAAGTTTTATAAATAAGATCCAAGGTCGACGTGATGTAGACGAAGTGTGCATGATTTCGTTTATTGACGAATCTTGCATACAATTTTAGATTCTACTAAAAAAATATATTTGAAAATCATACATAAGTAGGATTAAATGATCCATTTTAGGATTAAAAAATAAAGAACGGACTCCAAATATGAACTATGTGTGTTATCATGGAAGCAACACATTTGAACATAAATATCTTACATAAAGTAATTTTATTCTTAGAATAATACAAATTTCTTCACCTGAAAAGAGTAGAAACAAAAAAGAAAGAACCTTTACTAAATTAAAAAACCCAAGACTATAATTAAGAATTTCTCTTATTAGTAATTTTTAACATATCCTTTAAGAAGAAGATACGTAATATAAAAACGAAATTTGATTTTCAATGAAAAACAGATTTTTAGAAAAAGAAAAAAAAAATCAGATTTTTTCAAAAAGACTCGAAAGAAGAAGAAGATTACACAAAAAAAAGAAAGACAAACGATCCCGCTTCAAAACCTCCTCTTTTATAGGGCTTCTTTCTCCTTCATCCTCATCTTCAACCCCCAATTCTCTGATTCTTCGAAATTTCCCCCAAGAACAAAACTTTCTTGGATTCGAAGAAACAAACCCTAATCACCAAAATCGAAACAAACAATGGGGAAGGAGAAGAAAACAGAGTCTTACGACAATGGGAGTTACAATTACAAGATGTTCAAATGCTTTAACCGTAAATTCAAAATCAACGAAGTCCAACCAACCGACGACGTTCGTGACGCTTTCTGCCAATTCTCCGTCGCCGGAGGAAGCGGAGGAGGAGTCGATGGAGATTCAAGCGATGGTGATGGTTCCTCTGGCGTTATCGGAGCAGAGCAATTATGTTCTTTCCTCGACGATCACCAAGGAGAGACAGGAACCACCGTCGCCGAGGCTCAACGGTTAATCGACGAAGTTATACGACGGAGACACTACGTCACGCGCTTCACGCGCACCGGACTTGACCTGGACGATTTCTTCAATTTCCTCTTTTACGACGATCTTAATCCTCCCATTACCCCTCACGTAATCAAAAATCAAATATTTCTCTGTTTCCACAAATAAAAATCCAAACTTTAAATGTGAACATTTGTAAAAATCGAAACTTTGAATGTGAAACAGGTTCATCAAGATATGACAGCTCCATTGTCACATTACTTTATATACACAGGACACAATTCGTATCTTACAGGGAATCAATTAAGCAGCGATTGTAGCGAAGTTCCTGTGATTAAAGCTTTGCAAAGAGGCGTTCGAGTTATCGAGCTCGATCTTTGGCCTAATTCTACTGGAACAGATATCAATGTTCTTCATGGAAGGTGAGTCTTTTCTCTTCTTCTTTCTATTCAAAAACATTTTCAAAACAAACGCTTGAAATCGCGGGTTTCTTGTTTTTCGTTAGGACGCTTACAACGCCTGTACCGCTAATCAAATGCTTGAAATCGATAAGAGATTACGCGTTTTCTAGTTCGCCTTATCCGGTTATCATTACTTTAGAGGATCATCTTACTGCTGATCTTCAAGCCAAAGTTGCTGAGGTACAAACATTATTTTCTATTTTGTAAATCAATATCAGTTTGATTTCGATATCTTATGAATTGTTTTTCGGGGTTTTTCTTTGTTCAGATGGCTGCACAGACATTTGGGCAGATGTTGTATTACCCTGAATCAGATAGCTTAGCAGAGTTTCCTTCTCCTGCTTCACTGCTTCATCGGATAATCATCTCAACTAAACCGCCTAAAGAGTATCTAGAATCGAGGAACCCGATTGTTAAACAGAAGGATAACAACAATAACAATAATGCGTCTCCATCATCAGAGGACGAAACACCTAGAACAGAGGAGATTCAGACACTAGAAAGTATGTTGTTTTACCAAGATTGTGAAAGCAAGGTAAAAAAAAAAAAGAAAACGTAACTTAAATTCAGTAAAAAAGTTCTTACATTGTTTGTTGTTTTATAATTTAGTTTTTGAGTTTTTGAATTAGAGTGATAGTGATCAAGAGGATGAAGAGGCTAGTGAAGATCAGAAACCGGCCTATAAACGGTTGATCACGATTCACGCCGGGAAACCAAAGGGAACGGTGAAAGAAGAGATGAAAGTTGTGGTTGATAAAGTGAGACGTTTGAGTTTAAGCGAACAAGAACTTGACCGGACTTGTTCATCCAATAGTCAGGATGTTGTAAGGTAATACTAATTTAAATGCCATCCTAATCAACCCTTTATAAGTCCGGGCTCTAACTTGATCTCTATATGTTTTTTTAGGTTTACACAGCGGAATATCCTTCGGATATACCCAAAAGGGACAAGATTCAACTCCTCAAACTACAAACCGCTTATCGGTTGGACTCACGGAGCGCAAATGATTGCATTCAACATGCAGGTAACAAAACAATTAGCTCTATAATTAAGGTCTAAGGATACCTTGAGTCTTAAGCTACTTTTTGGGATGAGTATAGTCATATTGGTGTATAACAAAAGAAACATTTGTGATTAAAGGGATATGGCAAATCTCTGTGGTTGATGCACGGCATGTTTAGAGCCAATGGAGGTTGCGGATATGTCAAGAAACCTAGCTTCTTGATGAAGAAAGGGTTTCGCGACGAAGTCTTTGACCCTAAGAAGAAACTTCCTGTGAAAGAAACGTTAAAGGCAAGCCAACAATAACCCTCCATACTTGAAAGGATGTTTTAACATTTTGAAATGTCATTCGCTTATCTTTGTTCCCGCGGTTTTTCCAACAGGTAAAAGTGTATATGGGAGATGGATGGCGTCTAGACTTCAGTCACACTCATTTTGACGCGTACTCTCCTCCTGATTTTTACACTAAGGTATATCAATTTACCAAATTGGATCTTTCTTCAAATTCCTCAAAAAAGCTTATGAGTTTGTGGATTTGTGAGCTTTTTTTGTAGATGTTCATAGTTGGTGTACCGGCGGATAATGCAAAGAGGAAGACAAAAATAATCGAAGACAATTGGTATCCAATTTGGGATGAGGAATTCAGTTTCCCATTAACAGTTCCAGAGCTTGCATTGCTTAGGATCGAAGTAAGAGAATACGATATGTCCGAGAAGGATGATTTCGGGGGACAAACATGCTTGCCAGTCGCAGAATTAAGACCGGGGATTCGATCTGTGCCATTGTATGATAAGAAGGGTGAGAAAATGAAATCAGTACGGCTTCTTATGCGCTTCATCTTCGAATGATTTGGTTTATTAGAAATGGAACCATTTCAGAAAAAGCTTTGAGGTATTGTATAATGTAGCTTGAAGATCAAAATGGATCTTTTGCTCTGATATCTCTAATAGTGTTTTTTTACCTACCATATTGAAGAAAATGTAAGTATAGAGTCTACATTTTGTTTTTCAATATGTAAAATCTAATGTAAGATGATCCATACTTGGAATTTACAAAGCTGTTACTTGTTGAAATAATTAATAATTGAGATATATAGAATTTTACAACACGGTGATAATATTCAGCTTATACTGTATTTCTTCTCATTTGTTAATTAAATTATCAGTTTTTTTTTTAACTTTTTTTATTAAAAAATCACCAGTTCAACCTTCTATAACGTTACTATTATTTTAGAGTTTCGAAGGAAACGTATATAAGAAGCTACCGTTGTTTTATCACTATGTTTTCTTATGACTTGTGTTTTACGCTATGAGTATTGTGTTGCCTCGAACCCTCGTTGGAACTAAATCAACAAGAAGCATACTCCATGATCCATGTACAAATACACACTCCATGTTATCAGAAGTAAAATAAACTTTGTTTAAGAGTTACAAAGCAATCTTGGTTCGTTATCTTTGAAAATTATAAAAACTCTAATCGGCTTTTGTAGTTATTTGTGTGGTTGTTGCGGTCAAGACTTCATGTCATGACTATTTGAATTACGTAAATGCTTACTCGAAATCCCAAAAATATGCTAAAATCCGATAGTGTTGTTGTTATAAAATCCGATGACTGCCACTTTCCATCTATGAAATATCCTTGGGACAACCAAAAGACCCGTCCACTATCGAGAACAGTTGCATCAAGAATCCATTCGCAAAGCCTGAAAATTACAACTACTAATCTGGATACACAGATAAATTCGGAATTTGGTTTAATATCTTATGACTATATATATCTTTTGGATTCAATCATTGTATTTGTGCATGCTCTTTCCTATGTTCCAACATAATCAATGCATATTAAACTCAATACAATAAAAAAACCAAACAGACTCCCAAAATAAATTATCTTGACCCATAATAAATAGCCGAAAAACCTTCTACACACTTGCGAGCACCGAACAGACTCCCAAATTCCGAATCTCGACTTGCTGATTACTCCCTCATTGTCATTTTAGATGATGTTTAATCCCAAATCCCAAATCCAATAAATAATGTGTTTTTATATATTTTCTACATTAAATAATTATTTATTTTTTTATAACGATTAAGTCCTCACATGTTACTTAGCGTTTGAGAAAACTGGTTAGAGCCTTGCCGTGATTGATGAATGCCGTGGAAAAAAAAGTATAATAAAAATAAAAATTAATCATTTATTTATTTTAAAATTTTTAATTTAACCAATCAAATAAAATAATGTAGAATTCAACTAGTCACAAAAACAAAAAAAACATTAAACTTTTATATAAAGAAATAAAAACATCAACTAATTTGATACAAAAAAAGTTCTCTAAAATATCAATTATTATGTACGAAGGGAGTATAAAAAACAAACAACAAACTCATAATTTTCTAGTCAAGGTTCTTGATTAGTTCGTTGACGTGCTCGTCAAGCTTCTCGATTAGTTCGTTGACGTACTTACTTGTCAGCTTTTTGGTAAAGTGAAGCACGGGCTCCTTGTTTAGTGGCGCCTTCTTCGTTCTGAAAACATCACAGGTTAGGTCAGAGATGAAATTAAAACTGAGTAGAGTTTCTTCGAGAAAGGTTTCTTACCTAAGAGGATTAATACTACGATTTTGGCCCTCATCATACAAAAAAAAAACAGATTCAAAGGAGATGAAGGACTATAGACCGATTTCATGTTGCAATGTATTGTACAAGGTAATCTCGAAGCTTATCGCAAACAGGTTGAAAGAAATTTTACCCGAGTTCATTGCGTTAAATCAATCGGCGTTCGTAAAAGACAGATTATTGATTGAGAACCTTCTCTTAGCAACATAACTCGTTAAAGACTATCACAAAGACTCGGTCTCAGCTCGCTGTGCTATAAAGTGACATATCGAAAGCGTTTGATTCTGTTCAGTTGACTTTTTTTGTTGAATACTCTCAAGGCGATGAACTTCCCACCGAAGTTTATACATTTGATATCTCTCTGCATAACGACAGCATCTTTTTCAGTGCAAGTTAATGGTGAACTTGCGGGTTTTTTCAGAAGCGAAAGGGGATTAAGGCAGGGGTGTGCTCTATCTCCATACCTTTTTGTCATAAGCATGAATGTGTTGTCAAAACTTCTCGATAAGTCAGCAACAACACGTCAGATTGGCTACCATCCTAAGTGTAAGAATGTGGAACTTACACATCTAAGTTATGCATATTTTAGTATTTATTGACGGAAACGTTAGATCAATCGAAGAGATTATCCGAGTTTTTGATGACTTTGCGAAAATGTCCGGACTTAAAATAAGCATGGAGAAATCAACGATCTATTTTGCGGGAGTAGATGATAGAGTTCATATGGATATGGAGGCTCGGTTTCCTTTTGATATTGGTTTACTTCCCGTTGGGTACTTAGGCCTTCCTCTGGTAACTAACTGGATGACGGCGACAGACTATCTTCCTCTATTAGAGAAGATTCGTTCTAAAATCTGTTCGTGGACTTCCCGGTTTTTGTCTCTCGCAGGAAGATTGCAACTGATCAATTTGGTTTTGGTAAGCGTCACCAACTTTTGGCTCTCGGCATTTCGGTTGCCAAGGGAATGTCTTAGAGAAATTGATAAACTTTGCTCGGCTTTTCTCTGGTCTGGCCCAGATTTAAACCCGAGGAAAGCTAAGATTTCTTGGGAATATGTTTTTCTACCTTTAACGGAAGGAGGTTTGGGCTTGCGTTCTCTGAAAGAAGTAAATGACGTGTGTTGCCTCAAGTTGATATGGCGGCTTGTTTCATGTAATGCCTCTTTATGGGCCAAGTGGATACATATGAATCTTATTAGGCAACGTTCATTCTGGTCGCTTAAAGATAAGAGTTCTTCAGGATCATGGATGTGGCGAAAGCTCTTAAAATATCAAGATAAAGCAAAGGAATTTCACAATGTTGAAGTATAGAATGGAGAATCAACTTCTTTTTGGTACGACAAATGGTCTGATATGGGAAGATTAATAGAGATTACGGGGGCAAGAGGCTTCATTGACATGAGAATTACTAAACATGCCACTGTCGCAATAGCTTTGCGAAATCAGAAAAGACGACATCACTCGGCAGATCATCTCAACACCAATGAAAATGCTCTTGCAGCTCTGAGAAGTCGGTGAGTGGTCGAGCAAGAGGATGAATCCATGTGGAGACACCAAGGAGATACTTTCAAACATAGATTCAATGGCAAAGTGACGTGGATGCAACTACGTGCCCCTAAGGCAGAGATCAAGTGGTCAAAGGTATATGGTTCACTCACTCAACACCGAAATTCTCTTTGTTTGCTTGGTTGGCTATACACAATCGTCTCTCCACGGGAGATCGTATGTTATCATGGAATGCCACAATTGACCCCTCATGCACTCTATGTAATGATCTTTTGGAATCTCGTGATCATTTGTTTTTCACATGCTGCTATGCATCAACAGTTTGGACCTCCCTTACCAAAGGGCTTCTACAAGCAAGATTCACTAAGCAATGGACTAGCCTTGTCGAGCTAATATCGGATACGAGCCAGCCACGAGAACAAACTTTCCTTTTAAGGTATGTTTTCCAAGCAACAATACATGGAATTTGGCGAGAGAGAAATGGACGTCGACATGGAGAGGAACCAACTCCGACACAACGTCTCATTCAACACATAGATAAACAAGTACGGAACCGACTCTCCTCTATCCGAGGCATTGCTCCGGACCTAGACGGGGCTATAGAGAAATGGTTCGAAACAAAGAGCGTATCATAAAATCCTCAAAATTCTAAAATTCGGTCTTACGTTTTATTAAATCACTTCCTTTGTAACACTTGACGTAAAACAATTTTTTTTGCTTTGAATAAATTTTACATTCAATTCAAAAAAACAAATGAGTAGAGTAAGAGCCTTTACTAGCAGGAAGTTGGTCATAGTTCGTTTGAAAAGGTTTGTAGAGTAGTTTGATGACATTAGTTCGAGGGAATGTTCCTTCCATTCGTCTACAAGCTTTTTAAGAAGAGCAACACTACCTTCTCGATTATCCTCATGGTCACAGTCCCAGTAACGGCAGCAATCGACGTTCTTGGTCACACACCAAATAGCGATCTTTGTAGCTTCCTCGGCTAAACCATAACAACGACGGTAACACATTACAACTCTATTCGGAGGGACGGAGGGAAGAAAAAAACTCAGGGTTACTATAATACCTTCCCCAGCAAATTTGAAACAAAAATCGAATATTGGTTGACACTAGTTTCATTGCGTTCATTCCTGGCGCATCGGCAAGAGCGACTTCCTTCAACAAAGGATAAACTGCCTTAAACCTCTCTGTGTGCATAGACCATGGTTGGTTGTGATCAGAAGCATAAAGATTTTGTATTATAAATTTCAATACTACTACACTTAATTAGCTATTTCGGCAAAAAAAAAAAAAATTAGATTTTTACTCTGTCGGATGTATCAGGGAATGTAAGACGCAGCAAGATCTCAAATGAAGACATTGGAATCAGCCGCACTAAATCCTCCTAAACAGCATGACTTAAAATTATGGTCTGAGCTCTTGGATGCGACACAATTCTGGTAAGAAAACAAGATCAGATGATTGTGTATGATCTATATATATATATATATATAGCAAAGGACAAGGAAAATATGGACTCATTTCTCAATGAACTGCAAGACGAGATCCACTGACTCAGGCTTGCATTTACGACCAGCCGTAACAAGTTACGCGACCATGAAAACAAGCCTGCACATAAATCATCTTTGGAGATCTGCATGTCCACATTTTAACAGTTTTAGTAACTTTCAGAATACACAAAGCAAAACACATGGACACATAGAATATGTGACGCGAATCTGAGCCATCCATCCAAACTGTAAGCGCAAACATGTCACGTGCGTCCTCTGTTTGATAAGGCGCCTTCCTTAGAAGGGGCAATATAGTCAACAATACAACAGGTTTGCTCCGCAAAATGATTGATAATACAACACAGTGGCGGACCTAGGATTTCTTTTTACCTAGGTCAACAACAATAGTAAAAAAAAATATGTGCATCAGTATGTAACTTTGAAGGCTCGAACCTATGTCATGGTGGTTCAACACATACCACAACCAATTATGCCACATAATCTTCCATGAATTACCTGCATAAAATTTTAGTTAAAAAGATTGCCCAGGTCAAGTGACCCACCTTCGCTTTTACTGGGTCCGCCACTGATACAACAAATACTGCAAGCTATAAGTAGAAGATAATATTGGAGTTATTATTAGTCAAACAAATTAGATAAGGTGATGCAAGAAAGGTTTTTGAAAAATTACTTGAGATTTTTTGGGAGAAGTATATCTTCCTACCAAACGAGCGTGAGTAAAACCAAACGACCACAATACAAAGGAACATACTATCTCATATTGAACATCTGGGCCGACCTATTCGGCTGCTGTTTCGTATGTACTATATATTGACAAACAAAAGGATAATTATTGATTATTTATATGAGACATTCGACTAGTGATGAAACATAGAGATTGATTCTAGTACTTCGAGTATCTCCAATGTATTTATCTATTTTTTTTAGGGTTGGAGTAAATTTGAGTCTGAACTATTTTATGAACTATTTTAGGGTAAAAAATAGAGATATGGTTTCCTTTCATTAATTTTCTTTTTATTCCTCTCACTTACAACCATTTGCACCCTCTATTTTAGATGCTCTTACCGGTGAATCCGCCAGGTAAGCCACAAGATGTGAAGCATCTATCTTTGCCGCAGCTTTGACCAAAGACACTTGTTTAGGCTTTGCACTTTCAGGCAGAGACACAGCCGGCATCTTCTCCTTTTCGACAACTTCGGGCAAAGACACTTTCGGCGTCTTTTTTATTTCCTCCGCCTTCAGATTCTTATACCTGGCCACCCTCGCTTCTTTCGCTGCAAGAATCTTCGCCTGTTGCTTCTCCCGTTGCTTTTGCTTCCGGTTCTCGACTTTCGTCCATCCATGGTCAGAGGTCTCAGAGCCATCGTACTCCGCAGATTCGGTCGGACCCTTAGGCACTTCTGAAGTTTCTGATAGACTCGGGGCCTATCAATAAAGAAGAGATTCAGATCGAAGAAGAAGAGAATAGGGTTTGTATGGAACAAGGTAAGTAAAATTAGGGTTTGCATGACGGTCCGATTCTCCTTTTATTAAAACCTTCGTTGATACGCAAATACAAAATAATGAAAAAACTAAACTTCTAAAAATTTATATTATTAACAAAAAAAATTTACAACAAAATATCAACAACGACGTCGCTAATAAAAATAAAAAAATATATATTTTCACATTTTCAAAGTGTAAATTTTTTTTTTAAAAAATCTTATTATATAAAGCTTCATGCGTCTTAACAAGATCGTGACATGTGTCAGCTAATCGATTAGATTTTGACACGTGTTAAAAAAAAATCCAATTAGATTTTACCACATGTCAAACAATTTTTTTTAAATAAAAACTTATTTATTTGTATTTATCAATTAGATATTTTAATTTTAATTAGAAATAGATAAAACAATAAATCAAATACATTTTTCTATTAGGATATTATAATATACATGTAATTTTTTTAGTTTGAATAGATTTAAGCTTAAATATCCAAATTTTCACATTTATTTACATACTTTTACTCTTTCTATTCTATGCAATTTAAAACTTTAATAATATTTTTTATAAAACTTATCTGTTTTGAATTTTCATCAGAAAAGATAGATTATTATATTTTTTGATATGTGAAATAAAATATGACAATATATATTAGTTTGCTAAGTTTAATATGATTCTAACTAATTCAATTTTTTATTTGTTGTTGACAATATTGATATGAGGTGCAGTAATTTGTTTTTCCACTTTTTGCTTGTTTTTTTTTTACATTTAAAAACTACTAAAATGGTAAAAGTAAAATTTGGATTTTTATACAAGGTAAGTAATTTTATCGAGGCATGTTTAAGTCAATCGTTTAAATTTATATAAATATAAAATAATGTTTTTATTAGATTTATCCACATTTCAAAAGATTTATCTATTTAAAAATAATAATATCTTAATTTGGTAAATAGTAAAGTGTAATCCTACTTTAAATATGATTAGAAATATTTAACTATTTGAATATATGTGATATAATTTAGTTGAAAATAAAAAAATAAAAAAAATAAAATATAAGAATAAAATAGATAAATATTTGATAGACTTCTATATATAAATGATTTTGTAATAACGTTTTCAATTTTATTTTATTATTTAAATGGAGTTATCTAATTTTGTCTTTTCGTCTTTGAATTTTATAAGTTATAAAGTATTCAAGAGTAAAAATAGTTCAAATATAAATATGAGAAATAATTCATCAACATTTTCAAAAGTAGATATTTGAATAGTAAAACAAGATTAAAAGTAAAAAAAAAATTACCAAATTTAAATAGGACTAAAAAAACTAATAGTTTCAAAAGATGTGATAAAATTTAATTATAAATCACATAACAAAAAAACATATAAATTAATAAATAAATGATATTCTTCTCGATCAATGGTTTTAGAGTATCATTCTTACTTTGATTTTATTTATGTTAACGGGTGATTTAATTTTGTTCACCACAATTTAATATTTTATTTTCTATAGATTTATAAAAGATTAAATCACAAACCCTCATATATGTGGGTCCTTCATCTAGTTATAAATGAATTATCCGCGTGTATGCGGGAGAGTCACCTAGTTAAACATTACAAATATAATTATTTAAAATTTAATTAGTAACCAAAAAAAATATTTAAACATGGATCTATGAAAGTTTACCAATTCTATTGACAAACAAAAGGATAATATTTAGATGAGAATTCTGAGTAGTGATGAAACATAGAGATTCCACTACTTACCGGTGAATCGGCCAGAGAAGCCGCAAGATCTGAAGCATCGATCTTTGCCGCAGCTTCGGGCAAAGACACCTCTTTCGGCTTTGCACTTTCAGGCAGAGACACAGTCGGTATCTTCTCCTTTTCCGCAGCTTTGGCCAAAGACACTTTCGGCGTCGTCTTTTTGGTTTCCTCCGCCTTCATATTCTTATACCTGGCCATCCTCGATTCCTTCTCCGCAACAATCTTCGCCTGTTGTTTTTGCTTCTGCTTTTGCTTCCGGTTCTCGACCTTCGTCCATCCATGGTCAGAGGTCTCAGAGCCATCGTACTCCATAGGCACTTCTGAAGTTTCTGATAGACTCAAGGCCTTATCAAGAAAGAAGAGATTCAGATCAAAGAAGAAGAAGAGAATAGCTTGTATGGAAGAAGGTAGGAAAGGTATTTAAAGGAAAATTAGGGTTTGCATCTCTTTGATCACCGTCCTATTCTCCTTTATTAAGACCCTCGTTGATATATATACCAACATTAAATATTGGGTTGATGACGGTATGACATGTTCTAAACCTATTTACCCATTAAGCCCATATTCTATAATGTTATAACTTGTTTTCCAAGTCTTATTTCCTCAACTTATTGAAATATATCTGCAAAATTAACTAATATTTTGTGAGAATAAACCAAACTTATATATTATCGTCTTTTTTTTTTTTTGTCGGCTAAATATTCCATTAGATAAAACTACAAAGTTACAAAGTTCCAGCATATACAACATTATCCTGCATTAGACCATGATATTACATAACCTGCATTAGATAATCTAACCTTTTTGGCTAAGGCATCCGAAAGGCAGTTAGCTCCTCTTGGGATTACTTGAAAGCTAAACCCAAAATGTGGGGAGGCTATTCTTCTAATATCTTCACAATAAGTTCGAATAGCATGATTATCTCCATGCTCGCCTTTAAAGCATTTGTGAAGAGTGGTAAAAGTAATTAACGAGTCTCCACAGATTTGAACTTTTTCATACCCAAATCTCTTCATTTGCTGAACTGAATCTCTGAGTGCATATGCCTCTGTCTCCAATGAAGATGCCATTAGGTCAATTGATGTGGAACCTTTCATGATCACTCCTCTGTCATCAAGTAGAACCCATCCAATTCCAGCTCTCTGATCTGCTGCTGTCCAAGATCCATCTACAAAACAACACAATGTATTAGCCATATGGATCACATCTCTTTCTTTCTTTGGACCAGACTGTTTTTGAGTAATCCTTTTCTCTTGAATCTCTTGCACCTGATTCTGTGCCTCTGTCCATTGAACCATATCCACAATTGCTTTATTTATGGTGACTGAAATATGCTCTCTCTTACCATCAAAAATGAAATGATTTCTCATTTTCCAAATACGCCACCCAACAAAAGCATATAACGGATAGATATTGGATGGTTCCTTGTTAAGCTCCATTAACATTTCAACATTTGCAATCAAGTCATCATTTTGAAGAGAGCTACCTGATAAGTGAGAGAGAGGTGAAAGCTCCCAAATTTCTTGTGAGACTTTGCACTGAAACAGAAGATGATTGATGGTTTCTTCTGATTCTCCACATAAATGACAAGTTGGATCAACACGCATTCCCCTTGATTTCAGCCTATCTGCAACAGGCAAAGCTCTGTGAATCACTCTCCACCAAAAGTGTTTTATCTTTGGCGGAATTTTCAAAGACCATAATGTTTTAAAGACGGCCTTTGGACTATTCTCAACAGAAGAAGAACTTGTGGAATGCAAAAAGTGATAACCTGACTTGACAGTATACATACCATCCTTTGTGTGTGTCCAAGTCAGTTGATCCTCTGCCTGAGTTATACTTGGCTTAATAAGTTTTATGAGTGGAATGTCCTGAGGAACTACCAGCTCATTCAACTTATTTGTGTCCCAACTTGAGGTGCCTGAAATCAAGAGATCATATACTTTAAGATTCGGATTAATGTACTGACTTGCACTTCTAGCCGGTCTAAAACATTCCCTATTAATCCAGTTATCCTTCCAAGCCTTAACTATCTGACCATTACCAATTCTCCACTTTAGACCCTTTAGAAGAAGTCGGTTTCCTTGAAAAATACTATTCCAAGCATAACTTGAGGATTTACCCTTTTTAGCTTCTAAAAGATTCGTGTATCTAAAGTATTTAGCCTTGTAGACTCTTGCTAAAAGACTCTGAGGTTGTGTTAGGATCCTCCAACTTTGTTTAGCTAACAAAGCAATATTAAAATCTCTAATGTCCCGAAATCCTAACCCCCCAACTGCCTTTGAAGAAGCTATCTTTTTCCAGGCTACCCATGAGATTTTATGTTTATCCTTATTTGAAGACCACCAATACTGCCTAATAGCACTGGTGATTTGGTTAGCAAGATTCTTAGGTAAGAAAAAACAGGACATACTGTATGTTGGAAGAGCTGTAGCTACAGCCTTGATTAGGACTTCTTTCCCAGCAGGTGAAAGCAACTTTGAGTACCAGTTTTCAAGCTTGTTCATGAATTTCTGCTTGATGAAAGAGAAGGTGCCTATCTTACTTCTTCCAACCATCTCCGGAAGCCCCAGATATCTTCCAAACCCTCCTGTTTTCTGAATTCCCAGCAAGCTAACAATTGCTCTTTTACTATCAACATCAACTCCTTTACCAAATATTAATGCTGATTTGTGAAAATTAACTTTTTGCCCATATGTTCTTCCATACCAGTTGAGAATCTACAGCAGGCTTTGACATTCATCAACTTTGGCTTGACAAAAGATAAGAGAGTCATCAGCAAAGAATAAATGAGAGATTGAAGGCCCATATCTACTAGCTTTAAAGCCATGAATTCTCTTATCTCTAGCATAATTCTGAATCACCGCAGATAAACCTTCAGTACAAAGTAGGTAAAGATAAGGGGATATTGGATCACCTTGACGAATACCCCTTGAAGGCTTGATATTACCAACTGGAGAACCATTGAGGAGAATTGAATAGCTCACAGACCTCACACATGACATAATCCAGTTACACCATTGCTCTGCAAAACCAAGCTTTCTTAGGACTGCTTCAATAAAAGACCACTAAATCTTATCAAAAGCCTTAGCTATATCAAGCTTTAATGCCATATGAGAAGTCTTTAATTTCTTAGTATGCAGAGAGTGAAGCAATTCATGAGCTATTAGTACATTATCTGTAATCAACCTCTCAGATATAAAAGCAGATTGATTATCAGAAATAATCTGACTTAGGATGGGTTTCAATCTTTCAGCTAACACTTTTGAGATTATCTTGTAAACAACATTACATAGACTAATAGGTCTATAATCCTTAACCTCAATAGGGGAAGTAATTTTAGGAATCAAACAGATATTGGTGTGATTAATATCAGGCTTTAATGCACCAGTAGCAAAGAAATGCTTAACAAACTCAACCACACCTTTGCCAATTGCTTTCCAATGGTGCTTGTAGAAACCAACATTGAGGCCATCAGGTCCTGGTGTTTTATCAACATTCATTTGTTGAAGTGCAGCGTAAACTTCTTCCTCTGTAACTTCCTTGACAAGCTGCATATTCATCTCTGCCGTAACCTTTGGTGTGAGAGACTGGAGGAAATAATCTGCTTCTTCACTACATTCAGAGCAATACAAATCATTAAAGTAAGAAAGAATAATTCTCTGAATATCTTTGTCTTCAAGCCAGGTTTTCCCTTCTCCATCATTAATAGAAATAATTCTATTAAAACTCCTTCTCTGCTTTGTTTTCTCGTGAAAATACCTGGTATTACGGTCTCCTGCTTGAAGCCACTGGATTCTGCTTTTGTTTCTCCAGTATTCTTCTTCCAGTCTGTACATCTTGATGAGTTCTGTCTTAAGAGACCTTATATAAGCATAGTCAGGGAAAGCAGAATCTGTAGCAGAATGAATAAGATCCTTCAGCTCTTGAATTCTTTTTTGAGAGTTGTTTTGCTGGGTAGATTTCCATCTGGCCAATCCATTCCTACACTTCTTAAGGGCCTCATTAAATCTTTCTGGAGGAAGATCTTTACATTCTCTTATCCAGGTTTGCTAAACCACCTCTTTAACCTCAGGATTGAGCCTCCAGCGATTATCGTATCTGAATAGCTTATGTCCTTTCCATTTCTGATCCTCCAAACACAACAAAAGAGGCCTATGATCTGAGCCTAGCCAATTCAGAAGCTTTACATGAGCTCTTGGATACATATCTTGCCATTCAGCGTTAGCAACAGCTCGATCAATCTTTGTTCTAATTTCGTGATGATCATGCCTTCTGTCTACCCAAGTAAATCTGCCTCCAATCATTTTAACTTCTTGAAGACCCAAAACACTAAACAATCTTCTAAACTGTGCAAAAGAGCCTTCTGATCTCTTTGGTCCATCTGCTTTCTCCTCATTATCCATAATGTCATTAAAATCACCAAACAGAACCCTTGGCTTATTCACTAGCACCCCTACATTGGCCATATTCATCATACTCTGCCACTGCCTATTTCTAGCCTGCCTAACTGGATGACCATATACATAAGTCAAGCAAAAATGCCTACGATGCTCCTCTATATACATATCAGTTGAATGTAGTGTAGGATGACCTACAATACTACATTTAACTGAATCATTCCAAAAAATTACCAAACCGCCACTCAGCCCTTTGGGAGGAATTAGAAAATGATGGGCATACCCTAATTCATCGCCTAACTTATGAACATATTCACAGCTATTTTTTGTCTCCACGAGGAGCAGGATATCAGGTTTGTACTGTCTCCTAATATCTTTTAAGTATGGAATTGTCAGGGGGTTCCTCAAACCCTGACAAATCCAATGTATGACCCTCATGGCTGCTGTGGTGGTTCTAGGGGAACCACCAAACCCTCACCACTCCATTGTCCTTCCATCTTCTGCTTACTAGATGGGCTTAAATCATCTACATCATGAGTTTCTGCTTTTCTCTTGGAACCTCTGTCAGATGTAGAACTAGATTCTCTAATAGCTAAAGGCAGGGTACTTCCATATAAGGGGATTTCAGGCAAATGCTGAGGGTAAGACAACTGAGGAGGAGCTTCTAACTGTGCGACAGGACCAGAATTTACTTCCTCTACATTATCCATCTGATGAACATTCATCATATCTTCTTCTTCAAACATAGCCTCATTGGGATGCGCCTGCTCCTGCAAATCCATATCTACATTTTCATTCTCGTGAAGATCCTCTTGTGGATGAAGATTACCAGGAATTTCCATCAAAGGCAGAACTTCTTGAGGGATATCCTCTTGGCATATAGCTCCATCATGCCGCATAGATCCACACCTTCTGCAAAATTTCTTCAGCTTTTCATACTCAAATCTAATAAGAATAGGATCTGTCCCTTCATTTAATTCCACATAACGAGCAAAGATAAGCTTAGTGTTTACATCCATTGTAATCCGAACTTTAACTTCTGCTGGAAGCTCACCATTTGGTTCTCTTATACTTACTTCCCCTGCAGCTCCTATTGAGTTTCCTATATCTCGAATTGTTTGAACATTTCTATGTTCATTAGGAAGATTGTATATCTTCACCCAAAACGAGATATTATGTAGATAGTCTAGATTATCTCTATTTGTTCACCTATCGACAACTATCAACCAGTCTTTGAATGTCCAAGGACCGTGAGCATATGATGCTCTTCATTAAAGAAGAATTGGAGAGTACCATCATCATTGATCTGTCCTGAAACCCTTCCTTCCATTTTCAAAGCTAATGGCAGAGTGATCTTCATAGGTTTAAGATTCTGGTGACGAGGGTTGAGTCCCTTGACTATCAGACTGAGGCGAGCATTCCGTGCTGTCCGATTCCTTGTTTCAGGCCGTAGCTGAAGTGGAGCTTGATTAGATCCTAAAGTTAACTGCTGCAAAGATCTCCAGATTTCTTGATCCATTCTCTTTATCCTTGGAGAGAAAACTGGATCCAAGATAGAAGAGCTAGAAAACTAAGAAAGGAGCTGAGATTTGCAAGAACAACACGAGAAAGCAACCGGAAAGTAGCCGGAAAAAGAGATCGCAAGATCGCGAAAGTAGAACCCAGAAGCTTCATATATTATCGTCTTTAATCTCCATAAAACTTGTTTTATCCCACATATTAAATTTACGCCGACGATTAAAGACCATTATAAATATAAATTCTTATGATTTAAACATTGAAAAATACAATTATATCAACCGATTTTATTTAGGAGATTGCATGTCCACATTTTAACAGTTTTAGTAACTTTGAGAATACACAAAGCAAAACACATGGACACATATAATATGTGACGCGAACCGGAGGCATCATCCAAACTGTAAGCGGAAACATGTCATGTGCGTCCTCTGTTTGCTAAGGTTGAAACCTGAGTTTTTCTCACTTTTGTCGGATCAAAATTCACCGGTAGATCCTACAACAATCGATTAATCCTAAAGATTTGTATTTATTTTTTTCCTCTGAAAATCGAGTAATGAGAAAATATATGGAGAAATTTGCAAAAAAAAGCTCGTCACTAATTGCAGACCAACTGTCGGCGCAAATTCCTCAATGAGAAAATATCGGGTAATTATCTCAACATTTTCTCCCTGAATTTAATACTTTTTTATGTTTTAATGATAATGAAAAAGAAGTTATAACTCAAGTATAAAAAGGACTTTTCCCATATATATTGACACATTTTTTATAAGGAAATAAATAAACCTGTGAGGTTTTTAATATCAATTTCAACCTCTAACTTAGCTTATTTGTGTTAAGCTAACTACGACCAATTAACCTTAATACGTTTGTCTCTTACCAACAAAAAATCATCATGAGACCCATGTTCAACCTGATTCCTTTGTTCTTCATCAGACTCACTTTCTTCTTCTAATTCAGCTTCTATGTCAGTCGCTGAGTCAGACGCTGAGTCAGTTTCTGTGTCAGTTTCTGATCTTTCTAAAGTAACTCCACCTTGACCAGTGACGTTTCCATTTCTTGAAGTATCTCCACCTTGACCAGTGGACTCTCGAGCTGAACCACCAGGACTTGGTCCTTGAATTAACTCACTACTGAAAGTAACTTTCTTCCTCTTCTTAGGCCTAGTAACTTCCTCTTGATCAAGTTCATTATACAACTTTTCCTCATCAAAGACAACATTTCTGCTGATAGTACACTTCCCATCTTCTGGTAACCACACCCTGTAACCTTTAGTACCTTGTGGGTAACCCATGAAAATTCCCTTAACAGCTCTAGGACTCATCTTGTCCTGTGTTGTGTGAACGTAAGCAACACACCCAAACTGTCTGAGATGACTGTAATCAACCCTTGATCCTGACCAAACTTCTTCCGGAATCCTGAACTTAAGTGATGCATTAGGTGACCTATTTATCAGATAAACTGTTGTAGCAGCAGCCTCAGCCCAAAACCTTTTATCCATCTTTGTTTCCGCCAACATACACCTGATCTTATCTGCTATTTTCCGATTCATCCTCTCAAATACTCCATTTTGCTGAGGAGTATAAGTGCAAGTCTTATGCTTTTTAATCCTTGAGACTTGACATAACTTATCCATCTGATTGTTGCAGAACTCTAACCCGTTATCTGTCCTGAGACACTTTATCTTCTTACTTGTTTGATTCTCAACAAGTGCCTTCCACTCTGAAAAATTCTCAAACACTTCATCTTTACTCTTTAGGAATATGATCCAAACCTTCCTTGAGTAATCGTCAATGAACGTAAGAAAGTATCTACATCCTGACAGACTTGGCTCATTCGAAACTGAGCCCCATAAATCACTGTGAATGTATTCTAAAATACCTGAAGTAGTGTGTTTACCTTCTGGAAAACTTTGTTTGTGCAGCTTACCAAACACACACTTTTCACAGAAATCTAAAGTATGGACTTCCTTTGAGTCTAGATAACCTCCTTTGACCAGAAAGTTCATGTTCTTTAGACTCATATGTCCTAACCGTGAATGACATCTGTTTGTCAGATTTACCTCAGACCTTACCACATATGCTTCTCCTTTCACAACCGTTCCCTGCAAATAATACATCCCATCTTGATATTTCCCCGAAATTACCTTCTTGCCATCCCTGTAGAAAGTGACCATGAAGTTTTCCCCTTCATATTTGCATCCACTCTTTTCTAACTGGCCATAAGATATGAGATTTTTACCCATGGTCGGCATGTATCTCACATCAGACAATATCACAGTGGCTCCTTCTGAATTTATGATCTTTAGCTTGCCTATTCCCTTGACCTCATTGTATGTGTTATTACCCATCATAACCTTTCTACCATTAAATTCTTTAAGGTCAAACAAGGCATCCTTTTCTGGTGTAATGTGGAAAGTGGCACCAGAATCCATGACCTATTAAGATCATAGGCTGTTCCTTCTCTTGAGCTACATTTGCAGATTCACTGACTTGTTTCCAATTCTTTCTTTCAGGACAATCTCGTTTGTAATGTCCTTCTTTCCCGCATATCCAACACTCTCTAGGCTTTGGCTGCGTTCTTGGTCTAGACTTTGAACGTGTGTCTTTGCTCTTGGATCTACTTCTCCATTGACCTGAAGGCTTGCTCTCAGACCTTCCTCTACTCACAACCAGACTTTCTTCATATGGTTTAGAACTTCCCAGGAGCCCCTTTTGCTTCAGCTCCACTTCCTTGGCATATGCAGAGGTGGTGACTTCCTGTAAAGTCAGAGTCTTTTTCCCGTTACCATACTTCAGCGTGTGAACCATGAGTCAAACTGCTTAGGTAAGCTAGATAGGATCTGGACAGCTTGATCCTCATCACTGTTCATTATCGAGCGGATATGTTCAAAGAGGAGCATATGCATAACCTGAAATGATTATTCCAAAACCCAACTTGCAAATCGTTGGTTCTATCGCTTATATGTTCATTATCGAGCGGATATGTTTAAAGAGAAACATCCGAAGTGTTCACCTTAAACCCAACAAAAGAGAGTTGGTCGCAACGCGATACATGTTCGGCTTGGAGCGGACTTGTTAATGAGAACTCGTCTGTAAACCGAAATGATCATCCGAAAACCCAATAATCTGACTATTGGTCTTAACCACATAACGTGTTCACTTCTTCGAAACACGAAATAAAACCCGACATCTTAAACGTTGGTTGCATCACAAGTCAGAAATCTAAGTTATTTTTGGAACGAACTTGTTAATGAGAACTCGTCCGTAAACCAGGATACTTAGCTCGAAACCCAATGCACAAGTTGTTGGTCGCATCAAAAATCTAAGTTATTTTTGGAACGGACTTGTTAATGAGAACTCGTCCGTAAACCAGGATACTTAGCTCGAAACCCAATGCACAAGTTGTTGGTCGCATCAAGAATTTAAGTTATTTTTGGAGCAGACTCGTTAAAAAGAACTCGTCCGTAAACCATATAACATAGACATCGAATCAGCAATCTCATAAACAGATTAATAATCTTTCGATAATTTAGTTCCGAATTATCAAAGAACAAATAAAAAAGCCGCATTCATAAATCATCCCGTATCATATCTGGATACGGGGCAAACACCACAAGGTTCTAAGTCATGACCTAAGTGGATAAATCCATCCAGGCACAAAACCAAAAGCAAGGCTCTAAGTTAAGACCTACAAAGCCATCTAAGCACCAAAGAAAATCAAGTCTAAAATAAAAACAGAAAGCACAAACGCATAATCAAGCCAACATGGCTAGGCAAGAGTCCTCGTAGCTCTATCCTCGGCGGAAGCATCCCCGATGGTGGCTGGAGTGAGGTGATAGCAGCGGCTTCCGCTGACTCGCCAGTCCCAATCTCGTTCCCATTGTGGAAGAACTTTCCGTCCTCGCTGACCATGATGCCATCTGAGCCATCCTCTACAAGCCTTGAAGGCTCGCGATCACTCTGAGCATTGACTCGAGCAGAGGAGTCGGCCGCGTTCCTTGACGAAGACGCACCTCCATCACCAGCAGAAAGGATAGAAGTCCCTAAGCTCTGAGATTCGAACTCGCTGATAGCCGCATTGCCCTGGTTCGAACCAGAAACATTGACAACACCAACACTCGCCGCAAGAGACTCCACTGGGTCATCTAGGCAAGGAGCGACGACAAGGGCAGACCCAGGTGGAGAAGGCAGAAGACTCCTCTCCAAGTCACCTAGGATCACTTTGAAGCAAGCATCGACTCCCCGCAGTGTCGTGATACGAGCCTCCAAACCCTTCTTCTCCTCGTCAAGATTAGGCAGTGTCTCTCCCTGCAGAAGCATCACGAGCTCAAGGTTGCTCTCTATCGAACCCAAGTCAATCATATCAGTATAAGCCTTGCCCTTAACCTTATCAAACTGAGCTCTCACACAAGCAAGCTTGTCTCGAAAACGCGCCAACAACTGACCTTCGCATCATCCACAGGATGCCGAACATGTGTCTTATGTGCCTCCTTGGCTGCCATAAGCTGATTCTGGAGCTCGACGATGGTCATGTCGCAACGATGCTTGCTGCCTTTCAGATACTCGACCTGTTTCTTGGCAGTCTCGTATTTCTTCTCGAGGGCCAACATCGTAGAGCGGTTCTCGTTAGCTTCCTTAGCCGCTTTCTCAAACTCGCCTCTTAGCTCGAGAATTTTTTTCTGATCTTCCTTAGATTGAGTCCTACTCAACCAACCCCCTCGATCATACTCATAGACAAGTTGGTTGATATGATCAAGAAACTGCAAAAGTTCAAAAAACAGAAAGGGTCAAAATATCATAAAGCAAAAGGATGAGAGGCTGGAATCAGAAACCAAATTCTAAAAGCTAGAACATACCGCGGTGCCTCGGAGGGCAATCTCGGCGTAGGGGATCTGCTACATAAGCGTATCCAGAAGGGTCATCGTCATCCCTGAACGAACCACACTAGAAAAAAGGAGAGCCGCGGAAGTACGACTCTCGCAAACGCCATCCTCAGCCGAGGATGTCAGACCAGCCTCAGGACCATCAAGCGCGTCACGTTTCCGCTTCTTGGCGGGTGTTTCCTCAGCGGCAGCCTTCCTTTTGGCGGAACCACCATTCTGCCGGCCTTGTGTCCTCCCTTTCTTCTGGCCCGCGCCAGCCTTAGTAGACTCCTCGACGCGACTAAGGGCAAGCACGTGTCCGGAGGAGGGAGTAGAGTCGGACCTCAGCACTGGCTTTGGAACCGCGAAGCCTTTCAAAGATGGCTTCGTTGCCGGAACAGAGCTCGGCAGCAAAGAAGGGCCAGCACCCAATGTAGTCGGCTCTTTCCCAGCTGCAGCATCACCAGAAGGCTTCGCCAGAGCAGCCTCGGTGGCTTCCTTGGCCTTTGCAGCCTCTCTCCCTCTTTCCCTCCAAGTCACCATCTCGTGCCCTGAAGAACTTGCTGATGAACCCGATACTAGTAATCCTGCGTAGTGAGCTCGTGCCTTCTCCACTCGCCTCAAAGAAAAATGTCTCTCCCAATTACACTTCCGGGATGCAAGCGCGTTGCAAAGTATCCTCGAATCTTCGGGAAGCTCCAAAAAAGGATAGACCACTGTAAAAACACAAACAAAAAATAACATAAGTTAAGTTCTGAAATGATCGGTCAAAACAGTGCACAAAAAATCTAGGTACACCGAGCCCTCAAAACTTTTAAAGGGGTCGGCTACCTTTTCTCTGCCACCGAGTTGAGAAGCCAACACCGCCGCCCAGAATCTCCGCACAAATCGGCACATAAAATAAGGAGTCCATCCACCGGCGATCCTTGCTCGGGAATCCTTTGATGATGCGATAATCTTTCCGGTTCACCGCAAAGTAGATTAACTTGTCTTTGAAAGAGGATTTGCGAAGATCCAGCTAGTTCAGTAAGCGGAGGGGCGTGACCTCCTCGTCAATCTCATAACTCCGAATCAAAATCCCAATCAGATGACGAAGTCCCCGAGGAGTGATTTGTGAGATAGAGATGCCATAATGTCGTAAATACGATAAAATCACAAACGGGATCGGTAACCACAAGAAACACCCGTGAAAGAACCTCTCGTATAAGGTGAAGTATCCGTCTGGAGGGTTGTCGGCGCGGTCTGAAAACGAAGGAACGAGAAACTCAATCTCCTCCGAAATGCGAAATTTCTGCCTTAACACACCGAGGGACTCTTCGTCAGAACACGATGAACCTGGGGGACAGGGGACCCTCTTTTCTTTCTTGGCTCCACATTTCCTCAAAGTCGACATTGTGTCTCTTGGAGAGCGAGCACCCCAACGAGCAATTACTCCCAAATAAGCAAGTTCAGCTTCAGGGTTCGGCTCAGCTTTAATGTCAATCGGACTCAACGTCTTGTCTACTAGCTCATTATCACGAGGAAATTCCTCCAAACCAGTCGAACCCATAGCATCAGGATTAATCACTGAATTCGATTCAACATCGGAAACGAACAACTCACCGCTAAAACCAGGACTCTCCATATCTACAATAATAGTAAATTCCTCTAGTATTACTAACCATCAAAAGCATACTTAATAAAGAGTGGAGATAAGAGGATCTCAGCTTGACCTCAATTCCGTGGTAAGGTCCTCGGCAAGTCGCTAGAATCCTCGGCCAATAAGAGTCCTCGGCGTAAACACTTGATCACGGAAAGTAGTCGGCAACAAGCAGTGCTCGGCAAAATTCAATTTCGGCAAAAACTGGGATGGTGATATGGATAGAAATAAACCAAGCTTGAAAGAAACGGGGAGCTCGGCCAAAGTTGTCCTCGACAGCAAGCTCAGCACGAAACATGCCTCGGCACTAATGGTTTTTGGGCGAGATCTCGGCACCACTTATCCTCGGAGCTAATCGTTCTCGGCACAAGCCTGGTTCGGGCCAAACAAATATTCCGAGTATAGGAGTCGGCGCAAAATGATTCGGCGGGCCAAGGGTCAACCTTGAAAAATTTCTTCAGGCGTCGGCAAAAGGAAAATTGGCAAAACCGACCTCGAGACCTCGGCGCTAAAAAAAAATCGACCTCGAGACCTCGGCGCTAAGACATGACCTCGGCAGCATTTGGAGAATCCTTGGCGCCTAGTACCGCGAGACGGAAGCAGCGCCGACTACTGCCATGGGGACGGCACCGAGCACGACTGAACGAGAGGAAATCTCGACCCACCGACGGATCTAACAGCCCAGAGACGACGGCAGGACGGGAGTCGGCGTTAGAGACGTAGATGGCAAAGTTTGCCGGCAACTGTGACTCGGCGGCGACGACAATAAACAAAAAAAACAGACCTAGAAAAAAAGAGAAGGGAAGGAGAGGAGAGAATGTTTACCTTTTTCTTTTGTGGAGAAGTGGAGTTATGAGGAAAGAAGGAGAATTGGAGACTTATATAGTCTTTTAAAAAAAAAAATTTACATCTCAGGAAAAGCCAATCCGTCACTTCGATTCCTCGGCGAAATAGGAAATTCAAAATTTCTATTCCTTCATGGAATTTCTATTCCTTCTTGGAATTTCTATTACTAAGTATGGGGAATTGCCAAATGAAGCATTTTAGAACATGTAAACTTGGCAATGACGGAGTACGCAATACCGCAAATCGTACATCATGAATTCGTATAGCTTTTACGAAACAAGCTTGAATTTATTCTAAAAGGCATTGTCGGGTTAAGCATTTTCCAAAACATGTAAACCCGACAACTTCCGCAAGACGGCAAATTTCAGTAAACACGAGTCTAGTCGAATCGGGAAAGCAAAGGAGAGTTAGACAACAACGTTCACGGAAGCATATTGGCTCGGTAAAATGACCACGACTTAGGATATCTTAACTCGAAGCCATTTTAGCATGACACTAAGTCTGGTAACGTCGGTCTCGTCTTCATTTTCTCTAAGCTTGGCACTTTCCTAACATATACTACCAAGCTGGGGGGCTAACTGTTGGGGTCAAAACTCCCTCCGACAGTTATCCTCCGTAAAATGGCTAAGTATGGAAATAGACAGAAATGAGAAGGCGCCAAGTGCATTCTAAAGATTTTGACACCTCACCGAAGATGATTCATAACACCTGGGACTGTTGCATTCCACCGACCACTGCTTGCGCCTACTACTGCCTCGCCGACTCGTTGCTCTGGCGACCACCGCATCGCCGACACCTCCCTATGCCGACTACTGTCTCGCCGATGTAGTTACCTGGAGTGCTCGACTGCTTGCTGACATCCCTACTGGGAGTACTAGGCACTGGGCCGAGAGTGGTGTTGCTCAGCTCAACTGATCTGTTAAGAGGCAATGGGCCGAGGATTGTAAGCCCAAGCTGGCGAGATGGCGAGATGGCAGGGTCAAGCCCAAGATGGTGAAGCCCATGGCAAGCACCGATGTCTCTAAAGGAAATCCCGAGAAATATGGAAAGCTTCCTTATTAGTTGACTGGAAAACCCTAGCCGACTGAGACTTGTATAAATACTCATGTAATTCCTCTGAAAAGGAGGATCCACAACTTTTGGCAGAAACACTTAGCAAATAATCAATAAAGCTTTCTTAACAGCAATTTCGTGTTTTGGTCTTTGTTCTTAGTTGTTCTTGTGATTCTTTCCCAGAGATCTCGTTTCCCTTAAAAACCCTTAACAAATTCAATTGAGTTGGTTTCGACTTCCACAGATTATTTTCTCGTTTTGTCTTAAACTTATTTTATTTTATTTAATCACCTTTCATATAGGTTGACTTATTTGCTCTTAAAACTTTCTTATTACACATGCTTGTTTCGCTGCTTATAATCAAATTATAATCGAACTTTGACAATTATTCATATATGCTTTCATCATATGACATAACATTTTTAAGTTGTTAGTTTGAATTCATCATATGACATAACATTTTTAAGTTGTTAGTTTCATATGACATAACATTATTTTCAACCTGTATCATTTGTCTTAGTAAATATTCGATATAACAAATAATATTGATCGGTTGATAATTTGATTTAGTTGCTTTAACTTGATGTGGTAATAGCTTTGATTAAATACATTCGATTGAATCTCCTTTACTTTTGTCTTATATTTCTTTATTTAAATATATATATGAGACTTATGATTTGATAGCATACTTATGTATGTTTATTGATTCAATAACACTCACAAATTATATGCATACGGTGTTAGATATGATCTTCATGTCTTATCATTCGAGTTTAATTCGAATCATATCTAATTGAGTTTTGGTCAATTCTTTGAAGTGAATGTGACATCTCATATAAAAGAGAAAGAAGAAGATCACTCTAATAAATTTAAGCCAAGAAAGTGGCTATAGAAATTGTCTTGAATGGACAAAATCAAGGGCAAGATATTTCTTTCAAGAATTTAAATTCTTACCAGAAGTGAGAAAAGAAAGATGATAAGTACGATAATCTAATGTGAGTACGATATCAAATGTATAAAGGTCATTAAAAGTTCTCGAAGAACATATAGATTATTACATCTATGAAAACGCTTTTGAATTTATTCATACGTTATACTCTCCCAAATCCCAAAGTAAAAAAAAAAGGGATGATTTTAGAGTAGAATTCAGTCCGAGATTAATGAATTTGAAGTTTCATCATCTCGAGGGAGAGAATTAAGAAATCTCACAATAAGTGACATATCATGAAGATTATGTTCATATTTGACCATAAAAGATTTACAAGTTCTTTGAAACAATCTTAAAGCAAAAAAAAAAAAAACTTTGATATTGGTGATTATCTTGATACGACTGCCCTAGAAGTTGCTGGTTATTAGCACTTAAATTTAATTATGATTATTTAATAACGTTGTCGTTTTACTTATTGTTTTGACTTTGATTTCTACTTTATGGTTTTATGTTCTACATTATCATTTAATATGTTTTGAGACATGGTTGATTTTGAGATTTTATTGAATTTATTTTATTGAGTTATTTTCTTTAAGTTAATTTATGTTTATGTTTTTATTTGTTTGAAGAACATGAGTACTCCTCAAGCTCGATTGACAATGAGTCATGAAGAATTATGCTTGGCAGACAGTGCAACTACTCATACCATTCTGAAAAGCAAGAGATATTTCTCTCATTTAATAATGAAAAGAGCTAGTGTGAGTACTATTTTGGGTAGTTCAAAGATAATTGAAGGCTTTGGAAAATCAAATATATTACTGCCTATGAGAACGCGATTAGAAATCTCTGACGCGCTATATTCTCCCCAGTCTCAAAGAAATTTATTGAGCTTTAAAGATATTCGCAAGAACGGATATCATATTGAGACTATGAGTGAATGAAATATTGAATACCTTCAAATAATAAGTACTACCCAAGGTACCAAACATATTTTGGAGAAATTGCCAGCATTCTCCACTAGAATGTACTACACTAAGCTTAGTACAATTGAGGCAAATGCTATAGTAAACCAGAAGTTTACTGAAAATTTATTGGTTTGGCATGACCGGTTAGGCCATCCTGGTTCAACAACGATGCGAAAGATAATCAATAATTCACGTGGACATTCATTAAAGAACCAGAAGATTCTTCCTAATGATTTTACGTGTGCTGCTTGCTCACAAGGCAAATTGATCATTCGGCCTTCACCAGCCAAAGTAACTTATGAATCTATTGGTTTTCTGGAACGCATACAAGGAGATATTTGTGGGCCGATTCACCCACCATGTGGAACCTTTAGATACTTTATGGTTCTGATTGACGCATCGACTAGATGGTCACATGTATCCTTGTTATCAACCCGCAACTTGGCATTTGCGAGGTTACTTGCTCAAGTGATAAGACTACGAGCACGTTTTCCAGATTTTCCTTTAAAGGCAATTCTTCTTGATAATGCTGGTGAATTTAAGTCTCAGACATCTAATGACTAATGCATGTCTATTGGGATAAATGTTGAACATCCTATAGCTCATGTTTATACGCAGAATGGTTTAGCCGAATCATTAATCAAACGTTTACAAATGATTGCTAGACCATTACTAATGAAATCCGAACTCCCAATATCTGCTTGGGGACATGCTATATTACATGCAGCAGAATTGATTCGCATCAGGCCAACAAGTAACCATTAGATCTTCCCATCACCAATGGTTTTGGGTCAGGAACCAAATATTTCCCATCTAAAAACTTTTGGATGTGCAGTATATGTTCCAATTGCTCCACCACAACGATCTAAGATGGGTCCTCAAAAGAGGATAGGGATATATGTTGGATATGAATCCGCCTCGATAATTAAGTATCTTGAGCCATCCACAGGGGATTTATTTAAGGCTCGATTTGCAGACTGCCATTTTAACGAGTCTGTTTTTCCAACATTGGGGGGAGAAAATAAACAGCTAGAAAAGAACATTAGATGGAATGAATTATCATTATCTCATCTTGATCCTCGTACCAAAGAATGTGACTTAGAGGTACAAAAGATAATCCATCTACAGAGATTAGCAAATCAATTGCCAGACGCATTTACTGACCCTAAGAGAGTGACCAAGTCACATATACCAGCTGTAAATGCTCCAGTTAGAATTGATGTCCCAGAAGGACTACATCAAGCTGCTAGTGAGTCTATGGCACGCATGAAGCGTGGTAGACCTATCGGTTCCAAAGATAAGAATCCTCGGAAAAGAAAAGGAGCAAAACTTAATAATGGCGAATCCGAGGAATCTAACTCTTTTGGAGGAACTCTAGAATAGACCTTAGACATGACTGATAAAGAAATTAAGGTACCTGACAATTAAGAGATCTCAATTAATTTTGTCATGTCTGGAATAAAATGGAACCGAAAGCAAATCGACGTCGATGATATTTTTGCATGCAATGTAGCAGGTGATGTTATGGATCAAAAAGAGGATCATGAACCAAATTCTATTGAAGAGTGTGCACAAAGAGGTGATTGGCGAAAATGGAAAGAAGCTATAGCGGCAGAATTAAAATCTCTAGAAAAGAGAGAAGTGTTTGGACCAATAGTCAGTACACCTAAAGGTATAAAACCAGTGGGACATAGATGGATCTTTGTGAGAAAGAAGAATGAAAATGGTGAAATTGTAAGATACAAATCACGTCTGGTTGCACAAGGTTTCTCACAAAGACCTAGAATTGATTATGAGGAGACATATTATTCCGTGGTGGATGCAACTACTTTCAGGTTCCTTATCAGTCTGGCAATAAAAGAAGGACTTGATTTACGCCTCATGGATGTAGTCACAGCGTATTTATATGGACCACTGGACAACGAAATTTATATGAAAGTCCCAGAAGGATTAAAACTGCCAAAAGCAGAAAACTCTAATCTCGAGAACAGTACTGTATAAAGCTGAATCGATCCATGTATGGATTGAAACAATCAGGGCGTATGTGGTATAATCGCATTAGCGAATACTTGTTGATTGAAAAGGAATTTGGGATTTAAGAAGTTAGACATAGATAGTTTTCACAATGGAAGTTGGTTAGCTTTACAGAGTTTTCATATTCTAGAACGGTTCTTATAATCTCCCTAGCATCCTAACTTGTCTACAATTTCGAGTATACTGAGAACTTCCCGAAAACCTAGCTTTTGTCTCTTGATTATAATCTCATGAAAACCGATTTGCTTATTTGTTTTTGTTAGTCAATTTATTTACTTACTTAGCTTGATTCGAAACTGAAATTTGTTGTGCAACACAAAGTCTCTTGGGGTACGATAACCCTTTATAGTAAAACTGTGATTATGTGCACTTGCAGGGATTTTTCTAGGGTAAAACTTTAGAGCTATCAAGTTTTTGGCGCCGCTGCCGGGGATCGAACCCGGGTCACCCGCGTGACAGGCGGTTGCCAAGAATGGTCTTCCCAAAGTAAGAGGATCCTTGGGCTCCTCATCATATTCCAACACTATGAAATCCGCAGGGATAATGCATGCACCAATCTTAACCGAAACATCCTTAAGTACACCTTCTGGGAATCGTACCGATCGATCAGCTAGTATCAAAGAAACCCTTGTTGGCTTAAAGTCTGTCATTCTCATTCGCATAGCAACTGAAAACGGCATGAGGTTGACCCCTGACCCTAGATCACAAAGAGAATTCTCAAATCTGTTAGTCAAAATTAAACAATCTAACACAAAACTCCCTGGAGCCGGTAGCTTCTTTGGGATCGTGTTCATGACTATCGCGCTAACATCCTTTGTGATCATCAACACTCCTTCCTCAAGATCAACATTGTTTGCAACCATCCTCTTAACATGTCTCCTGAAGGCCGGTGAAGTCTTAACTGCATCAACAAATGGCAACTCCACGACCAACTTGTCCAACATAGCCTTGCATCTAGCATCTTCAATCTCCTTCTTGGACTTCTTAGGAGGCTTAGGATAGGGCACTTTAGGCTTATAGACACGTTCCACAGGAAGAGCAACTTGGGTTGTGGCCTTTGGAGTCGTGTTGTTCGAATCTGAAGCTTTCTGGGTCTGTGTCGATCGACGCTCAATGTTTGTGTCGATCGACACAGATTTCCTCTCTAAACCCATATCGCGATTCTGGACTTGTGTCGATCGACATGGTCCGTTTGTGTCGATCGACACAGGCTCTGCAGATTCCAAAATCAAGTTTTCTTCGACATCTTCAGCGACTATGAACCTATTATCACCCATAACTCTCTCTGAAGCTGGCATCACTTGTTTCCCATTCCTAGTGGTGATGGCATTGATGTGTTATCTTGGATTAGGATCCGTCTTTCCTGGAAGAAAAACCATCTTGTCGCTTGACGGATTTAGCTGTTTGAGCGACTTGAGTATCCAGTTTCTTCATATGCGCGTTGAGCTGCTCATACTTCCCATTCAAATCCAAGTACATCGCATCCATCTTGCCATTGAAATCCACTGTCATCTTCGTTTGTCCTTCAAGAAGCCTCTCCAACATCGATTCAACCTTGCTTGATTTTGGAGACTTGGGCGGTGGAGATTGGTAAGATGAACTCCCATAAGTCCTGGTGAATCCACTATTTTGAGCTGGCTTCTGAAAGGTGTTGGTGAAACTCCGGTTGTTCTAACCATATTGATACTTCTGTCCCTGATATCCTCCACCGATGTAGTTAACATCTTCAACTCCATCATCCTCAATGGCCTCAACTTCAGCAGCAAAGTGAACAGCTTTTTTACTCTTACTCAACAAGAGATCCAACTTAGCTTGAACCTCTGCAATCTGACTGCTCTCTAGATTCCCAGCTTGCTTTTGCCTGTCATAGTCTGACATCTTAGTTCTGTTGCTCGAAGCCAAGTTCTTGATGAGAATTAGTGCATCATGTGGACTCCTTGTTATGAAGTACCCATTGCTTGCAGAATCCAGCGACATCTGATATCTCTAATCAACTCCTCTGAAAAATGTGCTAAGCAGCTGAGCTTCACTAAACCCGTGGTGTGGACAATCCCTCTGGTATGACTGAAATCGAATCCAAGCCTCCTTGAAAGACTCCGTAGGACCTTGAGAAAAAGTGGATATCCTGGTTCTCAGCTCCTCGGATCTCGCATCATCATAGCAGTGGTTCAAGAATGCATTCTTCGTTGCTTCCCAAGTTGTCAGTGATCCTGGGGGAAGTTGCTTCAACCACCTAGCTGCTTCCCCTGCAAGAGAGTATGGGAAGAGCTGCAGAACAGATAGTCATTGCTGACCCCATTAGCCTTGATGCCACCAACTAGATCCTCCACCATCTTGATATGATCCATGGGGTGTTCATTGGAGAGTCCATGAAACTGATGCTACCCCATTAGAGTGTAGTACTGAGGTGAAATCTGAAAGTCTGCCCTCTGGAAAGTGGGAGGTCTGATCGCGGATCTGTTGGCATACAATTGATCCGACCTGTTGTAGTCAGCAAGTGTTCTGGCTACTTCAATCTTGCCCTGTTGACGCTGCATCAGTTGATGCTCAGGCACCTCAGGCTGCTCAACAACCACGTTCCCATCGGTGTTGAGCTTCTGACCCCGTGTGTCGGGTCTGTTTCCCTCTAGGTCAAAGAATAACCCAGCTTCATCTCGAACAAGCACAATCGGATTAATTCGATGCTCGGTTCGCGCGCTCTAACCTTTCGATCTCTAGATTAAGTTCGACTAGCTTCTCATCTGTGTTGCTCCTAGTTTTGCGATTAGACATACACCTGAAACACACAAGAAAAAGAGAAAGAGAAAGTTAGTAAACAAAAACAAAAAAAAAATAAAACTTAGACAAAATTCTAATGCTAAAAATATGTAGGCAACAATTAAGTCCCCGGCAGCGGCGCCAAAAACTTGATAGCTCTAAAGTTTTACCCTAGAAAAATCCATGCAAGTGCACAGAATCGCAGTTATACTATAAAGGGTTATCGTATCCCAAGAGACTTAGTGTTGCACCACAAATTTCAGTTTCGAATCAAGCTAAGTGAGTAAATAAATTGACTAACAAAAACAAATAAGCAAATCGGTTTTCAAGAGATTCTAATCAAGAGACAAAAGCTAGGTTTTCGGGAAGTTCTCAGGATACTCGAAATTGCAGACAAGTTAGGATGCTAGGGAGATTATAAGAGCCGTTCTAGAACATGAAAACTCTGTAAAACTAACCAACTTCCGTTGTGAAAACTATCTATGTCTAACTTCTTAAATCTCAAATTTCTTTGTAAATTCAATAAGTTAAACAAGCATTAAGCATAGATTCAATTGTTCACAAATTCTCTAAACCAAATTCCTTTGAAGATAGATAATTTGCTCATTTAAGATAGTTCAAGTAATTATCAATACTTCCGTATATAATAATTTACCTAAGATCTAATTCTAGGTGATCAATCAAGAATTAGCATTAAAAACAATCTAGATGAAGAACCAAGTGATAATCCCTAGCAATTCTAACAGATCTAGCAATTTCTCATAATCCCTTGAACAACCCTAAACCTAACAAGCAAACTACTTAGACATGGTGAATGAAACACACATCATAACTGAATAAAATTGCATTAAAAAGATAAAGGAAGAGATACATAGGGTTCAAAAAATTCTCAAAGGTCTGGAGTAAATCTCTGTCTCCCTCAAAGCTCTCTAACAAAATCTCTCTCTAAACTCTCTAAAAATCTCTATGTCAGCAATAAAAAACGTCTAAAAGCCTATTTATAATCATAAAACACGAGTTGGGCTTCTTTGGGCTTGATGGGAACTTCTGGACTTCTTTTGCAAAAATGAAATCTTTTGGTCGCGAGGTGTGTCGATCGACACAAGTCTTCAAATCGTGATCTTCGTTCTCCTTGACGGGATCTTCAATGCACTTTGATTTCTTTGGCTCCATAATGCTCCATGAAGCTCCTCCAAACTCGTACAATGACCTGTAAAGACTCAAAAGAACTCTAGAAACACTAAAAAAAACTCAATAAAACAAAGGATATCATGGTTGAAAACCCGTAAAAACCATGATATGTCAATTGTATAGGAATGGCTCTCTCTAGAGTTGCAGATTTCTCTGAATTGTATAGGAATGGCTTTCATATAGTAGAACAAATCATAATTAAAGGCTCCCGAAATGTTTCTTCTTATGGATTCCCTATAGGTTACATATCTAAGAAGAGTAGGAAAAAGGCTTGAAAGGTTTAAATTCTGATACAATCAAATCAATTGAAGAAAGCCCCTTTGGAGCCTGAGAAAGAGGTTCAAATTTTTCTGCTTTAATTTGCTTTATTTTCATATTAATTGACATCTTCTGAGTATCTTATACATTAAATCATGTTAGTTTTCTTCCTTCTATCTTCTCTCTTTTAAAGATCATGAAGCAATCAAATTTTGCGGATTCATATGCTTTTGAAGTCATAACTTGGAAAATATTTTGAAGTTATATTGGCTAATATAATTTGGAAAAATAAAAAAAAAATGAAAAATATCAAAGCTAACATCCGCGTGTAACGCGGGTTCTCACCTAGTATAATTAAAGGTGAAATCAATAAACGTATAAAGCAAAGTGATCGAGATTTAGATCAATTAAAGCAAAAGTAAAGTGATCGAGATTAGGCTTAATGAAAACAAAACTTTATATGCTGATTGAAAATTTGTCTCAAATACCTTAGGAAGTGTTTATTGAAAGTGGCCATCGGAAAGTGGCCATCGGAAAGCTAACATCGGAAAGGAGCTGAAAGTGGCCATCGGGATTGTATGTATTTTGATTACAACATAACAAATTATGTATATAATGTTTGCTGCAATAAAAGTAAGATACGTTGTTTGTTTTTTGAACAAAAAAAAATAAACTTCTTTACCGTGTAATGCAAAGCTAAAAAGGTTTCTTACCACTTCGAAGCTTTTTACCATCTTGAAGAACCAACCCAAACAATAAACACATTACTAAAACATCCAAACTTAAGTTGTGTCTTTTTGGAAGACACTGTTTCTTTTAATTCGTAGGAAGATGAAAAAAGTCTTCTAATTAAGGCCTATTAATGAGATGTTTATATACATAGTAAGAAAAACTATATATATTTCCTACAAAATTGGCAACTTAAAAAAAAGTTAGTATTTTTTCTTACCAAAACTTCCTAATCAATATTATATACAAATTAAAAAAGGAAAACTAAAACTAAATAAATCCACAAAATGTAAATTCTTGAATTATGGGTTTATGAAATAAGGAAACTATACATTCCTTTTTATCATTCTTTTCACATTTATAAGCTTTCGGCAATTGTAATAAATTTTACCAAACTGTATATGCTTCTTTATTCCATATATATGTATGTTTTGCAATGTTTACTTTTTTTGTTTATTTGTTTTTACAAAAAAAAATGTATAATTGAAAAAATAGAAAACTTATTAACTATTTCATTTCATTTTACATTTTCCAAAATGCATATAATATCTTAAAATTAAATGGAAAAGATTATGATTTTTTTTTCTAAACAAATTTAAGAAAAAATGGAATTTTTTTATTAACAATGAAAGTAAAATTAACTTACTTTTAAATGTTAATAGTAAAAAATGAATTTATAAAAAATGATATTTTTAGTTTTATAACTAAAACTATTACTACCTTCAAATTAAGAAAATTTCCTAATCTATAGTATTTAAAAATTAAATAGGAAAATCAAAACTTAGAAATCCACAAAAAACGGAAATTACTTAAAGTTATGAGTTTATAAAATAAGGAAATTATGTCTTAATTTCATATTAACAACAAAAAAGTAAATTAACTTAATTATAAATGCTTATATGGCATGTTACTATTGGTTGATTTAATTCCTATGTTGACGACTTTAGGAGTTTATAGATTCTATTCACGTACAAGCCTTTATAGCCTCAACTTTTATATAGTATTGATTCTCTTCACGTACAAGCCTTTATATATGCAATCAGAAATAATTAAATAAGTGAAGTCGGTTGGGTTTTACTTCATTATGAAGTAATTAATATAGATATGGATACTTATCCATTTATAACGATATACTCCCTCCGTTTTTTAATATAAGATATTTTAGAACTTTTTTTTTGTTTCATAATTTAAGATAATATACTGCCTACGTTTTCCAATATAAGATATTTTGGAGATTTTTTTGTTTTATAATATAAGATATTTTTGGAGATTTTGAAGATTTTGTTTAGTTTCATAATATAAGATTTTCATATTTCTAGGTAACTTTTACTTTTATTGAAAACTATGTGACCATTAGTTTTGTGCAATCTTTTTTCTAATTGGTTGAATTGTTTTTATTTTATATATTAAATAATTCCATTTAAAATAAAATTTTGTTCTTAAACTTCGTATTTTTGATTAAAGCATCCTATATTAAGAAACAGAGGAAATAATATATCTATCTTTTGGTTTCAATCATTGTAATGATTTGTGCATGCTCTTTCGTATGTTCCAACATAATCAATGCGTATTAAACTCAAAACATATAAAAAACCGAACAGGCTCTCAAAATAAATTATCTTGGCCCAAAATAAACAATCTAAAAACTTTCTACACACTTGCGAGCACCGAACAGACTCCGAAAACAAGAGGATTACAACAAGCCAAGCCAAAATCAGTCAAGTCTCCTCAAACTTGACTAACTTCCCGATGAACTGAATCTAGACTCTCTACAAATTCAGATAGAACTTCTAAATGAACCAGAGGGTCTATTTATAAGGTATAGCCTTAACAATCTCTATTGCACTGAGACTTAAAACTCCAAGTTCAGGACAACTTCATCTTCTCTCAGCAATACTGCAATCTTAGCATCATGGTTCTTGATTAGTTCGTTGATGTACTCGTCATGCTTCTTGATTAGTCCCTTGACGAGCTCGTCAGCTTCTTTGAAAAGAGAAGCACGGGCTCCTCCATTAACGATGATATCTTTGCTCTGAAAACATCACACAGGTTAGGAGGTCAGAGATGAAATTAAAACCGAGGAGAGTATGAGCCTTTACACTTAGCAGGAAGTTGTTCAAAGTTTGTTTGAGAATGTTTATAGAGTAGTTTGATGGCAACAATAGTTCGCGGGAACGTTGATCATTCCATTCTTCTACAAGCTTTTTAAGAAGAGCACAACTAGCTTTTGGATTATCCTCATAGTAATTAGTCTCCCAAAAACGCCAGCAAACGGGGTTGTTGGTCAGACACCAAATAGTGATTTTTGTAGCTTCCTCGGCTAAACCAGGATTTCCTGTAACAACGGTAACACATTACAGCTCTATTTGGAGGGAGGGAAGAAGAAAACTTGGGGTTACTATAATTAATACCTTCCCCAACAAATTTGAAAGAAAAATCGAAAATTGCTTCAGTGACTCTTATGGCTGCCTTCCTTCCTGGCACATTGGCAAGAGCGACATCCTTCAACAAGGAATAAACTGCCTTAAACCTACCTGTATACTGTGTGCATAGACCATGGTTGGTTGTGATCAGAAGAAGTATAAAGGATTTGTATTATAAATTTCAATACTACTACACTTAATTAGATTTATTACTCTGTCGGATGTATCAGGGAATGTAAGACGCAGCAAGATCTCAAATGAAGACATTGGAATCACCCGCACATCCTCGCCCTTAACAGCACTTCTTAAAATAATGTTCTGAGCATTTGGATGCAACGCAATTCTGGTAAGAAAACAAGATCAGATGATTGCGTATGATCTATATATATATATAGCAAAGGACAAGGAAAATTTGGACTCACTTCTCAACCAACTGCAAGACGAGATCCACTGACTCAGGCTTGCATTTATTCTTATCACCGACCAGCGGTAACAAGTTACGCGACCATGAATACAAGCCTAAAGATAAATCATCTTGGGAGACCTGTCCACATTTTAACAGTTTTAGTAACTTTAAGAATACACAAAGCAAAAACATGGACACTGTGACGCGAACCTGAGCTATCAACCAAACTGTAAGCTGAAACCTGTCATGTGCGTCCTCTGTTTGATAACCCGGCTTCCTTAGAATGGGCAATATAGTCAACAATACACGAGGTTTGCTCCGGAAAATGATTGATAATACAACAAATACTGCAAGCTACAAGTAGAAGATAAGACATTGGAGTTATTATTAGTCAAACAAATTAGATAAGGTGACGCAAGAAAGGTTTTTGGAAAAATTACTTGAGATTTGTTGGGAGGAGTAGGTCTTCCCACCAAACGATCGTGAGTAAAACTAAACGCCCACAATACAAAGGAACATACTGTCTCATATGGAACATCTTGGTCGACCCATTGGGCTGCTGTTTTGTAGACATCTAGAGGAATATGAGTAAACGGAATCTGATGACGTTTATATAAAAAAAAAAAAGACAAGACAATCAGCAACAAAAGGATACGTATAAAAGAAAGAAAGAAAGAAATAGCTGAGCTTACATCGGCCACATCGTTCAGCTTGTTCATGTTGGGCCATGGATATTTAAATTGCTCAGATGATACTTTGGAGAGTGCGTTCCCAAAGTAATCGACTAAATTCAAGAGTCCAATGCCCGGATACCATGTCTATTGACAAACAAATTGAATATTTAGATGAGAATTCGATTAGTGAATATTAAACATAGAGATTCCACTACTAACCGGTGAATAGGCTAGGTAAGACGCAAGATGTGAAGCATCGATCTTTGCCGCAGCTTCGGCCAAAGACACTTGTTTCGGCTGTGCACTTTCAGGCAGAGACACAGTCGGCATCTTCTCCTTGTCCGCAGCTTCGGGCAAAGACACTTTCGGCGTCTTTTTGATTTCCTCCGCCTTCAGATTCTTATACCTCCCCACCCTCGATTCTTTCTCCGCAACACTCTTCGCCAGTTGTTTTTGCTTCAGCCTTTGCTTCCGGTTCTCGACTTTCGTCCAACCATGGTCAGAGGTCTCAAAGCCATCGTACTCCGCTGATTCGATCGGATCCATAGGCACTTCTGAAGTTTCTGATAGACTCGGGGCTGTCAAGAAAGAAGAGATTCGAATCGAAGAAGAAGAGAGTAGCTTGTATGGATGCACGGAACAAGGTAGAAAAGGGATTTAAAGGAAAATTAGCTAGGGTTTGCTTGTCTTTGATGACCGTCCGATTCTCCTTTATTATTGACTAGATTAAGACCCTATAAATATTTAAAATTTAATTAGTAACCAATTAAATTATAAAAATATTTAAATGAGAAATTTCCTAAAATACCACCAAATAAAGTTTTCATTCCATTAATCTGCAAATGTAATAATAAATCGCATCTCCTGGGATTCGAATCTCAGATCTCCTGGTGTATAAGCATAATCACTTAAATCGCATGAACCCTTGATCAAACCACTGGACCAAAGAAACTTCCACGAGTTGTTTGTTCGTTTCTTAAAGGTTTTTTTGGGGTTTCATTAAAAGAAAAATGATGGAGGTCCTAATCAGAACAAGAAAATATGTGTAAAACACAAAACGTTTGCATAAACTTCTCTTCCCTATTCCATAAACAATTGTCACTTAAATACAAATAACAAAACAAAATAACTAACTAAGCAAGAAACGTGAAGAGTGGGAATGTAATCCCAATAATATAGGAGATACAACTTCTCTCCATCTTTGAAATAGTTTAGGTTCGGTTTAGTTCGGTTATGGTCTCATCAATACTCCATCCCCGGAAAGAACCTTGTCCTCAAGGTTCAAGTCGTGAAAACTTGTACGAAGAAAAAGGTAAAAAAAAAAGGAGTTTTTATACAAATAGGGTTCTTTAAAGAGTTTTTTCTTCTCCATATACACTCCACAAGGCTTCATGGATTCTAAGTTTGTAACCAACCATCACAATATCAATGGAAATGACAAATCACGCACAAACACAAGCAAAACAACAAGAACAAAAATTTCAGAATCCAAATCCATAAAACAAAGAAAAAAACCCACAAGTATGTTTGTAGGGTTTATCTTATGTATTCCTTGCTTTCCAAGTAAGTGTGTGTAAAAATGTTGCAATACCAATCCAATCTTGAAGATCATGTTAAAGCTAATTGCTATGTTCTTAGTACCCTAACTCCCAAACTCTAGAGACATTCTAACATTACCAAGTTCAACAATCGAAGCTAAGCTGATTCTGGTAAAACATAGTAAGAATAATAAACAAAAATGCTCAAGGATCATGAGAGAAATCAATATATCATCTCATCCTAGCCTTTGATTAAGCGCGCGGGACTAATCAATCTTATTCTTCTCTCCTACAAGGAGCGTGGCAGTACACTATTGTAGCAACTTTCGTCAACCTTCAACATCTACTTTCGTCTACGTGAAAGTCTATGGCTTTTATCACTCTCATCCCTTTTTCTACTCCGACGTCTATCTGAACATTCACGAGGCTTCTTGAAAAGCCATTTGGTTGTTGCAGTACGAAGGCTTCTTGATGGGAGCTTACCATCACGGTTTACTAAGAGAACATGGTAACCTCTCCCCTTCATAGCACAAAGAGAATCCCATGACTGTGTTTCTTCTCTGATGTTATTTGAGATTACTATCAAATGAGCTCGTTGAGGTCCATGATAGTGCACATGATTGTCTATTAACCATAAAAGAATGTCATATAACATCCTACGAACTCTCGCATTCTTATCCCCTGGAACTATATATCAATATATAGAATTGATTAAAAAGACATTGATATATAAGTAAAAAACACAGTAGAGTGTGTGAAATGAAAAAAAAAAAAAACACAGTAGAGTGTTAAAGAAGCCACCTTCCGGAGGCAATGTGATTCCGGCATCAGGCAAGTCAGACATCAATATATCCGACAGCTTATTCTTCTCAGCATAAGCATATTGACATTTTACCACGATAACCCTTACTCGCAAGATTTGAGTTTATATTCTGATATATTAACGAAGCAGAATCCTTGTCGAAGATCGAGCAATCCTCGAGGTCCCAGAAGACGGCTGTGAAAGGCCGTGGTGACCGCAGTGGAACACAACAATCAGGGACCTTAGTACCAGTAAGAATTGGGTCACAGCTACGTGGTCTTTTCTTGTCTCTGCGTCGCTCGTGCTCTTCATGAAGGGACTGCTTTTCACAAGTTAATATATTACCACCCAACGGGCCAACACCATCCAGTTAAATTTGATAACCGCCTAACTTTTTGATATTTAAGAAAAAGGACTATTTAGTTATTTACCTAAATGGAAAAATTAAATTTAAAAAAAAAGGTAACCAAAGTGACTTATAAAAAGGAAATTTATTCACTTGATGCATTTATTAAAGGGAAGAAAATAAAATCCCTAATAGCAAAATTATTTGTGGCTTAAGGCAACGAAACAAAAACACAGAAACAGAAAGTTAGAGAAAAGGTGAGAGAGATCATGAGGAATTCAATATCAGATGTAGAAGCTGCGTACATATTATTAGAACTAAGAAACCATGATCAAAAACAGTTACCAAAAGAAAACCCTAGAGATCATGAGGTTGCGTTACATGCAAGCGAAGCTCATCAAATTCAGTCTAAGAAGAGGAAAGCTGAAAAAGTTCAGTATATGCAGCCTATGACGCTAAAAACTGTAGAGGAAGACGATTCCGAAGAAAACCTGATTAAATTGTTGGAATGGAACAAAATTAAGCCCGATTTTGGAGAGATATGCATCGGTGTTTCTGAGGGATTCAGCGAACCGATAAGGAAGCAGTTGAGGGAAAGCGACATAAAGGATGATCAAAGCAGGCTAATGTTATGGAAGTTACAAGTGAAGACGAGGATGCTTCCTCTTTTGAACGACTCAGAGAATCGCCGCATTAGTCGCGGGACAGAAGGGCTTGATGTTTCGGTTTACGGATCAGACGGGGTGGTTCAAGAGATGAAGTTCAAGATGTGGTGTGGAGACACACCTGTGTTGACTTCTGGATGGAAAGAATTTGTGGCGAAATCTGATCTCAAGAAGCATTGCGATTTTCTAACTATTTCGATGTTTAGGCACATAGAGACGCGCAAGATTTGCTTCGCTATTCACTCCACTAGGTTTGATTCTATAACCAAACCGCTGAGTAAGAGGATCATGAAGGCTGTCTTCGTCTAGAATCCAAATTAGGGTTTTTTTTTAAAGTGAAATAGGGATTTAATATGTTGAGTTGATACTAATGGCTTTTGTTTTGTTTATCGACTTTGTTTGTGTGTTAATTATGGATTTTTTTGTTGACTTAATTATGGAAGTTTTCAAGATTTAAAATAGTTTGGATTTAAGTCCAACCCGCGGAGTTATAACCATAAATACAAAGCTAAAACAGACATGTTTGAGTCTTTAACAGGTCTACTAAAGTAAGCTTCCTAAAGAATTGATGTAATATAGACCGGACCGAATCCAAATTAGAGAGCTTGTAGACAACCACGGACCGCCCCAAACCTTGACATCTTCTCCATTGCCTATTAGCCACCCCAACCCTTCCTTTAGCACCTCACGCCTTGCTAATATTCCCCTCCAACCATGAAAAGCATTGGATACCAGTAAGACCTCCATAAAGGAGGAAGTGTGGCAATACTTGCCCATGAGTACCCTGGCTACAAGAGCCGAAGGTGATTTGAGCATTTTCCAGCTATGCTTAGCCAATAAGGCATCATTAAATGCTTAGCTAATAAGGCATCATTAAATGCTTCTAAGTCCCTAAACCCCAACCCGCCTGCGTTCTTAGGGTGGGTGATGTTCTTAGGGTGGGTGAGTTTCTCCCAAGAAATCCAACTCATCTTACGATGATCATCTTTGTCTTCCCACCAGAAACGGGTAAGAAGGGATTGGATCTTTTTGCATAAAGAGATAGGCAGTTTGAAGCATGACATAGCGTAGGACGGCATCGCGGAGAGGACAAATTTCAACATAACCTGTTTTCCGGCTGGGGAGAGAAATCGTGAAGACCAGCTATGAGTCCTTTGTCTAATTCGATCCACTATACCCGAGAAGATATCTATTTTACGTCACCCGAAGTGTTCGGGTAAACCCAGGTATTTATCAGTGCCACCTTCTTGTCTAATCTTAAGCATGCGCTTGACCTTTCCTCTTCTCAAGTTTGGAGTCTTAGACGTAAAGGTAATGGACGACTTAGCGAGGTTAATAGACTGTCCCGAGGCTCGTTCATATTTCTGGAGAATGTCTCTCAACGCCAAGCAGCTAGCCTCATCGGACTTGCAGAAAAACATCGTATCATCCGCGAAGAGAAGGTGGTTGATAGGCGGACTGTTACGGGCGACTTTAACTCCAGGTAATAGATCGTTCTCCTGGGCTTTATGACATAAACCCGAAAGCACTTCGGTGCATAATATGAAAAGGTATGGCGATAAGGGATCCCCTTGTCTTAATCCCCGAGACTGATGAACCGAGCCTTGTGGTGCTCCATTGATGAGGAATGAGTATGAAACCGAAGTCACACATTCCATAATCCATCCTATGCATATCCCATGGAAACCCAACCTTTCAAGAACCGCCCTTAAGAAGCCCCATTCAATACGATTGTAGGCCTTGCTCATGTCCGTTTTAACCGCCATTGCTCCTCGGATTCTCGCCTTAGAGTGTCGGAGGTAGTGGAGTATCTCATGTGTTATGAGTACATTATCCGAGATGGCTCGTCACGGAATGAACGCCGACTGATTTTTGGATATAAGATGAGGCAGTATACGCTGTAGCCGTGAAGTAAGCAGCTTTGCAATGATTTTATAATAAACATTACACAAGGCTATCGGCCTATAATCAGCCACCTTCTTTGGATTAGTAATCTTGGGAATCAGACGGACATGAGTCGCATTGAGCCGTCTTGTTGGGAAAGCTCCTGTGAGAAAGAAACTACGGATTCATTCACAATATCTTGATCGACAACCGACCAAAATGAGTGAAAGAATCCAGCAGAAAAGCCATCAGGGCCAGGTGCCTTTCCGGCATGTATAGCAAAAACCGCTTCCCGTATCTCTTCATCGGTTGGTATTTGAGTAAGTAAGTCATTCCATTCCAGAGTAATAAGCAGGTCCAAGGCCTCAATAACCTCATGGAAATTCCCAGACGAACTTGAAGTAAAGATGGTCTGAAAGTATTCAGAAATGATGCGAGAGATTGCGGCTTCTTTGTAATGCGTGTTACCCAAGCTGTCCTCCATCGTTATGAACCTATTGACAGTTTGACGATTCCGTGTTGAAGCATGGAAAAACTCGGTATTACGATCACCGCTTTGGAGCCATAGGATGCAATGTATCTACTATCTATTCAAATGGCAATAAAATAAAGGCACTACTAATAATTGTTTTGTTTGTTGTGTTCTTTTATTACTACTTCATTTCTTCTTTTTTTATCAAAAGTACTCATTTCTTATGTTATGTATTAGTAGTATATTCATATGCTACATTAGAAGTTTGTTCCAACTACTACAATCCATTATTGGTATTTGGTACAGAGAGTAGACACCAAAATGATGTTATCATCATTTTTGGTCATCATAAAAAAAAATCCCCATTATGGTCGTTAGGTCCAAAATTTAGTTTTGAGTTTTGATCTACAATTATGAATCAAAATTATATTATTTTAAAACACAAACTTTTTATTTTCAATGTAAACAGTTTCTATATACATAATCTCACAATTACTTAATTACAGAGATAAAAACCAAAAAGGAAAATTTGAAAAATTGCCCCACATTGAAATTGAGTTTGTCCCAATACACTTTTAACTACTAGGCTTTGTCCCAATATACTTTAGTTAGAGTGAAATCTGTTTTTACCCTTAAATTTTATTAAAAGTTTATTTTTGTTAATTTAGAAAATTATTTTAAACAAATTAATAGGAATTTTCAATTACTTTTAATTAAAATGATATTATAAATAAATTTGGCAAAAGAAGAAACATATTCACAAAGGGATCCAATTACATGAATTTTAGCAAAATTCCATCAAACCCACTATTGATTTTTTTTTTTTGTCGTAAACCCACTATTGATTAGCTTCAAAACATTAGCTAATTTCCATAAGCACAACAAATCGAATTTAAATATTGAATATAGCTTAAGAAAACTCCACCAATCTAAATTTCAACCCGATCAATCACATTAAAGGACTCAAATCACAAAACTCAGAAACCGATCAAACATTAGAGACTCGTATCAAACCGATCAAACACTAGGAAAATCTGAAAAATATATTCAAAAAAATCGAATAAAGAAAATCGAATATTCAATTCTTTTAAGATCCTAGATTTAAAGAATTTTGGTAGATGATAGACAATGTGGTAGAATTGTTGTTCTGGATACGGAAGATGATAGACAATGCAGTAGAATGCATATTCTATATGCGGTAGATGATATTGCAAACGGTGGAAGAAACATTTTACGAAGACGTAGAAGACAAACCATTCAGTAGAATACATTTTCTACAACTCGGTAGATACTAATGAAATAGGTAGAACCAAAAATCTACGGATCCGTAGAGCTACTAACCGTAGAACGTACATTCTGGAAGGCGTAGAAGAAACAATATAAAATTATTTTTCAACTGTTTTTTTAACTTTAAAAATATTTCAATATATGGAAATGCCTATCTTATACGTTTTTGTAATTATAGTATTTTTAAAAATTTTAAAAACCATTTATTTCTAATTATTATTTTTTGTTTAAGGGTAATATAGGTAAAAAATGGCAAAAAATTAGAATGGTGTATTGGGACAAACTCAATTTCAATGTGGGACAATTTTCCAAATTTCCCAAATAAAAAATATCACAAACAAGATCCCAAGAGGGGAGAAACAAAGAATCAGACAACACAAGAAGAAGTCAAAGAAAACAAAACCAAAACTCAATTTTAAGAAGAAGAAGAAGAGAGCCAAGGGTGGTTTAGTGCTTCGAAAGCTGTTGGACGTTTCAATGGATTGATCTCAAGTAAATACCTTACAAAATCTAAGAACAATTCATCACTAACATGTAATTGATCTTCCAAGCATGATTCTTCTGTGATTATGTACTCAATCTCATTGCTCTCCTATCACACCAAAACAACAAAAATAATGCATCAGATCAACAAAGTCTTACTCTTTCGGTAAAATCAAGAGACATTACCTCGTTTATGTGGTAGAAATCATACTCCTTGGTGAAGTATATATGTGTCTCTTGCCCTTTCTCTAGCATCTCCGTCTCTATAGGACCTAAAACCGCAACAATCCGAGCCAATATCATCGCTACTGCTTCATTTGGAAACAGAACCTGACAAAATCAAACACATATACTGTGAGGGACCAAGATTAGCACAATTAGATTTGTAAGGGTTTCGAAAGGAAGCAGAGATTTATAGGTTAAGCTACGAGAGAAAATGAGAGCTAAGAATAGTTTGTTATTGTTGTATATGCTTTTTTGAATAAAGTTGCGGATCCTCTCTAGAGGGGTTTGTACATTGATATATATAATGTTCCTAAGTCGGCTAAGCTTTCTCTGTAATAGATTATGTTAAGTTTCCTAAGTCTTCGCGGATTTCCTTTTCGTCTATGTCGGTCGCGCCGAAGTGGGTTTCGCAATTGGACTGGGCTTCAGCGATGAGACTTCAAGCTCCCGCGATCGTTACGACGTCGCTTCGTAGCTGCTATGTTTACCTTCTGGAGATATTTGGGCTTGTACTCTCAACTGGCTTCGGGCTGAAGCCCAACGCAGAAAGTCTTCGGAACTTCCCTGCGGAGCGAAGACAAGATCCTTCCTGCGAGGCGAAGACAGGATCCTTCCTGCGAGGCGAAGACAAAGGTATTCGGTGGTCATCTCTGCTAGACTCTTCGGTGGTCATCTCTACCAGAGTCTTCGTTGGCACTCTGGCAGAGTCATCGGTGGCTCCTGTGCTAATGCTTTCTTCTGCATGAAAGCAAGACCCGGGAGACTCCGCCTCGCAAACGGAGAAGACTCCGCCTCACAGGCGGAGAAGGCTTCGCCTCGCAAGCGGAGAAGAATTAGGATTGGAGAAGACTTGTCTCATGGCTAGAAACGACTTAGGAATCATATAATCTCTAGATGTCGACGTAACTCAGTGTATGGCCATTGTGTTAATCAAACTTTGACCATTGATGTTGAGCGGGTGAAATCCGACCCCAACAGTTAGCCCTCCAGCTCGGTAGTGTTAGTGATAACAATATCGAGTTAAAGACTATTGAGTGTTGCCGTTCAAAGTTATGATGTTACCGTTAGCATGGTGTTGTTGGCTCGGGTCATTAATGTGCGTTGCTTCTGCAAATGCAGCGCTTTGACTCCTGAAGTCGTCATTACTGTAACTGATATATCATGGTTTTTACCCGTTTTCGACCATGATATAAGTATTGTTTATAGAGTCTTTTTGGTATTTTCGAGTCTTTTTAGAGTCTTTGCAGGATAATGGATGATTGGAGCTTACTGGAAGCTTTTGGAGCATTTTGGAGCATTGGGGAAAGAAGAGCTGAAGTGATGAAGTCGAAGTCGATTTTATATGACCGTGTCGATCGACATGGACCTGTATGTCGATCGACATGGTCATATGTGACGAGAAGAGAAGTATTTTCCTTTTAAGCCCATGAAGACCAGAAGTTTAAAAAAGAAGCCAATCCGAATTCTGAACAATACATATAGTTTGTACTTAGAGTTTTAGGTTTTTTGATCCAGTTTTTAACTTGAGAACTTAAGAGAGGAGATTTGAGGAGCTTAGGAGATTTCATACGTTCAGACTCTGTCAATTCGAACTCTCTGTATCTTTTATCTTATCTCTTTTATGCAAACTATTTATTCATTGATTATGTTTACATCATCCATGTCTGAGTAGTCTGCTTGTTAGGTTTAGGGTAGTTCTAGGGTTTGATGAGAAATTGAATGGATTGAAACCATATTAGGATTTATCTCTAGGTTCTTCATCTAGATTGGTATAACTCTAATTTTAGGATTGATCAACTAAAATTAGATATCATAGGTTGTTTAATAGATGCGAAAGTATTATTGATAACCTGAAATAATCTTAGATGAGCAAAATTACTTATTCGCAAAGAAATTTGGTTTAGGAATTTTGTGAGCAATTAAACTTGAACTATAAAGCTTGATTTAATTCTCTAGGTTCGCAAAGAAATTTGGGATTTAGGAATCAAATCATAGATAGTCTCTGCAACGAAAGTTGATTGATTTTACATTCGTGTTTATGTTCTAGAACGGTTCTTAATAAAATCCTATGGTTAAAATAGATTCGTGTCGATCGACACTAACCTGTGTGTCGATCGACATAGTCGAATTTCAAATCATCCCTACGAATTACCCAAGGCCTAACCTTTGTCTAAATTGAATTCTAAAACCTTGATAATCATTTATTCGTTTGCCTACTGTTTTTATTCATTCACACATATTTACTTAGCAAAATTTGAACTCACGAATTGGTTGTGTTATTCGATTCCCTGTGGATTCGACCCCTAAGCACTACATCGATCTCTTAATTTGAGAGAGTAGCTCAGGGTAAATTTGAGCATATCAAATTTTGGCGCCGTTGCCGGGGACTCGATCTAACCAATCGATTTGTGTTATTAGAACTTTGTCTAAGTTTTTATTTTTGTTTATTTTACTTACTTTTTCTTTTCTTTTTGTTTTGTGTGTTTCAGGTTTATGCATCAGCGCGTTACCAGAAGCAACCAGGACAAAGAGCTACTTGATCTCAATCCTGAGATTTTAAGGTTAGAACGAGCCAACAGAGCAACGACAAGGACAGCCAAGATGAATCCAATGATCCTTATCAGAGGTGACGATGGTTTTCTTCAGGACTCTGAGGGTCGTATACGTAATGCTCAGGGTCAGAGGTTGGATGAGAATGGGGCTGTGATTTTGGAGGAGCAGCATGCTGTACAGCGCCATGAGCCAGCTGGGCGTGGGCGCACTCTAGGAGAGTACAACAGGCCAGACGAATTCTATGCCAACATGGCAGCGATTCGTCCTCCTGCTTTCCAGAGGAACGACTTCGAGCTTAAACCCGCCTATTTCTCTCTTGTGGCTCAGCACCCATTCCATGGTTTACCTTCCGAACACCCCATGGATCACCTTGAGAGGTTTGAGGATTTGGCGTCTAGCATCAAGGCCAATGGAGTATCCAGTGATTACCTCTACTGCAAGCTCTTCCCTTACTCTCTTGGTGGAGAAGCTGCTTACTGGCTGAAGCAACTAGAGCCTGGATCGCTAACCACTTGGGAGGACACCAAGAACGCCTTCCTCAACAATTTCTTTGATGAGGCGAGATCAGAGGACCCGAGGACTAAGATTTCCACCTTCAAGCAAGGTCCTACTGAAGCATTCAAGGCTTCCTGGGGGAGGTTCAAGAACTACCAGAGAGACTGCCCTCACCATGGTTTTAGTGATGTCCAGCTGTTGGGCATCTTTTTCAGAGGGATTGACTGGAGGTATCAGATGGCCTTCGATTCAGCTAGCAATGGGAACTTCAACACCCGATATCCAGAAGATGCTCTGATTCTCATCGACAACTTGGCCTCCAGCAATAGCACCAAGAATGCAGATTTCGAGAGGAAGAAGCTGGGTGGTAACATGGATGGAAGCCAAATCGCAGAGGTTAAAGCTAAGCTGGATACTGTACACAATATTCTGGTAGAAAAGAAGACAGTTCAGTTTGCTCATGAGGTAGAGACCTTCATTCCAGACCTCGTGTCGATCGACACGGAAGTAGCATGTCGATCGACACAGGATGAAAAGGATGTCAACTTCATCAGTGGGACTGGTTTTCAGAATCAAAGGTTTGGGAATCAGTAGGGTAACAGAGGCTTCAACGGGAACTACCAAAGGAACTACGGTTCTTCCTCCTATCAGGCGCCTCCTCCTCAGACAGCAGAGAGCAGCGAGATGAAATCCATGCTAGAGCAGATCTTGGAAGGGCAACAGAAGATGACCGTGAGTTTCAACGGGAAAATGGATGCGATGTATCAGGATCTGAATGGGAAATTTGAAGCTTTGAACAACCATGTCAAGAAGCTGGATGTTCAAATTGCTCAAACCGCAGAAACAATCAAGAGGCAAGAAGGCTTTCTTCCAAGCAAGACTGACACCAACCCGAGACTACACGTCAATGCTATCAGCTTAGGAAAGGAGGAGGAGTTTGAAGGAGAGGACAATTGCGTTCCAGAATCTGTGTCGATCGACACAGAAGTCCCATGTCGATCGACACGGGTTAAACATCTTGATCCTCAAATCTACGCAGTCGGTGATTTTCCTTCTAAGGTCGGCACGAGGCCAACGCAGAAGACTCATGTCGATCGATACAAGGACAGTGTCGATCGACACGCGTCCCATACAAGCCCAATCTTGTCGAAACCTTCTTCCATTGTAGAGGAAAGGGTGTATAAGCCAAAGATACCTTATCCTAGGAACTCGGAGAGGTCTATACAAGAGGTGGAGATTGCTGGAAGCAAGGTTATGCCTACTAAGGGAGTGTGTCCAGCAATTCAGAACATGATTCCAGAGAAACATCCTAAATCGTTGCTAAGGAAGCTGCCCAAACTAGCATATCCAGGGAGGTTTGTTGTTCCATGTTTAGTTAATGGCATTGAATTAAAGGATTCTCTTTGTGATACAGGGGCCAACGTGAATGTCATGTCCATGGTTGTTGCAAAGAAGCTAGGAATTCTTGATCTAGAACCCCCAAAGGCATCTATCGAATTTGCAGACGCTTCTTCTACAACTCCAAGGGGTTTCATTCCTGATCTAATGCTGCAAGTGGGGGATTGTCTTGTTCCTGCAGACTTCCACGTGATGGAGATGAAGAAGGACAGCGAGAAACCATTATTCTTGGATCAGCCTTCCTTGCCACTGTAGGTGCAATAGTGGACTTTCCCAACACGCGAATCTCCTTCTCGAAGATCAACAAGGATGTCTTCTATCCCGCAGTCCATGTCAAGGAGATTTCTTGCATGACCGTTACTAATGGAGGAAAGCCGAGCTCAAACCCTACAAATGACACTACGAACAAGGAGTTTTTTTCATAGAATGTCGTGATGGCGAGTTGGCTGCACCTAAGGTAATAAGGAAGAGGAGCTCCAAACCTTTCTCTAAGTTCAGAATCATCCTTCCCATGGAGCTAAACAAGAGAGGAGAAGTAGCTATCAACGAGATGGTGGGAAACACTATGAGACTCTTTCCCAGTGTTGTCCCTTTCACCGACCCACTGGTAAGTGTAAATTATTTTCAATCTTTTGTTTTGTTCAACTAACCTTTTATTTTACGTGTTTTATGTGTGATAAGTCGGATTTTCAGAAAAGAGAAGGTCGTGTCGATCGACTTGGATCATGTCGTGTCGATCGATACGGCCCACAAACGACAAGGCCCACAGCAGGCCCAGCCAATCGAAAACAGGTAAGTTTTCTTTATCATCCTCCTCACTTCAACTTTGACAGAACACGAAACCCCCATAGATTTTTGAAACCTTCATAGCTTTTTGAATCTTTCACCAAATCAAGTGATTTTCGACCCTAATCTGCTCGGATTTTTGCCCTCTTTTCGTTTCTAGTCACCGTTTTCTCGATCTACAAAGGTATGTCTCTTTAAACTCTGATTTTCAGTTCGGCGTTTTTGAGTAAATTTTGGAAATTTGAGTCGATTTGATTTGAATTAGGGCGTTGCAATGCTTCGTATACACTTTTCGAGTGATTTGGAACCGAATTCATTTCTCAATTTCGTTGCATTTTGATTTGAAAGGTTTGAGAAATTTTTGATTTGAGAGAGGAAAAATTGAATTAGGGCTGATTTATGGTCGATATTGTGGCACATTGTCATCATTATCTTGTTAGAGCTTGTTTGGAAACTGATTTGGTTGTTTGTCGCGGATGAACTGCTATACTTTGTATACTCTTATCGGCATTGATGGTCACGTCGATCGACACGGGCTCGTCACGTCGATCGATACGGCCGTCCAGAGTGTTCAAACGCGTACTGATTTTGGACTTTGTTCGTTTGTTTTTGTTGGGTTTTCTTTGCAGATGGCCACACAAGGTACTAAACGTCAGAAGAGAAGCAAGGAAGCTGCCTCTGGTTCCGGTACACAAGCACCACCCGCCGCATCGCATCCTCCGTGGCCACGCCCTGAGGGGAAGCAGATCGCCATCGCAAGGCAGTTTGATGATGTTCCTGCCAAGATTCTGGTTCGAGATGATGTCCTTCGCAGAAAGAGCACACCCGTATGGGATGATTATAACTCTCTGTTGTACAATGAGTGGCTAAAGGTTCAGTTATCGGGGACACAGTTTGCTGACCGCCGAACGATGAGACGGTTGGGTCTACAGGATGAGGTGTTGCGTTTACTGCAGAACGCATGCCTGGGGACATTCGCCACACGCCATTATCCGTTCTACCCTGATTTGGTACGCCAGTTCTTCGCGTCTATGCAACTGGGTTGTACGGCATCTACTGATGAGGATAGTGATGATACCCGGAACTAGATTATGAGCTTCAAGATTCGAGGGATCCATCACACGCTTTCTATTTGGGACATTTGTGGGATTTATGGGTTTGACCAAGATCGCGCTCATCAGGACATTCCAGATACGTTACCTGATCTGCAGGAGTTCTGGGGTCGGTTTGGTACAGGGAGATATGCAGCATCTGCTTCCACACATACGGATATGAGGCATCCCGTGTTTAGGTATCTGCTTCGCCTTTTCTCTTCCACTATTTTGTACAAGGTAGAGCCTGGAAAGATGAGGATGCAGGAGTTGGTTTTGCTATCATATGCTCTCAGGTTGGATTTGGCCAATCCAGTTTAGGATGAGATTCAACCTAACATGGGGGTTGTTTTTGCACGACAGCTTCTATCTCTGAAGCACACGCCACTCACGCTGACTAAGAGCAGCAAGTCTTTCAGTGCTGGTAGCCTTCTCACCCCCATCTTCCAGTTTTGTGGGATTGATACTCCTGGATGCCGTATGGATAGCACAGTTTCTGCAGTTGATTTGGATTATCTGACGTGGGCTACCTGGCTGAAGCAGCCAAACCACTGGGTTTTCCGCATTTCTCCTGGGCAGCCACGCATGGTGCAGTTACCACTTCCTGCATTGATGGACATTGCATCTGACCCTACCTGCCTGGCCTTTCAGCTTGATGACAGGTTAGTTCATACAGTTGGCGCTCGGCGCAAGCTGATTACCCGTGATACAGAGACAGCTAGTACTTCAGGCGCAGGCACTTCCCGTGCTCCATCTCAGCCACCTTAGCTTCCTCCATTACCACCCCTGCCTGACCATCCTCTAGACGAGTTTCAGAGTTGGATGACCCAGAGTATCCAGATCCACTGGACTGCCGTGTCCACTTGGCCATGCTGTGGATGCATCCGTCCTCGCCAACCTACTCCACGACCTTCATCATCATCTGAGGAGGATGATTAGATCACTTATCCTCTTTCCTGTTTCTCTTTATTTTCTTTTATTATCTAACTTTGAGTCTATTTTTCTGTTTTTTTTTAGTCAGTTTGTTTTATGTTTCTTTAGGATTTCAGAACTGATGAACTAATGTGATTCACCTATGTTTTCCTCTTAATCACGTCTTTTGAGTTGAGTTTTGCAGAATGATTAGCTTTGAAATTTATTTCAACGATGGAAAATGATGACCAAACTTGCGGAAATATCCAGAGATACTGTGTCGATCGACATGCATATGTATGTCGATCGACACGGTTCAACATTTTGTCTCCAATTCCGCACAACTCATGATCCGATTCGGAAACCTGTGTCGATCGACACGGTTTTCTATGTCGATCGACATGGGAAAACATTTGGTAAAATTTTGTCTTCTCTTCTCAAGTTCGTTATCCTTTTGATTGTTTATGCCGAACTCAGCTTGATAACACTGGGGACAGTGTTGTTTAAGTCTGGGGGAGGTAGTTGTTAACTTTGTGTTCGTTTTTTAGTGTCAGTCCAAAACGTTTTTATTGAGTCAAAATAGTCAGTTGGAAACAATGACCCTTCTTTTGGTTGAAGTGGATCGTCTCTTTCAGTCGTGTGACCACTCTTTCAGGATCGATTTCAGAGTCAGACTAATGAAAAATTCTAAGGCTGACCAGTTAACTAGAGACGTCCGTTACTTCCAGCATAATCCGCCAAGTTAGAGCTAATTATACGGACTCCTCGGTAATTGATTTTCATAAAGCTTGATTCCTCATTCATACCTGAATAGTGCAAATATCTGTTGAAACTAATGGTACCCGTCTCCCTAATTTATAAAAAAAATAAAAAATGATGAAGAATGGGGTGATATGATAGTTCTTGAGTATTAGATGAGGAAATACAATTCCAGTGAATCAGTACTCAAGAGGTGATCACCCATAACTCAAAAGCAGCAGTCTGAGTCCCTTAGAACGGATGTAGAGGACGAGCGATCTCACGATCCTGTCTCCTCACAAGGAACAACAGTAGTGAAAGCACTGCTTTCGAGTTTCAACATTTTATTCATTGAAAAAAAAAAATTCGAATTAAATAAGTCTGGGGGAGAAAGGGTACCGAAAGTTATGTGGATTCACTAGTCATGGTATAGTATGGGAATGAGTCTAGAAGGCTTTTGGCGTCAAGATCTGGGACGAGACCTTGCAATGATATCCAACGGGTTATGTTGAGTAGTCGTGGATGAATTTGGAAGGCTGCGAATGTCTATGGAGAAGTACATAGTGGTCTGATTTTGAGTTGGTTATGAATTATGTGGATTACTAGCTGAAAGGGATCGGTTCAGTACCCCAAGGGAAGGTAAGTTTCTATGTTTTCAAACCTCTTTCACATTCTGAGTATATATTTTGCTTGAGGGCAAGCAAATGCTAAGTCTGGGGGAGTTGATATATCATGGTTTTTACCCGTTTTCGACCATGATATAAGTATTGTTTATAGAGTCTTTTTGGTATTTTCGAGTCCTTTTAGAGTCTTTGTAGGATAATGGATGATTGGAGCTTACTGAAAGCTTTTGGAGCATTTTGGAGCATTGGAGAAAGAAGAGCTGAAGTGATGAAGTCGAAGTCGATTTTATATGACCGTGTCGATCGACATGGACCTGTATGTCGATCGACATGGTCATATGTGACGAGAAGATAAGTATTTTTCTTTTAAGCCCACGAAGCCCAGAAGTTTAAAAAAGAAGCCAATCCGAATTCTGAACAATACATATAGTTTGTACTTAGAGTTTTAGGTTTTTTGATCCAGTTTTTAACTTGAGAACTTAAGAGAGGAGATTTGAGGAGCTTAGGAGATTTCATACGTCCAGACTCTGTCAATTCGAACTCTCTGTATCTTTTATCTTATCTCTTTTATGCAAACTATTTATTCATTGATTATGTTTACATCATCCATGTCTGAGTAGTCTGCTTGTTAGGTTTAGGGTAGTTCTAGGGTTTGATGAGAAATTGAATGGATTGAAACCATATTAGGATTTATCTCTAGGTTCTTCATCTAGATTGGTATAACTCTAATTTTAGGATTGATCAACTAAAATTAGATATCATAGGTTGTTTAATAGATGCGAAAGTATTATTGATAACCTGAAATAATCTTAGATGAGCAAAATTACTTATTCGCAAAGAAATTTGGTTTAGGAATTTTGTGAGCAATTAAACTTGAACTATAAAGCTTGATTTAATTCTCTAGGTTCGCAAAGAAATTTGGGATTTAGGAATCAAATCATAGATAGTCTCTGCAACGAAAGTTGATTGATTTTACATTCGTGTTTATGTTCTAGAACGGTTCTTAATAAAATTCTATGGTTAAAATAGATTCGTGTCGATCGACACTAACCTGTGTGTCGATCGACATAGTCGAATTTCAAATCATCCCTACGAATTACCCAAGGTCTAACCTTTGTCTAAATTGAATTCTAAAACCTTGATAATCATTTATTCGTTTGCCTACTGTTTTTATTCATTCACACATATTTACTTAGCAAAATTTGAACTCACGAATTGGTTGTGTTATTCGATTCCCTGTGGATTCGATCCCTAAGCACTACATCGATCTCTTAATTTGAAAGAGTAGCTCATGGTAAATTTGAGCATATCAGTAACGGAAGATGACTTTTTTTTTGTTTGTTGGAGATTTCAAGATTTCGTGTTCCGATCGTTGATGTCAACGATGTCTTTGCAACGGAAAAATATTTCCAAGAATGATGATATCATTTGATGACTTCGGGCCAAGCTTGTGAGGAGGCGAAGGGAGGAAAGCTTTCATTCCATCATTTTTTTTAAAAGATATGGTTTTCCTTCTCCCTTCTCTTTCTTCCTCATTCACTCATCTTCTAGGGTTTTTTTTCTCTTCTTCTCTATTTTTCTGCCGCCGCCATCGCCGCTGGCGTGCTTTCGGCCGCCGGCGTGTTTTCCGACAGTCACCGCTGATGTCTCCTTGCTGCCGCCGTTGATTGTGTGAGCTCTTGGTAAGTCTTTTTGTTGTCTCCTCACAACATCCTTTTTGATTCTCATAGTTTTTGTTGAAAAATTCAAGCTTATAGATCTAGAATTTCATGGAGAATCAAGCTTTGTTACGTGAGATAGCAAGTATTAGTTGTTGATTGTTAAGGAAAATCCTTGAATCTTTGGTTGTTATTGATTAACAATCTTTGATTGTTGATGGAATAAACTTTGTGTTTTGTACATTGAAGATGAGTGAGGGTTGTTCTTTGTTGACAGTTGAAACCCTTGACCTTTGATCTTTATTGTGAATTGGTGTAGGTAATTTTGTGTATATGGAACCAAGGAGACTTGAGCCGAAGCTCGACCTCAACGCGGGTGGTCGCTGTCTCGATCCCGCTGAGGAGACGGTTATCGTTCCTATCACCGATGACGTGAGGAGCCTTCCCCGCAGAACCGAAGACGTGAGCATTCCTCCCCACAGCCCCGAGGACACGAGGTCTTCTCTCCATGGCCCCAAAGATATGAGGACATCTCCGCGCGGATCCGAAGACACGAAATTTTCTCGTCGTGACGCCGAAGACGCGAGGTCCTCTCGTCATGGACCCGAAGACGCAAGGTCTTCTCGTCATGGACCCGGAGACACGAGGTCTTCTCCACATGACCCCGAAGTCCTATCCTCGGGGGCCGACTGTCACTGGCTCATCGATGTCCCAAGACATCGACTCATCGCTACCAAGGATCCGACGAGGTTGGCCCGACGAAGGGGTGATCCGACGACTTTGAATGGATTCCCCGAGGCCACCGAAGCCTCTTGATTTGTTGACGGCCTGGACCCGCAGCTGCCGATGCATTTTTATCGTTGCCCTCTTCCTCTTTGTTCAACTCGCGGGCTTCTAGTATGGAGAGAGATGACGAAGCTACACTTGTTGAGGTGGAGCAAACGATAACGACTAAGAAGAAGCGAAAGGCAGTGACTCGACCAGACCCGCCTGGGTCTTCTCTTTTAGACGCGGAGTCGCTGCGACTTCTCCGAGGGAGGTGCTGGATCTCGGAGGAGATCGTGTTGGTCACCCCTAGTTCTGTTGACAGAGCCGATGCCCCGCCTCCAGGGTACTTCACTCTTTATGAGGCCTACTTCGACCAGTGCTTGCTCCGGTTTTTGATGCCCGGGTGCCATCTTCGTTTTTTAGCGGCAAACAATGTTTGCCTTGCTCAGGTTAACCCGAGGGGCGTCAAACATCTCATTGGCTTCTATGTACTGAGCAGAGAGCGTGACATTGAGATTAGCACTCAGCACTTGTCCTGCTTGTTGGACTTTAGGACTCGCGGTCGGAAAGAGGAGCTCAAGTACAGTATCACTCCCGTGACGGGCCGGAGGCTCATCAACGGGTTTCCCAGCAAAGACGAGCACTTTGAGGAGCGTTTCTTCTTTGCTGAGATTTCAGAGAAGACCGCCGAGGCTGGCTGTGTTGCCCTCGTCAAAGCGAGATGGGAGAGAAGAGGTAACTAACACTTAGCTCCTCTCTATTTATTTTTTTTGTTTTTAACACGTATTGCCTCACATGTTGCCTCACATGTTGGTTCTTGGATTGTTATCTTTTGCAGTGAAGCCAGTGTTTCCCGTGATCGATGACAGCGATGTTGCTGCTATGTACGGGGCTCTCACCTCTGGGAAAGGTCATTGGCTAGGTTCGTTTAGTCGCCAGAGGAATTAGAAAGCGCTTTCCACCCCGATCATCCTGGGAAAGATTCTCGGTCGAGGCGAAAAGAGATTGCCGTCTCGCCATATAGCAGAGATGGCGAAAGCGTCGGTTGTCGGCAAATCAGGGATTGTGGCGCCAACGACCACATCGTCGACGACCGCAGTGCCGACGACATCGTCGACGACCGCAGTGCCGACGACGTCGTCGTCGCAGGCGAGAGCTCCGTTGGGTGCAGCGCCAAAGACACTTGCCGCGTCGGTCTTGCGCCCTCATTCTTCTTCCCTAAATCCTGACGAGGTTGCGAGACAGTGTGATCAGTCGCGGAAGAGAGATCTTCTTTCCAGAGGCAAAGGAGAAAGTGTCCCCGAAGGAACTCCCCTGAAGAGACAGAGAGTGGGTACATCCCCTCCAGCTGCTGCTGAGAAGTCAGCACCGGTGGGTAATGATGCGGGTTGCTTTGCGGGGATGCCTACGCATTGACGAATTCAAAGGCTTTTGAGGTTCGATTCTCTTCCCACTTAACGTTTTCCTTGTGACTTAGCCTCTTTTGTTTTGGTATTACATTTTTTTTTATATACAACGTTTTCTCCATCTGAACCAATTGGTTGGTGACTACGATAAGGATGTTCGTGCCAGAGAGAGTGAGCTTACCGAGGCCAGAGAAGCCAACATCGCTCTGCAGTCGAGACTAGACGAGCTCGTCTGGCAGAACAAGGTCCTTGAGAACGACGCTCTCTCTGCGAAGAGGAGCGAAAAGGAGTTGGGTGTTAAGTTGATGGAGATCGAATCAGGGCGTACCAAGGACAAGGACGAGATAGCTACGTTGAAGAGACAGCTGGAGTTTGCTTATGATGTCCAGGATAGTAGGGTTGATTAGGCCGTCGCCAAGGCAAGAGATGAGATGACTCGCGGCTTCGACGGACGAGTCAACAAACTTTCCAAGTTACTTGCAGAGATTGACGGGAAGGCCAAGGACGATATGTTGGACCATGCCGAGATTGACGCGAATCTGGAGTTCATCGAACTCCTTCAAAAAACAGATCCACCAGTTCTGAAGGATGAGATCGAGGAGCTGCACCAGCGACAAGCCCCGATTTACGACGCCCGCAATGTGTTTGCGGATCTCGTTGCCAAAGCGAGTAGGGTACTGGAGACTCCTGAGGCTTCTGTTGCTACTGGCGATGACGGCGAGGCAGTCGCCGCCGACGATGTGGATGATGAAGACGGCGAGAAATAGAATGGCGAAGAGATCGATAAGTGACCTTCTCATTTCAGACTTAGCTTATTTTATGATTTTTGCTTATCACTTTTATCGGATTTTCGGATGTTGTTTCCCATAATTTTCGATGGTGGCGATGGATGGTTTGTGTCCACGCTATGATTATGTTTTCCCTGCATTATAGCGAGTGCAGAATGAATGCGGGATTTGTTTTTTGCCTTGTTTATGAGCTAAACTCGTTCTGTTCCTTGATAAATCACAAGAAATTCATGAGTAATGGTACTCGCTTTGTTGACTAAGTCTTTAGATGAATATGTAAGTTGGTGATTGCTTACACTCAAGATGTTTTCTCGCGTCTTAGAATGCTCTATATTGTGATTGCATGGTGGCGACATCGCCAGTGCGTTTACGCTCTGCTTCTGCCAACGTTGTTGTTGGGCTTGTGGAATGGTGCCGCTCTTTGAACACGTCTGTCCGAGAACGAACACAACTTTGGCTTTTACCAACGTGTTGCTGGGTTTTCAGAATAACTACTCAGTCTACAAACTGAGCAATCATTGGCAACTGCTTTTTACCAACGATGTCGTTGGGTTTTTGAATGATCAGTTTAGTTCGTCTGCCCCAATGTTGAGCATTAGTACTTATATAGCGCGCTTGGGATCCAATGATGGATTTCGTTGTGTTCGAATTCACGCGTCGTCGCTGTGGTCAGCAACAACGGTTACGGAATGATCTCGCTGGCAAAAGCTTTGAGCAACCCAGAAAGGACGTAGCTGATGAAGTTGATGAGACTTGTGTCAAGCGTCTGACATTTCCAGCAAAAAGTTTTGTAAAGGTGGGAGTATATGAGTATACGCCCCCCACCCCCCCCCCCTTTTGATGGAGGAGGGCAACTGAACTCGTCCGGAAATAAGCTGCCTACGTACCCTTTGCAGGGATAAAGTCGCCTAATAGTTCATTGAAGCACATATTCCCCCCCCTTTTGACGGAGGAGGGCAACTGAACTTGTCCGGAGACAAGCTGCCTACGTACTCTTTACAGGGATCAAGTCGCCTTGTAGTTCATTGCAAGAGCTATGAAAGAGAACTAGTGATAATATCTCTTCAAGTGCTTTGCGTTCCATGAGTAGAGGATGGGTGTGCCTGCCATGGTGGCGAATTCGTAAACACCGGGGCGGACGATGGTGGTGACTTTGTAAGGCCCTTCCCAATTAGCTCTGAGTTTGCCTACGTTCCGCTCTGCCGTATTCTGGAATACTTTGCGCAAGACTAAGTCACCCTCGCTGAAACGTCTCTCGCGGACTTTGGAGTTGTAATATCTGGAGGCTGCGTTTTGATAGTTGGCTATCCTGATGAGCGCTTCGTCACATCTTTCGTTAATGAAATCCAACTCATCCAGAAGCAGTAATCGATTGAACTCTTTGTTTTCTGGTAAGAGATGACGTCGCACTCCAGGAGAACAGATCTCTGACGGGATGATGCACTCATTCCCATAGACAAGCGCGAATAAAGTTTCGCCCATTGCTCTTTAGGGAGTGGTGCGGTGGGACCATAATACGCCTTCTAGCTCGTCAGCCCAGGGACCTTTCTTCTCATCTAAGCGTTTCTTAAGACCATCGAGAATTGTCTTGTTGATTGCTTCCGCTTGACCATTGCCTTGAGGATAGCGGGGTGTAGACTTGCTAAGTCGAATCTTCCACTTAGCACAGAAGGTCTCAAACCGGTTGGAAACAAACTGGGAACCATTGTCTGTAACAATTTCGTATGGAACTTCATGACAACATATGACGTTCCTCTAGACGAAACTCTCAACTTGAGCATCGTTGATACTGGCATAAGCTTCAGCTTCCACCCACTTTGAAAAAATAATATTTTAGAACAAGTAGGAAGCGCTTCTGTTTTGAAGGATGCAATGGTCCAACGATATCCATGGCCCATCTCATGAACGGATAGGGAGAAGTAACTGAAGAAAGCTTCTTTGTTGGCTGATGAATCTTCGGAGCATGTCACTGACACTTCTCGCACTTGGTTGAAAACTTCATGCAGTCGCTTACTATCGTAGGCCAGAAATGACCATGTCGCTTGATCTTGATTGCCAATGCTTTGCTTCCCGAATGATTGCCACACGACCCACTGTGGATTTCCTCCATGATATGTCTAGCTTCCTTTCCCTCTACGCAGGTGAGAAGAGGGCCAGAGAATCCCCATCTAAAGATGTTACCGTCTAGCAGGACATATCGAGCGACTTGCTTCTGTAACTTGCGGGTTGCCCACTTGTCACTAGGCAGCCTGCCATCGGCAATTTATGCACGAATCTGGTCTATCCAATTCTTATCGCAACCATACTCGGGTTCAGCGTCTTCATCCATTGGGATAGGAATTTCTTGGGCGATGGGACCAATCGAGAGGTCTTCTGGTGAAAGGACTTCGTGTTGACTTGGGCCATTGGTGGCAGAGACGTCGGTGGCAGAGACATCGATGGTGGGGATGTCGGCGGTAGAGACATCCGTGGCTGTCATTCCTCATGTACTAGCTGCAGATGTCATCGCTGCCAAGCATGTCTTTGGCAGCTTCTATCATCTCAATGTCTTCGGCGCCTGTCTCCAGTGATTCGGCAACGGTGCTTGCTCGTTTAGCGACCTGAGATCGCATAGAGATAGCGAGGGTCGAGTCAGGTTGAATGCTAGGGAATTCGATGAACTCGACGGGAATAACTCGCTTCAAAGCTTGATTTCCCGGAGGTGCCGAAGCGAAGGCAAGGTTGGCCAGTGCATCGGCGTCAATGTTTTCCCCACGAGGAATTCTTGTAAGTGTAAACTCTGTGAATGTCGAGGCAAGATCCTTTACTATCTTCAAATAAGCTTCCATGCGATCATCTTTAGTTGCATACTCGCCGCTGAACTGGCTAGTAACCAATTGTGAATCACAGAAAGCATGAATATGCTTAATGCGAATTCCTTGAGCAAGTCGCATGCCAACAATAATGGCTTCATATTCCGCTTCGTTGTTAGAAGCTTTGAAGCCAAGACGGAATGACTGTTCTAGGATCTCGCCTGTTGGCGAGGCTAAGCGTATCCCTACTCCAGACCCGTTTTTTTAAGATGAACCGTCGACGTATAGCTTCCCAATCCTGGACTGTACTTCCTTTGAGTCTTTGTCATCTGGGAGTTCGATGAGGAAGTCCGCCAACACTTGTGATTTATTGCATGTTCGCTCTTTGTACTCGATATCAAACACGCTGAGCTCTACAGCCCACTTAGCCAACCTGCCAGATTAACTTGGGCTATATAAAATTGAGCGCAACGGGAAGGTGCTAAGGATAACAATAGAGTGAGATTGGAAGTAAGGCCTTAGCTTTTGTGACGCCATGAGGACGGATAATGCTAGTTTTCCTAGTTGAGGATATCTTATTTCAGCATCTGTAAGAGTCTTGCTCACATTGAAGATAGGCTTCTGCTCGCCTCGTTCCTCACGTATGAGCACAGTGCTGACAGCTGTTTCGGAGACAGTAATGTAGAGGAAAAGTGGTTTGCCAGTCACTGGCTTGGCGAGGATAGGCTGTGTTTCCAGGTATTCCTTCAGCTGCCGGAAAGCATCTTCACACTTCTCTGACTACTCGAACAGCTTGTTTCCTCGCAGCGTGTTATAGAAAGGGAGGCACTTGTCAGTGGAACGTGAGATGAACCGATTGAGTGCAGCCACTCTCCCAGTCAACCTCTGCACCTCGTGTTTGTTCTATGGCGATGCCATCTGGATCAGCGAGTCGATCTGTTTTGGGTTAGCTTCAATACCCCGATGAGTAACCAGATATCCATGGAATTCTCTAGAAGTCACTACGAATCTGCACTTTGTCGGGTTCAGCTTCATGTTATGAAGGTTGAGCTCGTTGAAACACTCCTCCAGGTGAGATATATGGTCTTTTTCTTCAAGGGACTTCACTAGCATGTCATTGATATAGACCTCCATAGTCTTCCCAAGCTGAACCTTGAACATTCTGTTCACAAGTCTTTGATACGATGCACCAGCGTTCTCCAGGCCGAAGGGCATCACCTTGTAGCAGTAGATACCGCGGTCTGTGATGAATGCTGTATTTTCGCGGTCTTCAGGAGCCATCAAAATCTGGTTGTAGCCGGAGAAGGCGTCCATAAAGCTTAAAAGCTTGTTTCCCGCCGTTGCTTCCACTAAGCAGTCGATATGAGGTAGAGGGAAGCTGTCTTCCGGGCACGCTTTGTTAAGATCTGTGAAGTCCACGCAGACACGCCACTCCCCATTTTTCTTCTTCACCACGACTGGGCTGGCGAACTAGTCAGGGTACTTGACTTCGATAATCGATCCCACTCGTAGAAGTCTCTCGACTTCTTCATTTATGGATTTTGCTCGCTCAGGACCTAGCTTCCTCCTCTTATGTTTCACTGGTTTGAACGTTGGATCAACATTGAGTTCATGGCTGGCGATGTTCATATCTATCCCAGGCATGTCTTCTGCGCCCAAGCAAAGGTATTGACGTTCTTTTAAAGGAGAGCCACCAGTTCTTTTTTAAGCTCCTCGTCGAGCAAAGCTCCGACTTTCACACATCTTTCTGGGTGTTGTTCGTCGATACACACAGAATTTACAGGTTCGCAGGTGATATGCTCAAATTTGCCCTGAGCTACTCTCTCAAATTAAGAGATCGAAGTAATACTTAGGGATCGAATCCACAGGGAATCAATTCACACAATCAATTTAAGAGTTCAAATTATGCTAAGTAGGTAATGGTGATAATGTAAAATAGACAGCAAAATAAACAGTGGATGATGATAAAGGTTCTTGTAATCAATTAGACAAAAGAGTTAGGCATTGGGTAATTCGCAGGAATGAATCAAAATTTGGTCGTGTCGATCGACATAGATGTCCGTGTCGATCGACACAGGGATAAAAACGGTTAGGATTTGTTAAGCACAGTTCTAGAACTCAAACATGAATATAAAACCAATCAACTTTCGTTGCAGAGATTATCTATGACTAAATCCCTAAATTCCAAAATTTTTTGCAAATTCAGTGAATAAAGACAAGAAATAAGTTCAGGTTCAATTGTTCACAAAATTACTAAGCCAAATTTCTTTGCGAATAGATAATTTTGCTCATCTAAGATTATGTCCGGTTGTTAATAATACTTTCGCATCTATTAAAACAACCTAGGATATCCAATTTCAGTTGATCAATCCTAAAATCAGAGTTAAATCAATCTAGATGAAGAACATAAAGATAAATCCAACAAGGTTTCAATCCTACCAATTTCTCATCAAACCTTTGAATTACCCAAAACCTAACAGGCAAACTACTCAGACATAGATGATGTAAATATTATCAATTAATAAATAACTTGCATTAAAAAGTTAGAGTAAGAGATACAGAGTTTCGAAAGCGATGGAATCCGGAAGTCTGAAATTTCCTAAAAGCTCTGAATCTCCAAGTCTTAATTCAAAAACAAGATATCCCTAAACAATGGCTAAAAACTAGAATAAATAGGTCTTATCACGTTTTTGGTTCAATCTCTATGACAAAACCAAATCAAAATAGGAAAAACTGGAATTTCTTTTTTTTCCAGCGAACCGGTCGGTTAAGGGCAGGCTGACATGTCGTCATTAAAACTTGCATAACTTTCGATCCAACCGTTGGAATAACCTCAAATAACTTCGTAGCAGAAGCTAACTCGATTCTCTATCTTGTGTAAAATTTCCAGGTCAATCCATTGGTTGAAAGTTCTCCAACGAGTGCCGAACTTCTGACCTTTCTGCAGTCTTCTTCTCGTCAGACATGTGTGTGTCGATCGACACAAGGCAAAACATGTTAAATCCGAGTTGATCACTTTGGCTTCTCTTTTCACAATGCTCCAAAATCTCCCAAAAGCTCCCATTATGCTCCAATCGATCATTAACCTACAAAGACTCAAAAAGACTCAAAAAATACTAAAAAGACTCTATGAAAAGGACTTATATCATGGTCGAAAATGGGTAAAAACCATGATATATCAGCAGGTAGGTCGCTCTTCATCTACGCGGCCATCTGCAATCTGTAATTGTTATAAGAATTTGGTCAGATCTTTGACCTGATCGGGGCTGGTCTTTGCTCTTTTCGTTGCCCCTGAGGTGCAGAGTCGTCCTTCTTGTCTTCGAGGTTGCGCAACTTGTGCTCGGCCATGAAGCACATGCAAAAATCCTTTAAGTTTCCCCATATTGTTTTCACACCGAGATTCGTCAGGAACTTAAGGCATAGGTGGTACGTGGAAGGCAGAGAGTTCCCATAATCATGTTGTAGATCACGGGATGGTCGGATACTGTGAAGTCAACCATCTTCTTAACGTTGCCAACTTGGACGGGTAGGTGAACTGTTCCCATTGTCATGGTTGTTTCACCAGAGAAGCCTGTTATGGGCTTGGACTGTCTTCTTATTATGGATAGATCGATCTTCATTCGTTCCAGCGTATCCTTGAAGATGACGTCCACTGAGCTTCCGATATCAATGAGAATGCGAGCAATATTAAAGTCAAAGACAGTGAAGTTGATCACCAGAGGGTCGTTGTGTGGATGGTCGAGACCCTCAGCGTCTTGCTCGTAGAAGGTAATAGGGTCGTTGGAAAGCTTAGGCTTCGCAGGTGCAGATATGTTAGCACAGACCTCAGCGCATCGTTGGTATGCTTTGATTGCAGGAACGCTATCAGCACAGTATTGCGATCCCCCCCCCCATTATCATGTAGATGGTATCCTGCGGGTCCCTGTTTTTTAGATTGTCATCGCGGCGTTGGCGCTTGGGATTCTCCGCCTGAGGTTCGGTGTTAGCAGGAGCCTTAACCTCTTCTGGCTTGAAGTCATCCAGGTTGACGTCGCCCTTCAGAGTGCCACAAGTTAGTATAGCTATCAGTTGCCGTCCCAACTCGCGGCACTTTGCAGTCGAGAGTCCGTTGGCTTTGTGGAACTCGCAGTACAGCTTCTCGTCGTACTCCTTTGGGTCTTTAACCCAGGTATAATTTCCTCTGTCGCGGCCTCGACCTCTGCCGTAACCCGATTACTCCACTTGGTAATTATGAGCTCATGCGGATCCCCCTTCATACTGGATGAAGGCGGGATTGCCTTTCTTTGGCGTAGCGGGGTTCGCAGCCAGAGCGGGTTAGCTGGCTTGTTTAGTCTTTCTGCCCCTCTTTGCACGGACTTTCTCTTCACTTCGAGCAAAGTATGTAGCGCAGTGAAGAGCATATTGGATGGTCGTTGGCGGGTTGATAGTCAATTCCTGCCAGAACGGAGAAGGGCATCGGAGCGCTCCTCTCAAACCCTCTAGCGCGGACGTGTTGCTAATACCGTCCACCTTTGACAGTGTGTGTTTAAACTTTTTCATGAAAAACCGTAGGCTTTTGCTCTCGCCCTGCCGATTTGTCCATAACTCAGCGTCAAAGATCTTTCGTTCCGCGAAGATGTTGTAATGATGCACAAACATCTCTGAGAGTTGGTGAAAGGTGTGAACTGAATTCTTCTCCAGCTTATAGAACCATTGGAGGGCTGACCCTTTGAGGCTTTCCACAAACAGCTTGCAGTAGCCGATGTCTTTTTCGGCTTCTCTGAAGTTTGCCCTCCCTAGAGCCACCTCGAACTCCACCAGATGGTCAAAAGGGTCTGTGGTTCCTTCGTAGATTGGTAACTTGATTCTTCTGGGATCGGATATTTTAGTCCTTGCGATCCGCTCGGCGAAGGACGTATTCCGTTCTTTCTCGAGCACATGGATGATTCCAGGAGCCTTCCCCGTGCTATGGTGTACTTGCGATTGGGTAGTCTTCAGATCGAAGATATCCTGCTCCATCTGAGCTCGCAACTCAGCGATTTCAGAAGTTCGAGATCGTTTTTGCGCCCTGCGCCCCTGCTCCCTCTTGTACTGCTCTGCTGCAGAGAGTCTGCCTTCTTCGTTGGTGCTGGGGTAGTCATCGTACTCCGAAGTGTCTTGCAGAGTTTCCGTCAGGGAATACGACGATGCGCTTCGACTGTCTGACGCGCGCGCTTCCCGTGGGTTACCACCCGCATTGTCGGTTCGCGCACGCCTTCGCAGAGCTGGTTGATCCTCGCCCAAAATCTCCACATAGTGTTTGGAAGTTCTCACAGATTCCCGCCATGGTGGTGGTGGCAGCAAGTCGCCCGTACCCCTTTGAGCAGCACGAGGTGTTGAGAAGTTGAGGCGGTGCGGGTCGAAGCGACCTCTAAGTCTTGTGACGTCGGGTCTGCCGCAATTTTTTCGCGAAAGAGGTTTCAGCTTGTTCGTAGTCGCCTCGTTGAACTTCTTTTGCTCGTCGGATTCCTTGAGGAGCGTTTGCAGCATATGTTTGACCTCGGTTATGTCTCCTGGGTTAGCAGCGACGTTGGTAGCAAGGACTTCGACGAAGTTCTCCTCCTCTTGGTTGGTTCAGTGGGACTAGGACTCCTCGCCGCCGCTGCTGGATTTGTTCTCTTCGCCCTTCATCTTCTCACATCCGGTGTGTAACGTAGCTTTTTGTGTGAGAAATTCTCTAGATCCCCTTAGACGGTGCCAAATTGTGGGGGCCAAAACTAGCAAAATTAGATTTGTAAGGATTTCGAGAGGAAGCAGAGATTTCTAGGTTAAGCTACGAGAGAAAACAAGAGCTAAGAAGAGTTTGTTATTGCTGTATATGCTTTTGTGAATAAAGTTGCGGATCCCCTCTGGAGGGGTTTGTACATTGATATATATAATGTTCCTAAGTCGGCTAAGCTTTCTCCGTAATAGATTATGTTAAGTTTCCTAAGTCTTCGCGGATTTCCTTTTCGTCTATGTCGGTCGCGCCGAAGTGGGCTTCGCAATTGGACTAGACTTCAGCGTTGAGACTTCAAGCTCCCGCGGTCGTTACGACGTCGCTTCGTAGCTGCTATGTTTACCTTCTGGAGATATTGGGACTTGTACTCTCAACTGGCTTCGGGCTGAAGCCCAACGCAGATAGTCTTCGGGTCTTCCCTGCGGAGCGAAGACAAGATCCTTCCTGCGAGGCGAAGACAGGATCCTTCCTACAAGGCGAAGACAAGGGTCTTCGGTGGTCATCTCTGCCAGAGTCTTCGTTGGCACTCTGGCAGAGTCATCGGTGGCTCCTGTGCTGATGCTTTCTTCTGCGTGAAAGCAAGACCCGGGAGACTCCGCCTCGCAAACGGAGAAGACTCCGCCTCGCAAACCGAGAAGACTCCGCCTTGCAGTCGGAGAAGGCTTCGCCTCACAAGCGGAGAAGAATTAGGATTGGAGAAGACTTGTCTCATGGCTAGAAACGACTTAGGAATCATATAATCTCTAGATGTCGACGTAACTCAGTGTACGGCCGTTGTGATAATCAAACTTTGAACATTGATGTTGAGCGGGTGAAATCCGACTCCAACATATACTTTGTAATGTGTATATATGAAACAAACATAAGATAAGCTTTTAATGGAAACCAGACGGTACCTCGCTCTGCTAAAATACACCCGAGGGACCACAAATCGATCTTTTCGTCATAAGGTAGCCCGAGAATCACATCGGGAGCTCTATAGGAACGCGATTGTACATACAAACACAACGAACATAAAATCATCTTCATCAGATGATAACGAACCATCTCCATAAGGATTCACAAACTCTGCATTATTACAAAATCAAATCAAGAACTAGAAATGTCCGAATCAAGATTTGCTATATTTAGGAAGATTTGAATCTAAATGTATTACCAGAAGAAGAACAGAATCAAGAAGTGGATGACTCCAAGCTAACAAACTCGTCGTCGGAAGAAGACCCATTATTACCGGAATCGGAAAGATGAGTAGCCGTCGTGATTCTAATCGGAGGAGGAATCGGAAACAGAAACTTCTCGAAATCGAAAGAAGCGAGTTGGTTTTTCTCGTTGATGCCGTCTCTTAAAGCAGATTCCGCCGGAGAAATTGAAGAACAGACTCCACATCCACCGCCATAAACCACCGTCACAGAGACAGAGCCGGCTCTGAGCACAAGCCAATGAAGTTTGGGCTTGGGGCTCGAAATTCCTTTGTATATTTTAGCGGCCAAATGTTTGACATAAAAATGCTCATAGTCTAGTGGTTAAGGCAGAAACACGAGGATTAGAGTTCAAGGTTCGATCCTTCGCGGAGGTTTTTTTTAAAAATCTTTTTTTTTTTTTTAAATTCTGAAGTTAAAGGGGCCCTAATTTTTTTTTTAGCTTGGGGAGAGAAAAGTCACGTGATTGAGAATCGAGTAAAACCCATTAATGGTAATGATGATAGCTCTTTAAATCTCTGATCTTCTTCTTCTTCTTCTTCTTCTTCTTCGTCTTCTTGAGTTACTTCTTCTTCTCTAAGTTTGGCCTGTAGGACCAAAAGCTAGAGGAGAAGACCGTTGTAAGTTTGACTTCTGTTTTGGGCCTCCACTCGTATTGGGCTTTTGTATTAATTTGGTCCTTAACCAAAACTTCGTCGTTTTGAAGTTTGGCTATTGTAACGTTCATCTCTCTTTTAAGAGAAATCCGCCATTGTTCGCTTTAACTCTCACTCTTCTCTCACTTCCTCACTCAAGATTCTCCAGAAAACCCTTGTTTTTCCGGTTGTTTCGTTTCATCTCTTCGGTTTCAGGAATCAAACGGGTCTCACTCGACGGAGAACGATTCTTTGGTATTTCCTCTTTATCCAACTCGAGCTTTAGCTGTTGTTTCAAATGTAGGTTTCTAAAGGTTCGAAATTTAGGATCTTTAGCTCGATTATGTGTTTACTGGTTTCGATTTTGTGGTAGTGAGCTTAAAAATTGTTCCTTTTACAGTTTTTTTTCTAAGCTGTTCTTCCGAAACCTCCAATTTTTTTAAAAGCTGGGTTTTTTTCTTTAGAAATTTCTGGGTTTTCTCAAGTTGTGTGTTTACTGGTTTTGATTTTGTGTAAATGAGCTTAAAAATCGTTTCTTTTACAGTTTTTTTCGAAGCTGTTCTTCCGACCCTTTCAAAAACTGGGTTTTTTTCTTTAGAAATTTCTGGGTTTTCTCAAGTTGTGTGTTTACTGGTTTTGATTTTGTGTAAATGAGCTTAAAAATCGTTTCTCTTACAGTTTTTTTCGAAGCTGTTCTTCCGACCCTTTCAAAAACTGGGTTTTTTTCTTTAGAAATTTCTGGGTTTTCTCGAGTTTGTGAACTCAAATGTCTCCGTTTCTATGCTTGTTTTGTGTCTACTAAGTGCTAACAAGGTTTCGTTGTTGTCTGGTTTTGGTGATTTTTAGGGTTTTGTCATGGAGGAAAAATCTTCACAAGGAGAGATTATTGGCATCAAATTCGCTCTTGCAACTCACCATGACATTGTAAGCTAACAAGAGTTATACTCTGAATGTTGTTCGATGGTTTATCAAAAGTTGCATGTATGGCTTTGTTTAGTTCTAAGCCAGATTGTTCATCATGAGTTTTACAAGAGAACTTGCTCACGAATAACCAAAGGCCTCTATGCTATGGTTAAGTTTGATACTTGCTCAGCTCTAGAACAAAAGTGCTGCACTTTTGCATATAGATTCAGTTCTGCTCAACTCTCTGGACTTCATCTATTTTGTTTTGCATCTTTAATGATGAATGTGGTTCGATGGTTGACTCAAAAGTTGCATGTAAGGCTTTGTTTAGTTCTTAGCTAGATTGTTCATCATGAGTTCCACAAGAGAAGTCATGATTATGAATAGCCAAAAGCCTCTATGCTATGGTTAAGCTTGGTACTTGCTGAATTTCAGTGTAAATGTACTCAGCTCTATATAATGCTAAAACCAAAGTGCTGCACTTTTGCTTATAGATTCAGTTCTGCTATAAAATGTATCCTCTGACCATTCTTCTGTTTCTCATGTGTGTATTATCTTTTCTTGTAGCAAACCGCTTCAATTCGTGGATCCTCGAACCCATTGATAAGGTTGCCTCCCGACGTTGATAAATGTGTAAATTGCCGTGCGACACATAAATGTCAATGTAAACTTCCTCCTTTTTGGCTACGTTTTTCTTTTTGGCTATACATAATTGGAATTTTTTGTTTCATATAACTAGCTTTGTTTCTACATTTTTCAGGTAGTTTTAGGTATATGAAGCTGCCAATGCCAGTATACCATATTACCAAATTGCAGAGGCTGAGAAGTATGCTGAACATTCTGTGCTAGAAATGTCTGAAGATAAAGGAGCCGAAGAAGAAGGTATTACTTAAGTTTTCTTGAATTCAATCTTATTTGTGATCCACACATATAATGTGATAGAATCTATCATAAAGCTTTTCAAATCTCGACCAATCTTTTTCACCTTTCTGATTCACAGGTCATCCATTTTGGTACTGTTGATGAGAATCAGTTTGGTACTGTTGATGAGGATCAGTTTGGTACTGTTGATGAGGATCAGTTTGGTGTCTGCTGTGAGGTGAGCAATAGTTATTAGTATTTTTTTCATGCCATCATGGAACAATCACTGCTTATATATGTTTTGGATGATATTTTGCTAATACTGAATTACTATGTTAGGAAGTGGCGAACATCTCAATCACAAAGACAACATTGGGTGGTTTTTCATATCTAGAACTGGTGCACTCATCTAAGTCAACAGTGGAGGCGGGTTGCTGGAATTTCCTGGAAAGATATGGTTATCTCTATGGAAGCGGTAATTCGCGGCCCCTGCTTGCAAGAGAGGTATTTGTGATTATCTAACATGCAGAATCAGTTGTGAGGAAGTTTTTGGTATCCTTTTCAATATGCTGCTAAAACTAAATGGGATGAATCCTTTTCAATATTAAACAAGTCAAGGAAATTTTAAGATGGATCCCTGAAGGAACAAGAAAGACACTCAGTCATATGGGATACAAACCACAAGAAGTATACATAATTGAGTACATTCCAGTCCCCATAGTTGATACAACCACTGGAAATCTTCAAAGTTTTCCAAGTTTACCATCAGTGCCATATTTTTCTGATATTGACACCATGCCTGCGGTAAGCCAGTTGAAACTAAATTTCTGTGTTGAGTTTATTGAATGCTTTGACTTGTTTATATAAAGTAACACTTGCATTTATATCATTCTTAATTTCAGCATTGTTGGAAAACTGAGCTAACAGAGGTTCTTAAAAAAGTGGTAGACTTAAAAAGCTTTAAGCAAAAATTTGAGCAGGATGAGATTGAAGCTAACAACTTGGCTCCGTTGGTGGAAACCTATTTGATGGGGGAACAACATGTGGATTTTTTCAATGGGGGTTATACTATTGATGTTGAATCAGAAACCACGAACGATAACCCGAAGGAAGATGGGAAAAATCCACTCATGGTATTGGCACATGGTGGAACTTTTTTAAATAGTCTTTTTGTAAGGACAGAAGGAGAAGTAACGGCAAAAGGAGAAGGAGGTAAGTCTATCGTTTTCGAAGGTGTCCATTCCAAAGCTAAAGTGGCTGTGAAGCGAGCTAAGAGATGTGATGAGATTCTACAAGAGTTCTCAAACCAGCGTCTATCTTCTGAAGATTTTGTACATGTTCTTCGCGTGATGGATTACATGCATGACACTGAATTTTCTTATCTAATAATGGAGTACGGGCCGTGTACATTAGAGGATGTAGTGAAGGTAAAATCTGGGCAAAGCATATTTCCAGATATGGATATGGATATGAAGGATGTGGTGAATGCACCCTGGGCCCCGGGTTTCTCAGAGTTGAAAAGGAGCATAATGATTGAGATAATCAGTGGAGTAGCTGATATTCATAAGAAGAAGGTTATTCACCGCAGTTTGCAGCCAGGCTCTATTAGATTGGTGGTTCGTGGTTCAACAAATGTAAAGGCAAGGATATCTGGTTTTGAGAGGAGTCAATATCTGGGTGCGAAAAACTCTTTACCCTTCAACCAGAACATGGCTCTTTGGCGTGCTCCTGAGCAAATACGGAGGGAGGAAGAGAGTCAAACAGCTGACTGTTTCAATTTAGGGTGTCTACTTAGTAGTTTTTGCATGATTGTATTATCATTGCTGTTCATGTGAATCTTAAAGTTAGACATCTGCACCTGATGATTTCTATACCGCTCTTGTACCTTAGTAAGAAATTCCATTTTTTTTGGGGCATTCCACAAAAGAAGATGCTCAAGTGCTTGGCTTGCACTTAACCTCGCGAGCTTGTTCTCCAATGCGTTGATTAGATGGGATAATTCTTGTTCTAGTGCAATTTTTGATGCCCTAAACTTGAATCTGTCGTCTTTGATGTTCACGTGGAAATCAGGTCCATCTGTAGCACCATATGGGTGCGCACACCACATCTCACATAGTACTATGTGAGATGTGGTGTGCACCCATATGGTGCTACAGATGGATCTGATTTCCACGTGAACATCAAAGACGACAGATTCAAGTTCAGGGCATCAAAAATTGCACTAGAACAAGAATTATCCCATCTAATCAACGCCTTGGAGAACAAGCTCGCCAGGTTAAGTGCAAGCCAAGCACTTGAGCATCTTCTTTTCTGGAATGCCCCAAAAAGAATGGAATTTCTTATTAAAGTACAAGAGCGGTATAGAAATCATCAGGTGCAGATGTCTAACTTTAAGATTCACATGAACAGCAATGATAATACAATCATGCAAAAACTACTAAGTAGACACCCTAAATTGAAACAGTCAGCTGCTTGACTCTCTTCCTCCCTCCGTATTTGCTCAGGAGCACGCCAAAGAGCCATGTTTTGGTTGAAGGGTAAAGAGTTTTTCGCACCCAGATATTGACTCCTCTTAAAACCATATATCCTTGCATTTACATTTGTTGAACCACGAACCACCAATCTAATAGAGTCTGGCTGCAAACTGCGGTGAATAACCTTCTTCTTATGAATATCAGCTACTCCACTGATTATCTCAATCATTATGCTCCTTTTCAACTCTGAGAAACCCAGGGTGCATTCACCACATCCTTCATATCCATATCTGGAAATATGCTTTGCCCAGATTTTACATTCACTACATCCTCTAATGTACACGGCCCGTACTCCATTATTAGATAAGAAAATTCAGTGTCATGCATGTAATCCATCACGCGAAGAACATGTACAAAATCTTCAGAAGATAGACGCTGGTTTGAGAACTCTTGTAGAATCTCATCACATCTCTTAGCTCGCTTCACAGCCACTTTAGCTTTGGAATGGACACCTTCGAAAACGATAGACTTACCTCCTTCTCCTTTTGCCGTTACTTCTCCTTCTGTCCTTACAAAAAGACTATTTAAAAAAGTTCCACCATGTGCCAATACCATGAGTGGATTTTTCCCATCTTCCTTCGGGTTATCGTTCGTGGTTTCTGATTCAACATCAATAGTATAACCCCCATTGAAAAAATCCACATGTTGTTCCCCCATCAAATAGGTTTCCACCAACGGAGCCAAGTTGTTAGCTTCAATCTCATCCTGCTTAAAGCTTTTTAAGTCTACCACTTTTTTAAGAACCTCTGTTAGCTCAGTTTTCCAACGATGCTGAAATTAAGAATGATATAAATGCAAGTGTTACTTTATATAAACAAGTCAAAGCATTCAATAAACTCAACACAGAAATTTGTAACCAACCATCACAATATCAATGGAAATGACAAATCACGCACAAACACAAGCAAAACAACAAGAACAAAAATTTCAGAATCCAAATCCATAAAACAAAGAAAAAAAATCCACAAGTATGTTTGTAGGGTTTATCTTATGTATTCCTTGCTTTCCAAGTAAGTGTGTGTAAAAATGTTGCAATACCAATCCAATCTTGAAGATCATGTTAAAGCTAATTGCTATGTTCTTAGTACCCTAACTCCCAAACTCTAGAGACATTCTAACATTACCAAGTTCAACAATCGAAGCTAAGCTGATTCTGGTAAAACATAGTAAGAATAATAAACAAAAATGCTCAAGGATCATGAGAGAAATCAATATATCATCTCATCCTAGCCTTTGATTAAGCGCGCGGGACTAATCAATCTTATTCTTCTCTCCTACAAGGAGCGTGGCAGTACACTATTGTAGCAACTTTCGTCAACCTTCAACATCTACTTTCGTCTACGTGAAAGTCTATGGCTTTTATCACTCTCATCCCTTTTTCTACTCCGACGTCTATCTGAACATTCACGAGGCTTCTTGAAAAGCCATTTGGTTGTTGCAGTACGAAGGCTTCTTGATGGGAGCTTACCATCACGGTTTACTAAGAGAACATGGTAACCTCTCCCCTTCATAGCACAAAGAGAATCCCATGACTGTGTTTCTTCTCTGATGTTATTTGAGATTACTATCAAATGAGCTCGTTGAGGTCCATGATAGTGCACATGATTGTCTATTAACCATAAAAGAATGTCATATAACATCCTACGAACTCTCGCATTCTTATCCCCTGGAACTATATATCAATATATAGAATTGATTAAAAAGACATTGATATATAAGTAAAAAACACAGTAGAGTGTGTGAAATGAAAAAAAAAAAAAACACAGTAGAGTGTTAAAGAAGCCACCTTCCGGAGGCAATGTGATTCCGGCATCAGGCAAGTCAGACATCAATATATCCGACAGCTTATTCTTCTCAGCATAAGCATATTGACATTTTACCACGATAACCCTTACTCGCAAGATTTGAGTTTATATTCTGATATATTAACGAAGCAGAATCCTTGTCGAAGATCGAGCAATCCTCGAGGTCCCAGAAGACGGCTGTGAAAGGCCGTGGTGACCGCAGTGGAACACAACAATCAGGGACCTTAGTACCAGTAAGAATTGGGTCACAGCTACGTGGTCTTTTCTTGTCTCTGCGTCGCTCGTGCTCTTCATGAAGGGACTGCTTTTCACAAGTTAATATATTACCACCCAACGGGCCAACACCATCCAGTTAAATTTGATAACCGCCTAACTTTTTGATATTTAAGAAAAAGGACTATTTAGTTATTTACCTAAATGGAAAAATTAAATTTAAAAAAAAAGGTAACCAAAGTGACTTATAAAAAGGAAATTTATTCACTTGATGCATTTATTAAAGGGAAGAAAATAAAATCCCTAATAGCAAAATTATTTGTGGCTTAAGGCAACGAAACAAAAACACAGAAACAGAAAGTTAGAGAAAAGGTGAGAGAGATCATGAGGAATTCAATATCAGATGTAGAAGCTGCGTACATATTATTAGAACTAAGAAACCATGATCAAAAACAGTTACCAAAAGAAAACCCTAGAGATCATGAGGTTGCGTTACATGCAAGCGAAGCTCATCAAATTCAGTCTAAGAAGAGGAAAGCTGAAAAAGTTCAGTATATGCAGCCTATGACGCTAAAAACTGTAGAGGAAGACGATTCCGAAGAAAACCTGATTAAATTGTTGGAATGGAACAAAATTAAGCCCGATTTTGGAGAGATATGCATCGGTGTTTCTGAGGGATTCAGCGAACCGATAAGGAAGCAGTTGAGGGAAAGCGACATAAAGGATGATCAAAGCAGGCTAATGTTATGGAAGTTACAAGTGAAGACGAGGATGCTTCCTCTTTTGAACGACTCAGAGAATCGCCGCATTAGTCGCGGGACAGAAGGGCTTGATGTTTCGGTTTACGGATCAGACGGGGTGGTTCAAGAGATGAAGTTCAAGATGTGGTGTGGAGACACACCTGTGTTGACTTCTGGATGGAAAGAATTTGTGGCGAAATCTGATCTCAAGAAGCATTGCGATTTTCTAACTATTTCGATGTTTAGGCACATAGAGACGCGCAAGATTTGCTTCGCTATTCACTCCACTAGGTTTGATTCTATAACCAAACCGCTGAGTAAGAGGATCATGAAGGCTGTCTTCGTCTAGAATCCAAATTAGGGTTTTTTTTTAAAGTGAAATAGGGATTTAATATGTTGAGTTGATACTAATGGCTTTTGTTTTGTTTATCGACTTTGTTTGTGTGTTAATTATGGATTTTTTTGTTGACTTAATTATGGAAGTTTTCAAGATTTAAAATAGTTTGGATTTAAGTCCAACCCGCGGAGTTATAACCATAAATACAAAGCTAAAACAGACATGTTTGAGTCTTTAACAGGTCTACTAAAGTAAGCTTCCTAAAGAATTGATGTAATATAGACCGGATCGGATTTTTCATTCGAAACATATAAAACAGTCAGGTCAAATCTAGACAAAGCTAAATTAAGTTGGTCCTTGAAAACAATTGGTTTAATCAGACCTATCAACACTATCCCAATGTTGTGAGCTATGAGAGATTTCCAACTATTTCGGGTTCAGGGACTTGTGACGATGTCCAGCACGACCGTGGTATGCCATGCTTTTCGAACCATTCAGGCATGTGAAATTTATCGTAAAGAGCTGGTCTTACATCTTCTTCAGATGAAAGTTGCTTAAGCAGTGGAAGAATAATGTCCAGAAGCTTCAATATGTATTTGGTCTCATCAGCTTCAATATGTTTCAATATTATAGGAACAAATGAGTTCAGATTTAAATACCTGAGTATCATTCGCCTGTTCTGCGGAAAACGGAACACAAGGAATCCCGTTTAGAGGTTGTAAAACAAAGCTGTAAGGATTGTTGTCGACGATCACTGTCCTACACATATTCTTCGATGCGGATAATAGATCCTTCACATGATCTCCATATTGCCTGGTGAGAAAATGAAAAATGCAGAGAACTATACAACATACATCACAATATCCAACATTAGAAAAAACAGATCAAAATCATCTATTCAAGACAAACTTACGTGCTGACTGTAGAAGGTCGATAAAGCCGGTCTCTTAATACATGCTTGGTATCTATTCTGTCCACGAGCGGTCTAGCATAATCTGAAGATGTGAGGAATACGTTAAAGCACTTGAGCCAGAACAGAGAAACATTGAGAAGAAGTAATTCAAGAGAACCTTCGAGACCAGCGGTAAAAAGAATAAGATGTGCAAATTGGCTGAGTTGCTCTAAGAATTCATGCAACCCTGGACGCTCAAATACTGTAACATAATTGATTTTAGGCTTCCCGTGGCATTCCTTCAGGCAGAGAAGTGATATTTTTTGCACATCAACAAATGAAATTAAATGACTTAAGATCTAAGAAGCATTTGTTATGTAGGAAAAACCTTGGTTGATGATATGCACTCGAGCTCAAACCATTTCAGTCCAGCTTCAATGGCTTGCGTACGTAAAGCAGCAGATAGACTGGATGTCTCATACGCACTCACTAATGTCTCATCCAAGTCAAGAACTACCTGCAAATTGCAGATCTCAGACTACTCAAAACACTAGCGAATACCAATAGCTACTTTCTTAATTGGGTTAGTGATGAACCTAAGTAAAAAGTTACAGGTTCTTGATTCCGTTACAGTATCACTTCAATGTGAGTGATGGTAAGAGAAATCTATCAGAAACCAACTAAATGTTCTAAAAGACCAATGTAGATAACATTAGATACAAAAAGCTGTACTATACAATCATATACAAGAAAATCGAGACGAAAACAGAACCGGGAGCACTATATTCAGTGAGCATTCTGATGACTGAGCCATACATTACTTCATTACTTTCAGAGACGCGTACTTATACTCATCTCAGAATCTACAGCCTGCAGACCAATGGGTCAAAGCTTTATCTCACAAACAATAATGTGAAATGGATACACAATTCTGCAAATGGTACAGAAGTTGCATGCTTGAGTAGTTAAATTTCACTCCCAAACTGTATTTTTCAATAAGAGATCAAATCAAACAAACTACATTTGATTATGAACGATGCAAACTAAGCTTTTGATAAGGGAGCAAGCTAAGCTAATCCAAGTTCTGAGTTTCGTTCTCTACCTTATAACTTAGAACTAGACTTCACAGATTCCGAATTCCATTATCCGACGATTCTCAAAATGATAGTAGTTTCTTGAATCAAACCAACTTTGGGCAATCGAGAAGAAGAAGTGCATACCGTGAGTCTGGCGGAGGCGATTTCGACGGAGACGGGTGAATCCGCCGTAATCTCCGGTAATTCGATGACTGGCAAGGGTTTAAAACCATCGGCGATGGCTTTATTAGAAGATGAAGTGTAGAGAAGAGGATTTTGAGCGACGGCACGAAGAATCTTAAGAAAGAATTGGTAGAAAAAATCGAGCCAGTTTAACAGAATATTCCACAGTTGAAGAGACCACCGAGGCGAGTAAACTAGATCGGATTGAGTCAATTCCGCCATGAATCGGAAAACCGATTCGATTCGATCGAGGCGGAGAACGACGACGGTGGTAGTAACCGGAGACTAACCGGAGAAGAAGAAGGAAAAGGAGGCAATCAAAGTTTGGGCTCTCTTTACTTTGGATTTTCTCTCTTTTTCAGCAAAAAAGAAAGAATTTTTCTTTTTTTTAATATGATTGGATCCTTTTAGTTCACGCGCTAATGTAAGCGACTGAGAACCACTATCATATGTAAGTGATCTGCGTGTGAGACACGTGCGAGGAAATGAAGGTGGGAGAGATTAGAAAGAAGTGACAGATTTAAAAGAGATGGATGATACAGCTAAACCGGATTTATTTCGGTTTGGTTTGATTTAGAGTCGGTTCGACTTTGTTCCAACTTGCAAATTATTCTCCTTGACCGCTCTAAACCCCCTCAACTTTCCACATTCTGCTCTCGACTTTTGACCTCTCTATTTCTTTCTAAAAATATATCTTACATATTTCCTTCCAAACTATTTAAACTTTTCAAAAAATTTCAAATCGAATTAAACCATTAATTTCATTTAATTAATCAAAAATTGTTTTAGGAAATACCGTTTAGATTAACTTGGCTCATAATCGCGTTTGATATAACCCGTATTGTAACCCTATGTATAAAAAATGAGGGTTTTAAATAGGGCAAAGATTCGAATTTTAGCTAAATTTAAGTTATTGGAAATGCGATCAGGTTAGACGAATATCGATTAATACTCAGTTAATGAAACGCAATCTCGATTTTGAAAATTTTGAAGAAATGTACTTTTTAAGAGGAAAAAATAGAAAAGTCAAAAGTCTAGGGGGAATGAAGAAAGTTGAAGGGTCAGCGTAGTCAACCCTTTTTTATATAATGACTACAAAAATGTATTTGTGGCATTTAAATCATCACATTATATGTATGGTAGGTGATCTATACAGAATAGGGAACTTAAGAAAATAATTTTGATGGTATTTTCCAATGTATCCATCTATTCAAATGGCAATAAAATAAAGGCACTACTAATAATTGTTTTGTTTGTTGTGTTCTTTTATTAGTACTTCATTTCTTTTTTTTTGATCAAAAGTACTCATTTCTTATGTTATGTTAGTAGTATATTCATATGCTACATTAGAAGTTTGTTCCAACTACTACAATCCATTATTGGTATTTGGTACAGAGAGTAGACACCAAAATGATGTTATCACCATCAAAAAAATCCCCATTATGGTCGTTAGGTCCAAAATTTAGTTTTCAGTTTTGATCTACAATAATGAATCAAAATTATACTATTTATTGCAAAACACAAACTTTTTATTTACAATGTGAAATCAATATAAAAAGTTTCTATATACATAATCTCACAATTACTGAATTACAGAGACCAAAAACAAAAATTATCACAAACAATATCCCAAGAGGGAGAACAGAACATGAGAGAAACAGAGAATCAGAAAACACAAGAAGAAGCCAAAAAAACAAACCCCAAAATCAATTTTAAGAAGAAGAAGAGAGCCAAGGGTGGTTTAGTGCCTCGAGAGCTGTTGGACGTTTCAATGGATTGATCTCAAGTAGATACCTTACAAAATTTAAGAACAATTCATCACGAACATGTATCTGATCTTCCAAACATGATTCTTCTGTGATTATGTACTCAATCTCATTGCTCTCCTATCACACAAAAACAAGAACAATAATGCATCAGATTCAAGCAACAAAGTCTCAAATCTTTCTGTTAAATCAAGATAAACTTACCTCGTTCAAGTGGTAGAGATCATACTCCTTGGTGAAGTATTTATGTGTCTCTTGCCCTTTCTCTAGCATCTCCGTCTCTATAGGACCTAAAACCGCAACAATCCGAGCCAATATCATCGCTACTGCTTCATTTGGAAATAGAACCTGACGAAATCAAACACATATACTTTGTAATGTATATATATGAAACAAACATAAGATAAGCTTTTAAAGGCAACCAGACGGTACCTCACCAGAGCAGAGCTCTGCTAAAATACACCCCAGGGACCACAAATCGATCTTTTCGTCATAAGGTAACCCGAGAATCACTTCGGGAGCTCTATAGGAACGCGATTGTACATACAAGCACAAGTTGTCAGAGCGGAAACAACTGCTTCCAAGATCGATGATTTTTACCGCGCATTTTTTGTAACTCTTTATCAGTATATTCTCTGGTTTGAGATCACAATGTATGATTCCTAGTCCGTGAAGGAACACAAGAGCATCCAAACACTGTCGAGTTATAACCTGAGGAAACAGAACATCACTTAGAAAAATATAGCCGGTTTACGCATTTTCTTCGGTCTGGGAGAAACCACTAACCTGGAGTCTGCTCAAGTTAAAGTACGGTTCTCCTCCGGATTCTTGGTTGAATTTCTGAAATTCATACAAGTTTGCTCGTAGAAGTTCACAGACGATAAACAGATGTTCCTGTTTCATATTCTCAAGAATTAGTAACTTCTCCGAGACAAACCGATATTTTTATGTCTTTCTAAATCTTTTACCTGATGGTAGAAGTAATCGTAGAGGCGCAAGATGTGATGTTCATCAGCAGGATCATGCTTATTAACATGTTTCAATAGCTTGATCTCATCTAAACTCTGATCGAAGAAATCTTTATCGTTCTTGATAATCTTGAGGCAAACATCGACACCGTTTTGTAGATCTTGAGCCTGAACCACCTTGCTAAATGCTGCTGAACCAATGTATTCCGTAATGTAGTATCTTCCTCCAATCACCGTGTTAAGCACAATCGGTAGATCTTTATTCGCTTCAAATCCCGTCCTGTAAAATAAAAACATTATCATTTACACATTTCATTTCATTCCCATTCCTTCAAAAGCATCATCATAATCTTACCTGTTTTTCCAGTGAATGATTCTAAGATCAAACACTTCATATTCATCTTCAAACTCATGAACAACATCAACCTCTTCATCTTCTGTTACATTCACCTGATCATCGTTATCTTTCGCATCTTCTCCATAACTAAACCCCAATATTTCCCCATCGAAACACTCTCTTTCGAGCTCACCGCTTTTATCATCCACACGAATGTAATCAACAAAGGGCTTATCTAAGTAATCAAGACTTGCTTCGGTTTGAGATCCTTGTGATGATTTATCATAAACACCATTAGTAATCTCGAATTGATTATCTGTTATGAACTTATCTTGTGTAAATGCAGGGCAAATAAAGAAATCAGATTCTCTAAATGCAGGAGACATAAACTCATCTTCATCTTCATCATCTTCGGTCTCTTCATTGTTGTTGTTGTTGTGTAAGTAAAACTCACTCCACTCTGGATATGTACGAGCTGTCCCAAATTGAGATTGTTCATCAGATGATGATAACGAACCATCTCCATAAGGATTCACAAATCCTGCATTTATAACAAAATCTTGATTTGTTAAAATCAGATCAAGATACAGAAATGCCAAAATCAAGATTGAATCTAGTTGTGTTACCGGAAGAAGAACAGACTCCAGAAGTGGAAGAGTCCAAGCTAACAAACTCGTCGTCTGAAGAAGAAGACTTCGACGACCCATTACCGTCGGAATCAGAAGGAAGACGAGTAGCCGCCGTGATTCTGATCGGAGGAGGAATCGGAAACAGAAACTTCTCGAAATCGAAAGAAGCGAGTTGGTTTTTCTCGTTGATATCTTCTCTTAGAGCAGATTCCGCCTCCGTTAAACCGTTCCTCCGGAGAAACTGAAGAACAGACTCCACATCCACCGCCATAAACCACCGTCACGACTCACGAGAGTTTTTTTTCAGACACGACGGAGAGAGAGAGAAAGAAAGAGAAGAGAAAGTTTCAATCACGTGATTGAGAATCGAGTAAAACCCATTAATGGTATTGATGAAAGCTCTCTAAATCTCTAATCTTCTTCTTCTTCATCTTCTTCTTGAGCTACTTCTCTGTGTTTGGCTCTGTAGGACCAAAGCTAACAATAACGGACATGGTGCGATGTCTTGTCTTACCGGTTTTTTTCTTCAGGTTACGGGATTGATAGGTTTCAACGTCGAGGTTTTTTATTTTTCACCTTATTGACACGTGTACTAGTAGTTATGTGACACGTGTAAATGATGTCACTGTGTTTTTGGCAGAAATTTGACTTTATTTTTATTAAATGTTGTACCGACGGAGTTTTTTTCCTACATTTTTATTTGTCTTGAATTGGGACAAATGGAATTCAAAAGTTTTAATTAAATAATTAAAACAGGAAGAATCTTTCAGATGATTGTTATTATTTTTCTTTAAAAAAATCTAAATCTTCCACTATGCTTTTAATTTGATTTATTATAAGATATAAGAAATCGAATCTATCAATTGTACACTATCATTACTCATCACCTAATCTCATTTTCTCTAAAGACTTTTCAATGTTACAGGAAGTTGTAGTTGATTTTTGTTTAGAGAGGGTTATCTTTTCGTCCATATAAAGATCAGGTGTCACAAACTAAATTTATACGGAGATAAAATCTTTAAAATGTTATTTTGGCAACGTTAAACATCTAAATTGTAAAAATATAAAATAAAAACAAAAAATTGTACAAGTTTTTAAAATTTATCAGATTTTATATTCCGACACACTAATTTGGAGATGAAGAAATCAAATCGTTTAAATTTATAAATTTCTATATTTAAATTTTTTCTATAAATGAATAAAGATAATATATGTATATACATTTCCAATAATTAAAGAAAATTTTTGAGAAATTACACATTTGAAGTGTTATTTTTCAAAAATGTCATATTTTCAAAAACTTTACAAAATACCACTTTTTAAAAATTATTTATTCATTATATTATTTATATTTGGGTTAACTATGTTGTATTATGGTTTAGTTTTGAGGATTTAAGATTTGTTAGAGGTCAAAATATTTTTTGGAATTTAGAATTTTAAGATTTAGACTTTAAAAATCCATAATTAATAGTATTTTTACAAATGGATAAACATTTTTAAAAAATAAAACACAAAAAATGATATTTTTACAATTTTTTCATAATTAAATTGGAGGTCATTTCCACTTTTTCCACTTTTTCTTTTACCTATGTCTTTTTATGTTAAAGTATTTTCCCCATTGCCTTTTAAGGCTATTACTACAGAAATTGAACGTTGTAGTTGTAGAAGCAACTTCAAGTAAGACCATGATAGAGAAAAAAGTTGACAGCTAAAAGGGGAAACCTGAAATCCGTGAAACGATAGAAATAATGTTTTATAAACATGGGATACTAATCAAAAGATATTTAATCTGTTAAAACTTAAAACCATGTTTAAATATTTTCGTTTTCTCTATTAAATTATACAAGGTTTGTTAGTAACATAAAGCGGTAAAAAAAAAATAACGATAAACGACTATAACACTTTTAAAAATATTTTTTATACCATTTTAATTAGTGACTATAAAAAAGTACACAACTTATATTATATCGATACAAAATTACCAATCAAAACATATTACTATTCATTTGTGATATTAGTCCAACATACGTGCTTTTGAAATTAATTTATTTTTAAATGTTTGTATATTTTATTTGCCATAAATTACTAACACTAGATGATAACCTGCATATACATGCGATATTTTTGTAATAGTAAATTTTATTTATATTCTTGCAGAATCAATACTTGGATAAAAAAAAATTATGTATCTTTTTAAATCGAAGTTACTCATAACCAATATTATTATGACATAGATTTATATACTTACTCATCCATATTCTGATGTGTATTTAACTTAGGTTGTAGTAATTTACTCATCCATATTCTTGTGTGTAAAATATCCACGAATACTATTCGAACTATAATAGTATTCCACAAAGGTGACCATGGTAATAAAAAGTAATCAAATGAAGTTTCACTGAAAGACAAATCCGTTTGATAATTCCTTTACAAAACATAAATAAATTTGATTTTGAATTTTGAGAATGGTGCATAAGGAAGAAGAGGGAACGACATGAATAAAAGGGAAATCGCTGATTTTGAAGAACATAAATATAATTTTATTTTGAAAGTCGCGAAACATAAATAAATTTTTTGAAATTTTTTATTTTAAGATGATGTGTCATAAGAAAAGTGATGAATTTGTTGGTGTCTTTGTGTTTGAATTAGTCTTAGTAGTGGTTTAGCTAAGTCCGAGTATGTAGGGCTATATAGCCATTGTGAATGAACTTGTTATCAAACAGTTCCGTATTTTTAGTTGCTTTCAGTTTCCCTGTAAGGCTATATAGCCATTGTTCTTTTCCTTAATGAAGTATTCTTTTCAACATATTAAGTCTCTGCATTCACATTTGGTATCAGAGCCTTACGAAAAGAAATCAAACAAAGAGTTGTGAGAATCAAAGAGTGAAAGAGAGATGTCGATCGCAAACAAATTTGTTCAACCTGCTATTCCCATATTTGATGGCCACTACGACTATTGGTCTATGACGATGGAGAATTTTCTGAGAAGCAAGGAGATGTGGAGTCTGGTGAGTGATGGAATTCCGGCTGCAGCAATTGGAACAACACCAGCAAGCGAGAGTCAAAGGAAACAGGTGGAAGACGCTAAGTTGAAAGATTTGAAGGTCAAAAACTACCTGTTTCAAGCGATCGATAGAGAGATCTTGGAGACAATCCTTGACAAGGAGACCTCAAAGGCAATTTGGGACTCTATGAAACTGAAGTATCAAGGGTCCACAAAGGTGAGAAGAGCTCAACTTCAGGCGTTGCGAAGAGAATTTGAGCTTCTCACCATGAAAGAGGGTGAAAAAGTTGACAACTTCCTAGGAAGAACATTGGGTGTGGTGAATAAGATGAAGACCAATGGAGAGACAATGGAGCAGAGCACGGTGGTGAGCAAAATACTCAGATCTCTATTGCCAAAGTTCAATTACGTCGTGTGTTCGATAGAAGAGTCGAATGATCTGAGCAAGCTGAGCATAGATGAATTACATGGGAGTTTACTTGTTCATGAACACCGAATGACTGGACGGCAGGAGGAAGAACATGTTCTCAAAGTTGTTTACGATAAGAGGTCCGGAAGAGGCAGAGGACGAGGTGCGTACAGAGGAGGTCGTGGTCGAGGCAGAGGAAGACAACCTTTCAATCGGGAGACGATTGAATGCTTTAGATGCCACAAATTGGGCCACTACCAGTATGAGTGTCCCGATGGAGACAAGAGAGCCAATTACGCAGAAATGGAAGAAGACATACTGCTGATGGCTCTCGTGGAGGATACAACAAAAGAAGAGGTGTTGATACGATCCCAATCGATGGACCGGAACTTTGATGCGGAGCCGAGTCTTAAACGGGGAACGGGTCGGATGAGAATGGATGGTGATGAACGATCGATGGTGATGATGATAAAATCACACAACCTATGGATGGATTGAGTGAAGGATAGATTGTCTTCTTCCTCGGATACCCACCGTGAGAAAACAGGATCTTCTCTAGAATCGCTTCTAAGAGAAAGGGTTGTCGGATTCCACCAACGGTAGTGAACACAAGTAGAAAAGAGAGAGTTTGATTTACTTAATACTTGGTTGATCTTATTATGAGAAGGACGTGCACAATATATAGGCCAAGAGAAGTGTACATGCACACTCTCTTGGAAATAACACAACAATAAATTCGGTTTGACTAATAAATGCAAATGCATGCAAATGGCTTTGGAAAAAGGAACTTTGACTTGAAAGTTCTTATCAAAAACGTGATGATGATGGGCTTGATGGGCTTCATGGATTTGAAATGGGCTTGGCGAAAATGGGCTTGAAAAAGGATGAAAAAGGCCCACGTAAAAACCAAGAAAAATTACTAAGTGAAAGGGGTAAGTAACCTAGCTTGCCTCGTTAAAAACCATGTTCGGAAAACCCATTGGGATATAACCGAACATGGGAAAAAGAGTACAAACTAGGCACTTGTCACTTAGACATTTCCTTGATCTTTTTCCTCCGCGTGCATGAACGTCACGATCCGGCTTGTCTTGGCTTTTCCTCCGTTTTGTGCTTTCTCGAGCATCATTTGAATCGCTTTTATGAGTTCCTTTGCTTTGGTCCTCGTGATTGGTCCTTGTGAAAGATCCATTGCACTTGCGTCGTCTCGAACCTCGCGGTTGCTGGCCAGGATCATATCAGGTGTGGTACCTTGATTCTGGCTGTAGCAACCACATGATAGGAAACATGGAGTGGTTTGTAAAGCTGGAGCACGATTTCAATCATATGGTGAAGTTGGGTAATGATACGAGAATGAACGTGGTGCAAAAGGGAACATAAGGGTTCAAGTCGATGGGGTAAATCAGATGATTTCGGATGTGTATTACGTTCTGGAACTCAAGAACAATCTACTTAGCATCGGACAGCTCCAAGAGAAAGGATTGGCCATTTTGATTCAAACCGGAGTCTGCAAAATCTTTCACCATGAGAGAGGATTGTTTATGCAAACCAGCATGAGCGGAAACAGAATGTTCTACGTGCTAGCGTCGATGCCACATAAAAATCCCATGTGTCTCAAGACTGAGGAGAATGAAAAGAAGATCCACATGTGGCATTGCCGTTTTAACCATCTTAATCACCATGGCTTGGAGCTACTGTCTCGCAAACAAATGGTTAGTGGTTTGCCCTCCTTGAAATCGACTAAGGAGATTTGTACTACATGTCTTGTTGGAAAGCAACATAGGGAGACTTTGCCAAAAAGGAGCGTGTGGAGAGCTTCAAAGCCACTTCAGCTGGTTCACTCAGATATATGTGGTCCGATTAAACCAGCATCACCCAGTGGCAAGAGGTACTTCCTGAGTTTTATTGATGACTTCACAAGGAAAACTTGGGTTTATTTCTTGCATGAGAAATCAGAAGCCTTTGCTGTTTTCAAGACCTTCAAAGCGAGTGTGGAGAAGGAAATCGGAGAGTTTATCATTTGTTTGAGGACAGATAGGGGTGGTGAATTCAATTCCAAGGAATTTGAGGATTTTTGCAAAACTCAAGGTATTAACAGACAGCTCACAACGGCCTTCACACCACAACAGAATGGAGTCTCGGAGAGGAAGAATAAAACCATCATGAATGCGGTTCGATCCATGTTGAACGAAAGAAACGTTCCCAAAGTGTTCTGGTCTGAAGCCGTTAGATGGTGCGTACACACTCAGAATCGAAGTCCAACAGCGGCACTGGAGGACAAAACGCCAGAAGAAGCTTGGAGTGGATCGAAACCGGTGGTGGGATACTTTCGAACTTTTGGATGTCTCGCACATGTTCACATACCAGATCAGAAAAGGAGCAAGTTAGATGACAAGAGTAGAAAGTGTGTTCTTGTTGGTGTGAGCGATGAGTCAAAAGCTTGGAGACTGTTCGATCCAATCTCCAAAAAGGTCATTATAAGCAAAGACGTTGTCTTCGAAGAGGAAAAAAATTGGAATTGGGACAGATCCGAGGAAGAGATCACTCAAGACATGTTGGAATGGGAAGATAACGATGATGCTCAGAGTGAGGAAGAAGAAATTGGTGAAGAAAACCCCAATGACGGAAATCCAGTGGAATCAATCAACAGAACCGATAGCTCCAGAATTACACCAAATCTGATGGATTCTCCTATTACACTTTCAAATCGCGGAGAAAGCTCAATTGTTGGAGCTGGTGGTTCTGTTGACGGGGGAAGGAATGAAGTGCGAGAACGAAGACCACCACGGTGGATGGCAGATTATGTTGCTGGAAATTCAGAGGAAGAAGAAGAAGAAAGCTTAAATGCGATGATGATGGTGATGATGGTGGCAGAGAATGATCCAATTTCTTTCTCCGAAGCAGTGAAGCACTCAAACTGGGAAGAAGCGATGATGCGAGAGATTGAGGCTATCGAACGAAATCACACATGGGAACTCACGGTGCTGCCAAAGGGAATTAAACCAATTGGAGTCAAATGGGTGTACAAAACAAAACTGAATGAGGATGGGAAAGTGGAGAAGTATAAGGCAAGACTCATGGCTAAAGGGTACGCACAATGTTACGGTGTAGACTATACTGAAGTATTCGCTCCGGTCGCGCGACTTGACACCATTCGTGTAATTCTTGCGGTGGCGGCTCAATCTAATTGGGACGTGTTTCAGCTCGACGTGAAAAGCGCCTTTCTTCACGGTGAGCTGAAGGAAGAAGTGTTTGTACAACAGCCTGAAGGATTTGTGAAAAAAGGGGAAGAGGAGAAAGTCTACAAATTGAAGAAGGCATTGTATGGCCTCAAACAAACTCCGAGAGCGTGGTAAAGTAGGATTGAAGCTTACTTCACCCGTGAAAACTTTGAAAGGTGTCCCAGTGAACACACTCTGTTCACTAAGTCCAAAGAAGGTAAATTCATCATCGTTAGCCTCTATGTTGATGACTTGATCTTTACTAGGAATGACATAGGTATGTGTGAGGAATTTAAGAAATCAATGATGTCAGAGTTTGAGATGTCTGATTTGGGGAAGATGAAACACTTTCTTGGTGTCGAAGTGAAACAATGCGATAAGGGGATATTCATATGTCAGAGTCGGTATGCGAAGGAAGTGTTAGCAAGGTTCGGTATGGAAGAAAGTAATTCTGTTAAAAATCCAATGGTGCCAGGAACGAAGCTTCACAAAGACGATGATGGTGCTAGAGTTGATGTGACATTATTCAAGCAGTTGGTGGGAAGTCTCATGTACCTGTCGGTGACGAGACCAGACCTAATGTTTAGTGTGTGCTTGATAAGTAGATTCATGGCAAACCCTAGAATGTCTCATTGGTTCGCAGCTAAAAGGATTTTAAGGTACTTAAAAGGCACAATAAGTCTTGGAGTCTTTTACAAAAGAGGAGCAGAAAACGGGTTGAAGCTCATGGGGTTCACAGATAGTGATTATGCTGGGGACTTAGATGATTGGAGAAGCACATCCGGGTTCGTTTTTATGATGGCTTCAGGGGCTGTATCTTGGACCTCGAAGAAACAACCAGTGGTTGCTCTTTCCACCACCGAAGCGGAATACATTGCTGCAGCTTCGTATGCTTGTCAAGGTGTTTGGCTTAGAAGGATTTTGGCAAATATTGGGTTTGAGGAAGAGACAGAAACAGTTATAATGTGCGACAACAACTCCACCATTCAATTATCTAAGAATCCAGTTCTACATGGAAAGAGTAAGCACATTGAGGTGAGATTTCATTATCTTAGGGAGTTGGTGAACAATGGAGTTGTTAAGTTGGATCATTGCCCGTCAAAGGATCAGATTGCAGATGTGTTCACAAAGCCATTGAAGTTGGATCAGTTCGAGAAGCTCCATGGAATGCTCGGTGTAATTGATGTTACGGAAATAAGCTAATTGCAGAGCCATATTTAGCTTAAGGGAGGGATTGTTGGTGTCTTTGTGTTTGAATTAGTCTTAGTAGTGGTTTAGCTAAGTCCGAGTATGTAGGAGTTGTTGAGTCGTGACTTGTTGTCAAACAGTTCCGTATTTTTAGTTGCTTTCAGTTTCTCTGTAAGGCTATATAGCCATTGTTCTTTTCCTTAATGAAGTATTCTTTTTAACATATTAAGTCTCTGCATTCACAGAATTGTCAACCTCTTGTGAGATAAAGTTATCTTTTATATAACGAGTGGCTAATCCAAATTTTAACAAAAAAAAGTTTGACTTGAAAAAATCCAAGTTCGAACTGTAACTTGTTCGCCCTTTGACCAAAAAATAGGAAAAAAAAAACAAGCCGCCCAATCCTATATGCTTGCAAGTTTTCAACGATAGCCATTCGATGTTGAACTTAAGTTTTGTTTAATCCATATCTTAAGTTTTGTTTAATTATTTTATAAGTACCCGCACCCAACCGAGTAGCCACAATCATTATAGATTGCGTTAAATCATAATTTATTTGCTTTAAATCCAAGATAGTTCACACATCTTCCATAAGAACATAAACATGATCATGGAGATCTACCAATAATAATTTTACTTCAATTTATTTGAAATCGAAGAGTTTCAGTTTCTATTTATAGGCGCTATGTGTTACTTATAGATTTTTAATGTGGTAAACAAACTTATTTAAATCTTTAAATCTTATTTTCTCTTATAATTAACTTCGTACAAATACTTATTCAAAGTCTTTATCATTATTATTTTCTCTTACTTAAAACTTGCTTAAAGGATCCAAATTATGTTTATCATAAGGCTTAACTAAAACATAAGTCTAGAGCCAACATCTGGAAATTTTAAGATTTTCAGAATAGTGATTATAAGAAGAGAAAGAAAGAATTTGGTACGACGTCCATGTGGTGGGTGACTAATCATGGTTTTTCTAGCAGCTCTATAGTAAATATCATAATTATCAAATACTTTTGTTATCATTAATCTGAACCCCACCGACTACAATAAGTGACTTATATCAGCTTTTCTTCACGTGACTACATTTTGAGAAAAAAAATTCCCCTCAAAGAATTTACTCAATTTAGGGTTTTAGCTATTTGGAAATTAATGATTCATCATAGATTCTCTAGTATGGTAATGAGAAATTTTTGGTAGTATCTAGACCCAAATTAAGTTTTAACTCATTTAGTTATGGAAGATTTACTAAACTAACCTTAATAAATAGATTTTTGATAATTTTGGTTCTAAAATTTTATAATTACTAAAATAACTTTGAAAATTCTTTAAAATCCGATTTGCTCTTATTTCCTTTGATAACAAAAAACGTATTTACGAAACTGCCATTAATGAGTTTCCTGCCAAAAGCGAATAAGTTTTTCGCTCACGTAGTAGACTTAATTTACTGTAGTGGTAGACTTAATTATCTGTTGTGGTAGACTTATTAATCTGTGGTGGTAGACTTAATTATCTGTTGTGGTAGACTTAATTATCTGTTGTGGTGGTAGACTTAATAATCCGTCATGGTAGACTTATTCATCTGCTGTGGTAGACTTAATAATCTGTAGTGGTGGTATACTTAATTATATGTTGTGGTAGACTTATTAATCTGTGGTGGTAGACTTAATTATCTCTTGTGGTAGACTTACTAATCTGTGGTGGTAGACTTAATTATTTGTTGTGGTGGTAGACTTAATTATCTGTTGTGGTAGACTAATTAACTTTTGGTGGTAGACTTAATTTACTGTTGTGCTAGACTTAATTATCTGTTGTGGTAGACTTAATAATCCGTCATGGTAGACTTCATTATCTGTTGTGGTAGACTTAATTATCTGTTGTGGTGGTAGACTTACTAATCTGTAGTGGTAGACTTAATAATCCGTCATGGTAGACTTATTGATCTGCTGTGGTAGACTTAATAATATGTAGTGGTGGTAGACTTAATTATATGTTGTGGTAGACTTATTAATCTGTGGTGGTAGACTTAATTATCTCTTGTGGTAGACTTACTAATCTATGGTGGTAGACTCAATTATCTGTTGTGGTGGTAGACTTAATTAGGGTAGCCGCCGCCATAGCTTGTTTTTTTCATTTGGACGAACCTCCTCTCTTGAATATCAAATTCTTACCTCAACCTTTACACAGTCCATAGACTTAATAATCCGTAGTGATGGTAGACTTATAATCTGTAGTGGTGGTAGACTTATTAGTCTGTGGTGGTAGAGTTAATTATCTGTTGTGGTAGACTTACTAATCTGGTGGTGGTAGACTTAATTATCTGTTGTGGTGGTAGACTTAATTATCTGTGGTGGTAGACTTAATGTACTGTTGTGGTAGACTTAATTATCTGTTGTGGTAGACTTAATTATCTGTTGTGGTAGACTTATTAATCTGTAATGGTAGACTTATTAATCTGTAGTAGTGGTAGACTTATTTGTAGTAGTGGTAGACTTATTCAAAAGGGTAAAATCATAATTTACCCTTCATCTTCTTCAACCCAAAAGCTGTCAAACCCTAACAATGGCGGCCAACCTGTATTTAACTCGTTTTTACTGTATTTTAACTTGTTTTCAACTGGATTTAGCCTAAAACTAGGAGATCTAACATCATATATCCCTTATCTAACCAAAAATCAAAAGATTTCAAGTTTTTTTTTCTAACCAAAAATCAAAAATCAGATTTTTAATCCGATTTTATCTAAATCCGGCGGCACATCTCTGCCGAGCGCGTCTCCGGTGCTTCTACAGCCTCCACGGTCGCGTTTGTGTTTTTGAGTTTTTGAATTTTTTTTTTTAGTAAAAAATGGCAATGGCATTTTCGTAATAACAAAATAAAACTCTGGTTTTTATGTCTTATAAACCCTTTCTTAGTATTTTGAGACTTGTAAAGGTCATTCTAATAATTAGGCCATTTACCAAGGTCGTTCTAGTAATTATCCCTTTAGTTAGTTATAGCTCTAACTCTTTTAGTTTTAATGCTACAATTGGTACACCTTATATACTATAGTGGCACAATAACAATGCACTTATTGGTTGGATGTTCCAAATTTCCCCCACCATATGATGTAACACGTCAGATCGCTTCCACCTGATGTGATTCTGATTCTTGGAGGTGCAGACCATCGTACCATATAGTTACACACAAGTCTTTCTTAGTCTCAGATCGAAAGTTCTCACTAACTACCTCTCTGCCATTGAAATTGGAGTCAAACTTGAAACATAATTGAACATAAGTGGCCGACGTAAAACAAAACTATACTCTCCAAATTCGACTTAGCAAAAAAACAAAATCAATGCACTTACACTACAAGAAAACAAGCTATTTCCCAGGGAAGAATCCGTCAGAGATCCCTTGGAAAAGGGCTTTTCCGACAAATTTTCGAGGGAAAATGGTCGTCGGTTTAAGATGGTCGGAAATTTAAATCCGTCGGAAATCCTTGAGAAATTTCTGACGGATTTCCGAAGGATTTCCGAGGCAATTTAGTTTCCGAGGGATTTTCGAGAACCAAAATATTTCCGAGCAATTCCGACGGATATCTGAGGGAAATAATTTTCGACGGATTTCTGAGGGAAATAATTTCCGACGGATTTGTAAGGAAAAAAATTTCCAACGGATTTCCGAGGGAAACAATTTCCGACGGGTTTTCGAGGGAAACAATTTTTGAGGACTTCGATAATTTATTTATTTAATTATTTTTATTAATAATTTTATTATTTTAATAATTTATAAATTTTATATTAATTATAAAAAGATTATAATAAAATATATTGTTTTAAATATTACAAAACATAATTTAAAGTAATTGTTTTAAATATTACAAAACATAATTGAAAGTAATTGTTTTAAATATTACAAAACATAATTTAAAAAAAAACTAAAACAAATCACATTTGAGGCGGAAACGATCCCGGATATTGAGACGCGAGAAAAGCCTGGAGTTGGAAGAGTGACGCTCGGGTCTGGGCAACGTCTTCCTTAAGCTGGACATTTTCTTGCTTAAGTTCTTCAAATTGTTCCATAAAGTGAGTGTCTCGTGAAAACACCGCAGACACACTCTCATCTCGAGACGGCAAGTTTCTTAAACCGGGTCTACGACCCTTGATTAAGGGAATTTCCTACTTAAGAAAAAAGAGAATTAGTATATAAATATTAAAAAAATAAATTAATGAAACGTTTAGAAATATTAAAAAATACCTCAAGACACAAGCGGTTGATTTCGTCGCGGGGTAGATCGATCGAAGACGATGAGCCATCTTGCGAGAGTTGCGTCTGCCACTCCATCTTCCGAAGCTTGATCTTCTCGATCCGTTCTCTGATGACCGCATCTTCAATTTGTCCGGTTTTCTTGCTAGTATGCGTTTCTTCCATCACATCTAGCCAATCCGGTTCAACTCCCTTCTTTTTCGCCTACACGAGAAATGTTATAAATCTAAAAAACTTATTAAAAAAAGTAATAGTTTAAAAAATTTACCATTCTTCTTTCGTGTATTTTGAAGGTAATAGAAGCCCCATTATGGCTCGCTATTCCTTTTCCACCTTGCTCGCTCTTACGATTCTTCGAGTTTTGTGAGGAAATCGCTTCCGTACTCTCCATACTCCAATAGCGGATGAATCCCTCCCAAACGCCTGGCTCCATATCCTTCGGCTTTGTCTTACCCTTCTTCCACTTTTTTTTCCACCCGTACATGTGGTTTTGGTAGGAAACATTAGCTTGAATATTGAAGTGATGCCGCACAGTTTGACAGAGAGTGGATTCCCAATTATAGTCATGAAATTATATTATCATTAATGTATAAATTATTTAATTAAACAAAACTTATAAAGAATAATTAAAATTATAACTTACCGCAAAAGTCTTGAACCAAGTCAATTTGGTGTCTGGATCCATGTCCCCGTATGTTGGAAAAGGTTGTTTGAGCTGTGACTTGAAAATCTTAAGAATTGATTTCGATATGTCATTTTCCAATCCGAACCTAGAAAATGTAAAATAAAATTAATTATAATAATAAATAAATTTAATAAATTTAAAATTAACATCAAATGAATATAAATATTTATATTAAATTAATTACCAAGTTGCGTTGTTTTCTTCATGCGGGTGGAGCTTTGGGAGAAGGTGTCGTCCCGGTTGCGTAACAAACTCCTCCATCGTTATCTCCGCTGGTGATGCAGTATTTCTCGTATCAGAAACGTCTGAAGGAGATTGTGTCGGAGTTCCCGAGCCACTCGGTGATCTCCATGAGAAGTGAGACGTGGTACTATGAAACTCTGAATAAGACCTACATTGCAAAATTGTAAATGTTAAAATTTAAAAATAAAGAACATTTAAAAATATTTATTATTATATATTTTATAATTTTATAATTCACTAAATATTTTTATAATTTTATAATTTACTAAATATTGATATAATTTTATAATTCACTGAATAATTTATAATTTTATAACTCTTTGTTAATTCACTAAATATTTTATAACTCTCCCATATTCACACAGTTACGGAGATTAGATGCATAGCCATCCGGAAATTTGACTTCCTTCATAATGCACTCTAAGAACACTTCTTTCGGGATGTTGAAATTTTGGTTAGTTGAAACATCAAAAGCTTCTACACCATGTTCCCATAACATTTGTAACTCATAAATCAATGGCTGGAGAAACACATCAAGTGCTTTCTTAGGATGATCTGGCCAGGAACAAGAATGGTGAGGAAAATAAACTCTCGTTTCATACACAATGATGGCGGCAAATTATAAGGTGTCACGATAACTGGCCATAATGAGTATTACCTCCCATGCTTCCCAAAAGGATTGAAACCATCTGTAGACAAACCGAGATAAACGTTCTTTGGCTCATACGCAAAGCTTGGACACACTGATTGAAAATGTTTCCATGTTTCTGCATCCGAAGGGTGCGCAATTACACTGCTGATGTATGTTCGGTATGCCATCTCATTGATCACGATGTACGCTCTGATTGATACAACCTCTTTAACCTCTTTGCTAAGGGCAAATACCACATCCGTTTATATGGTATGGGAACTCTTCCACTGGTGTCTTGACACCGAGGTTTACGACAAAACCGACATGAAGTGCGCCCTTCATCTTCTCTCCATTATATCATACAGTTATCACTGCACACATCTATCACTTGATATGGCAAGCCAAGTCCAGCTACAAGTTTCTGCATAGTACGAAGCTGGTGAAAGATTATCTTCCGGTAGGATTTCTTTCACAAAATCAGTAATCGCATCAACACAACCCTCAGACAAATTCCAATCCGTCTTAATGCCCATCAACCTAGTGGCAGCTGATAATGGTGAATGACCTTTCTTACAACCATCGTACAATGACATATTAGCTGCATTTAACATATCAAAGAGTCTCCGGGCCTCTAAATTTGGTTGCTCTGCTCTATCTCCATCCTAAACGAACGACGGTGTATTTTCCCTAAACGCATCATTTACCATCTGGAATGTACCTACATCTACTTCTACCGATAGTTCCTCAACACTATCCGGAATATATTGTTGACTAGTACTACCAAAATCTAGCATTGACTCACTCTCTGTGCATACCATATCTTATAACCCGGCATAAATCCATTCTTAAACAAGTGCTTCCTAACTAAAGTAACATCAAGATTTCTATAATTCCGACATTTTGGACAAAGGCATAACATAATACCTGTTTGTAGTGTTATGTCCTGGTTTGAAGCGAATGACATGAATTGCCTAAGCCTTTCTTTGAACTCTTCAGTAAGTTTGCATGTCTCTTCATCATATCTAGGTTTGTCCATCCATGAACGAAAATAATCATAAGGATCTGAAGCCGTTATTGTTGGTATTGTTTGTAGTTTTGGTTTCATTACATGTTAATGGGAGATGGAGAATATATACACGAAATTTCTGACGGATTTCTGAGGACTTTTAAAATCCAAACGGCTAATTCAACGTACACATTAACGGCTATATTCGCAGACAGTCCTGGGAACTCCGTCGAAAATCCCTCAGAAAATTTAAAATATTTCGAGGATTTTCCGACGGACGGGAATCCGTCGGAAATTTCAGCTGATTTCCGAGAGATTATCTTTCCTCGGAAAGTCCTCGGAAATGCCTCGGAATTCCATCTGAAATTTTCGAAAGAATTTTTTCTGTCAGAAATTCCGTCGGAAATATACACTCTTTCTTGTAGTGGGTCGCACTTAAAAACTCGACCACATCAAGACTATAATATATCTACTAAAAAACTAGCTAGAAATTGTGATTAAAACATTTTCTATGAATGAGAATCTCCAAAAATAATTAAACTAATAATTAATTAAGTCCATAATGCGAAGTTTTTAGATTTATTTTTAAACTTTCAACATAATATTTGTTATAAAGTTATTTTTAATGCGTCTATCCTCGTAAACATGATAATATGTTTTTATCGTATCGTTCAAACGTAGTATACAAGGTTATTAGATAAAATCATATTGCATAGTAACTAATGTTTACAAACCTACAAGTCTCACTTGATGTGTGACCTAGAACTTGTGGATACGAATATGGTTGTCAAATAAATTAAGGTGGTGATTATAACAATCCTTTAATACAAAGACTATAAACATTAACCAACCACCAAAATGTGAGTCATGAAGACAAGGACCGTGAGCAGTTCATCGCATTAAATTAACACCTGGTCCGAAACTTTACGGATTTTACATTTAGTGTGTAGTTGTTGCATAAATATGTGTTTGTTGTGTGTTATAAACATCTATATACTTTAGTTTTCTGTTTCATTTAAAATGATGTTTAGAAATAATGCATAGGTATTAGAAAAACCACCATTCTAACAGTAGTCCATTGATCACAGTTGAAAAATTTGGTTTAATCAGTAAGTTCATTGATCACAGTTGACCTGGATTGGAAACATTTCCTCATTCAGAGTTCTTAACTTCCACAAATTAGGTTTCAAAAAAAAAAAAAAACTTCCACAAATTCGAATTTAATTTCATGCAAAATATAAATCCAGCAAGAATTAATTGACTATCATGTATAAAAAATTATCTGTGAAGGAATTATATTAAAAAATTAGAATTTTTCACAGATAAAAACGAAAATATGAATCGTAGTTATAAACTTATAATGCTGCTAAAATAACTTTTTAATATTTTTATTTATAATTAACAATGATGTATAACGAGTATATATTTGATGTTTTTAATGATGTCACTTAAGATTTATGAATTTGAAAACTTTATTACTAGTTCAAAATATGTTTCTGTTGTCAGTGGTGAATCCAGAAATATTTTTTATCAAGGTCAATATAAATAAATATAAAAAAAAGTACCCGACGACCTTTCATATTTTGAAAACTTTTTATGATGGTCTTCTTTATCATAGTCTCAAACATATTTTTCTCGATAAAACAAACTAAACAATCATTCAAAAACTGGTCTCCATTTCGGTTGGGACGATCTGTCTTGACGATCTTCATTGCTGAAAAATATCTCTCGATGGTTGCTGTAGCAACTGGCAAAATCATAATCAATTTCAAAAGCCTATAAACCAAAGGATGTGACATATGTTTTTGTGTTTCCACCAACATACGAACAAGTTCTCCAAGATCCTTTAGATGAGAAAACCTTTCATCTCTTCGAATATTGTTAATGTAAATATTCAAGTGTTGTTCGAGAGATACATATTCTCCATGACTAAAATCATCTGGATAGAATTTAGATAATCTCATCAACTTTGAGTGGTCAAATTGAGCAAATGAATCAATAGGAGATAATGAAGCAGCACAAATAAGCAATTCAGTGTTAACCTCATTAAAGCGATCATCGCCAAACTCCCCAAGCTCTGAATCTAAAACAACATATAAGCGATCGATTTTGTATTGATGCAAATTTGTTACTTTAGATTTTGTTCTTGGTTTCTTTGAGGCAACAAAATCTTTCTCCATATCCAACATTTCAATATCATGTTTGTCACAAAAGGAAGAAATTTTAATCATCAGAATTCCATCCATCATCTCTAAACTCCTGCAGTTGTCTTTTGGTTGATTTCACCAATGACATAGCATTCAAAATGTCTTGATCTCTTTTTTGCAGAGCCGTTGACAAGTTATCTATAAGTCCTAGAAGATGTACCATCATGTGCAAATAAAACACAAAGTCAAAACTATAGAAGTACTCGAGTAAATCATGTTCTTGACGTAATTTCGAGTCTTCCAAGCCTTCATTTTCAATATACCCAAGCACATCGACAATAGGAGAAAACAACTCAACCAAACGCAAGAGAGTTTTATAGTGAGAACCCCAACGCATATTCAGTGGTCGTTGAAGAGAAACCTCTTGATTTAGTCCTTTTCAAGTACTGATTTCCCCATCATTGATTGCTTTTTCAATCTCCACTCTATTCCTCTCTCGGATCATTTTTTTTTTTTTTTGCATGAACCTCCTACAACACTCATCAGCAAAGATATCTTATCAAAGAAATCCTCAAAATCAAAATTCTTTTTTGCAACTGCAACGGCAACCAATTGTAGCTGATGAGCAAAAGAATGGACATAATACGCGAAAGCATTTTCATTCAGAACTAATGACTTTGGCCCATTGAACTGACCCTTCATATTACTTGCTCCATCATAACCTTGTCGTCTCACCCTTTTGATGCTCAATCCATATTTAGCAAACAAAAAATCAATAGCAGATTTTAGAGTTGTAGAAGATATCTCATTTACATGAACAATATTGATGAATCTCTCTTTGACTATCCCGCTTTTATCGACAAATCTAAACACCACCGCCATTTGTTCTTTAAATGAAACATCAGCAGGTTCATCCACCCACAAACCAAAAACATCATCACCAATTTCTTCAATAATTGATTTGACTACTTCTGCAAAACAATTAGCAATGTCTTTCTGAATTGTTGAAGACGTCATCTGATTGTTTCCATGTGCATTCTCTATAACTTTACTCACAACTTCGTTTTGATCAGCCATGTATTTTAAGAGCTCCACAAAGTTTCCTATATTAGAAGATTCTCCTGCCTCATCATGACCACGAAAAGATAATCCTTGGTGCAACAAAAATCTAGAAGCATCAATTAAAGCATTTAACCGAATTTTATATTCATTCTTCATAATGTCATCTTGTTTATGCAAAGCATGCTTGACAGACTGGTCTTGTTTCATCAAGTTCTCACACTTCATGGATGCATTGTTGTGAAAGCTATTAACACCTCCAAGAAAATGATTTTCGAAACCTATTCCAACCAAAGAATCCTTACGAGATAAATACATCATTTTTTACATTATTATCAGCAGTATCTTGAAACAAGTAACAAAACAAGCAAAAAACTGTTTTTTTCTTCACACTATACTCTAACCAGTCATAGTGCTGCTCAAACCAATCAGGATTGAACCGTTTCAATGTCTTTCCAATCATCTTTTGCTCAAACTTATGACCACGAGGTTGGCAAAGACCTCTAATCAAGTATTTGCGAATTACCTCATCTCTTTGTTTTGGATGACAATCTACTATTTTTTCTGATCTGCAGGATCCAATGGTAGATTATCCAAATCACTACTAGATGACTCCAGTGAAGATGAAACTTTTCTTTTGAAAAATCTTTCCATTACTTTGTCTAAAATAAAAATAAAGCAAAAAAAGAACAAAATCACATTTGTTATTATAAAATATTCATGAACAAAATCAAGCAAAAGTCTTAATATAATGAGAAAATTACTGAAATAGCATAGAAAAGTTGTTATATTACTAGAATAGCATACATCTTTTGGAAATTACTCAAAAGTTTTGAAAGCCTAGTAAATTACAATAAACACCCTTGGTTATTTTTTTTTTAATTGAGGTTATTTATAATTAAAAAATGATTAACTAATCCACGTCACTAATCACTGTTCCATGTCACTAATTAGGTTAACCGTCTTAACAAGTCAGAGAAGGAAACTCAAAGGACAAAAAATTAAAAACTTCGTGTGTTGTCGTAGAAACTTGTACTGTTTTCTCTCTAGTCGATTTCTGAGAAACATTCACCGCCGTTGTCGTCGAAACGTCTGCTCTGCATTTTCACAGTCGGATTTTAGTCGAAGGTGAGTATAAACAGAGGAGTGGGGATTCTTCATCTTCCTTCGTTTTATTTTGAGTTTTCAGATTTATTTTGAGTATAATCTGAGGAATCGAAGGTGTTTGTCGCTTGTTAACGGTATTGTGGCTGATTTATTATTCTGTGGCGGCTTGTTTATCGTTGCTAGTGGCTGTTTAAGTTATTTATTGCGGCTGATTTATTGTTATGCTATGGCTGATTTGTGCTGTGTTGCGGCTGATTTACATGTGCAATGCTATTGTGGCTGAGTTTGTGTTATGTTAAATCAAACATAACACAAACTCGTTTATTTGTTTGTTGTGGCTGAGTTTGTGTTTGGTTACGGCTGGTTTATTTGTTAGTTGTGGCTGAGTGTGATTTTTGTTGCGGCTGATTTATCATTAATATTTTATGTCTTTTATGTTCAGATGTCTGAATATCATGCAATTCCTGAAGATGAAGGAATTCCTGAAGATCAAGCAAGGGATTACCCTCCAAGACTATGCGCTGAAGGGGCTTCTAAGCTGGAAAATAAAAAAATTAATCACAATGTCCATTTGGGAGAGTTCCCTAGAGTCAGAGACGCAATAGGACATGATGTGTGGGAACACATCAAGCAGTTTCCTGTTGGAGTAGTTGCTAAGCTAGCTGATAGCCAATTGGTGTGGTATGGGAAGACTGTACACTATCTACTATGTAGACAGTTACGAGTACATGACAAGGAGATCTGGTCTCTCGTTGTTGATCAACCTATCAGGTTTAGCTTAATCGAATTTGGTGCGCTCACGGGTCTAAACACAGATCCACTGCCAACAGAAAGTTTTGAACCTGAGCAATACGAAACTTTCTGGGAGGAGTTGAAGGTGCCGCTTGGGGTAGGACCCAAGTTAGATGAACTGAGGGCAGCATTAGATGGCTGTCGAGGCTGAAGTTTTGAAAAGAGGAAATGGTTAGGGCTATTGCTTCTTCAAGCCATGGGACTTTATGGCTTGCATCATAATTCTAGAATACCCTTTGAAAGTGCAAAAAGAGTATTCGAGGATGAAGCCTTGAGGACTTATCCGTGGGGTCGGACTGCATTCCAAGTTCTGGTTGGTTCAGTTAAGATGTTGAATCCAGAAGGAAAGTCGTACACCATTAGCGGCATGAAGGACGTGTTGCTGGTTTGGGCATATGAATCTGTGACCTGCTTCGGAGAGCGGTTTGGAAGAGTAGTCAATGAGAACGAAATTCCTCTTTTGCGATGGGGTGGAACCCGTACACGTAAAAGTCTTACTACAGCCATAGCTGAGGAGATCAGAGACCATGGTAAGGTAAGAAGGTTGACTTGGCTGAGTTATGGATCTTTTTATTCTGTCTGACTTATGTGTTACTTGATGGCTGAGTTATAAATCATTTGATGTCTGACTTATAAGTTACTTGATGGCTGAGTTATGAATCATTTGATGTCTGACTTATGAGTTTATATGGCTGATTTACTATGCAGGTGCGTGTGAAGAAAATGGTCATGAAGGAGGCTGTAGAAGAGCTGTTTCCGCAGTGGGCGAGTGAAGAAAATGACCCAGAAGTTGTAAATCTGGTAACAGACATACATGCGGGTAGGTTTGTTAGAGGTTTTTGGGATGTGAAGAGCGATGGGAAGAAGAAAAAAATGAAGGCTGCAGTTTCGTTAGATTCTGATCAACCCCCCGCCAAAAAACAGAAGAAAGCTACGAAAAAACAGGAAGTAAGCAACAGTGAGATTGTGTTGCAGCATAGTAGCTACAAGGATATGGGGAAAGAGACGGATTTGACGACGGTAGTCAATGTCCTGGAAAACCTTGTCAGAAGATTTGACAAGTTTGACAACTTTGGTAGTAGAATAGACAGTGTTGAGGCGCAGTTAAACGCGTATAACACAAAATTTGGAGAGTTGTCAGATTTGAAGAAGATGATTGGTGATACAGTCCGAGATGCTGTGGAAGAAAGAGTTGCATCTATTGAGAATGATCGGATGCAAATGAGAGAGCGTCTGAATGCTCTCGAGGCACGGAACAGTACTCAAAAGGATGATAACCAATCAAAAGTGAACAACTTCCCGCAGAAATCCGTTAACAGTCCAAAGGTACGTTACAGTTGAGTTATGTTTATTTTTGACGACTGAGTTATCCTTATTATCCTTATTATTCGACGACTGAGTTGTGTTTATATGTTAATACAGCCGCAGAAGGACGAGTTTAAAAGTCCTGAACCGGATAAAAGTCCTGAACCAGTCAACAGGCCCCTGCATAATGTACGTTACAGTTGATTTATGTTTATTTTTGACGGCTGAGTTATGGTTACATTTGATGGCTGAGTTATAACCTATATTTGACGACTGATTTGTTACCTATTTGACGGCTGAGTTATAGTTACATAACGACAGATTTATTCTTTTTATTATGGCTGAGTTATGTTTATATGTTAATACAGCTTAAAAGTATTGAACCAGTTCGTAAGACCAAATTGAAATTGGCTGAGGAGTTTGGTAATGACGAAGAAGAAACAGTTGATTTCGTTACTGTTTCTCCTGCTAAGAAATTGGTTGAGGCAAAAAAGCAGGAGGCTGAGGTTAAAAAGCAGAAGGAGGCCGATGCTTTAAAAAAGAAGGAGGCCGCTGCTTTAAAGAGGAAGGAGGCCGCTGATTTAAAGAAGGCGGCCGCTGCTTTAAAGAAGAAGGAGGCCGATGCTTTAAAGAAGGAGGCCGATGCTTTAAAAAAGGAGGGGCAAGTAAGAAGGAGGACAGCGAGGAATCGTAAAGGCAACGACGATCCGAAACCTCCGGAAGTGACTATCCCAGCAAAGAAGAAACAGATTTTAAACGACGACAGTGAGATTGTGGATGTCACCAGCCAAGTTGTCGCAAAATATAATGAAGTGCTGCCGGAGTCTGATGAGGAGGAAGAGGACAGGATTAGGTCGGAGAGAATTAAGGCTTATCGGGAGTCAAGGGTGAAATTATCTCCTGATGGGTCTTCAGGGAGGCTAGAAAAGGATCCTCAAGCACGAGTTTTTCCTTATATTGGAGACAATAGAATGACGTGCATGAGGAAAAATTATGAACCTTCACCGGCGATCTATGATCCTGTCGCACCTGCTGATCCGGTTAAAGTGGCTAAACTTTTGGATCACCTAAAGCCATTCGAGTATGACCCTTTAGAGCATATGTTAATACGGCTATTAGCAATATTTGCCTAAACTAACTAGTGTTTAATTGTTTTAGGGATGTTCCATTTACAAAGGGTACAGACGAGATCGAGTTCTACAGAGTTCTCATGTCTGAGAGAAAGTATTGGCCAAGGATAGATTATGGATGGCTGTTTGATGATGTAAGTATTCTGTTGCGGCTGAGTTATATATACGTAATGTCTGAGTTATTAATTATATGTTTGTGTTATGTAGGCTTAAGTATGCTTTATGTCTGAGTTATAGATTATATGGGGCTGAGTTAAATATACGTAATGTCTGAGTTATTTATTATATGTCTGAGTTATGTAGGCTTAAGTATGCTTTATGTCTGAGTTATAGATTATATGGGGCTTAGTTAAATATACGTAATGTCTGAGTTATTTATTATATGTCTGAGTTATGTAGGCTTAAGTATGCTTTATGTCTGAGTTATACTGAGTTAAGTATAATTTTTCTTTGTACAGCATATTTCTGCGTATATGAGAATCCTCATCAAAAAATCCATGCTAGATCCCTCCCCATTCTACTCCAAGCAAATTGGATTTATGGACATTTGGTTTACTGCAGTATGGTGTATGGATTACATACAGTTCAAGATCAAACCAAAGACGTTTAAGTTCACAGCTGGGTATGGGGATTTAGTAAACGGCAAAACTCCTAATGACTTGCAAACAAACAAGAAGTGGTTAGAAGATGTGGATCACTTGTACGGAGTTCTACAAACTGGAGGAGATCATTGGGTGGCATATCACGTAGACCTTGTTAATGAGAAGATCGACGTTTACGATCCCATCATTGGACAGGTGACACACGAAAGTGAAAAGAAAATCCGTGATTCCTTTAGGCCGTTTTCGCACATGATCCCATTTATGATTAACGAATTAGTTCCTGCCAAACTCCGAAAACCTAGAGTGAAGCAGTTTTCGTTCCGAAGGAAGAGCGGCAGATACATCCCACAAAATGTCCAAATTGGCGACTGTGGGGTGTATGCATTGAAGTTTGTCGAGTGTCTAGCGCTTGGCACTACTTTCCATGGGATAAATGATGCGAATATTCAGGGTTTACGGGTGAAGATGGCATCAGAGATCTTAGATGAAGGAACTTATAATGTGTTAGGGCAGTTCAAATAGGGGTTTTGTGAAACACTAAAACACTAAAGAGATTGTATTGTATTTTATTGATTTAAAAAAAAATTAATAGCAACTCTTCGGTTACTGAGTAAAGGCTGGCTGACTTATGTGTTAGTCAGCGTTTACTCTCCTTAATAGCGACTGACTGAAGCGGCTGACTTAAGAGTGACGAATTTATGTTTCGGCTGAGTTATATAATGCTTTGTGCAAAATAAGCGGCTAACTTAAGAGTGACGAATTCATGTTTCGGCTGAGTTATGACTTAAGAGTGACGAATTCACGTTTCGGCTGATAATATAGGAAGCGTCTCGAGAGTATTAATTAATTTTAATATAATTACGTATTCAGAAAACCCTAGGTTAGCAACCAATGGGGCTCCTCACTTTCTCTTCTCTTGCGAAATAAAAACTTAAAATCTCAATCAATCACCTATAATGGCCTCTCCGTCACGATCCCCAAATTTGCAACCGGATTCTTCCTCTGCTACCTCTGAAACTCGGTTCCCTAGACTCGAGAGGGTTGGATATATCATTAACTTCGACGTAGATCCATGTAAGTCTCCTCGACTTCCCCTGTTCAAGATCTTCATGGTTCTGATTTACTTCTCAGTGTCTGACCCCTTTTCTCTTTCCCTTTCTGTACGAACCAACAACAACCACTGAAGCCCCTCAGGAGATCGCTGAGTACACGATAATGGGAGGAAATCTCTTGTAAGTTCCATTAACCAACCCTGTTTCTCGCCATTACAAACTTACATACTTCTAACTGCATACATGTCAATTCAAATACCAATCTCAAATTTTGCAGCACTAATCTGAAATCTGTTTCTCTATTGCGAGATGACCAATCGACAGGGCCATCGACAACTATGCCCGAAAGATGTCACGAAACGGAGAAAATTTTTTGTCGTATGAAGCAATTCTCGAAAGAGTTTTCAGGTAAACTCTTAGTCAACATGTGTATTGTATTGAATGTCGAATTCTGTCATTATGTGTATTCAGCATCTACGAAATGTCGAATTCTTTGCAAGTCAAATTTTCGTTGTTTTCAACCTGGTGAAATTAATATTGTCAAACTGTGAAATTAATACTGTTTTTTGGTTTGTTTCTCGTTGTGCAGGTACTACCAGAAGTTTCTCGCTCAAAGGAACAGAGATCGGTTCGAAGAGGAGACACCGAAAGTTGGAGATGAAGGCGAATCATCTCGCCGGAGTCCAAGTCAACCACCAAATCCGAAGAAACACAGAGCCGATACCTCGCCGTAGCAAATCGGCACGCCAATTCGACTTCTATCTCAAGCTTTCTGTAAAAGATTGAACTTTTTTAGTTTTGTATGAGAAGTCTGCTATTATATCTTATGTTTTGTATGATAAGTCTGCAACTATATCTCCAAACTGAAGACTTCCCTATCTCGTCTACGAAATTATACACATACACTTTGTTCTTAAACCCTAAACCCTAAACCATAATTACTAGAGGTATAGCAAAAGATACACATTGTTCTTACAAAACCTTAAACCCTAAACCCTAAAACCCTAAACCCTAAACCTTAATTCGTAGAGGTTTAGCAAAACATACACATTATTCTCACAAAACTCTAAACGAAACCCTAAACCTTAATTCGTAGATCTATAGCAAAAGATAGACATTGTTTTTACAAAACCTTAAACCCTAAACCCTAAACCATAATTCCTAGAGGTATAGCAAAACATACACATTGTTCTCACAAAACCCTAAACCCTAAACCCTAAACAAAACCCTAAACCCTAAACCATAATTACTAGAGGTATAGTAAAAGATACACATTGTTCTTACAAAACCTTAAACCCTTAAACCCTAAACCCTAAACCTTAATTCGTAGAGGTTTAGCAAAACATACACATTATTCTCACAAAACTCTAAACGAAACCCTAAACCCTAAACCATAATTACTAGAGGTATAGCAAAAGATACACATTGTTCTTACAAACCCTTAAACCCTAAACCCTAAACCTTAATTCGTAGAGGTTTAGCAAAACATACACATTATTCTCACAAAACTCTAAACGAAACCCTAAACCTTAATTCGTAGATCTATAGCAAAAGATAGAGATTGTTTTTACAAAACCTTAAACCCTAAACACTAAACCTTAATTCCTAGAGGTATAGCAAAACATACACATTGTTCTCACAAAACCCTAAACCCTAAACCCTAAACCCTAAACCCTAATATAATCATATAAATAATAAATCATCTATTCTCTATTATATAAATATGGCGTGTGAATATATGTACATAATCATTACGCACGCGTTTGGTAGTGTTGATACGCTAAGCATATTAAACTTTTCTATGCTATTTGAGTAATTTTCTCTTTTTTTATAATATTTTGGCAACTACGCAGTAACCCAACAGTTTTCGGTATTTTCTATAAATACCAAGTGAACACTCAGTAACCGAACATTCGTTTTTATTAACTTTGAACTTTGAACTTGTTTTCTCCTTTTGCAATCTCAAATACAAGTTAGTTTTTCGTTGTTCTCCTAGTATATGTAATTCACGTTTTTGCAACTTGATTTGTTTATATGTTTAGAAGCTATATTAACATCCTATTTTCGATATACATGCAGCATCAATGGCAGAATCGAAGAAGATGATGAAGCGTCCAATGGAGGATGACCATCGACGAAATGCTATTAATACAAACGTTGAATTGCATGATGCTTTTGTGGAAGTTATGTTTATTTCTGCGAAAATGGATTTGCTTGAAGAATTTATCGGGAAGAAAAAGGTTGACTTCCTTGCTGAGTTGGACAAACTTGCAGCAGAACTCGTTGAAGCCAAAGAAAAGATGTATAACGCCAGCGTTGAAGAACTTGATTGGATGAAGTTTCATGAAAAATAGGGATATATGTTTATCTAATGCTTATTCTTTAGTAGTCTTATGTTTATGTTTATGTTTATCTAACTTTATCAAATGCTTATGTTTTAGCAGTCACCGTAATAACTCAGCCTAACATTTGATATAACTCAGCCGAAACTCAGCCTATAACTCAGCCTAACATTTGATATAACTCAGCCGAAACTCAACCTATAACTCAGCCTAACATTTGATATAACTCAGCCTAACTCTAAACCCAAATTTATGACATTCCCAAACCATGCCATAAGTCAGCCATTAGGTTCATATAAGTCAGCCGAAACGTACTAAAAAATCTCACGACGTTTCGTATTTTCGGCGGGGAAAAAAAAAATTAACCAAAATTTATTCAATTTTATCTCGCGACGTTTCATATTTCTATATATCTTATATATATACCTTCTCGTAAACCTTGCCTCCCCCTATCACATTATATCCTACACTGTTTTCTCTCTTCTCTGTAATCTATCTGTTTCATATTCATTTTCAACATGTCGGTTGTCCCACACTGTAGTTCCAAGTTATTCAGCAGTGTCGATGCCATATTATACTCTGCTGATCGGGATCACCTCCCCGTTCTAAACCCTGGTTTTGGTATTATTGATAAGACAACCATCACGTGGTTCAAATTTTTACACGAGCTCTCGAAGGCGATCCCGGAGATTCTTCGAGAAGGATGGGTTCATGAGTGGCCGACATACAGATTCATTCCAGATTATTTTAAGGAACGATGGTTTCTTAAACTCGCTGTAAGCCAACACTAATATCTTTCTTTCCCGATCATTTTATCAACAACAATAATATTTTTTTTTTTTTTTGGGTAGCGGAAATACAGATGGGAACCGAGACACACTTTGACGATTTGGACACATTTTAATCTGTTGGCTAGAACGTTATTTCGAACTCAAATGCGCACGTTAAGGAGGATATGGGCGCATGGTGGCGAGAAGCCGGATTGGATAAACACTATAGTTTGGACGAATCTGGTCGATATGTTTGAAGAGTTTGGCCCTGATAATTTTGGTTTTTGAATGTAATTTAGTTATGATACACTTTAGTTATTTGTGTTTCATCTCTTTAAACCAGCCGTATCTTTTGTGTGTTTGCATGAATAAATCAGCCGCATCTTTTGAGTTTTGGATGTATATATAAATCAGCCGTGTCGATGCTTTAAACTGACGAGTTATTTGCGTTTTGAAAATTTTTACCAATAAATCAGCCGCTTCTTTTCCACAAAGCAATCATAACTCACCCGAAACACAAATTCGTCAATATTAAGTCAGCCGCTTCTCTTGTAGACAGAAGGCTGAATTAATTGATTTACAAGTCCGAAATTACTATGGCTTCATTTATTATGCGATGGTCAAAAACGCATCAAAATTTACTTTTTTGGTTGATCAGTCAAGTCAGCATTTACTCAAAATATACGAACAATTGTTTATCTACTCAGTTACCGAAGAGTCGCTTTTGATATAACTCAGTCGAAACTCAGCCTATAACTCAGACTAACATTTGATACGTCAGCCGTGAAGTTAACCTTAAATTAAACATTTTTAAATTTAAATAATATATAATATATGATTTATTGTGGCGTCTGAATACGTAATCATAACCAAAATTAATACTCTCGAGATGCTAATCTGACGAGCTATATGGCGCTTCCTATATTATAGGTGTAATGATATCTCTTGGGAACTAGGAGTTAGAGCATGTACAACGAATAGAGACTTGATGAATCTCTAAAAAATAGTATTATATTCATTTTCATTATTTGTTTACATTTTAAATTAATAGAAAAACGTGGATCCAATAGAAAATGAACATATGTTCGTGGAGGGTATGGCTAAAACTGTTTCTCAAATGAGAAACTTCAATTCCCTTCTCTCTCCAACTTTTTATTATTATATACTTTTTTATTTGATGAGAATAACTCAGTCAGCCTTAACACGTTTACGTCACTAATAACTCAGTCATAATTATTCAGTAACCGAACAGTTTCAGTAACCCAACAGTTTTCCGTATTTTCTATAAATACCAAGTCTACACTCAGTAACCGAACATTCGTTTTTATTAACTTTGAACTTGTTTTCTCCTTTTGCAATCTCAATGGCAGAATCGAAGAAGATGATGAAGCGTCCAATGGAGGATGACGATGGAGCAAACGATGTTAAAAAGGCCAGAAGGGAAACCGAGGAGCATTACAAGTCGTTGCTCCTGTTGGTCAAGGAACAGATGAAAGCTAAATCTGAATTGCAAGATGTTATGATGGAAGTGACATCTATTAATGCAAAAATGGATTTGCTTGAAGAAATTATGGGGAAGGAAAAGTTTGACTTATTTGCTGAGTTGGATGAACTTGCTCATAAAATCGTTGAAGCCGAAGAAAAGATGGCCAAAGTCGAAGTTCCAGAAATTGATTGGATGAAGCTTGGTGCACAATATATGGCTGACTAAATGTTTATCTAATGCTAATGCTTATGTTTATGTAATGCTTATTACTCAAATTTTTATGTATTTTTAGAACTCTGATGTTTATGTATTTTTCGAACTCTAATATAGAATTTGTTTACTTTTTCATAACTCAGCCTAAACTTCATTTATAAGTCAGCCTAACCTTTGACATAACTCAGCCTAAAATTCGTTTATGACTCAGCCGTATGAGACCCTTTAGTTAGTTTGTAACTCAGCCGAACACTAAGTCAGCCGCTTCTTTTGCAACGCTGTCATAACTCAGCCGAAACACTAAGTCAGCCTTTACTCAAAATATACGAACAATTCATTTTTCTACTCAGTTACCGAACAGTTGCTTTTCCTAACTACTCAGTAACCGAAGAGTCGCTATTTTTCTTTTTTTTAATATATAAATACCATTTAAACACTCATCAACCAGCCATAAACCCTACTTGTTTATCTACTCAGTTACCGACCAGTTGTTTAGATTAAAGGCTGACTAACACATAAGTCAGCCTTTACCATCTGTTTAGATTTTCATAAACTTTATATCTCTAGAGAAATCCACTTTGTAATGGAAGTATTCCCTCTTACAGCCCTACCTGAAGAAATCCAAGCCTTAGTGGTCGAACGTGTGGCCGCTAACTCTGTTGCAGATCTATATAGATTGAGAGCAACATGCAGGTATATGAAGGAACTAACAGACCGGCCCGGAGTGTCCGCATCTATAGATGTGTTTACCTTCCCTTCGTACACACATATATCTAGCTTCGTGATGCAAGTTTCTACGCTAATGGAAACCCGAGTACACTGTTCTTAGAGGGTGTACAGAAGTTCTTCACGTTCGACCTCCAAGATGAAGGAATTGCTTTGATTAAGAGAGCAGCAGATGCAGGATTCGAGCGTGCTTTGTACACATATGCAATGACGCGCAAGGTATTTTGGAATACTGAGGAGTATTTATCTCTTTTCACAAGGGAATCTGTTCAGAGGATAGGCAAGATTGTTAGATCTCTATACTGGAGTTGGGGAACGTATCACACTGATGCGTTTCTAACGAAGAAGTATGAGTTCATGTCAACGGAAAAAACCTTGTTCTATAATTGCACATGTACTCCATTGATGGACCGAGATTGGGATCTTTGGTTCATTGAAGAAAGTAAGGATAACAACTTGTGTGACCGATGCTTTTGGATCAAAGAGTTAGGTCTTTTTTACCGTGATTTTAAGCCGATTATATATTGGCCGGATTGGCTTTGGATGTTGTAATATAAACTATTGTTTCCTCCTTTGTTTCTTTGTTTATGACTTCATGTTAAATATAATTCAGCCGTGTAGTAAATATAAGTCAGCCGTGTTGTATATATAAGTCAGCCGTATTTTAAATATAATTCAGCCACTTATGTTTATGTAATAAGTTAGTCTAAACTTCGTTTATGACTAAGGCTAACCTGTAACATAACTCAGCCTAAACTTCGTTTTTAACTCAGCCTAACCTTTAACATAACTCAGTCTAACTTTTGACACGCATGAGATAAGTCAGCCGTTTTTAAAATATAAGTCAGACGTTTAGTTTCTATAAGTTTAGCCGTGTATTTAAAATAAGTTTGCCGCGTAGTTAGTACGTAATCATATTACGCACGCGTTTAGTATTCTCAAGACGCTATACTGACAGTTATATGGCTCCCTATACTAGGAGTAATGATTAATCTTTTGAGAACTCTAATCTTTTTTAAATATTCCACTAAAAAACTTAAATGTCTTGTCGTTAGTTTTCAATGTTTTTGAACACAACTTACAATGTTTAGTCAACTAACATTTATTAGTGTAATCTTTCTGTAATCTTTCTGTATGAACCATGTAAATAACAGGAGGATTACGAACAGCACTCATAAACTTAGGGTTTTCTTATCTTTGAAACTCCTTTTCCAACTTCCATAATGGCGGATCAACTATGTAAATCTCCTACAAACTCACATTTTATTCAACCTCTTCTTCCCGGCTTCTACTCCCACCTCGTATGTAATCTCCCTTCTTCCCTCCATCTCTCTCTCTCTCTCTCTATATAGATATATATATATATATATATATATATATATATATCTCAATGTCTTGGTTGCAGAGCATTCCGGAAAAGTTCTTCTCGAAATACATAGAAGGAAGAAACGAAAAAAATATGATGGAGCTTAAGTCGGACGCGTCTGAAAAAACATGGAAGGTGAAGATGGAAGGTCGGAGACTAACCTTTGGATGGAAAGAGTTCGCATTTGCACATGATTTCCGAGTCGGAGACTTCGTCATTTTCAGACACGAAGGAGAATTTTTGTTCCACGTCACTGGTCTTGGACCTAATTGCTGTGAGATTCAATATGTGCAGTCTAGCAACAACGTCGATGATGATGATGATGTGGAGGGGGAGGAGGAGGAGGAGGAGGACAAAGAGAAGAAGAGAGAAACCGGTGAGAGTAGTCAAAGTGACAACCGATTTGTGACAATAACTGTCACACCAGCTAGTCTCAAAGATTCTAGACTTGTAAGTTTAAGTAAACTCTCTTGAAGGAATTTTGTTATTCAATTTTTGTCGTTATTGATGCTTTGTCAAGAGCTTATTGTCTCTTTCTTATGCAGCATATTCCACTGAGCTTCACTAGGGCTCACCAGATGGAAAAAGCAGGAGGGAAGGAGATTACTTTTTTGGACCAGCATGGAGTAGAGTGGCCAGTGTATCTATGCGTGTCAGACATACGGATGAGGTTGCGCTTTGGTTCAGGGATTAGAGAATTCTTCAAGGCTATTGGTGTTAAGGCGTACGAATCTTTTGTGTTGAAGTTGGTTTGGGAAGACAAAGCATCTCCTCCTATGCTCAAGTTATGGAACTTTGTGTGTTTTTTTTTTTGGGTGAAACTATATTGCTTGTTTTTTTTTCTTTTGGATGAAACTAAAGCTTTTTTTTCTTCAGCCGTATAAAGTATTAAAAGTGCCATACCCTAAACTCGAGATAAATAATTTTGAGGTATAGGTTCTCTTTCAATATATAAGTCATATTGAACGTGCCTTAAGTCGGCCATTAGGTGCATATAAGTCAGCCGGTTTATCTCGCGACGATTCGTATTTCGACGGGAAAAAAAATATATTTATTTATTCAATTTTATCTCGCGACGTTAAGTGCATATAAGTCAGCCGAAACGTGTAATTTATCTCGCGTAGATTCGTATTTCGGCGGGAAAAAAAAACATTACTTATTCGATTTTAACATGCGATGTTTCGTATTCTCGAGATGCTATACTGACATATATATGGCTCCATATACTAGGAGTAATGATTAATCTTTTGGGAACTCTAATTTCTTTTGGGAACTCTAATTTTTTTTTTAAATATTACGCGTTTGGACGAGTTACCATCTTCGTCTTCTTAAATTTCGAAAGAAAATGTCTTCCTCATCTAACCCAATCTCATTGTCGTTTATTGACAATCAGCTGTATTGTAATCATAAGTGAGTCATTTATTGACAATAATTCAATCTTTACGGCTGATTTATCGCATTAACAAAAATACAAATCCATACATATCCAAACAACATTTTAAATCGGACAAGTTTTTGCATTATGCCCAGGCTGTTTACAACGAGAACATGCGTGTCGTTTCCTATGACGTTTGTTCTCAAGGGCAACTTCTAAAGCAGATTTCATCCTACTTTTCTTAGGCCTTCCTGGTTGTTGACGAACAAGCGGGGGCAAGCACGGTTGGTTAGCAACGTTAATTGGAACTTGGAGCGCTGAATCTATGGGCATGATCGACTCAGCGTATGCGTTTACCAAATAACTGCTGTAGTAGTAAGGACTGCACAAGGATATAAGACAAATTTTCCTGTCCTCGGCAGCTGCGATTGCATGCACGCATGGTAATTTCTCGTGTTCAAAACGCCGACATGTGCATTTTCTTGTTTCCAAATTCACAATATGCAAAGACGATCCATATGTAACTTCCGTGTGATAAGGATCAATCCTTTGTACCGTCATAAGTCTGGCGGCAATGACACGGCCCTATTTATAATACATAAAAAATTATTAAAACATTACGGCTGGGTTATGGACCAATAACGACTGACTTATGAACTACAATGGCTGACTTATCATAAAGGCTGGATTATGGAACAATAACGACTGACTTATGAACTGCAATGGCTGACTTACATGTAGTAGTTTCTCGACACCACGCGAAAGCGTGGTTGGCTGCGATTTCGCATCCTCTCTCCGTTCTTCAAACCATCTGGTCATCATAACCCGTATCGATTCTAATAGTCGAACAATGTGAAGACTTCTAGCATTTGACAGTGCTCTATTCATTGATTCCGCTATGTTCGTAGTCATCAAACTGTACCTTTGGCCCGGGAAATGAACACGCGCCCACAGTCGGACATCAGCTCTTTGGAGGTAGTCATGAAGTTCAGGATTAATCGGTTCAATCTCCTCGAACCTTGTATTAAAGTCAGAAACCCTAAAACATTTTGCCGCTTTCTTCACCAGATGAAAGACATCTTTTCCCTTGTACTGTTGCAAAATGTTCTTATATAAATGGTAAGTGCAAATTCCACGAGAAGCCAACGGAAACACATTTCCAATTGCTTTTCCTATCGAATTATGCCTGTCCGAGATAATCGCAAGAGCCTCATCGTCAGGAATCAAAATTTTTAGTTGCGTAAAAAACCAATGCCATGAATCATCATTTTCAGTGTCAACCACACCGAAGGCTATTGGGAAAATCTGAAAGTTACCATCCTGAGCTAGTGCTGTGAGAAGTGTCCCTTTGTATTTACCGTTAAGAAACGTACCGTCGACAATGACAACTTTGCGCATGAAAGGAAACCCATTTATGCTCGCACCAAACGCAAGGAACACATACATGAATCTTCCAAATTCATCAATTTGAAGACGCGTAACCGTACCCGGATTTGCCCTTCTTATCATATATAGGTAAGGAGGCAAGTCTTCAAACCCACTCTCAGGAGTTCCCATATCGATTTCCCTTGCAAATTTTAGCGTCCTATGTGATTTCTAATACTCCATCTGTCCACACGGAAAACGTAAAGTACAAGTAAGTAAATCAGGTGTAATAAACAAATAAGTCAGCCGAAACGTACAAATAAATCAGCTGTAATATACAAATAAGTCAGCCAAAACGTACTAAAAAATCAGCTGAAATAGAAGTCAGTCGCAACGTACTAATAAATCAGCTATACTATACAAATAAGTCAGCTGCAACGTAATAGAAATTACATTTACACCAAAATGCTTATTGATAGTTATTCCAACACTCTTAGGTCGAACAGACGGACCAACGTCGCCGAGATACTCCCTGTACAACTGGCCTAAAATATCTGGTGTTGCTTGTCGAGATCGATTAGAACGCTCAGTTACAGAACATGTATGCTCTGAATCGTAAATACGAACATAAAATGTCGGTAATTCCCCTTGTGTAGAAGCACGAACTCTCCAGAGACATCCATCAACCCAACACTTAACAATGAGTGTGTCAAAATTGGATACGTCTACATCAAAATCAAATTGATCTCTCACCGTAAGAAGTTTCAGTCGTTTCTCCAAATCGGCTTTACTCTCGTATCGTTGCCCTACCGCGAGGTTTAGCGAAGACATCTCCAACCTTAGAACCTCTGGATTCCTTTCCGATCCGCTCACCGACATGTTGTGAGCTCTCTTTTTAGGCGGTAGGGTCGGTGAATCTTCGTCTTGTGTTGGAGACTCACCGTACGAACTGAAGTTATCATCTTCAGATGAAGCACCATCCGAGTCGTCGAACATATCAAATCGGCTTTCAAATTCATCATCTTCTTCGTCTTGTTCGCCTACTTCGGATTCTCCGCCTACTTCGTATTCTTCACCTTCCATTTTACTTGCGCAATCCATTTCTTCATCGTCGCATTTATCTTCGTATTTTGTTTCACCACCAGGACAATTATCATTACTGAAACCACCGTAACTGAATAACCTTTTCTTCTGCTCTCTCACTTCGTCATTCCGACTAATTTGGCTCTCCTTTTTCTCCGTAATCTCTACACAGAGACGTATCTGTTCGAATTTCCTTAGGCTTAGAAAACCTATCATCTGTCGAGTATTGGAGACGTAAACTGGTGGATTATCGTGCGCCATTGTTTTCAAAGTTTTATTCGAGAACATGTAGCTCAGCTGAATCTGATGGCTCGACTCGTTCAATCCGTAATCATCGAGTACAGACTTCACAAGTTCGTCGTGTGTTGTTTCTTCATTTAAATATAGAACTCTACACCCTCTACCGTCGGCGTTGAATACGTTTCTGTTTTTCTTAACCCAGTTACCGGAAACAATAATTACCGGATCCATAAGATCTCGAACAAAGATCAATGAAAAAAAAAATGTGGAAGAAGACGATTAAGTTTCTGGGTATCAGATGATAAAGAAGATAAATAGATGAAGAAGAAGAAGAAGACACATCGTCACAACATAAAACTCTAACAATGACATGGAAAATGACATGGAAAATAGGAGCTGATGACATGGAAAATCGGATTTGATGTCATTAATTTTTTGCTTATATGGCAAGTGAGCCACAAAATGAAAACGTAAATCAGCCTAACTAAATCAGTCATCAAATGAATATGTAAGTCAGTTGCTACGTGAATACTATTTCAGTAATAAAAACAACAAAAATCGGGTTCGAAAAGAGGCCATAAAAGGGCGTAGATCAGCTGTATCGTCCAATAAATCAGCCGTCAAATGAATGCTATTGTAGTAATTAATCTTTCGCTAATAAATCAGACGTAATATGGCCGGTTTACTATTAATCAAGCTAAACACGGCTGATTTACACTAATTATACTTAAATCAGCCGTAACAATCTTTCATAGGTCAGCCGTCCGTTTAGTAACACAGCCAGTCGATGATCATTCCGTCATCGTGAGAAACATATCTCAACCAGCCGATGTACAAATCAGCCGTCATATATGTACGTAAGTCAGCCATTAGCTCATAAATCAGGCAGATTTTTTTAAACTCAGCCATCACATAAATCTTAAGTCAGCCAGAAGATCTTAAATCAGCCACGTTTTGTAAGTCAGCCGTATCGTTTGGCTTATTTGTATATGTAAATCAGTCAATTTTTTTAAGTCAGCCACATCGTATATATAACTCAACCGTCAATACCGCCGTAATGCTTTACGGCTGAGTTCATTAATACACGTCAGCGATTTCCTATGTGGCGACGGATTTTATCTGACGTGGCACTCAAAAGTAATGGCATTCTTGTAATTAGGTTTTTTGTCATAATGTAATTACAAGGGCACGCTGGGCATTTAAAATAAATCAGTAATAAAAAAAAGTTTTGTATACTTCTAGTAATATTACCTAATTTATGTGTTGTTTAAGTTAAGTTCCCTAATATAGTATCTATGAAGAAATTACAAAATCACATTTTCTAAAATCTAAGAACATAAATCGAATAAAAAAGAATAGTAGAATTCCATTATTCTAATATTAGTTTATTACCTAACAAAGAAGTTGATTCCATTAACTATTCTATGTCGGCCGTCCAAACATATTAGTTTATTATATTCATCACATCTTCTTCACATCACGCCTAGATAATTAGCTAATTAAGTTTTATTGTGAGATTTAGTTAGTAAGAATTCAAGTGATAAGCAATAGCTCTCCGAGAGGCCATGATTTAAGTGAGAAGATGGGGATATCAAATAGTATGTTTCTATAGTGATGCAAAGGAGTTATATCAGATGATTAATAATCATAGGTGGAGCAAGATTCAACCATGGAAACATCATGAATTAGCATCGTATCTACGTGACTTCTACTCAATAATGGCCTCCAGTACGAGTTTCAGAGTTGAAGTTATTAAAAGGGATCAAAATATTGAAGCAGGCCAATTGGCTAAGGCTGCTAGAGCACGACTTCTCTCATATACTGTCTCTTGGTGCTAGCGTTGGATTGTGGTTCATGAATGTAAGAATCAGGTTGTAAAACTCTTGATAAAAGCTTAAATGAAATCAAATATTGCCGACTAAAAAAAAGTTAGAAAGAATTTGTTTTCAAAACTGGATAAAACTCGATTATGATTTACGAAACACTTAATTATGCAAACTAATTCAATTCAAATAATGAATTTCATAACAATCTTCAATTCGACAATCTAAAAATCATCGAAGAAACAAAAATGTAATCTAGACTTACTTGAATAGAGAGATGAAAGAGTAAACGGCTGAAAACGCACAAAAAGAAATTCTTAATCAAATATTAGGGTTAGATATAAAACTCGATTAGTTAAAGGAAAAGAGCTATAAAATGGGCTTAATTTTTGTTTATAGTTTAACAAAATAAAAAATAAAATTAGGTATTATCAAAGTGGATCACGTTTGGAATGGGCTTCAAATATTTTTGTGTATATGGTTCAAAACATAACCTAAACCACAAAAGGTAAATTGAAGAAAGGTCAAAAGATAAATTGGAAAATTTGCTAAATTGACTCAGTTTGAAATTGGTAATGTCCCAATAACTTTTATACACATATTTTTTTGTTCCAATAAATTTTGATATTTTTATAACCCAATTTTACCCTTCAATATTACTAAAAATTAATTTCTTAACATATTTTCGAAATTATAAAAAAAAAAAGATTATTCAAAAAAAAAATTAAAACTAAAGATCAAATTGAAAAAATAACCTTCTAAATATCAAATTCAAAAAAAAAAAACCAGAACCCTTCTCCGCCAATCTCTTTCTCTCTCGCGACCAACCCTTCTCTGCCAATCTCTTTCTCTGTCGCGACCACCATCGCCTTTTCTCGCAACCAACCCTTCTCCGCCAATCTCTTTCTCTGTCGCGACCACCATCGTCTCCGCCTCTCCCTCTCTCTCTCACGACCACCATCGTCTCCGCCTCTCCCTCTCTCTCTCGCGACCACCATCGTCTCCGCCTCTTCCTTTGGTAATTTCTCCAATCGATTTATCTATGTTTCAATGTAAGATGGAAACCGGTTGATTTGATTGTTTTGGTTGATTTGAGATGTAAGAAACATCGTCTATGCAATTGATTAGTACAAGTTAACTGGTATTGTCTTGATATGGAATCTCATGGTCTCTTGAAGCTAATATTGTGATCTTGTGCTTAGAAATACTGATAATGGTAACACATATTTACTTCTGCAAGGATCCTTAGCTGTTACTCTAGTGATATAAGCGTGAGAGACTTCGTGGTCTTCCATGGTTAAAAGTATGATTTCACTTTTCTTGAACTTCTTGTAACTTAAGGAATGAGATAGGCTGATTTTTAATACTGCTCACACTTTATCGATCCAATGTGTGACAATGTTGTTTTGAATATTGAATTAGACAGTGCAAGGGGCACTCCTTAGCCGATCCGGGTACTGAGGCTGAGGTACATAAGTGTTTACCGTAGAGATTCAGATTCAAAGAGACGGAAGGCAAGATTTACTTTGGGACTGCAAAAAAAATTTATTCTTACGACATAAAGCAAGGTAAATGGGAATGCTATAAAAGGGAGAGTGCTTTAATTCTGAAGTCCGAATGTGTGATTGAGCATGTATACTACTCATGTGGTCACGATAATATCTATGATCTCTTCACGTGCCAGTGGTATGACACAAAGGATCGAATTTGGAGAGAGGTTAAAGGGTTAGACTCACTACTAGACAAGACGAACGGTACCCCTGGTGTTAGTACAAGTAAATTAGTTAGTTGTGGTGGGAAACTCTTACTTATTTGGGACAAGCATACAAAGCGTTATCGCGATATGAAGAAGATTTGGTGCGCTGGAATCACGCTGGAAAAACGCAATAGAGGTGAGGTTTGGGGAAATTTGGAGTGGCTTGACGTTGTGCATATACCATCCGCAGTTGGTACCACCTCTCGCATTTTCTAGTTGTCTCCATTTGATTGACTTGTACCCAAGGTATGAATCAATTGGTAACTAAAAATCGAAAAAACTGATTTTTAGAAAGTAAATATCGAATACAATATTTTTTGGAAAGTAAATAATTAGTGGTCCTGGATTTAGGGGGTTAAAACTAACTTTTTTAGAATATCATTTCTACCATTTGGTAGAAGATAGAGAAAGCGATAGAAAAAAAGGGTAGAATATGTATTCTACGTATCGTAGAACACAGAGTTATTGGTAGAAATAGTATTCTGCGATTGGTAGTACCGAAGCAAATCGTGGAATGTGCAATCTGCGGTATATAGAACTTGAACAAACCGTAGAATACTTTCTTCTACCACTCGTAGATTTATACAAATTCGCAGAACACCTAATCTACTAGTAGATTTGACCATGGTAGATGGAAAAATAAATAATTTTCTGTCATGATTTAAAAAAATATATATATATAAAGATGAATCTATATGCCTTGTATATTACTCTTTTGTATTTACCTGATTTTATAAAATTATAAAAACCATTTATTTGTAATTTCGAAATTTAATCAAAAGGTAATTTAGGAAAAAGTTGATCAAAAAAGAACAAAAGTTATTGGGATATTTTCAATTTCAAACTGAATCAATTAGCAAATTTTCCTAAATTAAACCTAGTTCAACCCAATTAATTTGATGAAATAACAAAAGAAAAAAAAAAAAAGTAAGTCAATTGCCTCACCATTTATGTACGTGGCTTCGCCACTGTCTGTTGTCTTCTCTAAAATTTTCGACATTTGACCAAAACTTCACAAGGATTTTTACCACCTTTTATTTAAACACATCAACGCCAATTCAAATTGTCAAATGTAAAGTTTCCTTGTTGAATTGAAACTATAAAATTTCAAATGTTATTGTTTTTTCTTTTTCTTTTGTCAACTGTTATTGTTGTTTTACAACTCATGTGAATGGAACAACTCATGATAATGTGAATGTATTTGGTCATTATCAAGAAGATATAATGGAACACTCGTGCCCATATAACAGTAATGGGCTAATGAGCCATATTACTTGAAAAACGGTTTATGAGTCAGGCCATAGATATGCCCTTATTTCTCTTGTTCGTATCAATTTACAAGATTGATTGATAGATTCGACGGAGAAGTAAAATAAGGTTGTAAATAGAATACAGAAAGGCTACTTAAAATATGAACAGTTCGCCCTAGCCTCTTTTCTCCCACGCCCGCAAAACGAGGCTGTCGTCGCATCTCTATTCCTCCACGATGAATCGCTGTTTCAACTTCTACGTCGCCAGCTCTCCTCAGCAGAGCGAAACCTCCTTCCTCTGAAGCCAATATTGTGCGTTTCTCTCTCTGACGGTTTCTGAACTTTCCGGCGAGTGAAGAATTGTAGTGCTTTCATCGCTTCTCCTAACTCTGATGAAAAGAATCTCTCTCTCGATGGTCTGATATTGGGTTGAGCCACTAGACTTATCCCTGTATTCCTCGGCTCGACCAAATTTGACACTAGAGATGTTGATTGTGTTACCTCCGGACCCGTCGGTCCCTCCAGACCCGCCGGATCTCCAGACGCTTGCATCGTTGCCTTCCATCCCTCCTTCTCGAAGATCCTCATCGTGGGCTTGTGGAGGTCGAAACCAACTCAATTGAATTTGTCAAGGGTTTTTAAGGAAACGAGATCTCTGGAAAGAATTCACAAGAACAACTAAGAACAAAGACAAAAACACGAAAATAGCGTTAAGAAAACTTTATTGATTTCTTGCTAAAGTATTTGTGCGAAAAGTTGCGGATCCCCCTTTTGGGTGAGTACAATGAGCTATATATAGTGAAATATCCAAAATGGGCCAGCTAATAAAATGGGCTTGACCCATTAAGCAATAAATCTAATTTAGGCCCATTATTCCATTAAGCCCATTTTGCTTATGGGCTTAATGTCATTTTGGGCCAAGATTGACCTCGTCGTTATATCGATCTCACAGAGGCGAAATCTGACCCCAACAGTTAGCCCCCCAGCTTGGTAGTGTCGAGTTATGATGATGCCAAGGTAAAGGTTTATGGAGTCTGAGATCGATATGCTGGAACGTGAACTTGCAAGGCGTGGACGTTTTGTCATCGACCTCGGGAAGTTCTTGTTATTCCGCGTCGAGCAGATGTCTGCGTGTTTTCCTGGGCTTGTTTAGGAGACTGAGGAGGTTGATGGTCTTGTTGCGTTAATAGGCTTTAAGGCCTGCTGGAAAATTTCAAGAATTTTTCAAAAAACAAAGTGATTTTAGAAAATTCTCCAGATATAAATAAGTCTGCTTCCCTAGAGTTATTTTCCACCAAATCACTTTTCATCAGCAAAAGGTAAAAATCATCTCCTCTCTGCCTCTGTATTTTATTGTTATTTTTTTTGTAGGGTTTTTTTTTTTCTTCTTCTTCCGATCTGCCTTTTGCCGTCATCTCCTTCCTCCGGTCTCCTCTTCTGCCGTCATCATCTCCGCCCGTCGCCGTCGTCATCGCCATCGCCGTCTCATATCCAAGGTTCACGAGGAGGAGGATGTTCGACGGGCGACAACGTCTCCGCTACAAGGCCCCTGTCGCCGTCGGTTCGCGATGGTCCAGCGACACGATCGAGGTCCGTGGTCATCAACAGAAGTTTCGTGGTGGTGCTACGCAGTGGAGAGGAGAGAGAAACAAGAGCGCGTCAAGGAGAGAGAGAGGTGTGCAGCGACGGCGAGGAAAGAGAGAAATCGGCAGCAAGGAGAAAGGGAGATGTGCGGCGATGCTCGTTAATGGAGAGGCGACGGCGAGGTGCGGCAAGGCGAGATCGGCGGAGACAAACGGTGGATCGAGATCTGGCAAGTTGACTCAGTGAGTTGACTCACTGAGTTGACTCGGCTGAGTTGACGCACTGATTTGACTCGGCCATTTTTTTTTATTGCGACTCTATGGTTCAAGGACTTGGTAGCGAGGCTGACTTTGTGGAGCGAAATTGATTCGGAACGTTGATATTTGGTACAGCGGAGCGGTGAATTTAGGAGGATGGTTTCTGATTCCACGGACTCGCAGCTTGACAGTTCGAGCGACTTAGATGCATCCGAAGAGATGGTCGCTGATCCCTTCCTTCTCGGAAGGCGAATAGTTCTTTCGCCAGCATCCGACACTGGTAGTTTGTCAAGACCGGTCTACTCTGACGCTCTAGTCGCGGTTGATGAGGTTATTGATGAGATTGCTTTTCGTCCGGCTGCCAAGAAGTCGAGAGCAAAGCGGAGAGAAAACAATCCGCCTGGATCCACCATGTCAACTCAAAAATCTTTGGATTCCCTCAAAGCTTTCTTTGGTTTTCCCGACGGAGTCGAGCTAGTTGTTCTTTGCTAAGAGGCACGGGCAGATCATCCTCCAGAAGGTTACTTCACTCTGTATAAAGCATACTTTTAGGCGTGCTTCCTGTGGTTCCCGATCCCTGGCGCTATTTTTGACTTCTTATGGAGGACCAACCTTGTTGTTGCTCAGATCACGCCTAGCGGGATGCGCCACTTGGTCGGGATTATGGTACGCAACTATGAGTGTGGCTACGAAGTCGGAGTTGACCATCTGTTGAGTTTTCTGGAGGTTAGAAAAACTGGCGCCAAGGACAAACCCTTTTATTTTCTTAAGGGCAAACCGGATCTTCAAGTCGTCGGGGATTTTCCCAACATAGATCGTTTTAGGTCAGAAAAGTTTTTCTTTGTGAAAATCAATGAAGCATCTGTTGGTTGCGATCATCTGGACATGTTTCGAAAGAGATGGGGGGACTCGCGGTAGAAAATCCTGCCGCGCTTTTGTGTTTAGCTTACCATTCTTTGATGGTTTTTAAAGTCACCTTTTTTTTGCTTGCCTACATACGGAGGTTCGCGATTCTAACCATTTTCTCTTGTTGTTATTTTTGCAGCTTTGAATCGCATTGAGAGGTTGCCAAGTGACTTATTTGTTCTTCGCGATACACTTGCTGCTGAGAAGTGTAGCTGGAAGGAAGAATTTTCTTTACGAAGAGTTAGAGAAACTCGTGCTCGTCGTTTCGGAGTTACTTCCCAGATTTCCTTGCCAAAGATGTCGGACAACGTGAGGAAACCCTCCGCTCGTGAGAGGAGAGCAGCCGAGGCCAGAAGAGGATATAACGCGAGAGTGTCAATTCCAAGAGCAAGCAGTGCTGGAACCCTTGCACCCAGGCAGCGTCATCTAGCGTTGGAGCGAAATGATGTCGTCATCACTGATCGTCGATCTGAACCTTCGTATAGGCGTCATAATGATGCGCAGGGAAGGGATGATGATGCTGGGGCAAGTCGTAAGCGTTCCCGAGAAGACAGGGGCAAAGATATTGCTGGCGGAGAAGACCCAAGCAGATCAAGGCGCGCATCGACTCCTTGACGTGATCACGTGGCGTCGGACTCATCCTTTCCTTTCGGTTCGAAAAGATCTTTTAGCAGTGCCGATCTTTTAGCTCGCGGCATCGCATCTGTCCAAGATCATCTTCCCAGGCACTGAGTTTCCTCCTCCAGAACAAATGTCGAAGAAGAGTGCTTACTCAAACATGGCACTCGACTGCATGACGGTAAGACTTCGCTGCTACTCTTGTGGGATAACGATTTCTTTCTTTTTGATTTTCTAACTTGTGTTGCGTGATTCTTTCACTGTCTGGTAGTTCCTTTCTTCGCTTAATAAGGTCGCGATTGACTACGAGGTGACTGCTCGCTCACTGACTCATCAGCTTGCTAACGTTCAGAAGGCTTGTGACGATCACAAGAAGTAGAAAAGTGACGCGGAGGATCGCGTTGTTATTCTCGAAGCTGTTATGAAATAAATCGAGGATGGCGTCGCGAGATATATGGAACGTTTACAGAGTCTAAATCCGAGAAAAAGTGTCTTCAGAAGGAAGTCTCTGACCTTACCACCCGCTTAGATATTGCTGCCAAACTTCAAGATGCGGCTGTGCAACAAGCTGTTGACGAAGCGAAGAGCGAACTGGCGGCGAAGTATAAGGCGAGGATCGTCCGTGCTACGGAGAAGATTAGAGCGATCAATGGCGAACCAAGGATTGACATAATTGATCTTGCTGAAGTCCGGAGTAACATTGAGTTTGTAAAGTTGCTTCAGAGTGACAAGGCGCCCGATCTTTGCGAAGAGCTCGTTGAGCTTGAGAAGCAGGAGGTAGACCTATCACTCGCAGACGAGGTGTTTGCTAAGCATGTGCGCGAACTTGAATTAATCCTTAAGGATTCGCCGGTTATCGCGAATGATGATCGAGTTGAGGAGTTGGACGCTGATACCGTTGAAGAGGAGGCTGACTCGGATTCGAGTTCTTCTAATTCGTCAAGCGATGATTATTTGTCAAACTCTGTGGCAGCGATTCCTTCTGAGCAGGTCATCGAAATTGTTGACGATGTTGACGAGACTGCGCCTTAGTCGTTTTTTTGTTTCAACACTTTGTTGTACTTTTGATTTTAGACTTAATATTTGATTCAGCTTGGAGGGTGTTTATCCTTTTGTTCACCGTCATTTTTGGCTTGCATTATTTGAGATAGCAATTTGAGTTGGGATGATGGTTGTTCTGGTTTCGAGGCATGCTGTCGTTGAATTGTTCGTTTCCGAAATTCAACTATATTAGAGTTAGGACCAGCGATAGGTTAGCTGGGTTTTTTTATGAACTTTTTGGTTTACGGGCGCACCTCCGTCGACACACCCGCTCCGAGAATGAACACGTTATTGCAAAATGACCAACGATTAAGTTGTTGGGTTTTTGAGATGTGCATTTTGGTTTACAGATATGTTCTTGTGAACAAGTCCGCTCCAGCAATAAACACCAAATTTAGACCAGCGATTTGTTGTGTGCTGGGTTTCTGAGTTGAACATTCTGGTTTACGGATATGTTCTCGTGAACAAGTCCGCTCCACCAATAAATACCGAATTTGTTGTGTGCTGGGTTTAGAGCTAAGTATCTTGGTTTACGGACGAGTTCTTATTCACAAGTCCGCTCCAAAAATAACTTAGATTTTTGATGCGACCAGGAGCTCGTGTACTGAGTTTCGAGCTAAGTATTATGGTTTACGGACGAGTTCTTTTTTAACAAGTCCGCTCCAAAAATAACTTAGATGTCTGACTTGTGATACGACCAACGTTTCGTGTGTTAGGTTTTCCTCTGTGACTCCGAGTTTTGATTTACAGGCGAGTTCCAATAGACGAGCCTGCTCCAGGAAATGAGTACGTTTTGCGGGTAGGACCAATAATCAGATTATTGGTTTTCGGATGATCATTTTGGTTTACAGACGAGTTCTCATTGACAAGTCTGCTCCAAGCCGAACATGTATCACGTAGCGACCAACGTTTTTTTGTTGGGTTTAAGGTGAACATTTCGGATTACGCACATGTTTCTCTTTAAACATATCCGCTCGATAATGAACATATATGCGATAGAACCAATGATTTGTGAGTTGGGTTTTGAAAATGATTATTTCGGGTTACGGATATGTTCCCTTTCGAACATATCCGCTCGATAATGAATTTTTTTTTTTGTATAGCGCGATGTTAATCCTGCAAAGGATGTGTTTATCAGATCTGTAGTATTTAGATAGATTCGTCACTGTGGCCAGCAGCAACGAGAGTAAGTGTAAAACGTCTGATTGTAGTTAAGACGATATCTGATCTGTATAAGATGTGGTAAATATATGTCTATTTTTGTGAGACTTGAAGAATCCGTGAAGGATGTAGACGAGTTTAGTCGAAATCATGCTTTTGATTAATCATGAAAAGTAGTTACAAAAATTAGGAATATACGAGTATACGTACCCACTCCCCCTCTTTTAAAGAGGGAGGACAGCTGAACCCATCCGAAGATGAGCTGCCTACGTACCTTGTTTTATGCATCAAGTCGTCTCGTAGTTCATGTTGTGAATGTAAAGTATCCTAGTGAAAACCCAACTCACAAATCGACATTTTGCCGGGTTAATCTTCATGTTGTGTTGGCTGAGCTGCTAAAAACATTCCTCCAGGTGGGCTATGTGATCCTCCTCTCTTGATGACTTGACGAGCGTATCGGTGATGTACACCTCCATAGTTTTTCCGAGTTGATGAGCAAACATCTTGTTCACCAGACGCTGATAAGTAGCTCTGGCGTTCTTGAGGCCGAATGGCATCACCTTGTAGCAATATATTCTTTGGTCTGTGATAAACGCCGTTTTCTCGCGATCCTCAGTGTTCATGAAGATCTTATTGTATCCTGAGAATGCATCCATGAACGACATGAGTTTGTTGCCAGTGGTTGCTTCGACCAGATGATCGATGTGTGGTAAAGGAAAGCTGTCCTTAGGACAAACTTTGTTCAGGTCGGTGAAATCTACGCAAACACGCCACTTACAGTTTTTCTTTTTTACGACGACCGGATTTGCGAGCCAGTCGGGGTACTTGGCCTCCATTATCGATCCGACGCGCAGAAGTCTTTCCACTTCCTCATTTACTGCCTTTGCCCTCTCAGGTCCTAGCTTCCGTCGTTTCTGCTTGACGGGCTTGAAGGTTGGATCGACATGCAACTCATGGTTGGCGATGCCGATATCGATGCCGGGCATATCTTCAGTAGCCCAAGCAAAGGTATTGATGTTCTTTTTGAGGAAGGAAATAAGCCCAGTTTTGATTTGGTCGTCGAGTTTGGCGCTTATTTCCACGCATCGTTCTAGGTGATCGTTGCCAATGCAGACCAAGATGACGGGATCGCAAGTGGACACAGAGCCCTCCTTCCTGCGATCCTCGTCGATCTGTAATTGCTATAATAGGCGGGCTTGCTCCTTGAGTTGCTCGCGGTCTATCTTCATCTTTTTCGTTTTCCTTCTTTAGCAGGGTCGCCAACTAGATTGTTGAGTTTGTGCTCAGCGAGGAAGCATATGCGGGATTCTTTCTGGCTGCCCCAGATTGTTTCGATGCCTTCAGGAGTTGGGAATTTGACGCACAGATGGTAGGTTGACAGCACAGCTCGCATCGAATTGGTCCAGCGTGTTCCCAGGATCATGTTATAAATAGCCAGATTATCGGAGACGGAGAACTCAACGATTTTCGTAAGGTTGCCAGCTCGGACGGGCAGGTTGATGGTCCCCATTGTCATTGTGGTTTCGCCAGAGAATCCTGTATTTGGTTTAGGTGAGGAACGGATTCTGGAGAGGTCGATACTCATCCGTTGGAGGGTATCTCGGAAGATCACTTCAATGGAACTGCCTGTATCGATTAGTATGCGTGCCACGTCGCGATCATCGATGATAAGTTGTATGACGAGGGGGTCGCTAAGAGGTCGATCGATGCCTTCTGTTTTACGTTCTTCGAAGGTGATTATGTCGTTGGCGAATGTTGATGGTCTAGACCAATTTACGCTGATGTCAGCACATCGCTGGTATGCTTTAATCGCGGACACTGTGTCGGCACAGTGTCGAGATTCTCCCATGATGAAGTTAATTCGTTGGCGGACACCGTCGTGATCTTGATCATCGTTCCTTCTCCCCCTTTTTGGGGCCTCGTCATCGTTCTGGGCAGGACGTTCTGCATCTTCATCGAGTTCAAAGTCTTTGAGACTGATATCGCCTTTTAGTGTGTTGGCTGCTAGCTAACAGCTAGTTTTTGGCCTAGGACACGGCAGTTAGCAGTCAAATGTCCAAATATACGGTGGAGATCGCAGTATGCAGCTTCGTCGAAGTTGCTTTGACCTCTCACCCATGTGTTGCTCCAAGGACCTCGTCCGCGGCCTCGGCCTTGTCCTCGACCTCGACCGGCGCTCGTCGAGTTGACTTGAAAGTTGTGAGCTCCTTGGAATCCTCCTTCGTACTGGACAAAACCCGAACCTTGATTGGTTTTCTCTGTCGCTGGTGGGGTTTACGGCCAGGACGGGATTGTTGTCATATTTCGACTTTCCATGTTTCTGGGCCAATCTGCAGAACTCCTCTTCGCTCTTTGCGAATCCCGTTGCCCTATAGAGGGCATCCTGGATTGTTGATGGTGCATTGACATACATTTCCTTTCGAAAATCTGATTCGTACCATAATGCGTTTCTCAAGGCGTCCAGTGCAGATTTGTCGGTTACTCCTTCTATCTTGGACAGGACGATAAAGCTCCGAAGGGTCTCCTGTTGTCCCTGTGACATTGTCCAGAGGTCGGCATCAGAGGTTACACGCTCCATGAATATGCCATAATGCTTTAGGAAAGCGGCAGAGAGTTGTTCGAAACTGTCGATCGAATATCTTTCAAGTCTTGAGAACCATTGAAAAGCTGGTCCCTTGAGACTTTCGACGAACAAGAGACACTGATGGCAATCGCAAATGCCAGTAGATGTTCCTTTGGGTCGGCGTTTCCTTCGTAACTCGGGACTTTCACCCTTCCGTAATCAGATATGTTTGCTTCATCGATCCGCGCCGTGAAAGGAGTGGTATGGGCTTCCTTGAGAACTCAATCGATCTCAAGGGCCCTGCTAGATACTCGATGTATCTGCGATCGCATGTCCTTCATCATTGATGCGTTTCGTTCTATCGCTGCTTGCATCTTGGCCAACACCTCCTGTTGGGCTTTGATTAGCATTGCACGCTTATCGTCTTGTTGCGACTGCTCCACCGAGAAAACATTCTCTTCTTCTTCGTCGGCGAAGTCTCGGTCGCGTCCAAGTTGAGTGTTGCTTCGTCTGGATAGGGCACGCGTTCGAGGTTTGCGATGGTCTCCTGAGGCGTACTCATTGCCCTGGTTGTCGTCTAGGTTGATCACCGGGGGAGACTTGTCGGCGGTAGGGACGTCAGCAGTCGGGCTATGTTCAGCAGTAGAAAGGAAAGGGTGGATTGGTGGCAGTTCACGGATCCTCTGTTCGTCGGTTGGTGTCGAGAAGTTCAACGCCGCTGGGTCAAGGCGCCCAGTGGACTGTCGGGTTGGGACCGATCCTCCTCCTCGTGCTCGGCTCGCCGTGTTCAGGGCCCTCCGCTCATTGTCTGCGACTGCGTTCCGTGCGTCCTGCTCCGCCGACTTCTTCATCAGCATCTCCAGCATCGTTTGCATCCGGGTGAGGAACTCTGGCGTTGCCCCAGCGGCTTGGCTTGCTCCAGGGTTCTCGGCACCATCCTTCTCGGCGCCCGTATGGTCCGCGCTGGTCTTGTCGGCACTGTCGTTGTTGGCTCCAAGGTTGTCCGCATCGTTCTTGCTAGCGCCATTGCTCTCCGCCGCTGGGTCCTTGTCTCCTTGTCGATCTCCTCTGGGAATTTCGGATACGTCATCGGTGGTCATCTCTGCCAGATCTGTTGTCGGGTGATTCTTTTGTGTAAGAGAGTCTCAATTCCCCTTAAACGGCGCCAAATTGTGGAGGTCGAAACCAACTCAATTGAATTTGTCAAGGGTTTTTAAAGAAACGAGATCTCTGGAAAGAATTCACAAGAACAACTAAGAACAAAGACAAAACACGAAAATAGCGTTAAGAAAGCTTTATTGATTTGTTGCTAAAGTATTTGTGCGAAAAGTTGCGGATCCCCTTTTTGGGTGAGTACAATGAGCTATATATAGTGAAATATCCAAAATGGGCCAGCTAATAAAATGGGCTTGGCCCATTAAGCAATAAATCTAATTTAGGCCCATTATTCCATTAAACCCATTTTGCTTATGAGCTTAATGTCATTTTGGGCCTAGATTGACCTCGTCGCTATATCGATCTCACAGAGGTGAAATCTGACCCCAACAAGGCTCTGTTTATGAGAGCCCTTCATGCTACAGTCATCCGTCCGAGCTTTTTCGGCGAAGCTTGGTTCCCACACTCAACCGTCATCTCATCCAATCCCGTCGAAATGGGCCTAGCCCAGCTCTTCTTCCCATCTCCACCGGAATCGGTCTCTCTACTCCAAACGTATATTCCTGCGGTGATGAAGCCCTTTCGACGAGATATGTCTCTATGGGCCTGGCCCATTATCCTTACTTTGCTCTAGGGTCGTGTGTTGCTCTCCTATCCTCCAAAATATTTCAATCCATACTTGCTGCTAAGGCTGTCGAGTCCGCAGAGTTACTCCTGCAAAGTTGTACCACCTTTCTTGCCGATTTAGGCATGATGTTACAGAGCTCGTTAAAACTTTTGTCTTCCAAATCGAGCCTGGATAGACCAATATGCCTTCACTGTGCTTCATTTCATCACTTGTCGGGATTCATATCTCCACATATGAGAGGGTCAAAGTTTTCTGGATTCTCAAATCTTGTAATTTACGAGCTCGATATCATCTCTATTGAGAGAAGATCAAAGTTTTCGGGATTCTCAAATCATGTAATTTACTCCCGGTGGAAGAGTTCATTTCCACATTCTTCCATCTCTTTAAGACTAGTCCAAACTTTTTTTCTTTCTTGGAGAGTGGTCGAAGTCCCGAGCTCTATGCCGGGTTTTTCAAAGTCACACTGGAAAGTGACCAACCTGAGACTCTTCGGTTTTGCCGCGAAGACCCTCTTGACACATCCAAGGTATGCTTTGGATTCACTGTCCATCTTTTGCGATGATTAATCTACTTTATATTTTATTGCTTTTCAATTATATTGTAGTAACTTTGAAAAATGCTTAATTTCTTCCTTTTATACTTTGATCGTTTAAATAAATGAAGTAAACTTGTTAAAAAAAAAAAAAATAGAATACAGAGCTACTTTCATGTGAATTCATATTCATATATTGTATAGTTATTTTTTTTACCTCAATCAAAACCATAAACCACTACATACATGTCAATGTGACAAAAATGGACTATTAGATAAAATAAATAATGGGAATAAAACCATTAGAATGTAGTCATCATTAGACAAATAGGTAAGCAAAGTAGTCTTTGTCAAGTCAATAAGGGACTCCCCACTCATGGAACAAACTATTTTACGTGTTAGAAAATTAACACATCCACGATATGATATGTTATTTTGGAAAATTAAAGCCTCAATGGTTTTGCTTTTCTAAAAGTGAAATAGAGATCCTGTTTGCTCACGAACTCCTACGGATCCTTGTTTTTTTTTTTAATAACTCATGGTAAATTTTAGGTTAAAGAATCCATATTAATCTTTTTAGAAGATATAATCTATGGATAGATTTTTTTTCTAGGTGTGCAAATGAGCCAAAAGCAAAGGTCAATATTCATATGGATGTTTAGAACAAACTGACTTAGTTTTATGCAACAGGTGGATCGAACCTAAACCGTGTTGGCATCCCAGTTCCGTTTCCCTAACACCTGATGTGTACAATTAAATTGCGAATATTTAAGCATAAAATATTTCAACCGCCGCTGAATAATGTAAATGTTCCCATTGTGTAGACTGTGGTAATGTATCTTAGACCATTTCCAACCTAAAATTCTATATTTTACTCTAAAATGGAATAACTTTAAAATGGAGTTGTGTTTTATTCCGATCATATTCTATTTTGAAGTAAAAAAAGGAATAAAGAACAAAAAGGTGGAGTGATAAATGGGATTACTCTATATTTAGAGTAAACCTAATTTTTACTCCATTTTAAAACTATTTTAGAAATGGAATTAGAGAAAGTTGAAACAAATTTGATTTCAAACTCTATTTTAAAATGAGAAATGGAGTGGGGGGTGTAAATACTCTTAAGGTCACAAGTTTACCAAATATGAAAAGGCAAAAAAGAAAAAGGGAAGAAAACATATAAGTGTACCATAAATGGGCAAAGTAAAGATTCTGAGTGGTAGTGGTGCAGCATGAGAGAGAGAGATGATTTGTTCTTTAAGGCTCGTGATTATTTTGGGTCCTCGTGATTGTATATTAACAGTCTTGATTCTGCTCGTAGTGGGTTTGGCCTTTCTTATTGGTGTCTTGTCTTCGATCTCTCTCTTATCAAATTAAAACTAAGTTAAGAACAATACACAATTTCCCATCGTCTACCACCCAAATTAATAAGTAGGACCTTATTATAGCGGTTAATTGTTACTTCCTCCATTTAAAAAAAATGTCTTTCTAATTCATTTTACGTAGATTATTATTTTTTTTTTGAAAAATACATATATGCTCTTATTAGATATATCAATTAATGTTTCAAATACAAAGTTTATTAGTTGTAAATAAAGAATAAATAAAAATTGAATGTCAAAAGTCATTTTGGAAATGTAGAATGACATTCTTATTAAAACAAAAAAATAAATTCTAAAATAACACTCTTTATGTAATGCATGGAGGGAGTATTTATGAAACATTTTTCGAGAAAACCCATTTTCAAATTACTATATGGTTGACCATTATAGACGATTTGGATAATAAGAATATTCTACTCTTTTACAGCTCCAAAAATTATTTTAGACTTTGGATCGAGATTAATTACTTTTTTTTTTTTTGGGTTACAAAGTATATATGGTACAGTACCATTGGTACTGATCCTTTTTTAACATTCATTTGATATGCATGTATATATATGAGTAATCAGCTAGGCATAAAATTTCATCATGTTTAGAATACTGGAGTATATATTACTAGGCATGGGTGCGGATCGGATATCCGGAAAAAATGCAGTATTTGTGATTCGATTTGTTTTTTACGGATATCTAATTTTCCGATTTGCTTTGTTTCAAAAAATTTTGGATACCCGGGATGACTAATATCCTGATTTTTCTGGATATTTACGGATATCCGGATCTTCACAGATATTTGTTTTAAACAAAAAAAAAACACCATAATATTTTTTCAAAAAAAAAATTTTAATATAAGATTTAAACTAATTAATCAATAAATATATGAAATGTGTCTAATTTTATTCGATAAATTGTTTAATAAATAAAAAGTGAAATACTAAAACGGTGAATATCTATCTACTTTTACTATAAATATATTCGTCAAATATATTTAAAAATAAAAAAAATATAAATATACGTTATAAATCCACCATATTATATGTATATATAAGTAATATACGGATCGGATCGGATATTCAGATTTTTTAAATTAGTATTTGCGATTTGCTTTGGTTTAGACGGATACTAAATTTGACTATTTGCTTCGCTTTGATTCAAAATGGATATCCGAATTTTTCGGATCGGATCGAAACGAATATCGAATCGGATCGAATTTAACGGATAATTTGTCCAGCCTTATATATTACATTGTTCGACCAACCTATGAAACGTAGAATAACCGCCAAACAAAATACCGTCTTATACTTGTAATATTTGTTTGTGTTATAAACAACTTTGAATCAAAATGTTGATAAAGCAAAAGGTATTATCGCCTTTAATGCGATATTATCAACGGCTAGTCCCGGATACCGAGAAAGATTATGGATAAAAAAAGATCCAGAATTTTTAAAGTCTTTAAACAAGGTAAAGTGAAGTACCGTCGTTGCCATACTTTAAACAAAGGACAAACATATCTAGCCCCTTCATATTTGATTCATAACTTTTCCAAATCTTTCTAAGTGATTAGTTTTGTAAATTAGACACTAAAGACCCACACAAATTCTAATAGTTTGCGTAATTCTATAATTACAACGAAAATACTACTTACATATATAATGGCAACTTCATCATTTCTATAATCTAATATTATCTCTTATTGCCCCCCACCCTCCCTAATGGGATTGACCGACCCTTCAAATCTCAAATTTTCAAAATGTCACTCTTTCCTTTTTTTATTCTTTTTCTTTTTTTGATCTCTTTGTTTTGTCTTTTTATATGAGTTGCAATTATTTTGTCTACTGATTGCAATAGTATTCTTGGTCCTCAATTAAGGCTTTTGATTATCCCCCAGTGTAAAACGAATTAGAATACTATTCGCATGGGAGTTTAACTCATATAGTATTCCAACAAAACAAAGACATTCACCACTAGTTCACCACAAGCTGGCAAGAACATCAATCATAGTGACAGGTCAATTTCTATAGTATCTCGGTTTCAATTGGGTTGGGTTCGGTTTTTGGAATATATATTGATCTTCGTTAAAAAGTTGGGTTTTAAGTTGGTTTTACTTTTCCAGTTCGATGTGGATTCGGATTCGGAATCAAATATAGAAACGATGAAACCATATTAAAATATGATTTAGTTTTTGGATTAGATATTTTGGTTCGGTTTATCCTGACTGAACATTTTTAGTAATTATAATTTAATTGTGCATTATTTTATCAGGTGGATTTATCTTTATTTATATTTTTTATCGTTAACAGTTGTACGAGTTTAAAGTTTAAACCTAGGTTATGAAATCTAATAGCACTATTATCGTGTATGATACTCTCTATTAAAATAATAATAAAAAAAAAAGACCAAAGAAGAGAAGAGAGAGTGAAACGCTTCGTTTATAAGAGACTATAGAAACGTTTCTGTCCACTTGTCAATAATCTATTAGATCTATTATTAATAATAATGAAAATATTTTTTCTTAGAAACTTTTAAGAGTTTTAACGATAAAAATGCTCTAACGATGACAATATAAACAGTACAAATACTATTAAAATATGATAGTAAAAAAAAAAATTAGTGATAGTATAGTATGTAATGCTATTTTATTGATTGGTTACATGGGAGATAGTATAAGTTGTAATGCAGTTGTAATGTAATGGACAATTAGTATTATGTTACCATTATTACTACGTTTTGGTCATGTAGCTTTACTTAAAAAGAGAAAGAAAATTATGCGGTTTCCATGGTTATCAAAATATATTAAAAGGTCTGATGTGATACACATTTACGAGAAAGTGTGAATTAATGTTTGATGTACCAACTAAAGATGGATAAAACATTAGAGGTCACCAGTTCGACACCCATTAAAACGACAGAGTTGAGAGATGGAACACGTAACAAAAGGAATCGTTGAATCAAAACTCAATTGGCCAAATGGGTCCATCTGTTCTCACTCTTTTTTATTTTATTTTATTTTTCCGACTAAAAGTCTACAATTCCATATTGATAAATTTCTCACCATTCATCATTTTTATTCGATTAGTCACGCTAGCCTTTCAATTGTCGGTTCAACTATTCGCTCAACGAGATACGTTTGGACCTAAACATCTGGACTCGAAATCAGATTCGACGACATAAGTTGACTCATAGTCAACTCTAACTCTTATTGTTACACTCTAGAGCCAAAGAAATGAGGATAGTTATGTTTCCTTTTGGATTAAAATGAACATATACTACTGTTACCTTATAAATAAAATAATTCTGATTAGATGATAGCCCTCAGCTAATTAAGCTATCAAAATTGTATAAAACAAGTATTATTTTTAGGTTAACTATGAAACTTTTATAAAAAGAAAAAACAGTATTGTAAAAAACATAACCTTCGTCGAGCTCACTAGCGAAAGCTTATAACCCAAATGGGGACATTAAAATTTGTTCGGGTCAACTGCTACATTCAAAAGACTAATTTTTTTTTTGTCGGCCAACTTGTTATATTAAATCAGAGAAATAACTCAACTAGGGGTACAAACATCCCACATGGAAAAATACAAAACCCAGTAAAAGGTAGACAACATGTCCCGTAGGAGTAAGCTAATTGATTCCATAAAACGGAATCACAACTAAGGGACTGATCCCATCCAATGGGATTACATAGTCTGGTCCCGTCCCAACAACCAGACTCGGAGAAACCCACTACATCCCATGAATTCGGTAAAAACCGAGTTGAGACGTTACCATGGGAGATGTATCCTAGTGAGTAATCTCCGACTAATACAATAAGGGCAGACTTACTTATATAATGCAAATACAAAACGACATAATTATACTTGGCATAAATACAAGACGACAACAGGAGGCCCAAAATCATATTCATTGGTTCACAAACGATTGCAGGCCCAAGCCCATGAGTTGGGATTTCTCTAGCAGCTTCACCATTTTGCCTTATGGAAGGAATTATGCTACGTGGCAATATCTTCTTCACAGAGAAGCTAGCGCTGGCATCAAGCAATCGCCGTGGATCTGAAGAGCTTCCACCACCGCGGCAAACTCCATCCCTTTTCCAATCAATTTGTGAAAGAAGAACATGATTTCTCCTCCACAACAAACCAAAAAGACCTTCATAGTCACCGATCCGAGACCATCGATTCACCTTCTTGCCTATGTACAGTCCAACCAAATTGCAGCCTCCGTCAACACTGCTAGATCCGTAGCAATTGCTAGATCTAGAGTTTTGTTGTCTGAAGAGCTACAATCGAAATTCGACGCCAAAATCGAAGGGAATCGAGGATTTTATTTAAGGAGAAAGTAATAAGGTGTCGCCGTCGAAAGGACGACGAACACCCGAGCCAAAAAGATAAAAAATCAGAAAAGGAGATCAGAAGTTGCAGTTTTTAGAGAGGGATCTGGATTATGAGTATCAAAAAGGTTTTTCACCTTCAAAGGATTAATTTTATTTTTAAAAAACACTTAAACTTTTAAAAAATTAATTATTTTTAAATTTTTGTAATTTTCAGTTATTTTAGAGGTGTAGTTTTATGAACAGAAACAAAAATTCATTAAATTGGTATATGACCAGTGAAGTTTCAAATTGTGAGTTTAATTTAGGGTTTGTTATAGTTTTTGAGCAAAGAAAGTATAGAGGACTACTCTATAAAAACTTTGCTTTATTCTTCACCAAAACCAATTTTATTTAATTTGTTCATATATATATTATCAATGTCATATTCTTCCAGTTTATGCTCGGAAAACGTCAACGAGGATATTGGTTCCCTAAAGAAGAAACCTTCACTTTTATTGAAAAGAATATCTCACATGTGACACATTCATTGATATGTAAAAAGCTGTCCTCTGTGAATTTATATGATCGTTAAAAAGGAATAATTGTTAACTTTATATAACAATGTATACTCTATGGGAACAGTGATCAAATATGAATGGATTGGCCAAGTATAGCATTTATGATTAGCTCAAATTCATACTACGTAACCATTATATGTCATACTTCTTAACATTTACTATAATATATTACTCCATAATATTTTCTTAACGCGTTAATTTATTAGGGAACATATTTGAAAATCTTTGGCTGAAAATCTGCTTAACCTTAATTAGATTAACTGGACATGCAACAAATAAAAAAAAAATATATATATATATATATATATATATCCAAAAACTATTTGCAGATACCGAAGAGATTATGAGCCAAAAGTTCGAAACTCCCATGGTTTATAAAAAAAAAAAAAAATATATATATATATATTACCAAGTATCTAGTGGTAAATTGGTAATTAATGAAAAACATATATATACAAGGCTATATGATCAAGGCTATATGATCATCTTCTGACATATTTTTTTTTTTTTGAAACCAATCTTCTGAAATGTTGCTATCTATATTGAGCATGATCCATGGTAAGTTTAACTAAAGACCGTGAATACTGCTCCAGTTTCCAAAATAATACTACTCTAAATTGTGACAAAATAAATAAAATACTGCTCTGAATTTGACTATTATTATAAACAAAACAATTTCTTCTGCCATTGACTATCATATAGCCAAAAAAAATTATAATAAAGGTTGAATGTGTTCCTTATGCTCACATATATGATGAAAAATGGAAACTTGGAGATGAGAAGAAAATATTTGTAAGGTATATATCATAGTTTAAAAAAATTTAGAGTCGAACTTTAAGAATAGACATATACATGATCGTTTGAGATTTGAAATCTAAAGACATGGGAATGTATAAGGTCCATTTCGATAACATTGTCAACAATATAATTTACTTAAATAAACAAGTCCATGACAGAGTATCATCTATCCGAGGGATTGATCCTACGTATGCCGATGGATTAGTGACTTGGTTCGGTTCGCGATGAATGCATTGCTTTTTTCTCCACTTTAGCTCTATTTTTTTTTAAAGTTCTAGGTAAACTCAAAACACAATGTCACAATTATTATAAAATGTTTTTTTATTTGAATAAATTTTACATTCAATTCAAAAAAAAAATACAATGTAAGTCTTGATTGTTGTTGCTAACTTGTGACTGAAATCGTCATTAGTTTTCAAAATGAATTCCATCGAATTATCACAAAGTTAACAGCGCGGAAATATGTGATTAAAATGATTATTAGTAATTAGCGTGAAGAAAAACATTGAAAATTTAGCGATAATTTTTTTATTTTGTCTTAGAAATATAGAACTTTTATAGTTATATATTGATTGTGATATTCATAATGAAAGACAGTGTGATGTCGAGTATTATTCTTTGGTTATAGTCTCTAAGTGAATTTTAAAACAAAAGGAGATGAGTTTCACGCATGAAAGGGTAAATAACCTACAACTTTTTCAATCGACAAAGACATACCTTGGAATTTCTTCGATCTAAACTCATAAATTTCAACATTGGATAAAAAAAATTTGGGGAACTTCTAATTTTTCATCATGATGAAGATTTGTGTTACTGTGTTACAAACTATGATCTAAAATAGATATCTATGTACAAGTTATCGTTCTTTCTAATATAGACAATTACATTTAAAGGTAGTCATTGCTATAAACAAATATATTTAATACACACTTTTATTTAGAAATAGACAACTATAGACTATAGTAAATAGAAAATTATATTACCAACTAACCAAGAGCAATAGAAAATGATGCTAATTCACTAAAGAAAGTTTGAATGGAATTACTTTAAAAAATTGAATTATGTGATTGACTTGACTATACAAAGAACACAAAAAGTTACCAAAAAAGAAAAAAGAAACAAATATTCCAATCAGTGATAGATCTTCAAAGGAAAGATTCTCAGCCGCGCCAATATTTGCTGGAAAAAAAAAGTAAAAGTTAATAACATTCTATAAATTATTTTTGTTGATGTTCCCTTACGAAATATCAGTACTCAGTACTAAAATGTCTTGGCATAATAATATTGAAGAAGATAAGAAGTTGTCGAAATCTCATAGGACAATGGCGTAAGCGAGTGATAAATTGACACGTAGCCCATCCACATCTAATGTGGGTTCACAAATGTCACATTTTTTCTTTTATGTAAATCATGAAAGTCCTCTAAACTTTTGTGTATACATGATCGATTATATATTATTACGAAAATCTTGACAAATGTAATAATCCATTGTGTATTTTAACCCGTAAGAATGACTTTCGTACTAAGGATGTGATAACACTAGCTCACCGATGGGCTAGTGGTTAATACTTGAAATTGGTTTTATTGTATCTCTAATTCAATTTTCTTGAAAAGATAAATATTCTGATAAAAGTAGACTAAAGACATGATTATGATGGGAGGCTCGCCCTAGAGACTCTCTAAGGCACGAAAACCGAGACAGCCACCGGACGAAGCATCACCGAGAAAATGAGCCTCCGCCTCTGTAGCTCCCTTGCCAACCAGCCACCTTCTTGAGCTTTGCAGAGCTTCTTCTTCTCGGATTTCTCAAAAACTCGTCCGAAGATTCTTTTCTATCTTCCGTCGGAGACTATCGTCGCCGACGAGACCTATTTCACTAAACTCGGCTCTACACTTCGGATTTGCTCCTCTATAATTTTCTATGAAGCTGACTCGATGTCTGGTAACCAGATTACAACACTAGTTCCGACGAGTCGACCTAATCTGCTTGTGCTCCATTCTCACCTTTGGGGGAAGATCTTTATGAACCGGCCTCAACCACCAAAACCGCCTGACCCACTGGACCCACCTGACTCATTACCACATATGAGACCACCACATCTGCAAGCTTTTTCATTGGTAACTCCCCTCTCCTTCCTTGCCGATGTCGTGAGCCCTGCAGCTCCGAAGACTGTAAATTCGGCAACCACTCCATTGTCTTCTCCGACGTCAACGTACCTCTCCCCATCGGTGCGTGATGCGTGAGTCCCATCTCAGTCCTCGGCTTCAATCTCTGCTCCACCGACTGCAAAAACCTATCCCTCGCCGAGATCTCATTTCGGTTTCTCCGGCTCAGTTATTCTCTCTTTCGCCGGTCAAGATTTTTGTTCTGGTGGGGAAGTTGATTTGGCTCCGACCTCTGCTCCTTCATCCTTCCCGCCGTGGTTCAACTATCCCGATGAGTCACCACTGCTACTCCTCCATCTCCCCAACTGCCCAAAACCCTACCACCCTAATGACACTATTCAACGATGGGCTTGGCCCAATATGTGTTGTGGGCTTTTTAGTCCAATAAGAGCAATTATGCCTGGCCTATTCTCGACCCAAGATAAGTCATATTTGGATGGTGATTATCTTTTTGTATTGGCCAGAAGTATAATCACGAAAACCAGATTTGCAAAAATCTCACTTGCTATTGAGATTATTGGCTTCTATTTTTTTAGAAGTATAAAGTTTTCTGGATTCTTTAATCCTGTAATTTATTCCCGGTGGAAGAGAATAATTCCACCTTCTTCCATCTCTTTGAGACTGGTCGTAATTTTTTCCCTCTCTTGGAAAGTGATCGAATTCCCGAGCTTTATGCCGGGATCTTCAAAGTCACAATGTAAAGTGACCAACTTGAGACTCTCCGGATTTGCCGCGAAGACCCTCTTGACGCATTCGAGGCACGCCTTGGATCCGCTATCAATCTTCTGCGATGATCTATCTGTTCTATGTTTTATTGCATTTCATTTAATTGTAGTAATGTTGGAGGATGCTCAATTCCCTCCCTTTGTACTTTGATCAGTTAAATGAATGAAGTAAGTTTGGTTAAAAAAAAAGTATGATTCCGACCTATGGAAATTAGAAATTAAACTCGAATTTCGAAATTATAAATAAAAACATTATTTTAGTTGGGCAGAACTTCATATAAAAACTGATATAAATCGTTGTTAAAAATAGAAGAGTAGCCTTGGCAATTTAAACAAAAATTAATCATAACTAACATTATAATATTATATTGAGAAATACCTTAAACTATTTATATCGGAATGTGGATGGGTTCAGGTTTGACATTTTTTTTTTGTTATATTGGCAAAAAAAATCCATTCCGACTATTTTTTTTTTATCGTCAACTTTTATATTGATTGAAACCCAATACAAAGAGAAATTTAGGCTTATTACAAACCCAGTTTAGAAATCTAATCGCTGCACTCATAAGAGATAACGATCTACATAGAAACAACACGTGTACACACGTGTCAACTAGGTCAAAGAAAACAGTAGCCATCACGAGATACCGACAACGACATCTCCGCCGCAACATCACCGTGCGCCACCGTCCAGCCGAGAACTCCATGAATTCCGACTTCAAGGTCATCAAATTTCTCTTGCATAACTCTTCCATACTAATGATCCACGCCAAGCAAATCAAGAAAATTTCTCACCTCCTTATATACCACCACTGATCATCACTAAGCATGACCACATCACCCTTTGCCTTAGCCTTAGGCCTCTAGATGGGGATTTAGGGGAGATAGCTCCCAGCCATGAAGGATTGATACCAAATAAGAAAGAAAGAAATGTTGACTCGCAACACGTGGATCTTCCTTGAAAAACAAATTCCATGGAAGAGCACAAAAAAACAGATCCAGTCAAGCTGGAAATTATTTAATCCGATCAAAGTCGGAAACCGCAAATCCGAGCTAAGTCGGAAAAAGATCTGATGAATAGAAAATTCAGATCTAAACCGCTAAAAACTATAAACAAATGTAGTTATAAACATAATCTGGGCCGACATCCGTCGACCAGAGATAACAAACTCATATATAAAAACTGGTCAGAAGAAGAGAGCTTTTTAGAAAGAAAAAGAAGAAAGATGTATTTAATCTAAAGTTTAGATCCATTAATTTACTCAAACGTTTACCAATATTTTTTAAAAAGTTTTTGCAGAATAATTTCTTAAAAAACGTGTTCCTGCAAAAATTCATTAGATTCGGCGTCAGTAGCTCAACATGCAAACCATAGTTTCCAAACAAGAGGTTGATCATTTCAAACTCTTGCGACAAAAAAACAACTAATATTAATTTTTTTTAAACTAATATTAGTTCACTCTTATTTTTATTTTATTTTAACAACGTTCACTCAGTTCAGAACACTGTGGTCAAGTGGTAAAAAGACGGGACTGAGACACCAACACGTTTCAGGTTCGATCCACCTGCTACGCGAAACTAAGTCACATTATCTTGAACATCCACATTGTTTTCGACCCATTTACATATCCAGAAAAAAATCTATCCATGGACTGCACCTTTCTCAGTGATTAATCTAGGCTTTTTGACCTAGTATTTACTCTGAATTATAAAAAAAAAAAACGTTCACTCTTATTATTGGTTTAAGATGATGTTTGGTCCAAAATTTCTTCAACATAAAAAAACAAAGATTCATCATGCGATGGATTTGAAAATATTTTTCAAATATCCGAGATTCGTGGAGAATGGAAGAAGGAGAAACATTACGTTATTTAAAAAAATCAAAAAGAAAACGAAAAAGAAAGGGATAGAGAAAGTGATGAAATGTGAAGTATGTGGTGAAAAATTAGGGTTCCTTCTTCTCATTTGTCTCTTTCAAACTTTAGGATGCAAAGCGACCTTTCTTTTTCTTTACTCCTTTTTAATATTAATATTAATCGTTAGTGTCACTTTCCTTTTTATTAATTTCATAAAGTCGTATGATCGTATCCATTGTTTTTATTTTGCTCCGACAGGACCGACACCGATCTTTCCTATATCTTTCGGTAATAAACGTTATTGGATTCCTTTTTCAGATTACATCATTTGTAGTGTATTTATTTTAATTTTCGTTTAACATAATACAAGAATAAATGACTATAAAGATATGGTCGAGGTTGGGGACTTTAAGATATGGTCGACCTAGATGTTCCTCTAGGTCGATAGAACTTCTACCGCCACTGACTAATTATTAAACATTTTTTTTATTGTTACTTGATACGAGAACAAATGATTATTGGTTTTTAGCTAAACAAAAATAGACAATAACAAATCAGACAGAAAGTTAAAGCATACAATCATAATTTTATAAATATTCACCAAAAAAAATTATAAATATTATTTTGGTTTAGAACATCAGCAATAGATGAATGCTCTCTGAATATCTTAATTATATATTAATTTAATCAATCTCATTTAATTTAGTTATTGATTTAAAAGTTTAATTATTAAATAAATGATGTACTAATCTTATGAAAACATGTGGCAGCAAAATCTTCTCAATAATGTAGAACCATTGTTTCTACAAAAAACTTATTTCATTTTTTTTTTTCAATTATTTTTAATTTTTTTATTGCCTAAAAACTATGTAAATTTTTGTTGTTGTGGATGTTCTTAAAATTCTCTTTATTAATTAGATAAAGTTATAATTTTCCATATTGGAATTTTGTTTCTAGAGAACTTTGTATTCCATTGACTTTGTTTATGAATATATTTTTTCAGTTTTCATACACAGAGCCGGCCCTGAGTTTTAAGAAACTTTTGTTGTGGATGGTCTTACACCATCATTAACCATGAGCATTAACCATGAGCCTGTCAACATTTTTTAAACTAATTTTTAATATTAACTTTATTATTAATTTAATATTTAGTTTCTTAAAATTTTGAGATCCATCTCAAAAATCTTTCTATATAAACAATTCATCACAAAAGAAAGAAAATAATTAATTTGTTTACTTTTTTATTTTTTTTAATTAGATAATACTTTTTGAATATCACCATTAATTAAAATCTTTAGGAGTCTCTTTATTAATTGGATAAAGTTATGATTTTCTATATTGGAACTCAGTTTCTAGAAAACTTTGTATTCTATTGACTTTGTTTATGAAGATATCTTTTCAGTTTTCAAACATATGGTTAGTCTTGAGTTCTAGTGGACCGCATGGTAAAAGTAAAAATGGGCTGTTTACTATTAGAAAATTTTTTCTAAAACAAAATAAAAATAAAAATAACACTGAACTTTGAACTCATAATTTATTTAAAAAAAAATAATGAGTTTTAACCACTAGACTAAGAATACTTTTTAAAAAATGAAAATAGGTTTTTTTATGATAAATATAAAGACCACAAACACATGCTTAGTAGCTTGCCCTCCCGGCCAGCTATGTTCATACATTAGCTTTGTATAACTTCGAATTTAGTTTATATTTATAAACATCGGTCGAAAATAATAGAATGATGTTCGTTTTAACATATTTTTCGTTTCAGCATCATCATCATGTTTGTTTTGCCATCATCAGAGACAATAAAAAAATTCCAGCGACTAATAACTAACTCAAAGCTGAAAATTCTAAAAATTCTTAACAAATTTTACGTTGTTAATTGTCAATGTAAACCAATAAACTAGAAGATGCTTTGGTCGTTTGGTCACTAACGACTAGATAACCAAAAAAATCAAAACTTATCGTGTTATCGTCAACAAAACGAATCAACCATTGTAAAAGAGATATTTTTGATAAAATTACTATAGAAGAGAGATTAGATATTTTTTTTAGCAAAAAATATTTTGAAGATATTTTAATAAGTGGTTAAAAATAAATTTGGATGTTTGGAAGAAAATAATTTGACTTTGTGTAGAAGAACAAGAAAAGAAATGATATAAAAGAGAAGCAAAGAACAAGAATCTCAAGTATCCACCATTGCACCTGTGTTTCTGTTTGATTCCAAACTCTCACTTTCTCTGCTCCCTCGTGTCTGGGCCCCACCTTTGTGTCCACTCAACCCAACAGTATCCTCTCTTCTTCTTCTCCTTCCATAAATATTTTTATTTCCCTAACCAAAAAATTCCCTCAAAAATAGTTAAATTAAAGTAAGTAATTTTACTACCTGAAGACTCAATTTCTTTAAAGGGTCTCTTTAAAACATCGCATTTAATTCTTTTAATTATAAAAAAATTTGTTTTTTTTTTTGAATTTATTTATGGTCGCCGGCGATGCCAACACCGGTAAATGTAGCAAAGCAATGTTTAACGTCGGAATCAGCTTACGCGTTAGAAGAAGCTGTAAACGTTGCTCGTCGACGTGGACACTCTCAAACGACGTCGCTTCACGCAATCTCTGCTTTACTCTCATTACCAACCTCTGCTTTACGCGACGCTTGTGCTCGTGTCCGAAACTCTGCTTACTCTCCTCGTCTCCAGTTCAAAGCTCTCGATCTTTGCCTTAGCGTTTCACTAGACAGGATCCAATCGGGTCAACCCGGATCCGGATCCGATGATTCTTCAGCACCGCCTGTTTCGAACTCTCTCATGGCTGCAATCAAACGCTCTCAAGCTCACCAGCGTCGTTTACCGGAGAATTTCAGGTTATATCAAGAGATGACGTCACAGAACCAGAATTCGTCAATCTCTTGTGTGAAAGTTGAGCTTCGTCAGTTGATTCTATCGATTCTTGATGATCCGGTTGTGAGTCGGGTTTTCGGTGAAGCGGGTTTTCGAAGCTCCGAGTTAAAGCTCTCGATTATCCGACCAATCCCTCATCTTCTCCGATTAGGACAACAACGACAACAACAGCCTCTGTTTCTCTGTAACGTAACCGGAAATAATATCCAACCGGGTTTAAATCCGGTACGATGGGGTTTTACAATACCGAACCGGAATCTCGTCGGAGATTCAGATCACGGGAGGATAAGTTCGGTTTTCACTAAGGAGAAAGGGAGGAATCCACTGCTTGTTGGTGTATCTGCTTACGGTGTGTTAACCGATTTCTTAAACCGAACCGGTGAAATTATACCGACGAAGCTACACGATTTAACCGTCGTTAACATCGCTGCAGAAATTTCCGACCAAATCACCGTCAAATTTGATAAAAATTACACCGATGGGAGATTTCGCGATCTGGGGAAGCTAGCTGAGCAAGTTTCAGGGTCTGGTTTAGTCTTGAATTACGGAGATCTGAAAGTTTTCATCGACGGCGAAGGTAACGTACCGGCGGCGAATTACATCGTGAATCGAGTTTCCGATTTGTTGCGGCGACATGGAAGGAGAGTTTGGTTGATCGGAGCGACGACGAGCAACGAGAGTTATGAGAAAATGGTGAAAAAGTTTCCAAATCTGGAGAAAGATTGGGACTTGCATATACTCACTATCGCTTCTCTTAGACCTCACCACAAATCCAGGTTATTATTGAAAAAAAAAACAGAGTATGATTTGAATATATAGAAACAGAGCATTGATGTATTTAGCTTCTTCTTATGTGATGTTTGGAATTGAATACAGTTTGATGGGATCATTTGTTCCATTTGGTGGATTCTTCTCAACTCCTACTGACCTAAAACTACCGTTCTCCGGTTTCAACAAGGAAATCACTGGACCGGTTTCTTCGATATCTGATCAGAGCCAATCTACCTTGCCACCTTGGTTACAGATGACTACAAGAACCGATTTAAACCCAAAATCTGGTGCCAAGGTCGGTATATTATCTCTTCCTCCTGAGTTCTTAGATCTTAATCTCCTATACTCAGTGAAAGTATGTTTCTTGGGCTACAAGTTTCCTTTTTTCATTGCGTTATGTTAATTTCAACGTTTAGTTATATCCCATCAGTGCAGGCCAAAGAAGGGTTGGAATCAGTTTGTGGAGATAAGTCGACGAGCAGTGGTTCTGCTTCAACCGGTTCAGCCAAATCGGTCACCACTGATCAAAATCTGAGGATGTGTCCAGTCACCACAGAGAGCTTCAAGATTATATACCGAAGATTGACCGATAGGGTTTCAGGGCAAGATGAGGCAGCTAGAGTTATCAGCTCTACATTGTCACAACCGCCAAAGATTAGCACTAGAAGAGATGTTTGGTTAAACTTGGTTGGTCCTGATACCGTAGGCAAGAGGAGAATGTCGCTTGTGCTTGCTGAGATTGTGTATCAAAGCGAACACAGATTTATGGCCGTTGATCTTGGTTCCGCGGAGCATGGAATGGGCAGTTGTGATGATGCGGTGCGGTTGAGAGGAAAGACTATGGTGGATCATATCTTCGAAGTGCTGTGTAGGAATCCTTTCTGTGTTGTTTTCCTTGAGAACATTGAAAAAGCGGACGAGAAGCTGCAAATAAGCTTGTTAAAGGCTATAGAAACCGGGAAGTTTATGGATTCGCACGGGAGAGAAGTTGGTATCGGAAATACCATGTTTGTTATGACATCATCTGTATCGAGAGATTGCGGAACAACAACCTCTTACTCTGAAGAGAAACTATTGAGTGCCAAAGGCAGGCAAGTGGAAATAAGGGTTGAAACTGTGTCCAGGTTACCATATGGGAGAACGGTTTTGAGCCCGAGCTCGATGAACAAGAGGAAGCTGATGGGCTTGGGGGAAACTCAGGAGAAGAATGAGGCTTTGGAGACCGGAAAACGGTTAAACAGAACAACTAGTGGCGTTCTTGATCTGAACCTTCCGGCACAAGAAACAGAGACCGAGGAAACAGACTATTGTGAAGAGAACTCAAAGCTTTGGTTAGTGAACTTGAAGAATCACGACCGTCTCATTGATGTTCATTTCAAGGCTTTTGATTTTGAAGGATTAGCAGAAAGAATTCAAAAGAGCGTAAAAGAAATGTTCGACAAGTGCGTGAGATCGGATTGCTTGTTGGAGATTGACCCTAAGATCATTGAACGATTACTAGCAGCTGTTTATTTCTCAGACAATAGAAAAGATATCATCAAAGAGTTGATGGAGAAAGTAATGGCTCGAGTGTTCTTCAAAGTTAAAGAGAGGTATGAAATCACTACAAGTTGTGTAGTAAAACTGGTTGGTCGAGATCTTGACATTTTTCGTGAGGATCATCAAATGGACTTGTTCCTTGTAAAATCTCAGTAGGTGAAAAGAGGAGCTTTATATATTGAAAGTGTATCATATAAGGTAGATTTAGTAATAGGTATTATTTTCCTTTTATGATGCTATACCAATATTATAAATGTGTGTTATGATATATCATGTAGTTGTGAGTGGGTCTCGTTCTAATTGTTTGCATGTAATTTCTGTAAATTAATAGTTATTTTCTTATATATTTCGAAAGCAATGATATATTTTAGTTTTCAAGTAGAGGAAATCATTGGTAAACTGAAGACTACAAGCAGTAGAGAAGAAATGGCCTTAAAATAAAAATAAAAAACTTGAACTTGAGACGTATAGTTTTACAAAATTAGCTATTTTAATTTGTGCCGCTAGACCTAGAAAATATCCGGTAACTAGAAAATATGTCTATAAAATTGAAGACCGCAAAACATGGATTTAACCAGCTTAGAGCACTTCCATCGCTAAAATAAGAATATCTAGTTATTAGAAAAATGAAAAAAATATTAAAAGATGAGAAAGAAGGAGAAACAGCCCTAGTTTGAGAGACTATCAAATATTGATGATAAACTCTTGGCAATTTGTGAGTTTGTGATAAGTTTAATTTGTTATGTTTAATTATATAATTTAATTCTTAAAAAAAAATTAAATTTTTTAGATATTCTCTAAATTATATATCTCTGCGATGGATGTACTCTTAGCTCCAAGACTGGCTCTAACTATGACTATGAATTTTGAGATGTAAATGTCTTGGCTATAGTTGTAACTTTGAACTATTACTGGGTATCATCCTAGTAATCCGTTGTGATTTCAAGTATTAAAAGACCTTTGTTTTCTAGTAACACTTTGGAACATCCCCAATTCAGATCTTTGAAGAATACTAGTATATTTGTACATAACAAATTTTATGCTAATTTCTAATTGTGATTTGTAAAAATGTTTGTTTTGCTCAGGGCTTTTTAGCCCAAATTTGATCATGCATAGGAAAAGTTGGGTCGAATCCATGTGATGTACTAGTTGCTAAATAAGAGCACAATAGCCAGTTGACTAAAACGTCTTAAGCAATTACAAAGGTTTTATTTGTGAATATCACTGAGTATTGATTTTCAGGATGAGTCTTTCAGGTTCCAAAATTAAAGTCATAAAAATATAGTTGTACTCGGTGACTCGGTCAACAATCTGATCTAATGTGCTGACGAATTTAAGGAAATGTTTAAGAGGCAAACAAACAAGATTAGATCACTATAATAATTTTACTATAATAGTAGTAATAAGTTGACCATATAAATAAAGAACAAAGTGTTGACAAACATAAAATGAAAACAAAGAACCAAGTTTGACCAGAAGAAGTAAGAGCAAGTTTCTCTACAAGACCCAACTTGCTCAGAAGGTTGTCAAAAGTAGGGTTTATAGAATTCACGTATCAGTCTATTTGGAAATATGATTTAGTTACTGATTATGATTGTAAACTCCCTCTGCGTATTTTAAGTTAATTATGAGATATTTAATTATGCTACTCAGAACAAATATTTGGTTTTTCAAAATGTTATATCTCTATACATGTTATTTGTGTGTATGCTTAATACATCGGTAAATTTTGGGTGATCTGACTGCATCAAAATGGTAGTAGTACAAACAAGTGTAACAACATTATAGACCTAATCCAATCGGTTTAATGTCTTCTGATTAATCTCATGAGTGAATCATACATATTGAAAAAGCCTTTGTTTCCCAAATGTTCAACCGGAGAATCTAAAGTTGAATTTGCATGGCAAGAATCGAATGACATGTCTTCAGTTCCGACTATTCAACTCGCAACAAAATTGTTCCAGATAAAAAATTAATTTTAAAAATCGAATTTACATCTTATCCGGACACAAGTAACACTATACCACAAATCATTATGCTATAATTTCATATAAATAGTAATGATAGGAATAGTTTTTAAAAATTTATTGATGATCTATGACTATTAACTTATGTTACTACGTAAAATAATAACAAGATAATACCGTTTCTATTGAGAATCTATGACTATTAACTTATGTTAATCCGTAGGTTCACGTTTAAGATCTTGTAGTCCATTGGTTTTTTTTTTTTTTTTTTTGAAAAATCCATTGTTCGAAATATATTTTCGCAAAGTATTAAATTTGTGATGACTGGTTGGACTAGGCAAAACGCAGAAGATAGAAGATAGAAGAATCAGAGAAAAGTAAAAGAACAATGAGGAGTCAGTCAAATGAAACGAACTAGTCCATAATGTTTTTCAGTGTGACCCAAATTAAATTAATTAAAATAACGAGGAGAAAAGACAATTGAATGTTATAAACTTTTGATTTAAAAGGTTTTGTATAATCGGAAAAATAATGGAAAATGGGGAAAAAGTAGAAGAGGGCGGCCAAGTGAAGAAGACATTCTCTGTCGCCCACCCAAACTCCAAAGAAGAGAAGCCGTGTCTTTCTTTCTCTTTTTCTACACGCGCTTCTCATTGCGCGTGCTCTTCACTTGATTTACTCTATAATCACTCCACTACTTCAACACCAAGTTGGCAAGTTTGATCTCATTTTAAATTGATTACATATAATTAATTACTGACCAGTACTTATCAATAAGACCACTTAGATCAACTTTTGATCTATGTTTATTGATTGTTTAGTATAGTAGATTTTGATTTTCGGATTTTCTTTTATAAAAATGGATATATGTATTGTTTAAAAAATAATTATAAAATTGTTATTTTTAGTATGTATATTTTTAAAAATGTTACTATAACTTTTTATTTACATAAATACCACTAATTATAAAATTTTTAAAATTTTAAAATTATAAATTCAAAAAAATATTTGCGATCTTTAACAAATTTTAAACTATCAAAACTAAACTCTAATACAACATAAACTCAAACATAAATTATATAAACTATAAATAATTTTAAAAATATGATATTTTTACAATTTTTTTTGAAAATATGTTATTTTTAAAAAATGACATTTTAAAAATGTTATTTCTCAAAAAATTTCATTGTTTAAAGAGTAATAATTTTGTTTTCTTCTAAATCTTTGTGTTTAAAATAATTTAATATTTCTTCTAAATGTTTTATAAATATTTCGCTACTCTTCTTCCTAATACCAAATAAAAGAATCGAGAAGAAATATTGCAAAAAAAAATTCTGTCCTAATAATAGTTTTTAAACGAGAATTTACATTAATTGTGTCATGTTTTCAAAGTTATCATTAGAAATTTTTTTTTAACTATATTAACAAAAAAACTACTATAAATTTAAGATAAGTCAAAACTGTGTTAGAAATTTTTTCAAACTGAAAAATGAATAAAATCAAAATTTTCCTTTATATATTTTTTAAAAGTATGTTCTGTAATTAGTACTGTATTAGAGTATTACATTTAGATATAAACATATTTTGTTTGAATTATTTTTCCCTTTTCTAATTGTTTTGTTGAATCGGATAAGACGAGAGTAAAGTGGTCTTGACTCTTGAGACAAAGAGTGTCACGCGTGCAGATGGAAAGCGCGTGTAACAGTGCAGGGACACTCACACGCATGTAGAAGGGTTACCTGCTAAGTCGGTCAATTTAATCGAATGGTGGGTCCTTTTACCCATTCCCCAACTCCATTTACCCCATTCCATTATCAACCACATATATTATTATCATGCTCTTTTAAAATTCTTTTAATTTTTAATACTTCCATTCCATTCTAGTCTTATTTTTTTGTTTCAAATTAGTTATCATTCTGCAATTTCAATACACATTTATGACTAATTTTTCCATTTTTATCCCTATTTTTAAACTTATTAATTACTCATATCAAATAAAATATTATATTAATTAAAAGTAAAATAGATATTTAATATATTTTCTTAATATGTGTGAAACAACCTAGGATGACAACTATTTTGAAACCGAAGAAATACAAAATTACTCTTGTCTTAATATTTTAGGATATGTTGGAAGTTGGAACAATTAATATCTCAGGAACTTTGCCCATACATTTTTTCATTTTTTGTACACACAACCCATGAATCTATATGAAAGCATCATGCTGATGAAAAATATAAACAACCATAAGATCTGGTCAGATGTAAAACTTTAATGTCTTTCCAAATTTGTACTCTTTCTTCAGATATTCATCACGAAATAACACAAAAAGGTTAATAATACAATAAAAATAATAGTATTATTTTGTATGATACTATTTTACTGATTATTAATTACGTACAAGTAACTGTAAGTCGTTCGTCTACTTGAACTATTTTGCAACTCATGTAACAAGTTGTTAATGCAGAGTTATTTAAAAAAAAAAAAAAAATATATATATATATATATATAAACACCAATTTACATGTATCTTCAAAAGTTTTTTTTTTTAATTGAAATCGGAATGTTTTTGAATGTTCTAGTTACACATGTTAACAAACAATTTTGACTAGATGAATACACATAACTTGATATTACAAATAAATAACGGGAATGAGTAGTATAATATACTTTTCTTAATTTAATATATTGGATGGCGTAATTTGTTCTGTTTCAGATTTTATTATTTTGTATACTAAAAACAAAGCTATACATTAACAAAACAGTAACACACATACCAACAAACAAAGATTAGGAATTTAGTAGGTGATAAAGAAAAACCAACAATGGTTTTGGTTTATTAAAAAGAAAAACAAATAGGTACATTAACATGTATCTAGAAACTTAACCCAAAAAGAGTTGTTATCTAGAAACAAGAAATACATTTGTGATGAAACTTTCTCTTATAACATTATACAATTGAGAGTATTTGTAGAGGTTTCTTCACCTCATGAAACTTGCTTTTTCATAGTTCTAAAATGACAGTATTAGCAATGACTTTTCTATAAATCAATGAGATAGGAAAGATATTATAATAGTATTTATGAAAAAAAAAAAACTAAACAAATTTGAGTATAAACAGTCAGCAAAACAGCGACGTCCTCACCTTTTAAAAGTTCCAATTTTGACTTTTGACCTAAACCATTTCTATGACGAGTAGAAAAAACAAAACAAAACAAAACAATGGAAATTAACAAAAGAAAAAAATATATATATAAAAGAAAAGGAGACCAAGAAAGGTAGACGAAAGAAAGAGCGCACCTTCCTCTCTTCTTCTTCGCAACGAAGCTCTCTCCCTTTTTAAAAGCTTTACATTTATCTATTTGATCCTTCTTCAAAAACCCAAACTACTTCTACTTCTTCTTCAATCTCAAAACCCACAAAAGTTGTAACTTTTCTTCTCTCTTTCCTGCAAGTTATCTTCTTTACTAGGTATGTAATTACCCATTTCAAAGTTATTCTTTTCTCTGTTTTTTTTTTGCTATTTCTAGAAAAGATTGTTTCATCTGATTCTGTGTTGGTTTCAGCTTAAAGTCTCTGTTTTTATGGCTTAATTTTGACTTCTTCTTTCCTTTTTCGTCTCTGTAATTATTGATTCTTTCTTAAATTGGGTCACAAAATTTGTGTACATATATAAAGAATCTTGGAAATGGAAAAAAAGTTGAAATTTTGCGATCTTTCTTCTTACAGGTGAGATGTGTGGCACAAAGAGCAACCTCTGCTCTTCAAAAACCGTAACAGAAGTCGAATTCTTGAGGATGAAATCAGAAGAACAAGAATCCGCCACGTGTCTTCTCGAATTCGCCGCCTGCGACGATCTTGAATCGTTCAAGAGAGAGATCGAAGAGAAATCGGTTGAAGTCGACCAAAACGGGTTTTGGTATTGCAGACGGGTCGGGTCGAAAAAGATGGGTTTTGAAGAAAGAACACCACTCATGCTTGCTTCTATGTACGGAAGCATCGAAGTGCTAAATTACATAATTGCCACTGGTAAAACCGACGTGAACAGAGTTTCCGGTGACGAGAAAGTCACTGCTCTTCACTGTGCGGTCTCTGGATGTTCTGTCTCCATCGTTGAAGTCATCAAGATCTTGCTTGATGCTTCTGCTTCACCTAATTGCGTTGATGCTAATGGGAATAAACCGGTTGATCTATTGGTTCGATCTTCCCGGTTTATGCCTAACCAGAGTAGAAAATCGGTTGAGGTTTTGCTAACCGGAGATCATGGCTCGGTGAGTTTGATGTTGGAGGAAGAAGGAGTGAAGAGTGTTGTGACTAAGTATCCAGCTGATGCATCACTTCCTGATATTAACGAAGGTGTGTATGGAACTGATGAGTTTAGGATGTTTAGCTTTAAGGTTAAGCCGTGTTCGAGGGCTTATTCGCACGATTGGACCGAATGTCCTTTTGTTCATCCTGGTGAGAATGCGAGGAGGAGAGATCCAAGGAAGTATCCTTACACTTGTGTGCCTTGTCCTGAGTTTCGTAAAGGGTCTTGTCCTAAAGGAGATTCGTGCGAGTATGCGCACGGTGTTTTCGAGTCTTGGCTTCATCCGGCGCAGTATAGGACACGGCTTTGTAAAGATGAGACGGGTTGCGCGAGGAGAGTGTGTTTCTTTGCGCATAAACGGGAGGAGCTGAGACCGGTTAATGCTTCAACTGGTTCTGCAATGGTTTCACCGAGGTCTTCTAGTCAGTCTCCTGAGATGACTGTTATGTCTCCTTTAGCTCTAGGATCATCGCCGATGAACTCTCCTATGGCTGTTCCTTTGTCTCCGAGAAACGGTGGATTATGGCAGAACAGAGTTAATAGCCTTACACCGCCACCGTTGCAGCTTAACGGTAGCAGATTGAAGTCGACTTTGAGCGCTAGAGATATGGATATGGAACTTAGGCTTCACGGTTTGGATAACCGCAGACTCAGTGACCTCGAACAGACTTTTGGGTCTTACGAGTCTTCCTCTGTGATGCAACTTCAATCTCCAAGCAGACATTCTCAGATGAACCACTATCCGTCTTCCCCTGTGAGGCAACAGCCTCCTCACGGATTTGAATCTTCAGCAGCCATGGCAGCTGCAGTGATGAAAGCTAGATCCTCAGCGTTTGCGAAACGTAGCTTGAGTTTCAAACCAGCTCCGGTAGCTTCTTCTAATGTTTCGGATTGGGGATCGCCGAACGGGAAGCTCGAGTGGGGAATGCAAAGAGAGGAGCTAAACAAGATGAGGAGAAGCGCCTCATTCGGCATTCACGGAAACAACAACAGTGTGTCGCGTCCTGCGGGAGACTACAGCGATGAGCCAGATGTGTCGTGGGTGAACTCTTTGGTGAAAGAGCCGGAAAGAGCCTTCGGGTTGAATGAGAGGGTCGGGAACACGGTGAATGGCGCAGCGGTTAGAGACAAGTTCAAGCTGCCTTCGTGGGCAGAGCAAATGTACATAGACCATGAGAAGAAGCAGCAGATTGTGGCATAAGAAGCGGAAAGAAAGATGGGATTTTTCATTGCAATTTCTTCTGGGCCTCTCTACACACCAAGAATCTTTTTAACTTTGGCAATAATTCTTTGATTTGTGTTTGACCCCATAGTTTGCTAGTATATGTTTTTTTTTCTTTGTCATTCTCTTGTCTTTTGTGACACTATGTAATGATTAAAAACAAATAATTGATGCATGAGTTCAAATGTTTATACCAAGGACCTTAATAGCTTTGTACTTGTGATATTTTAATTTGAGCGGTAATATTTTAATATTGGATAAGAACAGAAATGCAAGTGCTTTGACGGTGAATGGAGAAGACATCCCTGGCCGCATCTGACGGCATAGAGACCGGAGCTTCGGAACCGTACTCACCAGACCAAACCGGTAGAAACCATGGCGAGGAAACTATCAGTCGGATAGGAGGGCCAACGATCCAAGAAAAGCCGGTTCTTGTTACCGTTCTTTAGCTTAGGCACCTCCGCCGGAGTGAAGAACATGCTGCCACTAACTTTTATGGATTGGGTCTTGCCAAGGGTGAAGCGCCGCAGATCGCCAAAGGATCCCATTAGAAGAGTATTTATATGATGAATTCTACTTGTTTGGTAGCCCTAAACACATGAACTTTGATAGTACTTCATTAAATTTGTATTACGCTTTTCCAATGGATACTCTAGTACTATTATCACGGTTGCCATTTATAAAATACGCATGATTTTTTTATATTTTTTTTTGTGCAAGCTACGCATGAATTTGAGATCATAACAATTTGAGAAACTATACTAGTTCTATTCCATGTCGGTTTTCAAAGTTCATATATTCATCAGAAAATATGAAAGGAAAATAGTATTCTTCTGTTTCATAAAATGTCGTTCTATGTTTTCAATGTAATTTTTCAAATGAACTTAATATTTATCGCACTAAATACAAGCATTTTATATGTTTTAAAAATGCTAATCCAGGTTAAAATGACATTTTTTGTGTAACAGAGAAACTACATTTTTGGAAAAATCAACTCCAAGCATGCAAGAGATTAGTTATTGTATTAGGCTGCTACATTTATTTCTCAGGCAAGAATTGACACTAGTTCCACTCATGTAAAATATTATTAGTCACACAATAGTCAATAAAATTAAAAAGTACCTAAGATTATCAAAACAACTTATATTTTAAAACATAAAAAAACCTTTAAAACAATTTATATTTTGAAACGGAGGAACTAAAAAAAAGGAGTCCATAACAAGTTTATATTTCTTTGCCAAACTCCATAATTACTAATTAGTTATGCCTATGATTGTGAAGAGAGAGAGAGAGAGTTCACATTTTACATTCTAATGTGGGAATCTTGTGTGGCCACTAATTAGGCTTTAAAGACCAAAATCACCAAAACCACCAATACTATACCAAAGTTTATTCCACATTATTCCAAAAATTTAATAATCCTCATCTTCTTTTTCTCTTACATGATTATATAATCACCATCAATCAATCAATCAATCTCTCTCTCTCCGAGCCACGTACCGACACTAACATATAAACAGACCAAAGTCCTCTTCTTTCTTCTTTACTCTTCTTCTTGATCAGATGCAACCACCTTCAAGAACAAAACCTCCATTGTTCGAAACAGGATCAACCATGAAACAGAGGAAGAAGAGTAATCTCTCAATCTTGGTGCTCGTCTTCTCTCTTTTCATCTTCGGGTTCTTCATGTACAACGACAACCTCAAATCCATTGTTGACTTCACATCTTCGAATCCATTCTCTAATCCATTTCATCAATCTAACTATAGACAAGACGATGCAGAGTTGCCTCCGGAGGATTGCGATCTCTTCACCGGAAAATGGGTTTTCGACAACAAGACACATCCATTGTACAAAGAAGAACAATGCGAGTTTTTGACAGAGCAAGTAACTTGCTTAAGAAACGGAAGAAAAGATTCTCTGTTTCAGAATTGGAGATGGCAACCTAAAGACTGTTCTTTACCAAAGTAATAAAGCTTTTGTTTTCCTCAAAATGCTCTGGTTTTGATCAGATTTGAGTTTTGATGATTGTTTTTTTTTTCTGATTTGGTTTGAAGATTCAGAGCGAGAGTGTTGTTAGAGAAACTGAGGAACAAGAGATTGATGTTTGTCGGTGACTCGCTTAACCGGAATCAATGGGAATCAATGGTTTGTTTGGTTCAATCAGTGATTCCTCCAAGTAAGAAAAGCTTAAACCGGACCGGTTCTCTAACCGTTTTCCAAATCCAGGTAATGTATAACACTTGTGTGACACTAACTGACACCAGTTACATTATTTATAAATTTTCTTAATTTTTTTTTTGGTTATTTGTTTATAACAAGGATTATAATGCAACGGTGGAGTTTTATTGGGCGCCTTTTTTGGTGGAATCAAATTCAGATGATCCGAGAAAGCACAGTATATTCGACCGTGTAATAATGCCTGAGTCCATTGAGAAACATGGAGTCAACTGGAAAAACGTTGACTTTCTTGTCTTCAATAGTTACATTTGGTGGATGAACACTGTCTCCATCAAAGTCCTGTAAGTAGTCTATTACACACATTCATGTATATAATGTAATGAATTTGAGGATTGATGAATTGTGGAATGGTGTCAACAGACGTGGATCGTTCGATGAAGGGGACACGGAATACGACGAGATCCGACGGCCAATAGCATACGAGAGGGTGTTAAGGACATTGGGAGATTGGGTGGACCACAACATTGATCCTTTAAGTACAACTGTTTTCTTCATGAGCATGTCTCCTCTTCACATCAAGTAATCAAATTTCTTCCCACCATTTATTTAAGGCTCTTTAAATTTTGGTAACTGATCGTTATTTTTTTGTGTTTTTGTTTAGGAGTTCGGATTGGGGGAATCCTGGCGGTATAATGTGCGCATTAGAAACCACACCGATCCTAAACAAGTCGATGGCGTTCATCGCGGGGACGGACTACAGGTTGTTTTCGGAGATAGGGACGGACTACAGGCTGTTTTCGGTTGTGGAGAATGTGACACGGTCTCTAAAAGTTCCGATTCATTTCCTCAACATCACTGGATTGTCTGAGTATCGTAAAGATGCACATACTTCGGTTCATACGATCAGGCAAGGCAAATTGCTGACGCGGGAGCAGCAAAATGATCCGGCCAATTATGCTGACTGTATCCATTGGTGCTTACCTGGCCTTCCCGATACTTGGAATGAGTTACTCTATACGCAAATCATTTCAAAATCGTCATGCCATAAAAGCTGAGATTATTTGGATTCTCTCATCCATTTTTTTGTTGGTTTTAAAAAATTCTTGTGATGTATATAGGATGAAAATTGGATTTGAAGTGTGAGCTAAGTATATGACATAGATTGTTTTTGAATTAAGGCTATAAAATTTCCCACATCGATTCTACGAAAACCGGTCTATATGTTAGGGTTGACCAGAAAAACAGTTAAAAAAATAAATCTTGATGCAAAGCCAACTGCTACTAAAGTTGAAGACATTTTTTCTCACAATTCTTAAGACATATATGTTGAATAAGTGCACATTTCACAGGACAAGGTATGTATTATAATTGTAGTAAATGACAAGATTAGTAGGTGTGTATTATCAGCTCCATGGCTGTAAAATATGTTGGATTAGTTGAAGCTTAGAGCATTTTGATTAACCAACTACGATCCGACATTTATGATTGCTCAACCATTTTCTCTCCAACAAACCGAAACTAACACGATGAAGCAAAGTGGTGCTACACAGAGGAATGCTTACCTTCCTTTGTTATACTTTGCAGTCGTTCTTCTTCCCGTGTTCCTTCTTGGATGTTTTCTGTACAATGAGAAGCTGAGGAGTAACCAGTTTCAAGAATTGACGACACATAAACTACAAGAACACGTCAGTCCACCAATTCAAAGGAAAGAAGATAATTACAAGGCGATTGATCTGGTGCCATTAGACGTCTGCGATGTTTTCACAGGAAAATGGGTTCTTGATAACGTCACACATCCTTTATACAAAGAAGACGAATGCGAGTTTCTCTCAGAGTGGGTGGAATGTACGAAAAACGGGAGACCAGACTCGAAGTACCAGAAATGGAGATGGCAACCTCGAGATTGCTCTTTGCCAAGGTCAGTTCCCTCTTTCTGAGAACAAAAAGTAGCAAATTGAGTTTACACTTTCTTCTTCTTCTTCTCTCAAGAGACTTTTATTTTTCGCATCCTAGGTTCGATGGGAAGCTACTGCTAGAGAAACTCAAGGGAAAGAAACTAATGTTCGTTGGTGATTCGATACATTACAATCAATGGCAGTCCATGGTTTGTATGGTCCAATCCACCATTCCCTCAGGCAAAAAGACCTTAAAACACACAGCACAAATGTCAATCTTCAACACAGAGGTCTTAAGGACTGTCTTTGTCTGTATATGCAAAACGTAATAATCCAAGAAGCAAAATAAATCCAAACCTGAATCTCTATCTTTGAATGTGTAGGAGTACAATACGACCATAGCATTTTACTGGGCACCTTTCTTAGTCGAATCAAATGCTGATCCACCAGACAAGAGGGATGGGAAAACAGAACCAATCATCATACCTCGATCAATATCGAAACACGGCGAGTACTGGAAAGACGCAGATTACCTCGTTTTCAATACGTATATATGGTGGACAAGACATTCCAAGATCAAAGTTCTGTAAGTAATGAACAGTCTCTCTCTACCAATAACCAAACTCCAATTTTGCCAAATCTTGATAAAGTTTCTACCTTTATGATGATTGCTTGAAGAAAACAAGGATCTTTCGATGAAATTGGAATCTATATCATGTACGAGCAAGTGCTATCGACATGGGTAAACTGGTTAGAACAAAACATTAACACAAACCGAACATCTATCTTCTTCAGCAGCATGTCACCAACTCATGTCAGGTACTAACAACTATGAACATCTATCCACTTCGTTTTTCAAGTTCCATTGATGATGACACATTGAAAAACTGCAACAGGAGTTCGGATTGGGGAGTTAACGGAGGAAGTAGAAAGTGCGAGAAAGAGACAGAACCTATACTAGACATGTCAAGACCAATAGATGTCGGAACAAATCGAAAGCTTTACGAAATCGCAGTGAATGTGGTGAAGAAATCGACGAAACTGCCGATTAGTTTTCTGAACATAACGAAGATGTCAGAGTATAGGAAAGATGGGCATACCTCATTCTACGGGTCGCGAAATGGGAAACTTGCAACTCCGGAGGAGAAATCGGATCCGACAACATTCGCAGATTGTTATCACTGGTGTCTTCCTGGATTGCCAGATACATGGAACGAGTTACTCTCTCTGTATATTATCTACAAGACTTGAATATAGTATATTTTCTTCCTACGAATTTCGCAAATTTCTGAATTTTGTGTGCCGACTCTATCGGAAAATTCCGAATTTTGAACCCGGAAGAGGCGAGAGAACGGCGAAGAAGATTAGAGAAGCATTCCAGAGAGACATATGAACCGGTTAGTTGTTGGACCAAATTAAACCGGATAATTGACCAATTTACCTTCTTTTGTTTGGTACTGTTTCCACCGGGTTTTGTAATAAATTGGTTTCTTCTAGTTGTACTCATTCATAAGGTTTATTTATGGGTAAAGATTACACAATCAGCTGAAATCTTGACATTAAACTTCTCATACTTCCCTTGTACAAATATATTTGCTCTAGATCCTATCTTGACATTAAGGCTGTGTTCTAAATAAAGGACCAAGGAAATAGAGAAAGAACCGTGCAAACACATGCGTTCAAACTGTTTCTCTTTGAGAAACCCATTTTCACTAAGAAATGACATACAAATATACATCAAAAGCTAGCGAAACAGTTATTATTCACTTTCTTTTCCCAAAGATATAAAAGACGAGACACAACACTTCGCTGCTGCAGAAGCAAACGAAACGCTCCCGAAAAAACATTACATCAGACGAAAACACAAACATCATCCATGATCATCTTCCCCACATACCACAGGAAAACTAAACACTATACATAACTACATTAGGAATGATTTAAACAGAATTAACACATCCATAAACCGGATTAGGTCTTGGTCCTAAACTTGGATTCGTCAATCTCAACTCCTCCTTCCTCAGCGTTTTCCCCACCAGGCTTGTCTCCGGTAGTAAGACCGCCTTTACGTCCCATCTCTTGATATCCTTCAGTTCCTAACTGCTCCTTCCTCGTTTGCCCTCCTCGGCTCCTCCCTTCACACAACCATTAATCTCATTAGTGTAGTACACATATACAACTTAACACGTACGTAACCATGAAAAGTGTGTGAGAAAGAGTGAGAGATAAGCACCTTCAGCGAGATGTTGTTGAGCTTCTAAGCTTTTGCCTCCAGTGCCACCGGGCACAACGGTCTCTCCCTTCTTCGCTCTCTCGTCCAGCTGTTTCTTCTCTTGTTGAGACGCCATATCTATTATCTATACGACTCTTTTACTTATAACACAAGTAATGAGAAACCCTAGCTTCTTCTTTTATTACAGAACAAAACAAACAAACCCGAACAAGTACTTGATGATGATACGAAGAAGACTTGAGGAGATTGGTTATATAAATGGTTACGAAATGTTTGGGATGTGTGTTTTGCTTGTGTCGCCACGTGGAGGTTCGACGTGGTGAATCAGGGACAATCGGTACGTCATACGTGTGCTCTTCTCTGCTGGTAACATGTCACGTGTACGATTTGATTAGCTGACGTATATTTGGAACCTGGTTGTGCCGTGTTTCTTCACCATGTGTCCTTTAACTATACCCCAAAGTTATTTTTATGTCTTACCTTATAATTAATTCACATAAATTCTTTCAATCTTTTTATTTTTATTTTTTGCTAAGGAATTCTTTCAATCTTTCAATCTTTCAACTATATGAATATGACTACGTGAAGAAGAATGGATAGGATTATAATATGAATTTGACGCAAATGGACAATGGATAGGTTTGAGTTGAATGTTAATAAGGGAGTAGTTCACTGTACATTTGGAGACTTATGGTTAGGTGAATAAATTTGCTGGTCAAAACTCGTTGACGTTAGGTGGTCTATAGGTAATGTTCAATTCCCAATCATTATTGATTAAATACGTTCATCGAATTTAATCAGTTTCTCATATGTAAATGTTCGTCTATTGATTAAATACATTCATCGAATTTAATCACATAACTCTATTGAAACAGAGCTCTATAGGTAGAGAGATTTTGAGTTTAACCTCTGAAAAAAAGACGGTAAATGTGTAGATTCTCATCGGTAGTTTGGAAAGATATTTCATGATGGGATGATTTCATCTTACATATCATAATGGGAACTTCAGCCACATCAAAATATTTCTCCTACGGTACACCCTCTAAGCGACTCTATCACTTGTAGAGAAAAAATGCAATAATCAACGGTATGGAAAACGACCAATTTCATCGGCTTTGGAAGCTAAAACTGATATCCGAAACCACCTAAGCGAGTTTAAGATTTGAAACTAACAGATTCGCGACTTCTTTACTCTCTCTTTCTCACTCATGTGTATGCGATTTGTAAAAGGAAATAGATACGAGAAATGTTTACCCAGAGTTCGCATTACGGTGTGTAAGAACTACTCTCTGGGGCTAGAATCAATCCGGCAAATCCACTAGAATCAAAGACTCAAGTTCTCTCTTCTTCTCATAGACACTTGACGACACGAACAACCACACACACTTACAATGTTCTTCGCAGATACAAATCCCTTTTGTGATTAGGGATTTACATTTAACCAACATAACCAGAGAACAGAAATTACCAAACCGGGTTTTGGTTAGACACACCTGAACTCTCTGTCCCTCTTGGTGTCTTTCATAATGTTAACCTTGCGTTGCTTCAGTTGACCCGAGATAGAACCAATGTTCAACAGGCTCGCCTTTCAAATTTTATAGACAAATTAGTTTGGAATCATTTAAACTCAAATCATAACGATGGGAGTCCAATCTTACAATGACAAATTCATGGGATGGTTTGCGACAAGATCCTCTTAATCGCGTAAGCTTCAAACCAAATAGTGATTATTTTCAGATCTGTTAAGCTAACTTTGTTTTTTTATTCAAACGCAAGTTATTTCTTGCAATAGAGGACGATGAATCATTTTCTTTATTAAAATAGGGATATGAATCATTTTGATAGAAACGATCAATACGTAGTTAATTTGTTACGTCATTTTCATAAATTAGATATTGATATAGAATTTTAAGCTCTTATTAATTTATTTAGTCACATGTGGATTTTTTTTTTTTTTAAACGAAAATTTATTGATGAAACAAATACAAGCGATGATCAAAATCATCTAGTTTTTAGATATAAATTACAACAATTGTATATATAAAGTCACAACAAATGAGACTAGATAATAAACAATTTTCTATTTCGATTTTGGAATAGATGTTTGTTCGGGTAATCATTTTAGCTACAATCATTTTTACCACGATCACAATTTTTATGTGTAGTCGATTCGAAATGCAATTACATTCTTTGTTGATGGTTTAAATGGTCTTTTTGAAGGATTTTTTTGTCCGATAGAATCAAAAGATCCAACGGATCACGAAACATGATTTTCGTCATCAACATCTGAAGAAATCAAAATGACAAACCGATTATGAAAACCATGCACAATATCGAAACTTACCCCTTGGGTGATAGCAACAACCATGCACATGTAGAATCAACAACTTCTAGATTTTGACGATCAAACTCATTTTGCGTGGCATTCTCTGTGGCTTGGGATACGCTAATCTTTCTATGACATATGTATTTTGATTCGTTAATGTGAACTTATTTTGTGTCTAACAGCTATCTATGTCAGTATTACGTCAATTTTTGTTTATGTTTAATATATTTTTAGTTGTATTGTAAACCAAAAATTAAACTCTAATTGGATCGCCAAGTCAAAAAAGGCCGACACGAGAGACTGATCCTTACGAGAGAAGTTATTTATGTTCCTATGACGGGTTAGGGTCAACTGTTCCTCAATCATATATACATTAATACATACACACCTACGTATATTATATGACGAGATCTTGTTCTTCTTTCGATAAAAAATTAATACAATACTTTATTAATTCAATACTTTTTGCAAAAAAATATTGACTTTTTTCTAACTACGTTTTAAAACTATCCAAACCATGCATAAGAAAATGAATATACGAATCTTTTTTTTTTCAATAAAGTAAAACATTCAGCTTTTATTAAAAAAAAAACAATTATTTCAGCTCTTCACTAATATAGGGGTTTATATCAATACCCAAATTCATGAAAACGAATACCTTTTCTAGAAAGGCATATGTTTCAAGTCTTTTCGAGTCTATTATAAACTCTTATTCACGAATCATTCCATCAAAAGTTGGGAACCATTCTTACTTATTCATTTCTCTTACTTATTCATATGTAGACTACCATTGACTTGGAAGTTTGATGAATTCTACTTCTACATTAATTAGTAATGAATGCAAAACCTATAGTTGTAAGATTTCTATAATTGTGATACATGCGTAGTTGATGAAAATAGGCAGGAAGACCATAGATTACTAGTTCCCTAATTCTTAGTACTTATCTTTTTTTTTTTTACAATATTGTACTTCTAAGTTTGTATTTTATCATATGTAATTTTTGTAGTTGACTGCGCTAGCCTCCATCTAGTTATGCAACTAAAACGCATTATTCACATTTTAAAAAAAAAAATTTATTATATAACAACAACAATTTTTCCTAATCGTTATACAACCAACTTTTTTTTCTGTCCAAATGAAATCAAATTGTTGAATATCGTTTACTTAAAAAATTTCCACGTGTCAAACCGTGATTGGTTTTGAATTGAAGAAAACACAATTAGACATGGATACAGCCCGAAAATATTTTTTTTCCAAAATCAATTTTCACTAATCGAATTGGAACATTTTTTTGGACTTCGTCTTAATTATAATCTTAATTTTTTTTAATTTTATGTGTTTCCAATTTGATTAGTGAGGATTGTTTGTAAAGTGATTATTATCGGGTTGGGTTCAAGTTTAATCATGTTTTTCGTTCGGATCAAACTAATCGCGGTTGTACAAAAGCGATTATCGGTTAAACAAACGAAATTCAACAATGATATATTATTTGTGTAATTACAAAGAGACATAAAATTGTTCGTGTTGTAAAACAATTGTTTGTATTGTAAAACAAAAAGACAAAAATTCTGGAGAAAAATTGTGTTTAGTTGCATAAATAAAAGAGGACTGGCGCTATCATGATCCCAAATTTTTTATGAGCTAATTGTATATACATTTTTCTTTCTAGCGTGTAAACTTTAACTTTTCGTTTAGACTTAACTTTTTGTTTAGTTAAATCATGTAAACTAAACTTGATGATAAACTATATAAAAATCTATAGTTATGGGAATTAGTAATCCATGTTCTTCAGAATACATTATCAGACTCATACATGAGGTTAAAAATTTGTATACAATTAATGGGTTACGAATATTTGCAGCAGATTTAAAAAGATGTATGCTCATATGCGTTATGTTTATTAAAATAAATGGCGTTAATGCTTTTTCAATTAATCCATGTTCAGTTAATCTAACTCAATTTGAATCCAATTCAAAGATTAATAAATTTACTAGACCGTAATGAATTCCTTTTACACAGTAAATAATTTTAATGAATAATCAAATTAATGCATGACACAATTGTATTCAATGGACGGCACATACATATATAGTTAGTTCAAATCTTAAAAATATTCACGTGATCACCTTTAGTCCAACCAGAAATTCAACTCTACAAAATCTCGTTATGGCAAAATAATAAAGCAAAATGATAGAGATTGGTAATTTTGGCACCGACGTGAATTTGACTAAAATTACGAGAGATGAAGAAAGAGAGACTTGGTCACGAATGTGTTTAATTAGCATGAAGAGAGAGAATTAATCTTCGTTGACCATTGACCATAACTTGGTCATATAAAAATCTAACCACCCACTATTCCGCTATTCACAAGGTTCTTGCTTTCTCAGACGTAAACAACAAGAAATCAATTATAAAGCAAGAAAGAGAAAAACAAAAAAACAAAAGCAACCCTATTTTCTATTCTCTGTTTCTCTCTTTTTATATGCAACTCTCTAAGAATCCGACCAAACAAACCAATCAAGAGAAGAATCATCATCACACAGAGATGAACAGATCAGTAATCATGTCGCCGGAATCTCCTGTTTTTTTCCAGTCTCCGTTGGTTTTTTCTCCGACGTCGGTCAAAACGCCGTCGTCTTCGCCGCGTTCGACACCACCGAAGCTGTCTATGGTAGCTTGTCCTCCAAGAAAGCCAAAAGAGACGACTCCGAGTCCGGATTTTGATTCAGTGTTGAAAAGAAAACGACCGCCGATGCTTAAGCTAACGGTGGATCCGCCGGTTCCATCGTGGTGTAATACGACGGTGAAGACGCCGGAAAAAGCGGTGGAGGTTGTTGAAGCAGAGAAAGATGGATATTACTCTGTTTATTGCAAGAGAGGAAGACGTGGACCAATGGAAGATCGGTATTTCGCGGAGGTTGAATCCGACAACGAGGGAGCTCGGAAAAAGGCTTTCTTCTGTGTTTTAGACGGTCACGGTGGATCCAACGCCGCGGAGTTCGCGGCGATGAATCTCCGGAACAATATTGAGGCGGCGATGGCGGGAGAGAGATCAAGAGAAGATGGTTACTCGATTGAGAGAGCGATAAGAGAAGGTTACAATAAAACGGACGAGGATTTCTTGAAAGAAGGTTCGAAAGGTGGCGCATGTTGTGTAACGGCTCTGATATCGGATGGCGAGCTTGCGGTTTCGAATGCGGGTGATTGCCGGGCTGTTATAAGCCGCGGTGGAGTTGCGGAAGCTCTTACGACTGATCACAATCCTTCTCAAGCAAATGAGCTCAAACGGATTGAAGCATTGGTGAGTCTTTATCATATGATTCTCTATATTGTGTTTTAACATTTAGATTTGAGGGATTGAGTTATATCATATCTATGGAATAGCGGAATGGATGAAAGAAAATGTGAATCCACTAATAATGTGATTGACTAATTTATGCAAAATTGAAGAATCATTCAACCATTCCGCAATTGAAATGATGTTTTAATCCGGTTTGGTTTGATTTGTGTTTGATTAGGTCTGGTTTACTGACTTTTGTTATGTGTGTATATGTGTAGGGTGGTTATGTTGACTGCTGCAACGGCGTTTGGAGGATTCAAGGAACATTAGCCGTCTCACGAGGAATTGGAGACCGATATCTTAAGAAATGGGTAATAGCTGAACCGGAAACCAGAACATTACGGATTAAACCGGAATTGGAGTTCTTGATCTTAGCATCTGACGGTCTTTGGGATAAGGTAAGCTTAATTCGGAATGTCTCAAAATTGATTATTTTTTTAGTCTACCGGTTTGAATGTTGAACCGGATTTTTTGCGAATGTTATAGGTAACGAACCAAGAGGCGGTCGATGTGGTTCGACCGTACTGCGTAGGAGTAGAGAATCCAAAGACACTTTCTGCTTGCAAGAAACTAGCCGAGCTATCGTGTAAGAGAGGGTGCTTGGATGATATTAGTCTAATCATAGTTCAGCTACAACAGTTTGAGACATGATTCATTAACATCTAGTATTAAGTTAAATTGATTAATTTCATTAGGTCTTAAGTTATTCATAAATTTTGTCCGGCATTTTACATGTAAATAAATGTATTAAACAAAATTAATTTTTTATTATGCTTGGGGAAATCAAGTTCCGAATTGTTTTTGCCTTATGATTTGGTTTTGTTGTGAAAGAACATGATTTATGGTGAAAGTGCACCATCAAACTATTTATGGGTTATCATTTACAATACTTAAGAGTGGCTAAAATGAGAAGATCAGACGAAGAACTTTATGCTATTACACAAAAGAGATGAATTACAATTTACAATTTATACAAGAGGCTTTACGTAATGTAAACAATAATTTCCGCATCTAGTGGTACTTTTTTTCAACAAACCTTTTTAATTTAACCAGTATACAAGAGGCTTTTTAAGATACTGGTTATTGTACTTTTTAAAGAAACAATAACTGTCGGGATGATTTAAACATGACTCTATAATCTAAAGATATTCTCTACAAATTTATTCTAGTCACATCGTATGCAATATGATTCTTAGTTGTTTGTCTAGGCGTAAGATGCAGTGATCGTAGGGAGGAAACAACACGTACATCAAATCTTAGGAGGAAACAATATGTTTGAGTAGACGAAAAAGCTAAACATTTGATTTAGGGTTTCTCAAAAATAATTTTTTTGATAGTATACGAAATTCACATCGTTGTGCATCAAAGAGAACCAACGTATGCTAAAATCCACCCACATAGCCTTGGTTTTTGGCCTGTCTTAAGCTTCTCAACAAACTGCAGTAATATTCCCAAGTCGACACTACAAGAAAACAAGTCACTTTCCGACCACTCTAGATCTGATCAGAATTTTTTTTTACCAATTTCTGACCTTCTTCTGACCCATATAATAATGGTCGGGTTTCGGTCGGGATATTCGGACGAAATTATGTCGTCGGAAAGTTGTCGGAATTTCCTAACCAATTGCCGACCAACATCAAGTCGTCACCGTCATGATCAGAAAATGGTCAAAACATAGTCGGAACAACATTCAAAATATAACCATTTTAATACATTTAAATATGATGCACTAATGGTCGGAAAGTGGTCGGAACATGATTTTGACTTTCTGACGATATTCCGACACATTTAAGAGCATAAGGTAATCGTCGGAAAGTGGTCAGAATACCGACAGAACATTTTAAAAATATTGCCGTTACAGACCGTTGCAAAGTAGTCGAACAATGGTCAGAATGTCGACGGAAAATTTAAAATTGTAGCTGTTGATAACCGTTGGTGGTGGTCGGAAAGTGGTCGGCATATGTCAAAAATGATTACCAAAGTGAGTTGCCTATATATATGTCTCTTGTTTTATATGTGGAAGAATAAAATTTCACAAAAACTACAAAATGTCTTCTGAATATAATAATTTTTGGGCATGGATGTACAACAATCAGTGGGATTCAAACACCAGACTACTTACAACAGAATTCGCTGAAGGACTTACAGAATTCATGCGATTCGCTACAAACCAAGAGATTTATCTCGAAAAAGGTAGACTCTATTGTCCATGTAATTCTTGTGGTAATATTCATTTTCTCTTGAAAAATGAAGTGTGGAATCATTTGTATCGACATGGGTTTACACTCAATTACAAGATATGGTATTTTCATGGTGAAGTTGATACGGGAAATTTGCCTAGTACTAGCGAATATGTTGCCGATAGGTTAGTGGAACCTAGAATGGTAGCGGAATCTAGATGTACAATAGAAATGGTAAATGATGCGTTTCGTGAGAATATCCCCTCGTTTATGGAAGATACAAATATGGCTGAGGAACCAAATTTAGAAGCGAGTAGATTTTTTGATATGTTAGATATAGCTAAGCATCCGCTATATAAAGGTTGTAAACCGGGTCACTCTCCTTTGTCTGCGGCAAGTAGAATGATGGCAATAAAGTCAGATTTCAATTTGGTTGAGGAGTGTGTAGATGCAGTTGCAGATTTTGTGAAAGATTATTTACCAGAAGGTAACATGTGCCCAGCTTCATACTATGAGGTGGATAAACTAGTTGCTGGTATGGGTTTGTCATTTCATATGATCGACGTGTGCGTCGAAAATTGTATGATATACTGGAAAGCGGACGCAAACTACTTGGCATGTCGATTTTGTGGCAAGTCTCGGTTTCTAGGAAACTAGTGGAAGAGTTCGAATTCCGTATAAGCGTATGTGGTATTTGCCGTTAGCAGATAGACTCAAAAGACTATATCAATCTGAGCGCACGGCTGGTTCTATGAGATGGCATTCAGAGCATTCTAGCGATGGAGAAATTGCGCATCCCTTCGATGCAGAGGCATGGAAACATTTTAACTCTACATATCCAAGATTTGCTGAGGAGAGTAGGAACGTATACCTTGGACTATGTATCGATGGTTTCAACCCATTTGGGAAGCATGGGAGGCAATATTCGTTATGGCCAGTAATTGTCACACCTTACAACCTGCCCCCTTCTTTGTGCATGAAACGAGAGTTTTTATTCCTAACCATACTCGTGCCTGGTCCAGAACACCCTAAGAAGTCTATTGATGTGTTCTTGTAGCCGTTGATTTATGAGTTGCAAGACTTATGGGCTCATGGTGTTCAAGCATTCGATATTTCGTGCCAACAGAATTTTAGGATGCGTTCGGTGCTTATGTGGACGATCAGTGATTTCCCTGCATATGGAATGCTATCCGGATGGACAAGGCATGGAATATTATCATGTCCTTATTGTGGGGATAATACTGACGCATTCCAATTGAAACACGGACGTAAGACGTGCTGGTTTGATTGTTATCGACGGTTTCTACCACTTTCGCATCCTTATCGCCGAAGCAGGACACTGTTTAAGAAGAACATTGTTGTTCGTGATGATGCATCACCACCAGAGTTAGATGGTAAATACTTGTTGACGCAACTAAGAGATTTTGGGGCAGATCGAACAGTTGAATGCGGAGGAAATGGCCATGTTCCGGTTGATGGATGTGGCATGAATCACAATTGACACAAGAAGAGTATCTTTTGGGATTTGCCCTACTGGAAAAGTCATCTTTTGAGGCATAACCTAGATGTGATGCACATCGAGAAGAACTTCTTTGATAATATCATGAACACCGTTTTAAATGTCCCAGGGAAAACAAAAGATAACGTGAAGTCCAGATTAGACTTGCCTACTATATGTGCACGGGACGAGCTACATATCATGGCCAATGGCAAAGGTCCGGTTCCCATTTTTAGATTGGATGGTGCTGGGAAGGAAGAGTTCTTCCAATGGATATTGCATAGTGTTAAATTTCCAGATGGATATGCTTCTAATCTACGGAATTGTGTTGATAGTCAAGAAGGTCGGTTAGCTGGGATGAAAAGTCATGATTGTCATGTTTTCATGCAACGCCTTCTTCCATTTGTTTAACCCTTCTCTTCCGATTTCCACCAATGATATGATATGAGTTCGAATCTTTCATAGAAAAGGATCTCTCTTTTTCGAATCTGTTTCTTCTTACGTTTTTCGTGTTCAATATAGTTTCATGTTTTATGTTTTGTTGATGTCTATCACCATCAATTTCTTTTATGGGAAAGATTTAATTTAACCTCATGGAAGTATATTGTTGTAGATTATGTCTCGAGCGGAATTTTTGCGTTATTGTCAACAGAATCCAGTCACAGACACTAACATTACTCCCAATTATACTGAAGATTTGTATGGTGGATTTGAGGTTTATTTGGCTACGAAAAAGGGTCCACCAAACCCAACCACTTCCACGCCTAATACTGAAGGCTCTGCCTCAGTGTCTCAGATGACTATTGAAGATCTTCTCTTGGCTCCTGGACGCTCAACCCTTACCACTCTTGATCCCGAAAGAAAGGGAAATTCTACTTGGTAAGTTGTGAAGAATAATTTCTTTATTAAGTTATGGTTTGGGTAAATAACATGTACAATTCTTATTAAGAAATAATGCAATAACTATTTCATATACTCTTTGTTTCGTTTTGTTGTTATAGGTTCAAGTACGATAAAGGTGAAATTAACGCATCTATTTTGAAGATGCTGAGATCTGATCTTCTAGGAGCATATCCATCTTATAACCATCTCCCGAAAGATGTGCAAACACGATGGTTCCGAGCGTTTGCGGTAAATATTTACTTTTATAAATTATGTATTTTAGTTTACTAATTTTAGTTTTTTTTATAAATTATGTATTTAGTTTAAATATTTACATTTATGTTGAAACAACAATTTAATTGGGAACCGAGCATCACATAAACCGTAAGGGCTGCATTTGAAAAGAAAGTGAGAAAATCGTTCTCAAGCAACTTGTGCGAATGGAAGGAAAGATGGAAGCTGAAAAAGGATCATCCGGTGTCCATGTCAGATACAAAATGGACAAATTACATCAAGATGTGGCAAGACGAGAAAGTAGAAGCCACGGCATAGAAAAATTCTAAAAACCGTAAAAGTGACCGGGATGGTCATGGTATTGCAGTACACAACACCGGTTCAAAAACCTACGAACGACGCAAAGACAAATTGGTAAGTATCTACTTTCTGTTAAATATTTTGTTTTTCTAACATTCTTAACTTTCTCGTTTGTGTTTTGTATTAGACGGTTGAAAACGGTGGGGAAGAGCCTCATATGTTGCTCTTGATTGAGGATATGCATCGAAGTAGAAAAGATGGTGAGATTTTTGACAAAAAGAATAAAACGTGTTGTGGATAAATGCAAAGAAAAGACTGATCAACAACTATCTCAACGTGGATCAAGCCAATCAAATCAACTTACCCCATTCGAGATCAATGCTGTAGTTCAAATAGTAAGTTAATTTTTCTGCCCAACTTTGTTTATGTTTCTGCCCAAATGGTAAGTTAATGTTTGCTCTGTTTTTGACATCAAACGTATTACGTAATACGTGCATGTGATCATTAAATATTGTTATGTTGTTAGTGATCACTTAAGTGACTAGTATGTGCTCTGTTTATACGTGCATGTGATCATCAAATATTGTTATGTTGTTAGTGATCATTTAAGTGACTTGTATGTGCTCCGTTTATACGTGCATATGTTTAATACATACGTATGTGATCTGCCCAAATCTTGTTTATACGTGCATATATATACGTGCTTGTTTGATCTGTACATGGTTTACGTGAAGGTGGAACATTTTTTTATTTGTATGTGATCTATACGTGCATCTGTTTAATACATACAAGTGACTTTGATTTTATTTCATGACTTATTTTTCAGGAAACACCTGTGGTTAAAGGTCGTCATTTAGGGTTTGGTACACTTCATGACCCGGGTAAGGAAGTAAATTCTTCAGCTACTTTTTCATCAAACTCGGAACTAGAAGAGCAATTGAAGACGGGCACCGAGAATATTGCCACTTTAAAGAAAGATAAGGAAGAGAAAGATAGGACAATGAAATATTTGGAAGAGTTGGCCAAGAAAGTGCTAGATAAGTTTCCGGAGTTTCACTCTCCACCGGATGAAGATGAAACTGAAGAGTAGATCAACGTTATTTTCGTTTAGATTTCATGCTTAATTTCAAATTTGTGTTTTATGTAAAGATTTTTATTTTATGTTTTAAACAATTAAATTTCAGAACTATGTTTTCATTTCAATGTTTAAATGTTTCGAATCTTTTGATTTCAATATTTGAATTACGTTTTAATAAATTGTTTAAAATGAATTGGTTGGAATGTGGTCGGAAATCTGTCGATAAATTTTGGTCGGAAATTTGTCGGGATACTATCGTCGGAAATTGATTGGGACGAACTGGTTGGAATTTGGTCAGAAATGGGTCGATAAATTTCTGACCATTTTCAGACGAATTTTCCGACCACCCTGCCGACCATTTAAGTGGTCGGAATGCTGTCAGGATAATATGGTCGGAAATTGGTTGGGACGAACTGGTTGGGATTTGGTCAGAAATGGGTCGATAATTCCCTGACCATTTTCCGACCACTCTGCCGACCATTTAAGTGGTCGGGATTTTCCGACCAAACTTTGACCACATAAATTTTCTGACCAGGCTTTTTTTACGACATTTGGTTGGTCGGAAATTCATCGGAAACACATGTTTCCGACTAAAATGGTCGTCAGAGACTTGCTTATTTCTTGTAGTGCGAGAAGAGTTCTAATAGAAGCGAGAATTGTACCCACTTCTAAATCTCTTGACTACAAAGATCTTTAACGAAGTTCGCAACAAACAAATCAAGCTTGCAATGAGTAGAATCAACACGAAGCTGCCTTAGAAAAAGCACCCCACTTCTCACTTCGATATCATCATCTTCCATAATCCCCATAACATAAAATTCTCAACAAATCACCCGATGCACGACCAAACGAAAGAGAATACTCGAGGTGCAAACTACAACGGATAAACCATATCAATTGGCAAAAACTTATGAGGGTTCTTTCCAATATACTTCTCACGTTCCCATGGCTCAGAGCCTTAGACTCATTCCTTTTTATCTCCTCAAAGAGCCTCACAAACTAACAAACAATGAAGGTGGCGGACGAAAAAAACTAACAACGAAGAACATAAAAATACAATGTCTAAACCCTAGACTTCGTTATATATATAAGAAAAATAAGAAAATTATGGATGTAGCAATTAGGGCTTCTCAAAACCGACTAATGAACATGAGCTACAAAAATATTTTGGCCCAAACCCAATTAATTTTTATGAACGATATAAGGCTCACGAAATGTCGATGGCAAGAGAGGTAAATATGTCGATTTCATTAAAGGATAGTAGCATAATTTGCAGCTCAAAATCGCACGTATGATTTTTTACTTCATATAGATAAGCGGAGGTCCTCTTGGTTTAATGGTTGATAAATGATTCATTAATATTTTCACATCAAAACGCTTGGGGTTCAAATCTAAAAAAATACGATTCATTATCATATATGCCAGATTAATATAAACAAATTTCCAATATAGAACAAGGTAAAATCATTTAGTATAGATCAAAACGATAAAATTGTTGATATAATAATTCTAATAATTTATAATATAATAATAGTAAAAATACATTATTAAAAAATAAAATACAAGCACATGAAATGAACTCCAATTTTTTTTGTCTAGAGTAGTAGTTTTAGTCGTCAAGGCTTTGAAAACCCATTAATATTTCGGGCCCAAATATTTGTACGTGAACGAGAAGGAAACTCACGTATGAAAAAACTATAAAATGTCGTTTCATAATAATAACCCTAAATAAAATTGCATCCAAATTATCGTCATTAGTTGGTAAATTAAGATGGCCAACGACGGCGGAGACGGAGACGGTGTAGATTCAATCAGCTCTATGCCTGATGTGATCCTCTAACATATCTTCTGTAGGAACACAATTTCTACGATACAGCAAAACTGAATATTGCTTAGATTAATGATAAAAATAATTACAAAATAGCTTTGATCGATATCAAAATTACGATAAATGAATGAATGGTTTGTGTGGAGGCGAGATATTCTTTTCTTAATTTTTTAATTGCCCATACTGGTTTTAATGCAATCAGAATCCTAGGATACAACCACCCGATCGACTATTTCGCAACCCTCGAGAATAGAAGCTAACGAACCAAAACTCTGTGTATTCTGAGACACAAAACAAAATTAAAAGAAAATAACTTGTGAGGGATTTTTTTGTGTTGTAAAACCGTGTCCCAAATGAGAAGAACATGGCTTGATTATATAGCCAACATCTCAACGTTCACTAACGTATAAGTCATAAAGGGAGATTTGAGAATTGATTCTCTTCATAATAACATTCACGACAATAAAAGCTTTATGTTACAACTCAAATCAAAACTGATTTTTCTTTAGCTTAATTGTCAATGCTAAAAACTCATTAATTAGAAGAGATTTATGTTGACTTTATCAACACATATATTCAAAAGAAAATTAGGCCAAAAGAATAAATCTTTTAAATCCAAAGTCCATTTGTCCAATTCGGAAGCCCAAAACAAAAGTTCGGCCCGGATTTCTCTTCTCTCCAATACACCAAGTGTACACAAGATTTTAAACTTTGTTATGAGTTCTCCACTTTATATACTTAAGAATTTTCATCTAAACTTTCAATATAGAATATTTGCTAGTTTTTATACTTAGCCAAATTTCAAAGCTTTTCAAGCTTTCTCACTCATCCACATTGGACCTCCATCTCTCATTCAAACTAACTTAGATTTTGACAAGTATATACTCTCTCATAGTGCTCACGGCGACGATTCTATTGTGTCCAAAATCCGGTCATTCTGATGAACGTCTCCAGCGAAAAACACACCGGGAAATGGTCTAAAACTATTTCGTCAAAAATGAGTTCCAACATCTTCTCCTATATTCCGACAAGATTCGCCATCAGAACTTCCCTCTTGTCCAAACGATGGAGGTATGTCGCTGGAGAATATGTCCAGAAACGTGGAGAATATGTCGCTGGATCTTGGTTTTTGTTACATTGAGTACAATATTCCTGATTTCTTCTATATCAATTCCTCTTTCAAGCAAATTGAGTTAAGATGTAATAATAGAATGAAGATTCCAAGTTGCTCTCTGCCTTGGACATCTCTGAAGAAGTTGTTTTTGAGTGGTTGCGTAATTTCTGACGAATTGGTTGCTAAGATTCTATCTGGTTGTCCGGTTCTAGAAAGCTTAGCTTTGTGTTTCTTCAGTCCCCATGATGAACTGAGTGTTCTTGATCTCAGCAAATCGCTGTGTCTGAGAACGTTAAAGATAGATCGTAAGGTTTAAGCTCCGGAGGTGAAGTTGATGCATATTGTGGCACCACATTTGCATTGTCTAACGTTAATAGACTATCAGTTATCATCTACTTTGGTTGATGTCTCGTCTTTAACCAAAGCTAGCTTAGATTTTTGCTTTCTGTCACTTGAACAAATGGAGGGTGAGCTTCTTCAAGTCAAGACGCTAGAGATGCTAGAAAAATTGTGTAATGTAGAGAAGCTTACTTTGGGATCAAACTTTCTTAAGGTATGTTTTGAACCATCCTCTATGTTATTTATATGTACACTCTCTAAGAACTAAGAGGTTACATTTTGGTATATTTCAATACAAGAGATAATGAAATATGTTACATTGACTATTTTCGAAACTACATATTGTATTGATCTCAGAAGATAGTTAGCTACCTCACACTAGTTTGTAACTATCTAAAATATAGTTAACTATTTTCAGAAAATAGTTACCAATTTAAAAGCATAGTTAACTATTTTCAGAGCATAGTTGTCTACTTTAACAGTTTCATAACATAGTTGACTACAAGAAAATATTGTTGTATTAGTTACTTGTTTACATAAACATAGTTAACTATGTTCAGAACGTAGTTACCTATTATAGTCTACATAATGAAAAAGGATAACATATATAGTTAACTATTATCAGAAATATAGTTACATATTATAGTTTGCAGAATAACATACATAATTAACTATTATCAAAAAAACATAGTTACTTATTATACTGAGTTTTGAACATAGTTAACTATACTGATCTCTAACGACGGCTCGATTTGACTAAGAGAAGGGACGACAATGTGGAGTTTAATGGAGGAGAAGAAACATCATCTTAATCCATAATCGAAGATTTTTTCCATGGGAAGAGAGAATATATCGATTAGACAAAGATAGGAAAAGGAAGAGACAAAAAAATTAGGGTTTTTGTTTGTTTTTATTTAATGTAAAAAAACTTAAATTATTACTATTTTTTTATTCAAAGTTAAAACTGATCAATAGGTTAAGGTTAAAATAGTTTTTATAGGTATTGTAAATGTTAATCAGCTAATCAGCTAATGTCAATCAGTTGTTTGCCTGATGAGATCCTCCAACATATCTTCTCCTTTATTCCGACCAGATTCGCCATCAAAACTTCCGTCTTGTCTAAACGATGGAGGCATGTATGGTCCAATACACCTTCTCTCACCTTCGTTTGGTATAGGCATAGAGTGAAGACTGATTCGATAAACGAAACCTTAGCTCGCTATACGGCTCGGAAGATGATAAGTTTTAATCTCTGTATCAGCTTGCACGAACATATTCCTTACATTGACAGATGGATCGAGTTCGCCATGTCCAAAAACATGGAGAATATGTGGCTGGATCTTGGTTTTTGTAGCGTTGACTACAATATTCCTGATTGCTTCTATATCAATTCCTCTGTCAAGCAATTCAGTATTGAATTAAGATGTAAAAAAATGAAGAGTTTCTCAGTGTCTTGGACATCTTTGAAGAAGTTGTCATTGCGTTCTGGCAAGCTCTCTGACGAATGTATTGCTAAGATTCTGTCTGGATGTCCGATTCTCGAAAGTTTAACGTTGTATTTCGACTGTTTGTCTGATGAATGTAAGGAATATTTATTAATATTTCCTTTTCCTATTATGTGGTCTTTAGTGATCCGTTTTCTATTAGAATAATGTTATTCCATAATATATTTGGTAACCAATTAAATGGAAATAATGGAGTTAATTCCTAATAAATCTCTACTTTGATGGACGGTTGAGATTAATCCTAAGGAAACCCTAAAGAGGAATTAGGTCCTCTCTCTACCTATAAATATGTGCCTTTAGCCCATCATAAAGGCATCCTAATACACAACACCTAAAGAGAAGTTTATAGGCAAGGGGAGAGAAACCTAACTCCTACCTCAGAGATCAGGCTTTCCATCTTCCATTAGGATATCGTTCAGGAAGATCTCTCCACTACAATGAACGGAGGTAATCCGATAATCCTCCTCATAGATTCTATTATGTGATTAATCTAGATGTTTAAAGATCTTAGGGTTTATGTAAATTATGACTTACAATGAACTGAGGGTTTTTGATCTCAGCAAATCGCTGCGTTTGAGAACAGTAGAAATAAATCGTGAGTTTTTGGCTCCGGAGCTGATGAAGATTGTGGCACCACATATCAATTGTATAAGATTAAGAAACTATATGTTGCCATGTACTTTAGTTGATGTCTCGTCGTCTTTAACCGATGCTAACTTAGATATAAGCTTTCGGTCACTTACAAAACTACTGGAGGATGAGTATCTTCAAGTCATGGCGCTAAAGATGCTAGAGAAGTTTACTTTTGGACCAAGCTTTCTTAAGGTATGTTTTGAGCTATGTTATATGTACTCTCTAAGAATAAAAAGTCACTATAGATCTATGTTTTGGTATACTTCATCCCTTGTTTGTGTTTTTTTGTTAGATTCTATCTCTTGGCGAGCTCCATCGTGCTCCTTTTCCAATGTTCAAGGTCAAAGATTTAATGTTTGAGACAAATATATCTCCAAAGGCAATTCTTGGTATTGTAAAGGTGCTACAAAACTCACCTCAAGTGAAGAAGCTAACTGTACACCTAATGAATCGTTACACCATACATGTATATTTACCATAAACCTCTTTTATTTTCCTTGACCATATGTGCTTTTCACTTCTGAGTTTATAGAATTGGAGATATTGACTATCATTTTGCGTAAATGAAATTTTTTATGTCATTTCACAGGGGGATTATACTGACAACTACTACGATTCGGATTCGAAAGCGAGGGTCTTTGTGAATATTCACCGTGGGAATGTAGAGTCGAAGCATGTGGCCTCATTTATGGAACTTATACTTAATAGTACGAAGACATTAGAGAAGATGGTCGTAAGGTTGGGAGGTTATCTTGAAGAAAGAGTGTTTAAAGAGTTGGTTGAGATGGTTCCAATGCTTTCCCAAGATAACAATATCTCCATTGTGCTTAGGAAATAGTCATGACGTTTATTTATTGGATTACATTTTTGAATTTGAATATTTTCTCTTCACAATTTTAAACATTTTTTTTCTTGGTGGTCTATTAGATCCATTAGAAATCTATTATACATATGATGATTTTACATTTCACTATATGCGAATCTAATATCATACCATAGTTAGAAATACATCCAACTGTTCCACAAATGACTGTCTAGTGGTTCTTGTTGATTAATAGAGATAACTTTATCTAAAAATTAATTAGTTAGCTCTTATAATCTGACCAGATTTGCCATCAAAACTTCCGTTTTGTCCAAACGATGGATGCATGTATGGTCTCATACATCTTCTCTCAACTTTGATTGGTGTTGGTGTAGAAAATGTGAATTATCCAATTTAATACAATTCAACCAATAAAAAATTAATCTGCGGAATATAAATAGTCATATCAAATAAAAATATATTTAATTTTGTATTGAAAACTGAAAAAAAATCATAAAACAAAAAAAAAAATCTATAGAAAATCAGTTAAAATTATACATAGAGAGATAAAACCGTTTTTGAATTTGTGTGTCAATGGTACACTATCGTGGATCTTTAATTTGTCGAAAATTAATTAATCCTAATCTTGACAGTTAGCCTCAAAAAGTTTAAGGTCCAAAGTTCAAATAATCAAAACATAGGGGCATAACTATGATTCCGTCATAGTATGGGTTGTTTTCTACAAATATTCAGAAAGACGATTTACCTGAAGAACAAAAACGCTTCTTCTGAAAGACGATCTGCTTCAATGGCGATCTACTTCATTCTCTATACTCTCCTCACTTTCTTCTTCGCCGTATCTCTCAGTTTATCTCTTTCCGTGATCAATGCACGAAGAAGCCGAAAACGAGCGGTGGGATTTTTCCATCCGTACACAAACGACGGCGGCGGCGGCGAGAGAGTCCTCTGGTGCGCAGTTAAAGCTATCCAAGAAGAGATTCCCGATCTCAACTGTGTCATCTTCACCGGAGATCATGACTCTTCTTCCGATAGCTTAACTCGTCGCGCCATCGATCGATTCGGTGTCCATCTTCAGTCTCCTCCTAAGGTCCGATCAAATTTGTTGAGTTGTTGAATTTGGGGTTTTAGGGTTAGTTTTTGATGTGTAATTTCGTTTTGGTCTTTTTAGGTGATTCATCTTAACAAAAGAAAATGGATTGAAGAAAGGACTTACCCACATTTCACAATGATAGGTCAGAGTCTTGGTTCTGTTTATCTAGCTTGGGAAGCTTTACGCAAGTTTACTCCTTTGTATTTCCTTGACACTAGTGGATATGCTTTTACGTATCCTCTTGCTCGGATCTTTGGTTGCAAAGTTGTTTGCTATACTCATTATCCAACCATTAGTTTGGATATGATCTCTCGTGTTCGTCAAAGGAATTCAATGTATAACAATGATGCTTCAATTGCTAAAAGGTTTGGTTTTCTTAAACCTTAAAAGTTATTACTTTTCTTTGGTTGATTGGTTAGTCATACTTGCTGATTTTTTTTTTTTGTAGCAATTGGTTATCTACATGCAAATTAGTCTACTACAGAGCTTTTAGCTGGATGTATGGGATGGTTGGTTCGTGTACTCATCTTGCCATGGTCAACTCTTCGTGGACAAAGTCCCATATTGAAGTGCTTTGGAGAATTCCAGAACGGATTAGACGGGTTTACCCGCCTTGTGATACTTCAGGACTTCAGGTGATAACCATCACAGACAGCTCGAATCTTATGATTTTTGTCTGTCTTCTTTTTATTTAACATCTTGGGCTTAATGCAGGCACTTCCTATTAAAAGATCATCAGATCGTCCAGTATTCATATCTGTCGCTCAGTTTCGTCCTGAGAAGGTGAGGGATCCGTGTATTTGACTTATGAGAGAATAAGATATGTTTTGATGGGTCACATTCTGAGTTACAAAAGAGTTGTCCTGCTTACTCATTTACAGTCTTGTACCAGGCTCATATGCTTCAGCTTGAGGCCTTTTCACTAGCCTTAGAGAAGGTAGATGCCAACTTCCCTCGACCCAAGCTCCAATTTGTGGGAAGTTGTAGAAACGAATCAGATGAAGAACGGCTGCAGAAATTGAAAGACAGAGCAGTTGAACTAAATGTGGACGGGGATGTGGAATTCTATAAAAACGCCATGTACAGGTATTTGTCCAGAGCTCTTTATAGCATTCTCTATTCAAACTTTCTTCTTACAGCACTCAGAACTCTGATTATTCTCATCTTATGGCTTTGTATTGTAGGGAACTAGTGGCACTGCTAGGAAATGCTGTTGCAGGATTGCATGGGATGATAGATGAACACTTTGGGATTAGCGTTGTTGAGTACATGGCTGCTGGTGCGATCCCAATAGGTCAGACTTTTTAAGGCTTGCATAGATAGCGATTTTATCTCACAGTTTTAAGTTTTTCTCCTGATGGCTCCTCTGTTTTTATATCTGTGCCATGCAGCTCACAACTCAGCCGGACCCAAAATGGACATTGTGTTGGAAGAAGACGGACAAAGAACCGGGTTTCTTGCTGAGACCATGGAGGAATACGCTGAAGCGATCCTTGAGATAGTGAAGATGAATGAAACCGAGAGACTTAAGATGGCTGAATCTTCTAGAAAACGAGCGACCAGATTCTCCGAACAACGGTTTTGTGAGGACTTCAAAACTGCAATTCGACCCGTTTTCATCAGTGATCTGAAATGACAAGTCTTAAAACCCTCAAACATCGCTGCTTATTGCATTAGCTTTTAAACGCGCAAAGACGAGCTTAGGTTATACCTTTTTCTCTCGTATAATTTTTGTTACTTGTTAAAGGTCTGACGTAGGCGTTCTTAGAAACATTTTGGTCCCAAAAGAAAGAAGAAGACGCTCTCAAATGTTTCCGATTGTGAGATATTCCAATGTCATTAAGCACACAACCTAAAGATTGAAACTTTTTTTGTGTCATTGTTCATGTTGTAAGTATTTTGTTTAGGTACCAAAAAACTTCACGAAATGTTCACATTTGACGATCTGAGAGACAAAACAGGGGTTTTTCTGTAAAACCGGCACGCAGTTCATATTTGAAAAGCTGAGACGACACGCAACTCTATCTGGTTCTTTGTTGAGCAATCAATCTAAAAGAGGAAGAGGAAGAGGAGGAAGAAGAAAAGAAACTGGTCTTTCGTCGTCTTCTTCATCTGTTTACTCATAGTGAATTCTAAACACACACTCGAGGATCGCCAAGATGGCTGTTTCTCTTAATGCCGGCTCCGGCTTCGATTCTCTGGTTAGTATCTTCTTCCTCCTCTTACTCGTCTACACAATCAAATTATCCTCCAATTTCTTAAGGAGACAACGTATTTCTCACTTAATTTGTGCTCTTAAACTCATATGTTCTCTTGTTTGGTGCCACGGATACTTGTTCTCTTGTGAATTTAAGTTTATTTGATTCTCATGGGTTCTGCAACCAAAAAAAAAAAAAAAAGATAACTTTTTCATGTCCCTGAAACAGAGTTTGTTCCGAAATATTGTTATGCTCTAAGATTTAACTAGATATTCTTTCCCATTGAAGCTTCATACCAGATGCAACCCTGTTCTAAGATCCTCAGCCAAAGTTATATCATCAAAGTTTTGGCCTTTACATGTTTCAAGAAGATCACTGATTTCAAACAAAAGAAGATTGGTGGTTATTATGTCTAGTTCGGATACCGATGACAACGCGATCACAGCCCTCGATTCCTCCTCTACGGATTCTGATAAAGCAGGAAGCGAAACCCCTAAATCAGTTGAACCATCCAATGGCTCGGTTTCTTCAGATATCAAACAAACCAATGGCAAAAGAGCACCATTGACAGTGAGGGAGAGACTAAGAGCAGCTCGAGTACTTAGCCGATACACAGAAGCAACACCGAAACCATCAAAACCCAAAATGGGAAGCCAACTGTTGGATGTTTTGAAAGAGAGTGATAAGAAATCAAATAGGAAACCGGGCTTACCCGAAGCACCAACCAACATGCTTGATGATGGCAAGAGAGGGATGCCAAAGAAAGGCCTTACCTTTGATTTCCCGGGAGGCGCGGATATACTTGTCATTGCTTTCTCCTTTGTTTTCATTAGCACTGTCATGTTTGCAACTACTTACATTGTCTGGAAACTCGGTGCTATTCATTTCAATGAAAACTAAGTAAGATCTCGGAAAAAAGGTTTCCTATATTAAACTGATTGGAATTGGATCTTAATCAGGAGAGCTCTCTTCCAAGGTTAGTCCAAATACATACTTCCTTACAAAACCGGTTTGGTTGCAGTTTGGGCCATTATTCTATGCCTTTGGTTTGGTGATCAACCGCGGATTTGTTGGTTTGGTGATTACCCGCGGATTTGTTGGTACGCCAAACCTAAAAATACAAAGATCAGGACTGCATTAAATCAGGGTCGGGTCGGCCGGTGCCGTGAACCCCATCACAACATCTCCTTACTTGAATTATATCTCAACTTGTATTAGATTTTCACTCATTTATCATGTGTGTGATATGTGATGGACACTAAGATTCTGTAGCAGATATAATCAATGCACTACAAGACCATTCAAAGAGAAAACAGAGGAACATTGTCAACAATAATGAGCTTATGGGAAGCCACAGCATTGCATGATTACATCCTATATTCAAAGTTTACGGTCGCATGAAGAAAGCATGTGATGGTTCAAAACGTAAATTCTCAAGAAGTAACACATATGTTATTGGTTGTATACTTGTATAGTATTTTCACAATGCTTCTTGTCAATTTTTTTTCATTTTAATGTTCTCAAAAGACCAAGACACGTCAAGTAGCTTTTGCACTATTATAGTCTTACGCCTCTCCAAATAAGTGGCAAGGCTGGTTCTTTGAACAACTTCAACCGTAACCAAAAAAAAAAAAATTTACAAAACATATAATTTGATTATTTGTGATATTATCTTCATTGGATCACAATTTAAGTTCAAACCTATTACTCAATTCATGTCTTATTATCTTATAATATATGTTGGTCGACCAGTATAAATATAACCTTTCTAATGTATTTTGGTTATATATCCTCGAATGATTGTTTTTGGTCACGCGGGTAAATAGTGTTGGTCCTTGAGACATGGAAAACTTTCTTTGAATAGTCATTTCTACAATCCAATTAGCAAATATCTCCTTTGCTTTTCGTTACAACAATACCGTTCCCAACTTATCAAAATCTGAAATTTTTTCTTCATAAATTTTTGAAGTAAACTGGTATTATCTTACTATTTTACAACGTTAATTTCCCCGGCAAAAAAAAAAGAAAAAAAATCCCTTTAAAATGATCCAAAATAAAAGAGCCAGAAGACAAGTCTTCATTGTCGGTAGTCAATAGTTAGTCTTTATAAAAAGGTTAAAAAGATGGAATATACAACGAAAACAAAAAAGAAACTAACAACGCACTCAATTGCTTTATATGATTACCATTTAGGCATTTACCGATTGGCAAAGTTTAAAATTATTTGCACCGAAAAGATGCTTAATATGCGAACATTTTTTAAATTATTAATATCAGATAAGATTAAGGTGTTGTTCGTTTGTACATCCAGATGGCAGATGGAACATGACAGATAATGTTCGTTTTAGTGCAATTAAAAATATCATCCAAACGGATCATTTAGATATATTTCTAAAACTCTTGCAAAAACTTGTAGATGTTGATATTTCATCTAGATGAGTTTAAATGATGTATATAGATGACTTTTCCAAAAATTCTAAATATCTAAAATACCCTAATTTACAATTATAATTCAAAATATGTTAGTTTTCTATAGATTTTAGTTTTATATGTAAGAATCATAGATTTACACACAAAAAAATCTCTAAAAATTGTAAAATAACGAATTATCATTTTTCCGCAAAAAAAAATTCCGCCAAAATTGTAAAATCACGAGATTACATTTTTTTTGCTAAAACCGTAAAACTATGTATTTTCCGCTAAAACCGTAAAATGTAAAACTATGTGTTTCCCTCCCAAAACTTTAAAATCACACTTTAGCGGGAAATTGCAGAATATATATTTCTCCCGCCAATTTTTTTTTCCTTGTCAAAAACGCAAAATCTAGTAATTACATTTGTCCACCAAAACAGTAAAATTGTGTTTTCCACCAAAACTGTAAATCATGATTTTGGCGGGGAAAAAAGGGAATTATATTTTTTCGTCAAAATTAAAAAATCGTAAAATTGTGTGTTTTCCGCCAAAACTGTAAATCACGATTTTGGCGAGAAAATGACGTAATTATATTTTCCCGTCAAAACTGCAAAATTGTGGTTTTCCACGAAAATTGTAAATCACATTTTGGTGGGAAAATGGCGGATTATATTTTCCGGCCAAAAAAATCCGTCAAAATCGTAAAATTGTGTTTTCGCCAAAACTGTAAATTACAATTTTGGTGGGAAAATGACGGTATTACATTTTCCAGCCAAATCCAAAAATTCGTCAAAACTGCAAAATTATGTTTTTCCACCAAACTTGTAAATCACATTTTGGTTCGAAAATGGCAGATTACATTTTCCCGCAAAAAAAATCTTCAAAATCGTAATTTGTGTTTGTCAAAACTATAAATTACGATTATGGTGGGAAAATAGCGGTTGTATTTTGCCGCCAGAAAAAATCCCATCAAAACCGCCAAACTGCGTAATTATGTGTTTTCTCGCCAAAATCTTAAAATTGGAGAATTGAGTGTTTTTAAAAAGTATTTAGTTATAATTGTAATTTGAATATAAAAAATATCTTTAAATGAAGACATATCCATTTTACTCATTTGTATATTAAATGCATCTAGATGCACTTCATGAACTAACCAAACAAACCAAAGTACATCCAGATGAAGCATTCAGATGAAATATTTAAATGTAAAAACGAACAACAATACAATACATCAAATATATCATCTAGATGCATCATCTGGATGCCCCATCCATAAACGAAGCATTGATTGTATGCATTGAGAGTGGAAGAATTGTCCTACGGCTTGGAAAGGACAGTATTCACGTGGACATGGAAAACCCACTATCGTTTTAGAGGTTGTGGCTTCACAAGATCTCTGGATTTGACACGTATGTTTTGGACCTCCAGGTACTTTTAACGATCTCAATGTTCTTGACCGCTCACCAGTTTTTTATGATATATTAGAAGATCGAACTCCAAAGGTCAGTTACTTTGTCGATGATTGCCAATACCATATGACTTATTATCTCACATATGGTATATATCCAAAATGGGCAACCTTCATCCAATCAATTTCTCAGCCACAAGATCCGAAAGCATCATTATTTGCTAATTGTCAAGAAGGTATCAGAAAAGATGTCGAGCATGTTTTTGGAGTCTTGCAAGCTCGATTTGCAATTGTCAGAAACTCAGCTCTTAGTTGGGATAAGGAAAAATAGGTAAGATAATGAGAGCATATATCATATTGCACAATATGATAGTAGAAGACGAACGGGACCAATACACTCAATATGATTTATCAGAATTCACACAAGGAGAAGGAAGCGGGACTTCACAAGTGGACTATACGTACTCTACAGAGACATCTACAAATGTGAACAATACGATGGCCAATCGAGCTTTAGTTCGTGTGGAAAAAATGCATCAACAATCGAAAGTTGATTTAGTTGAGAATATATGGCAAATTGTTTTTATAGAATCTTGTATATTTATATTTATTAATTTGATTTTTTTTCATTTTACTTCTTATAAAAAATAAAATATTTTTTTATTTTTTAGAACCCCATTGAATATTACCATTGAACATACAAAAATTAAAAAAAAATTAATGAGTTTCAAAAATTAAATTAGTATTAAATTTAATACTAAATTATGTTGGTGATGCTCTAAGTCTATTAATGGAATATCTTTTGATCTTTACTATAGGATCTCACCGTACGACTGAATTTTTTTTTTTCAACCATAATTGAATTGTTGTTGTTAATGTAACCTATTTAAAAATAGATTGGATTTCTTAAATTTATTTTATCAACATTGTTAACTAAGTTAGATATATTTGTTGTGTTATTTTGTGATTTTGTTTTATCAACGTGAGTTCTGACCGGACGAGTTATGAGAGTACGCTATTTGCCATAATAGCATTGCTAGATATTTCTTTCATTTATTTGTTATTGGGTTATACTGTATCGTGCCAATTACAAAAACGCTATTTTTTGTTTGTATATTTATAAAAATATAGTTTAGCAGTGTCCATTTACAAAAATAACACTAATTATGGATTTTTAAAGATTAAATCTTAAAATTATAAATCTTAAAAAATGTTTTAAACCCTTAAAACTAAATCATAATACAACATAGTTAATCCAAACATAAATGATATAATAAAAAAATAATTTTGAAAAAGTAACATTTTTGTAAAGATTTTGAAAATTTAGCATTTTAAAAAAATGGCACTTGAAAAGTGATATTTCTTAAAATTTCTCTACTTTTTTATATACATGAGTATAAATGTAAATAAATGGTGTGTTTTACGTGTAATTTAAATAAGTAATGTGATAATATGCAAGTATATATATATATATATATATTATTTTTTTTTTAAACTTATGCAAGTATATATATATTATCGGATATAATATGATATACGTCGAACACAAACGCGAAATGAACCAATTTATTTACGAGATGAGTTTGGCAGTAGAATTTGATTATGAAGTTGCTTGCATCCACTCTCGTCTAAACAGAATTGCATCTTTTGAAAAAAACAAATTACCCCGTAACCAAACTAAAATGTTTCGTCTAGAATATAAAGATTACTGTAACGCCCCAACCCGGAAATTCTAACCGCGGTAAGAGAGTTAGCGAACTATGCCATCCTATTCTTACTTAGTCAAATTTTTCGTTTTTATTTAACTTAGCCAATTCAACTAGGTTTCATTTCAATTCGATTTCAGCGGAAAACTAACAACTTAAGCGCGTTCAAACATGCATAAACGATGAACCTCAGTGAAATTTACTTAATAAAATTTCATTCGAAACAACTTATTTCATTCAAACGAGGTTCAAATAACAAAACGGTTCCTTATACAAACTAGCAAACGATTCCATGTTTTAACTTAACAATGAATTCATGTTCCACTTAACAAAGGACAACAATCCAAACCAAACCAATGAGTTAAACATCCGAAACAAATGAACATGAACCCATCGTAAATCTATCCCTTCCTTCCCAGCTTGTCTCACGAACTCCTTAGCCACTTTTATCACCTGCGACCATGAAAGGGCGCATAAGCAAATGAATTGCTTAGTGAGAGCGGTCATCCCGTCTCACTTAGCTAATATCATGAATCAACATATGAACAAACATATCAAACCAAACTTGAACTTTCGTTCACAAACCAAACCTGAACTTTCGTTCACAAACCGTGTTGATCAGACACCAAACATGACATAATGTGTGCACACGTCATCAAATCGTATACCGAAGTATACCTATACACCGAAGTGTATCTGCCGTATACATAAGTATACCAAACCAAACAAGCAAACATGGCTACCCCGAGCCGAACATACAAACAACCCTAGACAATAGCTATGGTCATGCACTCACCTTAGCAAACAATCGATTGAGGAAACTCGCACGATCTACCCGCACCGATCAATCACGATCCACCCGAACGCTACCCGCGTACAATCGCAACCTGTCACCTTTACCCAGGCCAGACCAAAACCCGATCAAAACCTAACCCAAGGGTAAACTATCGATAGACAAGCACCAAGGGTAAACGATTCCTACCCAAACTATCGAACAATCAATCGATCGATCTCTCCAACGATCGCGCACCACAGCCCTTCACGAAACCACTTCGATCCGTACCCGTTGACACAAAAACACCGAGTTATGGTCGAACAAGGGTAATCAAATGATGGGAAAACACAAGTCTTAGAGACTTACCCACACAAACGGATCGAACAGACGCTACCCGCGTTAGCTCTCGATTAAAGACACGCGACACCACAAACAGTTCACGCGAATCGTCCTTCCCTTACGATCACGAACACAACCCTTCACGAGTCTACACCGAAACCGCACCAAACAACACGAGAAAACACGTGTTATGGCCAACCAAGGGTAATCAAATGGTGAATCACTAAGGTTCACGAGACTTACCCAAACCCAGCGATCGGCACACGAAAACACGCGGTCTCACTCGGTGAACACTCGCGACTCACACCCTCGGACTCGCGACACACGAACAGAACTCCCGACATGACGGGCTGGGCAAAAATCTCACACGCAACCCGTCGGAACTTGCGAACACCTCACGCGACCCGACAGAAAACTCTCGCGACACACAAACTCTCTCTCGCGAATATCTCAAGGTTCAGCAGAAATGAGAGAACTGAGGACGAGACTCTTCTTTATATAGGCCGCGGATCCAACCCAACACTAACCACGGTTAGATTAAACAATTTAACCCTACTACCGCACCCCTACCGCACGCCTAAATAAACAATTCGGCCCATCAACCGAAGATTCCTTCCTACCAGCCGCGGATGATTAAAATAATCACCCTACGCACGCGCGCTCGATTAAACTAATCGCTCTACCCGCGCGGTTCCATAAACAATTCGCTCCTACCCGCGGCTCGATTAAATAATCCACCCCTACGCACGTGATAAGCTTCCTGCGGACCCGTCGACACGCGACCCGCCCAGACCGCGACTCGCCTCGACCCGACCGTATACGGCCCACGAGTTTTCGGTCCAAAACCACTCGGCCATCCCAGCCCAGTTTTACTTAGAAAAATTTTCGATAATTTTTCTTCTCTTAAGCCCAATATGGCTTACCCAAGCCTTGATCCTCTCGATCACAATCCAAAACCGGTAAGAAAACCCAAGTACGGGTATTACAATTACCCCGTAACCATTCTCTTTAACAAAAAAAAAATCATTAATTTTTGTTTTGGATTAAATTCAAAGAGTTCCAGATCGCCACTCTTACATTTTATTTTGGGATGTGGTTCTGCCAAAAACTCCTCCAAAATGAATTCAAACTAGGAGAGTCATAGATACACGACCTTTGAAAGAACCAAAATACACAGCTACTATTTCTCAACAGAAAAAAAAAACACACACACACAGACCTAACTGAGATGAGACACATGATTTTCTAACCTTTTTTTTTGGTTAAAAGATATGAATTTTATTAAAACGAAAGAAGGATTGACCCGATACAAATCGGTTCACGGTACAAGGTCCCTTTCGCTAAGCTATCGACCACAGAGTTTTTTCCCCTAGAGATAAATACAAAAAACGAGATATTGAGATCTACACATAGAGTTGCGATATTCTGTAGAATGCCATAGATATCAAGGTGAAAGCTTTGTGAATTAATGAGATTGATGAGCTGCTTTGAATCTGAAGCTACGCTCAGGATTTGGAGTGTATGATCCACCGCTTGGAAAAGAAACTCTCAAACGGCGAAAGCTTCAGCCATCAGTAGGTTTGCGATCCGGAAAACTTTCTTTGATCCCCTGTCCAAAGGTGTGTTGATTTTCTAACCTAAAGTGTTTTTTTTTTGGGGTTAAAACTTAACCCAAAGTTCTAAACAACTTTAGCTCACAAAGTTCCAAGATAATCAGGTCGATTGCTAATAATTTGCCCACATAACTGGAGTGTCAGTGGATGATAAGAATTAAAATGTCAATGGCTTGATAAACTCGAATCTGGATGCAATCTTAAAAATTCTTTTATTTCAATGTGTGGTATGAAATTGTTGAATTGAAGTGTTACTTTTTGGTCCTACATATCTTGATTTACGCAAATTTATAGATATTTGCAATAAAAACTTGAAAAGTAATAGTGGCTTTGCTTGTGGAACCACATTTATTGATTATTGAATAAAGGCTTATCTCTTCCGCATGTGAATATATGTGACAAGAAGCGCCACCAAATCTAAGTTAAAGCTTGTTTTTTCTGTTGATGCGCTTAAATTTTCTTTTCTTTTTCAAACTACACAATAATTCATTTATTTTTTGTCGAATTCATTTTTCTTATTCAAGAAAGCCTACTTTTATATACAAGTTAATTAAGTGACAAACAAAAATTAGGATGCGATTAGGATGCTTCCATTTGGATATGATTTTTTTCCGTCTAACCGTAATGGGAGATTTTGTTACTTCTTCTTTTTTTTTGTCACAAGCATAGTTTTAATTAATCGAATAACTTTGGTACAACATTGTCAAAAACCGAAAGGATTTGTTTGGCTAGATCATCAGCTACAACATTAAGAATACGTAGTACAAATTAAAAAACAATTAAATCAAAATAACTAGCTAACTCTTTAATATCTTCGAGCATGTTCACTGCAATGTGAGAGTCGGAAGAACAAACCGTATTATAGTTTGCAAATCTGATCGTACCGTGATAATGTAACATCCTAAATCTATTGCACAGACTAAGACAGCTTTCAATGCTCTAGTCTATGTTACAAGAGCTGAAGAGACATCGAAACATGAGGCTTAATCCATGGATTAAATTGAATAAACAGAGACTTAATCTTTTATAATTTGTATAAATCTCTATGTCAGTCTGTATTAGCCTTTGCTTTGTCATAGTTCTCTTTAGGTGTTTTAAGTTTTATTTTCATTTTGCATCACTAAATCTATTTTAGGTTTTATTCACTTGACTATGGACAACAAAGACCACAGAAATCTATATATCTATTTTTATGCTTATGAAATGAAAATGAAAACAAACACCATGCAAAATGAAAATAATATGCCATAAAAAAAGTTATGGTCTTAGTAATAAAATTAAATAAATTCTCTGTTTTGTTCATCATATGTCTTGAGTATAATTAAAGAATCAAAGCAATGGAACGTTTTTTTTTTTTTTGTCACGATGGAACGTTTAATTAAAGTTATTTTTAATGAGTTAGTGAATATTTAGAAGTGGAATATAGGTTCCGAATCTTTCAATAAAGACTTAGTGAATATATAGAAGTGGAATATAGGTTCCTAATCTTTCAATAAAGACACTAATTCCTTCTATTATATTAGCTTACGAAACAGAATAAAGTAGTTACAGTGTTTGTATAGATTGATATAATTAACCAATCTATACAACAGTGTAACTACTTTTGATTGATTTGATCTTCATGTAGCCATTCATCTTCACATGTTTCTCATCAAAAACTATTGTACTATGCAACAACATTAACAAATCTCAGTATCTAGATTAATAAACCCATGAAGCATATCTAGTAATAATTACGATTTGACTATGCAAAACAAAATATCAGTTGCCAATACTTCGAGTAGAGTCGTGGATATCGCGAAGGAAAGCATCGAGAAAAAGTACAAAAATGTGGTCGACAAATTATTATTTGTTCCTATCCAAATTCTGTTCACAAAAGATACTAAAACAAAGAAAGAAATTTGTAGAAAAATGATTGGAACACATGAGAGATTGTGAGGGAGACCACCGATCCGGTGAAATCTTTTTTACATTAGAAAAATTATAAAGATAAAAGCATTTGCATCCAATGATTATAATTGGAGATAATCGTTGTCAAATCCGACTTTTCTACAATTTCATATAATGGATTTTTTTTTTGGCGTATATAATGGAATTAAACTTTTGTTTTTCTCGACTTTAGAATCAGTTGGTCTTTTTCTAAATGATTAAAGTAAGTCGATATAATATAACTATTTGATTTGAACGACTTATATAACTTTCAAACTACAAATCCCTATCGTAAATTAGATCACGAAAACAACTTGTATGTTTATCACTAAAACCACTTTGTATATATATCCTACCTTTTTATGTGTAAACAAAATTCATACATTATTCGAATTGCTTTACTTCATCACATACTATTGCCATTGTAAAAAATTTCAACACGATTTGATCCACACGTATTCATTAGTCTCTTCGAACTCGAATGCTCACGTCTTGGAGATTCGAGTTAACACTTAAAACGTATATACAAATGAAATATTTGCAAAAACAAACGGATGACAAAATTCGAAGTAAACTAATATCTTATTTGTATTTGTTTTCCCTATACACAACATTAAACTTGGAAAACAACATACTTCTAAAAATCCGATAATACATTATTTATATTTGAATCATATTACTATACTATTTATTTACGATTTTGACGCCATGTAATTTTTGCAACTAGTGTCTAGTGATAGTCTCTTCTATTCTCAATCTACAAAATGACCCTTTTAAGTTCTTAACGAAATTTCAACACGAAGAATTTGCGGCTCTGCACGTTTATGCAATTATATAGGGAAAAAAAAATAGACGAATAAAAGTCTACAAAGATGTATCACACCAATCACCATCAACCTTAATTTTCCTCCTTTCATTATTTAGATCGAAACACACAAACTTCGACCACTCTCTATCTCACTCACTTCCACTTACAACAAGAACCTCTCTCTCAATTCTTTGTTTCGAAAGTTTCAAACAAAAAAATTTTCTCTGTTTCAGTCTCTCTCTGCACATAAACAAAAGCAAAAAGAGTATCATTACTTAGTTAAGTAATATACGAAAATAAAATTAAACAATTGTTTATTGGTTTTTTCTCGGGACGATGGAGAATTCGTACGATTCCACAACTCCGTATATGGTCTCATCATGGTCATTACAGTCTGACCCTTCCGATTCTGGTTGGACCCGGTTTAATCTCGGTTTATCTTCTTCCTCCTCCGGTAATCATTTTCCGGCTGATGAATTTGTCGGTGGGATCGAAAAAGCTGAGTCTGTTTCAAGAGGTCACCGTCTAGCCGAGAAAAGACGCCGTGATCGGATTAATTCTCATCTTTCAGCTCTCCGGAAACTTGTCCCCAATTCCGATAAGGTATTGAAATGTTTTCGGTTTAATATACTGTGATTGTTGGAAAAAACAAAAAAATTAAGTCATGAATTTCAATTTGAGTAAACCGGTATTGATCTGTTCGGTTCGGCTACGGTTATGGAGACTCGCCCACAATTATTCCGTACATTTCACTTGCCAAATTATCTGCCTCAATGTTTCGGTTTAGAAATGAATTTCGATTTGAGTAAACCGGTTTTTGACCTTCTGATTCTATACAGTTAGACAAAGCAGCTCTATTAGCAAGAGTGATTGAACAAGTGAAGGAACTGAAACAAAAAGCAACAGAATCTCAAATCTTTCAAGATCTTCCAACAGAAGCAGATGAAGTAACTGTACAACCTGAAACAATCTCTAATGACTATCAATCAGACAACAACAATAGAGTCATCAGGTTCAAAGCTTCGTTTTGCTGCCAAGATCAACCCGAGGTAATCTCAGAGATCATTCGAGTTCTCACAAAGCATCAACTCGAAACGATTCGAGCTGAGATCATCTGTGTTGGAGGAAGATTGAGAATCAATTTCATTCTCAAAGATAGCAACTACAAAGAGACAACAGACACAGTTGCATCAACAAAAGCTTTGAAGCAATCTCTTTGCGGTGCGTTAAACCGAATCACGTCTTCTTCTTCGTCTACTTCATCGGTTTGTAGAATCAGAAGCAAAAGACAAAGATGGTTCCTCTCTTCTCACTACTCACAATGAAAACTTTCAATACATATATACAAAGTTGTACACAAAACCCATCATTACTAAGGTTTTGTCTGCAAATTTGGTTCATTTGTGGATTGTGTTATTTCTAAACACAACAAGATTTGTATAACCTAAATCTGAATTCCATAAGATCTAAGCCAAATGAATAACATTAAAGATGAAAATCTGATTAGAAAGATAAAGGTTTAACATTAATTGAGGATCCATACAATCCAACAACAAAACTAAGCCCAGATATATAAAAAAAAAAAAAAAAACTTGAAAAACTGAAACAAAATCAGACAAAGTACTTAGGATTTGAAGCAAAACAAACAAGAAACAAAGCGATGTCTTCAAAGAAAAGAGTCTCTACTTAGATCGCTGTCTCATCTTTCGTCTCTTCCTCTTGAGCCTCCTCATACGCTTCTTCTTCCACTACAAAACATGGTGATAAAACATAACTACTTAGTAACAAAACAAAGATTAATTGAGCAAATTATTGTACAAGATTTGAAAGATCGATTACTGTACCTTAGCTCTCATGGATGGTTCTTTCTCAAAAACCCTAATTGACGCGATTTGACGGTGACGGTGACGGTGACGGTGACGGTGACAAGAGAGGAAAGGAGTGCGTAACTGCGAATATATACCCCTGGAAACCCTAATGTGGAGGCAGATATGGGCCTTTTTTCTAAAAGCCCATATAAGAATTTAGGCCTTTGCGCTTATATAAACTCATGAATTGAATATTTCTCAAGTTAGAAATTTGTTTTGTTTCTTTAAAATATCTAAGCTCATGAATTGAATAAATTTGAATTGTATCAGGGAGCTTGAGTATATAAGGATGTAAAAGAAAGTAATCCATGTTAAATTTCTTTGAGCGATAAGTCTCCCGACTTATAAATTTGGCTACATCTGGTATGTTGTTGCTCTAAATAAATGGGGACAAAAACTCTAATTTTACAAATAAATCAAACAAAAATAGTATACAAAAAAATTTAGTTATTTTGTTTCTAAATAATCCGTTTTGAATTTTTTTTTTATAATGTTAAAAAAAAATAAAAAATCAGAGCGGTCTGAAAACCTTTTGTCCAGTACCTCTAATAATGTAGAGCCGGTCTTGATGGCAGGAGATGATTAGTAATGTCCGATATGAAGAGTTGGTGTGAGAATCCAAGCTTGCGAACTAAACATCTTAATATCCATGTAATTGGTTTATACACTCACTCATCTACTCGTAATTTAAAACAATAATTTAGTCACAAGAGTTTCATAAAAAAATTTAAACAATTTAAATTCACACTTAAATAGAAGCATATATAATACACGACGTTGTAACTCCACGAGAAAATCAGACAGGTTACAATGAATCGTAGTACCGAACACTGAGGGTACAAAAAGTAACACATGTTTGTAATTTCACATCCAGTGATAAACGTTTCTTGAAAACGTATTATTTTCTTGAAAAGATATTCTCTTGTATAGCTTCTACCTTAATAGAGAGAAACAAAAACAAAATATATTCTCAGAGATAAAATGAGATCTTAAACCTCTGAAACCCAAACCAAATCGATATGATCATATCCTAAAGGTATACCCTTTGAAATGTAGAACCAATAAATCCTCATAAAACTTTCCACCACATCTTCTCTTCTCTTCCACATATATATACTTTATTGGAACCGTAATCTCCTTACGAATTCTCCGAAAACAAATAAATTTCTTCAAAAACAAAAAATACCCTCTTATTTTATCTCTATATGTAAAAAAAAAAAAAATCCACCAAAATTTTGCATGCAAAGCTCTTCATCGAAAGTAAATCTCCTTGATTCCTTTCAACAATGAATACTCTAGAATCTCCAATACTCTAGACCGACCTTTGATCTCTCCATAGAATTCCCATTGGAACAAAAAATGGAATTAAATCAAAAGTCAAGCAAGAAAGGATCAACAAAATCCCAAATACTCCCCCAATGAGTACTATGAGTGTACTCCTCTTCTCCACTAAAAGGCCAAATCGTAGAAGATCCATCACCAACCATATAACCCGGATCCATACCCATAGAACAATCCGGATCTAACACCGGTGGTGGATGAGCCACCGAACCAGCTAGAGAGCTAAAATCTTGCATCGAATTTTTACTATCATTACACAAACTTGCTCCTTGTTCTTGCCCTAACGCCACTTGTTGATGATACGACGTCGAATTAACTACCGGAACATCTGTGAGCTCTATCTTGTTATTGTTATTACTAGAGTGAAGATTCTGATACTGTTGGTGATGGAATTGTCCCACTTGCATCATCTGATTCAGTTGTTGTTGTTGTTGGTGAGGAAAAAGACCGTAACTAGGGCATAACATAGAGGCCCCACCGGAGAGAACCATGTTGTTGCTAAAAGGTAAACCGTACGGACCAAACGCGGAGGCTCCGGTGACGGCGGTGGGACGAGGGAGGAGAGGTCTTAGGGTTTGAGTGGAGGAAGAGGAGGAAGAAGGAGAAGAGGAAGCGGCGGAGACGGAGGAGGAAGAGGAAGAGGCTGAGGAAGGAGAAGAAGGGGTTAGGTTGAGCTGAGCACGTGACCCGTAGAGGAAAACGGCGGCTCGGTCGTAAGCACGTGCGGCTTCTTCGGCGGTTGCGAAAGTACCAAGCCACTTGCGAGTACGTTTACGTGGCTCACGGATCTCAGCGACCCATTTACCCCAGCTTCTTTGTCGGACGCCACGGTAACGGAACTTGGAGTTGTCGGGACCACCTTTGCCTTTGCGTTTGCGTTGTTGAGCGGAGGAGGTTGATGAGTCGGTGGTGGTGGAGTCGGTGGATTGAGGAGTTAGGGTTTGATGGTTAGTATCGTCAAGATTGTGTTGTTGGGAAGGTAAAGGGTCCATAGATGAAGAAGAAGAAGGGGATAGAGAGAGGGAGAGAGAGATTAAAGATATTGAGAAAAATGAAGAGGACGAATCAAGAAGAAAGGGAGACTGAAGGGTGTTTGAATGTCACGGTTGTGAATGGTTGATTAGGGCGGTGTTTCTTCTTTTTATATATACTTACACTCTCTTCACTCTCACTTCTTTTTTTAATTTCTCTTTTTTACTTGGCTTATTTATTTTCTGTTATTATTTTCCAAGTCAGATTTGCAATTTGCAACCGAAATGAAATGAAGAGATTATTACTAGTTCACAACAAAAAAATATTAAAATTTTTTGTAAACACTACATATTTTTTAAAAAGGTTGGTAACTACTAGCAAACAATCTATGAATGATATAATGATTTGTCGAAAATTGGTTATGTGATTTTGCCTGAGTTTTTCGGTTTGGTTTGAGCGAAGTTTTGAAATTCAGAATTGAACCCAAAATATTTGTTTTGAACCTTTTTTATTAGCTAATTTTTTTTTGTGTTTTTTGGGTTTTTTAGGTTTTACATCCGTATTTAGTACTGGACCTAGCCTTACAATCTCGGAATGGGCTCGGTATAGGCCCAAATCAAATAAACCTAATGGATCAGGTCCGGAAAAGCCCAATCTCTAAGCAGGACCCGAGAGACCTAAGCGCAACCATTGGATTTGGGCCTGCCAACGCACTGAACTTTGGCAGACACCGGCTTAGACGGCGAACGGTTAACGCAAGACCCCTGATCAAGACTGACGACAAAACAACCGGCATATCTAGAACCATACTCATCAAACCAACCCATTTAGACTTTGTCGAACGGCTAAACAGGAGGAGAAACAGGACAACAGACCAAAGCCACCGAACTTCCATCCAAAACATGAGCTATGCAACCAAACAACATCAACCGCAAAAGAGAAAAGAACCGACAAAACAGGACATAGCCGAACCAAAATCAAGAAGATCTTGGCCAAACAACTACAACCAAACCCTCAAACCAAAATATTAAAGGGTTCGATTGAATGCAGAAAGCTTAGTAGGTTGTTATTCGGTTATATATATGAATCTTGGCTATGTATAAAACCAACTTCATCCATGTTGTTTGCGCGTTCGACAAATTCATCACTGAAATGATGTATTTGTAAAACTTTAATACTTTGACAAAAGGTGAGAACTTGTAGAAATTTTATCCCACCGCCGAGATATAAATTACCAAAACAATTGTCGGACGAAGAAAAAAAAATGTAGAAGCTTACAACATTGATCGTAAACAAAACCAAAATGCAATCGTAATAAAATTTGGTATAGCAATTGTACTTTGCATTTTAAATAAAAGATCACTCTACATTTGAATTTTTAAAATAAAGTACCATACATCGTTATCCAAATATCATTTTGGAGTCCAATTCTTGATATCAAAATGCATCTCTTTGTTGTAGTGTCAAAATACATGAACATTTTCTAAAATGTAGTGTCAAGACTCAAGATGAGACATCTCTTTGTTGTTTTGACGAATGTGTGTTTATTCGTTAGATCAAATAAAATCAACAAAATAAAATCGTTTGAGAAAATGGAAGCAGAAACTAGAGACAATCTAGTAACATAATTCGGTGATGAATTTGATTAAAAATTTTGTTACAATGATTAGGTTATGATGCAGCATAACATCTCATAAAGACAAACTGAATTAGCTTTACGTTTTCCTTTTATTTGGTTTTCTTTTTGATTGGTTTTCCTTTTATTTGGTGTTCTGTTTTTCTTTTTAATTTAGGATTTCTAGCATTCTTAGGAATTGAGAACTCTATAAATAGAGATCTCGAGACATTGTAAAAAACATCTTCTTATTATTATTAAATCAAAGAACCTTTTAAAGGCTTTTCTTTTATTTTCTTTAAACACGGACATTTTTTGAGAATTCAACGGGTTTGAAAAGGCTAGACTAACGGGTATTCTTAGAATTTAACGTTACCCTCGCGTTATCGATACTTCCGCTACGTCAGTATATTAAAAACAAAATTTATTAGCGATGTCAAATGCTTTATGATATTAAAATTTTCATTTTTAGTGGTTTTTTAATTTATAGAAACTAAAATTTGTGATTCCAATTGCAGCAATGTTTTGTTCTTTTTGTTTGTTAGTGCTTTAAAATTTAGAGTTTAAAGCATATGTAGAACACCATTAAAAAATATATTATTATCTTTTATCAGAAAGTGTAAGTATCATTTTATTTGTTGAAGTCTTGGAGATGAAAAATAAATTATTAACTTGCGCACTCGGAGAGTTTTCCAGATGCATTGCTTGCTGCAGGGACAGAAATACAGATGCAGAGACAGTCCAGAAGTAATTATTTTTCTGCTTTTTATTTAACGCACACAGTCCAGAAATTAGATATATGTGTTCAAATACTTATCAATACCATTCTTGGAAGACGACTTGGCTTCAGTCAAATACTTCGTCCGGCTATCTTAACAATCGAAAATGTTCTAGATTTTGTGCAAATAATATTAGACCTTTGATCTTAACAAGTATTTGTATTATGTAGAAATTTAAAGCACTCACATGTTAACGGAGGGATATATACTGTATTGAGAAGCGTAGTTATATTGTAGATATTAGTTTATGTATGCTTCGACTTTAAGAGATATCAACAAATAAATTGAACTCATCATCTGACTCCATTGATGTGATGGAGATCTTTAAAGGAAAAGAATTTAGGAAGTCATATAATCAAGTTTTCGAAAAGAAAGAAATTACTACTTTTGATGTTTGACCCAGAAAAATTAATAAAGAGAATACCGTGCCAATTAAAAAAAATAAAATATGCAAATCATACATTACAAGTTACAACATAGTCAAATAATTAAAATATTTATGGTCGATTTGTTTTAGTATGATGTTTTAATTTATATAAAAAATCATAAAATAAAAAAAAGTAACTGGATTTGTATTAAGCATATATAAAAAACATGACACAATTTACTTATTGTTAATTTGTTTATAATTAGAAATCCATGAAAATTAACCATCTACAAATAAGCATATTTAAACATCATCACTCGTTAAATAGAATACCCTTTTAAAAAAAAAAAACATCATCACTTGTAGCAAATTAACAATCTAGAAACGGTACGCCAAAAAAAAAAACAATCTAGAAACGGTACGCCATTGATACTAATTAATTAGCTTCGTCTTCCAAAGGAAAGGATTAAAGTTTTTGTTTGTCATCCACAAAACTATCAATTATTAAAATGGAATTTTTAAAAAGAAAAAAATGGGAATATTGCATGGGAGAGATGAGGTGGCGAAGAAGGAAGCAAAGACAGCAAAAGAATCAAAGCTTTTTCCTTAATGGTTTCTGAAATCTCAACCCAATTGCCTTGAAACTCTCACCTTTTTATTTCTCACCAGAACCCCAACTAGTTGCGCCATACATTTATCCACTTTATTATAATACTATCAATATATATAGCTTGATTATTCCAATCTCATCATTCAAATCTTGTATAACAATGTGTCGAGCTATTGGATAACCTCAAAGAATATTGGGGAGCTTTTTCTCCAACGATTGCAAGATGCTTAAGTTAAAATGATGCCCATAGCAGACGGTAAAGAATTTTAGACAATCCAATTTTTTGACAATTCTGACAAATATTATTAAATAAAAATTTATTTTTAAAAATATTACTATTTTTTAAATGTTCCACAAATATTATTATTTTTTAAAATATTTCATAAATACCATAAAATAAAATTAACTTTCAACATTCAAAATTAAACCCTAAACCCTACCGCTAAAACCATACTCTAATTCTATAATAGTTAACTCAAAAAAAAAAATTTTAATTATAAAATCATGAAAATCAATTTTGTATTTGTCAAATATTTGAAAAATAATGGTATTTGTAGAATATTTAAAAAAATGATGTTACTTTAAAAAAAAAATTCAAAACGAGTTATCCTAAAAAAATTATTCAAAATTTTTAACATATTTGATCTGTTGGCTATCTAATGTGTTCATACGTTTTTGGAAGTTACAAAACGCCTTACCTAAACAGTAAAAATGCCAAATTTAAATAGTATTTTGAATTTCTTTTTTTTTGTTCTACAAAAATTGATCTTTAGGTCTTTTTATATATTTTATTTGTTAGTATCAAGTATTAAAAAATTGTAAACTTGAAAAATATTAAATCAAAATATTCAAATTTATAGAATAACTATTGGTTCATATTTATTACAAAATGTGTATTAATAACTAAAGGAGTAGTTTGTTCCTTTTTCTAGGATGTCAATTTGCCACTGGTTTATTATTAGTGATTTGTTTCACATCCGTCACAAAAAAATGCTATGGTAGATTTTGCTATGTGGCATTCTATGTGGATATAGCTGTTTTTTTCTACTTCAAATAGTTGTTTTGAAGGACACAGAAGTAGTAAATTTGACCAAGAATATTAACACTTTATTTAATTAGACTATAACATCAAAATTCAATAAATGGAGGATTCAAACTTTACATGTGACATAAAATACAAAATTTGAATATGATTGGTTCATAGCTTAAAACTCTAATTAAGATTAGAAAGACTGTAGGGTGCCTAGGTGATGCAAAAGAACTCGTACGGTTCTTTCTAATTATTTCATAACTCGAACAAAATTACGCTCTAAAATTTTAAAAGTTCATATAAAAGAAAGCAAATGTGTGGTTCAAGAAGAGGAACATTGTTGAACAAGATGATTGATATGTTCACATGCCCACAAACCGTGGGCTGCACTTTAAACAACAGCTAGATTATGTGTGCGTCGTCTATTACATATATCATGTATGCACGTATATGTTTGGATAAGGACCTTTATTTTTGGTAGAATTATATCAGATGTCTGACAATTTTTTAAAATATATACTGTAGTATAATATAATCGAAACATAGAAAATAAGGTGCGACTTAAGACGACATAAATGCATGGAGGCTCTAGCATTTGACAAATGATTAACCATATTACCAAAACCAAAAACCAATAATTAATTACTAATATACACATTCACATTATAGTCGTCGTGCAAGATTCTCTGTGTCTGTTAAAAAAGAAAAGCAAAGTGCTTGTTTGGGATCCAATTTCCATGATCGCATCAATAATTAAAAAGTTATCAGTTTTAGTTTAAAAATCCTCATAATGTCCACTATAGTATATACGATCGTAGGAAAGTATTTATGAATGTGGGGGGCTTAATTAAATCATATCCCTATAACAGTACGGACTATAGATATAGCAAACTGGCTTATCTATCGGATCATCGGCTCACTGGTTCAATCGTGGATCAATCGCGGATCAATAAATTATTAAAAATTTATATTATATATATTAATATATATATATATATAATAAATAAAGTTTTAAAGTTTTTTTTTATTTCAAAATAAACGGTATAAACTCTAAAGTTTAAGAAAAAATAATACTAAATCTCAAAAATATTAATTTGAAAGAGATGAAACCCTATATCAACAGCTAAAAACAAACCCTCTAATTCATGCTAAGGTTTTTTCAAAACCCAAACCGCCGGTTCAACCAACCGGTTCGTGGGTTAATAGCGGGTTTTTCGGGATTTTGACTGAATTTTTATTAGCGGATTTTACCATATAATCCGAACCGTAAATGGTTGAACCGGCCGGTCCGAGCCGGACATGAAAACATTGTGACTAACTAATCGAGTTGGGCCAAGCTGACAAGCCTATTTCTTAACTAGCCGAACCGACCTGCAAAGCATGAGTTCGGACGACGAAACATTCATTATATAACTTTATTCTTGGTTAATTATTTTGTGGCTTGTATTGCTATAATAATTGAAATTTATACTCAAGACATTCATTATATAACTCCATTGATATATCATTATATAATTCCATTAAATATTGTTGGATTGTGACTTTTCGTAAAAAACCGTTTATTAGTTATTTTTAATGATTATTTTTAAAAGTTGAGTCTTTTCGATATAACCGTTTGTCAAGTGATGTGTTTTTATGATCTAACCGTTTAATCAAGAATTGCGTCTTTTTGATATAACCGTTTTCTCAAAAGTTGTGTTTTTTGATATAAAAACCATTTTATGGTTATTTTCCTAGGGCCGCGTCTTTTTAAAAAAAAAGTTTTGCTAATCATGGCTACTAATTGTTTAATTCACTTAAAGATTAAAAAAACGTGTCATTCTATTATTTTGAAACAAGGGTATAACCCACGCATTCACGAGGGCAGTCGTATTTATTTTTTAATTTATACTCTTATAATATAAATTTGTGAATGTGATGTGTGTTAATAATTTTTTTTTTCGAAAGAAAGATTGAAACTTTTATGCCATAATATTTTTTTGCTAAATGGTAAATATTTCATTAAAATGAATAAGTTTTAGGTTTACAAAGTGATTTATAAACCTAGACAATGAAATCCATGGCAAAAAAGATAAAAACATGGAAGACATATTTCTTGCAAGTTTTCAGTCCACCAACTCGACATTGAACCATAGGCAAACGGAGAAAGGCGAAGTGATGACAATGTCTTTTGTTCTTCCAAACTCTGATGAAGAACTGAAGCTGCATAGGCAAAGCTCGAGAAGCTGAACGCACTCAAAATTTAGCATTAGAAGTCAGTCAAATGAGGCCCTTACAAAACTGAATAGAAGTGTAACGCCCGTGAATTTTGGTAAGGGTGTCGGGCGACACCAGCTTGAAATTGAACCATCGGGTTTGATTTTTGATCGTCGGTTCGCGTGGTTGGTTTAAGAAATCCTAGGGTTGCGATATAAAAACGTGGAGCCGGTTTTGTGTCGCGTTTTTGAGAGAAAGAAGTCAGAAAATCAGAAGGAGAGTTAGGGTTCTCATTTGAGAGAGAGATTGATAGATCATTGAGTGTTTTTGTTCCTTAAGATTAACAAAAGGCGTGATTGAGGCTTTGGAGGCAGTTCTGTCCTGTTTTATAAGAGGAGAGTAACGGCCAGTAATAACAGATCGGATCGGAACAAAACTTACAGGTTAAGTTCTCCACTCCTTAATCTTGATATAAGAGAAAACGTTTTGTCCATCGGATGTGTATTCTAGGAGTTATAATTATTTTACTGAGAGAGGTTTGTGCAGTTTTGCATCTGCGATCAGTCCACTTCAAAGGAGGATTTCAGTCGAACCAGAAGGACTCAGAAGATGATCCGCATACCTTTAGATAGCTCTCTCTGTCTAGTTTCTAGATCAGGTTTTTGATCCTTATTCTGATGTAATCTCCGTTCTCATTGTGTTTTCGAAGTCAGCATGTTGTTCCTGTTTTCTGAAACCCTAATTCGGTTTAGGAGGTTTTTGGAGAAAGGATCGAGGTTTTATTGGTTCGTAAGGAAGGATCGAGGTTTTGTTGGTTCGTAAGGAAGGAAAGATAGAGCAGAGGCTGTAGGTGTCAGAGAGGTCTCTTTTCGTGATTGTCATTGTCTAGAAACAATCTAGAATCAAAGTGAGTGCATGACCATGGCTTATCTGGGTAAATTGAATGTCATGATGCGTTGATTGAGGTTTGGATTGATTGAGAATGATTGATTGTGTGTTTTGATGTGTTTTCGTGCTGTTGGATGTTTGTGTTGACGTCTTGGTGTAGGAGATCGATACATTGCGTCTTGGAAACGAGCCACGAGAGGATAGGCTCGTGTTCCTTGACGTAAGTGACTGACACGTGCGAGTCGTGTTGTTTATGGTGTTATGCATTTTTGTTTGATCACTTGGTATTATGTTATTTCGTTATGCTTGTGTGTATAGCCAAGTAGATGGGATGACCGTCTCACGCATCTCTTTTATCCATGTGATGCAGGTAAAAAGAAAGTGTGATCGTGGAATCATGGCGATGAAGAAGAGGATGATCAAGGGTCTCGTGTTATTGTTTTTCGTTGTTTAGAATTGCTAGGTTGCTGATTATTCTAGAGTTGTGATTTGATTATTGGAATTAGTGGTTTGAATTGGATGTTGGTTATTGATTTGAATTGGAATCGGTTTAGTAGTTTAATAAAGTATGAGATTTATTAAACGGTTTGATTTGGTTTAATTTGGTTGTTGTTTTCCGCTGGTTAATTTATTTGTTGTTCCGCATGTTGTGAATGGCCTGTTGAGGATTATTATTTATAATAATAATAATCCGAATTAAAAAAAAAAAATTAAAACGGGTTGGGTTGTTTCAAGAAGAGTGGTAATCCTCACGCCGGTAAACCCTCCTACCCACATGAGACTCATCTTATAATATATGTTCATTGTATCCGAAGACATGTAATTGCAAAGACATGTAATGCATTATATCATGTCTTATATATCCATGGGCAGTCGCTCTCTAAACAATCTTCACAATGGTTACCTTAAGACATTGCTCTCTATACATTCTTATAAGTGACCTTGTAGTGAACATAACCTTATAGCCCCTTTGCGCCCTCAAGAAAAAAATTGAACAACTTCTACGTTACATTACTGCATCCTGACATGATAAGATATGTATTGTTTGTATACATTTCTGAATATGTTATCTTTGTGTGCTTCCTCTTCTTGTTTTATCTAAATGTTTTCTGTTTCTCCTCTACGGTATTACATCTTGATATGATCGTCAATTTTACCATTTTACGGTCTAATTATTTCTCGATAATAAATCTAAATCTCCAAAGTAGTCTTCATGATTTTACAGCCAAAATCTTCACGATTTTACGGTTAACGGAATTATGCAATTTTCCGCCCAAAATCATGATTTTGCAATTGTGGCAAAAAAACATACAATTTTACGTTTTTATGATTTTGGCGAAATAAACAAAATTCCGCGATTTTGCAATTTTGGCGGGAAAACAGAATTATGAAATTTTCCTGCCAAAATTGTGATTTTACAATTTTGGCGTCAGAACACAATTTTACGTTTTATGGTTTTGGCGAAAAAAGACAATTCTGCGATTTTGCGGTTTTCGAAGAAAAAAAGAATTCCAAAATTTTCCCACCAAAAATTTAAAATCCAAAATTGTGATTTTACAATTTTGGCATGAAAACACAATTTTATATTTTATGATTTCGGTGAAAAAACGCAATTCAACGATTTCGCAGTTTTGACGGGTAGCTGAAATTTTGTAATTTTGAGATTTTGACGGGAAAACGCAATTCCGTTATGTTTTTGTTTTGGTTGAAAACAGCATTTTGCAACTCTTTTGTCAAACTTTTGATTTACGGTTTCGCGAAAAATGCAGTTTACCAAAAAAATTTGTTTCGATGTGAAAATAATAGTTTTTTTGTTTAGCTATGGGTATATTCGTCATTTGTCATTTTCAAATGATCCATTTCCATTCATATGATCCCATTTGGTTCATCCAAATGAGTTTGAAAAATTTGCCAAATTTTTTTAACTCATCCAAATGGTCCATCAAGATGATCCAAATTTAACATTAAACGAACATTAGTTCTCATCTTCATCCAAATGGTCCATCTGAATGGACAAACGAACATGCCCGAAGTATTTGCTCTGTTGTGTTCCCACCATGACTGGTTTATTGCCTCTTTGCCAAGGTCCAAAAGTCCGATATGAGCCAATTGATTGTATGGAGTTTGCTGTCAAATTTTTTTTTTGTTGCAAATGTTTAAATGTTGGTATATTTAGTCTCATCACCTCTATATTGATTCTCTCAATTATTACAAATAAGCCTCTAACTTGTGCAATGTTAAATATCAAATTTCTAAGAGAAAGAGTTACAAGCTACATTCGACAGATCTTTAAGTTTTGCTTTTGTTTTTGTTTTTTTCCAAATCATACGCAGATGAACCCTGAGAGTCGAAACTGGACTAAAAACCTTTAAATTTAATGGTCGAAATGGCAAACAGGACAAGATCAGGAACACAGAATGACTTATTTAGAGGGAAACTTACTTTTTGACAGAAGCTAAGGTGCATAAGAAAATCAATCGAAGCCAAGTAGCATAATCAAGTTACATCATCATAAGTAGCAAACAAATTGTAAATTCTTTGTTAAACTATTCACACTTTGCACCGTGCACAGAAGATCTTGAACGGTAGCAGCATCAGAGCATTGTTCCTTGGGGTGGCTTTAGGTACCTGATCCATCATTGGCAACCAAAAGTTAAGACCAAGTGTAAGACTCTTAATGGTAACATTGCAAACAAACAATCACTTGCCTTTTCAAAACGTTACATTACACTACACTACATATTCACTAATCCAATTTACAAATTCAAAGATAATTCCATCTTGTCAAAAGAGTATTTTTTACCTTTCAAAGCCTCTGATACAATACGGTCAAAAGATAATTCCATCTTGTCAACAAAATAGATGATTTAACTAATAGAGTTTGGCCGAACTGACAAACCCATTTCTTAACGAGTCGAACCAACCCGCGAAGCACGAGTTTAGAGGATGAAACCCGAACTTAATTCATAAGCTTAGTACACTAGCCGAGCCTGGTGGGTCTCTCCATCACGAGCCGCGTCGTGGTGCCGAGTTACATACACTAATTAGAATACTAGTTATATAAATTTACATTTAATTGGATTTTAGTGTTAATTTTATGCATGACTACATGCATTGGAAGATGACATCACCACGATGACGTCATGCATCGCAAAATGACATCATCGCCATGACTTCATGCATTTGTGTGATGACATCACAATGCTTATGTATGATGATGTCATTTTAACATATAAATACATGTTCATCACTCCAAGTCTTCACACAACAAAAGACACTTGATCCTAAAAGAAGAAAGAATTATGGCAAGCAATCAACCGACAAATGTTGGCAATGGTTCAGAGAAAGGTGTATCCGACAGCTCACCGAAAGCGAAAGATGCCTCAAACACGGGAGAATCATCTGCAAGAGAAGCGGTTAACTATTGGAAGAATCTTATGGACCGGAGGGCAGCTAATACCAAAGAAAGATGCAAGGAAGAGTCGAAAGCCAGCCCGCTACGAGTCGAAGAAATGAGATAAAGAGCAGCAACAGAAATAAGTGCAAAAGAAGATGATAATTATGTTATTGTCTCTGTATGCGCATAATGCTTTCTATATATGTGTCTCTCTTATGTTATTAGTTTGTTTGCATATTCTACTGATGGATCTATCTATCTTGGTTGTGCTTATCTTATAGTGTCACCAAAATCAATAACAATAATAATATGTTTTTAGTTAAGCACTTCAACATCTAGTCTAAAAGTAACACAAATCAATTGATTTGATCTGATATTTACAAAGAGAACTTATTCAAAGTGACACATTTCCCAAGAATAAATACGCTTTCACAATCATATTTGCAACCTTGCTCTGCCTTTGGAGCCATAGCTAAACTTAAGGTGCATAAGTAGAACTACAAAGCTAAGGTGCATAAGAAAATCAAACGAAGCCAAGTAGCATAATCTAACTACACCATCATGACCAAGTTACATAATCATAGATAGCATAATCAAGTTACATCATCATAAATAGCGAACAAATCGTAAACTGGTAAATTATCCACACGTTGCACCGTGCACAGAAGACTCTTGAACCTGATCCATCATTGGCAACCAAAAGTTAAGACCAAGTGTAAGACTCTTAATGGTAACATTGCAAACAAACAATCACTTGCCTTTTCTAAGGCCACTATTGAAAAGTGGGAACCAGCAGCTTCCCCCTCTGAATTCCAATCGTCCCCACTCCTGCATAACCAACAAGTACATAAACATCCTCCCCACACGTCACACTACATATTCACTAACTGATCCAATTTACAAATTCAAAGATAATTCCATCTTGTCAAAAAGAGTATTTTCTTACCTTTCAAGGCCTCTGATACAATACGGTCTTTCAGAAATTGGAGTTCTTCAAGAAGAATTGCAAGCTTCCTCGAATTGTCTTCCTTTATGTTTGCAGGGACCTTCTCTTCATACCCACTCACCCTCATAACCTTCTGCAGCTTCTCCTTTTGCTTTCGTATTTCTTCCATTTTGTTTCTGCCTTTTTCACGTTCAGCTTCTGCATTCATGGCTGTTCCTTCCACTTTGAGATACACCTTGAGGCTCTCGTTCACCGTCTCAACAACAACAGCTCCAAGCTGGGATGCTTTCTCTTCTCCCTTCAACACAACTTCCACAGATGACAGATTCGCCAGAGTTTTAATCTCTAGCTCATAGGATACAACAGTCCCCACTGCTAATGCGTTTCCACACAGAGCAAATGCATGTAACTTTTCATTCCTATGTCTCTCTAGCGTCTCTGCAGCTCTCAGTGTTCTAAGAGTTTTCACGGTCGCCAAAACCATCTCCATTTCAGCTTCCACCTTCTCATTTGTCCACGTCTCTACGAGAGACGGGTAATCACAAATCATGATGGATGCCTTCCTTTCACAGTCTCGTGGCGAGGAAAACCGCTGCCACAGCTCCTCTGTAACAAAAGGCATAAACGGATGAAGCAATCTCAAGCCAGCCTCGAGACACATCCAAAGAGCAGCTTGTGCATGCGTCCTGCATGGGCTTTCAGCCAAAAAGTAAGGTTTGATTGCTTCAATGAACACATCACAAAATTGGTATTGCCACCAAGAATACACCGTGTTGGCTGCATCCGATAACTCAAATGCAAACGGTGGGAAGCGCCACAATCTCAAATTTATCAAAATACTCACTGATGACAGAAAGATCAATGCAAACGGTGGGCCTGAGTTCTCAGGGATGCCACGTTGTTACAGCTCGCAAAGAAATTGGGCGGAGGTGATGTTCCGTTCAGGAAAGACTAATGCAGAGCATCATTATCTAAATATTTCGAAGAACACGTCTTGTTGGGTTTGGTGTTTGCGTGTTCTTCAAGCTTTGGTGTTCTCTTACTCATATTAGCTCTTCTTTGCTCTTTACAAAAGTATGTGACGCAAAGCAGTGTTGTGAATAACAAAATGGGAACATGCTAAATGAGATTCGTACTTGCTGGCCTTGTCTCGTGAAGATCAATATCTTTGCTAAATCCACTTTTACTCTAAGTGACCCTCCTCTCCATATTTAACAAAACTAATCAAAAATTTGAAATTCTACGGCTGCCGCTCCTTTTCCACTATTCTTTTACTTTTGCGCTAAGGAATCTTAAAAAATTGCCAAAAACCAATAGTAGTTACCATCTTATCTTGAAAAGGAAATGTTTGTAAGGGGAACTACTGCAAATTCTCCATACCAGTCGATAATCTTGTTTCCCAACTATTAAAACCCATGTGAGGAATTACACAACCAACAAAAATAGTTTCAAAGAGTACGACAAAGGCTTCAACTTTAGGACTGTATGCTACTTTACTCGATCATGGCACCCACATATCCATAGCTGGAACTTTGTTTATGTTGAGTAAAATCTTAAACGGCCATTGGAGAGTAAAAATTGTATGAGAAAACCACATGAATTGTGCTCTATAGATTATAATGGTATCTCTCATCGGTTTTCTTAAACATGCGGATTGTTTTCAGGTGTCTGTTATTACTATTTTGGTATGAGAATAACGATAAATTTTATTATTAAGATAAGGTTTTACAAATTTGATTTTGGAGAGTAAGATTTACCAACAAAATCATAAGAACCTTGTTTTTAAAAGAAAACAAAAGGATGTTTCTTTCCCATAGGAGTTTGAATTTTAATCATATCACAAAACAAATAAAAATATATCTCACTCGCCAAAAATATTTTTTTCTTTTTGGTCGAATTTTTTTTTTTTTTTGTCTTTTACAACTATTTTACTAATACTAATTTAAAAAAATATAGATCAACCAAGGGCGTATATATATCTCGGTTGAGCTTGGGAATGGCTATTCTAGGTTGGTCGTGTCTCCTTAGATTATTATCACACTTATCATTTGCTTTGTAGAAGCCAATACTCCAAGTCTCCAAGTGACCTAACATTAACTCTACGTGCTAGCAATTTTGGTCCCATTGATACTTTCGAATAGTAAAAAGATATTAACTATAATTCGATTTCCCATCTCTGCAGGTGAAATGTATGACACATGGGATAAGGCACTAAGTAATAAAACTCTATGGCAGCCAAGATAAATGGTGGAAATCCAAAATATACAGTAAATGTTGTTTTGACTAAAGAGCATCTTTAAGATCACCTAAAGGTCTCTTATAACAATCTTTGACTTTTTCTACCAGAAAAACAATCTTTGACTTCTCTATTTGTAAACAGTTAAAGATAGATATCTCTTTAAGCATCGACTTCTGATTAGATCACACATCTCCTTCCCTCATAATATGCTCAGAAGATGTATATACACATTGTGTGTTCTGTGGAAACTAAGAAGAAACCCGAAACCATCTCTTCTTCTCATGCCACTTCTCAGTTCAGATTCGGAAAGCATTAACGTCAAATTTTCTACTCAGGGATTTCTCCACCTATTTGGTATAGATTGTCGCCATTGCTTTACAATTCAAATTATGATAAGATTAAGTTGTTTCTCCTGATAACACAGTTGGAGGGAGCGCAATAAGCAACGGCAATGTGAGATTCCTACACATGCTAATGGCCTCATCAAAAGCATTGACAAAAACGTGAGTTCCATTCGCATGCAGGAGATATATCTTACAATGAGTGAATGGTCATGAGAACTCCTTCTGCATTCTCGGATCCTTTGTGCTATTTGATGCTCTGTTTTGTTCTAATTAATGCTCTGTTTTGTGGTTGAAACTCATGTAACACCCATTGTAGAAAAAGTGTTTGATTGAATAATAATTTAATATTCATTAGAAAAGAATATAAGTTTTAATACACACAGTTCGTCCCCAGTTAGCAAATGAAATTCCCATGGAGAAAAGCTCTTCTAAAGCATCATTAACAAATGAGTATACATACGTACTTATATTTTAGAAATGCAATAGAATTTTAAAAACCCACCAACCTTAAATCTAAGTACCTTATATGAATTGCTTTTACGGCTTTCGTCTCCATCTATCACCAATGCTCAAAATGAGTCTAAATTTAGGCGCTCACATTTTCACATAGAGTTTTTGCCAAAAGAGTTATGCAGTTCTTGATCATAAAGTAATTGTAATATATGAGCGTAGCACGTGCAACAATTTGTTTTAAGAAGAAACAATAATTGCTAAAGAAAAAATCATATATGAGAGTACTATTTACCGATTTGTCTTCTCTTTCCACCCAAATTTGTGAGGTTTACTTGCATCCTCCAAACCAACATTATCCATGATTGATTCTATTTGATAACAAATGATGATCACTTCTATCTTAACCGTCTCCAGAGCATCTGTGATTATTCCAAGCTAAGCAAAAAAATTCATATAATGATCAGCCTTTGTCATTGACAACCTAAGCCTCCACGAATAGGACTTGAGTGTTCACATTGATCCTTGAAAGGTGTTGTTAGTCTTTTCCAATATCATAACACTAACTAATCTATGCTAGATATGTTTGTTTACACACAAAATCTTTAAAATATAAAAAGCGTCGAGAGGTCATAGGTGATCGGATGAGTATAGCTTGGATGCATCCAATTTTACCCTGCAAATGATTTAGCATAACAAAGAACGCCAAGGGGTTAACATTTTCATCTGAATATATTTATAGGCTGTTCGGTCGATCTACTGCAAAACTCAAATTTACAATATAATTCAGCACATTATTTATTTGTATACATAGTTCAAGCACATGTTACAGAGACGAACATCTCAACTGTCACAATGTGCTTACCAAACTTTGATTTGAAGTTTCATACTTTAAGTACCTTTCCGTAGATATGAAGCTTGTAAAAACGCTGAAGTGAGAGTCAGAAGTTAGCCATGTTTGTAGATCCATATATATATTCTCGTATAAGAAGATCACAAACATGTATGTGTGCGTCCACTGAGTATATATAGGTAGAAGATTATGGTTTCTAATTTTCCCTCAAAGTTTGCATACAAAAAAGCCAGAAACCATATATGAATAGAAACAATTGACAGAAGACCAAAGGAGGAGATGAAACTACTGAGTAGGTGGAAATCAAATAGAGAAATAGGGTTTAAGCGTGTTTTCCCATTTGTCTCTCCAAAGTCAGATCTATACCCATTAATTGGGATTTCTAGGATCTGAATCCTTTATGTTGTGCGTCACTTCTTCCTCGACGGCGCAATCTACCCATTGAGCTATGTCTTTCACAAACTTTCACTCTGCAATATGTTGGCGGCATCGCAAAACTTAGGAGAAGGCTATCTTTGAATTCATACGCAGTGTATCGACGAACGAAGCCTTTCTACTCCGAGAAGACATTGGGACGGTGTCGTACGAAGAACAACGCCGATTAATAATTGGGGATTTAAAGGTGTAGTACTATGATTTCACTTGCCATGATTGAGTAGTTTGATTGTTGGGTTTAAAGGATTTTTTAGGGGAGTTATTCATGAATCGATAAATAGGATTTGTTCATGCTTAGGAGTTTAGTAAAGTTTTCATCTATACTTTCATCTCATACTCAATTGCTAAGTTTAACCAACTGGTAATCAAATCTAGATCAATCTTAAGGACTTGAACCAATATCATTGCGAGAGTCGTGTAGGGAATTGTGATTGATTGATTGGAACTAGCATAGTCGAGCTTGAACTTTATCATTGCAAGAGTCGTGGTAAAGGTTAGGTTAACACATCGGATCTTAATCTCTTTTTTGCATATTTATATATCTTGTTACTTTGCGAGAGTTGAGTATTAGGTTGATAGATGTATTAGTCATCTTTGCGAAAGCTCGTTGACTATATCATTAAGTGAATTCGAGTTAGGAATCCTTGTTTTGCTAGATTTACTTTCGTAAACACCTAAATAAATTGCTCCATGAACCCTTAGATTTCCCTGCTGTCCAACGTTTGTTTCCATTGAATTCTTATCGATAATTCGTATGATCACATCATCACTATCAAAACCCCGTATTTGTCTTATCGATAGTTGTCTTTTCCCGAAAACCTATAGAATCCTACCAATCTCTTGTGGATTCGACCCCTTAATATTGTATACTTGCAGTTTAAGTTGTGTTATTTAGGGTAAAAATTATTACCTCATCATGATGGAACCGAGTATCGGGACAAAACCTTTCTACTTGGAAAAGTTATAAGGAGTCAAGAAACAAGTCTTGGTCGAAGAAAAATCAGTTCGGGTGGAAAGAAATTCAAATCAAGACGAAAAATAGGTAAGGATCGGATCGGTATGTGCTGAGTAATCGATACGTAGCACGGGTAAGAAAGATGTACTACGGCTTGAGACTGAACAGATCAATACGTGTCGCGTGCAGGTTTCTGAAAAGTGCAAGACTACTAATAGAGAAGTCTCACCGTTATTAAGTTATTTTGAATCTTTTATTATATTATTTTTTATTTAAATTTGTCAAATATTTTCAAATAATTAGTTTTTTTCTATTCCTAATTGAATTAGGTTTTTTTTTTATGTATCTACTCATTATCTATTTTTTCCAAACTTTTGACAAATTAAATCTCATATTTTTGGTTGCAAACTAAAATTGTAAAATTTTAATAAGATTTTTTATATAATTGATTTCCAAATTTTGTAAGAAGCGAATGATGTATAAAAGTTTAGATTGCAATTTGCAGAAAGCAAATGAAACTACCACAATTAGATCGTCGTAATTTATCTCACCTATTTTTGAATAAGAGGAAAATTGATGTTATTTTCTAATAAAAAAATCTGAAATAAAATTCGTGGAAGAGATTGTCAAAGTTTAAAATTATTTGGTGAAAAAATTAAGAGAACACAAACGCTTATTATATAAAAATAAAATATTATAATCTATGACGATTTGGGTATGTAAACCTAAATCTATTTGAACTGAAAAAGTTTTTACACATGTATTATTAATATTGAAGAACAATCTATAAATATATTTTGATTTTTATAATCTACTTGATAAATACAAATATATAAGTATAAAAAGAAATAAGATTTACATGATAAATGTGACAAAATTTAATTAGAATTTTTTAACATGTGTCAAAGTCTAATCGATAGGCTGACACGTGTCACAATCTTGTTAATTATTAAGTTTGACGCATCAATCTTTATATAATAAGATTCAAGTAGCACATCATCATATAGAATAAAGAGAATAAAAGCTTTACCGGCGGAAGGTCCGATTAGGATTCCGATCAGATTAGGATTTCGATTTAAGAGTGTTTGGCTAAATGTTAGGCCATCTAGTTTGTAATCACTATTAAGCCCATTTGGGTTTTAATGAAAAAAAGAGGACAAAAAGAAGAAGAAAAAAAAAGGATTACATATATATATATAGATTTTTTTCATGTTTCACATTCAGACAATTTTTCTTTTTCTTCCTTTTTAATTTATGTTTTAAATTTTGAAATATCAAGCGTTCGAGTAATCTTACTGTCGTCTGTTTGTGAAACGATCCAACCCGTAAAATTTAAATTTTCCAACTTCAGATTATTATTTATCACAAATAATAATTCTCAACGATCAAAACACTATTTGCAAAAACAATACAACAACTTAACCAATCAACAACATTCAATGAATCTCATACTTTATTGAAACTAATCAATTCAAATCAATAACCAAATGTTTAATTCAACAATTCCAATAACGATAAACAACCAATCCAGAATTACTAACACCCTAGCAATTCTAAGTCATTCTCAAGCAATCGAGACAATAGATCATCTCCTCTTCCCGACCATGATTCCACGATCACACCTTGTCTTTACCTGCATCACATGGTTATAAGAGATGTGTGAGTATTATCATAAATACACAGTGAGACGGTCATCCCATCTACTTGGTTATACACACATGCATAAGAAAATGATACAATACCAAGATGGACAATCAACAATACAAATCACGAACAATCAACCAAGAATCGCATCATTGCATATGCGTCGATCGACACAACCACATTGTGTCGATCGATACACAACCGTGGTGTCGATCGATGCACTACTTGTGTGTCGATCGACGCATAGTACTTGCGTCGATCGATGCACCGACGCAGAACCCAGAATCGAACCTATCCTCTCATGGTTCGACTCCAGCATGCATCACAATCGATCTTTGCACACAAATCCACCAAAAATCACACAAAATCCAACCAATAACCACACACGAACGCATCCTATTAATCCCTTTACCCAGATAAGCCATGGTCACACACTCACCTTGGATATGCAAAGGAAAAGAAAGAAAAGCACGAAGAACACTCCCCAAAGATCCAAAATCCTCTCCCAAACGCGAAGAACGAGCACCAGCAACGATCTCCCAAGCCTCCCAAACGAATCTCCTTTCTCTCAAACTCTCTAGAAACTCTCTCTAACTTCTTGGAAATCTCTGGAACTCTAAAAATCCCTCAAAAATATGGCCACCCCCTTTATATAGGGATGCCCTAGGGTTTTTCCCTAAACCGGCCCATAAACCATAACTCAAATTGAACCAATCTGGTTCAATCCACCTTGCGTCGATGGACGCATGACCAAAATCACAATTTGGTTCGCGGTTGGTTCAATCCACCTTGCGTCGATCGACGCATGATCAAAAATCACAATTTGGTTCGCGGTCGTTACAACTCTCCCCCACTAACACGGATTTGACCTCAAATCATGCAAAACCATCTCGCTACGATCAACACACTTGATATCACCCCTCTGACCCAACCAGGTCAGCTATACTGATATCAACACTCCTGGCCCTACCCGGCCAGCACTACCTCAGATCAACACCCGATCCCAGAACTCAACTAGTCTCATACTAGTCACATTCCACTGTCTCACTACGGCTATAATCCTGATCAAACCCGGTCAGCACCACTTGAGATCGTCTTCTGATCTCCAAAGTTCATCTAGCTTCATCACATAACACCGTCTCACTTAGGCTACCATCCTGACCAAACCTGGTCAGCACCACCTGAGATCATCTCCCCATCCCTGAAGCTCATCTAGTCTTATACTTACAATCACACTACAGACATTATTGTTCATAACTCATATCTATATACACCCCTCCCACTCTCAGGGTTGTCACCGTTTGAGCTCTAGATGTATATCATACCCCTCCCACCTTCAGGACCGCCGTCTATCATGCTATCGGTATGCTCCATGCCCCTCCTACTCTCGCGACACACAGTCTGTCAAGCTATCGACATGCAGTGGAATCACACATCCCCTGGAGAGATCCCTGTCCCTCAAAGTATATGCAGGGAACCCACTATCCCCTGGAGCAATCAACGCTGTAACGTGCATTATAAGCACATGTCGATCAAAATCACTCCCCGTGGTCCATTATGACATCTCCTATCCCGGAATATCATCACCTCATGACCAATCACTAGGTCATCCGAAACAACCCAATCACTAGGGTGTTTCCATCAGAGTCCCTGGAAAGACAAGTCCTAACTCACATAAGACCTCTGTTTCCAGACTCTCCCTAGAAAATAGACAGATTCTAACTCACATAAAACCTCTATTTCCCAGCGCCATCTAGAGAATAGAAAAGTTCTAACTCACATAAAACTTTAGATACTCCTCCTAGAACATGGACAGCTCTAACTCAAATAGAACTTCCATTTCTAGGCTCACTAGAAAATAAACAGTCCTACTCACTTAGAAAACATTTTTATTAATACAGAAAATTATACAACTATATATTACATGACCCAAGATATAGTATAGGACTTATTTTGATATCTTGCTATCTTAGCTACACTATCAACACTGGATACAAGTTTTTTGGAAACACACATGAACTAATACCCATATAATCCCTAGCTAATCTTTCAATATCCTTAACAAATATACACATGAACCAAAATTTGGGAATTTTGGTGGTTCGTCGATCGACACAAGGTGTGTGTTGATCGACGCAATTTGATTTTGATATGTTCGGTTTGCGGAATTAGTTAAGAGAAACCCTAGGGTTTTCTTATATAAGGACTGCATCCGAATTGTGTCACGATTTTTCAGAGTTCCAGTGAGTTCCAGAGAGTTTTCAGAGGATTGAGAGGATAAAGGGATTATTGTTAAAAAAATTTGAGTTCTTGATCCTAAAAGCTTGTTTTAGTGATTTGTGAGGCTCTGAAATTGTGATTTGATCCGTGTTCTTCGTGTTTAAGAAAGGAATCCGGATTTAGGGAGTTGGATCTCTGATTTTCGTGTGTGTTCTTCGTGTTCTTATCTCTTTTTCTTTTTGAATCAAGGTGAATGCGTGACCGTAGCTTATCTGGGTAATTGGAATGCCATAATACGTTTGATTGAGGTTGGGATTGATGTGATGATGATTTATTATGTGTTTTGGATGGTTTTCGTGTTTGTGTTGACGTTTTTCTTGTAGATGATGGATATGTTGCGTCCTGGAAACGAGCCATGAGAGGATAGGCTCGTGTTCCTCGACTCTGCTACTTGCGTTGATCGACACAAGTGTTGTGCGTCGATCGACGCAAGTGCTTTGTGTCGATCCACGCCATGGTGGCCGATCGACGCATGGGCTGTGCACCGATCGACACCAGACTGGAGTGTCGATCGACGCATGGTCTGGATGTGTGATTCTCGTGTTGATTATTGTGTTGTGCATTGTTGATTGATCGCTTGGTATTGTGTTATTCCGTTATGCATGTGTGTATAGCCGGTAGATGGAATGACCGTCTCACTGAGTATTTGTGATAATACTCACGCATCTCTTTTATCCATGTGATGCAGGTAAAAAAAAAATGTGATCGTGGAATCATGCCTGGGAAGAGATAATGATCTAGAGTCTCGTTTATATGTTTTTATGCGATGGTTTAGAATTGTTAAGTTGCTGGTTTTATGGAATTGGTTTAATTATTGGATTGAATTGGTTTCGTTAGTACAATTGTTTAATGGATAATTCGTTGAATTGATTTGAGTTGATTTCTGCTGGTTGTCGATGTGTTGTGAATTAACATGTTGTTGAGGATTATTATTTATAAGAATAATAATTCAAATTAAAAACAAAAAAAAAACGGGTTTGGTTGTTTCAACAAGTATGGTGATAAAGGCATTAATAGTTTGATTCAACTTTGAACCTCTATCCTCATAACAAAGAGCTGCATATAGCTCTTTGCAATCATCCACAAAGGTTATATTAGGATAATAAGGGCTTTCAGACTTTGCACTGCTTGTAACAGAGCTGTGGCTTTGGCTTGCACAACATTTAAGGTTGGATCAATCCCAGAACTTCCTTGCAGCAGATGAATGCCTTCTCTTTTGTATAAGGACCATCCATGCCTGCTCTTTGATCAGGAAACAACCACGATGCATCCACCAAACAACAATAATGTAAGCTTCTATTCAACATGTCTACAAAATATGGATATTAACTCTATTAGTTTGACAATTCACACAAAATATCTATTAATAAGATTCTGAATATTTATATTTTCTTATGAACAGTGAAGTGAATGGTTTGGAAATCACTTGGGGATCAAAATATATAGGCGCTAAAAACTTTTCAACCCTGTATAGTGTATAAGATGTATTTTAGTGGGCCTCTTTCTAGCCCATTCGTTTCTATGGGAAAATAAATGGTCTACTTTGGCACGACATACGTTTTTCTACAAAGAAGGTGATTTATTCACAAACTAATTAAGCAAATCTACCAAAACTAAATAAGGCCTTGTTCTGCACATGATCACAATGATTACTTTGAGCGACAGAAAATAAAGACGTTAGCAAAGATAAATGACATGGAGGTAGGAAACAAAGTGTCGTAGCAAGTTGCGACCAGCGGCGGATCCAGAAAAAAAAATCAGGACACATGTATACCAAACTTAAAAAATATACAATATCATTTAAATAATATGAAAAGAAAAAAATGGTTCACTAACAGTTATTATTAGTAGTTTATGATTTTTAATTACTTCATAATTTATATATATATTAGTTTCCATGTAAGTTATTCATTGAGTATTTGAACTTTAGATTAATTATTTTTTGTTTTTTAACATTTGAACCAAATAATAAAAAGAATGGGGGCAAAATATAAATTATCAAAAGGGGCATAATTAAAACTCTTTAAATATTACACTAATTTGTACAAAATCATGGGGATGGGGGTAAATGCCCCCTCCTTATACCACCTGCCTCCGCCCCTGGTTGCAACTAGTGAAAAAATTGCTGAAAATATTCGCAACATCGCTGAAATTTGTAGCAACAAAAAAGTTGTCTATAAATGGACGTTTGCGTTTTTGCCAATGTTATTATTTACTACATTCTTGCGTTACAACCAACATAAATATAAAAAAATTCGCCAACACTGGTCATAACGAATGTGATAAACATCTCCTAAGTAGAAGAGCTAGACCTCAAACAACATAGACGTAAACATCATCAAACAACATTGAAAAACTATTCAATGATTTTTTTTTATTTGTTTGTTGTCGCCTACTAACCAATACGACGTTAAGTTGTAACATATCATTAAACAAACGTTGCAAAAGATTTAAGAAATATGGCTATAATTTAGGTTAGATCATTATTGACCATAAGGGGTTATTTGTGAGCTTAATATAAATATCTCATCTATGGTGGATACACGTTGGTTATTAGGTTGTTCCATCATCCATGTTGGCTACAAAACAAATATTTGAATTTAAAAGTCAATTATTAAAGATATTAATAAGTTATACAAAGTTCATTCCCTTTGGTCGAGCTGACTTTTTAGAGCAAAATCTCTAATTGAGATACGTCCCAACCGTAGATATTAATGAGTCGATTCATGTCCCATATGATAACGTTGACAAAATAAAATATGATAAACGTATTTATCAACAAATTATTTTACCAAGCTATCTTATTCAGTGTCAAAAATTCCTTTTTCTGGTAAATTATCTTCTAGAAAGATTATTTATTAATTAAATGTGTATGATTCTATGATTAGCGTTGAACCATATACAAGCTGCGACATGTCAGTCTGACTTGCGGAGCTTCTAATTAAATAATTCATTAAAGCACGTCTAATTGATCGCAATTAAATATCTCTAACTAATCACAATTCAGTCAAACCATTTTCAATCTTTTTTTTTTCTTTTTCTTTTTTTTCTGACATAACCATTTTAATTTCAATCTTTAATGAGGCGGTTCCAATGGTATTTCTCATGCCCATTACGATTTAATAGTTTGAGAATCTTGACTAATGGAAGATTGTCAAAAGTAAACATATTTTTGTATAGTTCTGCTAAAAATATGAACAAAGGAATTTGGATATGATTAATATTGGGGTTTTTTGAAAAATACCCTATTTAAGTTTACAATTTTGAAAAATACCCCAATTTTTTTTTTAAACTAACTCTTTCATAATGTGGTAAGACTTTTTAATTCCCATTTGAATTTATTAGTTGCATCTATGGTAAATCAAATAACACTAATATGAATTTAAAACTCTTGTAAAGCCCATGTTGGGTCTCTTTAATTAAAGTTTGCCAGGAAAGCTTTTTTTTTTTAAATATCAAAAATTATACCATTAACAAAAAAAGAAATTACATATAAATAGCAAAAAACAAATAATTTGGGATCATTTGTTTCTTTTCTTAGTTTAGACTTTTATAAACGAACTTATAGAAATTAAAAACTTATGTTTTCACAAAACTAAACAAAACAAAACCACTTATGAAAAAAGAAGCATGTTAATTTTTCTTATTTGATGTTCTTCAAAAATTTATTTTTTTTCTTTTACAATAGTTAATCACCCACTACCATTGTTATTACCAAGGCCGTACCGACCTTTAAAAAAAAACAACCGTTTAGGACTCCCTCTTCAGATCCATATTTTTAGGGTCCCAAATTTATATAATTAATTTTATTGATAAAAAATACTATATATGCTTTTTAGTTTAGTTTTGTTATTTAGAAATAATATCCTACAAATTGATTTTGGTTAATGGGTTCTATCATAATTTTAGATCTTAAATTATTAATAGTTTTCCGTTTATATTATTTTTTTTAACCCATTTGATATCATTTTCGCATTGTTATATAAATGTCTAATTTTATAGTTACAATTAATATATTTTATATTTTAATTAAAAAGTTAAGGAATATATGCACACAATATCAATAAATATCCTTTTAATATCAAATATTTTCTATTTCATTTTTGATTTAGTAAACTATTTTGTTTTCATAAAAGAAAATAAAAATTTGAAACATATATGTTAGATACATCAGAACTATCAAATATAACTTTATGCTATATTGAATATATTTAAAAAAATTTCCATATTTTATATGATAAATATAATATTTAAATAAAAATATATTTTAAAATATTGCCCTAGACTTCGGAAGGCTAGGCACGACACTGGTTACTACTATTAGATTTAGCATCACTTTGTCAAAAGAAAGTGACAGAGACGATTGTATATGTGTTTCGTCTGTTACCAAGACCGTGTCTCTTTATATTTTTTTCATAATTTAATCGTTAATTTAATCGTTATCCTTTCGGGCTTCTGTTTTCCCGGTACTCTTTCGGGCTTCTGCTTCCCGTGTAACTCTAGGGCTACCGGTTGTAATATTCTCTGTATGTTGGTTTGAGTTTTAATATGATGTCTTCTAGTGAAAAAAAAAAAAAGAATAAAGAGTAAGATACAAATTTTTATTTAAATGATCGAATTAACTTTTTTTATTGAAGAAGCAAAGTAGAAGGTTTTGCATATTTATTAAGCTAGGCTAAACTACTACTCTCATTCCATAATTTCATAATGCATATTTAACCATCCTACGATCTTTATATATTGGCATTTTCTAAATATTTCACATTTATAATGTATAAGATGAGTTTTTCAATTTGATTGGTTCAATTTTTTTTAATATATATGAAATTTAAATTTTGTTTAAATTATAAGAATATTATATATTTTTAAAAAAGAATTATTTAAAAAAGTAAGAATAGTATTAGATTCGATAGATACACATCTGATATTTCCTATATTTACGTATATACGTTCCTATCATATTAGGCAATTAGTCTTGTATAAATACTCCTACCTTCTATTGAATAAGGACAACTTTCTACCCAAAATTACATGGTATCAGAGCATAAAATTCTGTGACCTAATTATTTTAAAGCGCCGCCGTATTTTTCTTCTTCTTCTTCTACTAAAACTCTTCTTCTTCTACTACTAAAATCAAACACTGAAACATGTCAGGACCCTTATCTCAAATCACTGTTTCAACACCACCTTCTCCATATCATCTTAATGCCTCTGACAACCCAGGAGCGTTGATATCTTCTGTAATTTTACAAGAAGATAACTACTCAGAATGGGCAATTGAGTTACAAAACTCGCTTCAAGCAAAACAAAAGCTTGGATTTATCGATGGATCCATTCCAAAACCAACTGCTGAACCGGATTTGAGCTTATGGCGTGCGGCAAATTCTATGATTGTTGGTTGGATTCGAACCTCAATTGATCCTAAGCTACGCTCGACAGTCTCCTTCATCGCAGAGGCTTCTACTTTATGGGAAAGTCTTCGTTCGCGTTTCTCGGTTGGTAACGGAGTTCGCAAACAAGTTCTCAAGGATGAGATATCTGAGTGCAAACAAAACGGGCAATCCGTATTGGAGTATTATGGGCGCTTATCGAAGCTATGGGAAGAGCTACAAAACTACAAGACAGGTCGTGAGTGTACATGTGCTGCTGCCCCAGACATCGCTAAAGAACGTGAAGATGATCGCATCCATCAATTTCTCTTTGGACTCGATCTTCCACGATTTAGCAATATACGTTCTACGATCACTGGTGAAGATCCAAAGCAACCTCTTACTCAAGTCTATTCTCGTGTAATTCGTGAGGAACAAAATCTCAATGTCGCAAGATCAAAGGAAGTCGCTAAAACGGAAGCGATTGGTTTCACCGCGAAAACAGAGATCCCTGCTCAAGCTGCGGCCGTATCTGGACAACGTTTTCGTGACCGCTCCACACTATCATGTACTCACTGTCATCGTCAAGGACACGATATCTCGGAGTGCTTTCTTCTTCACGGGTTTCCCGACTGGTACTACGAGCAGAAAAACATCAATCGATCTGACAACTCTCGATCATCCCAACGTGGAGGACGTTCAACGAGAGGAAATGGCCGTGGACGAGGCAGAGCTAACAACGCTCGGGTTGCTTCTCCTTCAGACAGCAACGCCAACCAAATAACACACCTTATCAGTCTTCTTGAAGCTCAACGATCCAACACTACTTCAGAAAAGCTATCGGGTAAAACTCATTTAAATGATGTGGTCTTGGATACAGGAGCGTCTCACCATATGACTGGCGATTACTCAATTTTAATCGATGTTGTCGATATTATTCCTTCTCCGGTTACAAAACCAGATGGTCAACCTTCTTGTGCTACTAAGTGTGGCTCTCTCCCGTTGAGCTCGTCCTACTTGCTCACGGATGTTTTGTTTGTGCCAGATTTTAATTGCACTTTAATATCTGTCTCCAAACTCTTGAAACAAACAGGCTCCATCGGAATATTTACTGACACAGTTTGTTTCTTACAGGACCGTTTTTCGAGGACTTTGATTGGGGCAGGGGAAGTACGTGAGGGAGTGTACTACTTTACTGGAGTGTTGGCTGCTCGTTCTCACAAAGCATCGGTAGAGACTCTTTCGTCTGGAGCATTGTGGCATCGCAGACTTGGTCATCCGTCTTCTAATGTTTTGCTTTCTTTACCCGAATGTGATAATTCTTCTACTATTTTTGGGGATCTTAAGAGTTGTGACATTTTTTTTCGTGCTAAACAAACACGAGAAGTTTTTCATGATAGTCTTAATAAAGCATCAGATTGTTTTTCTCTAGTTCATTGTGACGTATGGGGTCCTTACCGCATTCCTTCTACAAATGGTTCAACTTACTTTCTAACACTAGTTGACAATCACTCTCGTGCTGTCTGGACTTATCTCATGAAAGCCAAATCAGAAGTATCTTCTTTGCTACGCAACTTTTGTGCTATGACCTCACGCCAGTTTGGAAAACCAGTCAAGTCCTTTCGCACAGACAATGGCACCGAGTTCATGTGTCTCTCGTCATATTTCCAAGAACAAGGCATTGTGCATCAAACTTCTTGTGTTGACACTCCTCAACAAAACGGTCGCGTTGAGCGTAAACACCGACATATTCTCAATGTAGCACGCGCTTGCCTTTTCCAAAGTCATATGCCAATAAAATTTTGGGGAGAGAGTATCCTCACAGCTACACATCTGATAAACCGCACACCATCGTCAGTTTTGAAAGGCAAGACTCCGTATGAAGTTCTATTTGGTCAACGTCCAGCCTATGGCATGATTCGTACGTTTGGTTGTCTTTGTTATGCTCATCTCCGTTCGCGAGACAAAGATAAGTTCGGGCCTCGCAGTCAGAAAGGTGTCTTTGTTGGGTATCCATATGGCAAGAAAGCTTGGCGTCTCTTTGATCTTGAAACTGAAAAGTTCTTCGATAGTAGAGATGTTCGATTCCAAGAAGATGTATTTCCGTTTCTTGATAAGCCAACAATCGGATCTCTCTCATCTCCACACGTCCCCATTGTTGATGAAGACTGGTCTACACCATCATCAGCTGAACCTACACTTCAACCTACACCGTTGGTTGAGGTCTCTTCTACACCGTTGGTTGTGTCTGAGCCAAGCGAGACAAGTGTAATTCCTGTCGAAGTAGACACGCCAAATTCTACTACTATATCAACGAATTACCAAGCTCAGCTCCACGTCCCCGAACAACTCCACGAAGATCCTACTCCTTATTCTCCTGGTTTACCAGAATTATTGGGCAAAGGCCATCGCAAAAAGATGCCTTCTGTTCTACTTAAAGACTATGTTGTACCTCCTGTACACTCTTCTTCTCACGTACTCACCCCTGGTCTCTCCGAATCATCTTCCTCGTCTACGGTCTCTGGTAAGATTCTCTATCCTCTCACTAAGTATTTGTCTGACGTGGGTTTTTCTGCAAATCATATAGCCTTTATGGCTGCCATTCTCGACAGCACGGAACCTACACACTTTAAAGATGCTATCTTAATTAAAGAATGGTGTGATGCTATGCGCAAAGAAATTGATGCTCTCGAAGCCAATCACACTTGGGATATCACCGATTTGCCTCCGGGAATGAAAGCTATCGCCAGCAAATGGGTTTACAAGTTGAAATTTCACTCCGATGGGACTTTGGAACGTCACAAGGCTCGGTTAGTGGTCATGGGAAATCGGCAAAAAGAGGGCACTGATTTTAAAGAAACTTTCGCGCCGGTTGCAAAGATGACAACAATACGTTCTCTTCTAGGTGTTGCTGCTGCAAAAGAATGGGAAGTTCACCAAATGGATGTTCACAATGCATTTCTTCATGGTGACCTTGAGGAAGAAGTTTACATGAAGCTTCCACCGGGTTTTCAATCATCGGATCCCAATAAAGTGTGTCGTCTTCGCAAATCTCTATACGGTCTAAAACAAGCGCCTCGTTGTTGGTTCTCCAAGCTCTCGACTGCCCTTCTTGATTTGGGTTTACTCAAAGTTATCAAGACTACTCATTGTTTACCCTCAAGCGCGGCGACATGATTCTCCATGTTCTAGTCTACGTTGACGATTTTGTTGTTGCGGGCAACAATCTTGAAGCTATCAACAAGTTCAAAACTCAACTTAATAAGTGTTTTCACATGAAGGATCTTGGCAAGTTGAAATATTTTCTCGGTATTGAAGTCTCTCGGGGACAAGATGGTTTTTGTCTCTCTCAACGAAAATATGCCCTCGACATCATCAATGAGGCGGGCCTTATGGGCTCCAAACCTTCACCGGTTCCGATTGAACTTAATCATAAGCTTGCGTCTGCCACGGGCCCGGTCTTTGATAATCCCGAACAATATCGTCGTTTGGTTGGGCGTTTTATCTACTTGTCTATCACTAGACCCGACTTGAGTTATGCGGTTCACATACTATCCCAATTTATGAAAACTCCGCTTGTTGCACATTGGGAAGCAGCTCTTCGTCTTGTTCGCTATCTCAAGGGAACGTCGGCTCAAGGAATTTTACTTCGCTCGGACAGCGCTCCAACGCTTGATGCTTACTGTGACTCTGACTGGAATGCATGTCCACTCACTCGTCGTTCACTCTCAGCTTATGTCATTTATTTGGGAGACTCTCCGATCTCATGGAAGACAAAGAAGCAACGCACTGTCTCATCTTCTTCTGCTGAAGCCGAGTATCGCGCAATGGCTTACACACTCAAAGAAATCAAATGGTTAAAAGCGCTTCTCAAAGATCTGGGGGTGGATCATTCACAACCTATTCCTCTCCACTGTGATAGTCAAGCCGCGATACATATTGCCGCCAATCCCGTGTTTCACGAAAGAACAAAGCATATCGAGTCGGATTGTCATCAAGTTCGTGATGCCGTCAAAGACAAGCTCATTTCTACCGAACATATTTCTACAAAGGACCAAGTTGCCGATCTCCTAACTAAAGCACTACCAAGACCAGCATTCGACAGACTCTTGTCCACATTTGGTGTTCGAAATTACGTACCACCAACGTGAAGGGGGGTATTAGATTCGATAGATACACATCTGATATTTCCTATATTTACGTATATACGTTCCTATCATATTAGGCAATTAGTCTTGTATAAATACTCCTACCTTCTATTGAATAAGGACAACTTTCTACCCAAAATTACAAATAGAGATTTAATCTTTGTTAAAACATTTTTTATCAATTTAAAACGTTTTTTATTTTAATTCTAAATTTTTTGTATATAGAGGATATATTAGTAAATATGTATTTCAAAAAGTATATTTAAAAAAAAAAAAAAAAAAGGTATTTCTCAAATTTCAAAACTCAAACAAGGTATTTTTTTCAAATTTCCTCATTACAATTTGGGAAGGGATTCATATTGCTGAAGATATACGAGCATATGATGTATCAAGTATGGTTAGTTTAATGAAATATACGATTATTATTCTTTGACAAGACTAGTTTTCAAAACTATTCTTCATATTTTCACAGATTCATCCAAGTCCAACTAGGCAAACACGTATATGACCATGAATTAAAAGGTCAACTAAATTGGAAAAAAATAAGAATTTCAGAATGATCAGATATAGAGAAAATCAATCTTTCTTTTGGCATATGAATATGATACTTCATTGATATAAATATTAGATACAAAAACCATTTACATTATATACTAATTTGGTGATACATTCAAATAGTATTTAAATTCGACAAAAACAAAGGTTTGTTAACATAATTATAGCCAATCATGCTTATTGTTTGCCGACACGTACTATTGCATCAATCGCGCTTCCTGGGACCAATGCAACACCACGACTATATCATGGATCGTAAAAAGACCCTTTTTCCTTTTTCTGATATAAGATTGCAAAAATAATTGATATGAGATGTAACATTTTAATCGCAAACTTAAAAAATAAAAAATAAACTTTTAATCTCAAGTTCATACAAAAAAAAAGACCATTTTTACACACTATATGCATACTAATTCGTTGTGTTGTGATCTTTGTACACTTTATACACTGTTAAATTGTGCTTTCCTATCACAAATGCTTTGTAAAATTAAACCAAAAACCAATAATCAAAATATTAAAACGAAAGCTGATTAATCTCATAAAATTCACCACAACTAATCTGTAGCTAAAAGAAAGAGCACATTTTAAAATTGTCTAATTCAAGAACAAGAGCACACCTAAATTGACTTGAAATATCGCTCAAAAGGATATACATTTAGAAAGAATACGCAATTTCGTTTCTCATCATAAAACGAATTGAGACCCAAAATTTCTAAATATAAATAAGAATCTCTTTGAATCTTAACCATCATTACAGAAAAATATGAAATAAGGTTGGAGGAATAAACCAAACCTCCCGTCTATTGTGTTCTTGAACAGCAAAGAGTGCAATATCATCGATCTCTTCCCCACCGTTCGAATCAAGTTGTTGTCGTTCTCATCGTAAGTTTCTGTTTCTTCACTACAGATTACAAACTGGCCAAATTCAAAATGGAGAACGGACAACACGCAAATCAACATCATCCAAACCGATGATGGAGAGAGAGGGTCAATTCTGCTTTCATACTTGAGTTCATATAGGATTAAGTGAGAAACATAAATTAAAATTTTGTATTTGAAAATATAAGTTATCGCTTATTTTGAAAAACTTGGTTAAAATGATACTATTAGTTTCTTTTGTTTTAAAATAAAAGATATTTTATACATATTAGAAATATTTAAATTAAATCGATTCAACTAATCATAAAAACTGCAAAATACAAATGGTTTTGATTTATAATTTATAAAGAAATTTGAAAATATTTAAGAACATCAAACAAACACAATTTCTAAAATATCTTATTTAATGTTGATATTTTAAAAATGAGACGAATAGTAAAAGAAATAAAATATCTGTAATGGTGATTAACGTTGGATGAATAAACAATTTGGAAGGCAAGGAGTAAGAATTAAACAAAAATACCAAAAAATAAAGTCAAAACTCAATATTATACAAGTCAACCGACAGAGAGAGTTCATCATTTATTTCCGAAAAGTAAAGAGGGTAAAAAAAATTAGAACTTATCCTTTCTCTAAATAGGACTCATCACAAGATTCTCGTACGTGTCAACGGCACTTGACGGAACAGCGACCATTACTTTAACGGCGTCACTTCTTTCAGGAACCGGAAGCAACAAACAGTAACGGTCACAACAAACCGATCCCACATGAACCGGTTTACCGAAACCAAAATCAAGCTTTTCTAAACCGAGTCGTGACCACTGCGACAGTATCAATACTCCAACCGAGTCAGGACTCGCTTTCGCCTTGCTCACAGCTTCAACCACCGATCTAACGTAATCGTCTCCGACTCGTTCCTTCGCTTGTTTCACGAGCATCGTCGCGTGGCTTAACCCTTTCTCCGTCAAGTCTTTCACGGTGGTTTGTGCGCATCCGACGACGAAAGCGTTCCCGTAGAATCCACTCGGTAAACTCGGTTTGACTCGGTCACGAATGTTGATACTGAATAAAAGCTTGATGATTTGGTTCGATGGCAAGTTCAGTGATCTCGCCCAGCTCCTCCATACATGAGCAGAGAGCACCTCGAACGATGTGTGTTTCGAACTGGACTCACTGAGTCGACTCGCGAGTTTCTTTAACTCGGTTAGTCTCTGTCTCTCGAAGATTACCGATGTCGGAACGAGTCGTTCGACGTTGAATCGGTTTATGAATCCGCATAGATCGGGAACTCGGTTAAACTCGGGGTGGGTGAACGAGTCACGAACCGGAGACGGATTAAGTAACTGACGATCCCATAAGTGTTTCCGTTTTGACTCGGTTTGACTCAACGAGTCTCTAGATAACTCGGCGAACAAGGTTAGAAACTCGGCGCTTCCGATTCCATCGGAGACACAGTGGTTAACACCGACGGCTAAAGCAGCACCACCGTCTCTGAGCCAAGTAAGCTGGACGACGAGAGGTGGAGCACCAGCGAGGACGTCGATGACGTGGAGGGAGAGAAGTTTCCTCCAGCTAGTCACGTGCCGAGGAGCTTTCTGAAAGTCAAGGCACGTGAGGTGGTCGGAGACTGCTTCGAGAAACAGAGCACCTTGGCCACGGCAATTAACCTCGAGAGCTCCGTCGGAGCCACCACCGTCACGGACGCGGCCGGAGAAAGGGAAGTAAGGGACGAGAGAGCGAGAGAGTGCGGATTTGAGACGATCTGAGAGAGAAACCGGGTCGGGTACGGGTAGGTAAACGAGGAGGTATTCGATGGTGAAACGGAGGAAAAGCTGAGAATCTAAGGCGGAGAGAGACAGAACAGAAGAAGGTGTTTGGTCGGAAGGAGTAATAACAGTGGCTTCTTTCACATGAACCAAGGATCCCATTGCTTTTTCTATGATGCTCTGTTTTTTTTTTCTGAAATAAAGAAGGTGGGTCTCTTGCTATGTGTATTATATATATATATATATCTCTGCTATGTATGTGTGGTGTATATATATATAATGTAATATAATATATGCTTTTTGTTTGTTACATATGTATGCGCTTGTATATTCATGTAGAGAGAGGACATGTAGGGTAATTTTGTAATTTGGGTTTTCATTTTAGACATGGTGGTCTTGTGTGTTGTATCGTGCATATGTGCCGTTGTTTGTAGTGTTAATCCACTGGTCCGATTATTTGAATGTAGATTTTAAATTTAGAGCATAGCGGATAATAATTAATCTTTAAACATAGGGTGCTTCTATAACTTTCAGACCACTTCATTATTATACCTATTCTACTTATGCAAACCATTTGCATCCATATAGTTTCATTTTAGTAAATTAGTCGGTTTCTAAAATGCAATTTGGAATTATATATATTTGCTTGCTTAAAATCGAAATTTTGTTAGCTTCTAACATGAAAAGAGAGATACACGTTCTTTTTGGATTGCAAAGATTTCGACGAATATTTAGTTGACTTTTAATATTTAGTGATATTTGGCGTCTTGGAGTTACTCCATTAAGTACATATGAACTTTACTATCCAAAAACTACGTACACAAACAAATATTTCGTCTATGCAAACTCGTAAAGTTCACAACTTACAAATATTTAATTGGATTTAGCCGAGTTATCATTTCATCTACGAACTGAAAGATATCTCTATAAAAGGAATGGGAACTACTAATTGGCAAAGGTTAGAAAAATACACTTATTTCAAAGATTTAAAGTTTTTAAAAATGCCATTTAGTCAATTTTCTCTATTTTCCTAAGGAACAGTAGTAAAATAGTTTCTTTTTGCAAATTTTAATGCTTAAAAGTCTTTGAATTGATTTGTTACGGTGTGAAATGAAAGATTGAAATTGACTGATATTTAAGTAGGAAAACAATATGTGCAAGTAACTCATCAACTTAAACATGTTATTTTTTCTTTCCGGCAAAGGAACATTAATTTCTTATTAATAAAAGATGTTCATATTATACATAAATGAAATAATCCGTTTGCAGTATAATTTATAATTACCATTAAATTATGAGCATCCGATTAAGGTTTCTATACAAAATTAGTTTCGTCATAGTTATTAATATAAGATGTTCTTATATATATATATATAAAGAAAGATTCATTTGCAGTATGATACTTACCATTAAATTATTAGCATATGTTAAAGGTTTCTGTACAAAATTATTATATGCTTGATTGACAATTTTTACCGTCATGGTAAATGTATGTTTTAATGGTTACTAATCACAAAAAGAGAAGAATTAACGCAAACAAAAGATTTTTGATATGAAATCTTCACTATCACAAACTACTATTTTTTTTTACCTTTTGTAACTATACATCCTTCTATTACTGTCTAAAGACCTCTATTGCTTTATGTCATTAATCGGAATATTATATTGTGAAAATAAACTATTTTTCGAAACAAAGCCTCTGTTCATTGAAACTAACAAATACAAGAAAAAAAACAACCTAAAAGCGGGAAATGAAATGATAACTCGGCTAAATCCGACTCCATTGACAACTTAGAAAATTAGTTGCAGGGGGCTTTAAAACAAATATCTATAGGCAACCTAAACCACAATACAACTTTCTTGTTTAGAGTTATTCGGATGTATTAAAAGGGCAATAATAATGAGAATAAAAATGGTCGTAGACTTGTAGTGGCGGTTTACTATTATGTTGCCTTGTTGTTTGGGCGTTGGCGCATGTGTCTTAAACAGTGAAAGATTTGGTGCCAAGATTCTCATGGAATATTAAATGAAATATATACCCTTTCATAAGTATGCAAAATTAGAGAAATATCACAGTTTCTTTCCTTATTATTCTACTTATAGCTTTCTTATAAAAATACTTTCATTTTTTATCATAACTAACATGTGTTATATGATAAAGATACAAAATTATTTTGAACCTCTAAACACTTTTAGGACTTAATTAGCTAACCTAAAAAATATTAAGTCAAATATTCAATAAATTCACTAGATTCAATAGTTTCAATTGTTGTTTGCAATATTGACTTAAAGTAATTTATTTTCCCATATAGCTAATACTAAAGAAAGATAACCAATATATAAAGAAACTATATGTACCTCCTCTCTTCACCATGAGTCATGAGGCATGGTGATCAACTGATCATCAATGACTTTAATTTTTAAATAGTAACCATTCGAATCAATATAAATAAACCATATGTGCACTTTTAATTGAAATCATATGCATAGATAATTCAAAAGCAATACCACTTTTTTTCTTTAATTTTCCTTGAGTTACTGTAGTGGTCTTGTCAATTCTAGAATGGACCCATAAATATTTAACGTGGTCACTCGTATAGTATATATGATCTACTTTTCTTTTAAGTCATATTTTTTTCCGATATAAAGCTTCTTTTTTTTCAATGATGATAGAACAGTGTACTTCGGCCCTACAAATATCACATCTTCTTATTAATAATCCAGAATGTGATGAATAGAGTCGAGAGATTTAAGGATCGATCAAATCTTAATGCGACGACGGATTTTCTAATAAGAGACTAGACGAATTGAAAGCATTTATCGAATGTTTGATGTATATATATTGTTAGGAGTTCATCTCATAGCTTATGAAATCGACATGAACATATTTATATATTGTTACTAGGAAAGTTAACATTGTCAAATAGATAGATTTTCTATTTTCATATGTCTAATGAAATTGTAGATCGGGAAGAATTACACATTACAATGTCCGAAGATGATTTGCGATATATGTTTGAATACTCTTTATCATTAAAAGAAATAAGATGGTAGGATACATTTCACATTCCCATCAAATAAAATAAAGATTAAAGAAGATGATTCGGTAATCCAAATATAAATGGGTTTGATTGTTTTGATTCTGTTTATGAAAAGAAATAGGGAAGATTTGGGAAGATTTTGTACCAAAAAAAAAAGGTGAGAAGATTGCTTTATGGAGAACAAACTAAAAGGGTGACTTGATATGGTATGCACATGTTACGGTGGTCATGTTTTTTTTTTTTTTTAATTTCTGTTGACACTCAAGGAATCTAGAGTAAGTCATCTACGAACTTTGGTCGTGTATATTATAGAGTAGATGCATGCTGAAATATGAGAGGTGCACTTTCTATATATTTACGTTTTGTTCGTGTCGGTGACGCCAAGAGCACGTTAGTTAACATTGTAATGATGTAATTAACGATGACATGTTACAAAGTATCATTAATATGCAATTTAATTTTTTCGAACCCCATACTAAAAAAAATCAGAAGTTAAAAGATGCTTAGTTGTGAGAAATAAGATGGTACTTGAAAAAATATTGGTGATGATTTACAAGATCAATCAAAACATGAGAGACTCAAAAACCTAAATTGGGATACACGGCAACTTTATTTCATCTTATATCTTTTTCTGTTAACCAAGAAATTTCATCTTGTATCTTAGATTTGATTTTGCAAACTCTTTTCATTTCATTTATCTCGGCGTTTCCTTTGATTGTTATATTATATTTGGACTACTTAGACCATCCACATTCGAGACATTTTATGGATGTCTCTTAATAAACAAATATTAAAAACACACTCTCTCGTTCTTTTACTCAACTTTATACTTTCTCTTTCATCATTTTACTCACCTTTTATTAATTTTATATTTAAACACACTCCAACTTTCATCCATTCTCTCTCCAACTTTGTCTTCCCCGAGACACAACTTTGTCTTCCCACTCCAAAAATACTCACTATCTCTTCTCTTTACTCAAATTTTATTAATTTTATATTTCAATACACCCCATTATTTCAACCAAAAACACTCTCTTTCTTCCTTTTACTCAATTTTTAATAATTTTATATTTAAAGACACCTACAAAATATCTTCCAATGCGGATGCTCTTAAAGACTTTTCTAAGAGTTTTTACATGTGGACCCTTCTTTCTAGAAGTATGAATAGATGACATGATCTGATTCTATATGTTTCTTTTCTTACATATTTTTCAGAATGTTAAAATTGAAAAGAAAAATCATTGTCATCACATCCATAGACGTATTTATTTTGAGGAAGATTTTAGAGAATAAAAATGATCAAAAATGAAAGAAACTAGTCCAAAACTTTATGGCCATTCATGAAAATGAGAGTCGAGGCGAACCATGTTGGAGCCTCTGCTCGTACATGGCATTTCCGAGGGATCAGATTGAACTAAACCGGTTCCGAATACTTTGATCAATGATGCGTCTGAGGCACGAAGGCATGGTCATTTGGGTAACTATCCGGTTTTAGATCGGTTAATTCAGTTAACGGATTTTTGGTTATAGAAATATAATATCCATTTGGATATTGTGAAAATTTGGTTCGGTTTTTGTCAGGTTCGGTTTTGGTTATGTCATTTTTGGATTTAGTTCGATTTAATTATTTTTAAGTTGAATTATCTGAAAAATAACAAAAAAATAATAAAATTTATACCTAATTAAATTGATTATTTTTACCCAAATATATCCACAATCCACAATGAGCGAAATAAAAAAATTGTCTAAACTATATGATATACCCAATCTTAAATCTAAATATCTTTAAATTAATTTATGTTTCGGATACTTCGAATACCCGTTCGGTCTTCTTTTCGGTTAGTTTTCGGGTCGGTTTTTCGGTTTCAGATGTTAAGAACCCATACGGGTTTTTTCGAAAATCAGGTTCGGTTCGAGTAATTTTGACTCAAGTTCGGTTCGGTTTTTCGGTTTCGGATTTTTTGCCCATGCATGCTGGTGGATTTCCTAAATTGAATGTTGGGTCTTGATATTGAATGTTCCTAAATTGGAATTATATATACATGCTAGTGTACCTAATCATTAATGGGAGTCAACTTTGATAGGAAATTCGTGTGATTAAACTGTTTAGAAATACTAGGGTTATGGCTTCTTAAATAATTTTTGATCGATCAATTGATGCATGATTTAGGATTCTAAATGCATATAATTTTTTTTAGAGTAATTAACATATGCATGATTTTCTGAATGTGCTTCGCATAGACAGACATTTGAGTGCATTATTGACTAAAACGTACAAAACAAACCGAAAGATTGAATAATCCTTCTTGAAACATAATTTTAGCACTGTCTTTTTGCTCATTAGAAACTTCTATTAGCAACCAAGACGTAATTCCTAATTTGGCTAGACTAACTAGATCAAGATAGTTTTTTTTGTTTTTGTTTTGGAGAAATCCTAGATCAAGATAGTTGTACTAGAAATATTAATTAAAATCCCTCATTTCAATCTAAACAATCAAAGATCTTATCAATTGATATCTAACCTTGCATTAATTGTCATAAGAGTTCCCCTTAGTCTCAAAGATGGTCACACTTAGACCCTAAAACCCGGAAACACATACAGTATGTCTTTTGTTCCACAAACCATTCTTTACATTTTAAAATAGTCATAGATCATAGAGAGAGTCAGAGAACCGATGAACCGAAGAAAATATAAAAAAAATTCAAACTTATTTTCTTTTTTTATAAACCGTGAGAGTTTCAAACTTTTAAAACATAATTTATTCGGTACCTAGAGACAGTTTTTGGATATTCCAAATTAAAGAATAACTCTCACGAGAGTCAGAGAACCGATGAACCGAAGAAAATATAAAAAAAATTCAAACTTATTTTCTTTTTTTATAAACCGTGAGAGTTTCAAACTTTTAAAACATAATTTATTCGGTACCTGGAGACAGTTTTTGGATATTCCAAATTAAAGAATAACTCTCACGATTAAAAGATACAATTAATATGACGAAAGTCGTATGAAAATAAGACAACAAACCCTTGTCATTAAGTTATTATTTTACATTTTCAATTGAGCAGTTCGTAATTTTCAAAAAGGCGTAGGCCACCAAGAGAAAACAAATAATCTTTTTTCGTCCTATTTTAATATTTGTATATGTATTTTTTTTTGTTTAACGTTATTTTTATTATTCGTACATAATATCTATTTTCTTAGTTTTCTTTCATGAAATAGATAAAATAAACAAAGAAATAAATTGGGTGTACAAAAAGAAACAACACATGCACATATCATCCATCCAACAAGAATTTGGTAGGACCATCTTATGAGCACTGGCCAAGTAGCCACCATTCCTTTGTCATAAAAATAGAGTAATACTTCGCAATTCCGACATTTTCTTGCACAAGTTGTTAGGTGCATTTCTTTTTGATCATAAATATACTAACACATTATTCTCGTACATATGTATATATTTTTAATATTAGTATTAACTAATTTTCAGTCCAGCTAAATATAAGTATATAACCTCTTAAATGTATCTGGTAAGCAAAGAAAATGAAATGCTTTATTTACAGGTTTGTAAGCCACCTAAGATGACAATGTTCAAGTTCTCATATTTTGTTAACAAAATATTGCGTCTATATACATATATGTGTAGCCGAAAATAGCTAGGAAAAGAAAGTTGCACATATATGATTTATCTTATTCAACATGAAAATAACAACACTATTGGCTTATACATCATGTGAAGCCAAACTCCAAGGCTCCTTTGAAAATGACACGAAAGGATGATATACATAGATGTGTATATACATGGAAGCCTCACTCACATATACAATTATACAAACACACATAAATGTATTTATATATCCAAATCTATTTATAAAAAAAATTGCGTTGAGATACAAACAAAGAAGAGACGAAGATTCGAGTGTTAAAAATGTAGAGCCGGTCACCGGCCTCTTAATGAGATCGCGATCATAATTAATGCAAAGAGTGGTTGTAAAGTTGAATCTATAAAAGAGAGAATTTGTCTTTATATTTGCCAAAGCTTTCATGTTGTCAAAAGACTGGTCGGCAGAGACATTTTCACTTGCATGGAGACAAACTTATAATTCGTAAATCTATCGTTACATTATTTCTTCTATAGCATTTTATCAACTATGTCAAGTCTATTATATATGGATTTGGAATTTTGTGAAACAGAAAAGAAAAATCTTAGATACAAACAAGAAGTGAACGACTATTAATTATTCTTTGACAATAGCTAGCTAACCAAGTCAATTTAAAATCTAGTGTAAATTCAAGGAAGAAAGATTGTTGACAATAATTTTCAATTATTTGAACGTAAAGAAGATCCGATGTCGATAGATCTATATTTAATAAAGACACACTAGCAACTATGCATAGATAGAAGAAATCTATATGAAATATATTTTTTCTTTTTCCTTTTGTAAATTTAAATCTATGTAATATTAGTGGAAGATGTTAACCAACAGTTAGCAGCGAGTTCTAGTGCCTACGAAAGTTGCATCCTTGAATCTTTTATTTAGATTTCCGTTTAGAAGAGAGACAAATGTTTATGAACAAAACAAGCATGAGTCTTGCCTTACAACTGTTCGATTAATTTTAAGAAATGTCCATCAATTAAATTTTATAGTGAAAATGTAAATTTGAAAGAGTAATTTTTTTTCTTTCACTTAAAGTTTATTTTTATTTATACTGTTATGGTGATTTGCATGGAGAATATATTGTAAAAAATATATATAAAGGATATGGACCAATCATTATCAATTGGTTTTATTTGGAAACCCATAAAACTTAGTATATATGATATATGGTATCAGAACTCGATTACACGCTATATCATCCGAAGCAAAGTGGATCCGGTCCGAAGATGGCTTGATCGATTTGATCTGAAATCGGTTGGACTCGAAAGTGTTATGATCGATATAACCCAAAGTTGATCCTTATACTAAGATTAAGTCGAGACTAATGACTAGATGATCCATTATTTTTAGAAAATGTGTCAAGAATATATTACATTAGAAATAGAAAGCGTTTTGAACTAATATATAAGGGATATAGATCAATTTACTCATTAACAGTTGAATCTAAATAACTCATAAAATTTATTTACAAAATAATTTTGGTCACCAGAACAATTATAAATTGTATAACTAGGCCGGTTTCATTTTTCAACTTCCATGAACTATTAAACCGGCCTAAAATCCACCTACGTGTGAAAAAGGAAAAAAAAACATTATTGACTATCTTGTAATGTTTAAAATTGTCTGAGAAGGCTCTTTATATGTAACTAGCCTTTCTGTCAAGCTATATTTTACACACACTTTTGAGGAGATATATTAAAGATCAAGTAAAGAATGGTTAAAACATATTTCTTAAAAGCTAGATGGTTAAAACATATAAATTAATTGGGAATTTGTTCTGGATATTGCAAACGATCGAATTAAACAGATACTGTATAATATAATTTTAAATTATTATTAGGATAAGCTTAGATTCGATTAGATATGATTTGCATGCATCTTAACCCCCAACATTTTATGTGTGTTTTCTTGATGTGATGATAAGCATTGTTTTCTTCTTCCTTTTCCTCACAACCCTTCTTTCCGTTATCTCCTTTCTCGACTTCTTTAGTTATCTTTTCAACCATAACAAAAGGATTCTTCGCAAACAATTGAATCCAAGTCTTTTCACAAAAAAGAAGAGATATTCTTTAAAACTGAATCTTATTCCCAAGATCATATCTTTTCTTATTTTGTTTGTTAGTGTTAATCGAATTTATATATTATAGTCTTTAGTATCATACATACACATATATTCGTCGGTTTGTATTTTTTTTCTTCATCTGGGTTATGTTATAAATAAGGATAAAAATATGCTCATTTTATTATCGGAATTGACCAAAAATAGTTTTCGAGAAATGTCATTTTTTATAAGTGGTTTTTTTTTTTGGGTCAAACCAACTTTTATAAAGAAAACTACTCTCCAATAATGGAGGGATTGTTCACGGATACAAGACCATTTTTAGCTAAAGCATCGCGCGACAACATTTGTTAAACGATAGATATGAGAAATATAAGTTCTAAGTTATACTTCTAAATTCTATGCTTAAATGGATTTCTAAGAAGATTGAAAACAGTTTTCAAATAGTGAAAACAGGTTTCCAAATCAAATTACAATTTGGTAATTGCTTTTCTTAAAATAATACTAAATTCAAAACAGAAGCCACGCCTTAAACTTTTGAAACATAAACTAAAGTGTGTTCTTTTTTCAATTAACTAAGGTGCTTAAATAGAGAGCATCCATTTAGGTCTGCACTTAATCTTTATCTTATTATCTAGGTTTATATATCTTTAGTTACCTAATTTTTCTCTAATTATCTTTAGTTATCTCATTTTCTCTAATACTTTGCCTAAGAAAAACATGCAATAACTGATGACGAAAAAAAAACGCATGCAATAATATTTGGGAAAAATGTAAAAAAAAAGCTCTAATTTTCAAAAAGTGGCAAAAAAAAACTTCAACTTCTAAAATGTGATTTTAAGTTCATACTTTTTGTTGATTTTTACAAAAAATGCTCAAGTTTTGTTGACTCGGCCATTTTAGCCTCGACGTTAAATATACCATTACTTCTGTTAACGGCATTCGTTTAAACAAAACGACGACGTTTTGAGTTTAATAAAACGTCATTTTTGAATACGAGAGTTATGGAGCTGAAGTTTTAGCTAATAAAGTAATATGTTTACTACTTAAAAGGTGTGCGTAGAGGCGCGCTATTGAGTCGAGTCTTCGGAATATCTAGCATCAAACCCGGTAAAGGAAGAATGCACAGAACCAACAGCTACGCCAGAGCCACGTTGCAGCTCGATAACAAGCCATCGAACCGCTCTACTCATCTGTTCAAGCCTTACAGCACTAATAGGCGGGAGACTAGTCGCAGCACCAACAGCTGCTACTTGCCCTAAGTTACCTGTCGCAGTAGTTAAACCAGTAGCCTCATCAACTAAACACTCAGACCCAATTCTTTGTTTCACTGATTCCACGAACTCCTCGGCTTGATCACAAGCCACACGGAACAGTTCCCATTTCTCCTTGAAATTCTCCAATGCAGCATCAGTGAGCAATGCTTTTTGCCCGCCCGCACTCTCTTTAGCCTCGAGAACATTAGCTGAGGCAAGAACAAACTTCTCGTACGCTTTGTTCAATGAGTCCACAATGTCATCCATTTGATCTTCCCTTCTCAAATAACTGCTCGCACCAAAGTATCAATCAATACACATGAGATTTCAAGCTAAAACACTCTCTTCTCTATGGAGAGAGTGCAAAAGGAATCAACGAAAGAACCTCCTACAAAAGTCTAGATCTTAAGCATGTAACTTGAGATAAGAAACCATAAATCCAACAAATTCTGAATCGTTCTCATTAAGCATAGAATCAGAGAAACCAAAATCTCGGGCTAAAAAAGAAGCAAATTTCGAGAAAGTGGCAATGGAAGCTAAATCATCATCAAAAACAAAAAAATTACAACTTTGTGACAAGGATTGCTAATGTGCGATTGCTTTCGCAAACACAAATCGGAGAAACAGTAAAGAGTTCACGGTTTTGTTTTTCTTTTCTTATACAAAATCGCCGATTGGAATCGGAGATTGAAGGAATTGAAATTTCACACCGATTTTATGAAAAATCGAAGCTTTAGACCAACGATTTCAGTCTGAAACAGTCGGAAAGTATGAAAAATCGAAGCTTTAGACCGACGAAATCAGTCTGAAACAGTCGGAGAGAAAAAGGAGAAACTTACCGGAGATGAACGGTGAGTCGATTTGTGCCACTGTGTTTTTATTTTCCCTTGTTCTTTGTATTTATCTGGTTAGGCCAATTCAGAATTGTAAATTAGGACTTGGTTTAATACTAACCGGACCGGATTGGTCTATTGGACCATTTCGACCGATAAAACACGTAAAACGACGTCGTTTTATTAAACTCAAAACGTCACTATGTTTTGATTAAAGGGATGCCGTTAACAAAAATTATCATTCTTTTAAGTACTTTAAATTTTACAAACAAAATTTTAAATTTACGTAAATAATTTTATTTTTTTATAAATAATATCAAATAAATTTAGATACTTTTGAAAATTTCTATTTTAATGAAAATAATTTAATTTTGTTAAATAGACCAATGAAATAGACCATTAGATATTTGCATCGAGTTCCCTCTTAAGCTACACTTAAGAAACCATGAGCATAAGCTACTGAATCTTTCACATTAACAAATGAAACATTTCACATGAGCTTTTAAGCATTTCAAATATTAAGATACGCTTAAAAATTGCATTTTTTCAGATAATAATAAGCATTTCACATGGCCTTAGATCTCTCTATTAGTCGAAGCTCATCTTCTCCACTTTTTTTCACTTTCCATGAAAATACCAAGTAGAGAAACATTTGGCATCCAAACTCAGCTTCTGGATACAAATCCAAAATTGATCAAATGAACAACAACATCTGGTGCATTTACATCCAAATGCTGCGTCCAGCTAACCAAACGAACACGACTATCGTCTTAGAAACATAATAGGTGTTACTAAAGTTTAAGAAAATAATCATTCGGGGGCATAAAAAAAGGTTCATTTTAATGCCCTTTGATTAACAAAATGGGTTAGCTTTTCTAAAAAGCATCTCCAACCGTACTCTAAATTTTACTTCAAACATTATTTTGGAGTAAAATCTTTTCCAATCTCATTTCATTTTTAACTCTAAAATGAAGTAAATCCATTTTTTCCTCCAAATATAGAGTAATTTTATTTTCCACTCTATTTTAGAGTTGAAATTTTTGTTTATAAAATAGTTATTCAAATTTAAATAATTTTATTATATGACATAAACATAAATTTTTGTGATGATTTTCAGTTTTTTTTTATATTCTTTTTAAAGACTTACAAATTTATCAAATCATAAGAATTTACAATAAAATAATTATATTATATTATAATATGTTAAGTTGTAATGTATGTGTAAATTTTTTTTAATAAAAATGTGTATGTATGTTTAAGTAATATATGTTATAACGAATTTAATTTTTTTAAAAGTGCATATTTTAAAGTTAATATGTATGTATCTGTAAACAGATATGACAAAATATAATTTTACAACTCTAATTTATAAAAAAATAATAATAGGGTCATCTTGTAAGTTTTATAAATAAAATGTATTATTAGTAATTAATAATAAATAAATAAAATATTATTTTTGAAGCAAGAAATGGAAGCAAGAAATGGAATAATACATCCCTTATACATTATCTGGAAAGTGATTTTTCCAAAAAAAACTTAGGTGTCTTCTCTAAAATCATTTTTCCAAAATTTATTGTGATATGACATTCTAAAATGTGACATGACAACTTTATCAAACATTTATCTCACTAACTTAGACCACTAAAATTTATATATACGAAAATTAATCTCACTAAAGTACTTAAATTTAGCTCACTAACTAAAAAACTACTTCCACAAAAAAATTTGTGAAAAAACTAATTAAGTTTTTGCTGTAGCTAACCCACTAAAACTTATACACACGAAAATTAATCACATAAAAATACAAAAATTTATTAGATTTTCATTTTTCATTATAAATTTATATGTAAATTTTCGTTTCTCATTTAAAAATAATTTAAAAATTAATTATTGTAATAATAAAATTAAATAATTTTTTTTAAAATACATATTCTTTTTGAAATTAATAATAAGGGAGAATTAACGAAATATGCCAAAATTATATAAAAATTTGAAGAATAGGCCATTTATTTTGAAATTTAAAAAATTGTCTTTTTATTAATCAAAAAGGTTTTAAAAATCAATTAATTTATAATCCCAGATTAAGTTATATCTTCCCAAATTTATAACAACAAATATAATTATTCTTTAATTTTTTTTAACACAAGACAATTTGAAAGTAACAAAAACATTTTTTAATTCAAAATTAATAAAAAAATATTTTTAATCCGTGTTTCATTTATGAAATTTATATTTATATATTTTAAATTTTTAAAACTTTTAATAATTTATTTGTATTCTAATTCTACTTAAAATATTCAGACAAACCAAATTTAACATAATTTATATTATGATACAATTCAAATAAAAATATATTTATTTGAATTGTATCATATTTATTTAACAAATAAGTATTTATTTATTAAATTGTTCTAAATCATTTATATTTCTATATTATACTTCATATTTTATATATAAAGTCATAAGCAAATCATAAAATATCAATATGAATATTTTTACAACTTACATAAAATTAAAAAAAAAATATAATGTCTAATCTAAATATCCAAATTCACTATTGGATCTAGGGGCAATTACAAAATGCCACTTTTGGTGTGTACATTTGCAAGAATGCTATTTAGGGGTGTCTACTTGCAAAAATGCCACTAATTATGTATTTTTAAATCTTAAATCTTAAAATTATAAACCCTAAAAAATGTTTTGACCCTAAAACCCCTTAAACCCTCAAAACTAAATCCTAATACAACATAGTTTACACAAACATAAATGATATAATGAAAAAATAATTTTGAAAAAGTGGTATTTTTTCAAACATTTCGAAAATGTGGCATTTTTGAAAAGTGGCACCTGAAAAGTGGTATTTCTTAAAATTTCTCTTGAATCTAACAAACAACAATATTATTCATAGTTGATATTTTCATTTTAGACATTGTTATTTACGTTGAACAAAAAAAAACATATCATTGTTCATAGATAGAATAATTCACATGGATTTTATCCAAATGGATATTGAACACAAGTGATCACAATATATCGTTTTTTGTTTTGTCAAATTTTCAAGTTTTAAAAGAATTTATATACACAATATTAGTAGTTTGATGCAATACGTTAACGACAAAGTCGACACTACAACATCATTACAAATAGAGAAATTTTTAGAAACGATAAAATCTTACTTAATTGTTACGATATAAAATTGGGTCTGATCAATTCAATTATTTTTTTAATTGAATTATAAATGAATTTATTGCCAATGTTATTAATGAAAATATAATTGATGCTAACAAGGCAGAAAAATATATATTATTACATATAAAAAAAGTTGAACTTAAATCCAAACTGAACATCACTTACAATTTTTAACTATGAAATAATATTTTCTTAATTTATTAATTTTTTGGTAAAAACCAATTCCAAAATGGAGTTAGTAAAATCTAGAATGATATTTTAGAGATACTGTAATGGGCCTTAAATTCCACGAAAAAGGCCATTATATTGTGTAAACCCATTTTCTGAATAACCTTCTTCTTTTGGTATGCTTTGGTTTTGAACCCTAACGATTTGTGAAATTCAATGTTTCTTCTCCGGCGACGAATCGCTAAACAAACATTCTTCTCCTATCGATCGTTCTCCACCGTGAAAATTTCTCAAAGCCGTCGCAGTCCCACCGAATTCGACAAACTTATCAACGACGCTGGCAACTCCGGCGACTTCGAGACCGTACGCCGTCTCCTAAACAGCCGCGTAGCATACGGATGCTTCAACACGAGCGACACCTTCAAATTCCTCACCAACACCGCCTCGTACTCCTCCGATCTCGAAGATCTCCGCCGCGTTTTGCCTCAGATCGACGGAGGTTTCACTCGGAAAAACGCTTACGACATCCTCATCGCTCGTCTCTGCAAACTCAACCGAATCGAAGACGCATTAATCGTGATCGGAGACATGTCCGGCCTAACGCCGACGACATTTCACCCGATCTTATGCTCTCTGACGAAGAAGAACAAAATCGAAGAGGCATGGCGAGTTGTTGAATCGATGAGATCCAAATCGGTTCCGGTAGACGTAACGTCGTACAATTACTTCTTAACTTCTCACTGCTACGACGGCGAATTGGAAGAAGCGAGCGAGGTGATTCGGAAGATTGAAGAAGAAGAGGGGATCTCACCGGACGCGCGTAGCTACGACGCGCTTGTTCTCGGCGCGTGTAGATCTGGGAAAGTGGAGGCGGCGATTGGGATACTAAGGAGGATGGAAGAAGAAGGCGTGAGTGTATTGTACTCGGCGTATGCGCATGTTATCACGGAGTTGGTGAAGGAAGGCTATTATGCGCTTGGTTTGGAGTTTGTGATAACGTACGCAGGTAAAGATTTGAGGTTAGATGGTGAGAGTTTTGGGTGTTTAGCTGGTACGCTTATTAAGAGGAAGAGATTTGAAGAAACGAAGATTGTTTTGAGAGAAATGGTTAAGAGAGGATTGAGATTGAGAGATGAATTGAAGGAATTCTATGAACGAAATGTGAGAAACGACGATGATGATGATGATGATGATGATGATGGCGTTTTCAGATGATTTGATTCATAGCATAAGCATTAAAGATTATAGCTTTAGCTTAAGATTCCAATTCTGGGGGAAGAGAGACAGAGATTAAGAGCAATGAGAGTGCAGAGAGATTGAGATTAAGCTCTTGGTTTGGTAGGTTTATATCATAAGCATCTCTGCATTTGTTGCAACCGTAGGTCTCTCTCTGTTTTGTGGCGTTGCTGGTTTCAGTTTGAAGCATTTTAACTGCAAATATGGCTTTGGATAAGCCTCAAAGGCTTGTTTCGTACAAGTTGAGTAGATTGTTGTTGCAAGTCTGGGTTCTTTTGAGTTGGTCTTGGCCGAGACATTGAACTACAAGATTGTTTACTTTAGTTATATCCATTGTCCCACATCCTAGAGAAGGAAACATTTTAACTAACTAGTGGGTTCTGAGTGTACACATGGTCCAACTTTTGACTCTTGCTAGGGAGGTTTGATTTATGTCTTAAACCGGTTGGATCCAAGGGGGTGTATTCAATCAATCAAGCATTTAGAGTGATTTGTATTAGAGTCACCTAAGTTATTCAAACATGAATTTTAAAAAAGCTGTGGATTTTATGAGACTTGTTGTGATTTTAAGGTGTTTTGGTAGAGTTTTTTAGTTAAAAATATAAAAAAATAAATTACATGGTTTTAGATGGGATTTTAATTGAAATTCCATAAATCATCCAAAATCATCTAAAAACTCATTTAAAATCATTTCAAATTTGTTCAAATACAAAATTGAATACATCCTCATTTTTTTAAGAGTATGACTGGTGGACACAAATAAAAAGAAGGAAAATGGTAGAAAAATAAATATTTCACTAATTTTACCACTCATAAAGAATGGGATTGAAAAAGGTTTCTTCTTAATTCCAATTAGAAAATCAAGTCATGAGAACAAAATAAGAAGAAAAAAAAAATTCACTTGTTTATATACATGTAGAGAAATACCTTCTCCAATTTGATATTTTTAGATCCCGCTTATTTGTTTTTCTGCTAATTGAATAGTGATTAGTTAATTCAATGCATCTCCCAAAGTATATATCTTACACTCACTCAGAAGGGCGATACGCGACGATGCGGATTATATTGTAAGATTTGAAATGATTTGATCGTATAATCATATGATGCATGAAGTCAGAGAAAATTGTCTCGAACAACGAGAGAAGGAATTGAGACCTCGCCATGTTATATGTGATTCCCACTGATGTAGGAATAATGGAATTAGGGAATCTAGCTAGTTTCTGATTCGCCATAATTACGAAAATCAGATCATAAATTAAAATTAGTTATACGCATTAAATCGTTTCTTCGTCAGCTTCAGCTACATGCCAGCTCTTTGCACGCCATTTATGAGTCATCTTAAGTCTTTTTCTTTTCTTTATAGATTTGAATGGGCATACCTCATTCTGATTTACATCATGTACTAATAGAAAGTAAACGCATTCAATTTTTTTATTATATGTGACCATCCACATACTGTTTTCTGCACATGCATTTATGATATATGCGTTGCTTATGCTGTTTGATTAATAAATTACGTATAACTTGAAATGCAACTAACATAAGGTTTCTTAATCTAGACACTCGATGCAAATAGAAATTATCCTTTTTTTCCTTTGTCAACTGCAAATAGAAACGATCTTATAAGCACTAGCTAGAATATATTTCTTTCTTGCACATGGATATGTTTTGCTGAAATATATCTCCAAATCAAGAAATATGAACTGAACATGTATACCATACCATACGTGATACGTCGTGTATTTCTTGATTTCGTGGAAATTAAAACTTACTCCTATTGTATTTTGCGTAAATGGATATTCAACATTTCGATTGTAACATTACTTTCTGATTAATAATAACAAAACTAGGAGATCAACCGTTGTGATAAAAACAATTTAAGAAGAAAACCTCGACCATCTTGAAAGTAGTAAAAGTCTGGTTGTATAAAAAGAATTTAGTATGTAAAAGTATGTAAGTGGTAAACATTTAGTTTTTTTTTTTTGGTGTATCAAATTAGTTAGTGTTTTTATTTTTGTAGTTCATATTTTTTTAATTTTCCTTTATCTCTTGTGATTATTTGAATTTTACATAATCTTTTTGTGATTGGTTAAATAAATTTTATTGAAATATTAAAATATTATTTAATATAATAAATATACAAAATTATATTATTTATGTGATTTATTAATTTGTGTACAACATCGATCATTAAACATAATCTAAAGTGATACCGATGAAGTATTCATTTTTGTACATTATTAAATTCATTTCCTTTTTTGTACCCATTTTGTAAATCTATATATCTACTTCCACTTCCAACAAATCGGAAATTAAATGTGTCTCTCTTCTTCACGTTTCTCTCTATTTTCATTGCTTTTCATTATCCAACACTAACCAAATCATGAAACCTAATAATCACAAACCAATCCTACTTACATTCTTCTTCACTCTTCTTCTCCAACTTCAAAACCCTAGCAATGCATCGCCATCCCCACCAATAACAGCTCTTTACGCCTTTGGCGACTCTACGGTGGATTCCGGCAACAACAACTACATACCAACTCTTTTCCAAAGCAACCATCCTCCTTACGGCAAATCTTTTCCGGCCAAACTCTCCACCGGAAGATTCTCCGACGGAAAACTCGCCACCGACTTCTTAGCTTCCTCTCTAGGACTCAAACCTACTTTACCAGCTTACCTAAACCCTTCGGTCAAACCCTTTGACCTTTTGACCGGCGTTAGTTTTGCGTCGGCCGGAGGTGGTTTAGATGATCGGACGGCGATGTTATCGTTGACTTTGTCCATGGACAAGCAATGGAGTTACTTTGAGGAGTCGGTGCGTAAGATGAAGAGTTTGGTCGGAGATTTGGAGACTAACCGAGTGATTAAGAATGCTGTGTTTGTGATTAGTGCGGGCACTAACGATATGATCTATAATGTTTATGATCGGGTTCTTGGGAATTTGGTCTCTGTTTCTGATTATCAAGACTATCTACTTAGCAAAGTCGAAGCTTTTGTCCAGGTTAGCTAGTTTAACTTTTAATTTCATAGTTTCATCAAATTTATTGATATATAATAATAAATACTTACAGAAAAAATATAAACGAGTATTATCTTTAGAGATTATGTGTATATCTTTTATAATAAAAATGACAAAAAGATAATAATCAATTTCATACGTACATAGATCCCACCTATTAAATTTAATTCACTAGAGTAAGACCTATACGCATTTACTAGTCTAAAAGTTAGATGAGATTCTTATTACTACTTTAGATAACTATTCTAAAACGTTTTCAATACTATTGTTTCCATTTTAATCTGCGTTGCTGTCCATTTCGATATTCTCTTTGAGTCAACAGCTTGTATTCTAGCTACATTAATTTGTTTCGTTGGCCCAGTTTTATCGTTCCTTGGGGTTGATCTTTCAGGCCCAAAATATGGTCATTGACCAAATTCACTCCGAATTATATTGTATCAGTAGCGTGATATATATACAAGTTCTATTTTGAGTCTCAAAGACGTCAACTACAACATCTAAATCTTTTACGTATATTTAATCTTGCAAATGCTTACAGACACTACACGACGCAGGAGCACGAAGGATTACAATAGCTGGACTACCACCAATAGGATGCCTTCCGGTGCAAGTAACTCTTGGTGGCTTCACTTCCTTCCCTCTACCTCGCATCTTTCATCATCGGATTTGTACGGAAAATCAGAATGCTGATTCTCGGCTTTACAATCAAAAGCTACAGAAGCTAAACCTCCGTCTCAGTAAGAGGCTTCGAGGCTCCAAAGTTCTTTACCTCGACATCTACTCTCCCTTAATGGATATGATCAAACAGCCTCATAAATATGGTAACTAAGTTTTTTCATGCACAAATTTTTTTAATGGTGGCATAGTTATTGTTGGGATATCCATTCAAATCTAACATCGAAATATTAGACAAGGATTGTCTTGCATATAAATATTACATAACTCAAATTAGTATGAGTTTTTTGGCGCAATTAAAAAATAAATAACAAAACCGTGCGGGTTTGACTTAAACGGAAAAAATATCATACTAATGGTTGAGTTCACATAAGCTTCTAGAATCCAATAGTTTATGATTTGAAGATTCATTTGTGCAGGATTAGAAGAAACATTTAAAGGATGTTGCGGAACGGGGTTGCTTGAGGCAGGACCTCTATGCAAGCCTATGTCTCGGACGTGTGAGGATGTTTCGAAGTATTTGTTCTTTGATTCTGTGCATCCTTCACAAAAGGCTTACTCTGTCATTGCTAGTTACGCCTTACAAAATTTGTTACCTCTAATTTGAAATTGTAATTTGCACTTAAGAAAAAAACTTACAGGTGCCCCTTTTATTGTTAAATTAAGCTGTGTCGGGGACCATAATTTGTTCGTAAGAAACTTTCATTACGTATTCAATCATTTCGTGGGATTGTAATAACAGAAATTAAGAACCATTAGTCGAATATATTGCATTCTAATTTTTCATTGCCAACAAATTGGCTTCTGAAACATATAAATGTAACTCAATGCAATATCTAAATCAATGAAGTAGAAGTTTAAAAAGAACAAAAATCATAATGCAAATTCTACGGAATAAAGTGAATAAGTTTGAGGAATGGTTTGAGGCCAATCTTTCTGACCAAGTAATCCCAACGCATTATCCTCCTGGACCATCTAGGTCCCAGGATATCTTCACATGCTCCATCGATGAGGCGTGGATAGCCGATGGTTGTACGAGCGGTGTGGACTGGGTTTTACAACTCCAAGATGGCACGACGAATCTGCTGGGACTCCAAAGAAACCACCGTAGTCTCTCACCTCTACACACAAAGCTTCATAGCCTCCTTTATACAATGCAATGTTTAATTTGGAAACGACGATTTTGCTCTACGTTTTTCACCGACTCAACAGAGTAAGTGAAGATGGTGGCAACACCGCACAACTGGCCTGGTTTTCAACCAAAATTGCGTAAATTGGCAGACTTTTGGGAATCTTTCCCGGAATTCGAACTCATCTACTGGCAACGGGAGAAGAACAAGAGGATGGATTTGCTTGCAAGGTCGGCACACATGCGGAATACTATTTTTTTTTATTGACACTTTTGTTTTGTATTGATTTCCTCATACAAACAATGTATTTGTTAATGAAGTGTTTTCGTGATTAAAAAAAAAAAAGTGAATAAGTGATCTCTCACGTTGCAAATATGGTTGTTTGACTTAACAAATAACAACATGGAATAAACTATACTTGCTCAAATTATTAAAGATCGAATTGGGAAGAATGATACAAAAAGGCACATGTAAGTAGACACAAAACAACAACAAAAAACTTCAATAGTTTTGATTCTCTGAGAAATATGTAAATATTCTCAAATATAGAATGTGATATAGCCAAATCTTATTCTAGGCCCGAGATGATAAGAAATCGAATATATGCAAATATCAAATTATTTGTTCTCGATCGAGGAGATCAAGACACATCTCTATGTCAATTACATCTGTCTTCTTGTCTTTCTCGCCAGTTTTTTCTTAAAAAAAGTTTTCTGAGAGAAAGACAAAATTGTAAAGAATTTTCGTTATAATAGTAAAAAAAACCATTACAAAAAACCATTTTTAATTTATTTATTTGTAAAAATATTATTGTAGATTATTTATTTGTCAAAATAGCACTAATTATAAAATTTTAAAGTTTAAATATTAAATTTTTAAAACCTAAAAAATGTTTTGACCCCTAAACATTTTTAAACCTTCAAAACTAAACTCTAATATAACATAGTTAATCTAAACATAAATGATATAATGAAAAAATAATTTTGAAAAGTGGTATTTTTGCAAAATTTTTGAAAATATGGTATTTTTGAAAAATGACACTTCAAAAATGGTATTTTTCAAAAAAATTCTATTAAAAAAGCGGTATTTTAAAAAACATATATTAAATTTAAAAGAATGGTACAAAAGAGAAGTAGAAAGAAAAATTAACAAGTGTTTTACTTAAATGGACTCATTTATAAGTAACTAAACTTTTGTTGTAATATTGACATTTTTTTTTTGCTCATATTCTATATAGTCAATAGAGCATGGACGATTGAGACACATGATGATGTGACTATTTGTGTGGAGAGAATTTGAATTCGTGCATGAAAACCCGATAAGTTAACCCCTCCAACTCTCCAAATTTAGCACTCATATATATAACCTCATTAATATCTTTAGATCGTCTGGGTGATATTTAGCTAGTTACTATTTTTCATACCATTTTAGGTTAATATAATAAAAAATAAGAGGATAAAGATTTAGTTTTATGTAACAAATCTTCTATATATAGTTTTGGATTTAATGTGTCCAATCTATTCCTATACAGATTTTTTTTTTTAACTGGGAAGTCTTCCGTAAAATTGGATGTTTTGAGTCAAATTAGTTCACTGGTTTCACGTTACGTAGGGGTTATTTGTTTCTGTATTTTAATGGATTTGGAAATTCATACTAAATCTAATGTTATTGGTTATGTTATTTTAAAATCCATGTTCAAATCTAGTATTATTGATTATATAATTTATAAATACTAATTCAAATAACGTGTTATTCAACCTACGGATTTATGGATTTGATTTCAAAGTGAATTTTAACGGATTTGAAAGGATTTCAAAGCTAAAAATATAAAAAACCAAATCCGAGGATAAACCTTCATATTTCTAAATATTTCCAAATTATTTAAGATTTACAAATCCATTAAAATATACAAATTTTCATACGATATCTCCATATTAACTAGGGAACAAAATATTGGCTTAGGATGCTTGTTGTGTGAGAGTGAGTGAAAACGGGAACTACACACAAGACACAACGTCTCACAACAAGACACAACCAAGATAACGTGCAATGTCTTGTATCTCTCAAAACCATATAGACTCACTAATCTATTTCTTGGTTACTATTCAGAAGAAACAAATATCTGCTCACAATACTTAAATATGCATTTAACATCTCGACAAAATTATGTAGAAAAAGGACCCAAAAAAAGGTCTAAAAAATGTCTCTATTATTACCTTAATTACGGGTCTTGTCACAAATATGCAACGAATGATAAACAGTAGAGAACCGTCTTCCATCAACAAGTACCTCAAGATCTCATTTAGAATATATGTTGTTATATATATTCACAAAGTGAGATCAAGGGGACTTGCCAAGACCGAAATCTTTCTCTTTTTATAATCATCTTGATCTTCTTTCCTAATGGTTCCACCCATTTTTGATAAACTTGACGAAGATAATGAAAGAGACAAACCATTGCAACCTTGATGATCATCATTCTTTTGTTCATCTTCTAATAAGCATCCTCCAAGGTTGTCGTGTGTCCGAGGTACCGTGAGGGACAAGCTTAGATCCAAATCTTGATCCGACTTATTGCAATCATCAGACAATAATAATCTTTTCCTTTTCAAAACATTCTCCGATCCTTCTCCCACTTGATCATTGCCCCTTTGATAAGAACTTAATGTAGTAGCAATTTGATCTTGTGGTCTTGCTACGGTCGAAGAATTTGGATTGGAGGAGATCATGCTCTGGCCCCATGATTTGTTCAATGTTTTCATACCTTCAAGAAAACTACTATGAATTCTTGGAACAGCTCCAGCTACTCCATTGTTCTCATGAGCCGCTTCATGAGAATTAATTCGAAACGAAATAGTATGGTTCTTATCACCAAGAATACTATTGCTAACTCCGTTAAATCTTTCGCCAGACTGTGAGCTAAATAGTGTTTGTCTGGTTCTTGTATTGTCTCGTGCCACTAAGCCTCTCCAAGGGCTACGGTAGATCTGTCGTCTATCGGTCCACGAACCGCCACCGTATCTATAGAATACGCTTTTTAAGTTATACACAATTGAATAACATATAGTTAGAAATTAATTAGTAGAAGAATTTGTAAATACCCTAAGCTAGTAGAAGGCCTTTGATCAAAACTTTGTAGCATTGGAAGTTGGCTAAGGTTGTATGTGTAACCAGTTCCGTGTTCGAACGAAAATCCTTGATCTCCTGAAGTTATAAGAAAAAATTAAAATTAAAAAGAGATAAGAATCAATCTCTCTGAATTCAATTATATGATTTGTGATCAAATTTCATATAAACCCTAGGTAGTTTACCTTGACTAGAGTCATCGGTCTTCTTGCTTCTAAACATCTAACAACAAAAAAATGAAGGTGGAAATTGGAAAATATCTTCAGCTGATAATCTCAATGATGTATACATAAATATGTAATATATATGTGTATGATTACAAAACCTGAAGATGGCTCTTGACATGGGCAATACTTAGCCCCTTGACGTTCATCAATTGAAGAACAAGCTTTGGCGTTGCTCCTGTTCCAACAAAATCATTCAAAGAAAACCAAAATAAATATCAACAAGGAAACCCTAGAAATTATAGTTTTTTCATATATGTAGAGATCTTGAGTATTGATCCATATATATAATTGAAACTCAACTATCTGGACCACCCAATCTCTCTACGGCTTGAAGAAAGCAAAGATGAAGCTCCGGTGTCCATCGCAGCCTCGGAGTCTTTGAGCGGTTGTATGGCCTCACAGATCCACCATTCTTCTTGATCTGATCATTATGATGATTGTGACTTCCACTCTCTTCCACATAGCTATTGCTAGATGGGCTCTGATCTCCTAATCTCTCTTCTTTATCCTCTTCTTCTTCTTCATCATCATCTTGTTCATCTTTGTCTTCTTCTTTGTTGGTGGTTGCTTTGAAGTTGTTAGATGGACAAGTCTTGGAGTTTTCAGAACTCTTGCTGCTTGATCTCATCTTGGTCTCTAGCTATTTGGCTGTTTTTGTGTTGTTTGTTTTGGGGGTTGAGCCTTTTTGGTCTATCTTGGAGTTCTTTGGACAAAGATCACACACTCATACATATGTGTTAGGAATTTAAGGTGAAGACTTTTGAAGGTCTATGTGTATGACTTTTTGGATGCTTGTAACCATCATTCCTTTTTCTCCCTCGCTCTTTTTCTCTCTCTCTCTCTCTCTCTCTCTCCAATTCTACATATATGTTGGAATATATGTATATATGATGGCAACGGATATTCTAAATTCTATTTAATATATAGTTTTTCTTCAAAACAATGTTTTTCTATAGTTTTATACATCTTAGGGAAAGATAGATCTAGAATTACCCCTCATGACAAAAATAGTACTTTTACTTCCATTAAACATTAGTGACTGACTTCATAAGATATATTTTAATATTATAACTTTAGAGATAATAATTATTATAATTCAATTCGTTTAATTTTTGAATCTCATTGTGATAGGGAAGTGAAAAGAAACTCCTAGGAGCAGAAAGGATTTGTGTAAATAAATGTTTTCATTTCCATTGTAAAAATAATAAAATGTTTTCCCTTTGTTATAATACCGATTTTAATGACTCAAGTCTAGGTTAAAGATGACCTAAAATGTATACGGTGTGAGGATTTATTAATTTTTGTTTCAAATCAAATCGATAACGAATTGAAATGATCTATGTTTTCACTGGATATAATTAATACGTGTTTTTGTTCCATTCGAGCTACCGCTTTTGCAATATAGGAAGAAGGCAACATTAATGGGGCATACACATTAATTAGATAAATGAAACTTCTTCAATCGTTACAACTCATAAATTAAATTGACTAAAAAAGCATAAAAATAAATAAAAAGGGGATGGTTAGGGGGATGGGCTCGTGACTTCAAAGCCAAAGCTGTGAAACCAGAAAAAGAAGAAACCCAAAAAGCAGAACTTCTTCTTTGCTAGAGAGAGAGAGAGAGCATAGAGAGAGGAATCAGACAGAAGTGAAAAGGTGCTTGGCTGGGCTGTCTTCACTGAGAGACACGAGAAGAAAATATTTCTACTAGTTTCTGTCACCAACGACAATCACGGGTTTGTCTATATCTCCACTACTCTTATTACTATTTCATATTATCTATAATAATCTACACATGCGTCTCTGTCTCTCTATACATGTAAAATGTACATCTCTCTTTTCGCTATACAACCCACATAATTTTTATTTTCATTAGGACATGGAATATTATCACAGTTTAAGCTGATAAGTCACATGAATTCTCCAGTATCACAGAATTTAGCTTTACATTTAAACCAGCAATTAATTGTACTTCGTACACACACGCAACCAATTTATTTAGGTTGGAATTAGTTCTATTGTGAAATCGCGGATGAAGAAACGAACTTATAAGAGATTAGGGTGAAATCTTATTAAGGCGAATATTCTTTTGTTTGGGTGTCTCATTAAGGTTTACAAATATATTTATCATTATAAAGTCATAAAAATAAATACAACTACGGATATAAAAAAAAGATATTTATATCCTAAAATATACCATGCCCATCTCAAATCTTCTAGCAGTACATTTTCGTCTTACTCGCTTAAAAATGGCTTTAAAGCAGTACATTTTCATATTTTAAGTTACCAAGAATAACTAGTTCATTCGAAATAGAGTTACTAGTAAATAGTAAATACTAAACAATAGATATATATCTAATTAAATATCCAAATTAAATATCCAACTAAGTAGAAATATTATATAAACTCTCAGAAAACTGTAAGTTAAAAATTTTGAAACTTCAGTTAGTTTAAAATTATAACTGATTTTACAAAATTTTAAAGTAATATAAACGAACTACATTTTTTATTTCACTTCGCCATTTTTTTGTGGGGTGATTATAATTTAAGAAAAGAAAAAAAGAGTTTACTAAGATAGTGAATCTCATTTCATAATTTTAAACAAATAAATATACAAACAAAAATTAAAATGATGTAAAGTTTCAAAAAAAGAAAAAAAATTAAAATGATGTATCAATACGTGCAATTAGGCCTTCTCCAATCATTGTATAATATACTTATTTACTCAACATTGAATCTATACGTTATATTCTCTAACAGAAGTAGAAGAAATTTTCGTGTAAACTAAATTCAAGCACTGTGTGAAGTTTCATGAATGGTGACCAGATATAGTGTAGAAGTCATCGGTCAAATAAATTAGGTATATTGACATTTCTTTGTTTTTCTTTCCTTTCAAAATCTCTTTTGGAAGCCCAATGCATGTCCAGCCGTAATCGTATCTTTCGTCTTCGTTATAAATTCTTGGTAAGAATTAAAATTGTCGTATTTTTGCTTTTATAGTTATAAAAATAGCAATATATATATTTTTTTTACGCTAGAATTGTTCTTCACATCTACCCTACAATCCAAGCTACTTCCATCCTCAGACAACCCATGAGCAATTATTCGACTCAACAACAAATACCAAATGCTAAGGAACTTCAATTACGGTTATAATTATATAAAGCGATAATTCATTGAATATTGACCACTACACTAATTCATTGTGATAATGAATCAATCAAATTTGACCAATGTCTTCGTGTTATGTGCCTTGCAAATGTATATGGAATCAAAACTCTCCAACTTTTTCAATTTTGGAACCTACTAGATTTTAAATAATATAGGGTTTGAACTCAAGATCTGAGATTGTAGAAACTATACACACTAGACCGAAGAAAATTCCAGTATTATAAGATATAGTTATGTTTTGAATTATGTGTATGTCATATATATATATTTTAAATGAAACGATGTGTGAACGAAGAATAATTTAATGGGAAAGAATAAGTTGGGGGAGAGCAGAGAGGAATAGAATAATAATAGGATTTTGTACGTATTATGCATGGGTTTGCATGCATAGCCATTGTGCAGCTAAGTAAATCAATCAGTATGGCCCAATAGTTTAGGTACAGAAACTAAAATTGCATATATTTTTATTTATTATCGTTTCTTGGTCTGACATTATTATAACCATGAGAACAAAAGTCGTGTTTGGAATTGTTTTTATAATAGAAACGAATAAAGTTTGGACCTCGACGCCTGGTCTCGGGGCAGGGCAATTTCGCGGAATGTAGGTTGCTTGTCGAATTAAAAATTTGAGAATTTCATTTCATATGTGATGCGTAAGGAATAATTTATTTTTAATTTAAATTTGGAGGTATTTAATTAAGTGATTTTCTATTAACCAAAAAATCAGAGAAAAGAATTCAGTGATCTCGAATTGACACATGGAGATGGAATGCATAAGGTTATTTTTTAAAATAAATTGATTTTAGATTCGTCTACACGGATTTTTGATAGGAAAATTTGTAAAATTATGAAGTTGATTATGTCCCAATACACCTTTTTCATATTTTGCCATTTTTAATTATTACCCTTAAACAAATATATTTAATAACAAATAAATGGTTTTTAATTTTTTTTTTTTAAAACGTAGAGAATTGTTATTTTTATATATTAAAATGCTATTTTAGTTCAAAAAATATTGAAATTTGTTATTTTTGTTTTCTTCTACGCCTTGCAGAATTTACGTTCTACGACTAAGTTGCTTCTACTGATTGGTAGATTATTCGTTCTGCCGATTTCAACTATATCTACTAAGTGTAGACTTTGTGTTCTACTACATGCTCTGTGTTCTACATTTCCGCAGAATATTTCTTCTACCATTTGTACAAAAATCTACCAAATCCAGAATACGCATTCTACCATTCTCTATATCTTCTACCATATCCAGAATATAAATTTTATCACATTATCTATCATCTACCAAGTGTAGAATGTGGTTTCTACAAAGTTAGTTTTAATATTCTCTAAATCTATGCCCTAAATATTTTATTTTCTAAAATAAAGTGTTAGAAAATATATTTTCAGATTACGGTTTCTACTCTTCTTCTTCATTCTTCATCTTCGCTTCCTCTTCTCTTCTTCATATTTTCTAGTCTTATTTATTCGTTTCTTGAACTTTTTTGCATATAGTTTTTTCATTTTGATTGATATGTTGTATATCTATGTGAAATGTGGTGAATGAATATCGTATGAGTAAAGGAAAGGATCACTTGGTTTGGTTTTAATGAAATAAACCAAAATTACAACAAAAAACAAATTATTTCGCTTTGGCCCGATCGGGCGCTTTGGGATCCTGATCGGGCTAATGTCCCTATTAATTCCATGTTTCATCGTGCACACCAGTCATCCAGCCATTTCGATCATCTTGTTGTATATAGATTGGGCTAACTTATATTTTTTGGTTTCATAATAATTCTTGCAAGCTTTTATTTACATGAGAAACCATATGCTCAACCTAGTTCCATTCAGAGGATGGATTGGTTTGTTCACGGTGAAAACATATTGTTAAGGGCGAATAGAAATACAATATTAAAATAAAAAGAAAAAAAGAATAATTAGATATAGTAGTTTCAAACTTATTGTGTATTCACGTTTTTTTTTTTTTTTTTGTTTTTTTTTAAATTAATAAAAAACTGTTTGTTAATATAAATCAAAGTTAAAAATGGGATGTTTTGAAATTAGGAAAAATTGTGTAAATAGGTCGAATTTGATTTGCTTTTTTCCTATTACCCCTTTTTCTATTTTTACCTAATTTACCCTTTAACATATATCTATTAAATCATTAAAAATAGTTTTAACAGCAAAAAAATAGAGGAAAATTCAAAACAATGAAAGAGTCATTGGGAAGAATATATGTATATTTTTTTTGTTTAAAAATATGTATAAAATTGAAAATAATTTTTCTGTTCTACCTTTCTCAGAAATCATATTCTACCGTTTACGGGGTAGTAGAATATATATTCTACAAATTGGTCTTAGTCTACTGTGTTTAGAATATAGGTTCTACGGATTATTGATATATCTACGCATCCGTAAAATATATTTTCTACTCATTACTTTATATTCTACTATTTAATTGATTTGGTAGAGTACACGTTCTAATGTTTGTTCTATATTCTACCAGTTTTCAGAATATATATTCTACCGTAACTACTGTAATCCACCATTCGTAGAAATCATCTTCTAGTTTTTTCCTTTTGTGCATTCTGCGAAAATATCCTAAAATCTAGGAAATATGGTTAGTAAATATTCACCATATCTTTTCAAATATTTTGTAAAAAAAAAAAAAAGTTGTTGTTGCTTCTCCTTTGCCGTTCTTCTTCTCTTCTTTTTTCGTTTAACTTTTTTTTGGTTTCTCTTCTTCTTGGTTACTATGTTACATATCTATACAACTTGGGGTTTGTGGAAATCGTTCACTAATGGATGAAAATTTCTTGTGGATGAGAAAAAGGAGGTAGATTGCTTGCTTTGGAATCTACTGATACTTTTGAAGAGCTAAATGTGACAAAATAAAGTCGGCGAAAGGGAAAAGACCTGATGAGAACATCAAAGCTTTCCAACAAATCATTAGAGAGAATTTTAAACAACATCCTCCTTGGATTATGACGAGTAGTGTATCCGGTTTAGGCAGAAACAAGCTTCTCCTTCACATGTCGCAACTGAGAAACTATTGGGATCAATAGTACTAAAAGGTCCACTTGAAAACATTTGGTAATGTCAAAATTTTTGTAATGTTAGGAGTAAGAAGTTTATTTTCGTCTCTTTGTATACATAAAAAAATCTTTCTATCGATATCGAAAGAGATTACAAAGCATAATAACAAATGTCATTACAGAGGTCGCTAATTCTTGCAGGAAAATGTCAAGAAAATGAAACTTTTCTTTTGCTACCATCTTGAAAGATTTGCAGGACTGAGAAGAGGGAAAGCTTCCCAGAAACGAGATGACGAAGGTGACAGATCAAACGCAGCAAACGGATTCTCCTTATTAGCTGTTGTTTCATCATAGATCTTGAGTGGTTTAGGCTCAAATTGATGCACCACCTCTGATTCATGGTCTTGTGCACCAGTTAACCTCTGAACCAACTCCTTGAAGTTAACAGGCTCGACTCAGTAAACTTGAGGACGCATTCACTGAAGTGAAGCTGTTATGGTTTTTTCCATGGCTTTGTAGGTTGCTTTCGGGTCAAATGGAGTGAAGAATGGTTGCAAAAACCGGGTCCCTCTTCACTTTATTGTACTCATCTTCCATCTCTTTCTTTAATAAATCCAGAAGTGATATTTTGCAACAATTGTTGATCTTTTTCACTTGTGGTTCAGTTCCTTCCCCATAAATTTGTTTTGGCAACTCTAAATCCATGCCTATAAGAATGAAAACAAAAACATATTGAAGTCCATAACAGAAAAATTCAAATGAGTCACATTCGCTACAATTAAAATCAGTATATGAGAGCATGATTGATACCTGCAAATTCTTGCAATGTGGAGGTAAGGTGTTGCTGCTACTGCTATTGATGCAGGTGATTTTGAGGCTAAGAACCCTGTAATAATAAACCCACAGAACTTTTAGTTACTCACTGTTTTACATTCAATTCAATAACTTCAAGTTCATGTCGAATCAAAAGCAATTGAAATGGTTCAAGCAACTGAATTTTGTTATTATGTTGTAAAACGAGTGAGATTAAGAACCCAATTACTACACTGTTATACCATAATTGCAAACCCTAGAACAAACTAAATTTGTAAAAGACCAAATCAAACAAAATCATACTCACATTAAATCACAAATTACTCAACTTACCCAATGAAGAATATGTTTGACGGAGATGGCGGAGAAGGCAATAAACGAAGAGAGATAACAAGGGAAGAGGAGGAGAGGGGATGAGGAAGAAAGGGGGCGGAGGTCTAAAGTGAGAGATGGCGAAATCGTGGAGGTCGATTGGCGAAGGATGATGAAGAAAATCAGATTTGGAGACACAGTGGAGAAGAAGACGAGAGAACCACGGATCGAATGTAACCGGATTTAAGCAGGCGGAGGAGAAGACGAGGAGAGAACCACAGGTCGAAGTTATCGACGGATTTGTTTATGGCGGAGGAGAAGAGGAGGAGAGAACCATGGTCGAAGATGTAACGACCGCGAACCAAATTTCGGAATATTTGGTCGTATGTCGATCGACACAGTGGGTGTGTGTCGATCGACACGAAAAAAAAAGGAGATAATTTCTCTTTAAAAACTGGGGAGTGTCGGCAGCTTCATTATCAGTTGTTTGAGAAGTTTTTTTCAGAAGTTTTTGTGTGATTGAGAGGATTGGAAGTGAGTTTGAGTGAGTTTGAGAGTGTTTTTGGGTTGGTTTTAAGGCTGTGTCGGCGCGGTTTTAGAGGAGACAAACGGAGGTCAAGATCACGACGGACCGGGGTGAATTTTTGAGGGTAAGTTCTCCTGTCGTTTCTCTTGTCGTAAGGAAAATCCGTTTGTCAATCGGACGGTTAGATTGGTAGTTATGATCGTTTAAATTTGGGTACTTTGTGCTGTTTTCCAGTTCCGATCATCGAGATTACGGGCTTAATTGCCGTCGTTCTGTAACGACCCATAAGACGATCTATATACGGTTAGAAATCTCTCTCTGTCTAGTTTTTAGATCGTGTTTCCGATTGTGATTCCGATGTATTTTCCGTTCTCGGTGTGCGTTCTTGTTCAACGTGTCAATTCTGTTTTTAGTTCCGATCGTCGAAATTGCGGGCTGTTTTCCCGTCGAACCGTTGAGAGTTAGCAGACGTTCTACACACCGTTGTGTAACTCGTCGTGTCTAGTTTCCAGCGCTGTTTTCCGATTGGAATTTGGAGTAGCCGTTCGTCGTATAAGTTGAGTTCTTTGGAACGACGTGTTTTTGGCGTTCTTGACGGGTTTTCATCCGTTTTTCCTTTCCAATCGAGATAAGTGCGTGACCATAGGCTTGTATAGGTATAAGAAGTCTTAAAATACGATTGTGTGTTGTTTGGGATCGTTTTTTGTGTTGATTGTTCATCCTGATATTTTATTATTTTTTTATATCTATGCATAAATAGTTTGTTGATGGGATGACCGTCTTACTGGGTATTTGTGATAATACTCACGCATCTCGTATAACCATGTGATGCAGGTAAAGAGAAGGTTTGATTATGGAATCATGGCCAGGAAGAGAAGATGATCTATTGTCTCGTGTTTTCATGTTTAATAATTTAGAATTACTAAGGTGTTAGTAAATTCTGAAACCATGAATTATTGATGTTTGAATATTGTTTAAATGATTTAATAATTATGAATATTAAATGATTTTTCGTATTTGATTGTTATTCCGCATTATTATTATATTGGACCGTTGAGGATCACTATTTGTAATAAAAGTGATCCGGGTCGAGAATTTTTTTTTTTATTTTGACGGGTTGGGTCGTCTCAGTTTGGTATCAGAGCCCTAGCGGTTCTAGGGCGAGTATAGTTAATTGATTATGCAAGTTAGTCAATTGATTGTTGTGTGGGTATGGAGTCCTAGATCATCTCTTCCGAGCCTTCAATGAGATTCCACGGTATGTGTAGTTTGATTATCTGTTTTCTAGTATTCTGAGTTTTCTGCTGGACAGTGCAGAGTGATGGCGAGAGGTACTAGAGGCAGAGGTCGTAGGGGCCGTAGAGGCTGAGGTGGTCGAGCTGGGCGTGGACGCGGGCGAGTACTTGAGATGGAGTCTGCTGCCGCGTATGTGGCCCAGGAGACCACGCAGGAGCAGCTGTCTAATTCGCAGGCATTTCAGGAGGGATCCGTGGGTATGACAGCTACGAGTACCAAGTATGAGGGCTGGTGGGGCTGGTGTGGATCCCGGTGTAGCTGGCGGTGTGGTGGGGGCGCTGCCGCAGGTTTTGCCCAGGATCGAGATGATCGCTTGGCGGATTTGCTTCAGTTGATTCTGGAGCGGTTACCAGGTGGGGTGCCGGCTCCGGGTCAGGTTCCAGGAGTGCAGCCAGTGGTGGCTGGTGGTCAGCCGGAAGTGGCTGGGGTTCAGCCGGGAGTGGCTGGTGTGCATCCGGGTGTGGCGGTTGTAGAGGAGCTTCCATTCTACCTTAGGATGATGGAGCAGATGCAGAGGATTGGCACTGGGTTTTTCTCGGGTGGTGCTAAGCCTGAGGAGGCCGATGAGTGGCGGCGGAGGTTGAAGCGTAACTTTCGCTCTATCAGGTGTCTAAAGGGATACCGGGTTGATCTGGCGGTTCACTATCTGGATGGTTACGCGCATCTCTGGTGGAGAGGTGTGGAGGCCAGGAGGGTACAGGCCGAGATGGGCTGGGAAAATTTCTTGGCTGAGTTCAATGCCAAGTATTTCCCACAGGAGGCGGTGGACCGGATGAAGTCGAGGGTTCTGAACCTAGCTCAGGGAGATCGGACAGTGAGGGAGTTCGATTTGGAGTTCAGTCGGCTCCTTATACATGCTGGTAGGGGCATGGAAGGCAAGCAGGCCTAGGTGAGGAGGTTCCTAGGGGGACTTCGAGCAGATTTGAGGACTCGCTGTAGGGCGAGTAAGTTTGCCACGAGGGCGGAGCTGGTTGAGACTGCTGCTGCAATTGAGGAGGATCTCAGGGATCAGGCTGTGGTGGTTAGTCCACCGGTGCAGCAACAGCAGCAGAGGAGATTTCAGCAACAAATGGGTTCGAGCAGGAGCGGTAAGCCTGCGCAGGGTCAGAAGAAGAAGTAGGAGAGCACTCCAGGGGCCAGTCTGGGTCGTTCGGGTTGCTACGGGTGTGGAAGCATGGACCATCGTGTGGCGAGCTGTCCAAAAAGGATCGGGACTCGGAATACGCAGGTCAGTGTCCAGGATACGCGGGTGTGCTTCCACTGCAGAGAGCCAGGGCATATCAAGCCCAAGTGTCCTAAGCTGCATCAGATGGCGGTGGCGGTAGTGCAGCCGTTGGCTCAGATTGCAGCGGTACCACGAGTGTTCACGTCGGGAGAGGTGGGTGGATCTAGCGCCAGACCGATCACAGGTAATTTCAGACTTGACTTTTAAATTCTTTTGAAGTTTGAATTTTGTCTTTAAAAAAAAAGAAAATTGTGAGTCTGTGCTAGAGTGTTGGGGTTCTCAGACACATTGGAATTGTGTAGGGACCTTAGTTGTGGGCGGGTGTGAATCCCACGTGTTGTTTGATTCGGGAGCTACGAACAGCTTCATTACGCCGGAGTGTGCGGAGGGCAGCGGAATCCAGAGTGATCCCGGGGAGCAGCTGGGAGTAGTTAAGGTTGCGGGTGGCAAGTCATTAGCTACTTTTGGGCGAGCTCGTGGTGTGGATGTTCTGGTGGTGGGAGAGTTGATGCCAGCAGATTTGATCATTAATCCGGTGGAGTTATACGATGTCATTCTCGGGATGGATTGGCTGGATCGATACAAGGTCCATCTGGATTGCCATCGAGGACGAGTTGTGTTCGAGCGAGAGGTAGGGAGGTTGGTTTATCAGGGTGTGAGGCCGACTTCCGGAAGTCTCGTGATTTCAGCGGTACAAGCCGAGAAGTTGCTGGAGAAGGGCTGCGAGGCGTATCTGGCGACGATAGTGATGCCTGAGTCTGTTGGAGAGGTTGCAGTTGAGGATATTCGAGTTGTTCGGGAATTCCAGGATGTTTTTCAGTTGTTGCAGGGATTACCGCCATCGCGGTCTGATCCATTTATGATTGAGTTGGAACCTGTGACGACTCCGGTATCTAAGGCACCTTACCGTATGGCTCCAGCAGAGATGGCAGAGCTGAAGAAGCAGCTGGATGATTTATTGGACAAGGGTTTTATTCGACCAAGTGTTTCACTGTAGGGAGCGCCAGTGTTGTTTGTGAAGAAGAAGGATGGTAGTTTCCGGTTGTGCATCGATTATCGGGGACTTAACCGAGTCACCGTGAAGAACAGGTATCCTTTGCCGCGGATTGATGAGCTGGTGGATCAGTTACGAGGGGCTACTTGGTTCTCCAAGATCGATTTGGCTTCGGATTACCATCAGATTCCTATCGATGAAGCAGATGTTAGGAAGACTGCTTTCAGGACGAGGTATGGGCATTATGAGTTCGTGGTGATGCTTTTCGGGTTGACGAATGCACCAACAACGTTCATGCGGTTGATGAACAGGATATTCCAGGAGTATCTGGATGTGTTTGTGATCATTTTTATCGATGATATCCTGGTATATTCGAGTCCTGAGGAGCACGAGGTGCATCTAAGAGTAGTTCTGGAGAAGCTGCGGGAGCAGAAGCTGTACGCAAAGTTGAGCAAGTGCAGTTTCTGGTAGCGAGTGATGAGCTTTCTTGGCCATGTGGTGTCTGCAGAAGGAGTTTCTGTGGATCCGGCTAAGATTGAGGCTATCAAAGGATAGCCTAGATCGAGGAGTGCCACCGAGATCAGGAGTTTTCTTGGGTTGGCAGGTTATTATCGGAGGTTCGTCCAGGGGTTTGCGAGTATGGCGAAGCCGATGACGAAGTTGACAGGGAATGATGTCCTTTTTGTGTGATCTTTAGCTTGCAAGGAGAGTTTTGGGAAGCTGAAGGAGATGTTGACGAGTACACCGGTGTTGGCGTTACCCGAGGCGGGTGAGCCTTACGTGGTGTATACAGACGCTTCAAGAGTTGGTCTGGGTTGTGTCCTAATGCAGCAGGGAAAGGTTATTGCGTATGCTTCGAGACAGCTGAGGAAGCATGAGTGCAACTACCCTACCCATGATTTGGAGTTGGTTGCGGTGATTTTCGCTCTAAAGATTTGGAGATCTTATCTTTATGGAGGAAAGGTTCAGGTGTTTACAGACCATAAGAGTCTAAAGTGTTTCTTCACTCAGCCGAAGCTGAACCAGAGACAGAGGCGCTGGATGGAGTTGGTAGGGGATTACGATTTGGAGATTGGGTACCATCCGGGTAAGGCTAATCTGGTTGCAGATGCGTTGAGTCGGATGAGAGTTGCTTCGGCTCAGGAGCGTGATATGGAGGCTCTGGTGAGCGAGATTAGTATGTTGAGATTATGTGTAATCTCACAGGAGCCTTTGGGGTTGGAGGCAGCTAATCAGGTAGATTTGCTGAGTCGGATTCAAGTAGCTCAGGAGTTAGATCCGGTTTTGATTGATGCTTATAGGGTTGCAGGTTCAATATATGTGGTCTCGGCGAATGGGACAATACTGGTGAACGGGCGGATATGTGTACCCAAGGATGAGGATCTGAGACAGGAGATCTTGAGGGAGGCTCATGCGAGCATGTTGGCGATTCATCCGGGAGCGACTAAGATGTATCGTGATCTGAAACGGTATTATCACTGGGTCGGGATGAAGAAAGATGTAGCTAATTGGGTTGCAGCGTGCAACGTGTGTCAGTTGGTGAAGGCTGAGCATCAGGTTCCGAGTGGTTTGTTGCAGAGTTTGCCAATTCCGGAGTGGAAGTGGGATATGATTACCATGGATTTCGTGACGGGGTTGCCGGTGTCACGGACATATGATGCAATTTGGGTGATTGTGGATCGTCTGACCAAGTCAGCTCATTTTCTTTCCATCAAGAAGACCGACGGAGCGGTAGTTTTGGCTAAGAAGTATGTGCGGGAAATAGTGAGGCTGCACGGGGTGCTAGCGAGTATTGTATCAGACAATGATCCGAGATTTACCTCAGAGTTCTGGAGGGCATTTCAGGCTGAGATGGGCACTAAGGTGCATATGAGCAAATCGTATCATCCTCAGACGGATTGTCAATCTGAGAGGACGATTCAGACTTTGGAGGACTTGTTGAGGATGTGTGTGCTGGATTATGGTGATCATTGGGCGGATCACCTGAACTTGGTTGAGTTTGCATATAACAATAGCTACCAGGCGAGTATTGGGAAGGCTCCATATGAGGCTCTATATGGGAGGCCATGTCGGACATCATTATGCTGGACTCAAGTGGAGGAGAGGAGCATGTTTAGTGCGATTTCATTCAGGAGACGACGGAGAAGATCCGTGTCTTGAGGCTGAACATGAGAGAGGCTCAGGATCAGCATAAGAGTTATGCCGATAAGAGACGGAAAGAGCTGGAGTTTGAGCTGGGAGATCTGGTGTATCTCAAGGCAGCGATGTTGAGGGATACGCTAAGTCCGAGGTTTATGGGTCCGTTCAGGCTTGTGGAGCGGGTTGGACTAATAGCTTAACGGTTGGAGTTACCTCAGAGTATGAGAGTCTTTCATAAGGTGTTCCATGTATCGATGCTGCGGAAGTGTCTACATGAGTCTGAGGAGGTGTTGGCTAGGATTCCAGAGGATCTCCAGCCCAACATGACGTTGGAGGCAAGACCTGTGAGGATTCTCGAGAGGAGCGTCAAGGTGATGCGCCAAAAGAGGATACCGTTGGTGAGAGTCGTGTGGGACTGTGACGGTGTTGAGGAGGAGACTTGGGAACCAGAAGCGAGGATGAAGGCAAAGTTCTCGAAGTGGTTCGAGAAGCAAGTGGAGGCTTGAGTGTCTTTCTGGTTTTCAGTGTCTGTAATAGCGTGTACTATGCTTTATATGTATCTTTCGTTGTGTTGTAACGATATACATTGTTGAGATTTAATAAGATGGGGTTTTCTTTATTATCTGTGTTTATAAGACGGGGGTTCTTATGGTATGACTGGGAGGTCATGGGTCGGTGACTGGGGAGGTCATTAGAGGGGCTGGAAATGGAAGTTCTTTATGAGTTAGAGCTTGTTCATGTTCTAGGTGGAGTATCTAGGGATGAAGGTCTTATGGGGATTAGGACGGGTTTATTCCCTAGATGGCGCTGGGAAATAGAGGTTTTATGTGAGTTAGAACCTGTCTATTTCCTAGGGGGAGTCTGGAACAGAAGTCTTATGTGAGTTAGGACTGTCTTTTTTCAGGGATTCCGAGGGAAACACACTGGGTGATTGGGTTGTTTCAGATGACCAGACGGATTGGTCATGGGGTGATATTCCGGGTTAGGGAATATCGTGATAGGAACCACGTGAAGTAAATCGATCGACAGGTGCTAATGATGCGCGTTACAGTGTTACTACTCATGGGGATGAGATTCCCCTACATATACTTTGAGGGAGAGAGATCTCTCCAGAGGATGTGTGATTTCCTCTGCAGCCGATAGCTTGACCGAATGTGTGTCCCGAGAGTGGGAGGGGCTGGAGCATACCGAAAGCCGGTATGGTATACATCGAGAGCTCGTAGGGTGATAATCTTGCGAGTGTGAGTGGTGTATAGAGATATGAGTTGAGCAATAATACTTGTAGTGTGATCGTAAGTATGAGATTGGATGAGCTTCAGGGATCGGGAGTGATCTCAGGTGGTATGAATAAGTCTAATCTAGAGTTTTTACTTAAGTTTGGAACCTCAGTTCAGATGACCCTGGTAAACATATGTAGCCTCTCTGGTCGTACATGTTCTTGTTTGATTGTTGTGCGACCAATTGGTCCAAAGTCTGGGTCTACGATTGGTCGGGCATGTTCTTGTTTGATTGTTGCGCGATCGATCGGACAGCCCTGATCCGGATCAGCGAGTGTTGCATTGTAGATGTTTCCCGAGAGAATTTGAACGGGTTTCGGACAAGAGTGTCAACCTTAGTGAGACGGAGTTAGGTGATCGAGATCGGGAAATGATCTCTAAGGGTGCTGACCGGGTTTGGTCAGGATTGTATCCGTGAAGACGGTGCAATGTGACTAGTATGAAAACTAGTAAAGTTCTGAGATCGGGGGTAATCTTAGATAGTGTTAGCCGGGTGGAGGCCAGGAGTCCGGAAGGATTGAAATTAGATGACTTGATCATTGATTGACGGTTTCGCGTGATTCGAGGACGAATCCGTGTTAGTGAGAGAGAATTATAACGACCGCGAACCAAATTTCGGAATATTTGGTCGTATGTCGATCGACACATTGGGTGTATGTCGATCGAAACGAAAAAAAAAAAAAAAAAAATTTCTCTTTAAAAACTTGGGAGTGTCGGCAGCTTCATTATCAGTTGTTTGAGAAGTTTTTTCAGAAGTTTTTGTGTGATTGAGAGGATTGGAAGTGAGTTTGAGAGTGTTTTTGGGTTGGTTTTGAGGCTGTGTCGGCGCGGTTTTAGAGGAGACAAACGGAGGTCAAGATCACGACGGATCGGGGTGAATTTTTTAGGGTAAGTTCTCCTGTCGTTTTTCTTGTCGTAGGAAAAATCTATTTGTCAATCGGACAGTTAGATTGGTAGTTATGATCGTTTAAATTTGGGTACTTTGTGCTGTTTTCCAGTTCCGATCATCGAGATTACGGGCTTAATTGCCGTCGTTCTGTAACGACCCAGAAGACGATCTATATACGGTTAGAAATCTCTCTCTGTCTAGTTTTTAGATCGTGTTTTTGATCGTGATTCCAATGTATTTTCCGTTCTCGGTGTGCGTTCTTGTTCAACGTGTCGTTTCTGTTTTCAGTTCCGATCATCAAACTTGCGGGCTGTTTTTTCCGTCAAACCGTTGAGAGTTAGCAGACGTTCTACACACCGTTGTGTAACTCGTCGTGTCTAGTTTCCAGCGCCGTTTTCCGATTGGAATTTGGAGTAGCCGTTCGTCGTATACGTTGAGTTCTTTGGAACGATGTGTTTTTGGCGTTCTTGACGGGTTTTCATCCGTTTTTCTTTTCCAATCGAGGTGAGTGCGTGACCATAGGCTTGTATAGGTATTAGAAGTCTTAAAATACGATTGTGTGTTGTTTGGGATCGTTTTTCGTGTTGATTGTTCATCCTGGTATTTTTTTTTTATATATCTATGCATAAATAGTTTGTTGATGGGATGACCGTCTCAATGGTTATTTGTGATAATACTCACGCATCTCGTATAACCATGTGATGCAGGTAAAGAGAAGGTTTGATCGTGGAATCATGGCCAGGAAGAGGAGATGATCTAGTGTCTCGTGTTTTCATGTTTAATAATTTAGAATTATTAAGGTGTTAGTAAATTCTGGAATCATGAATTATTGATGTTTGAATATTGTTTAAGTGATTTAATAATTATGAATATTAAATGATTTTTCGTATTTGATTGTTATTCCGCATTATTATTATATTGGAGCGTTGAGGATCACTCTTTGTAATAATAATGATCCGGGTAGAGAAATTTTTTTTTAGTTTGATGGGTTGGGTCGTCTCAGAAGATATTTAGGGATTTAAGTAGGTGGAGAAGAAGAGGAAGATATAATCTGATTTAGGAATTTAGGGATTTAAGCCGGTTTCTTGATATCAGAGTTATTCTGGTTTTATTAATCCGGTTTTATTAATCAATCCGATTTTGTTTATTAATCTGGTTTTATTTTTTGTTTAATAGAATTAATCAAAACTCAAAATATTTATAAAAACAAAATATGAAAGTTAAAATCGGATTATCATTAAAATAAGTACTAATGAGACAAAATTGAGTTGAAAAAATACTAATGGGACATTTTCTATTTGATTTTGATCCAATTAGCCAAATTTAATCCTAATGGGACATAGTTATAGAGATAAAGGTGTATTGAAACATAATCAACTTTAATGTGTCTTAATTTAGCAAATTTCTCTTTTTAATATGCACTAAACACTTAAGTTGTGCAGGAAATTGTTCTTCAGAAAACGTCGTGGTTGTTGGTTTTTTTTATGAATACATATAGATGGTTCGATCGACCATTGCAAAACGAACTAAATTCAATCTCTTCGTTAGGTGGATTTTGATTTAAAATTTACCTTTAAATTATTAAAAGTTTAGCACGCGTTTTTAAACATACATATATCTTTGCCAATTAGTAACCAGCAGAATTACCAAACTATTTTGAAATTCTACTATTTAAGTTTTGTTCAATTGATATATTCTCTTTTGATTTATCATTCGCGTTTTTTTTGTTAGTTAAAATCTTTATGCTCTCTTTACTTTTTGTTTTTAATAACTTTTTTTTTTTTAGTTGGACTACGCATAACTTAAATTTTTAAATTGAGATTTTTGTTTTCTAATTTTTTGTGTTTTAAGAAAAAATTGTATATTCTCTTTTGTTTGACGATTCACATTTTTTTTTCTTTTTTTAATTAATTTTTATATTTCCTCTACTTTTTTACGGTTTATATTATCTCTATTTTCTTTCTTATTTTTCTTATAATTTATTTAAATTATTAATTTCCCCCTTCTAATTAGTTTAGACTATTAAATTTTTTCCCCTTTTCCTAATTAGTTTTGGACGATTAGAATTTTCCATGACCCACATTATACGCGAGTTTATAATAATATTTAATTTTTTGAAGGGTTTCAATGATGAATACATTAAAGTATTAATTATGAATAACAAATAAAACTAAAATAGTTTATAATGCATATTAGTATTTATACGGTAGTTTTGTATCCCAATTCGTTTATTTTAAGTTAACCCATATGCTACGAGCCAGATGCGAATCTCATTCATTGCTTGAGCCCTGCACATAACATAAGCCAAAATTAAAATCATTAGTTACTATTGTATGTTCAATAAATTGTAATTTAGGAAAAAGTGAAGCTATTGATATTTACCCTCCATTTGGGTTGAACGTTATTATAAATCCGCTCGAGCGAAGGGAGTCAAGACATTTGTTTACAAATGAGGACTGAGGATATGTGGCGGCATTAATAGCACTAGCTGTGGAAAAAAAAACACAAAAAGATTTAGCATGATCTCGAGATTAATATCTAAATACTAAATTAGATATATAGCTGATAATATAATTTATAATAACACATACACATTTCATGTATAATTAAGATTCGTAGCGATGCAGCACAAACAGAGCTCCTAGAATGTTCACGCATGTTGGCTTGTAAGTTCCTACAAGATTGAGTTTGGGTTTCCGTTAATAAAAAAGATAGTAAATTAAATTTCTAAAACAATTGTGGTAAATTACATAAGGGCATGAAAACCTACTTCAAGTCAGGAAGCCAACCGTTGACTCCAATAACAATTTTTGGGTGTATGGGGACCCTTCCAATGGCATAACAACTCGCATAAAAGAGAGCTTGTGCCGCACCCATACCAAAGCCTCCTACTCCTTTTATAGCTATCAAAGCCAACATTAACATACTAATTAATGAATCACATATATATATATACTTTTTTTTTAGTTATCTCCAGTGATCTGAGCCATTATTTAGTCTAGACTACCAGAACGTGCTATGTGTTTATTTCTATCAAAAATCAACTCGGAATATAAAATTACATATTTCTTTCTCAAGTTAATTCACAACTAGACCAGGCAACACACACATATATATATATATATATACCTGATGGATACCATATAACTGAAACTGTGAATGTTAAGTAAAGAGAATTTTGAATTACCATGGGATGGTTCATAAGATAAAAGTAAAGCAACATATGTGTTTACATAATGCAAAGAGCCCAAATCATCTCGCATGCCCTCAGAAATTGGTGAGTAGACATCAAACCCTGATTATTTGTACACGATTATAAATACAATATAATTAGTTTTCAGTTCTAATAATATTTTAGAGAATCAAATAATATTTCTTTTTGAAAATTTTAAGCCAACTAATAATCTTACATGCATTGGTTCTCCTTCCACCTAAGGAAGTAACAGGACGTACAGGAGCAGTCGGACAAATCCATTTTATCTATATCAAATCATATTGTTTAGTTATATTAATTTTCTATTATGGCTACAAAGAAATTATATTCATGACAAAACTTGTATATGTTAATGAATCTGTACTTTGGGATTTCCCAAACTTTTCACAATCTGCATTGAGCTGCAGACATAGTAAACAAATATGTAGTAAGAAGCACACAACGGAACAAAAAAGAATAATAGTTAATGCATATAACAAATTATTTGTTTTTTTATTGATCTTCCACAATATGTTTGTAATTAAGGTTTTTTTGTTGTTGAAAACAATATTCGAGCATGTGATCAGAGTTTTACTCCAGGCCGGTGCGTCCAATATCGTGGAACCAGATTATACTGGCTACATGCACTCCTGTGGGGTTAACAACATAAGTTTGTCCAAAGTCTAAGCCATCTACGCTAGCTACATATAGAGTATAAGAGAAAAATAATTAAACAATTTCGATAACTATAGAATAAACACGAATAATCATTTGATAACAAAAAGAAAACAAGATTAATCAAAACGAGGAAAAAACAAACTTGAAGCCATGCTTTGATGAGATTTGTTTCTTAAATATTTTGAAAGTTTTAAATAGAAAATATAAGAGAAAGCAAGGGAAGACATTGTATATTTATACAAGAAATAAGTGTTTACTCTCGTTTGTTAGCCAACAAAAGGAGCTTTTTGAAAGAAAAATCTTAGTATATAAAGTTAAAATCTTAATATTAAGATGACAAGGATCTTATGATTTTGAATTGGAGATAATAACAAAACAATTAATTAATAAATCTTAATTATTTGTTTCCAAAATGAAAAGTGCAATAACCACAGAATTAATTTAATTTGGTGGAACACAATTAATAGATGTATTAATTAGATGTAAAAGAGAAAGAAAATAGAGAATTTTGAATTAGAGATCCTAACAAAACAATTAATTAATAAATCTTATTTATTTGTTTTAAAAATGAAAAGTGCAATAACCACAATATTAACTTAATTGGGTGGAACACAATTGAAACAACTCGACCCGTGTTTTTTTTTTTTACATTGTACTCAAATCAATGTTCCTATAAACATTGATTTTCAATATCCAATCAACTAATATCAACAACCAGCGGAAATCATATAACATATTCAATTCAATAACGAATTAACTCAACAAAACAAATCCAATAAAATAATTCAACAACAATTCCAGAATTTACTAACACCCTAGCAATTCCAACAATCAAATACTCAAGCAACCGAGATACTAGATCATCTCCTCTTCCCGACCATGATTCCACGATCACACTTTGTCTCTACCTGTATCACATGGTTAAAAGAGATGCGTGAGTATTATCACAAATACTCAGTGAGACGGTCATCCCATCTACTTGGCTATACAAACATGCATAAGCAAAAGATACAATTATGGATTTTAAAGCCTAAATCTTAAAATTATAAATCCTAAAAAATGTTTTGACCCCTAAAACCCCTTAAACCGTTAAAACTAAATCCCAATACAATATAATTAACTCAAACATAAATGATATAATGAATTTTTTTTTTGAAAAAGTTACATTTTTGCAAAGATTTTGAAATTGTGGTATTTTTGAAAAGTGACACTTTAAAAGTGGCATTTCTCAAAATTTCTCAATTTTTAAACCCTAAAAAATGTTTAAACCCCTAACAAACTTTAAATCCTCAAAACTAAACTATAATAAAATATTGTTAACTCAAACATAAATGATATAATGAGTAAATAATTTTGAAAAAGTGGCATTTTTGCAAAGATTTTAAAAAGGTGGCATTTTTGAAAAGTGGAACTTCAAATGTGGCATTTTTCAAACTTTCTCAACAAAATAATTAAGATTTATTAATACAAATTGTTTATGTTTGAGTTAACTATATTATATTATGATATATTTTTGAGGGTTTAGAATTTGTTAGGTGTCAAAACATTTTTTAGGGTTTAGAAATTTAAAATTTAGGTTTTAAAAATTCATAATTTATAGCATTTTTGCAAATGAACAACACAATGTGACATTTTTGTAAAGTGGCACACCAAAAGTGGCATTATTTTAATTGCCTCTTAATAATTTAAGATTTAGGCTTTAAAAATCTTTAATTAGTTGCATTTTTACAAATGGACAACTTTTAGTGACATTTTTGCAAAGTGGTACACCAAAAGTGTTATTTTTGCAATTGAGCCTTATTTGTTTCCAAAATGAAAAGTGCAATAACCACAAAATTAACTTAATTGGGTGGAACACAATTAATAGATGTATTACTTAGATGTAAAAGAGAGAAAGAATAGAGAATTTTCATGAAATTCCACAACCCATATGCCATTTTTCGAAGATGTCACATTTTGAAAAATTTTGCAAAAATATCATTTTTAATATATCATTTACTCAAAATATCCTTTATATTTAGGATAACTATGTTACCTTTAAGTCGAGCAATGAGATCTTCTACATGAGTTTCAAGACTCGTGGAGGCGCCGAGTGCAGAGGCATTATAAGGAAAACAAGTGATGGAAGAACAGGACACTTGGGTCTTGAAGCTAGATGCTGGACCGACAACTGAAGCCAGCCTCGATGGTGGCCAGTAATCTCATATTTAAGATTGTGCGTTTTCCATATTCATCTATAATCTTATACTAACCGTGTCTTAATGCAATGAGATATAATACGGAAGTGTTTTGCAAACAATGCATACTTTTGTAAGCAAAAGGCAGATTCATAAACTCTATATAAAGTAGAAATGTTATGCAAAAAATAGTTGGTAGCAAAAGACATAATCATAAACTCTAACTAAAGTGGAAATGTTTTTAAAATAATGCAAACAGTTGGTATCAAAAGACATAATCATAAACTCTTCGGTTCATGTAGCTAGCTTCATGCGCCTCTCTTCATCATCGCGTGTGAGCAATCTCGGATAGCTGAATCTTCTGACTAGTGGACTTGGTTTAGCAAAGTACTTATGCGCCAAATCGTTAGTCGTTTCACCCGGGGTGGGTACATAAACAAGCATAACATCCAAAGAAATCTTCAAGTAGCCAGACTTTCCAAAGTCTTCACCATGACTCGCCCTCGCCAAGACGTATCTTTCCCCATTCTCCATGTGTTAATACTTGAGGTGTAGCAGTAGTGGTTTAGTTTGCTCATTTGTCTTTGTTTCACCGGGTCTATGAAATCAATCAAATCTTGCCAAGAATATCTTACACTACAAGAAAACAGGCAACTTTCCGACGGTCAAAACCGTCGGAAATCCGTCGGAATATGGCTTATTCCGACGGCTTTCCGACGGTTTTGACCGGTCGGTTCTATCTCGTCGGAAATACAAATTCCGTCGGAATTCCGTCGGAAATACTGACGGAATTCCGACGGAAAAGCAATAACCGGAATCCGTCATAATTCCGTCGGAAATCCGTGAGTATGTACTTGGCCGACGGATTTCCGACGGCTACATATACCGACGGATTTCCGACGGATACATATACCGACGGATTTCCGACGGATATTGTATTTATTAAAAAAAAAAATTTAATTCAATTATATTTAATGAAATTAAATTAAAATAAATTAAATTAAATTAAATTAAAATTAAATATAAATAAAAATTAAATTAAAATAAAAATAAGAAAAACAACAGTTAAAATTAAGGTTCAATATTTTTAAAAGTGATTAAGAAAATTAAAATAACGTATTGTCTATCGGTTACGGAAGAACTCGTTCATCCTGTCTTCCATTTCCCGCATTCGTGCCATCTGCTCGTCTATTTCCCGCATTCGTGCTACCTGCTCTTCCATTGCCTGCAACCGTGCCTGCTGTTCCTCGTAGCGAGCTTCATCTTGTGCGCGTCGGGACTCCAACCCGGTCACCCGCTCGAGAAGTTCGGCATTCTGTGCCCTCAACGCACTATCTGCATGAATGCGGTAGGAGTTGATGGACGGGGATGAACTGTCTTCCGGTAGGCCAAACACACGACCTCTGTGCTTAGGCGCAACCTACGAAAAAAAATCAATAAATAAATGTTGTAAGTTGTGCTGAATTAAATTTATTTAAAATTTAATAATAATTGACAGTGTTACTAACCTGATAGGTAAACTCGTTGATCATCTCCAGAGGAACTTCCGTGGCCGGGGGAGTTCCTTCGACGATCGTTTGGGATTGGAGGTACTCCTCACCCAGCCTCTCCACGCTCTCCACGATTTCACGAGCAATGGGATCTTGAATTTCCCCCGTCTTTCTGTTGGTGTGCGCATCTTTGACCAAGTCAAGATGTGACGGACGCACACCGGTCCTCTCCATCTGTTGGCATAGATAATGAAATAAATATGAGAAGTGTTAGAAATAAAATTTTTGTAAAATTTATAAAATTACGTACCAGCTTCTGAAGACGTGACGCTTTGCTCGTCGCACCGAGGTTATGGGTCGCCGGTCCCTTCCCCTTCCGGTCGCTGTTCCGGTTAGACGAGTTCTTTCCGGAACTTGATTTTGTCTCCTCCCGTTCCCAATGGGCAAGTAGTCCACCCCATAATGTGGGGTTATCTTGCAATCTGCGCGGTACTTTTCCCTCTTTGTACCACGTGTCCTTCCATTCGTTTATCTTCAACGAATATTTCCGGGAGGCTTTTCTGTAGAACTCCCGTCGGACCCGGGCAGTCAACTGTGGGTCCCAAGTAAATTCTTGCTGAAAAAAAAAACGTACCCATATTAGTATTGACAATTTTAATGAAAATAAAAATCTAAATTCTTAATAGGAAAAGAAAACATACCGCAAATTGCCGAAACCAGATCTCCTGGTCTGCCACCGGCATCGAAGTAAATGTGGGATACGGGGAAGTGATCAACGAATTAGTCATTGCGTTGATCGAACTCGTAATCCCGTTTCCCGAAAATTGAAACCTAAACAATATTTAGTTAAATATTTTTTTAAGTTAATATAATCAAATACATTTTTAAATAAAACTTACCATGTCGTGTTAGGTGGCAAGTCAGGATCTAGGCGACGCAACCTATCCCGTCCAGGTTGCGAAACAAACTCCTCAACGGACATGGCCGTGGGAGCTGAGGGCTGTGTATCCAGTGGAGGAGACGGGTGTTGGGGATCCGGAAAGCTAGTATCTGGGATTTGCGACTGACTCCCTCCCCTACTGGAAGTACCGGATCCAGTAGAGTGATGAAATCGCCCATAGTCCCTACGAATTCCAAAATGTTTACATACCGTTGAAATTTACTTACATATATAAATATAAATTCTGATAATTTAAATAATAAATTTTAAAGATAAATTTACAGATAATTTAATTTACATTACCGATTTAGGGATTTTTAGTTTTTGAGAATTTGCCGACATCGAATTTTTGAGATTTCCGAATTATAAAATTTACGGGAATTGGAGACTTAGTGATTTTAGGATATTGATATTTTGAGAAGTAGGGAATTTGGAATTTAGGGATTAATTTATGGAATTTCGGGATTTCATAAATTAAGGTTTTAGGGAGTTAGGGATTGTGGAAAATTGAAATTTCTGTAAATAGGTATTTAGGGATATTTGGATTATGGAATTCAGATATGAACATTTAATATCCTACAGATTTAGAAAATTTTTGGAATTTCATATTTGGTAATTTAAAGTTTTAGATATTTACGATTTTTCCAGAATTTGGCATTTTGTAATTTAAACAAATAAAAAATTAGTAAAATTTTACAAATCCGTCATAATTTTACTAATATTTTTATATTATAAATATTTATAATTTTCTAAAAATAAATAATTTTATAAATACTTTTCTAAATTTTATAAACCCGAAAATTCACTAAATCACAAAATTTACAAAATAAAAAACTTTTCAAACATCCTAAACCCGTACATTTCTACATTTCTATTAATTTTTAACAACCTAAATCTAACAAATTCACAAAATTCTCTAAATTCATAATTTACAAAAAAAAAACTTCGAAAAACTTACATTGGATTGTTGATTTGTTGTTCGAGATTGAGATTGTGGATGGATATGTTGATTTCCGGCGTGTTTCCGATTGGATCGATCGATTTTCGGCGACTTTTTGTTTTTTTTTCGACTTTTCGTTCTGTCGATGCGAAGAAGAAGACGATGGTTTTATTACAGGTTACCGACGGATTTCCGACGGAAATCCGAGGGAATTTCCCGCGTTTTTCGTTGAGATCGAAGCTCTTAGGCGGCAGAAATTAGGGTTTCCGTCGGAAATCCGTCGGAATTTCCGACGGATTTCCGACGGATTCTAAACATTTATATATAAAACCGCGTAAATTTTTTGCATTTTATTAAATCCGAATAAAAAAAATTTATAAAAAAAAAATATTAAATCCATCGGAAATCCGTCGGTATTTTTTGACGGATTTCCGACGGATTTAATATTTTTTTTTTATAACTTTTTTTTTATTCGGATTTTTTTATATTATAAAAATATTACACCCGTTTTTTTTTTATTCGGATTTTTTTTATTCGGATTTTTTTATAAAACAGTTTTCCGACGGATTTAATATTGTATATAACAAAAAAACCGTATTAAAAAAAAATTAATAGCCGTCCGAAATCCGTCGGTATTGTTGACGGATTTCCGACGGGTGTAATATTTTTTATATAGCAGATACATGTTTTAAAAATAAAAATTACAATCCGTCGGAAAACTGTGAAAAATCTATCGTTTAAAAGTCCGCGTGGTGACCCGATTGCATAGTTAATTAAAAAAATTTCCAAACATTTTTTCATACATAATTTTAAATATATCCGGGAATTGAATAAAAGATTTACACAACGAAATTTTATAACAGAGAAAAAACAAAAGGCGAAAGGAAATTTATTTATTTTAAAGTTTGAAACACATATGTCTCTGTATCCGCTCCAAACTTATTTGTTTTTAGAACCTGAAACTTTTTTTTCCCTTTTTTTCCTTTCGCGGAGAAACTACATATCCTTTGCAAAATTCCCTTTCGATTGCATCAACATCTATATTTAAGTTCGGACTTTCAGGTCTTTGGGCAAATTCATCATCATTGTACTGATCCTTTTTATTCTTCGGTGTACCTTCTAAATATCCGCCGCAAACATCTCTTTTGATTGCATCAACATCTATATTTAAGTTCGGAGTTTCTGGTCTCTGGGCAAATTCATAATCATAGTAGTTATCCTTACATTCATTTGAAGTACTTCCACCGTATGTATCTGACGTTTCAATCAAGCGAGATGGTTGTACGTCTTCGAGAACACTCTTCTTGTCTGGATATTTGTCGCACTGCGATTGCGTTTCCCACGAGACGTTTGGCAAGCACTGGCTCTCCGGCACTTTTGTTGATGAAGAATCTCCGATTGAGATTGGTGAGACCGTATCAAATTCCCACGAGTAAGTGGGTATCTCTTCAGTGTGTGTGTCGCATTGGGTTTCGGTTTCCCACGAGTACTTTGGAAGTAGAAAGTGGTTTGCCACGATATTTGAGTCTTCATTAGGAGAGTTAGAAGACATTATTTGTGTTGTTGACAGGAATGAACGTCTGAGGAACCTTATATAGAACGGAAAACCGTCGGAAATCCGTCGGAAATCCGTCTGAAACCTCCGACATAATACCCCGCCAGTCCCATCGGCTGCGGATAATGCAATGGTAACCACTCAAACTTTGCCGACATCGGAATACCGACGGAATTCCGACGGAACTAATTCCGTCGTTATGTCGTCCGAAAATTAGGACAGCTTTTATCCCGCGCGCGGAAATCTGGCGGCAAATTTAATAAATGATTCTGGCGAATATTACCATAAAGTACATTATATTAGAGGGAACGCATAGGGGTTATAGTACAAAACAGCTCCAAACAAATTTTTATTCATAAATTATTAATCTGACTCTTCTGATGAACCTTCACTAGGGATGGAGTCGGAATCGTCGTCAAATTCTTCACGTAGTTCATCTTCATCCGAATGCACTAGATCATCGCCGATATGTGTGACATCAGTGACAAGGTCAATGTTATCCGTCTCCTCAACATGTGACATTTGGTTGGTTCGCGATACTTGTAGAGCATCATGTTCCGGAACTCCATATATTTTTCCTCGCGGATTAATTGGAGTTACTGTCATCCAAGGATCTGTCCTCCGCCCAACTCGAGGATATGGAATGTAGCAAACCTATTCATTAACGGTGGATGTTGTTTATATACAAAAATAACAAAACCTAACGTATAAATATAACGGAAAACCTATCAATATATTGATACCTGGTCTGCTTGAGATGCAAGGATAAATGGATCGTAATGATGTAATTTCCGGCTTGAATTTATCGAAATAACACCAAGACGGTCAATTCGAACCCCACTACCATTGGATGGATCATACCAATCGCACATAAACACAATGCACCTCAAGTCCAACATTCCTGGATAGTGGATTTCCAAGATTTCTTTTAAATGGCCATAGTACATGGTATCACCTGATTGCGCCGAAATACCATTGTCCGAAGTTGGCCTTTGACGTCCTTCGTCACGAATTCTGAACGAATATCCCCTAGTGCAAAATCTCGGATATGAAGTCGCGGTGCTGCGTAAACCATGAGAAAACTCCACTAACCATGTCGGGAGGGTTTGACCACTTGGTAAACCTTCGGAAACCTAAAAACAATATAAGTAAGCAATCAATAACATATGAACGTGAAAAACTTATAAAATAAGAGTGAGGAGTTATATTTAACGTACAAAAAATTTCAACCACTCCGGGAATTCTTCATCTTTTAATACAGCAAGTTCGGAATCTGTCTTATCAGCATGGTAAGTTTGTGCTAGGGACATGTATATCCTGTAACATAACAATTGTTATTAGATGAAGACAAATAATTGCACAAATTTAGTATGAGAAATGGTGTACCTTTCATACTCTCCAAGTTCGTCACAATTTCTGAGGATATATGTATGCAAATGTGTGACCTCTTGTGGTGATAGTATGCGTTTCTTCCCTTTTCCACTTACGCGGCCCACTTGCGCAAACAACTCAGGTACAACCACGGGATACACTGCTTTCTCACCTCTATCATCATGTCGCGCCGGCCGTCTACCTTTAGTCCGGACATCCGAAGGAAAGTAAATTCGGCAAAGTGTGATACTTCTTCGTTTAGACTTTGTGCAACAATAGATCCCTCAACTTTGCTCAAATTTTTTACCTTTTTCTTCAGGTGGAACATGTAACGCTCGAACGGGTACATCCATCGGTATTGAACAGGGCCTCCTAATGCTGCTTCTCGTGGGAGGTGAATAGGAAGATGTTCCATAACATCAAAAAAAGACGGTGGAAATATCTTCTCAAGATTACAAAGGAGCACCGGGATGTTGGCCTCTAAAGACCGGATCCCGTCCGCTGTTAGTGTCCGTGAACATAAATCTCGAAAGAAAGCCCCAACTCCTACAAACGAAAAGTAATCAAGTTAGTACATATATAGTAACATTATATTAGTAATAAACTAAAGAAAATTATGAAATATACCTCCAATTGCTTGATGGATGTCTTGTGGAAGAAGATTAGAAAATGCAAATGGAAGAAGACGTTGCATCACAACATGGCAATCATGACTCTTCATTCCAATAAACTTCCCTTCCGTCGAATCCACGCAATTACGCAGATTAGATGCGTAGCCGTCAGGAAATTTAACAAAATTTTTAATCCATTCAAAGAAAACTTCCTTCTTACCCGCGTCTAACCGGTACGCAGGCATCGGCAATCTACCATTAGGCAAAACATGAAGGGATGCCCTTGAACAAATCAATGGCAAGTCTAATCTAGATTTCCAGTTATCTTTTGTCTTTCCTGGTACATTTAAAATGGTGTTCATGATGTTGTCAAAGAAATTCTTTTCAACATGCATGACATCTAGATTATGCCGCAGTAGATGATCTTTCCAATAAGGTAAATCCCAAAAAATACTTTTCTTATGCCAATTGTGATATTCCCCACAGCCGTCGACGGGGTGATGGCCATTACCCCCACATTCAGGAGTTCGCTCTGCACCAAAATCTCGTAACTGTTCCAATATGCTGCGACCATCTATCTCTGGAGGTGGACCAGTAAACACTGGAAAATTCTTTATAAAATGTCTTCTAGACCGACGATATGGATGATTTGTCGGCAAAAAACACCTATGGCAATCAAACCATGAAGTCTTCCTTCCGTTCTGCAATTGGAATGCTGAAGTATTGTCTTGGCAATAAGGACATGCCAATCTTCCATGCGTTGTCCATCCAGATAACATACCGTACGCCGGAAAATCGCTAATGGTCCACATAAGAACCGAACGCAAGTTGAAATTCTGCTGGATTGAAACATCAAATGCCTCAACACCATGCTCCCACAACATCTGCAACTCATAGATCAATGGTTGGAGGAATATATCGAGTGATCGTCTTGGATGATCTGGCCCAGGAACTAGAACTGAGAGAAACAAGAACTCTTGCCGCATGCACATAGAAGGAGGCAAATTGTAAGGTGTTACGATGACCGGCCACAATGAATATTTTCTTCCATGCTTTCCAAATGGGTTGAAACCATCAGTGGATAAGCCGAGGTATACATTTCGGCGTTCGTATGCGAAATCTGGATATACCGATTGAAAGTGTTTCCACGCTTCTGCGTCAGAAGGATGCGTAATATCTCCATCTTGATTATGCTCTGCATGCCATCTCATAGCCTTAGCAGTGCGTTCTGATTGATACAGCCTCTTCAACCTCTCTGTTAATGGTAAATACCACATCCGTTTGAAAGGAATCTTCACTCTGCCACTTGTGTCTTGGAACCGTGATTTACGGCAAAATTTACATTTTTTCCTGTTCTCATCTTCCCTCCAGTATAGCATGCAGTTGTCGATGCACACATCTATTATCTGGTAGGGCAAACCAAGACCGGCAACAAGTTTCTGGACCTCGTAGTATGATGCTGGAGAAAGATTATCCTCTGGCAAAACATCTTTCACAAACTCGGCGAATGCATCAACACATTCTTCGGACAAATTGTAATCGGTCTTCATGTTCATCATCCTACTAGCAGAAGATAACGGTGAATGCCCTTCCCTACAACCGCTGTACAGTGGTTGCTTTGATGCGTCTAACATATCAAAAAACCTTCGAGCTTCTAAATTAGGTTCTTCAACCCTATCATCCTCATAACCACCCGACTGCAAATTCTCTCTAAACGCGTCGTTAACCATCGCAACCGTACTTACCCCAATATCTACTTCCGTTGTACGTTCTTCTACGCTATCCGGAAAATAAGGTGCATTACTACTAGTACTACCATATTCGTAATTGCTTTCTCCATGTAAAAACCAAACCTTATATCCCGGCCTAAATCCATATCTATATAAGTGATTCCAAACAGTATGAACCGCAACACTAATTCTGTTACAGCAATTAGAACATGGACATTTGATATCCTGACCTTTTTTTGCTGCATCTTGGTTTCTGGGTAAATTCATGAACTCGCATATACCTGCAGCGTAAGCGGATGTTAATAAGTTCGAGCCCATATCCATCATTGGCTCGTCCATCCAAGACCGAAAATATGAACTCATCGCTAACAAATTTTTTTGATTTGTAAAATTGTGTTATGAATGAACGAAGAAACGAAGGAACTTATATAAAACGGATTTCCGTCGGAATTCCGTCAGAAATCCGTCACAAAACTCCGACATAACACCCCACCAATCCCATCGGCCACCGCTAACGAATGGTAACCACTCAAATTTGCCGACATCGAAAATATCGGATTTCCGTCGGTAGTCCGTCGGAATTCCGTCGTTCGTACCGTCGGTATTCCGTCGGAATACCGACGGAATAGATGTTAGTCGGAAATCCGTCGGTAAGCCGTCGGAAAATTCCGACGGAAATATTGGCCGTCGGAATTTCCGTCGGAATAGTAGCTGTTTTCTTGTAGTGTTATGTTAGGATTTCTCCCACGTTCCACAATCAATCGTAACGCCCGTATGAGCTCGCACGTGACAACAGCCCAACAAATATCTGAAAACATACAAAAGCAAACTTCATTAACCAAATTCTTTGTTAAGAATTGGGGAAAAAACGTTTAATGAATTTGATCTAACCATGATCAAGTTGGTCTGCCACTACACCCATGATGGCTGCCCAGTGCACACCTTCTAAGCATTTGGGTATGAGCTATACTTCAAAAACAAGTGACAATTACAAACTTAAATTCATGCAATGTAGCAATGTTAACAAAGGTAAGATAAATATACCCCTCGTTTCATCCATGATGCATATCTCACATGCTTGACATTTCCATCTGCATTCTCAATATACTCAATGATTCTAACTTTGGAATCATGTTTTGATCTAATTATGCCTAACAAGATATCATGAGACACAATGGCAAGAACATCAGCAACTAATGACTGAAATTGTGGGTCAATTAGTGTGATGATCTTTTCAAGTGCAGGTAGAATCTCTCTAGGTAAGAAAAAATCATGTAAATAATCTTAGAAAACCTATATAATATTTTATAAATAGTTTTATCAAGCATCACATATCCATGATTGATAAATGTATACTATTGATGTCATTAGTTTATTTCTCATAGAAATTTATACTCGTCAAACATTAAATTCTTTTGGATTTTAATAGAAAATATATTATTATTATTTTTTACCTATATAAATTTTCATTTTATAGATTTTTTTAACATTGAAAAATACCAATAGTCGTCAAGATTTTTATTTTTTTTGTGATATTCTATAACTATGTTGACAAAATAATTATACTTATAAATTATTTGTTTCTTTGGTATGTTTGTGCATATTTTTTTTTTCAACCAATCATTTCGTTAAAATAAATTTCATCTATTGGTTACCCAATTTGGAGTTGTAATGCATACATAAGAAAATTCAATCATCCTCGAACAAAATGATCAAGCAAAACTGTCGGTCTTACTATTATATAATATATTATAAATTTTCAATTGTGCATATCTAAAATTTTAAAATTGAGATTTCCATAGTCTTTTTAACTTTTTTTTTTGTTTTTCAATTTATATAAGATTTTTTGTTTTATCATTCACAATATTATTTTTTTTAATTGAAATTTTTACTTTGTGCTTCACTCTTTATTTTTAATGTTTATACTCTCTTTATTTTCTTTCTTGAGTTATTTTTATAATTAGTTTGAACTATTATATTTTTTTTTATCTATTTAGTTTGGACTATTAGAAAAATTCTTTTTTCTAATTTGTTTGAACTATAGGAAAGTTTTATTTTTTTCTTATTTGGTTAGTTATTTGACAGTTAATTAGTCTGTTTTCCATTTTTATTTTTATCTTTTCTTAATTAATTTAAGTGTTAACATATGTAATCATCTGCTTAATTTTAGCCATATGTCACGATATGGTGAGTTAGTATAATTTTGCTTACGTGTCATGATTGGTGGATATTAAAATCGCTTTATTTCTCGAGTCAAGAAATTAATTGTATTGGATGTGTTTTATTCCTCAGCCACCGCAAATTTAGTCCATAATCAGCTAGTCGAGAGAAGTATTCTCTATTTTCATATTTTCTTTAAAAAAAAAAAAAAAGAGCTGATGGTTAGTTCTCCTTTGGATAAATAAGCTTTGTACCCAAATTTTCATATTGGAAGAACTTACATCTATGTGAAAATCTAGAAATAAGCCATTAATTAATCATAATCTGTCGAAGTCTTCATCAAGTATGTGTGGTCTTTGAATACTAGGGTAGCCGCGATCCAAAACTGTTCGCTGCTATGCGAAACCAATACTATGTTAGCAAAAATCTTAGCTTATTTAATAGGAAATACCAGAATATGTTGGATAAGAACTTTGAATGGAGTTTGAATTCAAAAAATCCCGCCAATTAGAAAAAAAAACTTTTCCACTCGCATAGAAATCCATAAATTTGGTAAGTTCAAAATTGATCAAGGGCATAACCGTCTTTCTATTATGCTGAACATTGCATTTGTGGCATTTTTAGAAAGGAGTTTTAGAATATGACATTGGGAAAAAGTTTTTAGAAAAATTATGGCATTTCTCATAATTTTCTCTTAATTTTATTGGATGTGTTTTACTCCTCACCCACCGCAAATTTAGTCCGGAATCAGCTAGTCGAGAGAAGTATTCTCTATTTTCATATTTTCTTATAAAAAATGAAAAAAGCTGATGGTTGCTTCTCCTTAATTTGGATATATGGTAAATAAGCTTGTACCCAAATTTGACCTTGGGGTTTACATGTTGTAGTGGTCTGCGAATAATTATGTAAAGATGCACTTTGACAAGAGCTTGAAGATTTTTATGTTAAAGTATTTCAAAAATCCGAGCCATAATCACTAGTCTTGTGACATTTTCCCACCATATTAAAATACCAATGTGATGTGCATTTGGTAGTATTCTTGATTGTATTTGGTAATTTCTCCTCTACCATTTTGGACCTTTTTGGTACCCAATCGTCCATGAAATTTAAAAAAAAAAAAAAAAAAAAAAAACGTGTATAACAAATGAATCCGTTTCATCTAGAGCAGAGCAAGAGGAATAGTTTTACAAGATTTCTTTTTCCGATATATACACTAATTTATCTATACATGTTTATAGACTTAACTCGAAGAGAAGTAACAAGCAACTTCAATTTTGTTTATTCCATTTTACTAGATAACTACAAAAGACACTCACAAAACTCACACATTTCAAAATACTTACAGTTTTGTTGGTGAATGGCTCTCTTACGCCGAGGACAAAACCTCCAATTCTGCCCACCAAAGAGGTGATAATTTCGGCGTAGCATCGTTCGGCGATACTCCTGTGATTTCCCGTAACCATCCTGTAACTTCTTGCATTGTAGGCCTCTCTTTCGGGTCGGTCCTGAGGCATGATTTGATCACTTCACCTATATTCTCAATCTTGTCATCATACGACTCAAGTGTTGGATCTACCATCTTGGCTAGAGCTTCTCCTCTTACAAAATCAACCAGCCCGCTATCTACTGAGTCGGGTTTGTTAACTGATTCCGGGAGTTTCCCGGTTATCATTTCGAATAATAGCATACCGAAGCTATAAACATTGTCTTCTGGGTTTATGGCTGAGATGTGTGTGTCTACGATTGCGCTGATGCTGGTTTCTGTCTCGAAACTGAAATCCGCAACTTTGACTGCATAATCCTCTGTGAGCTGAAGTGATGATGAGACGAGATTGGTGTGAGCTATGGGTGGATTGAGTTGGTGCATATGGTCAAGGCAATATGCTAAGCCCATTGCGATTCTTAATCGCATTGCCCAGTCCAAGTGTTCTGATTCTTTATCTGCAACAACAACAAAAAAGCCGATTTGCTTCCCATTACGATCACAAAGAAACAGAGCCACGATGTGGCTCATGACAATGAATAGACTGCGAGTCTGTGCTTACAGTGTAAATGCTCAAAGAGTGACCCATTTGGAGCATATTCGAAGATCAAGATCCTGGTGAAAGGTTCATTTTCTTCACAGAACCCAAGAAGGTTTACAAAATTCTTATGGTTTATCTTTGATAACATTTCGATCTGAAATTTTGAAACCGAAAACGATAAGTCTGACTGTATGGTCATAACACACAAAAACCATAACGAACATAAGGAATTGGAAAATGTGTTGACGAGGAAAACTACCATACCTTCTTCCTGAACTGAAATTCTGAATTGTTTTTCCAGTCTTTGGCAGACGTTGTAGCGATAGAAGCAACAGCAATTTCCACACCACTTGATAGTGTCCCTTTGAATAACTTCCCAATGGGGCAGGATCCAATGACATTACTAAAATCTTCACATGCAGCTTCAATCTCGGACCTTTTGAGAGCGGGAATACCTGAGTATCAAATCACACATGGTATAAATAGACGAACCAAAAGGAGACAATTAGTTGAAAAAACATTCTGCAGTTATAATCCAAGTAAGTGTAGTTTCCAAACATTGTAGCAATGCAAAGAAATTACCAGTTACAAATACTTTCTGAAGTTGTCCACTAAGACCTGAACGCCAAGGATTCACAGATTTCCCAGCCTTCCTTGTGAAATAGAACACACCGGTCGCTAAGAGTAGGAGAAAAACAGCGCAGCCAACCACTAGAGGAACAACAGCTACAGAAGAAGAAGAACCAGAGCTTCTTGGAGGAGGAGAAACATCTTGTTGTGTAGATGATGATGATGATGATTTCTTTTGTGGAACTGTTTTAGTTGAAACAGGTTTTGGAGAAGGTTTCGGTGGTGTGATAGTTGAAGCGGGAGGGCGGTTTTTCCTCGAAGGCAAATCCTTGTATGTGTATGGGTTAGGGGAAAGTGTTTTCCTGTGAAATCCAACAGCTTTCCTACAAACATTCCATTGCAACATGCTCTAAATAAGATCAAAATGCTTAATACAACAACATTTTCATTTTCAATTAGAGAAATTTGTAGATCTACCAACCACCGACTACATTTGTATTGTTCTTGTTATACCAAATAATCTTTCTACTTTCAGATAAATCAGGAATTAAGAATCAAAGTTGCAAATCAAACTTCAAGCTTGATTTTGTTGTCAAAAAAAAAAAAAAAAAACCTGCTACTTACAAATTCGTGGAATCTCCATCTGACCAAAGATCTTTTTCCAATTTATCTTTACTTTTCGGAGAATCTACACCGGAAAAAAATTATCAGTGAAGCGGAGAACAATTTGTTGTTTCTCTGAAACCAAAGGAGCATGCAGAAACTAGTATACATACCTTCATCATTAAGCGAAGAACACGAAACGAAGCTAAGAATGACCATAAAAGCAACAAGAGATCGCATTTCAAACATCGATCTACGATTCATGGCGAGAAAGACAACAAACTAAATCCGAAGATGACGATGATTTTGAATTCGAGTTTTGGATCTGAATGTGAGATTTTAGAGATGAGAAGAAGGCAGCAGAGTAGCAGAAGAAGAAGATGAAGAAGACGAAAGAGAGAGACTGAACGATGGAGAGAAGAAGATTAGACTTTCTTTATTTTCCATAATTTGGATTTGAAAGCGCGTGCGCCGTGTTTTCGCCGATAATGGAATTTTATTTTTACTTTGGTCAATCAAAGGAATCAAGGGTGCATATATATATGCATTAGATAATTCAACTATGTTTTATTTTATTTTTAATTTTGTCGACTTTGTTGTTTTATGGGGTGTGCATATGTTAAGTAATTTAATTTAAAAAAACAATATTTTTTTTAGTTTAATAAACTGAAATTTATTTGTTTTTAAATATTTACTTAGTCTATTGGTTTGACAAATGGTTTATTAATGTTTCTACACCACTAGATACGAAGTTTGAGTACCGGAGAATTCAAATTAATAAAGACAAAAATTACTTCAAAATATATATAGTTCCGGAGAATTCAAATTAATAAAGACAAAAATTACATCAAAATATATACTTCATATATATATATATATATATATTTTTTTTTTATTAAATACAAAATCGAATCAAATCCCAACCCAAAATGAAACCAAACACTAACCCAACATTTTAAAATCAAACTGAACCAAATCAAAATAAAATTAGATTTGTTTTTGAAACCGAAGAATTTAATATCCAAAAAATTTCAATTGAACCGAAATTTTTGGCTTATACCCTATTTTAATTCTATGAAAATCAAACTCTTCTAGAAAAACAATTTTTTTGTGGAGAAAATTATTATCACAGGTTTTAACAATAGCTGAGCTACTGTAAACCAGTGCGAGAAAACTAACATCAGTATTTATTTAGTTTTTATCTGTTTGAAAAATAACTATAAAAATAATTTAGCTGCCTTAAATCAAAAGTTATGCGAAATAACGTATTACACGGGTTATAATTACCTACCAAAAACAAATATCGTAGCAAAACTAAAAAAAAAGGTTCAAAAGAATTGCTTTTTTAATTAGCCAGCCCCCGTCGAAAAAGACTTGTGGGGAGTAAGAAATGGTTCCTATCTTCATTTTCTTGGTTTTTTCCTACAACTCTTTTTATTTGGTTATAAAATTCAACGAATAAAATATTGACAACCAAATATAAATAGAAAAGCCACGTAAATTTAATTTGGTGTGATATGTTAATGATTGAAATTGAAGGAATGATTGTCATCTTAATTAAGGAGTATGTGGATGTGGATGAGATTGTGAGTTTGTGACTATTTCAAAGTGGAGGTTGCTTTCTTCGTCTTCAATTCTTAAACCCATGTGGGATCCTCGTGGTCTGGTCACTAGTCACCAAGCAAACCCTCTCTAATTATTTTATTCATTATACTAGTGTTTTTATTGTGTTCATATATCTCATATTGTAGTGTTATTATTAGGAACTAGTGCCAATAAATATATTTTTTATTTTTAAGCCTCTCTAACTGTAATCCCAAAAATATCAAATCCCTCTTCGTTATAAAATTGAAACGAGAAGTAGAACTTTTGTGTGTGGCTATTACAAGACTTTAGAGCCTAAATCTGACATTTTTGCATAATTAAGTATACAATTGTGATAGTGTACAAATGAAATTACTTTGTCGTTTTTTTTTATGCTTCTTTTTCCTGTCTGTCTATCAGAATTCCGGTTTAGCGGGACGCCAAAATCCTTTTCGACAAACCAAAAACCGATCCTGGTATATTTTGGTTGACCAATGAATCGAACCAAATATGGATTCAAGCTTCTTTACTGTTTCCATGGTATCTTGTACCACAAGGTATCCGCCTGGTCTCACTATCCGATCAATCTCAGCTACTACTTGTACAATGTCACACCTGAAAAATGACCCCAAAAACACCAACAAATGATATATGTTAGGTTAAACCACACTAACCACAATATCAAACCGGCTTCTTGGAACAAAACAGATTCTAAAGATTTGCAACTCGAGAGAGTGACAAATGCCGATCTTTTGTTTACCTTTGTGTGAGATCTCCAAGGAAAAAACTGGAATGTAGCAGATCGTATGTTCTAGGGTAAGTGTTGAAGGACTCGCACCAATCTTGATAAACACCGATCAAGCCTCGATCAAAGACGACAGAGAGAGTGTCAGGTTTATCCACAGGAACAACATTCATTACCCATAGTGGTCGATTTATAAGTGCCGCAGCGAATCTATCAGCAAACCATACAAAAAAAGAAACCATGTCAGTTTCGGCTTGGGATAAACCCGGATTCAAGCTTAAGTTTCAAAGAATGTAAAAAATACCCGCCAAAACCGGCATTCATGTCCATTACATTCCTCACACTCGACCAGTTTACAGCTAGACGTTCAAGAAAAACATCAGATACAGTTGCTGACCATTTTTCTGTATCTTTCTTTAATGTTTCCGCTTCAACCGAAACACTTTGAGGCTTAACACTCACAAGCCGTGTAGGCCATAGTTCAGGCCAACTCTGGACATTTCCGCTCGGTAATTTGGAAATGCATTGGCGGAGAGGAGCATACCTAAAATTAATCAAAGATGAAATGATATAAAAAGTGAACATATATGTGAATGTGAAGCATCATTTTGTACAAGTGTTTTATACCATGACGCATTCACTTCCTCTTTACCACATAGAGGTGGATCTTGCATACTGCGTTTCTTATAGCATGATTCTGAAGTTGGCTTTTGGTAGATCACAAGTCCAATTCCCGAAGAATCAACCGTCTTTGCCACAACCTTCCAGCAAATTGATTTAGTCAGAGAAACCATTGCTGCAAAATAGAAATTGCAACAATTTAAACCATGGAGATCAAGACGAATGTTGAATAACTTATCAAGAAACTGATTATTACGAACCAGCCCAAATCTTGCTATCTCTGTCATTATCTCGATAGACCGGCGTTGCAGACCAAATGAAGAAACCTCCTGGCCTAAGTACCCTATTGAGCTCCAACAATGGTTTCCCACCTAAGAAATTAAATCGGAAAAGAATCAAAGATCATGAAAACCCAAAGCTTAAGCGCTGAGAGAGAGCGAGAGAAAAAAAAGGGGGGCAAAAAAAAACCATCAGCATCCCAATGGACTCTACACCGTGCACAATGGATAAGATCAAACGCATTGCTCGGGAATGTAAGCTGTTGCGTTCCAATAACTGAAAGTGTTGCAGGTATTCCTCGTTCTAACGCAAACTGAATCTGAGCTTCATGTTCATCTTTAGGAGCAAATGACATTGTAATGACATCTTTATCTAATAAAAACCCGCCAAAGCTAGCAACGCCACAACCAACATCTAATACAACCCTAATGTTTTTCCCCCATTTGATAATCGGTAAAGCCTGTGAATGCCAAATGAATCTGTTTAACCACAACACAAACTCAAACAAACAGGGGAAACAACAACACAAAAACAGTACTGACCTTTTCGATGAACTCAACGTAATGAGTAACCCCGAATTTAAACTGAGTACCTCCTCCAGGAAAAACCAGAAATTCACCTTCTTTTATAACCCAATTCTGTTCCTTCTTGTATTCAACAAGCTTTGGATGAGGAACATTGTCATACCATATCTACACATCAAAGAGGAAACACTGAAAAGAAATGTTCCAATAGCCCAAAGATACCCAATTCATGTGAACTAATACAACTTCAAGTTTGTTCATAAGCCTTAAACTTTGAATCTATCTTCTTTCCTTTTACAGAAACTTCCACAGTTATACTTCAAAACACTAGTCTTTTGAATATATACTAAAATGGGTTACTTGCACAACTAAACTTAATCATATCAAAGACATATAAACACCAAATGTTACCAAAAACAAAAACAGGATCTGTCTCTCACCATATCCCGGCTCTTAGGCCACGGAACCGGCGGTTTATAATTAACCGGCAAAGGTACAAGACATTTAGGGCTTGGTTCAGGACAATGTCGTTCTCGATGTTCCATATGTCTTCTCGATTTGAGCTGCTTAATGGCAATGTAATTATCCAGACAAGGTATGTAATCAACAGATTCTGCGCCTTTACATAGATCCCATTTCAGCTCAACCTCGTGTGAAGAAGTGCTTAGCTTTGTCTTCTTCTGAGGAGGTGGAAGAGTTTGATCGGAAGAAACGTGGACGTTTTGAGGAATTGGGGAATTGGGTTTTGGTGTGTAGTCAGTGGAGAGAGAAGGGAAAGGGAATCTGGCGTTGTCGGAAGTGAAGAGGAAGATGGTGATGGCGACGAGGAGAGAGGAGAGGAGTAAAACGACGACGTGTTGTACTGATATCGCCATTGAAGAAGGATCATTAGAGAAAGACAGTGCGAGTCTATGAGACCGCGTTTAATGGAAGAAAGTGAAGCTCGAAAAGTCGCAACTTTCACATTTCGATTTCGATTTCGATTCTGCAGAAGAAGAAAAATAAAGTAAAATTTGTTTCACCAGTGTAAAAATATTATTTTTAATGCACCGACAGTGTAAAAGGTCGCATTTGTGTCCGAAGATTTTTCTAATTGACTTTTGTAATGATATTCACTTTTGTATCTTTTTTATTTTTTTGGTATCAATTGCCAGAAAAAATGTTTTGTTGAAATTATATTTTCTTTTAGTTCATAAACCAGTGTATACACATTTCTCAATTCCCAATATAAGGTCTTTGTAATAACAATGTCTGATGCAAAAGAATGAAATCTTTATAAAATCATTCATGAATGTATGATTGATATGTAAAACACTCAATGGGCGAAAATAACATGTCTCAAAAAAAACACAACAAATCCTCTCGGAGGTTTTTCTACTGAACTGACAAGTTTTTAAAGCAAAATTCTCAAACGGTTTGAGATTTGGGGAGAGAAAATTAGTCGGAAACCGGCAAATCTTCTTAGTCAATGATTCCGGCGCCACCATCGAGATCCACTTCGCCCATCCCTGTGTCCTCTTCTTCTTCTCCGCTTTCTTCATCGCCGCTAATTTCTTCATTGTCCTTTCTTAGTTTAGCCATGTGTTCTGTCAGCATCTTATCATCTCGTTCACTCACCTGTTAAAACATACGATGAATATTAAACACACTCTCAAATAAACGAAATCGGGTTCTTGTGAAATGCAACTTAGGACGTTTCATTAGTAAAGAAGATAAAAATACTCACAGCTCTAGCTCCTTCCTTAACAACGAGCTTGCCTTTGTGTGTTTCGATTGTCTCCGTGCAAGCTGTTATGGCTTTGTTTAGAATTTCAATCCCTTGGTCCTGTTTCATATGTTATTGGAACTGAGAAGATTAGGAAAAATGGGACAAAACATAGCATTTACACATATTTGTTTACGTAAAGCAATTGATGGTTGCTAAGCTAGCTACATAATTGGCTATTAAAGTTGCAATGACCAGTTTTGGCGACAACATTATCATCTGTCTGTGTTATTTTAAGCATTTGCTTTCCTTATAATGGTTTTCACCTATTGCTATCAAAATTCTGGAAAGTTGCTTTTGAGGATATACAATCTGAATCGAGATCATAAACCTCTTGGACGATATAGGAAGGGAAGGTTTATGTAACAAGGCCAATTCAAGATAGAAAGATTGCCTTACCTTGTCAAGTGTCTGAGTCGTAAGGACATACAGAGGAGGAGCAACCAATTTAATCTTAACAGGACAATCGTCATTTCCAGCAGCTTCAGCCTTTCTCATGGCCTCCTGAAAATGCAAGTATGTGTGAGAAAATCAAACTTAATCATAAATGTCTTTCTTTTCATAACTTATAGATTATCACTTAAGAGCTACGACCTTAATGTGAACTACTCCGTCAAACTGAAAACATTTCAATTCGATATCAGCACGGATTTTCATTGGTTGTGGTGTCATTCTCCTCCTAATGTTCTTCACAAGTGCATCTTTCACTTCTTCCGTAACAGCAGGTACAACCTTAGTCACCTACAAACAGAAAACTTGTAAAGATTAGCATCAAGGAAGTTTGTTCTAACAACTAAATCCAAAACCAGAGAACAAACTATACCTCCTGTCCATCAGGCCCAACTTCTTTGATCTCACGTGTGAGGGAACTCAACACAGAATCAGGATCAGTTACTAAGATCTTGAAGGCCTGAACAAAACAAAAACAAAAACAAAAATGTATTTGAGAAATAAATATATACGGGAAAACAATTGAGCTCAGTTTACAAATATCTTACCTCAAAAGCATGACCATGTTTTCGATACAAAGGCCAACCAATGTGCACGTACAACTCCTGCGATACGAAAAATCAATTTATAATCTACGATTACAGCAGTAAGCTATATATGCACCTAGATTAAGAGAATTAATCACAGAACATATAGGAGAAAACCAATAACGGAGAGATTCGTCTCCTACTCGTATTTTTTCGCTAACAGTTTCAAGTCTCAACATTGCCCAGAACAAGAAGCTAATACAGAGAGATTAGTCCCCAACTCGTATGGCCACACAAGGATCATAAGTAAACCCAAAGTATCAACTACTTAGCTTTGGAAATCCTCAACAATAGATGCAGAATTTGCATAATCAATACCTTACGCATTTCATGAAAGTACATCAAAGAAACGAACATACGCCTTAACAGAGCAAGAGTTCTTCCTAGATACGATTCTAAGTTTAAAGTGTATCATCTTCAACGAAATGTCTCTAACCAGCAAATCAAGAAATCCCATAAACAATAATCGTCAAAACCAAATCCAGTGGATACTCAATCCCTAAACTCAACTTCCAATTTAACTAAAATTTGGAGATTTTACCTCCAAATCAATGGACAAAGTCTCTGCAACATGGCGCATGATAGAATGAACAAGCTTGCTCTTGTTATACCTCTCTTCACAAGTCTGAATATCTTCCTCGCTAACCCTACGCTTGCTCAGATCAATGTAACCCTTCTCTTTGTCCACACGCAGAACCATAACAGGCTCAATTCTTCCAACCTTAATCAAACTGCTCACACTTCGGATCCGACGTCGGGAGAGCTCAGAGAAGAGGATCATGCCTTCAATATTGTTGTACTCGAGAAGTGAAACATAGGCTCCCATATCAGCGATGTTCTTGACCTGAATCATCACCGCCATATCCACCTCTGGATACTTCGCCTCGTACATCCGACACTCTAGATTCGGTGTTTGAGTCGCCATGATTGAGAGATTTCGATACAGCTAAAGCTCAAGGAGATTCTCTGTTTGTTGAATCGCAAAAGCTATGAGGCGGAGAGAATTAGGGTTTTAGGCGATGGAGCAATTCGGCTGATTCTTTGGCTAGAGATAAGAGACGAGCATAGGAAAATAAAACGGAGGAGATTAGCCGACTAGAGCCAAAGATGCTAATAAAACGACATCGTTTTGGACGGAGAATTGGCCCAAAGACGGCCCGTTTTGTACAGTCTCATTTGGTTTATTCCAACAATGTTTTTTGTTTTTCGAATTTTTTGCTTGTTCATAGTTTTACGTTTCGACCACTCATTGGGATCGAATCAACATTTTGCAAGTCCAAAACTTTTCAGATTGTAGTAGAATTTATCTTGAAAGCGTCTAGACCCAAAAAGGAACAGGCCATATCCATATCTTCATAAAAGCTGCAAAACTAATCATAAACTAGTTCCATACATATATCACTAAGATAGAAGACAGTACACAACACAAGAGTAGTACAAGACCTTGATCCCTCTTTAAATAGCTTACTGTTCCAGAAGCATCTGATTGAAATGCCATGTTCCTGAAAATACCAACAAACATTATAAACAAATTAAAACCGAGTTTGAGGTACGAAATAGAGTATGAAAAAAAGTGGATCTATATGCGTTTTTGATATCTTTATAGTTTCAGAGGAGATTGAGATAGGTTATTACGTACCGTGTCCTTTGCCAAGTCTTCTGAGTTGGGCTACATATTCTGAGATCTTCTTGATTGCTTCGACCTGAGAAATTCCTTTTAGATTCTCTTTGACAGCTTAGAAACGAAAGCATTTCTTTGCTACTTAATACTCTAGAACACCAAAATTATTTACCTGTTCGTTCAGAAACTCGCTCTCGATAAAATCTGCCAAGTGGACATCTTCGTTCTTCGAAGCAACCTGTTGAACAAGTCATTACAATGCAGAGTAGATATTTAGAATGTACTCGTAAAATAGGAATTTTAAAACTCGAGGATGGATTCAAGAGAGAAATAGTTTTTTACACTGTGTAGGTTTAAGAGCTTCTCATTAACTAGTTTCTCCAGTGACAGAGCCAGCTCCATGCCTGCATCAATAATAAAATTCTCTTTTAGAACTCAAGGGAAACTACTACACTCCAATGATAACATGTAATCTCTTCAAAGCATTGGTGTCAACTTCTAATTTCTCCAGATTTTATGACTTCGAATGTGGCAAACATAGAAACTATCGATAAATTTGTGTAAAAACAAACCAAGAAACGTGGATAAAGCATCAATAGATCATACTAATAGCAACTTTTGAGCTTACCATACAAAGCATCTCCTTTGTCAACGTGCTCAAATTCTGAGAGTGGCATTACAATGGACTGTAACTTAACTCTCCCACCACGTTTGTTCTGCAATTCTCATGGTGAAAAACCGAAAAAAATAATATTAGAAACCTAACAAGCTCCAATGATGACTTATGAGTTAGAGAAAACTGACCTGATACTCCATTAACCTCTCAGCATGTTCTCTTTCTTCCACACTCGATTCCTTAAAGAATCTGATACCAAGAAACCAAACAAATTGACTATGGATAAACACACAAAAATTAGAAAACATCAACAATCAACACTCTTGATCTTGAATAACTGGAGACTCACTTGGCAAGACCCTTAAGCGCGACGTTATCACGATCAAAATAAGCATACATAGCGTGATACACATACGAGACACTGTATTCCACACTGCAGCCAAATACACATACTATCAGAATCGACATGAGGTTCGAGTACCAAATCTTACAGCTAAATCGATCTGAGGTTCCGAGTACCAAATCTTATAGCTAAATCGACCAGATTACAATACCGAATCTCTCAATTCTGGATTCAGAAAGGGAGGTGAGAGAGAAAATCATACTTGATCTGCTCGTTAATGGCGGATTCGCACTCGTCTGAGTATTTATGTCGAGCGAGCGAGACATTAGAGCTTGTAGGGACGAGATCGAGCTCCTTCTTCACTTCCACGAACGGCTCGAAAACAACGCCGCTTAGTGCGTCGGTGGTTGAGCCCTTGGATGCGCGAACAGAGAGTGATAGTTTTCCAGATTTACCAGAAGAAACTCGAAGGTTCGAGGAGAAATCGATCGGAGACGAAGCATCCTTAATCCCGCCATGGAAATTCACAAGCGAGAAAGCAGAGGAAGAAGAAGAAGAAGAAGAAGAAGAAACAGTTTTGAGAAGCATTTTCTTGACTTGTTCAGATAGAGAAACAGTGGGAGAGTTTTTTCTTCTTCGCGAGAAAACTGGAGGAGACGAGACAAAAAAACCGAGATTGTGATGGATTGATGATTAGGCAGTGGATGGAAGACACGTGTACGTATAAGATTGAGAAATGTGTTAGAGCGCGTGGCGAGCTTGTGGTCTGCATAGCTGGAATTTCATTTTATCATCATCAATAATATCACGTGAATATAACTTCATATTTTGGCCCTATGATAAGTTTTTGAAGCTACATAATTTTGTTTTTATGTGACAAAATTTAACACAAAACTGTATCGTACATCTCATAAATTTATATGGGTACCATTGTTCAAAAATGTAATATTATGTCATTCTGTTTAATATTACATATATTAAATGATTATGCTGTAACGTTGTTTAGTTAGCATATTAATTGGAATTGTTTCCAAATAAAGCATTAACCAAAACAAATTTATTTGGTATTTTACCAAAATTAAGATTCTATTTTTAAAAGAACAACTGAAAAAGATCATATACATTCGAAAAATATCCTTAACAAGAAATGAACCAATACAAATATCATTACGAAATAAATAATCTAATTTTAGCCGATAATTAGTAACAAAAATCAAGTTTTTTATAGAAATATTAGCTTTTAACAGTTAATCCAAATATATTAGCTCTATATAAAGTAGGGTAACATTTCTCATTGTGTCATAACACTTCGATTACATCCCTATACCCTATAAACAAAAGAAGAATATGGCCTCCAATATTGCTTCTACGTTCAAGGCTTTATGTTTGTCTTTGTTGTTCGTTGCCGTTGCAAGTCATCCGACCGTCAGGTCAAAGGTTTTCAACGTTCGACGTTATGGTGCTAAACCTGATGGAAAAACTGATAACGCAAATGTATGTAACATGACAAATTTCTCTTTAAAATTTTTAACTTTCAATTGTGTTTATTACTGTTTAGTTTCATAAATTTAAAACTAAACTCAATTCAATATTGAAAATCTCATAAATTTAACTGAACATTTTGAGAAGATAAATATATAGCTAGTTATTATTCCACCTAAAAATATATGTATTATAATAAAAATTAAAGAACCAACTAAATTGATATGTTCTTTTGAATAAACATGTTTCTTCTAAATTTAAATTTGAGTTTGGTATGAATTTTAAATTATCTGTTATAATTCTAAATTCAAAGAAACTTAAGCATACACCTAATAGAATTCTTACAAAGCATTTATTACTTTATTACTACCATTTGGATTTGATCATGAAAACGCATATGTATCGTATCCTAAACTAAAATAACTTATAAACAAATAGTATACTTTTTTATTTTTTATTTTTCAAACTATTCATAAAAAATTATTGTATTGTAATTAATTACATTGTTCTTAACGTATACTATATTAGGCTTTCATAAATATATGGAAAAGTGCATGCGCAAGAAAAAATGGAAATAGTAAAATCTACGTACCGAAAGGAACATTCTATCTCGGTGGTGTAGAGTTCGTTGGTCCATGCAAAAATCAGATTGAGTTCGTCATCGATGGAACTTTAATGGCTCCAGCAAACCCTAGAGACATTAAGCAAGACACATGGATCAACTTTAGGTACATCAACGATCTCTTTATCTCTGGTTCTGGTACACTCGACGGTCAAGGGAAGCAGTCTTGGCCACTTAATGATTGTCACAAAAACACTAATTGTCCTAAACTAGCTATGGTACCATTTCTTAAACCCTTTATATTGCTTTTTCTAAAATATTTTTGCTATTACGTATAAAACTCACAACATATTATGATATTCGTCTAATTTTTTCATAAACTTGAAATATTTTTATAGACTATGGGATTTGCATTCGTGAACAACTCAAGAATCAATGGGATAACATCACTCAACAGCAAAATGGGACATTTCAACTTCTTCTCCGTCCATCACTTCAACATTACCGATGTCACTATAACAGCTCCCGGTGATAGCCCCAACACCGACGGTATCAAGATGGGTTTTTGTAGCAACATTCACATCTCCAATACACACATCGGTACTGGAGATGATTGTATCGCCATTCTCTCGGGAACCTCTAACCTTGATATCTCTAACGTCAATTGTGGTCCTGGACATGGAATCAGTGTCGGAAGCTTAGGAAAAAACAAAGACGAGAAAAATGTGGAGGGTTTAACGGTAAGAGACACGATTTTTAACGGCACAAGTGATGGTATTCGGATCAAGACTTGGGAATCTTCGGCTTCGAAAATCGTTGTTTCTAACTTCGTTTACGAGAATATTCAAATGATTAACGTTGGAAAACCGATTAACATCGATCAAAAATATTGTCCTCACCCGCCTTGTGAAAAGAATGTTAGTTTTCTACGCATGAAACATGTTTCTTTTATTTCTTTCATCACAAGATAGATACTGACAAAATAAAAATGTTTTCTTTTTATTATTCTTTTTCAGGGAGAATCTCACGTTCAAATCCAAAACCTTAAGTTAAAGAACATATATGGAACGTCGACGGAGAAAGTTGCAATGAATTTTCAATGTAGCAAAAGCTTTCCGTGCAAGAATGTTGAGCTAATTGACATTAACCTAAAGCATAATGGAGTCAAAGGTGGTCCTTCCACTGCAGTGTGCGAAAATATTAACGGTTCAGCAAGTGGCAAAATGGTTCCTCAGCATTGTCTGAATTGATATGGTTGCCGTATGTTGTATTTGAATTTTTTTTTATAAAAAAATTGTGTAATTTCCTAATTGGCATATAAGCTTCTTTTTTTTATGGTTCAATTAAGTAAAGACACCCTTTTTTTCTTTTCGCTTTATAATATGGAAAACTAGAGATTGTCCACGCGTTGCGTGGATTTAAAAACTAACATGATAAAATATACATTAAATTTAGCTTATTGATTATTTGTGTATTTACAGAATTTGATTCTTATATTATCTAAAGTTATAAAGCCATTTGGAGATGTTCACAAATACCGCGATCCTCCATCGACTAATCTGGAAGAAAATCTTGGCAAAGTACTGCTTTTGCATAATGACTCTTCGCTACCTATTGTGGTTAGGTTGCTTCCCCTTTGGTTGGTTTGGATAATTTGGAAATCACGGAATGAGTATCTCTTTAATAAGAATAATGTTCATCCGAATAAAGAGGTAAATCGTAGTAAGGCAGCAGTTTGTGAATGGATTGTGGCTAATGATCTTGAGAGAGATGAAGTGCAATATAATGTATTTACCCGATCAAGTTTATGGGAACCTCCTCCTGTAAATTGGCTTAATTGTAACTTTGATAGTAGCTTTCATCAAGGAAGAGATTCTATGGAAGTAGGATGGATTATGCGTGACCATTGAGGTAAGCATATCAAGTCTGACTATGCTAAACTTAGTCAAGTTGGTTCTCCTTTACAAGCTGAATCGATGGGTTTTCTTCATGTGGTTCAAGTAGTCTGGGCTTTAGGATTTCGACAAGTTTGGTTTGAAGGTGATAATAAGGAATTAGTGGCTTTAATCAAATACGAATGAAGATAATGTGGAGATTGGAAATGTACTCTATGATATTTGGTATTGGATTGCAAAGTTACCTTTATGCTCTTTGGAATAAGTCAATCGTGAGAGGAATCATGTTGCGGATACATTGGCTAAGAAAGCTATAAGTTCTGATTTATTGTATGTATGCTTTGATTTGCCTCCATCTTGGTTATTTAACAGTTTGTATTATCCCTTTACTATTTAATAAAGATCAGATGATAAAGTTATATAGCTTCTACAATTTTTTAACAAAATGATAGTTTTTTATATAAATTTATTTTTTATTCATGTCTTTATGAGTATTTACATAAAATACTCTATATAAAAATCAAAATTGTATGTGACATATTTTTTTTTTTAGTTTTTTCATAACTATTTTTTATCTTATCAATAAATGAAGTTCATAACATTTTTTTTTAAAATACATTTTCTAATATTAGTTGCATAGAGAAAAAAATCTAGTACAAAATTATCAATGGTTTGTCAAGATGAGTTAAGTTTGGCCTAAACTTACAAAAATTTTGTATCAATTATTGATATTTAATACCATACGTTACAAAACGTTACAAAAAGTTAAAAATATATATTTTTAACTATGATAGTTTTTCGGAAGTTCTAATTAAGAAAATTTTGTAGAATTTGAAAAGAGATATTGAAAAATAATATTAGAATATGGTTTTACATATTGTTAATTAATTTATGAAGAGAATTTGATGTTAATTAAATGTTTACTTTAAGTTAATATATTGATATCATATTTTTATTTTAAAGAATCAATGAAAAAATTCTAAAATCTAGAGGGACAAATGTCAAAATTAAGTAAAAATAAGGTATTAAAAATTAAAAAAATTTAACATTAAAAGTGACACGTGGCAGCCTCTCAAAGCTTCACTTAGAAGAAACCTTAAAATATTATATTAGTTGTATGTATGCTTTGATTTGCCTCCATCTTGGTTGTTTAACAGTTTGTATTATCCCTTTACTATTTAATAAAGATCAGATGATAAAGTTATATAGCTTCTACAATTTTTTAACAAAATGATAGTTTTTTATATAAATTTATTTTTTATTCATGTCTTTATGAGTATTTACATAAAATACTTTATATAAAAATCAAAATTGTATGTGACATAATTTTTTTTTTTTAGTTTTTTCATAACTATTTTTTATCTTATCAATAAATGAAGTTCATAACATTTTAAAAAAAATACATTTTCTAATATTAGTTGCATAGAGAAAAAATCTAGTACAAAATTATCAATGGTTTGTCAAGATGAGTTAAGTTTGGCCTAAACTTACAAAATTTTTGTATCAATTATTGATATTTAATATCATACGTTACAAAACGTTACAAAAAATTAAAAATATATTTTTTTTAACTATGATAGTTTTTCGGAAGTTCTAATTAAGAAAATTTTGTAGAATTTGAAAAGAGATATTGAAAAATAATATTAGAATATGGTTTTACATATTGTTAATTAATTTATGAAGAGAATTCGATATTAATTAAATGTTTACTTTAAGTTAATATATTGATATCACATTTTTATTTTAAAGAATCAATGAAAAAATTCTAAAATCTAGAGGGACAAATGTCAAAATTAAGTAAAAATAAGATACTAAAAATTAAAAAAATTTAACATTAAAAGTGACACGTGGCAGCCTCTCAAAACTTCACTTAGAAGAAACCTTAAAATATTATATTAGATTGGCAAATGTAATTTTGATTACTGTTTATGTTGTGTAATATGTATTATGGACCATTTTGCTCTTATGATAATGTATTCTATTCTATTTAATTCTAAATAGAATAACACATAATAAATTCTATAATTTTTGTAATTTTCATGGGTTTATAATTTTTGGATTTTGAGTTAACTATTTTAGTTTTAGGGTTTAGGATTTAAGATTTAGTATACAATTTTAAACCCTCATTTTCTCTACTTTTTCTTACTTTGTGTTATTTTTTTTCTCTTTTTCATATTATTTGTTTAGAATGTATTATTTTCAAGGGTTGATAATTTTAAATTTTGGATTTGGGTTAACTATTTTAGTTTTAGAGTTTAGTTTTAAAGTTTAGGGTTTCAGATTTAGTACACAACTTCAAAATTGTCAGCATTTAATTCTATGTTATGTAATATAGTAAGAATAAGGCAAGTCTGTTCTATGTTAGTTGTTAGTTACTTCAGGTCTGTTCTATGTCAGTTATTAGTTTTTCAATTATATCTATTATATAGCTATTACACTAATTATAATTCAAAATTTGCTATTTGGCTAATTGACTTTTATAATATTCTTGATGAACATTAAGATCAACTTTTTTATCCTCATTTTATTGGATAGCATAGAAGCTACAGCACATGGTTGATTTGAATTTTTATAAGAATTTAATTTTTTGAAATTGTTGGATTTATATCATAACCTCCTCCCAATAGGTAAAATCTATAATTAATTAATTAAGTAAAACTTAGATTATTTTGAACCTAACCAACTAATTTGTCTGGTTTTGACTGGGCCGTTACTGAGTCAAGTTATTATGAATGTATAAGCCCATTGTTGATAATATCCAGTCTTCAAATCCCCCCAAAAAATAATATACATCGATTACCGAGAGACCTCACTGTTACATACAAAGTTATGCGGCTTATTCGTAAGAAGTACAAAGTTTAGGGGTATTAGTGAAATCTCGGCGGTATCAACGGCGGATGTAAAACCAAGAGCAGAGCATCGACCCGACTGTAACCGTGCCGAGCACTCATCTCTTCGTCTTCTCCTCCGTCGAAGATCATCGGACATGGTTATAAGGTCGTTTTAGAGAATCTCAATAATCGAAGGTGAAATCGAAGAGCGGAAGAGGAAAGAGAAATGTCTGGGAGATTTTGGATTTGGAATCCGAGATTTCTTCTCATCAATCTCGTGTTTATCAGCTTACGAGTTAACTCTCAGTGCGAATTCAGTTTCAATCGACGCAACAAGGTCTTTGATTTCAATTTAGCTTCTTCGATTCGGAATTTCCCTCACGGTGCTCTCAGCGAGGATGGGTACTTTCTCTTTACCTATAAACCATTCGATTTCTGATTTACCCTCTTATCGATCTCCGGAGCAAGATCACTGAGCTCGGTGTTGTAGTTTGTATTGGATCGTTGCTCATTCTATGTTATATACATCGGTTTGTGTTCTGCTTATACTAAAGATTCTCGTAATTGGATAATCAGGTTTTATAGAGTGGAAGCGAATAACACCGTGCTATGGTTTCAGGTTGTCTTCTACATCAGGTTACACTTTGTTTCTGTATTTTGCTTTGTTACACTGATCATGACTATGTGTAAATCCTGTATCTTCATTCATCATCTTACTGGATGTAATTTGTGATACTGGTTACAAGGAAAATGAATAGATAGGTTAATGGGAATGTAAAAGAAGTATGATGCAGATCTTTGATAGATTTTGGTTAGGAAAAAAGCCTTGAGAGTCTTAGGTGGTTCCGATTTGAACATTTGCAACTCCTTTTTTGTTTTGTTTTACACTAGACCAGTGTGATTTATGATGTTATTTTCTTTTTTCTGTAAACGTCTTGTGGAGCAGCTTTGTGACGTGTTGATTTTCAATCACGATCCTCCTCGATGTGTTGGTTGTGAAGTAAGATTTTTGGCCACTTCCATTGTCTTGATCTATCCTTCAACAGAAGAAAAGTTTTCTATTTTAGCTTTAAAAATCCTCACTCAGTCTCTGTGATTTTTCTTTTCTTCACTTAGGATTGTGGAGGTCCATCACACTGTGGAACATCATGTAGTGCACTTGTGTCGGAAAATGTAAGAGGTACAAAAATCTAACTCATGACAGCATGTAATCTTCATTAGTTTTATAGGCTCAGTAGAAAATTGATAGATGTAGTAGATATTGCATATAATGCGATGCTCTTGATTTTTTGCTGACATGGTCCTGATAAAGAGTTAAAGCATCTGAAAAATGTATCATTTGCAGGGTATGATGTATGCACTTCTCTAGGGCATGCTTCAAGCACAAAAGTTGATATGCTTGGTAAGGCTTAAGATATGTTTGTATTGTATGAAAATAGAGACTATTTTTTCTCTAGGTGCTTGTAATGATACGAACTTGGTACTAGGTGCGTATTAAGTTTAGACGAAGCAAAACGGTGTTTGAGAGTTTTTTTGTTTTGTTTTAAATGCAGTAGATAAAGAGGATCCTGGCAAAGGCGTCATTGTTAAGATGTCAAGTGGAAGTAGGGGCCAAAATTGCTCACTCTCAGTTTCTGTTATCTGCCAGAAAAATAAAGTTGATGTAAGAATTTGTGTATCAGACGTTTTACTTGAGACAATAAATTGAAATTTCTAGCAGTTTCTAGGACTTAATACCTCATTCACCATTTTTTTTTTTCCTCAGGGACCACTCACTATGGTGAAATCTGATACCTGCCATTATGTGAGTGCTCAGTAACTCATCTATCTGTTTTTCTGCGTATAGCTTTCAAATCACTGTCTTTAGTCTAATTGTTTCTGTTGTGAAACTCATGAATTTTTAGCTTTTTAATTTGGTAAACGCTGATAAAAGCGATAGCTTTTTTCTCCCTCCTACCGCATTTAGAACTGGAAACAAATGGAACTACTTTTGTCTCATTAGAACATGTTGTTAAGAAAGCTATTATTTCATTCTTCTGTGTTCTGGAAATATTAGCATTTTAAATTTTTCTAAGAAGTATGGACTCCGGCTAGATATGGAACTGCTGATTTTGTGGTATTGTTCTATCGACTGGAAGTGGATGGACAGATGACATTAGTAAGTTAGCATCGAAGCTAAGTCTGCATTGTCATAAACTGTGAATTGTAGAATTTGTAGGAATGTTCTCCACATATATTCCTGGGAGTTAAAACAATTATAGTGAAGAAAGTAATGGCAGCATGAGTAGTTAAACTTAAAATCTTGGTTTCTGTTTGGCGAGTCATTGACTTAACTTTTCACATTTAGAGTTGTTTGATTATGAAACTGAAGATATTTGTTCTGTCTTTCTCATTCATTCGACATAAATTAGGGATTGTTTTTCACTGACAGGCTACTGAGCTGCGACATCCTTCTGGCTGTGCAGTAGCTATATCTGGACATGGGAGTGGATGGGGCTGGTTTAGTACCTTACTAATCATGTGAGCACATCATTCTCTTTTATGCGAGGCTATTCGAATATGTTTTAGATGTTGTGGGAATTTGAATTAAAATTTTCTGATCCTTTTCAGTATTGTATGCTTATTTGGAGCTTATCTGATCGGTGGTGCATTATATCGCTATTTCTCCCTTGGAATTCGTGGCACAGATGTATGATTCACTAACTTCATATATGCAAAGTGTTCTCATGTACTGATTCTACTGAAACTGAAATGTACACACCTTTTTTTATAGGTAATCCCAAATTTGGATTTCTGGACCACTGTACCTCATAGAACACAGGTATTGTTCTGTGTTTCTAAATTCTCTTCTGGTGGATTAGGGCCTTAAGAATTAAATTCAATGGGTTTACTGTTTCTCTATATCTTGCAGAGCTGTTTTGGTTCACTATTTCAGAGATTTGGGGGGTCTAGTCATGGTCAGCGAACCTCATATTCTCAGGTCAACTTCTAAGCAGACACAGCATCCTTTTGATCCATGGTCTGGAGACAAATCCCGGACCTTGCTTTGACTCGTTCAACAAACTGCAAACGCCGACAGATTATTGCCCCCTGAGTACTGTTTGGTTTATCAAAAAGGTGTCTCTCCTTTTCATCTTGCCATGTCATAGATCATTTGATAGAAACAATGTTAAGCCATTGCAATCTGCAATCTTTCCCATTTCCAGTGATTACTCTTTACTGGGAAATTGTTGTTGCGATTCGTTTCAGGCCGATTTTGAAGTTATGTTAACCGCCGTGTTGATGTTTTTTTTTTTGTATAATTTATGCCGATCTAATTGGGTTAGCTGAGCCGAACTGGTCAAACATGTCTTTTTCTTTGTCTATGTATCTCGATGGTTGATGCGGATTAGCCTTTCTAGAGCCGGTTCTGTCAAGCCTGGACCGGTCCAGAGGCCATAGCATCTTTGCTAACAAAGCGGCTTGAACGAGCTTAAGCTTTATACAATATTGAGTATTGTAGGATTTATACACATATTGGCTTAGTGTTTTGTTTGGTGAAGAGTGTGACAAAGAAGAATACTAAGAGCCAACCACTTGAGCTTGAAAGCCCAACTAATTCCATTCTTTGTCTAAGAACTATATATAGGAACGATAAATCGATTTCATCTCACATTTTTCAGCCTCGTGTGTCTTAATATATTTGTATATTATGCAACATCAATTTTGCTTTCTAAGTAACAGCAAAAATCCTTAGGACAAAAGTGAAGACAATGATATGTCATCTTTACAAGTAGATCAATGTATGAATACACCTCAAGGACACTTAGCTTAGAAGCCAAGTGAAGTTATATATTCCTCACCTCCATCAATCATCATCTCTCATATTTTCCAGTAGGAGCTACAAATAATAAGCCTAAGTAAATTATGACAAATAGTAGAAGAGTATTCATAGTAAAATAACAAAAGAATAATGATTAATCCGAATCAAGGTTGGCTAAAATCAAACATAAAATTAGTAAAAATTCTAGTTTAGAAACCCAAATACTAAAAACCAAATAGAAAATATACATTTTTTGCTGGTTCGAGGATACAAACATGAACTGAAAACACGAATGTATGAATTGATATATTAATAAGAAACCTTCTTATTAATTTGTAATTTATAGATAAATGAATTATATCTTACGAAAATAATCATTAGTTAGTAGACAACCACTCTGTTACGTCAACATTACTAACTCATAACCTTAAGTAATATTATTATATTGCTAATTCACAAAAATTTCATCACCAAATATAATCATAACCATAATATAAATTACCTAATCGTACTACAGTACACATCTTTAGTATTTCTTAAAGCAATTCCAAAATAACTTGTTTTAGCTTCCTCCTTGGACATATTATTTTGCAGGTAGAGGAGAATGAGATCATCAAGAACTCATTTCTTAATTTTTATCTTCTCTTTTCTTAATCTTGGTTATAAAATTTGAACACTGAATTCACAATTTGTTACACTCTTTCTCAAATCATAAACATGAAACCTTCATCACCAATTTCTTTCACTTCTTCTTCTCTTTCTCCTTCACTTCCAAGAAAAACTCGTCGTTCTCCTTACCTCTTCACACTCTTAATCTTCATTCTCTTCGTATCTGTTCTCTACGGCGAAGATTTCATGTGCATTTTTGGCCAGCTCGAGCCAAATTTCGTCATACCGCCTTCTCGAACATCCGGTAACGATCTCCTTCACTAAACAACACTTATCTGAAATCTCCTTAGAAAATGTGACATTGAGATTGTTGTTTGTTTGGGATTCTTTAGAGAAGAACAAGAGAGTGGAGAAGATTGCGTTTGCTATAGGTAAAACAGAGGAAAATTGTGACGTATTCGACGGGAAATGGGTGAGAGACGAAATCTCCCGACCACCGTACGAGGAATGGGAGTGTCCGTACATTCAACCTCAGCTTACGTGTCAAGAACACGGTCGTCCCGACAAAGATTACCAATTCTGGCGGTGGCAACCCAATCACTGCGATCTTCCCTCGTAAGCTCTGTTCACTCTGTTTCTTGAGTTACTACTCTGTTTCATGTGTTTGCTCTGTTTCGTAGATTCAACGCGACGCTGATATTAGAGACATTGAGAGGGAAGAGGATGATGTATGTGGGAGACTCATTAAACCGTGGAATGTTCGTATCGATGATTTGTCTTCTTCATCGACTTATCCCTGATGATCAGAAATCAATCAAAACCTCTGGTTCACTCACTGTTTTCACTGCCAAGGTAAATCTATTTACTTAAACCTAAATCATCACTATGTATTGTAACATTTCACATTGTTTAGAGCTTATTGTCTGTATTCGCAGGAGTATAACGCGACGATAGAGTTTTATTGGGCACCGTTTCTTTTAGAATCGAATTCAGACGATGCAATTGTCCATCGAATATCGGATAGGGTTGTGAGAAAAGGGTCAATTAACAAACATGGTCGTCATTGGAAAGGCGTTGATATAATCGTTTTCAACACTTATCTATGGTGGATGACTGGCTTGAAGATGAACATTTTGTAAGCACACTTTTTTTTTAACTTAAGATCACAACAATTTATATAACTATCTAAGAATTGTTTATGATGTTGTTTCATGGGAGCATATAGGCAAGGATCGTTTGACGATAAAGAGAAGGATATCGTGGAGGTTTCGACTGAAGATGCATATCGAATGGGTATGAAGAGTATGTTGAGATGGGTGAAGAACAATATGGATCGTAAGAAAACTAGGGTTTTCTTCACTAGCATGTCTCCTACTCATGCCAAGTTAGTAATTTCTACCGATAATTTACCGCATACATAGATACGTTAGATTGATAATCCAGCCTTGTTACTATTTAGTCGGCTACAAACACCGCGAACTGAGTAAATTCTACTTACTAATGTAATAAACTGATAGTTTCTTTCTTAGCAAGAAACCTACTGGTTAGGGTTTTTGTTGATTTAGTTTTGTTTCTGGTTCTATGAGTGCTTTTCAGGAGCATAGATTGGGGAGGTGAACCGGGTCAGAACTGCTATAATCAGACAACACTCATAGAAAATCCAAACTACTGGGGATCAGATTGTCGGAAAAGCATAATGAAAGTGATTGGAGAAGTGTTTGGGAGATCGAAAACGCCAATAACGTTACTGAACATAACGCAGATGTCGAATTATCGGAAAGATGCGCACACGTCGATATACAAGAAGCAGTGGAGCCCACTTACGGCGGAGCAGCTGGAGAATCCGACGAGCTATGCGGATTGTGTACATTGGTGTTTGCCTGGTCTTCAAGATACTTGGAATGAGCTTCTCTTTGCTAAACTTTTCTACCCTTGAGAAAGAAAGAAAAATGAATGTACTTTCTCTGTTGAAACACGACACCGTTTTGGTTTTTGAGTTTGGAGGACTTGTGTTGATACTGTAAAACGTAGTTATTGAATTGATATTGTTCCCGTTTTGGTTATAAGCAAAAGTATTTTGACAAATCGAAGATTAAAAGTGGCCTTCTAATGTATCTATGGGGGAAAAGAAATCTCTAGTGTAATCTTTGGAAATTTATGAAATTGATCATTATTTTTGTCATTGAATTTTTATCTAATCTCTGTGAGAACATACACAAACCGGCGGATAACAGAAATATCACCGGAGCCAAAAGTCCAAAAAGACAAAGAGGGGAACAAATAAAATGGAAAGACAAGATCAAACCAAACCAACAAGACAGTGGAAAATGATGCTAAACAAATTTTCCATTTAATTAAATTTACGGGGGAAGATTAATTAAAAAAAAAGGAATGGTCACTTTTCATCAACAAATAAATTCGTAACTTATGTTGATCAAACCACTTTGCTCTCAATGTTAGTAACATTAACCTCACATTTTAACACTGTTATAAGTGTTATTTTTTTTTTTGGGGTCAAACTACACTGTTATAAGTGTTAATGAACACTAAATAAACCGTTAAATCAAAACAATGTAGTTTTGATAAAATTGATAATCTCAAAATTAAATCATAATCTTCAAATTAAGTCAAAACTCCAAATGTCATTTCACCTTAAAAAAGCCAATTGATCGAATCTCTTCTTTCCGTCATCTACACACCTAGAATCGAACCTAAAGAGGCGTGCTTCCATATTATCCGAACTCTATAGTTTTGCTTAGGGTGGGCAAAAAAACCGGCCCTAAAAACCAAACCCGACTAGAATTATCCGAACCGAACCCGAACCGATTTTCGAAAAATATCCGAACGGGTCTTGAACACCTAATACCAAAAAACTCGAACCGAACCGAGAACCAAGCGGGTAGGCGAAATATCCAAAAAATAAATTAACCTAAGGATATTTAGATTTAAGATCGAGTATGTTCATGTAGTTTAGGTAATTTTTATATTTTTTTCTTTGTTTTTTTCGATACTCGGGTATTGTAGATTCATTAAGGTGAAAGTAACCAACTTAGATATATTATTTGAATTATTACAATTTATTTTGATGGTTTTTAAATTTTTGGATAATTCGATTAAAAATAATTAAATCGAACGAAATTCAGAAAAAACCGGATAATAACGAATATTTCGGGCAATTTTGACTATTTTGGATAGAAAATCCGAAAATATCCGAATCCGAACCCGAATCCGAATCCGAACACATTTTGGGTATTAGCGGATTTCAAACTTAGAACTGACCCCGACCCGAATTTATTTAATACCCGAATGGGTTCTATATCTGTAAACCCGAAAACCTGAATTACCTGAACCGAACCCGAACGGATACCCGAACGCCCACCCCTAGTTTTGCTAGCAAACAATGTATTTTGTTTTTGTAAGAATGTAAATATTTCATTGAAAATGAAAACGTTTAGGTTTACAAAATGCATTATAAATCTATGTAATGGTCCCATGACAAAAATATTAAAAACATGGAAACATAATACTTTAAGATTTTCAGTCCGTCACTCGACATAAGCACAAGTACAAATGGAGTTAGACAAAGTGATTACGATGCAAATGTTCTTCCAAAATCTGTATGTTAAGTTGAAGGAGCGAAATCAGCTGTCGAAAGGCGAAATTAGCAAATCCACTACACTAGAAGCATTTCAATTTAGGCCCGAGATCGAGATGTCAACGGCTAGGACCAGAAACCCTCAAACAGACTCCTCTCGCATCATGAGAGCGCCACTAGATCCACGTGACCATGAGCTGACCCGATGAAAAAACCATACTATCCAAAATAAACGATTGATGCGAGCTCACTCTATCAAGTTCCCTTGAAGTCGGATAGCACAAAGCTGGATATAACAACTAAAAACCACAAATATCACCTAATTGGATTTACTAGATCCTCGAATGCATAAACCGCCGCAAACAAACCCAACACAAGGCCATGCAAACGACAAACACAACAACATTAGAAGCAAGACTCCAACCAAAACTACTAGAATACAAAGATGCAAACCCAAAGAAATAGCAGGATAACCACCACCGGCGGATGTACCATATCCAGCAATACATCACCATAAAGATCAGATAGATACTCGAAGGATAAAAAAAGACAAGGTCTCACACGCAAGACGCCACAATGACCAGTCTCCACAAGAAATTGTTGTTGTCCACATATTAAAAGACCTCTAGAGGACCGACCATTTCATCGAGCCAACTTGTCAAAAGAGAGTCCACGAGACTCTAACCAATCAACATTACCCTGAAACAAATCCTAGATGGGAAGGAATTAGAGATCGAGGTTTCATAAGCTAGTGAGACACAGGGAAGCTAAACCACCAAAACGCGGCGAAGCAACATTGCCTCGGCCAATGGAAATCTCTATAGTCACAACCCAAAATAGACAACAACGGACTTCAGATGTAGACTGAGGTGACTGCATCAGGAACCACATCCATCCTCGAGTGGAAGCAGTCGCCAGAGAGAAGCCCAAAAACCGTCGGAGAAGAAGACCGAGTCGCAACAGAGCTTCTAAAACTTAGAATGGAAGGTGACAAAACCACAATAGACAAAGAAGCTAGCCACGGCTAGCAGACACCGCTCCACTCCCGATTGAAGCTTCCTCTGTCACCGAAAACGCTAAGAAGGATAACAATCAATAAGTAGATCTACGCCGATCGAAATTCGTGAGGCAAGGAAAGGGTATAAGCTGATCCCCGCCGTTATCAACCACCATCGACGAGCCATATAACGACGGCAGAGATAACCTTAACTCCGAGATGCAGCTATCACGCGCGACGCACTTCCGACCCACTCGCCGGGAATATCAGAAGAAGACTAACATATTTAGAAATAGTCAAGGGCCAGAGAACAGCTTAAACTAGAAACGAAGATTTGCCCTCTCACACCATTGGTCGCAGTCGGAACCAAAGGTGCGAGCGGAGGAGATCGGAGGAGAAAAGTTTGGCGATTGTTTTATGGAAGAATCGCCGCGCGCTGATTTTTTTCCGAAAACAATGCATTTATAAACGCAATACGATTATAATATCAGTAACGGTTGAAAATATATGAAAAGTATGAAAACCTAAAATTAAATACTATTATTCAATATCTTTTACCGAAATAAAATATCCTCTTTCTTTTTAGATTTCACTTTCCTAACAGTTGCTTGATACACAGTTACAGTTACGATGTTTAAGTAATTAACATTGTTTTTTATTTTATTATTATCTCATGTCGTTTATCAGCATTTTTATTTAATTGTATATTTATATACATTTTCATATTTCTAATTTTGAAATCAAAATATGTAAACATTTATCTTTATCATAAACTCATAATGTTTATACTACTCTAAAATAAAATACAATATAAATGAAAATATTTCATGTTGTAATTTAATATTTACAACAGTAGAATACTCAAATATATATGTATGACTTTTAAATTATTTATACTTATTTTCGTTTTTAATTTAATAAAAACTTTTAGTAGTTATAAGTAATAATTAATATACATAAACATAATTAATTAAAGATTTAAAATAACATTTATTGTTAAAAAAAACTTTGATTTAGGTGGACATCTTAGATGTAGAGAAAACTCTCCCATTATATATATGTAGATTTGAGAAGTTGAATTGTTTGATTATTATTTTTTAACGCATAAGTGTTATTGCAAAGATAAACACGGTTACAGAGTTCAAAAGTATCAGAAATGCAAATTTAATACAATGAGATAAAAACCCATACAAATATATTACAGAATTGTTTGATTAAAAAACATTTTAAAAGAATGTCGGCCCGTCGTGAGAAATGGGCCATGCGTGCCGACCCATGTATAGCCTGCCCTAGAAATTTCTATCGAAACCTTGTTCCCTCGCTCATCCATCTTCCCCCTTTGTTCTCTCTGGCGTTTCAGATTTGATAGTAAACGAGGTCGGTGAATTTGATTTAGGCGTTGCTCTTCTGAGAAATTTTCCGTTTGTAAAAGTAAAGACCTAACCGCGGTTCGTTTTTCCCAATTTTGGATCTGATTGATTTTTGCTTCTTCTTTTGTTTGTATGTGAAAAGCCATGGATTCAGGAAAGACGACGAGATGATGCACGACAAGGCGAAGCAGGAGCCAAAAACGTGTGTGTGGTGGGACATCAACACCTGTCCGGTTCCCGAAGGTTATGATGCTGGTATGGTCTGTGAGAGAATAGTATCGGCGTTGAACCACACTGGCTACACTGGTCCTGTCACGTCCATCACTGCCTTTGGCCACCTAAGCCACACCTTGAACCGAACCCCTGATGTTCTTCCGGCGATCTATTCCAGTGGAATCCATCTTCATCACACCAACAGAGGTTAATCTTCTTCTCTGTTTCTAGATTTTGTTAAAATACAAATTAGGGTTTAGATTCAACTGCGGTTAAGCTCTATAATTATTATTTTAAAATTATCTTTTAGGTTCAATTGGCTGTATTTTCTTTCCTTTACTGAAACAGATTCATACATTGGTTGTGAATCGGATTTATGGACACGTGGTAATCAACCTCCGGCTACTATAGTGCTTATTTCCGGTGCTGATGCATACGATGCTCATGTATCTCTTATCTTTTCCGATCTGGAATCGATGGGATACACCACTCTTCTGGTACATCCTGAACAAGCTGACTTCTCTGTTGTTTCTAGAGCTAGAAGGTTGCCCTGGGAAACCATACTAGAAGATGTTTTGTCCTCTTGATTCTCTCTCTCACTCACACACACACACCAGCAAAGCTATGTTTCTGAACTAGTTTGTTGTTTCCACAGATCCAGGGGAGACAAGCGGACATGCACTTGAGGAGAAGATCTGTGAAAGGGCTAAATCCACCTGGTATTGCACATTTTGCATGACTTCTCCGGATGTCAAACCTAATTGCGGAAGCTTTGAAGCTCTCACCAGTCATCTTAAGAGTAGAGGTCATAATGTGAAAGTAAACATCCCTGCCTCCTCTTAACATTAACCCCTATGTTTTAAAATATATTATGTTTTGGTTAAAATCACCAAAATTTAGAAATTCTTTTTCAAAAAGTTATCATTTGATATATGATTAAAAACTGTTTAGCCAGTTATGATGAAAACATTTTTGAGTATATCAAATACAGTTGTCATTCTCTAACTCCATCTCAGCACAAGTTTTCATTTCTCACTTCTTACTAATGTTTGCCTTTCAACGAAAATTTGTCGATACCAAATTTGACCCCATGTTATCTTTGTGCATTTTGTTTGTCATACAGGAGTTGAACTTAGTCTTTCGGCCTGTCAGCAGGAAGCTGGTTTTGATTAAATCACGTAGATCGAAGGCAAGTTTTAATTCCTCAAAGTTGATTTTTAGAATTTTGGTATAACTGGAACCTAGCTTTCCTAATGAAAGAGTGAATTTCAACAGAAAATATTAATAAATAAAACAATCTGATTTCTCTGAAACAATAGAGTTCGTCAACACTCCAAATGTCCAATTGAAAGGATGATGTTGATTGATTTACTGACTTACCTTGATGCTAAAACATTTAAGAAGCGGAGCCTTGGAGGCATAATGAAAAAGGAGAGTATATCTATGGATGACCCCATGGTGTGTGTTGTTCTTCTATATGGCATTTCATATCGTTAATGGTTTGTTCAGACTAATAATACCAGTGTGCTTATTTTTCAACTCTCGTTTTTAATTATAAGTTTAAATACAGTTTCTCTGTTGAAACACGACACCATTTTGGTTTTTGAGTTTGGAGGACTTGTGTTGATATTGTAAAACGTAGTTATTGAATTGATATTGTTCCCGTTTTGGTTATAAGCAAAAGTATTTTGACAAATCGAAGATGAAAAGTGGCCTTCTAATGTATCTATGGGGGAAAAGAAATCTCTAGTGTAATCTTTGGAAATTTATGAAATTGATCATTATTTTTGTCATTGAATTTTTATCTAATCTCTGTGAGAACATACACAAACCGGCGGATAACAGAAATATCACCGGAGCCAAAAGTCCAAAAAGACAAAGAGGGGAACAAATAAAATGGAAAGACAAGATCAAACCAAACCAACAAGACAGTGGAAAATGATGCTAAACAAATTTTCCATTTAATTAAATTTACGGGGGAAGATTAATTAAAAAAAAGGAATGGTCATTTTTCATCAACAAATAAATTCGTAACTTATGTTGATCAAACCACTTTGCTCTCAATGTTAGTAACATTAACCTCACATTTTAACACTGTTATAAGTGTTATTTTTATTTTTTTTGGGTCAAACTACACTGTTATAAGTGTTAATGAACACTAAATAAACCGTTAAATCAAAACAATGTAGTTTTGATAAAATTGATAATCTCAAAATTAAATCATAATCTTCAAATTAAGTCAAAACTCCAAATGTCATTTCACCTTAAAAAAGCCAATTGATCGAATCTCTTCTTTCCGTCATCTACACACCTAGAATCGAACCTAAAGAGGCGTGTTTCCCTATTATCCGAACTCTATAGTTTTGCTTAGGGGTGGGCAAAAAAACCGGCCATAAAAACCAAACCCGACTAGAATTATCCGAACCGAACCCGAACCGATTTTCTAAAAATATCCGAACGGGTCTTGAACACCTAATACCAAAAAACTCGAACCGAACCGAGAACCAAGCGGGTACGCGAAATATCCAAAAAATAAATTAACCTAAGGATATTTAGATTTAAGATCGAGTATGTTCATGTAGTTTAGGTAATTTTTATATTTTTCTCTTTGTTTTTTTTCTATACTAATTTTTATAGTTTTTTCTTTGTTTTTTTCGATACTCGGGTATTATAGATTCATTAAGGTGAAAGTAACCAACTTAGATATATTATTTGAATTATTACAATTTATTTTGATGGTTTTTACATTTTTGGATAATTCGATTAAAAATAATTAAATCGAACGAAATTCAGAAAAAATCGGATAATCACGAATATTTCGAGCAATTTTGACTATTTTGGATAGAAAATCCGAAAATATCCGAATCCGAACCCGAACCCGAATCCGAACACATTTTGGGTATTAGCGGATTTCAAACTTAGAACAAACCCCAACCCGAATTTATTTAATACCCGAATGGGTTTTATATCTCTAAACCCGAAAACCCGAATTACCTGAACCGAACCCGAACGGATACCCGAACGCCCACCCCTAGTTTTGCTAACAAACAATGTATTTTGTTTTTGTAAGAATGTAAATATTTCATTGAAAATGAAAACGTTTAGGTTTACAAAATGCATTATAAATCTATGTAATGGTCCCATGACAAAAATATTAAAAACATGGAAACATAATACTTTAAGATTTCCAGTCCGTCACTCGACATAAGCACAAGTGCTAATGGAGTTAGAAAAAGTGATTACGATGCAAATGTTCTTCCAAAATCTGTATGTTAAGTTGAAGGAGCGAAAGCAGCTGTCGAAAGGCGAAATTAGCAAATCCACTACACTAGAAGCATTTCAATTTAGGCCCGAGATCGAGATGTCAACGGCTAGGACCAGAAACCCTAAACAGACTCCTCTCGCATCGTGAGAGCGCCACTAGATCCACGTGACCATGAGCTGATCCGATGAAAAAACCTCACTATCCAAAATAAACGATTGATGTGAGCTCACTCTATCAAGTTCCCTTGAAGTCGGATAGCATAAAGCTGGATATAACAACTAAAAACCACAAAGATCACCTAATTGGATTTACTAGCTCCTCGAATGCACAAACCGCCGCAAACAAACTGATGTATTGCGATTTTAACGCATTCTAACATTTGTTTTCAGAGTTTTATCGAGTCTTTTCTTGGTTTTCAGAGTCTTTTCAGGTAAAAACACGTTTGGGACAAGTCTAATGCAAAATGGAGCAAGGAATCGAAGAAAAAGGGCAAAAGAGCATGAAAACGGCGCAGATCGATCGATCCATTGGCGGATCGATCGATCCGAATATGTTCAAAATATCGGTTCATCTCAGGATCGACCTGTCTGCTCGGATTGAAGATTTGAGGAGCAGATCGATCGATCCACTTACTAAAATCAAGAAAAAAAGAGAAATTCAGATTTCCTTATTTTACTGGGTTTTTGCAAGAGATTTCGACCAAGACGTTTTTAGACCTATTTTATTCGAGTTTTTAATGATTGTAAAAAAAACGCTTTATTTTCTATCAGACTTTTTGTTTCTAAGCTTTTGGGGGAGAAGATCTCTAACCATATTGACAATTCAGAGAAGATTTCTAAACCCTCTTGTTTATCTATTGATTTTCTTATGTCTTTCATGAATTCTTCTTATGATTTGATTTCTATCATGTCTGAGTAGTTTTCTAATTGGGTTTTAGGGTTTCAAAGGGATTTCAAGGTTTGATTGATGTTGATTTAGGGATTGATAACTTGGTTTCTTCATCTAGGTTGTTCGTATTGCTAGAACTTGATTAGCTACCTTGTTTCTGATCTTAGGTTGTTTAACGCATCAAAAATGTTTGTTTAAAAGCCTGAAATAACTTATTTGAGCAAAGCATCCCTAGCCAACGAAAGCTGATGTTAGGGTGTTTTGTGAACATATCAAACTTGACCATAATGCATGTTTAACCTCTTGAATTCAAACGACAGTTTAGGATCTTAGGTTGTTAGGCATAGTAATTGATGCTACGACAGTAGATCAATTTGATTTTGTGATTTGAGTTATAGAACGATTACTACTGCTTTCCCTGACAATTTATCTATTTCTGAATCTCTGAATCCCTGCGAATTTCCTAATGCCCAATGCTTGTTATTCATAAGTTTACATATTATACTTGCTATTTTCATTTACATATTGCAATTCACAATCATATTTTTGTCTTAGCTTAGTTTCATTCCCATAAATTCGTAGTGTGATACTTGGTCCTTGTGGATTCGATCCCTGCATTACTACAACCATTTGTTGTGCACTTGCAGTAGTTATATAGGGTTAAAACCTGTGTTATCAAGTTTTTGGCGCCATTGCCGGGGACCAATAGCGTTACCTTCGAATTTTAGTTTGAAGTTTAGTCTAAGAAGTTACTAACGAGTTCTATTTTGTTCTTTTGTGTGTTTCAGGTGTATGCAAAGAAGAAGTAAAGGCTCTGACAACCTTCTCTACTTTGAGAACTTGACACTCGGAAGAATAGAACGAACAAACAGAGCTAAAGCAAAGTCGAAACAGGTCAACATGGTTGATTCAGACGACGAACACAATGCGCCGATGGCTGTAGGAGTTACAAGGGCTGAGTTTGATAGACTGCAGGAACGGATGCAAGAACAGTTGCGACAGTTGCAGCAGGTTCAACCTGGGATTGGTGATGCAAACACGCCTCACACGTTCTATCAGAATCGATCTGCTATATGCCCGCCTCCTCTGGTGAGGAACGACTATTAACTGCACCCTCAGCTAATTGGATTGGTGAAGAATTATACTTTCTATGGGTTGCCTGTTGAGATCCCAATGGATCACATAGAGAATTTTGAGGAGATTTGCAGTACTACCAAGGCAAATGGAGTCCCTGAGGACTGGATCAAATGCAAGTTATTCCCTTTCTCTCTGGCAGACAAGGCATCAAGATGGCTTAAGTCTCTACCTCCTGGATCTCTGACAACTTGGGATCAATGCAGAGCTGCATTCTTGGATCATTTCTACACCAAGTCCAAGACAACTTCTCTGAAGAACATGATTGTTTCTTTCCAGCAGTTTTCAGGAGAATCATTCTGTGAGGCTTATGAGAGGTTTAAGGAATACCGGAGAGAGTGCCCTCACCACGGGTATTCGGAAGGACAGCTCATTAGCATCTTCTATGATGGAGTTGACAGAGAATCTAAGAATCAACTCAATGCTGCAAGCAATGGAAACTTCATGACTCGAGGGGAGCAGGCAGCATCCGAGCTGATTGAGAACCTAGCTGCAAGTTCTGTTAATTGCCCTTCTGAGTATGACAGGTCAAAGCGGGTCAGTAGCAGTGAGTCTCAGAAGTATGATGAGCTGAATGAGAAGTACAATCAGTTGCTAAAGCAGAATCAGAGGAGTGTACAGTTTTGTGAAGATGAAGCAGAACCAGTTGTCTACCAGGAGTACACTGAAGAGGGGACTAATGAGCAGCAGGAAGTCAACTACGTGAATGGTCAGGGTTTCGTGCAAAACAAGGGTTTCTACCAGAATTACAAAAACAACCCAAATCTGTCCTACAGGAGCACAAACGTTGAAAATCCCCAGGATCAAGTTTATCCACAACAAGTGGTCACTCAGGGAAAGGAAAAAACGTACGTGCAAAATGCGGGTGTTTCTGGTTCTCAGGGATTTTCGGGACAGTCTGGCGTGCAAAATCCGAGTTTCCAGAACGGATTTCAGGGTGGATTTCAGCAAAAACAGCCATTCAACAATTTCCAAGCTCCTGCGAGCTCTGCAACCAACTCCCAAGATGAACTGAAGGTTCTGATGCAGCAACTTCTACTGAATCAGCAGAAGTCTTTTAATGAGATCAATGTCAAGGTGGACAGTATTTACAATGATCTCAATGGCAAGTTTGAAGCTCTTTCCTCTCATGTGAAGAAGTTAGACACTCAAGTAGCCCAGACTACTGAGTCAATAAAAAGACCGCAGAGGGTTCTTCCTAGGAAAGGAGAACAAAATCCTAGGATGGAGAACGTGAATGCCATTACAACTAGGAGTGGGAAGGTGTTCAATCCTATTGCAACACGAGGAAAAAGTCACGAGCTAGCCATTGATCTGAAAGAGACTGATAAAGTAGAACCTGAGGAGGTGAGAGAGTCTGCAAATGAGGACACTGAAAAAGAACCATTGACTACTCGTATCTATGCTCCAAGGGTTCCATATCCTACTCGCCCTAAGAAGTCACGGAAAGACTTAGAGGATGCGAAGTGTAAAGAGATGTTGGATGGACTTTCAGTGAAGCTTAGTATTGTTGATGCAATCCAGATGATTCCTTCGATGAAGAGGTATATGAAAGGCTTGGTGACAAGTAAAGTCTCTGCAGAAGATGATTTCGTGAAGGTCTCAAAGGATTGTAGTGCTGTTCTTCATAACAAGATGCCAAAGAAATTAGGTGATCCAGGGAGATTTGTTCTTTCAGTGCAGATTGATTCGATGACATTTGCTTGCTCTTTGTGTGATCTAGGCTCAAGCGTCAATCTGATGCCATACTCAGTGGCCAGACGCCTTGGATTCACCGAGTTCAAACCCACTAGGATCTCCTTGGTATTTGCTGATCGTTCTGTGAAATTGCCTGTTGGAGTTCTAGAGGATCTACATGTGAGGATTGGTAATGCTTTGATTCCTGCAGATTTTGTAGTCCTCGAACTAGATGACGAGCCAAAGGATCCTCTCATTTTGGGTAGGCCTTTCTTATGCACTGCTGGTGCTATGATCGATGTGAGGAATGGGCGAATAGATCTCCATCTGGGGGATATTATCATGAAGTTTGAAATGGATAAGTTGCTGAAGAAACCTATGCTGGATGGGCAGACATTCTTGGTTGATGATTCACTAGAAATCTCTGACGATGCTGCTGAAGAGTTTCTAGTTGATGACCCTTTGGAGATTGCTTTGACGAGGTCTGCAAGTGAGAATTGGTTTTTGAGTGAGGATGCGACTGGGTATGCTAAGATGATGGACTCAAGCCAGTCAATAGGGAAGATGGTTGCTTATACGAGTTTAGATGGAGCTGTAGAGAGACTTCCCGCAGCATCTCTTCCTATGCCATCAGATAATTCATGGAGTGAGCTCAAAGCTCCTAAGATTGAGCTCAAACCACTTCCATCCGGGCTAAGGTACGCATTCCTAGGTCCTAAATCTACTTATCATGTGATCATCAATGCTGAACTGAACAATGCTGAAACTGCTTTGCTTTTGTGTGAACTTAGAAAGTATCGCAGGGCCTTAGGCTATTCTCTGGATGATATTACAGGCATTTCACCTGACCTTTGCATGCACAGGATCTATCTAGAAGATGAGTCAATCACTTCTATTGAACATCAGAGACGTTTAAACCCGAATCTTAAAGATGTTGTAAAGAAGGAGATTATGAAACTTCTAGAGGCTGGTATTATATATGCTATCTCTGATAGCAAGTGGGTGAGCCCAGTCCATGTTGTGCCAAAGAAGGGTGGAGTGACTGTGGTTAGGACTGATAAGAATGAATTAATTCCAACTAGAACTGTCACTGGTCATAGAATGTGCATAGATTATAGGAAATTGAACTCTGCTACTCGTAAAGATCATTTTCCTTTACCTTTTATTGATCAGATGCTTGAACGATTGGCTAACCACGCTTACTACTGTTTTCTAGATGGTTATTTTGGTTTCTTTCAGATTCCAATTCATCCAGATGATCAGGAGAAGACTACATTCACTTGTCCTTATGGCACTTATGCTTATCGCAGAATGCCGTTTGGCTTGTGTAATGCACCAGCCACATTCCAGAGATGCATGATGTCGATTTTTACTGACATGATTGAGGACATAATGGAAGTTTTTATGGATGATTTTTCTGTTTATGGATCTTCCTTTTCTGTTTGCCTTTCTAATCTGTGTACAGGGTTTTACAACGCTGCGAGGAGAAACATCTGGTGCTGAACTGGGAGAAATGTCATTTTATGGTCAGAGATGGGATTGTTCTGGGACACAAGATTTCAGAGAGTGGTATTGAGGTAGACAAAGCCAAAATCGAAGTGATGACAAGCCTGCAGCCACCTAACTCTGTCAAAGAGGTTAGGAGCTTTCTGGGACATGCTGGGTTCTATAGAAGGTTCATTAAGGACTTCTCTAAGATTGTTAGGCCTTTAACTCAGCTTTTGTGCAAGGATGTGAAGTTTAACTTCAACAGTGATTGTCTTGAGGCCTTTCACACGATCAAGGGAGCACTTGTCAGCGCACCAATTGTCCAACCGCCAGACTTGGAATTGCCATTCGAGGTGATGACTGATGCTAGTGATTACGCAGTTGGAGCTGTTTTGGGGCAGAGGAAAGAAAAGAAACTCCAAGTCATCTACTATGCCAGTAGGACTCTTGATGATGCGCAGTGTAAGTATGCTACTACAGAGAAAGAACTTCTGGCTATCGTGTTTGCTTTTGAGAAGTTCAGGTCTTATCTGGTGGGGTCTAAGGTTATTGTTCACACTGATCATGCTGCCTTGAGGTACCTTCTGACTAAGAAGGATGCCAAACCTAGACTGCTGCGATGGATACTCTTTCTACAGGAGTTTGATCTGGAGATCAAGGATAAGAAAGGGATTGAGAACGGTGTTGCAGATCACCTGTCTAGACTACGCATAGAGGAAGGAGTCCCTTTGGATGACAGCATACCTGAGGAGCATGTGTATGCCATCAGCATTGGCAACATTGAGCAGTCCGCACCACCACGAGAAACCAACCTTCCTGAGATACCTTGGTTTGGTGAATTCGCTAACTACCTGGCTGCAGACAAGGAACCTGAGGACTTTGTTGGGTACAGGAAGAAGAAGTTCTTGAGAGACATCAGACATTATTTCTGGGACAAGCCATATTTGTACAAGCAGTGTTCTGATGGAGTTTTCAGAAGATGTGTATCAAAGGAAGAGGTTCCGGGTATTCTGTTTCATTGCCATGGTTCAACTTATGCAGGACACTTTGCTACATTTAAGACAGTGTCTAAGGCTCTACAAGCTGGCTTCTGGTGGCCAACTATGTTTAGAGATGCTCATGCTTTCGTCTCTAAGTGTGATTTGTGTCAGAGGCAAGGCAACATTAGTAAGAGAAACGAGATGCCTCAGAATTTTATCTTGGAGGTTGAGGTATTCGATGTCTGGGGTATTGATTTCATGGGTCCTTTCCCATCTTCTTATGGAAATCAATACATTCTCGTTGTAGTAGACTATGTGTCTAAGTGGGTTGAAGCGCTGGCTAGCCCGACCAATGATGCAAGGGTAGTTGTGAAGATGTTCAAATCTGTGATCTTTCCTAGATTTGGTGTGCCTCGAGTGGTAATAAGTGATGGTGGTTCTCATTTCATCAACAAGGTCTTTGAAGGTCTTTTGAAGAAGCATGGTGTCAAGCACAAGGTCGCCACTACTTACCATCCTTAAACGAGTGGACAGGTCGAGATTTCCAACTGGGAGATCAAGAGCATTTTGCAGAAGGTTGTAGGCTCTACGAGGAAAGATTGGGCTATAAAGCTTGATGACGCTCTTTGGGCGTATAGGACTGCTTACAAGACACCTTTAGGCACGACACCATTTCATCTTGTCTATGGGAAATCATGTCATCTTCCAGTGGAACTAGAGTATAAAGCAGCCTGGGCTGTTAAGTTGCTGAACTTTGACATCAAGTCTGCTTCTGAACGGAGGTTAGTGCAATTGAATGAGCTAGATGAGATTCATCACATGGCCTATGAGAATTCAAGAATCTACAAGGAAAAAACAAAGGCTTATCATGACAAGAAGATCATCTCTAGGAACTTCACTGCAAATGATCAGGTGTTGCTTTTCAATTCTCGCCTCAGACTTTTTCCTGGAAAGTTGAGATCACGATGGTCTGGGCCTTTTACCATCAAGGAGGTGAGACCGTATGGAGCTGTAGTGTTGCTGGACACTGCAGGAGGTGAGTTCGTGGTTTATGGTCAGCGCCTAAAGCTGTATCTTGCTGATACTGAAATCGCTGAATTAGACAAAGTTCCTCTCAGTGATCCACCTCAAGCCTAAACGGCATCCAAGTCAAGTTCATAACTTAAAACAAGCGCTTAGTGGGAGGCAACCCACTGGTAAGTGTACATAGTTTAACATTTTTACGTTTGTTTTGCTAATTTTTTGTTTTAGTTTTACATGTTTCAGGTCGTCAAAAAAAAAAAAAAAAAAGGGGTAACAGATCGATCGATCTCCAACAGATCGATCGATCCAATACTGCAACAATTCATCGGTTCATGTGAGGATCGATCTGACCACTCTACGCCAACAGATCGATCGATCCTACATTCAGATCGATCGATCCGCCTACCCAGGTAAGTTTCCGATTCGGTTTTCTCGGTTTAGTTCGATTTAATTTCTATAAAATTGAACCGGATTTATACAACAAAACTGATTCCATCTGTTTTTAAAAGATCAAAATCGAGTTTTTCATCTTCTTCCTCAAAATTTCTTCAAACCCTAACTTCTTCATAACTTGACGGATTTAAGTGATTTTTGGGTGCATTCCACTCGGTTTTTTCTCCTCTCTCTGATTCTAGCAACCTCTCACTCGATCTGCGAAGGTATGTGCTCCGAAATCCACCTTTTCAGTTCGACATTCTTGGTGAAATTGGTACAATTTGGGTTTGAATAGGTCGATTTAGGTGATTTCGTGGGGTTATATGCATTCCTAGAGTGATTTTCGACTTACCCATGCCTTGAATTCGTTGATTTGAGTATTAGGATTAGGATTCAAACTATGGTGAACCAAACAAAAAAAAAAAAAACCGGATTTGCCATATGTTTTGTCGAAATTTAGGCATGATTAGAGAACATTGTACTTAATTTATAGATGTTATTGCTATACATTCATGTTCTCATGCTTATGTTGTACAAAATCCCTTATTTTCTATGCTTGAGAAATTGTGATCGACATGGTTTTGTATGATTTTGCAGGATATGGGTAAGTCAAACGAACAGGTTGGCCCTCACCGACAACCTGTACAGCCTAAACGACATCAACCCAAAAGGGGCGCACGGGGAAAAGGAAAAGGAGTCGCAACATCTTCGAGTCCCACACATGATGAGATGGAGCATGATCAAGAAAGCCAGCATACTAGCGCTCCTTGGCCTCGCATTGAGGGTACAGCTTTCCCTACGGGTAGAATTGTTGAGGAGGTTCCTCATACTACTTTGAGTGTGGTGCAGAAGATGGCGGGGTACTCTTACCGAAAGCCTGGTCATGCATGGGATGAGTTCAATAGTCTATTCTACAATGGATTGCGACAAGTGTCTATGGTTCCCACCCGATTTGTATGTCCAAGGACATTGCAGAAAATGGGTATTGCAGAAGATGTGTGATCCATGCTGAAGTGGATGGGACTTGGCACATTAGCATATACGACGTACCCGCTTTATCCGGATTTGGTTCGACAATTTCTTGCCTCCGTGGAGCTTCGGTTCAAAGATATTGCTTTGCACCAGGCAGATGAGGGAACTGTGTCCTACCTTTCCGGTGGGATTCTTTACGAGATTTCCATACCGGATTTGTGTGACGTCTATGGGTTTGACAGGACCATTCCGAGCTGCAGATTCCCTACTTTCCCCGTGGCTGATGAGTTATGGGGTTTGTTTGGTTCAGGACCATTTTACAATGCCAACTTTCGAAAGGCGAAGCTGAGTTTGATCAGGAATCCTGTGATTCGGGTTCTCGCCAAGATTCTTGGGCATTCCTTCAATGCGAAGGAGGAGACAGGTTCTCTCACTGTCGCTGAGCTGATGATGATACACTATGGGCTTCCTTCTCCAGATGACATCTATGGTAGAGAGGTTCATGCGGCGCTTACGACGAATTTGGGAGCAGTATTTGCTGCAATGCTCGTTACCAAGAAGTCTCGGGGTCTTTACACGCTGCAGAAAGTGACGATAGAGGGTGTTGGGAGTCTCTTGACACCCATCTTCCAGTTCCATGGCATTGACCTCACTTCTTCTACGTGTGTGAGCAAGATTGAGTACTACGATGAGCGGTTTCTAAGCAACAACAACATCTGTGATGCAGGGTTCAAGTATAAGTTCTATGACCGCTCGCTGGTTCTCCGACGCTGCCAGCTTCGTCTCTCTGCTTTCACATTTCCCATATCCAGAGACAACCTGGAGTTCTATTTGGATCCTCAGTTTTACCTTCCAGATCCGCCATCTGACAGGCGTCGTGGTGGACCCTCAGGACGACCAGTTTCACAGTCCGAGGAGGAGAGAGTACGAGACGATTTTTCTCCACGAGCACCTGCTTCATTTGAGCCACTCCTCCTTGCTTACGATGGTCAGTATGATCTTCCCTCTTTCCCTCTTGATGGACCAGATTCAGCTCATTGGCAGTGGATAGAGACTTCTCAGCGGGCTCAACATTCGATGTTGAGGACGATGTGGAACGCGCTATCTAAGCTCAGTTGCCTGCCCCCACCTTCTTGTTTTCGCCCTAGCACTACAGAGACTCGGGGAGGAGACGATGCCCCTAGAGCTGGTCCTAGTGTTGCTGGACACAGGACTTCCGATGAGGATGATGTGAGTAGCGATGGACGCCTAAGAAGGCGTCAGAGAGCATTAGGAGAGAGTCGCAGCGCTAGCTCCGAGGACCATTGATTGCAGTATTTCTTTCTCCTTTCTTTTTTCACATTTCCTTTTTATGTATTTTCGCGTACGTCGTATCTTTCTCCTATTTTATTTCACACCGGGTCGGTGTGAAGTAAGTCTGGGGGAGGGTATTTGCTGGGACTAACGCCATTTTTCTTTGTTTTGTTTATTTTGAGTCATTTTGATGTTTTTCTTGAGTCAGTCCAAGCTGTTTTATTGAGTCAAGAGTATTATAGTTAGGAAACTATGATGTAACATTTCTCTTTGTGTATTGACTATTTTATTTGAGTGACCATTGTTGCAGAATGAATTCAGATGAGACTAATGGAAAATCCAAAGACCAATCAGTTAACTAGAGACGTCTCTTGTTTCCAACAAGGTCCACTAGGCTTGAGCTAATTGCACCCTCGTTGGAATGATTGGTGTCTATAGAACTTGACTTTTCGTTCGTACTAGACAGATGCACCTTGTGTGAAAAATGTGATGGTATTTCTCCCCCTTTTTATAAGTTATAAATGGTTTAAGGTTGAGAATAGTGCAAAGGTCCTCACGAACCTGTCTCCTAACAAGGAACAACAGTAGTGAGACCTCACGATCCTGTCTCCTAACAAGGAACAATAGTAGTGAGCACTATTCTAAAACTATAACGGAAAAATTGCTCACGACCCTGTCTCCTCACAAGGAACAACAGTAGTGAGTTCCGTTATGAAAAAGAAAAGAAAAGAATGAGAATCGAATAAGTCTGGGGGAGGAGGATGAGTACCAAAGAGTTATATTGGTAATCTGTCATGGTATTGTACGAGAATAAGTCTAGAAGGTTCTTGGCATCGATTTTCAATAAGGCTAGCGATGATGGATAGTGGACACTGTTGTGAAATCTTGGGATGAATTTGGGAGACTGGAAATGTCTGCGGAGAGGTACATGGTGGTTCGATTTGATTCATCTTTGCAGCACGTGGATTACGAAATTTAATGGTCAATAAACGTTCCAAAAGAGAAGCTGAGTTTCCACATTTTCAAACCTCTTTCACAGGTTTAGTCTTTTGTTTTGCTTGAGGGCAAGCAAAAAGCTAAGTCTGGGGGAGTTGATGTATTGCGATTTTAACGCATTCTAACATTTGTTTTCAGAGTTTTATCGAGTCTTTTCTTGGTTTTCAGAGTCTTTTCAGGTAAAAACAAGTTTGGGACAAGTCTAATGCAAAATGGAGCAAGGAATCGAAGAAAAAGGGCAAAAGAGCATGAAAACGGCGCAGATCGATCTATCCATTGGCGGATCGATCGATCCGAATATGTTCAAAATATCGGTTCATCTCAGGATCGACCTGTCTGCTCGGATTGAAGATTTGAGGAGCAGATCGATCGATCCACTTATTAAAATCAAGAAAAAAAAAGAAATTCAGATTTCCTTATTTTACTGGGTTTTTGCAAGAGATTTCGACCAAGACGTTTTTAGACCTATTTTATTCGAGTTTTTAGCGATTGTAAAAAAAAACGCTTTATTTTCTATCAGACTTTTTGTTTCTAAGCTTTTGGGGGAGAAGATCTCTAACCATATTGACAATTCGGAGAAGATTTCTAAACCCTCTTGTTTATCTATTGATTTTCTTATGTCTTTCATGAATTCTTCTTATGATTTGATTTCTATCATGTCTGAGTAGTTTTCTAATTGGGTTTTAGGGTTTCAAAGGGATTTCAGGGTTTGATTGATGTTGATTTAGGGATTGATAACTTGGTTTCTTCATCTAGGTTGTTTAACGCATCAAAAATGTTTGTTTAAAAGCCTGAAATAACTTATTTGAGCAAAGCATCCCTAGCCAACGAAAGCTGATGTTAGGGTGTTTTGTGAACATATCAAACTTGACCATAATGCATGTTTAACCTCTTGAATTCAAACGACAGTTTAGGATCTTAGGTTGTTAGGCATAGTAATTGATGCTACGACAGTAGATCAATTTGATTTTGTGATTTGAGTTATAGAACGATTACTACTGCTTTCCCTGACAATTTATCTATTTCTGAATCCCTGAATCCCTGCGAATTTCCTAATGCCCAATGCTTGTTATTCATAAGTTTACATATTATACTTGTTATTTTCATTTACATATTGCAATTCACAATCATATTTTTGTCTTAGCTTAGTTTCATTCTCATAAATTCGTAGTGTGATACTTGGTTCTTGTGGATTCGATCCCTGCATTACTACAACCATTTGTTGTGCACTTGCAGTAGTTATATAGGGTTAAAACCTGTGTTATCACAAACCCAACACAAGGCCATGCAAACGACAAACACAACAACATTAGAAGCAAGACTCCAACCAAAACTACTAGAATACAAAGATGCAAACCCAAAGAAATAGCAGGATAGCCACCACCGGGGGCTGTACCATATCCAACAATACATCACCATAAAGATCAGAGAGATACTCGAAGGATAAAAAAAAAAGACAAGGTCTCACACGCGAGACGCCACAATGACCAGTCTGCACAAGAAATTGTTGTTGTCCACATATAAAAGACCTCTGGAGGACCGACCATTTCATCGAGCCAACTTGTCAAAAGAGAAACCACAAGACTCTAACCAATCAACATTACCCTGAAACAAATCCTAGATGGGAAGGAATTAGAGATCGAGGTTTCATAAGCTAGTGAGACACAGGGAAGTCAAACCACCAAAACGCGGCGAAGCAACATTGCCTCGGCCAATGGAAATCTCTACAGTCACAACCCAAAATAGACAACAACGGACTTCAGATGTAGACTGAGGTGACCGCATCAGAAACCACATCCATCCTCGAGCGGAAGCAGTCGCCAGAGAGAAGCCCAAAACCGCCGGAGAAGAAGACCGAGTCGCGACAGAGCTTCTAAAACTTAGAATGGAAGGTGACGAAACCACAATAGACAAAGAAGCTAGCCACGGCTAGCAGACACCGCTCCACTCCTGATTGAAGCTTCCTCTGTCACCGGAAACGCTAAGAAGGATAACAATCATTAAGTAGATCTAGGCCGATCGAAATTCGTGAGGCAAGGAAAGGGTATCAGCTGATCCCCGCCGTTATCAACCACCATCAACGAGCCATCTAACGACGGCAGAGATAACCCTAACTCCGAGATGCAGCTATCACGCACGACGCACTTCCAACCCACTCGCCGGGAATATCAGAAGAAGACTAACATATTTAGAAATAGTCAAGGGCCAGAGAACAGCTTAAACTAGAAACGAAGATTTTCCCTCTCACACCATTGGTCGCAGTCAGAACCGAAGGTGCGAGCGGAGGAGATCGGAGGAGAAAAGTTTGGCGATTGTTTTGGGAAAGAATCGCCGCGCGTTGATTTTTTTCCGAAAACCGTGCATTTATAAACGCAATACGACTATAATATCAGTAAAGGTTAAATATATATGAAAAGTATAAAAACCTTATAAACATTATAGCATGACACAAAACGTTTATACTTCTAATATAATTTTATTTTTCAAATCGCATTGTAAAACAATTTTACCATTTAGATTAAGGCTATGAATGGGGACATATAGAAGTGCGGTATTTGTCCCTGTTTTTGTAATCCGCTTGTAGTTACAACATTCAACAATAATTATTGTGTTAATGCGTTTTCTGATGAAAAAAATGAAAAATTTAATTTGGCCAAGTGCGGTACAAATCTATGGGTTAAAATAACATTCCGCATGTGATACTTGATACGCACCAATATGTGTGTGTTTAAGGTGGGTAGGTGCGGTTTTTTTATTTTTTTGAAAAAAATAACTCTAAAACGTTTTGGAAAAATTATGAAAATAAATTGTAGAGTAATTTTTTAAAATAATACATTTTGAAATTTTGTTTCCAAAAATATTACTATTGGTAAATATTTTAAAAATACCACAAAACTAAAATTAACTTTCAGCATTTAAAATTAAACCCCAAACTTAAACCATACCCCTAAAAACTACTTTTTTCATTCCTTAGAAAATAATGTTTTGGGTGTTACACATATATTAAAAAAAGTAAACCATTAACTTTTAACATAATCAAACCAATTAAATCATATTAGTACTAATACAATTCATCTTGTAAGAAAATACATTAGAGTTAAAACATCAATCTTTTAGAAACAAATATAAAACAAAAACATCATTGTCAAAAGAATGGAAAGAGTATATCCTAATTTTACAATAGTTAACTCAAACCAAAACATTTAAATTATAAACCTTTAAAAATCAATTTTGTGTTTTCGGTATTTTTGGAACATTAAAATAAATTATAGTATTTTTGGAACATTAATCAAGTTTATTTTCTAAAATGATTATTTTAATTTTTTTTATATAAAACCGCTTTTATAGTTTTTCACCAATCAAACATTTACCTTGCACCGCATGTTATTTTTTCACCAATCAAATAATGTTCCGTCCCAATTTTTTTACACAAATCGCACTTGTTCTACATCTTGTTTTTCCCTTACAAACCGCATTTATACCGTACTACACCGCACAATTTTCTTATCTTTGTTTTATACGTTACATCATATCATGCCGAAATGCTTATGAGCCTAAATCACATTATATTGTATTGAATCTAAAAATTATGGATAAAATGTTTATCCTCAATCAATTACTTTTGGGGGAGAGGGTGTTCTTCATTGTTATATTATATATATATTGAATTTTGTTTGCCTTTTTCAGACACTTCTATGTATATGGATATTGGCTAAATGAGAATGACTTAGATGTATAGTTATATTTTATTTTAAAGTTTGTTTCTTATTTTAATGAGTTTAGATAGTCCAGCTGGGAGACGTCGTCGACGGTATGAAAATATGAACTATTTCCATTGCTTTATAAAAGTAATGTTTATATATCATGCACAGCTATGTACATTAGCACAATCTTTTATGCATGTTTAAATATACTTGAATATAAAGAAGCTATTTAGATAATACTTTATCTGCAACATGCCACATTGGAATATACAAACCCCCAAAAGCATAAGCATAAGCATATATCTCTCTGGATTGGTCACAATTTCGTACTCACACGGAAATGCATATATTATCATATTTAAGTAAAATTAAAATATGAAAAAACCTTGTGGGATTATACAATGTCATAATAATAATATGTAAAAATGATGATGCAAAAACTAAAAATAAGAAAGGTGGGTGGGTTTAAATGTCATTTTACAAACGACCAAAAGAGGGAAAACATTAATAGCCTCCTTGCCAACTTGCACCTCAACTTGCAATTCCTTCCTTCCACGACAATGTTTACATATATTTCGTACTCATTACTCATAATAAATTAATGATCATATATAATCAATTTGTTTTATTTTAACATATTATTTTATGGAATATATTTAAAAGGTGTCAAAGAATAGTAGCTACTTTTATTTTTTCCTTGCAACTTGCATGCTTTGTTTTTTCTATAACAAGTTGGGATTTGATTACACCTCAACTTGCATTTTACGTACGATCATATACATTTATATATAGGCGTATTCAGTTTTGAATTTGGTTTCACAAGACTCGAAATCTTACTAGTTAATTACAAAGTAACTAACTCATTTTGCTTTTGGAAACTTTGAAAGTCTTTTCAACTTGTTCATTGGATTCTTTATATTAAACAACGAGATAATACTATAAAGTTAATTTTGATTTTGATATTTTACATTTCTCTCTTATGAGAAAAGATATAGGAGAAGGAAATCTGAGAAAGTGATAATTTTGACATTTGAATTATTGTAACGGTTCACGCATCCCAAAACTAAAAAAGACCCGAGGAATTTTATCACTTTGGTAGATAAAAGTAGGATTAAATTTAATTGATTTTTGGTGAATAAAAAACAAAATCATTTACTTGTAGTAATAGAAAGTTGGTTGATGAAATGACAAATAATTTGAAAGTTTTTAGTTTCGAAAATTAGGAAAATAAATATAATGCTGTAATCTCCTTTTCTTCCTGCCAAATTTCAGTATTACCTGTCACCATTTATTTTGGCATAGCATTAGATATACCATGCTTGAGTTTTTCTTTTAAAATATATTAATTTTCAAAATAAATTACACATTATTTCGAGTTTATCGTTAAACGATCATTAATTTATCAAGGGTTTTTTTTGTTTAAACTTTAATTATCAAGGATTGAACGCTCTGATTATATAACTTATCATTTAATTAATTCCATTGTTTGTTTAAAAAGCCTTTTATCGAAAAAGAGAGATAATTCTATCGTTTGTACATGTTAAGAGAATGGGTTTGTGCATAATTAAAGTTAACCTCTCTTTCTCTCTCTCTTTCTTATGTTCAGATCTCTTCATATATGTTACTAGTCATGGCAATGACTATATTAATCAAATGTTAGTAATATACATTATTATGTACGTTAAAAATGATCAAATTCAAATAAGAGATCATCATCTCGGAAATATAGTTTCATGATAAAGCAAAGATCATACGTACGTATGTAAAGTAATCTAAACGATCAATGTTTTTGTTTATTTCAAAGCTACGAGGGAGTATATACAAAAGAGTTCAAGAAGAAATGATTTCAAGGGTAAACTAAAGTATCGTCGAAACGTACATTGGACAAACCCCTAAAACCCTAACTTCGAAAAACCAATACCATCTTCTTCTTTTTTTCCCGTAATTTCGAAAAAAATCCCCGACGATAATTAACTTAAATATCGACCCCAAACCCATCTCGAGAATCCCAAAAAAAGAAGATAGATTTTGATAGAGAAAACAAACTAGAATAAATAAATAAAAGTTAAAAATGTAATTACGAGATTATAGGCGAATTCTCGGCGAGTTTAGCCAACGATTGCAAGTTGCAACGTACAATGGTATCTGCAAAGCTACAAGTCTCTTCCTTATCGTTACCGGCCGGTACATCAACGACGTATGACTCGACGACACGTGTCCTCTTCTCACCGTCCTCCGACGACGAAGACTCGTGCACCGTGGTCACCGACCGGTAGTTTTGAAGTCTGTGGTCCCCACCCACGACTCTGAAACTGATGACGTGGCGATCGTCGTCCATGATCTCAAGCCGCTCTAAGCTGAACGCAGCAGGGAGACCAGACACGACTCGGACCTCTCTGACCGAACCAACCTCATGACCGTCTCCGAAAACCACGTGGCAGCTCCTCACGAAGTGCTTATACGCTTGAGGGTGGTCGAAGCGGCTTAGGATCGACCACACGGCGGAAGCCGGAGCCTCAACGTCTTGCACCACGACGGAGAAACACTGAGAAGGACCCACCACGTGCGTGTGAGAAAGCTCCACGTGTGCAGGCACGTCGGACATCCCGCGCGTGAGGCTCACTTCTTGAAGCTGTTTGTAGCTAACGGTTGCGTCTCCGGCGGTGGAAAGTCTCTGAAACTGTAGCGACGTTGGCATTTTAATAAAAGCAAATTTCTCTCTCTCTCTTATTATTTCTCTCTCTACAGACAAGAAATGGTTTTCTTCGTGAGGTCCTATGAGATATTTCTATGTAGGTATATATAAGGAGGAGGTTTAAGTAAATATATATATATATATATATATATGCAAGTATGTGGACAATAGATGAGGGGGAGAGAGAGAAGTTAGTTTGTGTGGGTTCGTCGGTTGTCCACTTGGGATTTGTTTGGAGTTTGTAATTTCACAGAAGAAACGAACTCTCTCTCTTTCTCTTTACATCAAGAACCGGCCCGGTTCTCCACGAAGATCTATGGATTGGTTCTCCATAGAATAACCGGTTATTTATTTGAGTTGTGTTTTTACTTTGCTTATTTACTCCAGAGTAGTTGTTATCATAAGACATGCGCATGCCCTTCTCAACGCAACCACAATTTATTAAATAATTACACAAGGATTATTAGAAATTTAGAATCGTGAATGGATATAGATTTTTTTTTAATTATGTTTTCATAATTTTAATTCTTAATTAGTTTTAAATTTTAGGCTTTTTTTTCTAAAAGACAAAAATTTACCTAGTCTATGACTTGTTAAAAAAAACAATCAGAGGTGATCCGAGTTTTACAATATGGTTAATCTTCCAGGATGAATGTAGTTCACTTATAAGATTTTTTAATGGATCTAAATCATGATAATATTTCGATTAATCAAATAGAGGTGAAAGTATTTTCAGAAAAACCTCATTTTGTTACACTCTTTGTATCGTTTTCATAGTGCAGCCCAAACACTCTTAGGGAGAAAATGAGATCAGCACCGTTCACAATAATGAGGAAAACAAAATCTAATTAACTCATGCATCTCTATTTCGTGGATGATATTACAATTCACAAAAAGAAACTTTGAACATGATCTATGGGGAATGTCTCTAGACTGTATATCATTAGAGCTAACTCCACAATGTTACTAAACATTTTATTTAATTTTTATACCATATTGAAATCAATTTAAAACTTTTTATCTAAGATCCATTTATTTTTACGCTTACTGTTTTCACAAGTTTGCACGAGAAGATGTTTGCAAACTGGAAAAAGAAAACTTGCATAATGATGTGGATGTCACACACTAGAACAAGATCACTATGGTCCAGTTGGTTAAGCTACACTCTTTCTTTTGGGGTTTAAGAGCTACATATACTTTATGTGTAAACACTCTTTCGAGAGCATCTAACACATTTACCTCCCATAGGTTTGGCCTAAATTCTTGAAACACCTCATAGGTTTTGAATGATTTCTTAAGGCTGATCTTTGTGTTTGTGATGACCGATCTATTTTCTTTTTGTACGATTATTGGATATCTTTTTGGTGGATTTTGGATATCATTGGAACCTTCTGACTATAGCGGTAAAAAATTTTTTTTTTTTTTTGGTCACGATAGTGGTAAGTTTTTTATCTGGCCAAAAATAACTATAGAACTTTTGAATATTCCAAGTTGGTGAAATTCCATGTCATGGGTCCATCATAATTATCTTTCCTCATCTTGTAATCAACTTGAGCGTTTTGATAATACTAAGAAAGAAATAATCAAATTCCTTTTCAACAAAGAATGAACAATATATTAGACGAATTAGAAGAAAATCAACTAAGTAGTTGCTAAAAGTTACCAAAAGTCAGATTTTTTTTTAATTGGACAATATTTCTTGGGTGTGTTTTCTTCCGCAAGCTCAAATATTGGACTCTTCAATTGGGAAAAATAATAAAGGGTTACTTAATGCATTAGTTTTTCCAACAACTATACAACTATACATATTCCCAACTAGTCCTACTTGTTTGATTAATACGAATAAGATAGCAATTTGCATTACTAATTGAATCTAACATTCTATAAAGTAAGAGAAAGAAAGAAAGCTACAATTTGCAATTTTTTGCACAATCCTCGATGTAAAGGTTGCTCATCTTATAAGCTTCCGGGTTAGGTCATAATCTCTCATCAATAATATACATATATTACGTACTGAGTGTATTTGCAAAAAAATATCCTTCATATATCACAAGTTGATGTGGCAAATGTGCTTAATTTTTTGTCTGTGTCGAATCATACGACCGTTGTACACTAGTGACTAGTAGTAAAAGAATAGGTTTTATAAAATAAAGATTCACAGAGATAAATTCAAGTTTCCCCTCTTCCTTATCTGTTCTTCATCAACTACATAATGGTAGTAAAATCTTATTTTCTTTGTTGAGTAGAGTAGAGTAGAGATGGTAAGATGATTAAAGTTAAAAGAAGGACGTGAAGCAGAAAACAATTCTGATATTACGATGAAGTTAGGGTTGTACAATCGCAAATTAATGAGTCAGACAATCTTTTGAAAGCATCCTTGAATGAGAAAAATGAAGCATATCTTGTGCTATATGCTACATATATATGTATATTCAATACATTATGAATAAATGTGGTGTTGTATTTGACAAAACTCGAGATTTGGTTCTTCTCTATATTAACTTTTCTTTTATGAAACCAAATACTTGACTATAGATTTTTAACGTTATTTTGAGATCTTTTATACGTTCTTATATTACAAATAATTCCTCAATTTTCAAACGTATGAGTCTTTACTCCAATCTAAATGTAAGGGAGTTTGGCTTAAACTAACTGAAAAAGTGAGATAGAACCCACATTTCTTTGATTAGTTGGAGAATATTGTATCTCAAGATGGAGTAGCTCGCATAACTAGAAAAGCCGGAAGATAATTTTGTTGGATGGGGCAATTTAATCACTTATGAAAGCAAAAAAACATTTTGCGTTTATTCAACGTATAAGTGTAAACCACTAACAAACTACAACATGAATCTCAAAATCATGTTCATGTTTAGTTGATGCCCAATAAATTACAGTACATTAGTAGCACAATTTTTTTTTTTTTATATGAGTTTTCGAATGCAGTTGACATTTGTGGGTTATTTTAATGTACTGCCGATAGATGTTTACCATTTTGCTACAAAACTACAAGTATAACCAAGAGTCTGACAACTAATTTTATATCAAGCTAATTTGAATTACTAGTTAGAAATATATTTGAAAAAGTTATCAGTAATTCCCTAATTTGGTCCGCTACCATTTTCGCTAGCCAAAAAAACAAGAGAATTTGGTTTATGAAAAATTACGGTATGTTTATAATGCATTTTTTTTTATCTATTCATTTCGTTATAGTATTGTCAAAACAGACAACAAAAAAATACATTTTTTAAAAATGCATGTTTTTAAGAATGTTTTATGAATACGATTTAGATCATAATAAGTAGTATTGTAGTTTTAGATAGTATCGTCGTTGCGTTACTATCCGGATATAAACCCGCAATTGGCCCGTATGTTTTTATTGAAATATATAGATAAAAATTCTCCAAAGTTATAGCATCAAATTTCCGAAGTAATGAAAATTTCAAATAGCATTAACAAGTCAAAATCTAAAGAAAAACTCAACTTGGATGAGGACATTACAGAATGAGTGAATCACATTACAAGTGATATACAAGATTAAACAAAAATGTAGCACAAAATTTATTGAAAAGAGAAATTGTCCAAAAGAGTTGCATCTCATTCTTATGCACACATTGTCAAAGGGAAAAAATGTGGAGGTGCAATAGCCAAATCCCATACCCACCAATTATTTTTTGGATAATTAATTAACAGTTTGCCAACTTGTTTTCTTTATTTTTCAACAGGCTTTAAAGATCTTCAAGATTCGGGCAAGAAAAACGATTTTGAAGACCAAAAGAGAATAAATAAACCCCTTTTTAATAGAAAAATGTCCCATTTGCACTTTCAAATATACCCAATTTGCTTTATGTAGAAAATACAGATAGATAATAATATATCCCTTTATTTTCTTACCTCATTGCTTATGTAATCTAAAAAACTCCACTCTTATAATATTTTTCCAATTTTATAAGACAACAATTATATTAAGCCAAACAAATCAATGGGAGAGATCTAGTTTATTAAATAAACAAAAACTTGCAAAGTCAATAAAATCACTAAGGAACATCACATTATTCCATATCCATTTCCTAAGATGTGAGAACATGGTTACATAAAGGAACAAACCAATTATCTCCAAAATTCAAAGATCAAACCTTTTATAGCTTTATCTGTGTCCAAGGCAACATAAAAAATTTTCTATGTATCAAAAGTTTGAAACTTCATATATGTATCCAAAGTTTGAAACTTCTTTCTATGTATTCACAAGAGAAAGAAAGAAGGAATCATATTCGAACTCGTCCTACATTACCTAACCACATGTACTGTCTATCCATCAAACCATTAACATCAGAAAGTACAGTAGCTTCAAAGAAAGTCAGCTTCCAGCTAATAACGGCTAGACCGCCTCACAAACTTAGGCCAGTCGATATGAATCTGAAATCCTCTTATATCGCGCCATGAACATCTTTTTCCCCTTCTGCAAAATCCATGTCCTGTATGTCAACATCCTGGAACCTTGTACGGTCTAAATCCATAGCACTGCTCTCCATTTCGCTAGGCTGCATGATAGGATATCCACAATCGACTCCAGGATTAGCAGTCTCCATGTGATTGAGACTCCCGAGTAATTTAGCATCTGGAAACTGCATCTGGTATGTGAAGTTTGACGGTCTATTAATTTGGTCCTGCGTTGTCTCACGACGAATCACATTGTTCTCGCCTAATATACCTAACAGCTCATCAACATCAAAGACTTCATCCATACCTAAGTCCCATGGTTCTTGTTCAATGCCATTTCCCACTACCCACTCATCTAACGTCTCCTTTTTCGGGTCCAGTCCAATTCCAAAAGCATCAGCCGAGTTAATTTCCCTCGCTTCCTCTTTTACTTCCAGCTCCTCTTTAATACACTGAGAACTATTTAAGGGAACATATTCATCACTACAATCCTCTAGTTTCACCTTAGCAAAACCAGTTCTCACACTTGCACCCTCAAGTGCACAAACTTCAGATTCGTCTGAAAAGTTACTAATCGAGCCAGACACAGTGGCAGCAGTCGAAGAAGAGCCATTCGTGATGTCAGGAAGATTGAGCCGGGCAGATTGACCGTGAATAGCTTTTGCAGCCTCGTCATAAGCCAATGCAGCATCATACGCACTAGGGAAAGTACCGAGCCATAACCTACTACCACGACCTGGCTCACGTATCTCAGCGACCCATTTCCCCCATGTCCTCTGTCTAACTCCTCTATAGTTACAATTCCCATTTTCAGGTCCTCCTTTACCTTTCATACAACCTTTCCTCGAACCTTTCGAAGGAGCCTTTCTGGTCGGCTTAGTACCATCACCATCGTCGCAAGAAGCAGCCTCGGTCTGCTCATTGTACTCTCTCCATTTCCTCAGAGTCTCAGCTACCTTGGCGTTATCTCGCGACTTCCGTTTCCTAGAAGAATCAAATGGCATAGAAGCAAGATTAGCAACCTGCTCAACAACTCCCATTACTCTTTTCCGGTTCTTCTCACAAATTTAAAGCAACACACTTTACTATACTTCGAATCGAAAATCTTAAACCTCACATTGAAGTAGCTACAAGGAGATTAATTTCACAATCTGCAGCAAGACAGCGAGCAAAAACGATTCCATCACCAAACAAAACTAGAACAGAACAAGCTCAGAAACAGAGATTCGCATACCAGAACATAGAATCACCTCTCAAGTAAAGAATCTAACTTCTACTTCAGAGAAGAAACCAAATTCGCATTTTATCAGATACACCAATCACACATACCTCAATCCAAAGAGACAACTTTTGCCCAAACTCAATCAATTAGTTACCGAAAAACCATAAATCGAAACCCTCGAGCTTCCACAAATTACACAAACAAAGAAACCGAACAACCCCTACCCTAAATCGAAACCCTCGAGCTTATTACACAAACAAAGAAACTTGACACTATAAGCACAAAAACAACAACAACAACAACAAATCCTATAGAAACCAAAAAACTTAAATCTCAACACTAAAAAATCACAACTAGATGAAGATTAAACCGCAACAAGGACCGATTTTAGAAAGGAGAGAAAAAAAAAATCGTAAAATGTTTCAAACAAACCTGACAACAATATCCGACGGCATGTAAGAAAAGTACTCTGAATAAAGAAGATTTTCCGACTAAACTTCCGTCTGAAGCAAGAACAAGAACGGGATTGAATGTATAAATGGTAGATTTGCAGAAGTAGTAGCAAAGACGATAGCTTTTTTTGTTTGTTTGTAAGCAGAGATTTAACCAAAAGAAAAAAAAAGCTTGTGAATGTAAAAGGAGAAGCGTATTTATATATTAAAGTGTTTTAATGAGATATTTCAGATATTTTGTGATGACGTGGCGCTCGAACGTTCGAGATTTTGATTTCGGCTTGGATCCAGCCCTTTCTTTTTTGCTTTGGGCCTAAGTTATTTTCCATTTAATGTTTTTATTGACTATTTTACCCTCATATGTCTGTTTGATTACGCTTTATGCCACTCTTTGGATAAGTCTGCTTTGACTAGTCAAAAATTCAAGTCAATGTTTTTAGAAATCAGGCTTTGGTGTCCATAGTATTACAGTTTTAAGTGTGTATCGATAAACTTTTTTAATAACTTTAATCGTTGATAGTGTGTATCGATAATAACTTTGAATTTATAGGTTTAGATAAGGTTTCTATCTTATACAATTTTAAGTTTTTAACCTACGAATACAAACTTAATATGCACAACCTCAAAATATAAAGCAGTTGGACCATAAATGTTATAAATTTTTTGAAAATGGGTTTTCCTTGTGAAGTTCTTATTTAGTATGGTCTGATAACACATATCCTTTGCTTTCATCATGAAGTGCTTGAGAAATAAAATGTTTGGCTAATATTATAACATAAAAACGTTTTGCACATAAAACATTTGGAATTAGAATAATCCAAAAAACAGAGAAATCAACTCACCATTAAATCTCTCCATGCATACAAGTCTCATATAAGCTCTTGAAACTGAAAAATGAACGTCAATTGGATATCTTCGATATATAATTGTGTACACTCAAAATGGAGTGAGGAGAAAGAATACCTTTGCGTCCAGTGAATGTCGAGAAACAAACAAAATTCCCAAGATAATCTTCCATTCATGTTTTGTAGAATTGCAAAGTGACCTGTTTGGTAGCCTACTAGCCTTGAGAAGAAAATTGAATTTGCCATCTGATAGTTTAATATTTAAAAGAAACATGTTTGTTAAACTCATGTTTCCATAGTTGATATGATTATCATAACATCATGATGACGAAGCTTACAATCACGTCAAGACCAACTCTTAAAAAACCGTCAAATCCCCATGAGGTTCCGGAACAGTCCTGAGTTCTGACACTCGATATAAATATCGAAATACTCATCCATTTCATAACTGACAGCAAGGAGGCTATGATACTGATTTGTTGGGATTTGTGGCGGATTGTAAATCACACGGCCATCGATTTCGTGGTTTGGGACAATGGGAATAACGACAGTTAGAGGGTAAATGTAGAGATGTTCAATGATATAGAGGTCAAATGCTTCACGGTCCCCTGGGAACGGAGAGAAATGGACCACACGATAAGAGCGTATCACTCTTCGGGAAGCCAGAAGCTTGCACAATACAAAAGGAAGCAAGGATGTGAAACTGCCTAAACACTTCAGGGGATGCTTTTACAGCTACTGAACCGCGAAGCAGGAAATATCCTCTGGCAGTTTGAAGGCCAGTATGTTCTCCACGGAGAAGTGAGAGAGTAGCACTAAGAGAGGCAAAACCAAATGACCTAATGTTCTCAAACGCATTAGGGAACGAATAAGACGGATTCGCAAGTAATAGGAGGTTGTTCCTATAAACAGATTTATTGCATTAATAAACCATCTTAGATAACATAATTTATGTTACGTAAAGCAAGAACGTTGTGACCAACAAACTATCTTAAACAAAAACATGGATACAAACATATAGCACAAGAATAATGAACACATTTTCACTCATGCCAAAGGTTAATATTTAAAGCGGGATATATAAAGGTATACCTTGGCGCAGTATCAAACATATTTCTCATAATGTCGAGAATATGATTCATCCACTTCGGAAATCACTTTCTTCACCATCTTTCTGCTCAACTAACTAGGAATTCCACACCACTTTTTCTTTATCCATTTTATTTCACTTATTTTTCCAAATTCGTTTGAATCTAGATCTTATCTCAAGTTTAAATACAATTGAACGTAAAATAATAATGATATCTATCAATAAATCCGATCACAATCACCATAGTGAAACAAAATCAACTTAGGCTAAGTTTCTTCTTTTAGAAATGCAATATTCATCATGTGGTTGAACTCTCCATTTGACTCAGCCTATCTTACGCCAAAACAAATATTTTCTTTATATGATCACTTAATATTATATTAGTTTTGATAAAAGGAAAAATATCAATCACTTAATTTTCAGTGATTAATATCACTTAATTTTCAGGCTTGCTTATGGAAACAAATAGAATTTTAGCTCAACAACCATTCAACACATCAAATTCATTCCCTTGGTCAAACACAGCTTTACGAAATATCGAATGAATGTTCAATTAAGCATACAGAAAAACGGAAAACCAAATTTCATGATACTCATAGTCTAAGCACTGATTTGGTACTATAATGTCAAAAGAATACATCAATAATCGAGAAAAATAAGGTCCAACTCAGGAGTAGGACCCGGTTTAATCTATAACCAACAACAAAATAATTGAATATAACATGAAAACTATTGTGTTTTTTTATGTTACAAAGAGATCTTAAAACTCCCAACACACGGGCATATCAGCCGGAGGCTCCTCCATTTTCTCTAATAGTCCATTGCCGTTCTCAACCAAGAAAGCCATGGCTAGTCCCCAAGATATGTGTACATCTAGATGACAATGCATGATCCAAACCCCTGTTTTCAATCATTTGTAGACATAGTTAATTTTTATTCAATACCAATAATCAATTAGTAATAAATTGTAAAATATAATTAAAGGTTTTATCAAATAAAATAGGAGTGTTCAATATGGATACGCCCATTCCATAAAACCAAATCGTATGTAGTATGGTTTAAATAGATTCTTTTTTTTTTTTATATATGATTTTTTTTTTTTGAAACATATATATATGAAAATATGGTAATAAACTTTTAATAAAAAAAAAAAATCAAAATATAATGTTGGTTTACCTGGGTTGTCTGCGACGAATCTGATGACGGCCCAACCATTAACAGGTACACCGACGGTGTTTCTAAGAGGCGGATCTTCAAGATTAAATTTCGCGGTATCTTTCTTGGGGTTGAAGTTACCAAAACCCTCGGCGATAATGTAGAAATCATAGCCATGCAGATGAATGGGATGATTTTCCGGAGTTACTATACCGGTATCTTGAAGCACAATCTGAACCCTTGATCCATACTTGAGCTTGTATAGCTTAGTTCCTCTCGAAGGTTGGTAAAGAGACCGGCTTATGTTGCTACTCGTGTAATCAAATTTCACCGGAGGTTTCGCCGGAAAATCGGTAGTGAAAACTCCGGGGATATTATGGTGGTGAGCTTGAAGAAGAGAGTAATTACTTGGGAGAGCAAACGAAACATTGTTCATGGATGAAGTGAAACGTGTACCATTAGGACCTTGACATCTTCTTGATCTGAAATTCTTAGGACAGTTATTGAGACCAAGTCCTATGGTTACAAAGAGATTCTCATCGATTTCTGTCGGAACCTCGGCTCGTTTTAGTGATCGAAAGCTTTGGCTAAAACGTGTGACTGTGTTTGTGTCGTTGTAGGCAGGAAGGAGAGGCATGATTGGTTTGACGGAAATACCCTTATTAGTTCCACCGCCTCCGCCGCAACAAGGGGCGGATTTGTATTGGAGGATCGCGGTTGTGGTTGTGTTACCAAACGGTGCGTTTTGAGCGCTTTGGTAAGCTCTTGCGGCCATGTAATAACGGTTTGGTGGTTGGTCACCGGTTATGAGAACGTCGGTGGTTTGGCCGGGACCGAGAACCATGACGTTTGTGGTGAAGGGTTTTAGGTATGACGCGTCAGCTCCGACCACCGTGAGCTTGTGGTTAGCCACCGTGAAGAATAGTGGTTGATTCATTGCGGAGTTTATTACTCGTAGTAGTATAGTCTCACCAACATTTATTGGTACTATTGTCGTATCTGTAACAAAACAAAAATGATATAATAAAAATTAATATACTTATTTGGGGTGATGCTTTTGCTTTTTTTGCCTATTTGAATAAAATATACCAAATTTCAGTTACGACAGTTGGGAAAAGAAATATGAATATAGACAATTATTTTTGGACCATTGAAATAATTAAAAATAATTTGAAGTACCTTTAGAAGAACATTTATATAGATCGCCAGGTTGACCATTGATGGTGTAAGCATCGGAGATATTTGGAGCTCCTCCGGTTTGTATAGATTCTCTCAATACATCAACCGGATTTGCATCCCACCATTCACCTTAAACAATCATAAAATTACCAAGATCAAAAATTATTCAACTACATAATATGGAATATTGATTAACCATCATATGATTATTGAATTTAATTGAAATTTTACCGAGAAGAAGTGGGACGTTGCGGTGCGGGTTTGGGAATGGGTAAGACGAACCAGCCGGAGGAAGGACAAGAAGTGAACCATAGACAGTGGCTCTGAGCCATGAACTATGAGCATGCCACCAAAGTGTACCTTCTTGTCCTTGAATGGTAAACCGGTACGTGTAACTTGATCCTGGTCTGATTGGACATTGAGTCACAAATTCCGGTCCATCAGCCCAACCGGTTCTCATTTGCCTCACACCATGCCTGTAAATATCAAACCGTTCAATACCAGTAAACTAACGACGCATTGATAATGGCATGCACGTGAGTGTGGTTTAGTCGTATTTCTTACCAGTGGATTGTGATGTTGTACCGGGCCCGGTTAATAACTTTGACAACGAGAGTATCACCGTTGTTAACTACAAGTGTTGGACCGGGAAACATACCGTTGACCGTAATACTATTATGTGTTTCACATAGTCTCTTCACCTTCGTTGCTTGTATCTTCATATGCATATACATATATGATTATAATGATTTTATACGTAAACACTTAAATGTTTGTTTAAGAACGTTTCAAATAATTGAAAATGCGAACGTACGGTGAACTCGTGGTGGTGTGCTTTGTTAGCTTCTGCCATGGAAGTGAAGAGAACAAGGACCGCGAAAGAGATGAAACAAAGGAAGCTCTTGATGATCTCCATTGTTTGGGAATTCTATGAACTTCTTGTGTATCAAAAAGAAGAGAGAAATGTGTTGTGTTGGGAATTAGAGTGGAGGTTATATAGAGAGACAAGGACAATACATTTTTCAAAAACTTGGTGAATAGTTTTCTTTAGTTTATTTGCATTTTTTCATTTTTTATTTATTAATTTTTATTTATGAGGAAAATGTTGTTTTATGCGGTTGGAAGATTAGGTTTAGATTTAATTGAAGGCGAAAACTTGGTTCCCAACACTAGAGAGTAGTTGCACCCACTGGGGCCTAGAAGAAAAATAAAAATGATCACCGAGCTAAATTAAAATTGGAAATGTGATTACGTCTCTTGAATTCTTGGTTAACACGCTTTTTCTATTGACTTTAGATGTAATATACCATAATTGCCATAAACATAGTACAAATCAATTATATTAAAAGATTTAAGTTTTGGAGCCCATTAAATGGAACAAAATATTATCTACAGATGTGTACAAGAGTTCCCAACAAAATTTAAGTACGCATTTTTGTTGTTAACTATCTAAATATCAAACTCATGCAACATGCACCAAGATATATTTAGTAATGTAATTGAATTTGTATTTGTTCTCTAAGATTGGATTTTTTAATTGGCACTATCTCTAATAAAGTTTGGGGAATAAAATCATATTTACTGAGTGTTATGCTTTCACATGTATCCACCATCCAGATAATGGCAAATTAATAATTATGTTAGTCTTTTTCGTTATTGATTAGATCTTTGCTTTGAACTCTACTTAAAAATCAATTCATGCTCATACAATTAGCTTGCATGTATACTAATATATAATAGTACAGTTTATTTTGTGTTTATTCTCTAAGATAAGACATTTTTTAGCATTATCCTCGTACATAAGGCTGATCAGATGGGTCTAGAAACGGATCATTCTGACAATGGATTTATGTTTCGTCGTATAGACTTACAATATTTGATACATGAATTTGAATATAATTCAGACGGATGACACTAGGACCCGATTTTGGTCTTGATTTTTAAACCATAATTAAGCAAAACGTGTATAAATATAATTCAGAAGTATTGGTGTTTCTTTAATGTTTATGTGCCCACCTACATTCAACAGTATAATACCTAAACAAAGACGAATTGAATCAAGCGCATGTCTAAGTCATAACTGTATTTTACTCTTTTTGTCATTTCTTTATAAACAGTCTTTAAATTCTTATAATGTAATCTAAATATAGCTAATACAACTGTCAGCTGACTAAATCGAAAAATATGTTACAAAAGATTTAAGGTCGAGTATAAGGTTATATATGTGTGTTGAGAAATGTATTGTTATAGTTCAAAATATAAAACGGAAAATGAAACAACACGGATCCATGAAATGGAAAGAAAAAAAAAAGAGAGGAAGATTTTCATTCTTCTTTGTCTTTAGAGCATCTGTAACCCTGAAACTATTATTAAATTTAATGTTTAAGATTCACCATTTTTTTCTAATTTAATCTTGAGATCCAAATCTCAATCTCTTCTTTCTCTTGACCGGATAAATCATCGCCGCCATAGTTTTTCGTCGGCGGTCGGGTGTCTTCGTCGGTTACCGAAACGCCATCGTTTCCTTCCTCATTCCTTTCCTCGCTGTCGTTTTCCACAGATCGGAGGAGATCGCGATTGAAAAGAGGGAAAATAGGACGAATTTAACCATCTTCGAAAGTTTCGTCGCCAGTTATCGAAGATCCTTGTGCGTTTACACAAGCAAACAGAAACTCTTCTTCTTCATCATCGTCTAATTCACCATCGATTTCGAGCGATCATCGCCGATGCATTTAGCCTGTGGCGATGAGAGAAAAGTGACTGTAATTGCTCTCTCTTTGTTTGTGAAACGGTCCAATAGCAATGAGACACGTGGTCCTATTGGAACGTATCAAGCATCTTTTTCCAAAGAGACGACTCTTATATGTCTGGTTTATTAATGAAAATATATTTTCACTTGATATAGTTATCATCAAATCCTTTTATTTAATTATTTTAAAAATATTTCTAAAAAAAACTGAGTATTATCATCAAATCCTACAATATTAATTTATGATATTTTTACGTTTAGTCGATCTTCCAATATACTAAGATTAGACTTATCTAAAAAAAAAATTCCAAGACATGAATATATTCTAAATACATCAATTATGGTCAGAACTTATACTTGTCCGTAAGATTTTTTTTAAAAAGGCAACCAAGCTATGAAGAAGTATCATCCATTTAAGGGTTTAGGTGGCTTGTCCGTAACAGATTTGACCCTCCCATTTGAATTTGCAAAATCTCATTGTTGTTTTCATACTTGAACAAAAAAATGAGACATAACATATAGTTACATAAGGTCAACTTTCACTGCAAGCTTAATTTGCCTCTTTTTAGGTTTACTTGTTCGTCGAACACATAAATTAATTGTTATAAAAGTAATTTAAGGAGTGGCCGGGGTGAGGAATAAAGCATGCAAGTGTTAATTGCAATTTGCAACAAAAAAAATATTTTAAATGTTGATAAACATTCAAATTTATAGCGAGGAAATTTGGTTTCTTTGCGTACATCATTGCATAAAAAGATTCATACATAACGCAAAAATAAGATGTGGTTTAAAAAGATGAAAACAAAAAGATTGGCTTGAAGCTTAAGTAAAAATGATTTGTGTTTTGTTATTGTTGAAAAAGTAAAACTGTTTTGAGGTAAACAAGATGATTCGGCTAACGGCCTATCACCAATTGTTTAAGCGAATCTAGGTAGGTAGCTCTACACCTACATGTTGTAAATCGTCTCCTTTAATTTTTATATACTACACCTACATCTACATTTGATTGCTTTTCAAATGCCAAATGTCGTGTTTACACAATATGTAAAAGAAAATCTTTTCAAAATGAGTACCCTAGCTAGTTTTGGAGAAACAACGAAAAGGTATAGTTTTAGGCATTTCAACATGTTGTATTGAAAACATTGACTCATTGATTGATTTTTCCGGATGAATCTATTGTTGGAACTAAAATTTAAACAAGTGATTTTTGTCATTTTTTTGGCAAGGTCATTGCCCGGAATTACCGGATTATAAATTCATTGGAAAGCTTGCAGTTTAGACTACAACTTGAAATGCTCATAAGTTTAAATTGAAGTATTAGTGAATGAGAAATGTGAGGTCAAAGTGTGGTGTGTGTGACAATTAAAGTCAACCCATTTACTAAAGTCCCGCATTGCTAAAAGAGGAAAGAGTAGAGTGGTATATATATTACAATCTCTTATCATGTTTACAAATGACTAGCATGGTGCATGATGCATGTGAGAAATGAGAACCACACACGCGTGCGCCGCTCGCTCGGCTCGGCGTGGGCTTGGGCCAAAGGTCCATCAAGACTATTCTTTTTGGGAAATTTTTTTATTAAATTTCGGCCCAATTTTTCTGGCCCAATTAACCAATTTCGGCCCAAATTGAACTATTGCGACTTACCAATTGATAACCGCGAATTTGGTAACCGCAATTCCTTCTCCAATTTTATAAACCGAGTTCTGCATCATCATCTTCCCTAAGGTTTTTCCTGTGAATTTCCACCACAGAAAAATTCGAACATCCAAATCTCCCACAAAGTAAGTCTTGAGAGTATCATCGTTGTCTTGTTCGTCAGACTACGATTTGAGTGTTGCAAATCGTTTTACTCACGGTTTTATCCTGGGATTCGTAATCGTATCAAACCGTCACACTACGGGCGATTTTTCGAATTAAAGAAAGAGAGCAATCTCGACTCCGTGTACGTGTTTTAAGATCGAAATTCCTTTTCCTTCTTAATTCATGTTCGTATTTCATTCGGTTTTCGCGGTACCTACATCTATTCTATCCAAAACACTCATGGTAGGTACATGAATCACACGACCAATATAAGTTTCAATTCAAGACATCCAACTACAAAAAAGTTTTTAAAAAAACTTCAACAAAATTTTCATTTGTGATAACTTTTTATCTTAAAAGATCTAGATAATACTTTTGAATAGTCAAACCCGTGTATCCTTACGTAAATATATTTTACAATAACAATCCGAAAGGTAATAAAAATTGGGAAAAAGTTAACATCATGTTGTTAAGAAAGGAGAAGAAGTAGTACATGAGAAGAATATTATGGACATTGATTGATGAACAAGAAATTAGTAATTATGTTTGGTGGAGTTAGTTAGTGTCCTCTTCTTTGGAATCTCTAATCTCTATGTGCTTAATCTTTGAAAATGACATCACTTGTTAGAAACTAACTAGCCGTAACTTGTAGATATCCAAGTAAAATTGACCTCGCATCTGCAATTAAGTTCAAAGTCAACATGCTTTACTTGTCTCCATTTTGTGTTTCTCTGATAATTATACCACTTTTATATAATTATTATATATCTAAATGATTTGAGAAACCAAAAAATGATTCGTTTGGTTATTGTCCTAAGACGAAATGAAAAAAAAAAACCTATGTTCTTTGAATGAAATTGTATTTTTAAAAGTGATGGTAGCATGAACAACTTTTAAAACTTCTTGATTAATTATATATAGCATGTAAACTGGTTTAATTTCATTAGTCAAAAGTGGGTACGAACCGTAAACTAGGTTCACATTATTTTGTTTGTCGAATTGTCTATCCTCTCGTTACAAGTGGGATAATATTCTTTACACTAAAAGAGGAAAAAAACTTGTTTTCTTTTGGTTTAATGGTTAATACTTAAGTCTTCTTTTTATCTCACCAAGAGTTAAAAGAGTCCATGGAAAAGATTTCACAAGACAAACCTCATTCAACGAATATCTCATGTAATGAAGATTGAAAATCCGGTCACCTATAAAATATCCGAGAAACAAATCAGTGACTTTGACCTCCAAAAAAAAAACAATTCCGGTGACCAAATAACTATTAGATCATTTTGAAGATCCCAAAAAAGATTATACACCGAAATAATATTATTTTTTTGGTGATTTTTTTTTAATATTACTCTGAAATAAGATACGGTTCCCTTGTTGCTGTTGACCGAACAATACAAGTGAATATTAGAACAATACAACTAGACAAGTCCAAGCCCTAGTTGCTCATACAAATTCCAACTTACTAAGAAGTTTGAGTTTTCAACTTGGGTTCTTGTTCTTGTTGCTATGGTTTTGTTTGTTTTATTGTAGATTGCGATAATGACTAACGATATATATTGTTGTTTGTTTTGTTTTTGCTAACTATCAACAATGAAGATCAAATTTTGTTGTAATCGACAACATATTTCAAGATATGTTTCGACAACTTGTTGCCACCAATTTCAAAACGAACACAATTGAAATTTATCGCTATAGCTGGCGACTGCAAAATGATCATAATCTTATCGACTGCAAAAATGATCTTTAACATATATTAAGTCAGAGTTGGGTAAAAAAACATCTAGATCCGCTTGTCTACAATTCTTCCGTGTGATTTCCAAATTTGCTTGATCATATTTGTGTGTAACATATATGATCAAGCAAGAACAAGCAAGAGACGAGACGAAAGAAAGACATAGAGAAAGATCACATAACAATGCAGCAATTTCGAATCTACAAGTTCCCATTCTCTATTCGTCATCAATCTAAACTTTTTATCAAACTATACCCTTCACTAATCGTAAGTCTAAAATCTAATTCCCATCAGTAAAAAAAAGCCTTTGCTAAAATGCAAAAGAAGTCAAAAACAAACATTTTGTAAACTCGTTCTTACAATGTTGGCAATAATAGTGAGGATCAGCTCCAAATATCTGAATCATTGTGAAGAAGAATATAACATAACAATACATCTTTTAGATCCAAATCATAACGAATCTATACTACCCAAAAAACCCTAAACCCAGTCCCAGAGACAGAGTTTAAGCACCAAACCCATCTCTCAGACTCGTCCTGCAACAACAGAAGCAGCAGCAGCAGAAGTAGCAGCAGAATTACCAATGAAAGAGAGTAATCCAGCATTACCAGGTTCTTGATCATCCAAGAACAAATCATCAGGAACCCTAAACGCACCATGTAAACAAACAATCGCTACTCCAATCGTCAAAGCAGAGGTTAACAAAGACCCAACACTCGTCATAAACACGACTACAATCGTGGTCAGAACAAGACCAAGCAAAGTCTCACGATCTGAGAAACTCCGGCCGAAGATAACCAAAGGCTGATCCGAAGATCTGAACAGATACAGAAACATCCAAGATCCTAAAAGAGAGAGAAGAACGAGGAGAGAGAAAGGATGGGAGAGGAGAGAGAAAGCAAGGACGAGAGAGACGATTGCTGCGTAATTAACCTTGAAGTAAGCGAGATTCTTACGGATCCGTGAAAACGAATCGGTGAGAGAGTCAGGTCTAGCGAATGAGCTCCGATCTACGAGTTCCATCCATGGACGGCGTTGGGAGAGGCTTTCGCGGAGAGAGGAGGAGAGACGTGAGAGGAATGTACGGAAGGCGTGAGAATTGATCGGTGGTTGAGTTGCTTGCTGGTTTGTGACGGGAAGAGTCGCCGGAGAAGAAGACATTGGTGTGTGTCGGTGAGTGTGTTTGCGCGGCGGAGAGAGTGTTGGAGTTTCCGATTTAGTGGAAACTGAAAGTTGCGGCAAATCCGTGTTTTAGGAAGTAAAGATAAGTAAAAGGCCTAAACTTTATGGGCCTGTAATGTTGGATTATCCCATCAAAGTTAAGTTTAATTTTTTTTCTTTCCGACTAAACAATTTCATTAATTTCAAAACGAAGTTACAATGTTAGTTAATATTTAATGCTTTCCACATATAAGCCTTATTCGCTAACAGATAAGTAAATCTGTTATTTTTCTTTTTCGTATTTGATCTTTCTCTCATGCGAATTATGTGCGTGAATAATATTACTTGGCTAAACCTCGAGATTGCACACCACATAACAAAACCTGATGTTTCCGACCAAAGTTTTGAAACGTCGACAATTTGATACCAAAACTTCCGTACATAGTCATTTTAAAAGAGGTTGATTTTGTTTTTTTCCACCTTTGATATCAAGAAAGCATTATTCTTTCAAATAGAGTGGCTACACCGAAAATTTCGGGATCGAAAACCCAAGTGATATCTCCAAACCATGGGATAGGAGAACAATCACCGGCAAAGAAAAAGATCACCGGAACCAAACACTCTATTAAAAGAGACATTACAATTACACTTCCATAATGAAAAGATGAACACATATCGGTTAAGTAACTGCTTGAGAAACACCACATATACCGGTTCATGCCTTGCTCGAAACGTTACGACATGAAAACGGCGACTCCACTGACTGTGTTCTGCTTGACAACATCGATTATCATGGCAGAACACACAAGAGGATCCTTGTCTATGAAGCGACATCCGTTGAAGAAAAAGTAGAGGGGCAATGAACGGCACCAAAAAATTTCTTCAAAAGCGTCATTAACCAAAATGAATCTCTGCTGACTTTATTTGGTAATTTTGATAAGAGAAATACATGGTGTGATTGGTAACATGAGTTACCATGAGTTACCATGAGTTAAGATTGAGTTATATTACCATGAGTTAAGATTGAGTTATGGGTATAACTCATAGTTAAGTCAAAAATGTTACCAATCATGAATTAAATTAAAAATTTTGAATTTGAGTTTGAGTTATGATGTGTTATTGTTGATTTACAAATTTGAGTTATATCCTTTGTAAAATTGGTAACTAAAACATTAACTCAACATCATTGGAAATTCTCGTGTATTAGAGATGAGTTACTATTTTTTTAATTATTGGGTTTTTAATGAAAAATCCCCTCAATTATCTCTAGATTGTGAAAAATTCTCTTAACTATTTTTTTAGTAAAAAAAACCTTTAACTACATTTTTTTTAGTGAAGTCAACCCTCCGTTTACAATAACGTTTAACCCCAATAAAAATTGTTGTCTTTTGTTAAAAAAATGAAAAGCGTCTCATATATTATCCAAAACATCAAATCGTTTATAGAAAAACAACACGAAGTGCAAAGAAGAAAGTAGGTGCAACTTGTGTTCAAGATCACTTTGATTGGAAAATATATGCTTCAATAAATAATCAGTCTACTATTATGCTAGTGAGATCTTACAACGGAACTCACACATGTTACTTAATAGGTGTGGTGAATCACTTCAATGCACCTAAGATTGCGGGTGATTTCCTAAATGAGCTTAGGATTAATCACGATTTACAGTACACCTAAGATCATATATCTTTTTTGTCATAAGATTCACTTCGTGTTGTTTTCCTGTAAACAACTTGATATTTTGGTCTATGTTTGAGACGCTTTGTCGTTTTTGTAACAAAAGACAACAATTTTTATTGAGATTAATTATTGTAGACGGATGGTTGATTTCACTAAAGAAATGTAGTTGATGGATTTTTTTACTAAAAAAATAGTTGAGGAGATTTTTCACGATCTGGGTATAGTTGAGGAGATTTTTTATTAAAAACCCTTAATTATTTTTATCCAATTTTTCAACCAACGTTTGTTTTGGTCTTTATTTTTTTGTGATTCTTATTATTACAAAAAATTTCAAATATTCCAACATGTCTTTTATTTAGTCAAAGATTTTTTGTAATTTTGATAAGTTCTATTTTAATGATTCAAACAAAGTTGTTCCTATAAAATTAATTGTTGATTTTATTTGATTTTATTTTATACTTAAAGAAAAAATTAAAATCTGAACTTACAAAAAATTATATATAAATATATAATTCTTCTCTAATTTACTATATTTACGTTATTTTTATTTTATTTAATCTATTTTTAATAAAATGTTAGTATTTCTAATTTTAAATTTAATATGTTTTTAATAACACATACTGCAACTTTTATTTCAAAAAAGTTACCAGTTAGTTGTATCGACAAGAATGTTAACTCATATTTGTACAGCAAACTCACCACATCAATCTACAGTTTCTACCATATTTTTTTTACTGCAAATTACATCGAGTTATAATATTTACTGCAACTCAACTTTGATACCACATGTTACCAGTCAGAGCCACAATTTGTAAAGCATCGGTGGATCTCTCTAAAACTTTCTTAAAAACGAAGGGAATCGCACGAGAGAGAGCGAGAGACACCTCTTGGTGAGAGAACTATTTTTCATATGATGTCTCTCAGATTTTATTGACAGTTTTGTTAACAGTAGTAAATCATCTATATAAAAAATATTAAATCATATGATTATTTATTTACTCTTTTGTAAATGTGATATATTTTACATTTTTATAAAAGATGAAATCATATTATTTTTTTAATATTTACTTACTTCACTCTCTATAGATCCATCAAACAATTTACTATTAGTATTAACCGTTAAACTATATTTCTTTTTTTACCAAACAAATAAAATATTTATTTTTTAATCTTAACTCAACAGTTGACTAAGAGTTCATTAATGTTTCTACTTTATGATATATGAAGTTCAAGTTCCGCAAAATTAATAATGGAAATAAATTTCACTCGAGTTTCTTCACTCTGATGCAAATAGAACTAGTTGTCATGATCCCGCATATTAAAATTAAAATTGTTTATTGTATAAGCATTCATGTAACTTTTCTCATATTCTATAATAGTTTGGTTTTTTTTTATCAAATTACTATAATTTATATAGTTAAATTATTGTAGTACATACAGATGATGGTTATATGTTTTTTTATATACCGTATCGGCTGTCCGGTCAGCCTCGCTAGGAACACACCGGAATACTATAGAGTGGACTTCTCCCCGAGGAGCCACCACACTGTCTAATTCGAGTTTGGAGTGCCTTCTGACTAGTGCCAAGGGGTAGTCAGACCGCCTGCATTTCTGACTACCAGATAAACCAATTAGACCTAGGCCTAACTGACAGATTTACGAACAAAGTGTTGTTAACAGCGAATGAGGAGAATCGAACCCGGAGTGTGGAAGTTTCACCTTTTCACCAAGCTTACTCTGCGAGTAGCCCACCTGAGCAACATGGTTATACTTTTAACTTTTTTTTTTTTGGGTTTAAATTATACTTTAACTTGTAGTCTTGTAATGTGATTATTCCATAAATGTTTGACGGGCAAGAATGTTACTGTAAAATATTACCCCTAAATGAAAAGTCACAGAAGGTTCTAACTAAAGCAAGTTCTTCATATTTCTTAGTTGTATTATTTGAAACATATAACAAGATAAAGACGAAGAAAACATTATTGAGTAGAAAAAGGGCATCGAATAACAATATTCTTTGGCCTAATTCAGAATATTTGTTTGAAATTCGGGTCGATTTCTACATATAGCAGAATCTTAATCAGTACGTACTTTATCAATTCAACAAATAATTATATCCGGTCTAGCTACTCTAATTAGCATCTAAACCTTCTTTCTTGTACGTTATCCAATAATGTTCAAGACTATTAATCATTGTTACATTTCATTATTCTAATTAAAGACGCGACTCGTACGTGTAGCTCTATATTTTCTGTAATAAGTAAAATAATCCATGCTTTTGTATTGAACGATTTGTACACTCGTTCAATGAAATCAATAATTCTTTTGGTTAACTTCCAAATCCAATTACTTTACTTTTTAGCTTAACCTTTTGAAAAAGAAAAGAATCTTTGTCTTTTTTTTCTTCTTCTTCTTCCACTCATTAAAATGTTCTCTCTATATATACATGATAAATATAGTCTTCTAATTCTCTATACCACATATAAAAAAAAGACAACTTGATCTTCAAGATCATAGCTCCCATGTCTTCTTGTGACTCACCTGATGCATTCTCTTGGCTTCAAACTCTTCCTCCTCTCTCTCAATGGAAAAGAAATTCAATGTCCATTTGCATTTGCTCTCCAAATTCATCACATCCATCTTTAAACTTCTCTCTTACTCGTATAACCCCTCAATCTCCAAACATATTCACCTTCTCTATAGTAGCCGATTTCAAGATTCCCATATCTCTCTTTGTTTCAAAACCTATACGAATCATTGGCTCTAATTCAAACAAGTTCCTTAATGAAAATGTCATCTCTACTCTATTGATGGGATTTGTAGACGTTGTACTCAACTATAACGTCAAGAGATCTGTTTGTTCAATCCAAATCCAAAACATAACCTCCACTTCTAACCTCAAAGACGTTTTCAACCTCGCGTTCTTCACTTTCGTGTTCCTCATCTGCATCTACGAAGCGCCCACGAGCCTACGAACAACTTGTCTCAAAACGGTGAAAGATCAGCTTGTTACGTGTAGGTCAAGACAGGGTTCTAAGTTACTCATGGTGCAATTAGGCTCTAACCTTGAAGAACAATGGATGAGATCGCTGAATCTTGCGATAACCAATTGGATCATCGAAATCAAAGCTTTTCAGCATCTCAAGTTGCCCTCTCCTTTGTTCTCATATGCTTTCTCGACTCAAGGTTTGTGGAAAGTTCATATGTATTGTCCTGTGGTAGCAATGGAAATGGAGAACGTAAATAGTGCTTTAACCGATGAGAGATTGTTTTTCTCGCTCAATTATCATCAACTTGAAGGTGTGATCCAATTCAACCACAGGATTTACGTTAGGGAGAAGTGGTTTAACATCGCAGTGAATATTGACAACGTCAGGTATTTAACTCTAACTCATATATACTATGTAAATTTGTGTGTAATCAAAGGCTACTTATGATAAGTAGTTTTTATACATAAATGATTTCATATTTTCTCGGAATAATTTTCTTAGGTGCGACATAATAAGGCTTGTGAACGAGACACTTCTATCAGAACGAGGCATGGGAACAGAGGAAAAACATTTTCCGTCACGAATATCATTGCAACTAACTCCAACGAATCAATCAAACATCTTAATGGTATCCGTACAAAAATCCTCAGAGAACCCATTGAGAGAATTCGAAGTAGAGAAAGGCATAGAAGCAACAATAGAGCCACCAAACACTTTCTTTGGACTCAAAGTCTCAGCCAACGAGACCACAACGAAGAGCATGAAGCCATGGAAATTCGAGGAATGGGTTCATGGTTATAGCGCGAATCTCACTTGGTTTCTCCATGACCTTGATGATGGAAGAGAAGTTTCATCCTCTAAACCATCAAAGGTCTCGGTAATGAACCCTCGAGCTTGGTTCAAGAACCGATACTCAAGCGCGTTTAGGCCGTTCACGAAGCAAGGAGGAGTTGTGTTTGCAGGAGATAGTTATGGGCAAAGCGTTTTATGGAAAGTTGATAAAACAGCTATGGGGAGAGTGATGGAGTTTGAAGTTAAAGGTTGCGTTTGGTTGACTTATTGGCCTAATAAGCATCATACATTTTATAGTGATACTAGAAAGTTAGAATTTAAGGAGATGCTTTACCTTAATCTTCCTTAGAACTTGTGTGTGTGTTTTAATTATCATAAACATAATAATATCTTTTCTCTCTTAATTTTGCTTTCTTCTTTGTTTCTTTTTCTTCACCGAATTCACAACACAATGTGATTCATAAAAATGAAGCAGCTAAGAGAAAAAGAAACCAAAAGTTCACCGCGACGACCTGACTTCTAAGAAGTTAGCATAAAAGTGATGAGAGGACTCTTCACATCTTCGAATCAAATGTGAATATATTTATATCCATAGCCGATGCAAATCTGCATCTTCCAGAAATTGCCGCTCAACATGTTAGGCGGAATCCACATTACGTCATCTTCGGGATGCCTTTGCTCGCTCACTTTCTGAATTTTCTTCACCATCGATCCAATCCTTAGTGTGCTATACTGGTTCAGTTTAGCCAGACTGCATGAGAAGTCGCGTATACTCTGAGTCATAGGTGCAATACGGTTTACAGTCACATACACGCCGCCCTGTGACTCTGATCCCTTGAACGCCTGAACTACAATCAAATCACCCTCTTTCTCTTCCTTCAGAACGACCATCATCTTCTTACCAAGGTTCATGTCGATGATCATAGGACGGTCAAACACAAACTGGACACCCTCGTCCCAATAGTGAGCAGCACAAGCATGTCTTTTGAGATCTGGGTAAGAGCCAATGTAGTTGCAGTTTGGTACAGGGCAATAACAACGGACGAAAATACAAACCTTCTCATGGCTAGATTGATTACAATACACGGTGGTTTCTTTACACCCGTATTTTTCATTTGGACATGGGACTATAGCTGCTTCAATAACCTTCTCCATGGCTCTGCATCGTATATCCCCGATGTGAGTTCTACAGAACGAGCATGTCTTGTTCAATTTCTTGCAGCACGACGAACAAGCTAGATGCCCGTTTTTACACTGAACACGTTTAGCCAAAATCATTGACCACAAAACAATTTGAATCAAACTATTATAGGTTCATAAAACTTATAACCCCAAAATTAAAGATGAGGTTGTGACCTAAATGTTCTTATCCTACAAATTAATCAACCTAATAAGCTACGAATTCACAATTCAGTAATCGAACTCAGTGACCTAAACCGGTTTGTAGCCAAATCAAACTTATGAACACTAACTGGAGATGAGGCTGTGACCTAAATGTTCTTATTTCTGCAATTCCATCAATAGATTGATAATAGCAATACCAAAAATTACGAATCAAAGGAGTGAAACCTGATAGATTGGTCTGGTGAGTGGCTCGCAACAAGTAGGACAATCGAGAAATTCTGTACTCTGAAGCTTCACCGATTGGGACGATTTAGGACTTCCCAATTGTTCTTCCCTTGTCAGATCTTCGTTACGAATAGTCGCCATTCTCGTTTCAGTAACATCTTCTTCGTCTTCCCCTAATTCTTCTTCTTCGTCTTCTTCTTCCTCATCTTCTTCTGTGATACTTGCGGGATCAAAATCCTCGTCGTCTTCTTCATCTTCCTCTTCATCGAGAGAAGGAATTCGTTGCCTCTTCGGAGAACGATCGTCGCCGGATCTTTCTCCGTCGTTTTCTCCGTCGTTTTCTCCAGTTATCGCCATCTCAGAATCGCTTCCGATGGTTACTCTTGTGTTTTTCGCTGGTTAGTGGGAGTGTGTGACTGTTGTTGATAAGATCCGGCGACGATCTTAATGGTTTTTTTTTTTTTTACCCTAAGCTGGTAACCATTTTAAAGTGGGACCGATGACCTAACCAAAAAGATTTGGATGCTGGACCAATATGGTCCAACCATATTTAACAGAGTTTAATGATATTTTGATCAATGTGGTCGGACTAGGGATGTGAAAATGGTTCACAATCATGGGTCAATCTGATCCAATCCAAACCATCAATCTTGGTGGATTGAATATTTTTATCCTAATAGATTAATGAGTCTAAAAGCATAGTTATAGGTAATAAATATGTTAGAATAAATATATAAATTTTATAATTTTAATTGTATTAGGATTGATGAAATAGATAAATATATTAATTTTATAATATGAATAGAGAGAGATGTTATATTATCCATTAAATATGGATAATATAAATCCTACATTTAGAAACCCAAATATGAGGTAAGTAAATATATGAATTTTATAATATTAAAAACTCACTATATTTACCCTTGTTATCCACCCATAATCATGCTCTAATGAATTGATTAGTCATATGGATTGGGTTGACATAGATTAAAATAAAATGAGTTAATGAGTTGTTAATGGTTGACCCATCAACATTTCTATCAATACTTAGCTAAATTAAAAACATGATTTCTCAATTTTTTTGCCAAAAATTTGATCTCGCAATTATTCCGCCAAAAATATGATCTCGTAAATTTCCCGCAAAAAACACGATTTCGCAATTTTTCCGCTAAAAACTTGATTTCATAAACATTTTCCCGCCAAATACGAAATTCCATAAAATTTTCTGCTAAAAACACGATTCCGTTAAATTTTTCCACCAAAAACGCAACTCCGTAAAATTTACCTGCCAAAAAACGTAATTCCATAAAATTTTCCCACAAAAATGCGGTTCCGTAAAATTATACTGCAAAAAAAGCGATTCCGTAAATTTTTTCCGGTCAAAAAATGCATTTCCATAAAAAATTTCTGCCAAAAATGAAATTCCTTAAAAATTTCCCACCAAAAAACGCGACTCCGTAAAATTTTTCTGCCAAAAACGCGACTCCATAAATTTTTTTTACCTAAAAACGCAATTCTATAAAATTTTTCGCCAAAAATGCAATTTCTTAAAATTTTCCATAAAAAATATGATTTCTAATCTTTTTTTTTAAGCAAATTTCACAATTTATATTTAAATATATTTATTAATCAATTTATTTATGAGTTAAGTCAAAGTTAATCTAACTTATTTAAATTTGATGGATTAATGGATTGATCCAACCTAATTACTAAATAGATTGGATTGATTCATGACTCATTAACACTCAATCCATTAAAATTATAGGTTGGGTTGAGTTGGGTTGAAATATCCATTTTGACATCCATGGAACCATGATTAATCAAGTTTTGTGATATTTAAAAATACTAATATATTTATCTATATATTTATATATATAATATCCGAATATCAAATATAATATTATAATAATTAAAAAAATTAAACTATATTAATAATTAAAAATTAATTTAGTGGTTTAAACTCGGAAAGCTTTTACATTTAATAACTAAACTCGATTAACACGGTTTGGTTTTCGAATTTTTGCTAATTCAATCTAGTTTTGTAATCGGTTTAGTTATATTTGAGTTTTAGTGTTAATCTAAATTGAATATATATATTCAGTTCAATCTTTGAGCTAATTTCAAATATATTTTTTTTTTTAAATGTAGTTTGGTGGAAATCTCGTTATTCCAGTCGTTTGACAAAAAGTTTATTAATGGTTTTACACCAGCAAGTATGAAGTTCGAGTTTCGGAACGTTCGAAATAGTCTCGTATGTCAAAGCTAAATTGTCCGGTGCATAATCGTTTATATAATTGTTTTCATAATTTGTAATAATTCATAAATCTAGAAGATTAAAAAAAAATAGTTTTGAACAAACATATTAGATTATCTATTTGTTTTTTCCGTTGTCATTATTCATATGATTTGTTTCAGCGTTTTTTTTGTTTCAACGTTTATTCGTAGAAATTTGGTGTATCTAACCAAATACGTATTAAAAAGAAAAAAATAGTGAATTAAGATTTTTTGAAAAGAAATATATGATGAAAAACGAGAGCCACGTAATTTCACGCGAGTGTCTATTCCTCTCTCGCTCTAGCTGACGTGTACCAATGAATCTTTGTGTTTGCTGAAAAAAAAAAAAAAAAAATGAAGCCCACCACCAATGGGCTCGTCGCTTCTCAATCTTCTTCCTCCTTCCCGTTTCCGAGATTCCGCGGCCAATTCCCGATTATCTTCACATCCACCAAGCACCTCCATAAGAAGAAGAATATTCCAAACATCGTAACTCTTTCCCTCCCTTCCGATCCCGATGTATCCTCCTCCCGAATTACCACCTCTCGCCGCGCAATTCTCGTCGCGCCACCGCTACTCACCGCCGCTGTTTCGTTGTGGCCGTCTATTTCTTCAGCCGCTGGTGATATCTCTTCCACCGTAACGGAGAATCTAACGGAACAATCAGCTCTTCCTCCTCCTCCTATCGCCACTGCTCCTCTGCCGCTAGCGAAGGAAGAAGCGATTACCTCTAGAATCTATGACGCGACGGCACTTGGTGAGCCGATGGCTGTTGGGAAAGATAAGAAGAGAGTGTGGGAGAAGCTTTTGAAAGCGAGGATTGTGTATCTCGGAGAAGCGGAGCAGGTGCCTACAAGAGATGACAAGGATCTCGAACTCCAAATCGTGAGGAATTTGAAGAAACGTTGCATCGAGAGCGATCGTCAGTTATCTCTTGCATTGGAAGCTTTCCCTCTTGATTTGCAGGACCAGTTAAATCAATACATGGATAAGAGGTTTGCGTCTTGTTACTCGATGCTAGAGATTTTTCTTGCTTTCCTGCATATTCGCAGATTGCAGTGTAATTCTGGTTCCGATTGTTCTTGAATTGGTTGCAGGATTGATGAAGAGGCATTGAAGTCGTTTGTGTTACATTGGCCGGCTCAACGCTGGCTAGAGTATGAGCCTCTGTTAAGTTACTGTCGTGATTACGGAATTAAACTAATTGCTTGTGGCACTCCTCTTGAGGTAATCTTATAGTATTATATTACTTTTGTGCACTAAGTTTACAGTTTTGAAATTGTTGTAATTAACTATTTGATTTAGTTTAGTTGATCATGAATCATGTCTTGAGATTTTGATTCTGCACCTTGATCTTAATTTTTCTCACTTAGCTTTATGATGGGTTTTAGATGCTACGCAGTGTTGTTCTGCAAAAATGCTGGAAAGTGGAATTTTTGTGATTGAAGTTTGTTGGGACCAAATTATATTTTGATAGTGTTAAGAGTAGCATGAATCTGATGTTGAGGTATGCATATATTTCAGGTTTTAAGAACTGTCCAAGCTGAGGGTATCCGTGGTCTTTCAGAGTCTGATCGTAAATTATACACTCCTCCTGCGGGTTCCGGGTTTATCTCAGGGTTTACTTCCTTCTCACGTAGTTCTTCACTCAATATGAATCCCCTCACACAGATTGTTCCATTTGGACCGAGCTCTTATTTGTCTGCGCAAGCTAGAGTTGTTGAAGACCATACAATGTCACAAGTTATTTTACAAGCAGTTGCAGATGGAGGTGGAACTGGTCTGCTGTTAGTGGTGACAGGGGCAAACCATGTTGAATATGGGTCAAGAGGAACAGGATTGCCAGCAAGGGTTGCAAGGAAGATACCGAAGAAAAGTCAACTTGTTGTATTACTTGATCCTGAAAGACAGTTCTTGCGGAAAGAGGGTGAATCTCCAGTTGCTGATTTCTTGTGGTATTCTGCGGCCAGACCCTGCAGCAGAAACTGCTTTGACCGAGCAGAAATCGCTCGGGTAATGAATGCGGCTGGTAGGAGAAGAGATGCCCTTCCCCAGGTAGATTTTATATGATGATGAGACTGACTATCTGTGCTATTATTACTTACTGCATCTGTCATTCTTATTCTACCCTATATCTTTTGCTTTTTAGAGTTAAGTTCTACTTTTTTCTCACTCTGCTTTTATGTCATTAGTTCATGATAATAGAAAAATTTTCATTGTTTACAGGACATTCAAAAAGGATTAGACCTTGGTCTGGTGTCACCTGAGATTCTGCAGAATTTCTTTGATCTGGAGCAATATCCTCTTATTTCAGAGCTTACACATCGGTTCCAGGTACATCCAGTTCAGAATATATTCCTTTAGTGGGATTTTGTCTTTGAAATTTTTATGCTTTTCCGCTAAATTTTCTCTACCTGAAGTTGATGATAGCTTCAACTGGTTAGTAAAATTCCACTTATGATGACATTCTGTATTACAGGGTTTTCGAGAAAGGTTGTTGGCAGATCCCAAATTCCTGAATAGATTAGCCATTGAAGAAGCTATATCGATAACGACGACACTTGTAGCTCAATATGAGAAGCGGAAAGAAAACTTCTTTGAAGAACTCGACTATGTTATAACTGATAGCGTAAGAGCATCAGTGGTTGATTTTTTCACAGTTTGGCTCCCTGCACCAACCTTGTCTTTTCTTTCATATGCTGATGAGACAGCTAGGCCTAACAGCATAGACGCCCTAAGAGGCCTCCTAGGATCCATACCTGACAATGCATTTCAAAAAAGTCTTGGTGGAAAAGAGTGGACTCTGAATCTTAGGATTGCTTCAGTTATTGTCGGTGGCTTGAAGCTTGCTGGTGTTGGAGTTGTTTCCAGTTTCGCAGCTGTGGGATCTTCGAATGCTTTGTATGCAATACGAAAGTTCATTAAACCAGACTTGGCTGTTTCTGAGCAAGCAAAGAGGTCTCCTATGCTAAAGACGGCCGTTGTGTATGGAGGTTATCTGGGAACATCTTCAAATATCCGTTATCAGGTATGATGATCCCCGCGGCTTTACATGTCCACTCAATGAGAGAAATTAATGAAAAGTAGTGAAAGTTTATGATAAGGGGAATATATTATGCTTCTGCATCTTAGCCAAGGAAGGCCTTTTGATGAAGGTTAGTATGCTTTGAATTTATGCGTCTAAAATCAAATTGAACTCATTTGCAGATAATTGCTGGGCTAATAGAACATCGCATTTCTGACGAGCTTTCTTCTCAACCTCTACTTGTAAACATGATTTCATTTGTCGTCCGAGTAGCTAACTCCTACTATGGAACTCAGGTCAGAATTAGGCCTGTGCTATGATCTCATGACTTCTTTTTCCTTCAATTGAAACATCTCATTTTTTTTTTTTGGTAAATACTGGAATTACCCTTTAACTTCATTCCAACTTAATCACAAAAATGCAGCAATGGATTGATCTAGCACGCTCTACGGGTCTGCAACCTCCGAAAAGTGTCACAGCTTCCAACCTAATCCCAGAGGCTTTGAGCCAATCTACTGTGGAATACAATACTTCCGAAGAGGCAAGCATCGATGATCTCAAGAATCAATGATATTTATGCGGCTATGCGACTTGGTATCCACTGGTAAATGTTTATAAAAGCTTTTGATTGTATCGGCGGGAAATATATATCTTCATTTGAGTTGTACTTTTGTATATTAGCTTCTGGGAGATAATGGTTTCATAAATATAGTTTCTTCAAATTAGTCATGTTGATCTGCCATCATTGTCCATGGTAGATACATGATGTTTTCCTCTCTCATCCCTCTTTGCAAATTATCAATCATTTGTCATGTACAATCCTGAGTTCCTTACATTTGTAAGGCGATCTGCAATGTTCTTCAATTGTACCAGGGGCATTAAACATCATTACTTTTTTGAGTTTGCGGATATATGCGAGATAAATAAATAACACAATGAAGCTGGCGATGGCATACCAATTGCTTGTTTTTCCACTGGAAACTATCCAAGTGATAGCTAACCAAATTTAGGAATCTACCTGAGTTGATATGTTGAGTGCAGGTATCAAGTGACAGGTACTTCAGACCATTTGTGTTCATGCTTGTCAATTTCTGATATTGCAATGCTATTGTGTTATGCTTTTAGTTTGTCATTTCTAGCATTTTGAGTCCCTGTTCGATGCAGCAGCCGGAAGGTAGTCTTCAATGTAAGCTAAACATCTGAACATTCAATACAATTCGTGCCAGGTGCGTTCTGTAGTACCCCTTTGGTTAGGAAATTAAACAGCTATTCTGAGGTACTTGGTAATTACAAAAGGGAAATAGGAAAATATTCTCATGGAACATAGATGTTATGTGTTATATACGCTCCGCTTATATGCCATTTATTCTCCTGTAGTATCTATAATGGTTTATAAACTCTTGCCTTGTATCCTTAATGTTATTGTTGATTGATTAGCATCATTGCAGGGAACAAAACAGAGAGATCAGGTAGATCTCAACATTTCGAGCAAGGAACAAAACAATTAGCAGGTTCATCATCACTGAGCAACATAAACTATATGGTTATTGTGAAGCACTACTATTAAAAATGTTGAGATCCAAATTAGACTTTCTCCATTTCAGGTCAGCAATGTCTTCAAGCTCCTTCATCATCTCTTGTGTCAGATGATTCTTCCAATCTCCAACCACACCTTTCCTGAAGAACATCTCATACTTAGTCCCACTCCAGTGAACTCCTTCTCCTCTCTCTTTACTTGTATTCTTCAGATTCTCAAAGCTACACTCGTTCACAACCGCCTCCACCATCGTTTTACACCCCAAAAACTCGGCGATCTTCCTCACGTTTTCTTCTGGTTTTGCTTTCAGATCTTCATAAGTGACGAACAACACACGGTCTCTTGCTTTCCAGAACTCAAGGACGTGTTCGAAGTAAGGACCAGCCGGGACAAGCCCTTTGCAGAACTCATCGAAAGCTTCTCTGATCGAAATCTCTGTCCCGAACTTGTTGTTGTAGAGATGCCAAAGAGAGACAAAAGTGTCTGCTGGGTGACGAGTTATGTAAATAACTCTACATCCTGAGGTCTTGACAGTTTCAGGTAAAAAGGAGAGAGGAAGATGAGTGTTGAAAACTCTAGGAGATGAGATCTTTGTTATGTCCTTTGACGGGTTTTCTCCAAACATCTCGATCTCCAAAAAGGGAACGACCTCGTGGGGATTGAGATGATTTGAATGGTCATGGTCGTATTGTGTTGTTGAGCTGTGGCGGAGAATGGAGGAAGTTAGGGCTTTGAGCCAAGTTGTGCCTGTTTTGGGGAAAGAGGCAAGGATTATGTCGGAAGGAAGAGGTGTGTAGTGTGCTCTAATGGCTTCTGAGGCAGTGATGAATTCTGGTTTGAACCAGAAGCCTTTGTATGTAATGCGTTGACCATCGACCCACCACTTCACTTGTAGTGGTTGTTCTTTGGGAGTGTCCATGGGGTGTGTCTGTGAGAGAGATGTGTTTAGGTTTTAATCAGTCAATGACTCGCGACTTGGGAGGTTTGGTTTCATAAAGAAGCAAGTAGCAAGGAGTGTTTTGCTCATATAGAAACACGTAGGAGGAGTTTTTGTCTGCTTTGCTACCAAATGGTACTTGTTCAGATTAGATCAAAGATCACATGTTTGCTACCAAACACGTTCCTTCTGAATACTTATCATTATAGTTTTATTTTTTTGTTTTAAATTAGTATTTGTTATTCTGCAATTTTAATACATTAATTTTTTATTTTTATCTCTATTTTTAAATTTATTAATTATTTATATTAAATAAAATATTATATTAATTACAACTAAAATAAATTTTTAATAATTTTTTTAATATGAATGCAACAACATGTAATTGATTTTTCCTTCCTCTTTAATTGATTTTTCCTTTCCTTCGCCAGAAATCTAAAGTGAGACAGTAAGTAGGCAAGAGTCCTTCCTCTCTGGTTTTAGGAAGAAAAATCGAAACTTTTTGGATTTCCTGTAACTAGATCAAAGATGGGTAACGCACTTGGATTTCTCTATGGAAAATGCTGCAAACCCACAACGACCGATGATTCTCTCGGTCCTCACGGCGTCTCCGCCGCAACCGTCGGTGTTTCAGCTTTAGCTCACGATCTCTTCAACTTCGAGATCACTTCCAAGGTCTCTTCACTTTCTCTTTAAAGCTACTAAATTTCCTTTGATCTACTTCTCCTGCTTTCGTTTTCAGCCTCTTTTAGTTGTTTCCCAGTGATCTTTAGCTAATGAAATGCTTTAAAAGTGCTCTCTTTACTGAATTTCGTCCAAAAAAATCTTTAGCTAATTTAGGGTTGTTTTCAGATGTTGTAACAAGTTATGCAACTGGTTTTTTTGCTTGAATTGATTCATCAGAAATTGATCTGGCTCGTGACTTTTAGGTTCCTGAAGGGCTTGGGAGGTATGTTGTGTCGTCTAGAAAAGCTCAAGCAAACTGGTAAAACAATACAACAAGCTTTTACATGTTTCTTGCAGTATAAAGATGTGAACTTTTGCTGTTTAATCAAATCTGCAAACATTGTGAAGGTATAGAAAAATACTTGAGGCATGGAAGCAAGCGAAACCTCCACCACAGACGGCAGAGGAAGCTTCTAGGCTTGTTACTGAGATCTTAAAAAGGAATCAGAAAGCAGATGTTGATGTATGAAATGAGTAGCAAGAAGATAGGTTTTGATGTTGGAAGAGAAGTAAGTGACTGTGTGTTGTTTTGTGATAGGGACTTTTGTCTTTCTATGGACTTCCTTTGCCTCATACTCTGGTTGAGGTCTCTACTGAAGCTCCTGTGTCTTTGCCTGAAGGGATTCTTTTCGAATTTCAAACGCTTCCGGTTAGAATCAATTTTGTACCAATTTGAAAGAAGGGGAAAAAACTAAGTTTTGGGAATTGGTGATAATGTTGTTGATCAAGTTTGTCTAATGGAAATATAGGTGGATCCAAAGGCTGTGGCAGATGGAGACACCATCACAGTGTATGTCAGTACTTCAGAACCGGTCGTGTCATCTTCTGTTCCAAAGGAAGTAAAGATTGCAGCAGTTCAAAGAGCAAAAGCACGAGAAACGAGGAATTACACAAAAGCAGATGAACTTCACCAGAAGATCATCGATTCTGGTTACAGGGTGCTAAATATTCAGAATGAAGAAGTGCTTGCTAAGAAATTCAGGATTAGACTAAGGTAAAATCAATTCGTTTCCTTCGTGAGAATCTCAGTTAGATCCGTCATGGTTTCTTTGTTTAACTAGAAGCTCTTTTGGCGACGGAAAAAGGAAATAGGGGAATAGATGCACCAGAGAGCCAAATGCCGTTTGGGAAAGAGGCACAAGAAGGGCTCCTTAAGATTGTTCAATGGAAAAGCTTGAAAGTCTTAGTTTATGGCGAAGATCAATATGGACGATGCGTAGGAGATTTATACTGCAATGGGATTTTTGTTCAGGTAATAGAAGTACCAATCTTTATCATTTTTCTTCCGTTCTGATATAAAACTTTGTCTAAACTGGTTTTCGGTTTCTTATGTAGGAGGCAATGCTAAAGAAAGGTCTTGCTTGGCATTACATTGCTTATGATAAACGCGTGGTTCTCGCAAAGGCAAGATTAGTAAAACTTGTGCTCTATATACTACAGTTTACAAGTCTCTTTACTTTCTTGGCATACTATTTTCGAGTAATGAATCGTTTTTTCGATGTGAAAATCAGTGGGAAAAGGAGGCGAGACAGAAACGTATTGGCTTGTGGGCTTCTTCAAATCCAGAGAAGCCATGGGACTGGAGAAAGAATAGGCGTGTGTAAACAACGTTTGAACAAAAACGCAAAACGCAGAACTCAGCGTTTATGATTATTGAGGGTTTTCTCTAATATAGCAAACCCATTCTGTTGTAAGATGTGTGTAAATGATGTGTAGATCCTACATTTAATGAGACATATCACAAATTGCAAATTGATCAAATCAGCAATGTGGTGTAGTGTGCTATAAATGAAATCTTTCTGTTATTAGCTCACAATTGAGAAGACAAACAGAGATAATTCGTACTACCTTTCTTTTTGTCTATCAATATTTTCGTTAAAGAAGAAACACAAAACAAAACAGCTCTAGTCTAAACCAGAGCAAACTTAAAACAGAGCACAACACCTTAAACTATATGGTTTGGTTCAGTTTGAGGTGTTTGGTTTTCAAATTTGCAAATTGACGAAATCAGTGATGAGTTGTAGTTATAAATCAAATCTTTCTTTAAGAACTCACAAGTGAGAAGACCAACTGAGACAATTCAGACTTTGATATTTCAACCAAACCAATATGGGAGACATACTTTAAAACTCAAAGAAGCCTATGCACAATGGAGTACGAACCAACACATGGAAATGAGATAATACACAGTCTACGATTGTTTTCAATTAGCAAATCTACAATGAAGAAACATATATTTAAGTTAAGTCATCTTCCTCAAGCTCCATTGCCTTCAGCTTCTCCTTCACTCTTAATAACAATGTCGTCTTCCAGGTATCCTGCAACACAAAGTTGTATAAGCCGGTTTATAAACAATTTATTCGATCTTTTTGTGAAAAGATTGGGATCGAACCAAAGGCGAATGCTATCAAATTCCTTGACAACATCTGTGAACTTTGCAACATCTTCCTCATCAATGGACCCAGCAATGTCCTGTTCATGCAAAGAAAATCTTAAAACCCGAACGCATCGTAAAGTTGGCCATTAATCAACAAAGAACCTAGCTACCACCAAAAAGTTGCATTCTGGGACACATCACAGGATGGATCTTCTCTATATCACAAACCGTTGTCATTATCTTTTCTTTATCAAGTTTGTTGATCAACTCTGTGAATGAGAAGGAGAAATCCGATGGGATTTCTCAGGTTGTAATCCTCTTGTTTCCATAAATAAAAGGGTTGATCTTTATTTTCATTTCCAAGTCATAACAACTTTGGTATCAGAGCCTAAATTTTCCGTTCACCGGAAAACATGGGTCCTAAACCTGATCCAAGTATTGCAGCTTTGGATAAATGACAAAGACCAGCATTGAGAAAATACCACTTAACTCCATACTTAAGCAAGTAATTCTTGAGACAATGTTGAGCTATTTCTTCATATATCTTTATTGCCTTCTCATATCTGACAAAGACGCAAAGAGCGCATTATTTATTCACATATCCTTATAACAAGTTATTTTAGTTCATCAATTAGTAACATGTAAGTCAAATCAAAGAAGAAACACACAATAAAACTCTACTAATGATAGTTTTAGCAGACCAAAAAGATAAGTTACAGAAGATCTTACTGCTCTAATTGGGCAGAATATTGCGCGATCTTTACCATGCACCGATTAGCAGAAGTAGTTTTTTCTTCAGTTTGATAAAATTCAGCTGCATTTTCATAATAAGCAATAGACTGTTGGATGTTCTGATCGGATTCATAAAACTCAGCAAGTTCCTGCCACAATTACAAAGCAATCAACTCAAACATTTCATCAATGTAAAATGAAACAATATTTTCAATCTAACAACTTAAAATAGTTAAACCAAATTCCAAATATCTAATTCATACACAGAAGAAAAAAGATTGTAAGTTATAGATTCCTGCAGCCATGCCAAAGCATTCCTAACTCGCAAACCATTTGCATTTACTTTCTTGTAGGATTTAGCGGCTTGAGCATTATGTTTGTTCTCTAACTACATATGCAGAGCACCATCATCATTATCATGCAATTCACCCAAATTAATTCCCTTGTAAGACTCTTATAAAAAAAAAAGACAATATTTTATACCAAGATAGTTTATAAATTTTAAGTAATATTAAATCTGAAATCCTTAACTGTAATGAAGAATTTAAATTATAGATAAAATTGTGCATTTTTTTTTGTTTGGCATCTAGAAAGATGACATTTTTTTGGTAGGAAATTACACGAAAGATCAAACTTGATAAAGAGAAAACAATTCTGAACGACTACCAAAGGCAACCGAACAAAATCGAAAGATACACAACATAACCGAAATGTGGAACCACAAGACTTGAAGATTTGTATTAGTCTATTTATTTATGTAGTAGATATTTTAATTAAAAACATTTTATTCTTTGACCCAAAAAATAAATTTGATCCTATTTGGCCCCACTTTTTGAATGCGACATGATCAATCATGCCACGTCATTTCGACGTTAACCATTTTCTCTTCTCTCTTACAACTTCATCATCCATTATTACGATTTCCTCCTTGCCGGAAAAAATTCTCTCCGGCATTGTAATCAAGGAACATGTCTCCTGCGATTAAAGCCCCTCTCTTACCGAACCAAGAGCCTTCGTCATCATCATCATCATCATCGGAGGTTGAGGAGAAGCATGGGTCATTCGCCGGAGCCGTGTTCAACATCTCAACGAGCATAGTCGGAGCTGGGATTATGTCGATTCCGGCAGCTTTTAAAGTTCTGGGTATAATTCCATCTCTATCGATAATCTTGATCATTGCTTGGCTTTCTAATGTATCAGCTGGGTTTTTGATGAAATCCTCGCTCGCCGGAGAATCCACAACTTACGCCGGAGTTATGAAGGAATCGTTTGGGAAATCTGGGTCCGTCGCTGTTCAGATTGTTAATATGGTTGTCACTTTTGGAGCTATGATTATCTTCTCGATTATCATTGGTAAGATCTCGTCTTCAAAAATCAGAAATTTCACAAACCCTTGATTTGATCCATCGAGTTCTTCTTGTTGTTCACTCAGGTGATGTTCTTTCGGGTACTGAAAATGGAGGAATTGTACATTTGGGTCTTCTTCAAGAATGGTTTGGTTCTCACTGGTGGAATAAGAGATTCTTTAGTTTGTTGTTCATCTTCGTCTTCCTCTTTCTTCCTTTAGTTTTATGCAGACGAGTAGGTACATCTCTTTAACCAAATCTTTGCCTGAATCTGTCAAATGCATATTGGTCTGGTGATTTTGTTTGCTCATGTTTTTGTAGAAAGATTAGCATTAAGTTCTGCAATCTCGTTTCTGCTTGCGTTACTCTTTGTTGTCATAAGCTCGGTGTTAGCGATTATCGCACTCGTGCAAGGGAAAACAAAGACTCCAAGACTTTTCCCAGAGCTCAACAATGGAGGAGTATCGTTCTTTAATCTCTTCACTGCTTCACCTGTTATTGTAACAGCCTTCACGTTTCATTTCAATCGTATGAACCAAGAACCCAAAAACCGGTCTTTTACTCCGCAAATCATATACTGTTTTTCATTTCCTGATTCTGAAAATGTGGTGTTTGATTGCAGTACATCCGGTTGGATTCGAACTCAAAGATCCATTAGATGTGATTTCAGCAACAAGGGTCTCTGTAATTCTATGCGCTACAATCTACTCCGCGACTGGCCTCTTCTGTTACCTTCTGTTCGGGGATTCCACCATGACAGATGTTCTAATGAACTTTGATCAAACCTCCAGTTCTTCCATAGGCTCGCTAGTAAACGACATTGTTAGACTGAGTTACGCGATTCACCTCATGCTTGTGTTTCCTCTACTCAACTTCTCTTTAAGAGCCAACCTCGACGGACTCTTGTTCCCTAAGAAGCCGTCTTTAGTGAAAGACAACAACAGATTCTTCGGACTCACTTTCCCGTTAATGGTAACTTGTTTCTTGGCTGCGATTGCTATACCGGACATTTGGTACTTCTTTCAGTTCTTGGGATCAACTTCTACAGTCTCTATTGCATTCATCTTTCCAGCTGCAATTGTCCTAAGGTGTGAAATTTAACCCTTCTTGCTTAATTCATCTTCTGATATTCTGAATGTATCAAATTTAAATAAAGTTTTTGGTGCATTTGAAAATTGGCAGGAATGTGAATGGTAGCTCGACCTTAAGAGAGAAGATTGTAGCTTCAGTAATGCTTGCTCTTGCTGTTGCCACAAGTATCATCGCCATTTCGACAAATATATACACTTTCACAACAACAGAAGAAACATGAAAAGTTTCTCTTCAAGAATCTGTAAAATGGTGGAGCTTGCATTGCATTTATTCCTATTATCTTATATGTAAAATAGGTTTGTAAGGAGTGGCGAGAAATGGAATGTTTTGTATTGGAAAAAGAATGAATCAAATAAACAAGAGAAAACATTTTGTTTCGTTAATTTATATCTCAGGACCAAAGAAGTTCTTTCAGAATTGTTTCGTTAATTTATAAGATCATCTAAATATTGAAGTTATGTTTAAGCACCAACACTCAATATCTTCTATACTTTGTTTGTTCGTCTCGCAAGAACAAAATTTAAACTTTTATTCTTGACAATGTATCTTCACCTAGTGTCTTTGCTCATTGATGAGATCCAAACTAATATTTCAAACCAGTAGGAGTTAAGGAATTGGTAGCAACATCTTTTGTTCTTTTTTCCTTACAAACTCAAAATTGATAACATTTAAAACCAACTTTATGTTAAAACACAACATATATGAGTAGTTGATTGAGAAAGTATCAGCTGCTGTTTACTAGCAAAGAGCTTTTCTCCAACAAGCCGCAGACAAAGTGAGAAGAGTTCCTAGTTCCTGCACAAACCATGACATTAGTAAGAACTCAACATAAACTGTACTGTGTATACTGTATAAGCTATTTGCTGTAAAAATAGTTACCTTCTTATGGTCTTTGACGGAACAAGTATTCCTCGCTTCTCGAGGCTCTTGAACCGATCTCTTGCAAGCGTGCAACATGCCTTTCAAAGTAACGAGGATGACTAGTTCAGTTTTTTAGCTACCAAGAAAACCCACAAGGACCAGAAAAGTTTGTTTGAGGAAACCAAGAGTATACCTTCAGCTTACGAAGTGATCCGGTAATCTCTTCTGTTAAGAGGACTTGAACAGGAGGAGCCTCGTATCTGAAATAAACATCAGTCAATTTTCCTAAATCCAATTTTCAGAATAATAAACATAACTGATAGGAATGAACAATAGTAAGCGAGAGATATAGCAGGAATATATCATACTTGTGCTTTCCCAACCGAGGAGGACGTATCTTCAGCACGTCCTGCTTAGCAATGGTCCGTCGTAAATGTTTATTCTTTTTTTCCTTATCTTCTCTGGCTATTTCTTTTAAGATCTTGGGCAAGCTACATAGAAGGAAACACAAAAGAAGAAAAGTAAGAATAAAATAATACATCATCAACATGATACATTAAAATCACAAAATACCTGTTAATTTCTTTTGATATCTTCTTTTTCTTCTTTTCCTCTGTCTCCTTCTTTTGCAGTGCCTTTTGTCTGGTTCGCTTATTTAATACCACGCGGGTTATCTTCTTTGTTGTTCTTGCGACTCTGCAGTACAACATTTTCAATAAACATGAAATCCAACTCTTTGCCGACGGAGCAAAAAAGAGATATTTCTTTGAAGAATCAATGTTGACGGGTAAAAAAAGAGCGCATACTTATTCCCAGCCTCAGACACTTCATTTTCAGCATCTGCATCGTCTTCACCTTCACTAACATTGTCCACTTCAAGAAAGTACTTCTGCAATAGTAATTACAACATCCATATGGCTTAAACTACCAGACTCAATGCTTGTCTTTCCATTGATAATTTTATCACACACAAGCAAACAACTAACCTCGTCTTCATTGATTGCATCTCCTTCAATAGTCAAAGGAACAGGATCAGGCCCTAACTCATTCTTGTAAACTTTCTGCATTTCTTGAGCAACCGCTTCAGCCAACATATCCTGCAATATAAAAAAACGAGGGAAGTCAATGGAAAACATTCACACATAAGACGATAAGACAAGCTCAGATCGGTTAAAGACTTTTTACCTCGTGACTTTCAGCTGTAGGGTTGTATGAGCATCCTGCAGGATCAACTTCTACTGCTGGAATAATCGACGTTTTTTTGAAAATCTGTAAACCAGAAATGATTTCTAGCCAATTGAGCATCAACTTTTTCCAATACAGGAACAACAAAAACAAAACAATTTAATCACAGAGGACACATTACCTTTCTAGGGTTTCCCTTTTGTTCTCCTGCAACTTTTTTAACAAAGAAAACGATGAAGCTTGACATAAAAAAAGGATTCAGAAGGAACTAAAAGTAGAATTATTTAACGAAACAAACCTTTACTATCATCACCCCACAAATCCACCATTACAGAATCGTCAACAACATTCTGCAAAGAAGAGAAGATCATATAAAGAAAATTTAGAGAAAAAACATTTTTAACATCAAGAAAATCATTTCATCGATTAAATGACTCACCTTTTGAACTTGTTTAGGTTTTTCGCTTTCTATAACGATTGGCTTCTTACTTTTCTTCGACTTTGGCTTCGAAGATGACACTACCTGGACAAATGGGTTTTTCTTCAAAACACTGTCACACCGGAGCACTCTCTCTCTATGTTTTTCAATCTTCCGTTTCACCGGTAGGTCTGATATGAAAATCAAATCATAATCAAATCACACATACACTTCTTTCAAAGATGAATGTTCTTATGGCCCTAATCAAATCGTATCAAACAGCTAATCATCACCTAATCTGACGAAGACGATGAATTAGAAACACTAGAAGGGGAAGTTTCATTACTCTCCTAATTACAGAAACTCCAATAACGATGAATTCAAATCCCAACTGGAGATATGAGACTCCAAATTAAACCCTAATGAGAGAGGTGAAGAGGATAACCATGGGATTTCTCGACGTGGAAGAGATCCTCGTTAGAAGCGGCGGAGAGATTGCCGCCGGAGAGAGCGTCTTTAGTGGTTTTCTCGAAGAAATCTTCAATGTCTTCGGTGCTGATGTTAGCTCTCCATGCTTTCTTCCCTTTCCTTGAAGTCTTCGCCTTCTTCCCCATCTCTCTGTTTGTCGGCGGCGCGAAGGTTGCTTCGGAGAAGAAAGGAGATGTTTGAAGAAGAAGAAGAAGAAGAAGAAGAGGACACTGAGGGTAGGGCTTAGAAGGAAACATTATGGGCCTTAATAGATCCTATTTCTTTAATGGGCCCATAATCATCAGTTTTTCTTTTAAAAATATTCATTATAATACATCTTTGATTTTGATCTCTATCTATTCATATTTCTTTTTCACCAAATTTTCATATAACTAGAATAGAACACGCGTTAATACGCGGATAAACACAGTAAAAATATTAATATCAAAATTTTAATTTTAAATAGTAACACGTTTAATTAAAAAAATATTTAAAAATATTTAAACACAGATCTCAAACCATTAAAATTTAATAACATGATATATATTAGTCAAATCTTACACTTTTGGATTTCTATAGTATATGTATTATTTTTATAACATGTATAAATTGTCATTTTATATAAATTTTTTTTTAACACTAAAAAGTATAGGTAGAAGATTTATATTTTTCTTTGTAATATTCTATAATTATGTTTACAAAGTAAATATGTTTATAAATCTTTTTTCTTTAGTATGTTTGTGCATATAAACTTTTAATGTTGAGATTTTCAGATTCTTTTTAATTTTTTTGTTTTTCAATTATAAAAATTCTTTCGTTTTATCATTCATATTTGTTTTTTAATTTAAATTTCTATTTCCTCTCTATTTTTTGTTTTTTCTATTGTTTTATAGTTTTTCTATTTTCTTTTCTAATTTTATTTGTATAATTTGTTGAAACTATTTTTATTATTTTTTCTAACAATTTGGGATTATTAAAAAATTTCTTTTTTTACTAATTGATTAGTTGTTTTGACAATTATTTTGTTTATTTTCCATAATTAATTTTAAATTTTAACACAGGTCATTATCTACTCAATATTGGACACATGTTATGATTTGGTGAATTATAATTTTAATAAAATGTCAAACTCTCATCGATAATATTTTCTTATTTGATTTTTTTTCTCTACTTTTTTTAGAGTTTACACTCTCTATTTTCTTTTTTAATTGAATTTGATAATTAGTTTAAATTATTTGATTTTTTTTATCTAACTAGTATGGATTATTAGAAAATTTCCTTTCTCAAAATTACTTTGAACAATAAGAAAATCTTCTTCTTTACTATTTGGGTAGATACTTTATAATTATTTTGTTCGTTTTCCATTTTTATTTTTATATATCTTTAATTAATTTTAATTGTTAACACATGTCATCATCTGATCAACCGTAAACACATGTCACAATTTAGTGAGTTACAATTTTGCTTACGTGTCAGGGTCTCATCGTGCGCATCCTCCTTTATATAATAAGATTGTAACGAAGCAGACAAATAAAAAAGGTGAAAGCCTAATGGTTAAAAATTTATAGGTTTTTAAACTAAATTTGGGGTTCAGTTATTTTTATTATTTTTATATACCCTATCGGCTGATCAGGAAAGTCTCGGTAGGAACGCATCGGAGTGCTACAGAGTGAATTTCTCTCTGAAGGGCCACCACACTGCATATCCCGAGTTTTGAATACTTTCCGACTAATGTTAGGGGATAACCGGATCGTCTGTTACCGGACTACCAGGTAAACTGCATGAGTCCAAACCTAGACTTTCCACATAAATGTGATTTTTGTTTCTAAAGAAACTCGAACCCTGGGGGGAATATTGTAGTACATTGTCAAATCTCACATACTAGTAGACCATAGCTATGTGGGCGGGTTCGGGTTCAGTTATTTGAAAATCTTGTTTCTATATACTAGATGCAAAACTTATCGAATGTTTGAATATTGTATTTATATAGGTAGATTGAATATTGTATTTATATAAGTAGAATTATCCATCATAGTTTTGTGTATTGTGGTAAGAACGTATCATATAAACAATTAAAAAAAAATCTTAAAAAATAGCAGACATTCAACCATTGTTTAAAAATTTTAATTTACTTTGTTTCATTTATACCTCTTCAAATAATACTTTAGGATTTTGTTTTGTTTGGTGATTCAAACATTCATATATATATATATATATATGAGATGAATTATAATTCTGTTTGTTTTGAAAGATAAATTAGATGCATTGTTTTAATTAAACCTATATATGTAAATTATGGAAAATTACACTAAGTTTGGGTTTAAAAATTTAACGTAAACCCAAATTTAGTATGTTGAGTTTGTTCATTTTATATATTTAGATTGTTTTACTATTGTGTTTAGATTACGAGGTCAACTATTAAATTTGAATGGGTTATTTTATTATTAATATTGAAAATGTATGATAAATTTTTTGAAATTAGTAGGGGTCACATGACCCCCCTTGCTACACAAGTGCCTCCGCCCCTGGGTAAGAAACTGTTTATCGTAGTTGCACCGTTTATCGTAGAAAATTGTTTTGTGGAACAAAAATGTAAATACGAAAGATTTAATTGGGAAATCAAGAAGTGGGACGGGTACTATGTACGAAAATAGAAACACATGTACCATTTTACTCCTCGTCATTCATGTGTTACGTGGCACTGAATAATATATTACTTAACCTTGTGAAGTGTAAACTATATTATATATGTTTGAATCACATATTGTATATTTATTAAAGGAAATTTGGAAGTCTAATGGTTAAGTAACGTTAATTAATGTTTTTATATCGAGAGGTATGAAGTTTGATTTCCAGTTGATGCGATTTATTAACAAATATGTAGATTAATGTAAATAAGTTTACAGAAGATCTCAGTGCAATTAGAACTGTTTGCCATGATTTCACGCATTAAAGGTAAAATATATCCATTACGAACATGGAACAGGAAGGGACGTCTGTCGTGGATTTAATAGGATCGGAGTAAATTGTACGCGGTAGAATCGTCTTTGTAACAGTTCTTATAATTTATAATATATAACAAATCCAGACGTTTAAAAAAGAATTTGGAAAATATAACAAAAAAAAAAGTTAAACTTAATAACTAACCAAAATCCTCCAATGACTATGATTTTATCGCATAAGAGGATTTTGGTTAGTTTTTAAATTTAATTTTTTTTTAGAAATTAACCCTTTATTAAATGGTATTAATTAAACAAAAAAAATCAAATAAGCAATACTTTGATATAGTACTAGTAGTTATATTTAACTATTAAGCTATACATCTTCTATTCCAAGAGAGAAAAATTTGAAATCATTAACCAAATAGGCGTCCGTCACGGTAAATTAGAAATCTGATTCTAGTTAAAATATAATACTGATCAATATTACTATAATTAAGTTGAACTAAAATTTGGTTCATGATTATTTATTCTTTCTCCATTTTTGTGGGATTCCAACTAGTAAATTTTCTTAAAAACTTAAAGGGGTGTTATTGGAAGTAGGATTTTAATAATTTTTAGAATTCTTAGATTTCATCATTATTAGTTTATAAATTCTAATAATCTTAATAAAATTTACTGTTATTGGTTTATAAATTCTAATAATCTTAATAAAATCCATTGTTATTAGAAAAGTTTGATTTTTAATGATTCTGCAAATCTAGCAAATCCAGTGTTATTGGAAATGGGATTCTTAATAATTTTACTCACTAAACAAAACTTTCACAATCTTAAGTATATACATGAGATTTTTAAAATTCTTACCACACAATTCTTTCATAGATTTATTGAATACACAAAACTTTTTCGAAAATTAACATATCTCTTTACAAATTTAACAAATCTCTAAATTGCTAAAATCTACAAACTCTATCTATAATTATGACTAGTTTTTTTGAAACTAAATTATAACTAGTTTATAACTAGACATGCAACATCACGCAAATTTAGTAGCCATACAAATGTAGTCATAAATATGTATTTTTCTAAAATATTATTGTATAAATGAGGATGTAAATGATTGAGCAATGTCTATTATTTGATCAAAATACAATACAACAAAATCGAAAGAAAAAAAAAGAAAGAGAGAGTGCATGATGTTTGATAGCACAAAGCCGCCCCCGTGACCTAATTCTCATTTGATTCTTTTGTCACATTCAAGAAGAGAGTGGGGTAGATCAAATTGCTAAACCCTGACTACAACATATTATTGTAAATTCTTCTTAAGATATGTTCAATTTTATTTTGTCCTTTTGGTCTCTTCTAAATCCCACGTATGGTCCATCCAATATATGTTATATCTTGGAGTTTAATTAATGAGTCGTCTTAACATTGATGTGCCAACATGAACAAGAAACAAGGAGAGGTATGTATTATGTTTTATAATATCATCATGATCAAAACATATATAAATTTGAGAAATTCCTTAATATATCACAATTTGAAGTTTTGTTTCGAGAAATAACATCAAAAATATTATATTCCTAAAATAACATCAAAAGTTTTAGTTTTTCAAAAATACCGCAAACATAAAAGTGATTTTTAAGGGTTTTAGAATTTTAATTTGTAGGTTTGGGTTAACTATTTTAGATTTAGGGTATAATTTTTGAGTTTATGGTTTGGTTTTTAGGATTTTGCGTTTAGTGTTAAGTTTAATTTTACTTTTGTGGTATTTGTGGAAAACCAAAAATGTTGGTGCTATTTTTGGAATATAATTTTTTGATGCTATTCTTTGAAACAAAATTTCAAAAGATTGATATTTTTGAGAATTGTCCTATAAATTTAGGATAAATATCCATTATATATATTTTTTTTATTGTACTTTAATTAATATTTGTTCTCAACCTAGTGGATATGTATCTTTTAAATATGTTGTTGAATTTATAGTACGAAAATAATTTATAGGAAAACAAATATTTGTAAGAAATGATTTTAAAACATACGATTTGATCAAATAAGTTTTAAAAAATTTCTCATGACTTTTCATTCTGCAGGCTTCCCCCCGCCCCGTAGATTTGTATAGATGAAAACTCTTCAAAGTGCTTGAGTTTATGGTAAAGAAAGAATTAATATAAGTAAGTAGTATTTTAAAATTTGATGTGAAAACATGTGACTGGATCAAATCTTTTAATATTAAACTGTTGAAAAACATGTGACTGGATCAAATCTTTTAACATTAGCATGATGTAGAAACATGTGACTCGATCAAATCTTTTAACATTATTTCTCAAAATTTATAGTAGTAGTAAAGATTTGAATGAAAGAAAGTTTGCCGAAAATGAGAAGTATTCAACATAATCTAGCAAGTAACATCTATATAAGACTATAACAATATTTTGTTTAAATAATTAGGATCTGTAAAATCGAAATTTGAAAGTGATGTCAAATTCTTTGTTCAAAAAAAAAACATCTATATAAGACTAAGGAAACTTGCTAAACAAAACTTGTAACATTTTTACCTAAAAAGTTTAGTACATAAACAAAAATCTACAAAAATTAGTCTAATGCAAATTTTCAAAAAAAAATTTACCTAATACTAACATATTTTAACGATGCAAATACATCTAACGGCAGCAGTAAATCACAAAGGTAAAAGTTTCGACCAAAAAAAATTCACAAAAATAAATTAGAACCATTTTAACAAATTTATTTTCATATTTAAGAAAGAATTTGACATCACTTTCGAATTTCGATTTTACAGATCCTAATTATTTAAACAAATATAGTTGAACTCATCACAGAACGACGTTGTTAACGATGCCATGTTATTGCTTTCGTCTTCTCAAACCAACTTTCACAGCAACGAATTTGTGAAGATTCAACATATCAAGGCTTGAAATTTTATGAAGAAAACCATGTGTTTCGGACGTTGTTATTTCACATGGATACTTCACATCTCAGGATATAAAACTGTATTGTATTTTTAGATGTTTGTTTCCGCATTTCTGATTTTATGCAAGTTAGTTTTTCTGTTTATTCTTTTTGAAAAATGTCTTGTGTTTGCGACTATGTTATTTATATGGTTTTAGTGAATTAATAATAGACTAAAGCATGTGTCTATTAAGTACATATATATGAATATGAGTATTTGTATTCTTATGCATATTTATATTTAGCAAAACTACGATTTTATGTAAAAATAAGAAGATATATATATATATATATATTTTAGTTCATTTAATTGCGAACATAAAATTTGAAATGTAAACTTAATGTTTGTGTTCAGAAAAATCAAACGCTAGTTCGATGCACATCGGTTTTTCTCAATAAACGAGATAAAATTTCTATTTTTTTGGCAATTACAACTAACTTTTTGAAAATACAATCTTGCTTTTTAAAAATTTAAAAGATCATCTTTATAAACAAAAATAAAATGAAAGATCTAAATTTGTGTTCTGTTATCAGTATCACACTACTACCCATTTGTTTGTCAACTTCTACTTAAGAAAAATCAAATTGCTAACTCATGAAAATTAAGGCTAAATTGCATAATGCCATATTGACACTCGAACTAGGGATAATGAACGGAGTAATCACCCTATATTATTGTGTATGCATGTTAGCCTAAAATACATAATGAAAGGCTTAAATTTTTAGTAACTCCATTAGATCACCGAAAGTATCACTTGATTCTTAAAAATTTTGGTGATATATGGTGCATATACTTCCTTGTAGTACAAAAATAACTTCAAAATATTTTTTTTTGTCAAATTGATTAAAATGTAAGAGCATTTTACTTGAGCTGGTAATAACTAATGTCTCATAATAGAGGTTCATAAGGCGGACATATATAAATTTACAAGTACAATCGGAATCCTTTTCCTAATAAGTTGGAAACAAGCCAATGATGGTTTTGCAAGTGGAACTACTCGATGAATATTGGTTTTATTTTTTGTTTATAACCTGATTTTATGTGCATATTTTGTAAAGAAAAAATGATAATAAAATCAATTGTTTCTGGACAGAAAATATAATACATATGGGGGAGAAGACAAAAGAGATATAGTTGTCACAAACACGAGACTCATTTACAAAATTTTAATGTATATTTACATAAATAAATAGATAATATGGAATAGGCAAAACAAAAACTTTACTTGTCTTGCTAAAATGAAATTTCTAAGCCAAAAACTTTTAGAAGTGAAACGATGACAAGGTAACTCTCTGTAGCCATTTGAATTCAGATGTAGATAGCGACTCTATTGATAAACATATTTTAGTCTTATTTTTAATGTAACTCATATTTTTCCCACATATATTCTAATTTCCAATCGTTTTTTTTAACAAGAAAACTAATAAAATCACGGTTGGCGAAAATGCATAATCCAACTGCATTATGCGTAAGCTAATCTATAGTGTATGTAAATTAATCTATAGCATGCATCATGTATAATTCCAACCATCACATATATAAACTCAACTGCAACATGCATCGATTCTTATACATCATGTGTAAGCATTCTACAACATGTATATATTTATACACAAAAAATAGTCGAGAATATATATATATATATATATATCTAAATATATTGTAATATATAATTAAGATAATCATTTTGATCATAAAAAAAAGAAGTCATTATTCATTATATACTTGTTTTGTCACAATCATAACATACTTTAAACTCTGCCAGCAATCCCACGGTTTCTCAAACAAAAAAAAAATATCGAAGTCATATTCAAAGTATAAATAAATAAATAAATTAACATAATCTTGGTTGTACTACCTAATTATTCTTGAGAAATTTTAAGGAATGTCATTTTTCAAAAATACCACATTTTCAAAATCTTTGCAAAAGTACTACTTTTTCAAAATTATTTTTTTATTATATCATTTATGTTTGGGTTAACTATGTTGTATTAGAGTTTGGTTTTGAAGATTTAAGAAGTTTTAAGAGTCAAAACATTTTTTAGGGTTTATAATTTTAAGATTTAGGCTTTTAAAATCCATAATTAGTGATATTTTTGCAAATAGTCATCTTTAAATGGTATTTTTGCAAATGTATATCCCCATTATTTTTTGAATTATATATTTTTTTAATCTCTATATCTTTTTATAATGACCTATGTCGGTAATATCTTACAAAACAAATTTTGTATTTAAACTGTATTTGAGAAGCAATGTGGTATCGACACCTCAACAAAAAATCAACAACTTCGAAAATAATGTATACTCCATTTTAAATAGTCTGACATGCGGGGGAAATACGTACATTAAGTACTAAACTGTATGAACTTTAATTTATAAGTGTATATACCTATTACAATATATCAAACCAAACACATGGATCTTGAACTAGAGAGGGAGCAATTCAGTGGTGCATTTTGCACCAAACCCTAAATTAAAAGAAAATAAACAGAGTGTGGAGGAAGAAGAGGAGAGAAAATAGTAGAATGACTAAATGAATTTAGCGATAGACGTGTGAGAAAAAAAATGCCTTGATGAAGCAACGGGACTTGTGTGTAGAGTGTTGTATCGTTGTGATGATTAATTGGAACACATGTGAATTGGTGGGTACGTTTCTTTGTCCGTCTCCAATATAGACAATCTTCTATATCATATACCAATGCTAATCTATCCAAACTTACATGTACTTATACGCTTACATATGTGCACAACTTCGTATATATATACACAACAATATACGTAAAGTAAGTTGACATAAATTGAATAATTGATGCGATTTTGAGATTGCTACATCAAATCATTTTATTTATAATATGAAAGGCAAATTGTTAGGCATCAAACAATATATGATATGTGTTTTGAAAGAAGTGACTTTACATTGGTGTTTGTTCAAAAATGGGGTTATGTATATGCATAGATGCACATATACGTAGTGTATACGGCATGCATACACATATACACATATAGAGAGAGAAAGAAAGAGGGAGAGAGAGCGATAGAGAGGACAAGGAGAGATGAGGAATAGGTGAAGAAAGAGGAGGATATATGTGTGGGTGTGTTCATAAAGATCCCCGTGAGGAGTGTTTGGAGGCATTCAAAAATCACAACTAACATTCTTTTGTTTGCTTTTATCCTCTCCATCACTTTTTTCGATGCTCCCAAAAAAAATTAATTTGATTTCACAATTTTAAGTTTTTCCCCCCATATATCACGAGCTCATCATTCCTTTCTCGTCCCATTTTTTTTTTTTAACTTTCACTCTCTCTTCAAGTATCCTATCAACATTATTGTTAACTAATATTTTCCCAAGATCAAATAATATTTTCTTCTTGTTGTTTAATGATCATAACTTGCATCTCTATAAATCGCAATTAAGTAGAAACTGCATCAAAAAATGAGAGATGGTGATGCCTTAGCTAGTTATGCAATTTTTATGTAGAGATATGGGGCCGATTGACGTTGATACTTTGAAGGCTGTAAGGTATTTAAAAGTTCTCACAGTTTTTTTTTAACCAATCATATTTTTACTTTTTTTTATATATTTTAAAGTCTACACAGCCACTTTATTTTCTTTCTTTGTTATTTTCCACTTCTTTCTAAAGTCTATCTAACGTGACTTTAAAATTTCAAGACCATAAAAAAAACTTTTCTTTATATTTTTTTAAAACTAATTGAAAACCATATTAAAATCTTTGTGTAATTTATCACTAAAGTTTTTGCTTGATTAATTAGTAACTTTTTTCTCTTTTTTTTAGATCCATTTTGATGCTATTTTTCTACACTGATTTTTGGTTTCATATATAAAATTGCATGGTTTTTGGTTTAGAAAAATAGATGAAATTGCATGGTTTTTTGTTGCATTTTAGCATTCTCTTGTTTTTTTATTGATATCTATTTTATTTATATACTATTAAAAAAACGATTATACTATTTTTTATGTTGATAGAATTACCTATATGAAGGAGTTTACTACCAAAATAATTAAAATAGTTGTTTGTGCGATTTTTTTGCTATATCAGTAACTAAATGCAAATTATGCAGAATTTACATTTTTCAGATAAAAAAATTATATTGTTTATAATTACAAATTTTGCTATATCAGTTACAGTTTTTACAGTTTTAATTACCAGTCAGACTTTTGTTAATATTTTAAAGTAACAACCACAATTTTTACACTTATTTTTTCTACAGTTCAAAACTTATAGTAACAGTCCTTACCAATCAGCCCCATGGAGTGATGGACAATTACTTTTATAGTTGAACAATTAGCTAATATGTATTTTTTTTTTAAGAAGTCTATATAAAGTACGTATAACATACAAGATAAAGTCCAATTTCTTTTACCATTTAATACTTGTTACAGGAATTTGAAGAGTATATCATATCATTATTAATAATTTGAAATTTGTAATTATATATTTGTATCTGTTTCCAAAAAAAAAATCAAAGCTGGCAATAGCTGTTATCAGTTATCGTAATTTTTCTTAGAGGCTTAAGAATAGTATCGAGACAACGAGGAAAATGTATTTTCATCACAATGAAAGTTTACCGTCAATACAGGACAATATAAACATAGTGATTAACTTACAATATTCAAGTTGGTAGGTAAGATATACACACGTTCATGTATATATACACGTATTTATGAATATAGTAAATTAATCAATATACGACATGTATTTATATAAGAAAACAAAATAAAATTATGTCGAATATTAAAAAGAATATCGTCTATTGTGACATAGAGGCAAGCAAGTAATTCACGAGATACAAATAGGAGTTGTCCGTATATTACATTTTGTAGCGATCAAGAGAGACTAAGGCAGACATGTGAGAGAGGAGAGGATCCTATAAACAATTTAATCTAAAATCTCTGCTTCTTCCCTCTCATATATATACTGCATATATATATATATACACATAGTTCCTCTATAGAAGAGAGTAGAAAGCGATCGAGAAAACTCAATACGAAGTAGAGAGGCTAATCAAATCTTAGAAGAAGAATGGTTTCAAGGGAACAAAAGAGAGGTTCTTTGCAAGAGAAGATTCAATTGCTTCGTTCAATAACTAATTCGCATGCTGTAATTATTACATCACCCTCTCTTTCTTTTTTTTTATTGTGTCTGGAGATAAACGCAATCATATTCTATATCTATACGTATATAAATCGTGTTATGAACACGCACATGTACACATACGAACTCAATCTTCACTCCATCTTTATATAGCTATGTTTTTTGGTTTTGTTTCACTCAATCACAATTTCGTCCCTTTGGATATTTGAATCCCTTTTGGATTTTCTATATTCATGTTTGCTTTTTTATTTTATTTTTATTTGGGTAATCACTTGATCCTCTTATAAGCATAGAAGTACATGTTATGAGAAACGAGATATGTGGGCCAATCATGATCGTTGAATTGAGGACGAATTTTCCCTCTTGGCTAAATCTTTAATTCTAGATTTTGGGATGATGTATTCATGCTACTAATATGTGTCCGTCTATTCGTATTTTTGATGACAGGAAAACGAAACATCGATCATAATGGATGCATCGAAATATATCCAAAAGCTTAAGCAGAAAGTCGAAAGATTCAACGAAGACACTACCGCAGAGCAATCTTCAAGGGAGCCCACGGATTCGACCAGACCAATGGTATAATATAAACACAAACATATAATCGTATTCCTTTGGATCCATTATATATTCTAGTACGTACGTGATTAATGTGTGAGAGATTCATTAAGATCTGTTTTGACTGGGAAATTTTATAGGTAACTGTGGTAACCCTAGAAAAGGGTTTTATGATAGACGTATTCGCAGGGAAGAATCAGCCAGGCATGCTTGTTTCGGTATTAGAAGCCTTTGAGGATATTGGTCTCAACGTTCTTGATGCTAGGGTTTCATGTACCGACTCCTTTAGCTTGCATGCCATGGGAGTTGAGGTAACTAATCATCACACCATATTTACACTGTATCTAAATCATTTACATTAGATTTTCACATTAATTATAGCTATTAATTTGCCTATGTTTTGGAGTCCAAAATTCGGAAATTGCTTGTATATGAAGTTAATACAAAAGAGCTGATTGTGCACTGAAGTCATCATATGTTTTTCTGAAATCTTATGTGTTGTTCACTTGTAAATTAAATATTGAAAGTGTAATGCTTGTATTTCTGCTGGTGAAAAATTTTAATTATAATTTTATAAAATGAAGGGGGTCTCTTAACATACACGAATACAAAATATGAACTTGTGTTGTCTATGTCTATATGTGTGTGTTGGCATGTATAAATTATTTAATGATTACGTCACTTTAATAATAACAAATGTAGAATGAAGATGGAGAAAGTATGGATGCTGAAGCAGTGAAACAAGCAGTGATAGATGCAATCAGGAGCTGGGGTGAAAGCAATGATCCACAGGGCTAGATTGACCCACTTTTTCTTATAAATAATTTCCTTTATTTATTTCATATTTTTATACAAAATATAATAACACAAAAATCTATATAGTAAATCCTGCTGTGTTCGTTTTTTCTTTTCTTCTGTCCATTTTGTAGTCCAAAATTTCCCCCTAAAAAAAGGATAATGAAAAAAAGATCAATTGTATGCTTCTATTCATTTCACATAATTAAGAAATAAGAAAACAATACGGTTTGTGACAAAAAAAAAAAAAAAAAAAACAATACGTAATCATCGACTCATAGTACCTAATTGATACATATCAACTGAGACAGAGACAAATTAAAATTTGTTCTTTATAAATTAGAATATCAGAAAAAAAAACAAAAACGCTTCGTATTGTTTCTGAATTTAGTAGACTAAAACTTTACTATTATTTCGGATTTTGATCAGTGACATTAGAGAACTTATTTTCTACCAAAGAAGAAGACAAACAATTTTGTTCACGTGAGAAAAATGACTCCATCAAACGTGGAAAGTAAAAAACGTACAATATATACATCCGTTCTACACGCTCGTCCCCACGAGTGATCATCTACTTAGGGTTTAACTTTGATTGACAAAACATTTAGAAGAGTAATAATTTAATTATTATTCAATAAACTTTTATTAATAAAGTATAGGAGCGAGTATTTGATGGAGCAAATGCAATCACTAATCTTCTGAGTTTGTCAAGTTCGAATTCTTAGCCCTGTAATCAATTTTTAAACTCTCTATACGATCTAAATTTCATCGCCTGATAAATTAGTGAAATATTTTCTTTAACGTTTTGAATGAAGTGAAGTTCTTTTTCCCATCCAAATTAGTGAACAAAATGTTTATTACTTTGTTTTTTTTTTTAAATATAAAGTGAGTAGTCTCATTTGTTAGACCATGGACATTATACTAGATTAGGGTGAAGACCTAGTTCTTCGATATTGTACGGCCCAAACTATGGATTGATCTTGGTTTATAAAATCAGGCCCACAAGAAGCAATATCCACAGATCCAAACTCCACGGCATCTTGTGAACAATTAAACAGCACGAAATGTGATAACGAAAACGGCACTTTAAGCGTCCTCAGATTCGCACTTTTACCTCACCCACACTTTTGTTTCTTGCGACAAAAGCAAAAGTCAATGTTTTAAGACAAAAAAAAACGGAAGGCGAAACGAGTCAAAGTGATTCAATAATCTGTTAAAACTAGAATCAATAACATAATACAAGGAGCACAAAGAAAGGCTGCAAAAAACTCTATAATATAAAGCGTAATTAGAAACATAGGAAGAGAATCAGACAAGGAAGCTCCTTTTCTTGCAACTCTAGAAATTTAACATAACAAAAACTAACGTAACAGAGAAGTGTTTTTAAATCGAAAAGTTCCGTAGATGATTCAAAGGAATTGAAAGATTAAAATATTTAAACAATTTGGTTGTTCTAGTAGATATAATGACCATTCCAATTCCGAGTCAAAGAAGCCTTCATTATCTCAACGGTAAGATCCGGATTCCTGCGAACAAACAACTTGAACTCAACAGCGCTACAAATCGTCTCCAAATTTCTTATGATAAATATGGTAGCTGAGTCGTTGAGAGCTTTGTCAAATGGAATCATAGAGAGCTCCACGACGTTAAGAGCATTCGACGTATTCAGAGATGATATAAGGTCTTGTCTGCATAGGTCCCTTAGTTGCGAAATCTCATATTTGTCCGCCGCAACATAAAGCGATTGAATATGTTTCTTCTCTTTTGCAGAAAGTCCAGAACCATTGCTGTAGATGAATTCGACGAAAGCCTCTAACTCTTCTTGTTTCAGCTCCGAGAGAGTTACTGTCTCAATTTGCCCAACCGGAGTCTTGAACTTGTCGGATTCCAACATCTTCTTAAACACCTCTGATCGTGCCGCCTATTAATATCCCATGAACATTAAAGAGATAGCATTAACAATTAAAAAGATTTAAGCATTTCTATAAATGTTGCTAGATAATGAGAAATAAAAGAAAATTGAAGAAAAGTAACGTAAACAAAAGTAGACCAGAACAAGTTTATGGACGCAGATAGTTGCACCACTCTCACTGCCCCCTGCCTTAAGCTGTAGATCGACTTGCCATTGTTCCTTAAGGACTTTTGCAAATCCACCAGAGAAAATTTTTAGGTTGCTCTGCGTCGCCATAGCTATAAGATAACTCGAATATGTGAATAATATGATTTAGTAAATGGTGAGTTATATAAATACAGAGAAGTGGAAACCCAATAGACGCAGTCCAAATGACTCTTGCTTTACATTCTTCGTTTTCCAAGAATAATGAAATGGAGACATTAATGGTAATAATACACTAATTCGCAAGTCCCAACTTTTAGTTGCTCCACTCTTGGGATTCCGAATTATACACAGAACCAAACGGATCATTCAGCGAAGGACCAATTAGAAGTCATTTTTGCCAAAAAAAAAAAAAATTTATCTCCCAAATACTTATTCTCTCTATTTCGAAATAGTAAAATACTATGGCTAAAAGCGGAACAAAATAAAATAAATTTTCTTCATATAACATTAATTTAAAACAATTCAATCAATCATGGTATTATGGTCATAAAGTATCAAATAGATTAAAATTGTGTATAGAAGATTTGGAACTTTTTTTTTTTTTTTTGTCAACAGCATTATAAACTAAATTACGACCAGCTGGTTTACATAGGAAATAGCAGAATTAAAAATCCGTGCACAATTTCGCTAGCCTGAAAATCTGGCATTTAATTATAATAAAAATGAAAAGAGTCGAAGCTTAAAACGCTTATCTAAGCGTTGAATCTTAAACGTGGCAGCCTATTATTTATTCTCTCCCACCTCTCTCTCCTCTCTCTCTTCTCTCTCCTCTTTCCTCTCTCTTTCTTATTTAATAACTAGAGATTGTCCACGCGTTGCGTGGATTTAAAAACTAACATGATAAAATATACATTAAATTTAGCTTATTGATTATTTGTGTATTTACAGAATTTGATTCTTATATTATCTAAAGTTATAAAGCTATTTGGAGATGTTCACAAATACCGCGATCCTCCATCGATTAATCTGGAAGAAAATCTTGGCAAAGTACTGCTTTTGCATAATGACTCTTCGCTACCTATTGTGGTTAGGTTGCTTCCCCTTTGGTTAGTTTGGATAATTTGGAAATCACGGAATGAGTATCTCTTTAATAAGAATTATGTTCATCCGAATGAAGAGGTAAATCGTAGTAAGGCAGCAGTTTGTGAATGGATTGTGGCTAATGATCTTGAGAGAGATGAAGTGCAATATAATATATTTACCCGATCAAGTTTATGGGAACCTCCTCCTGTAAATTGGCTTAATTGTAACTTTGATAGTAGTTTTCATCAAGGAAGAGATTCTATGGAAGTAGGATGGATTATGCGTGACCATTGAGGTAAGCATATCAAGTCTGACTATGCTAAACTTAGTCAAGTTGGTTCTCCTTTACAAGCTGAATCGATGAGTTTTCTTCATGTGGTTCAAGTAGTGTGGGCTTTAGGATTTCGACAAGGTTGGTTTGAAGGTGATAATAAGGAATTGGTGGCTTTAATCAAATACGAATGAAGATAATGTGGAGATTGGAAATGTACTCTATGATATTCGGTATTGGATTGCAAAGTTACCTTTATGCTCTTTGGAATACGTCAATCGTGAGAGGAATCATGTTGCGGATACATTGGCTAAGAAAGCTATAAGTTCTGATTTATTGTATGTATGTGATATATCATGGTTTTTACCCGTTTTCGACCATGATATAAGTCCTTTTTATAGAGTCTTTTTGGTATTTTTCGAGTCTTTAGATTCTTTGCAGGTTATTGGACGATTGGACTTTTTGGGAGCTTTTGGAGCATTTTGGAGCATCGAGGGAATACGAGCTGAAGTGATCAAGTTGGAATCGAGTTTTCAAGTCTGTGTCGATCGACACGGTCCTGTGTGTCGATCGACACAAGCTCGTCTGACGTGAAGATTGATTGGTTTCCTTTTCGGCCCACAAAGCCTAGAAGTTTCCTGACAAGCCCAGTCCGAATTTTAAACCTTATATATAGTTTTTATTTAGGATTTTATGTTTTAGATCTTGTTTTCTTTTGAGACTTGGAGGAGGAGAGATTTGGGGAGAGCTTCAGACTTTCAGAGATTTCGAAACCCTTTTGTATCTCTAACTCTATCTTCTTTTATGCAATATTATTCATTTATAATGATTTCCTCATCCATGTCTGAGTAGTTTGCTTGTTAGGTTTAGGGTAATTCTAGGGTTTGATGAGAAATTGATAGGATTGAAACCCTGTTAGGATTTATCTTTATGTTCTTCATCTAGATTGATTTAACTCTGATTTTAGGATTGATCAACTGAAATTGGATATCCTAGGTTGCTTTAATAGATGCGAAAGTATTATTAACAACCTGATAGAATCTTAGATGAGCAAAATTACCTATTCGCAAAGAAATTTGGATTAGGAATTTTGTGAACAATTAAACCTGAATTTAATGCTTGATTTTATTCTCTAGGTTCGCAAAGAAATTTGGGATTTAGGAATCTAATCATAGATAGTCTCTGCAACGAAAGTTGATTGATTTTACATTCGTGTTTATGTTCTAGAACCGTTCTTAACAAATCCTAACTGTTTTTATCCTCGTGTCGATCGACGCGGACATCCATGTCGATTGACACAGCCGTATTTCAAGTCATTCCTGCGAATTACCCAATGCCTAACTTTTTGTCTCATTGATTACTAAAACCTTTATCATCATTCACTGTTTACGTTTGCTTTCTATTTTACATTCATCACTTTTTACTTAGCAAAATTTGAATTCATAATTGGTTGTGTGATTTGATTCCCTGTGGATTCGATCCCTAAGTACTACTACGATCTCTTAATTTGAGAGAGTAGCTCAGGGCAAATTTGAGCATATCAGTATGCTTTGATTTGCCTCCATCTTGGTTGTTTAACAGTTTGTATTATCCCTTTATTATTTAATAAAGATCAGATGATAAAGTTATATAGCTTCTACAATTTTTTAACAAAATGATAGTTTTTTATATAAATTTATTTTTTATTCATGTCTTTATGAGTATTTACATAAAATACTCTATATAAAAATCAAAATTGTATGTGACATAATTTTTTTTTTAGTTTTTTCATAACTATTTTTTATCTTATCAATAAATGAAGTTCATAACATTTTTTTAAAAAATGCATTTTCTAATATTAGTTGCATAGAGAAAAAATATATATTTTTTAACTATGATAGTTTTTCGGAAGTTTTAATTAAGAAAATTTTGTAGAATTTGAAAAGAGATATTGAAAAATAATATTAGAATATGGTTTTACATATTGTTAATTAATTTATGAAGAGAATTTGATGTTAATCAAATGTTTACTTTAAGTTAATATATTGATATCACATTTTTATTTTAAAGAATCAATGAAAAAATTCTAAAATCTAGAGGGACAAATGTCAAAATTAAGTAAAAATAAGGTACTAAAAATTAAAAAAATTTAACACTAAAAGTGACACGTGGCAGCCTCTCAAAGCTTCACTTAGAAGAAACCTTAAAATATTATATTAGATTAAGTATTGTTCTTAGCACCCTTAGAGCATCCACATCTCACATTTTTTTAGAGTGTCTTTAAATAAACAAATATTAAAAATACACTCTCTCATCCTTTTACTCAACTTTATACCTTCTCTTTCATCATTTTACTCATATTTTATTAATTTTATATTTAAACACACTCCAACTTTCATCTATTCTCTCTCCAATTATGTCTTCCAAGAGACATTCTAGACATTCTCTCTCCAAAAATACTCACTATCTCTTCTGTTTACTCAAATTTTATTAATTTTATATTTCAATACACCCCATTATTTCAACCAAAAACATTCTCTTTCTTCATTTTACTCATCAACTAATAATTTTATATTTAAAGACACCTACAAATAATATCCAATGTGGATGCTCTTATACCCACTTTTGCATTGATTATGCTCTCAGCTCTAGAATTTTGTGTGCGCGGGATAAGCGAAAGCGAAAAGTAACTAAACTTCTCTTGTAAATTATTCAAAGCTTCTAGTTATACATTTATGCTCCAGTATATTTTGATTCCATTAAGTAATTTGTATATTGCTAGAAGGTTGACGAAAAGGTTAGAAAAAGATAAAGGAAACAAAATCTTACATGAAGAGGAAGAGAAGTCACAAATAACATGTTATAAATTAATGTATTTGGTCAAATATTTTTCTCTTTTAAAATTATTTGGTTAACTAGTGGACTGTTAGTAGACCAATCGCTGCATAAGGCATCGAAATATAGCTCAAATTTAAATACATTCAGGTTGTGGATCATTGTAATGCCATATGGTTGAAAGTAGAATCCCCAAGTTCAGAAAAGTGTGTTTTTTCTCTCTGTAAATGTGTTTGATAATGGCTTAAATGCACACACCATGGTCCGGCCCTGACAAGACTATAATACCCATTTTGCGTAAGTTTTAGTCTTTTTACCATAACGTCTTGAGTAACTTTTTTTTGTTGGCATTCAAATATCGTCTTGAGTCACTTATAACCACTAACTTTTCTGCTTATCTATTTTTTTTTGTGTGGTAATGCCCACTTCTTTATAAGAAACATGTTTGGCCGCTTTACCAACGTATTGAATCACTTTTTTATACTACTACTAATTTGGAAAAACAAAAAAAATGCTACACTACTTTGATAGAAGCATCTTAAAGTTCATGTGGTATTAGCGTTTACCAAATTCGTCGCTAAAAATCTTTGAAATCAATTAAATAGATATGTTTATTTAGCTAAAGATAAAATGAAAAAAAACACACAGAAAATATATTACTTCATTCTCTCTAGTTAAGTGTTTTTTCCTTAAGGCAATCGTAGTTGGAATAATCCGTAATCATCATCACATTCGTATTCGTAGATGTTTACACTAAAAGACTTCGTTATCTCTACGGCAAGACTTGGGATTCTAGCCACAAACAACCTAAACTCACTAGAATCTACAAGTGTATTTATATTCCTCGCGATAAAACATAAAACAGCATCATTGAGAAGTTTGTCGGAATGAATTTGGGAGAGCTCAAGTACATTTAAGTGCATGCGAGGAATTCAGAGAAGATATAAGCTCGTTTCCGCACAAGTCTCCTAGATGCGGGATTTTGTATTTGTAGGCTGCTCGATAAAGCAACAAAACATGTTTCTTCAACTTCGCAGAAGAAATTGATCCGTCATCGTTGTACATGAACTCAACTAGAGTCTCTAACTCTTCATGTCTCATCTCCGAGAAAGTTAACGTCTCATGGCCGGACAAAGCCTTGATGTCGTTTGGTTCCAGCATTTTCTTGAAAACCTCAAAATTTGTCTATATAATCAATGATAAAAACATGTCAACATCAAAATTTGGTATTTGTTGGATCTAAAGATGATAAATAAGAGAGAAGAGATACAAGAACAAGTTTCTGGACGGAGATAGCATCACAATGATCATTGTCTCCTGCTTTGAGTTGTAGATCGGTTTGCCATTTTTCTTTTAGGACATTTGCAAATCCTCCCGTAAAACACTCTTTACTAGTTTTTGTTGTCATATAGTTGTAGTTTTAATCCAAGAAACGCTAAAATAGAATAATTCTAATTTTATCTTTCAAACATAATTAAGACGTTAGGTTTATATAGAGAACCAATAGAGAGACAGTCAAAATGACGGTCCAACACTAGAGACGATCATAATAACTACTCTGTTTTCTAGGTGATTCTATACAGGCAGGCCCGGCCCTGCCCTGTGCAAGGAGTGCATTTGTACATGGTCCATTAATGTAAAAAAAATTTCAACCGATTTATTTACAAAACAAGGCCCGAACATCTTTTCTGAAAAAAGGGTCTTTTTTGCAATTTTTGATATATATAAAGGCTAAAAATTTTTTGCTCTGGGCTCAGTTTTACACTGGGTCGGACCTGTATACAGAGCATGTCTTGAAATTTTGGAATCTCGAACAAAGACAAATAAAAAATTTGGGTTTTTTGTGCATTTTTTAAAAACGAGACTAAAACGTAAACTTTAGAAAATATGGAGGCCTTTTTTGTAAAAAGAAAAAAATCGGGGGCCATTTCTTAAAACTATTAAACTAAATTTTTTTTGGGCTCAAAGCCAATGCCTCTCTGACCTACCCTCAGGCCCGGCCCTGATTCTATAGAAACAAAACATATATAATGTTACAAGTTACAACAAAGACTAATCAAGGAAAAATAAATACCACACTATTACCAAAAAAGTCATCGGCTTTAAAAGCCTTTTTAGTAAACTTTTGTTTGAAAAAAAACATTTGTTTGAAACATATTTTGCGTTTGCATTTACCACACTATTACCAAAAAGTCATCGGCTTTAAAAGCCTTTTTAGTAAACTTTTGTTTGAAAAAAAACATTTGTTTGAAACATATTTTGCGTTTGCATTTTTCTATATTAAAAACTGAGTTTCTGACATAATTACATATTTTAAAATTCCCATAAATATTTTAAAATCGGCTCGACTCATCTAAAAGCCCGATATGTCACCAATGCATTATCTTACCCAACATTCAATAATTTTCTGTCCAAATGTTATAACATTATATGGTTGTGAGTTGTGACCGTGCCTGCCCAGAATTTATTTTCTTCTTTTTCCGCAACAACATTTGTTCTGTTTGCTGGACAAGCAATCTATTTTAGAAATAATTTGGCATCTTTTTTTTTTTTCATCGATGGGCAAGAGATTTTATTAAATAGAAAGGGATCTAAAAAGTAAAACGATAATACGGTGTTTTATTAAAGTTGCTCTCTAATTCTAGTAGTAATTAGTACAGAACTGGCAAACGTTACCGCATGTGCTACAGTATTTGCTATTCATAGGATTCTTCACTATCTCAACTATAAGATCTGGGTGATTGACTACAAAAACCTTGAACTCAGCAGAGTTCGAAATCGTACTTATAGAGGTTTTGATAGTAGCAAAGGCGACATCATGAAGATCTTTGTCAAAAGGAATTTGGGAGAGTTCAAGGACGTTAATAGCATTCGACTCGTTAAGAGATGAAATGAGCTGGTTTCTGCATAGGTCTCGTAGATGCGGAATCTCATATTTATCAGCTGCAATATAGAGTGACGTAACATGATGCTTTGCTTTCTCTAAAAGCATAGAACCATCACTGTAGATGAATTCAACTAAAGCCTCTAACTCATCACGTTTTAGCTCCGAGAGAGTGATTGTCTCCAACTTAGACGATGCTTTGCACTTGTCTGATTCAAACATCTTCTTGAACACCTCTGATCTTGCAGACTATAAATTACACATTTCAAATAACAGCATTTAGATGATTTTTTTTATGGACAGATGATAATTAAAAGGAAACAAAAAAAAAAAAATTGAGAAGAAGAAGAAGAAGTAGAGACCAGAATAAGCTTATGGGCAGAGATAGTTGAACATGTATCATTGTCATCACCTGACTTTAGTAGTACATCGACTTGACATTGTTCTTTCAAAATCTTTGCAAATGCACCACAAAAAAGTTCTTTGTTTGTCTGTTTTGCCATAGCTATAGCATATGACTTGAAATTGATTAGGTTAAAATGTTTATACAGAGAGCCTAGCTAGACGGTCAAAACTCTTTTCTTTTGCTTTTGCTTTTCTTTTCTTTTGCTTTTGCTTTTGCTTTTGCTTTTGCTTTTGCTTTTGCTTTTCTTTTCTTTTCTTTTCTTTTCACTTTAATTTTATTTTAATTTCTTTTCTTTTGTTTCTAGAATTTTTGGAAAAGAAATACACTAAAACTTGGAAGTCTTAAGTTTTAATTGCGCTCTTCTCTAAGAGCATATGACCAATCACAAATCAGCAAAAAACAACACAATCACCATAATCACTCAAAATGACGGTCAAACTTGAGGAGACGATCACAATAACTACTCTGTTTTCTGGAGAATTATATAGCATGAAACAAACAAATGTTACAAGTTACAACAAAGACAGAACAGGGAAAAATTAAATACCGATATGGTTGTGATTGTGACCGTGCCTATTAAGCTTCCAAAATTATAAACTCAGAAATAATTTCTTCTTTAACAAGCTTTTCTCTCTTTTTTTCAATCAAGATTTGTTTTGTTTGCTGGGCAAGCAAATCTATTTTTAATATATTCGTCTCTGTTTTCTTTATCAATGGTAGAATTGTGGAATATGTTTTTTATTTAGAAAAATTTGCTAAATTACCACCATTTGAACTTCATTTGTCTCAATACATCTTCTACCACATGAACAAGTTTCATTAGACCCTAATTTTGGGAAAACTCGTTTTTATCCTCTAATTTTGTTAAAAAATTTCAAAACAATTTAAAAAAAAAAGAAATAAATTCCAAACAATTCCTAATTTTTTTTTAAACAAGAATAATTAAATTTTGTAAACAAATAAATTATAGTTTCAATTTTCAATTTTAAAAGCCAAATTAAATTGGTAAAAATTCTAAAATTTCTAAAAAAGTCTTACATTTACAAAACATAATATAAATTTGAAGGTAAAAATTAAATTATATTCCAAATTTTTATTTTCAAAAATCAAAATTTTTTTTTTAAATCCTCAAATTTTCTTTATAAAATAGTGTGATATATGTCATTCATGTATTTTTTACTAAATTATTTAAGATATATTTTTCCTTTAAACTATATTTGTGGACCAACATTATTTTTTTTTAATATTTCTAGCAAAATTAATTTGTATGAGATATATTATTTTTGAAATTTTGTAACCATATGAGAATTTTTTGAAGCTTTATTTTTTTTTATAATTTTAGAAGTTTTCAAAATTTAAATTGGTTTTTGAAATTCATTTTGGAAAAAATCGATTTTGCTCTCTAATTTTGTTAAAATATTTCAAAACAATTTTAAAAAAATGAAATAAATCCCAAACAATTCTTAAAAAAAATATATTTTTTCTTTAAAACAAGAATAATTAAATTTTGTAAACAAATAAATTATAGTTTCAATTTTTAATTTTAAAAGCCAAATTAAATTGGTAAAAATTCTAAAATTTCTAAAAAAAGTCTTACATTTACAAAACATAATATGAATTTGAAGGTAAAAATTAAATTATATTCCAAATTTTTATTTTCAAAAACCAAATTTTTTTTTTTAAATCCTGAAATTTTCTTTATAAAATAGTGTGATATATGTCATTCATGTATTTTTTACTAAATTATTTAAGATAAATTTCTCCTTTAAACTATATTTGTGGACCAACATTGTTTTTTTTTTAATATTTCTAACAAAATTAATTTGTATGGGATATATTATTTTGGAAATTTTGTAACCATATGAATTTTTTGAAGCTTTTAATTTTTTTTTATGATTTTAGAATTTTTCAAAATTTAAATTGGTTTTTGAAATTCAAAATTCAAAACGTAATATTTAAAAATATTTTTTAAATTATCGATTAAGAAAATTGAATATTTAGATCCTAGATTTAAGAAATTTAATTACTAAATTCACAGAAAACACATTCTACACTACTCAGTAGATGATAGAAAATGTGGTAGACTTTATATTCTAGCATGGTAGAATATATTGAAAACGGTAGAATACATATTCTAAATTTGGTAGTTGTTAGTGCAAATCGTGTAATAAACACTTTACGAAGATGTAGAACATACAAAAAGTAGTAGAACACAAATTCTATGCTTGATAGATATAAATCTACAAGGCAGAACCAACAATTTACCGACCCATAGACGTAGAACGTGGATTCTGGAAGCCGTAGAAGCAAACTATACAATTATTTTTTAACATTATTTTTAACTAACAAACATATTTTGATATATATAAATGACTATTTTTTAGGTGTTTGTAATCATAAGATTTTTAAAAAAATTTAAAAACTCTTTATTTCTAATTATTTTTATTGGATTAAGGATACTTTAGACAAAAAATGGTCAAAAATGAAAAAAAGACATTGGGACAAAAGGAATTTGAACGTGGGATAATTTTACAAATCTCCCTATTTATGGCCAATTGGCAATATTTCTAAATATAAGAGTTAACCTATAATATTTAGCTAGGAAAAAAAAAACTACAAGGAAAGGTAAATTACATACTATGTGAAAAATACCCTTTTCAAAGATTTGTGAAGATTGAAAAACACAAAGTCAAATCCCATAAAAAAATAAGATAATAAGGTGTTTTATTTAAGTTGCTCTCAAATTCTTACAGTACGGGCAATGTTTACGGCATGTGCCACAGTAGTTGCTCTTCACCATCTCCCCTATAAGATCTGGGTGATTGACGACAAACAACTTGAACTCAGCAGATTTAGCAATCGCGCTTATATTGGTTTTGATAGTAGTGAAGGTGGCATTGTGGAGGGTTTCGTCAAAAGGAATTTGGGCGAACTCAAGGATCTTAAGAGCATTGGACGAGTTCAGAGATGCTATGAGACGGCTTCTGCATATGTCACGTAGATGCGGGATCTCATATTTGTCGGCTGCGATATAGAGTGACTGCACATGTTTATTGAGAGTTTCAATAGAAATGGAGCCATCAGGGCTGTACATGAACTCAACTAAAGCCTCAACTTCTTCATGTTTCATATCGGAGAGAGTGATTGTCTCTAGCTTAACTGAAGCCTTGAAATTGTCTGATTCCAACATCTTCTTAAACACCTCTGATCTTGCTGCCTATTGAAAAAAAGTATAGTATTTAACAATCAAATAGTATTCCAACTAAGAGCCACTTTCTAATCATTACTAAATCCTTTGGTTTTGAATGGTGACACTACGGTGTAGATGGTTCGAATAGTAACAAATACACTTATATAAGTATCTACCACCATTCAAGGCCAAAAAATGATTTCTAGAGTTGTTTTCTGGATTGGATGATGATAAATAAGAAAAAAAAAAGCGAGGAATAAATAGGAAGAAGAAGTGAGTGGAAAACCAGAACAAATTTGTGTGCGGAGATAGGTGCACGCTCATCATCACTCTCTCCTGCCTTGAGGAGTACGTCAACTTCGAATTGTTCCTTAAAGTGTTTCATGAATCCACCCAAGAAAATCTCTTTGTTGCTTTGTGTTTTTTGTTTTTTGTTGCTCTGTGTTGCCATAGCTGTAAAACCTGAAAAGTGATTTGGAGAATAGTTAGTAAACGATGTTAATGAACAACTTCATATACAAATATAATAATTATATCAATTGGTATAGTTTGTATGCAAATTCATCAACAGTCACATATACACGTAAAAACGACAAGCAGAAAAAGTCGTACTTTCTCAACAAAGAAATCCACGTAGGAATACACAGTTTCAAGAGTGGAAACAAACCCCAAACGACTCTCAAATCGATCTCGACAAAAATCCAAGAGCAAGAGATGTTTTTAAGACGTGGAGATATATGTGATTTAAAAAAACAATTATATAAACTACTATTTAAGTATAACCAAACAAACAGATTTTACAAAATAAACATGCAACTGATTACCCGGCGGTGAAGAAGAGCAGGAGAGATCGATTGATCGTGATAGGGAACGGAGTGGAAGCTTTAGCGTTTTAGCCTTTTAGGGTTTAAGCAATGTTAAAAAAAGCGCTAGGCGCTAAGCGGACGGCGACCCTCCGCCTAACGCCTAAAACGCTTAGTCGGGGCCTATGCGATTTTTTAGGCGGTTTAGACGGTTCTTAAATATAACTACATATTATATATATAATAAACTATCTATTTATATTATATAAATTATAGAATAAAACATAATGAAATAATTTAAGAAACATAATTCATAAATAAACTAAAACCTTTTTTTTTAAATAAAAAAGAAAAAGACAAGAAACCCTTTTTATTTTTTAAATTAGTCAATACAACACCGTTTTATAAGTTAAAAAAATATTTTTAAAAAGTTTCGCCTAAACCGCCTAATTTACGTCCAACCCGCTAAATGGCACATTCCGCCTAACACCTCCGATTAGCATAAAATCGAAGCGGCTTATCGCCTACCACTTTTTTGAACACTGGGTTTAAGAGAGCTTTCAACATTGGATTTTTTATAGCTCTCCCTAGAACACTAAAAGATTCCAAATTACAAAGATTCGTGTACGAAAGACACTATATCAGACAAAAGGTTCGACAATAAAGTGAAACGGTGAGTTTGGAGAAAGACATGACTCAACAAAGCCCAAAACCAGTTTTAGACATGACTAAAACAATGAAGCTTCAAGGGCGTATGGTTTGGTACAATCCCACTTGATGGATGACAAGTGTCTGACTCTATTTACACTGTAAGAAAAAAAAAGGCTTCTTGAATAAAGAGTAAAGACACTTCTAGTGACATATAATATAATAGTTGAGTTCACTAATGGTAGCCAACAAAATCAAGCTAGAATTTGTTGACATATATATAACTGTCTCATGATTCTTTAGATTTGGCTTCATTAATTTTCTTGTATATTCGTCGAATCGCTTAGTCTTCCAACCACGAGTAGCAAACCACTATCATGTAGACCTCATACGAATAATGTAAAGATAGATACTAAATTCGAAAAATGGTAATATCTTGCATTGTTATTTGTCATCTCGATTGAAAAATTATAAAACGGAGTTACAGTTTCTAAAAAAAAATGAAATAAGAACAACTACACCATGCGACCACAACGACAACAACTGTAGTTACTAGCAGTGAGGTAAGAGGGAGGCACTTGCCCCCTATGAAATTTGAATTTTTTTTATAATTTGTTAAGATTTAATTTATTTATTTTGTTTAACATAATCTTATGCCTCTACACCCATGAAATGTGTGTCTGCCTCCGCCCCTGGTTACTAGGCTGAGTAAGAGAAGCCTTCATTATCTCCACAGCAAGATTTGGGTGACTGACTACGAAAACCTTAAACTCAGCGGAGTTAGCAATTGCGCTTATATAGGTTTTGATAGTAGCCAAGGTGGCATCGTTGAGGGCTTTGTCAAAAGGTGTTTGGGCGAGCTCGAGGATATTAAGAGCATTGGACGAGTTAAAAGATGATATTAGATGGTCTGTGCATATGTCACGTAGATGCGGGATCTCATATTTGTCCGCTGCGAAATAGAGCGACTGAACATGTTTCTTGAGAGTTTCATAAGAAATAGAGCCATCAACGTTGTACATGAACTCAACTAAAGCCTCAACTTCTTCATGTTTCATATCGGAGAGAGTGATCATCTCTAGCTTAATTGAAGCCTTGAAGCCGTCTGATTCCAGCATCTTCTTGAACACCTCTGATTTTGCTGCCTATTCAAAATAGCATTAACAATGACAAAGCATTTCAAAGAAAAAGCCACTTTCAAAAACGTTACTAATTAAATAAAAAATGATTTCTAGAATTGTTCCCTATAATTGATGATGATAAAAATATGAAAGAAGTGAATCGTAAATAGGAAGGTGAATAGTAAGTGAGAACCAGAACAAAAATCTGTGTACGGAGATTTTACATATCTAATTTGCAATGTCAACACAGAGCAACAAAGATGTTTTCTTTAGTGGATTCATCACTCTCTCCCGCCTTGAGGAGTAAATCAACTTCCCATTGTTCTTTAAAGAGTTTCATGAATCCACCAAAGAAAACATCTTTGTTGCTATGTGTTGACATTGCATATTAGATATGTAAAACCTGAAAGTAATTTGGCGAGCGATGTTAATAAACAACTTCATATATAAATAAAATACAACATATCAATTGGTATATTTTGCATGCAAAAACTCATCAGCAGATATACACGTACGTAAAACGACAAGCAGAAATAGTCGTACTTTCTCGACTTAGTGTGAAGGTGAAACCATGATGATCAAGACTCGAATACATGACAAATTATGTTGGTTCTTTAAACTCAAGTTTAATCACAGTTGGTGTAAATTAAGCTATGGTCAAATTGCTTTTGGGACCACTTTTGAGAGGAAACGTTAACAAGGAGTGGTGTCTCTGTACAACCTTGTCTTCTTCTGTAATTGCCAAAAGATAAGGCTTTTTTTTTCTGAAGGTACAAACGTGATTGATGGATCAATATGGCGTCTGAATCAGAGAGTTTAGCGTTAGGGTGTGAGCTGGACAATGTGATGTCTCTGTGTATATAAAGACATCATAAGAGTTGAGAGAGAGAGTTACGGATAAGGTGATAGAGAAAGAGAGAAACTTTGTATTGTATAAACTTACAAGAGGGTTCTCTAAACATAGAAATATCTAGAGTGTGCATCAAGTGCTAGTGAAGGGCATTAAGTGTGAAACACTAAGTAATTTCTATTGTAACTCTATCATGAATCTAGAGGAAACGGGCACGAACTGGATAAAGTTTTGTGTGTTTATGCTTTCATTTCAGTTTGTTCTTTTTGCAAAATCAAAATCATTCAAGCCTTACATATATTGCTCTGCAACTCTCTGTTTTAGTAAAAGACTCTGTTTTTTCAAAACTCTCTGTTCTTGGTTTGTTCGTGTTCTTTCCACTCAAGGCAAGTCGACTGCTTTGCTGCAAAGAAAACTCAACACTTAGAAATCCACATAGGAACACAAAGAACACAAATAGTTATAAGAGTGGAAACAAATCCCAAACGAAGCTCAAATCACGGCAAAATCTAGGAGCAAGAGAGATGTTTTAAGACGTGAAGATATCATGTGATTTTAAAAATGAATCTGTAAACTACAATTTAAGTAACCAAAAAACAGATATTACAAAATAAACATGCAAGATTCGAAATGGATTTTAGTCGAATAGATTACCGGCCGGTCGGCAGAGGAAAGCTTGATTGATCGTGAAAGGCAGAGACTGTTAGCGTTTTAGTCTTTTAGGGATTGCGTTTATTATGACATTGTACGATAATTGATTATATAGAGTATAGAGTACCAAGAGTCGGCAGTTAAAATGACTTTTATTCTACCTTTGTTTTCCAAGACTTTGGAATGTGAGAAGACATTAATATACAACCAACTTTTAGCCTTCCTCTTCTCTTGGAGATCCGAACTATACAACCAAACGGATGCTATAACAAAGACCAATCAAAACTATTTTATAAGAAAAAAAATTAGGAAAAATTGAAATTAAAAGATGTTTTTTTGTTAGTTTGTCTATTTATAAATGAGGTTTGGTGATGTGACCCTTTGTAATAATTAAATATTTATTATATTAAAAATTGTCTGAGACGACGAAGCCAACTTAGAACATGCCTATTGAAGAATATCTTCAAAGGTTTCTAACCAACAAAATATATAAAATAATTAAAAAATGGGAGAGAATGAAGTGGGGTTCTATTTGAGAAACTCTTTCACTTTTTAGAGAAACCCACTTAACACTTAGATATTTTTTATTGGTTAAATAACTTTTTCATTATTTAAAATTTAAACAAATAACTAAAATTGTTAAAATAATATAATTGAGAGATTCTAAGAACATCTCCATCAAAGTATCTTAAGTAAATACCTTCTATTAAAATAATAATAAATAAAGGAGAGAAGGAGAAACGTTTTTTGAATCCGAGAATATTTCTGCACACATGTCCTTCAACTAATGGTTTAATTACTAAAAAGAAATTAAAATCCAATTTTTTTTTTTCTTTTGAGAGACTCTAAAGAGTTTGCAAAGAGGATGCTAAGAGTTTGTAAAGAGGATGCTCTTAGCCAATGACAGTCAAATACGTACGGTTTGGCACAATCCCAAAGTATCGAGGTTTTGTTGAGTCTAATTACTCTGTTTACACTGTAAGGAAGAAAAAAGACTTTTTGAATAAAGAGTACGACTCCTTTTGTGATATGTAATAGTTGAGTTAATGGCAGCCAACAAAATCAAGGTAAAATATAATTTGTCTTATGACTTTTTATTTGTTGATGCTATGTAGCGGCTTTGTTCTGTTTCTGCTAAAGATCTAACGATAGTCAAAACATGAATTCGATAAACTCATGAAAGCAATTACTTAGAGCATCTCCAATGGGATGCTTCAAACTTCATATTTAGAGTATTTTTTTTTTTTTTTTGCTCCAATGGGATACTTCAAAACTTCAAATTTGAAGTTTCATCTTTTTTATTTGCATTTGAGTCCCTATATTTATATATTATGTAAATCATCATATTTATTTTAGTGTTTTATCATTTTAGTCCACAACTTTATATTTTATAAATATTTCAAATATATTCTTATAAATTAAAAATTTCACATATAAAATAATTCTATGAACGTAAAATTAAAATATTTGATCAAAAACAAAATATTACATAATATTAGAAACATATTTTACACAATAACAATATTACATTAAGCAAATTTAATACAAAATAAAAAACACAAAAAAATAAAATTACATGATCATAAATATTACACAAGGTAGAATATTACAATAACACTAATAGTCGGGTAAATTTGATCCCGACCCACCAAGATCACCAAAATATTGCCCATAGCAGTTTGGTGGAGTCGAAGATTCTTGTTCTTGAGTTCTTTTAATCCAACGGTTCATTATAGATTAGTCTGTCAAGATTTTCTTATCTTCTTAAATAGTTACATTTTTAATATATATATACACACAATATGGAAGATAGATAAACATCAACACTTATTTAAAAATGAATTTTAATCCTGGAGATTCATCTTCTTTTCCCAATTTGTCTTCCTCTTCTGAGTCATCTGAGTTTGACGAATGGTTGATGGATGAAAATGCATCAATGGAGAGTGAAGAAGCAATTGCAGTGAATCTGTTAGCCAACAACAACCGTCTCATTCACCAACTCACTCAAGAAAGCGATCACGTAAGTCATCGAGGCTCTATCCCGGGTCATGCATATATACATCGTGACAGAGAAAATGCTCATCGTAATTTGTTCAATGATTATTTTTCTGATAATCCTGTTTATGGTGAAAGAGAGTTCCATCGTCGGTTCCGAATGTCGCGAAGGTTATTTCTTCACATTGTCGATGCAGTTAAAAACCATGACAATTACTTCAACCAACGACATGATGCACTTGGTAGAAAGGGTTTATCAACCCTCCAAAAAGTAACCGCCGCTATTCGGATTTTGGCGTATGGTATGCCTGCTGATGCCACAGACGAATACATCAAAATAGGAGAGTCTACAGCAATTGAGTGCTTGAAGAAATTTTGTTGCGCAATTATAGAAGTGTTTTCGGAGTGGTATCTCAGGTCACCAACACCAGAGGATGTCGCAAGGCTTCTCAACATCGGTCAACAACGTGGATTTCCTGGAATGTTAGGGAGTCTAGATTGTATGCATTGGAAATGGAAAAATTGTCCAACTGCATGGGCAGGACAATTTGCAGGGCGTAGTGGATCACCCACTATCATTCTTGAAGCGGTTGCAGACTACGATTTATGGATATGGCATGCTTATTTTGGTATGCCAGGCAGCAACAACGACATCAACGTTTTGAAGTCTTCTAATTTATTTTCAAAGCTTGCTCAAGGTATCGTTCCTCCAGCTAATTACATTATTCAAGGAAAAGAGTATAACATGGGTTATTATTTAGCTGATGGTATTTACCCGAAGTGGTCTACAATTGTTCAAACTATTAGCAATCCCCAGGGTCCAAAAAAAAAATTGTTTGCAGCAAAACAAGAAGCATGCCGGAAAGATGTTGAGCGTGCATTTGGAGTTCTACAATCCAAGTTTGCTATCATAGTAGGATCATCTCGTTATTGGAAGAAAGAGGTATTGCATGATATCATGACGGCGTGCATTATAATGCATAATATGATAATTGAGGACGAACGTGATATCAATGCACCGATTAGAAATGCAAAATCCGCTCCAGAGTCAACCGTTGAAGTGGCAATAAATGAACATACCGATTTCAGCAATTTTTATCTCGTAATCTACAGATAAAAAATAAAGAGGCTCATTTATCACTTCGAAATGCTTTGATTGATCATATATGGGAACATTATGGAAGCAATTTTAATGAATAATTTTTTTTTGTATTTATAATTTGTTTGTGTGTGTGTTTTCTTTATATGTAATTTTAGATTTATTGTAATATAATGTTTTATTACTTAATTTAAGTTGTAATATGAGTTTAATGTATGTTTATAGTTATTTATAAAAGTAATATGATTTTAGTTAATTTTAAACAATATTGAGGGCTATAATGCAAAAAAAAAATTATTTTGAAGTTTCATTTGAAGTTTACCATTGGAAAACAACATACCCAAACTTCAAATTTCAAGTTTTGCAAACTTCAAAAATGAGGCATCCCATTGGAGATGCTCTTACCTTAAACTTAAAATATTTGGTTTCACAAAAAAAAAGAAACTTAAAAATATTGAGTTTTGAAAACTTTTTCTTTGGTAATACTACGAGATTTGGCTCAATAGTTTTTTTGTATATTCGTCGAATCGCTTTAATTTTTCAATCACAAGTAGACCTCATACTAATAACGTAAAAATAGATACTAAATTCGACAAATGGTAATAATATCTTGTATTGTAATGAGAGCATATCCAATGGGGAGTTATAAAAGAGTATCTAAAGAAGTTTTTCTCCAAAAAAAAAATAAAAAATAAAAAAAAGTTGAAAAAATATGTAAAAATCGGTTCTTCATGAAGAACCCCTTTAGAAACTCATTGTCAAAACACATGTCCTATTATCATTATTTTTTAGAGACAAATCAAATTCACAATACTTTAGAATGCTAATTAAATAGTGTGTGTTGTTATTATTTTTTATTTTTATTTTTATAAATTATAAAATAAAATTATCTTTCTATTCTATCACGTTCCATTATACCTAAATTTAATATATATATATATATATATTTCTTTTAATTAATATTAATTAAAGTTAATAAAATAATTTTAATATGAAATTAGTTTTATTTTAGTTGATAAAATAATAAAAATATATTTAAAAATAAATATGAGATTTAAAAAGTGCAAATTATATTTTGACATTTTCAAAATTTATGTATTAGTGATCATTGTTTATATTTATATTTTTAGTATGTTTAAATAAATATAGTAAGAGATCCTATGAGTTTCTCCAATGAACATAAAGAACAAATAAAAAAATTTATTGAAAATATCAAATACTATATTGGTTAGACACTCAATGAGTCTCTTATCATTGGAGATGTTCTTATGTCAACTCGTTTGAAAAATTATAAAACGGAGTTACAGTTTCTCAAACGAAACGTAATAAGAACAAGTACAATATCTAGTCTGAGTAATTGAACTCGGCTGAGTAAGAGAAGCCTTCATTATCTCCACAGCAAGATTTCACGTACTTGTTTTTTAAGCAATTAAACAAACATAACAAAAAAACAAAGCAACAGGGAAGTGTTTTTTAAAGCAGAAAGATTCCGGAGAAGTAATTGAAAGAAGAGATTTTAAACAATTTTGGTTCTTCTAGAAGATGTAATGATCATTCCACCTCCGAGTCAAAGAAGCCTTCATTATCTCAACGCTAAGATCTGGATTCCTTCCAACGAACAACTTGAACTGATGATCAACAGAGCTACAAATCGTCTTCAAATTTCTTATGATAAATATGGTAGCAGAGTCGTGGAGAGCTTTGTCAAAAGGAATCATAGAGAGCTCCACGACGTTAAGAGCATTCCATAAGTTAAGAGCTGATATAAGCTCGTTTCTGCATAGATCCTTTAGTTGCGGAATCTCATATTTGTTCGCTGCAATGTAAAGCGATTGAACATGTTTCTTCTCTTTTTCAGAAAGCTTATAACCATTGTTGTAGATGAACTCAATGAGAGCCTCTAACTCTTCTTGTTTTAGGTCAGAGAGAGTTACTGTCTCGATGTTCCCAACCGAATCCTTGAGCTTCTCTGATTCCAACATCTTCTTAAATACCTCTGATCGTGCCGCCTATTAACGTTGAAGACATATGACATTAACATGAGCATTTCTATAACTTTTGTTAGATGATGATAAATTGAAGAAAAGTAACAAACCAGAACAAGTTTATGCACGGAGATAGTTGCACCACTCTCACTGCCCCCGGCCTTTAGCCGTAGATCGACTTGCCATTGTTCGTTAAGGACTTTTGCAAATCCACCAGAGAAAATTTCTAGGTTGCTCTGTGTTGCCATAGCACCATCATCATCATCATCATCATCAGAATCATCAGAATCATCAGAATCATCTTCATCTTCATCTTCATCAGGATCATCTTCACCGATATAATCTTCATCAATATAATCTTCACTTTCATATGGATTTGTACTCATATTCGTAATAGCATTCGCTATCTCTACGGCAAGACTTGGATTTCTGGTCACAAACAACCTAAGCTGACCAGAATTTAGAATTATTTCTGTATTCTTTGTGATAAAACTTAAAGCAGCATCGCTGAGAAGCTCGTCCAAAGGAATCTCAGAGAGCTCAAGTACATTAAGAGCATTGGACGAATTCAGAGAAGATATAAGCTCGTTTCTGCACAAGTCTCGTAGATGCAGGATTTCGTATTTGTGTGCTGCTTGATAAAGAGACCAAACATGTTTCTTGAGACAATCGTTAGAAATGGAGCCATCAATGCTGTACATGAACTCAACTAAAGCCTCAACTTGTTCAATATTCATATCGGAGAGAGTGATCGTCTCTAGCTTAACCGAAGCCTTGAACTTGTCTGATTCCAACATCCTCTTAAACACCTCTGATCTTGCTGCCTATTTAAACAATGAAAAATGCATTTCAAGTAAGACCCACTTTCAAAACATAGAAAAAAAATGATCTTTTTTAGAGTTGTGTTCTGGATTCATGATGATAAATAAGAAAGAATTGGAAGAAGAAGTGAGTGAAAAACCAGAACAAATTTGTGTGCAGAGATAGGTGGTGATGCACACTCATCATCATCATGAGCCTTGAGGAGTACATCAACTTCCCATTGTTGTTTAAAAAGATTCATGAATCCACCCAAGAAAACCTCTTTGTTGCTCTGTGTTGCCATTGCTGAAAAGTGGAGAATAATACTATAATGAACAACTTGATGATATACAAATACAATAATCATATCAATTGGTATATTTTGTATGCAAATTCATACAAAAAAAATCCCAAAACTTTCTCGACTTAGAAGGAACACAAAGAGTAGTGGAAACAAATCCCAAATCTCGGCAATTTAAGTAACCAAGCAAACAGATTTTAGCCGGAATTGATTACCCACGCCGTAGAAAAGCAAGAGAGCTCGATTGATCGTGAAAGGGAAAGGACTCAAAGGAGACAACTTTAAGGGTTTCGGTTTTTTTTTTTTTTTGCATTACCATTTAAATTACGAAATTCGTCTTAAACCGATGAGATAGAAACTCGGTTATTTACCAAATCAATTAAACCGGTTACATTTAATATTACTTGTGGCAATCGTCGTCTCGAGATCTTGACAACGATTTCTTGACTTCGCCTTCTAATTGACACGTAAATTTATCTGTCTCTCTGATGCTTTTGATTGTGTCTGGTTCTTTTATGTTATTTGAGCTCAGTTGAATTTTGTGGGTGTCGTTTTGGGGTTTTAGTTCATAAGAGCAAGAATTGATGGATTAATTTTTTTAGTAGAAGAAGAGAACTACATGGTGGCTACATGAACTAAGTAGATTTGGAACTGATATTCTTGCCTAATTGGATCTTACTATATTATGATGTTTGAGAAATATTGTATGCTTAGTGTTTGTTGCCAAATGGGTTTTGTTGAGCCTCTTACTCTGTAAGAAAGGAAAAAGGTTTCTTGAATAAAGAGTAAAGAGACTTCTTTTGTTACATGTAATAGTTGAGTTCACTAATGGTAGCCAAAAAAAATCAAAGCTAGAATACATATAACTCTGTCTCTGTCATGATTCTTTATTTGTTGATGCTATGTACTGGCTCCAGCTTTCTCTTCTGTTTCTGATAAGGATCTTACCAGTAAGCAAAACATGAATTTGATAAACTCATTGAATTTGTTGCTTGTTTCCTGAGAATTTTTTTTTTGTGGATGTTTGATTTAAGTAAATATGAGCGTTTTATAAAACTGAAGCTTTTTTATAAGGTGGATGTTTGATAAGGTTATTGTTTATCGAAATTTGTAACTGGTGAATTTCAGAACTGAAGCGTTTTTACGCACCAAAATTCTTATGACATATTGATATTGGGTTGAAAATTTCCAATGTGATATCGACTATTCGTTATTCCAAAATAAAGTCTTAATGATCATTCTGCATCTTCTGTTAAACACCCATCTCTTTGGTCTTTTCGTGTCACTCGTTTTACTGATTTACAGTGTTCTGCCATCATTTCTGATAGACTAGTACACTGCCTAGTTTTTATTCTTTGTTGGACTTGATAAGTTTCGAAATGTGAAATGTCAACCTGCAAACTTTCTCATGAGAGATTCTCGTATTGCTGTGTGATGAGATAAGCAATATGCATCTCCCATCATTGCAACCTTGGCTGAAATATCTCTACTTTGATAATCTGTAGACCCTAAAATGAATTCATATTGTTTAACTGGTGTATTAGAGTTGTTTTAACTTTGATATTTCAGATTCAGCAAACGGGAAATCGAAAGAAAACAGATTCAGTGTTTACGATCCCTGATGATTATATCTACCAACAAAGAGGTTGATTGATTTGAGCTACCAGATAAAGGAGGTAACATCTAATAGCAACCTAGAATAAGTAACACTCCTTTTTCTCACTCTTAAAAAGACATAGAATGGTCCACAAGCGAAGTTTCATGAGAGGCTCTGTTTTATTGGCCCATTATTACACATAAATCCACTTTTGTGTATATGGTTGTAAATAGACATGAAATGATACAGGGCAGAGCCATAATTATAGAAAGTTTTATGAAACCTTTTGAATGGTGGAACCAAGCAAGGTCTTGTCGAGTCTCGAGTAATCTGTAGGAAACGTTATCTTTAACAGTTTTAACAGTATGTACCACTTAGGCACTGACTGTGTTGTAGTCAAGAGAAGAAGTAAAGAGTAATATGAAGTGAGAAAGAATCTTTTCCTATTAGTGGTTATATATTTGACCCTTAAATTTCTCTCAATGTCTTTCTCATAGATATATCTTAATTAGCTAAAGCCTAAAGCTAAGTTACCTCAAGCTCATTCTTCAACTCTCTCTGCAAGTTGCAACGTAAAGCCAATAAGACTGTCAAATCATTTTCAGCCGTATCCTTAACCCTCGTGGACTTATGGTGTGTTCACAGTCGCAGTATATTTTTGGGAGTATACGGCGACTATATAAATATTTTCATAGGACCGGAATATGGTATGAAAAGATTTACTATTGCTGGAAACTTTGAATTCTTTGAATTATGAAGGTGTCTTTTTTTACATTTAACTGCATTAATTAAAAAAATGAAGCAAAAGTGCTCACCATAATATTTTTTACAACAAGCCAACTTTAGAGGAAAATAATGAGACCCATAGCCCAAGAAGAACCATAATTGAACCACGATTGTAGTTTTAATGAAATTATGAAGTTTTAGAATTTATCTTATGTTTTACGAACTATAACTGAAGTTTTAGAATTTATCTTATGTTTTACGAACTATAACTATGTAAATCTCACACATTTTGCCACATTTGGACTAAACAAATAATGTCTATATAGATTTTTTTTTTTTTTTGTCGGTTTCAGTATATATAGTTTGGCAATCTATCTATTCCGTATAATCTCTTATATATTTTTTGTGAAGTGATTTTGAAAAAAAAGCTCATGTGTCACTCTCACAATCACTTTCACACAAAAATTATGACATGGTTTGAAAAGTATTATGACATGGCAAAATTTTAAAGAAATTATTGAAATTAATCATAGCAAAATCTACTCCAAATCTTACCATAACTAAATTTATTTTTCTTTCTTTAGCAATTTAATTTGAAATCAATGAAAACTATATATTCTTCAATCAAAACAAAAAATGAAAACTATATATTCCATAATGTGATTCAATTATTAAAAACGAATTCTTTTAATTACAAAACTAAAATTTTTTAATTATTATTTTTTGTGCATATTGAAATTTGACCTTAAAAAAATACGTAAAGCTATGAACATTATGTTGACCAACCAATAACTATTACGCATTTTGTGATTCAACTATAAATTTTTTTTTGCATATTGAAATTTGACACAAAAAAAATATGTGAAGCTATGGAAATTATTTTGACCAACCAATGATGAAACATATTATACAAAAAAATCAATAGATGAAAATGGTGCAAGGTGAAAAACGTAGGAGATGAAGAAGAAAAAGTGAATTATTTTTATCAAATAAATTTTTTTCAAGTTTTAAGATACAAAGTATGTTATTTTAAAAATATTCATCCCTTATACATTTATTAGTAAGTGATTTTCTCAAAAAAATTAGGTGTCTTCTCTAAAATTACTCTCATAAAATTTATTGTGGTATGACATTCTAAAAAATGTGACATGGCAAAATTTATCAAACATTTATCCCACTAATTTAGCATACTAAAACTTATATCCATAAAAACTAATATCACAAAACTATTTAAATTTATCCCACTAATTCAAACACTACACCCAAAAAAAAATTGTGAGAAAACTAATTGATTTTTTTATTGTAGCTACCTCACCTAAACTTATACACACAAAAATTATTTTCAAAAAACTACTAAAATTTATCAGATTTTCGTTTTGCATTCTAAAATCATATGTAAATTTTTGTTTCTCATTTAAAAATAGTTTAGAAATGAATTTTTGTGATAATAAAATTATAAAACAAATTTTTATAAAATATATATTCTTTTTGAATTATTAATAAAGACTTATAAAAATTTTAAAAGAAATTATCCATAGTAGATATTTTTATTTTAGACATTGTTATTCACGTTGAACAAAGAAAAATATTTTTATTCACAGATAGAATAATTAACACGATTTTATCCAAATGGATATTGAACACAATTGATCATAATATGTCATGCTTTGTTTTGTCAAGTTCTTAAGGTTAAAAAAAATTTATACATACAATATAAGTAGTTTGGGGCAATACGTTAACGACAAGTTCTACACTACAACATCATTAGAAATAGAGAAACTTTTAGGAAATGACAAAATCTTAATTGGTTATTACGATATAAAATTGGATCATTTGACCAATTCAACTGTTTTTTGTTAATCGAATTGTAAATGAACTTATTGTCAATATTATTAATGAAAATAGAATTGGTGCTAAAAGATGAAAAAGAAATAAAAAATTATTTTATATAAAGAAAATTGAACTTAAATTCAAACTGAACTTCGTTACCAATTTTTAGCCACGAAATAATATTTTTCTAATTTATTTTATTTCTAAAAAGTATTTAACCGCGTATAACGCGGGGAGTTACCTAGTATAATTATATATCATTGAAGAAATGAGAGAATGTCTGATAATCTCCTGTTGATTAAGTCAATGTATGGGAAGTTCTAGTTATATGTGTTTTTTTATTTTAGTTGTACCAAACAACTAGTTGTACTATATATTTACAGTTGTACCAAGTAATACCTAGTTGTACTCCAATCTTTATAGTATGAGCAATACCTCAATAGGCCCAAGTAAACAAAACAAGGCCTAAGTAAATATCATCCCAACAAGCAAGCCCAGTCAACATAAGCAGAAGAAGACAAAAGATAACAGAGCTTCAAGAACAGACAAACGTTTGTACGGAGATGACGACGCTCCTCCATAACAAATTCAAACCTCTCCTATCTTTATCCGATGACGCATCAATGACAGCTGGTGAATGAAGGATAAGATCGTTTTACCAATTTTAGATTGTTCTAAAGGATCCTATATAAGATATGTGTAAAACCTTATTGAAAGATTATTGGAGAATAAAGAGTATTTTTAGAAAGCTCAACTTTTTCTTTTCTTCTACATGGTATCGGGCCATATAAACCCTAACAGATATTGATATGGCAACCTCATACCCATTTCCAGATAATGTTCATGTCAGCAGCTCACTCACGCTAAAGCTCAACGATAGCAACTACTTGCTATGGAAAACCTAATTTGAATCTATCCTGTCAAGCCAGAAGCTCATTGGGTTCGTTAATGGAGCCGTCTCTGCTTCAGCTCAAAATCGTCTTGTCATTACTGATGAAGTCAGTAGTGAAGTTGTAAATCCTCAGTATGAGTCATGGTTTTGCACAGATCAACTTGTTTGGTCTTGGTTATTTGGTACTCTCTCAGAAGAAGTCCTTGGTCATGTTCACAATCTTCACACTTCGCGTCAGATCAGGGTTGCCCTTGCCGAGAACTTCAACAAAAGTAGTGTGTCTAGAGAGTTCTCCCTTCGCAGAAACCTTCAGCTCATCTCAAAGAAAGATAAGTCTATCTCTGCGTATTGTCGTGAGTTCAAATCTATTTGTGACTCCTTGAGTTCCATTGGGAAGCCGGTTGATGAGTCTATGAAGATATTTGGGTTCCTAATGGGTTAGGAAGAGAGTACGATCCTATTACCACCGTCATTCAGAGCTCCTTAAGCAAGTTGCCTTCTCCGACCTTCAATCATGTGGTCTCTGATGTTCAAAGCTTTGACAGTAAGCTGCAGTCTTATGAAGACACAACCTCCTTTACGTCGCACCTTGCCTTCAACACTGAACGGACTAATACTACTGTCCCTCAATACGTTCCCAATCAGAGATGCCGAGGACGTTTTGGACAAAACAGAGGTAGGGGAGGCTATTCTACTCAAGGTAGAGGTTTCACTCAGCATCAATCAACCTCTCCAACACAAGGACAACGACCTCTCAGTCAGATTTGTGGTCGTATAGGTCATACTGCAGTCAAGTGTTACAATCGCTTTGACAAAAACTATCAAGATGAGGTCTCTCCTCAAGCCTTCTCTTCCCATCGTGTCTCTGATGATACCAGCAAGGAATGGTATCCGGACTCTGGTGCATCAGCACATGTGACTTCATCAACTGCAAATCTTTAGTCTATTGCAGCTTATGAAGGTAATGACACTATCTTAATTGGTGATGATACCTTTATCCCAATAACACACGTTGGCTCCACTACTCTCTCTTCCACTCAAGGTACGATTCCTTTGAATGAAGTCTTAGTATATCCAGCAATACATAAATCTCTTCTTTCTGTGTCAAAGCTTTGCGATGATTATCTTTATATTGTATATTTGATGTTAATAAGGTCTGCATTATTGATCTACCTATTTAGAAAATAGTGTCCAAGGGTCCCTGAAGTAACGGTTTTATGTGCTAGAGAATCAAGAGCTTGTAGCTCTCTATTCCAACCGTCAATGTGCAGCGAGTGAGGAGACGTGGCAATATCGACTTGGACCCTCAAACCCGAGGATTCTCCAGCAACTTCAATCCAACAAGGACATTCAAGTCAATAAGAGCAGAGAATTCCCCTGTTTCTGAGTCTTGCCAAATGGAGAAGAGTACTAGATTACAGTTTTTTGTTCAGATTCTCGTGTTTTAAGACCCTTAGATCGTGTTCATTATGATCTTTGGGGCTTTCACCGGTTGTATCGAATCAAGGGTTTAAATACTATGCAGTTTTTATTGTTGATTTCTCAAGATATTCTTGGTTCTATCCCCTGCGAATGAAATCTGATTTTACTCAAGTGTTTATTGGATTTCAAGAAATGGTGGAGAATCAACTCAATACAAAGATTAAAGTATTTCCGAGTGATGGAGGGGAGAGTTTACAAGTGACAGACTTAAAACACATTTTATTGAGCATGGCATTCACCATCGGATTTCATGCCCTTACACTCCTCAACAAAATGGCACTGCAGAAATAAAACATCGGTACTTGGTTGAGCTTGGCTTGTCTATGATGTTCCACAGTCAAACTCCTCTTAAGTTTTGGGTTGAAGCCTTTTACACAGCCAACCACATCATCAACCTTCTTCCATCTGCTACCTTGAACAATGTGAGTCCACATGAAGCTCTTCTTAATCAAAAACAAGATTACTCATTTCTTCGTGTCTTTGGTTCAGCCTGTTATCCGTGCTTACGTCCTCTAGCACATCACAAGTTTGATCTGAGGTCACTTCAGTGTATCTTCCTTGGCAATCACAGTCAGTATAAAGGGTATCGGTGTCTCTATCCTCTAACCGATAAAGTCTACATCTCCAGACACGTTATATTTGATGAATCTTAGTTTCCCTTCAAAGAAAAGTTCAAATCTTTAGTTCCGAAGTATCAAACGCCTCTGCTACACGCTTGGCAACTCTTTGAACCAATAACTTCAATACCTGTGACACCTGCTTCCTCACCACAGCTGCTTCCCAAACCTATTGTTGCTCACACATAAGTTATCAAAAACAGTGCCTACAACAAATTCAGACAATCCAACAAAGACAAATGATCCAGTCATACAAACAGGTACAAGTGATTCTGAACAAGATCAAAGTTCATTTGGGAATGCTATGATTGAAGAATCTAATCATGAAGAAGCAAAAGCAGTCAACAACACCCATTCAATGACTACAAGGCTAAAGGATGGAATACACAAACCTAATCCTCGGTATGTTTTCATTGCCTCCAAGTTTACTACTGATGAGCCTAAACCTATTGCTTTTGCTATGAAACATCCTGGTTGGAATAAAGCGGTTATGGAAGAGATGGGAAGGATTCACATGTTTAACACTTGGACACTTGTTCCTCCAACTGAAGATATGAACATCTTGGACTCCAAATGGGTCTTCAGAACAAAGCTCAAACCACAAGGTGAGTTAGATAAGCTGAAAGCTCACCTTGTTGCCAACGGCTTTGATGAAGATGAAGAGTGGACTACTTGGAAACTTTCAGTCATGTTGTCATAACTGCCACCATCCGCTTAGTCCTAGATGTTACAGTTGCCAAAGATTGGGCTCTCAAGCAATTGGACGTCTCCAATGCCTTCTTACACGGGGAACTACAAGAACCAGTCTTCATGTTTTAGCCTGTAGGATTCATAGACCAGCAACGTTTCAATCATGTATGTCGCCTAACTAAAGCCTTTTACGGTCTAAAACAGGCTCCAAGGGCTTGGTTTGATACTTTCAGCAAGTTTTTGATTGACTTTGGATTCACCTGCAGTACATTTGATCCTTCTCTCTTTGTCTATCATTAGAATGGGATGACTCTGATCTTGCTCCTATATGTTGACGACATGTTACTTACAGTCAGTAATGAACAACTTGTTGAGCAAGTTCTTCAGTCCCTGAACAGCCGCTTCTCTATGAAAGATCTGGGCAAGCCAAGTTACTTTTTGGGCATTCAAATTGATTCCTATAGTGATGGCCTTTTTCTTCATCAATCAGCCTATGCCTCCGATATCTTACATCAAGCTGGGATGCTAGACTGCAATCCCATGCCGACTCCCCTTCCACAACATCTGGACAATCTAAACTCCGACCAATTTGAGGAACCAACCTACTTTCGCAGTCTTGCTGGGAAATTGTCGTACCTTACGATAACAAGGCCAGACATTCAATACGCGGTGAACTTTATCTATCAAAGAATGCACGCTCCAACCATTTCAAATTTCAGTCTTTTGAAACGAATCCACAGATATGTGAAAGGCACAATCAACATGGGTCTTCCGATTAAGAGAGGTAAGGACTTGACTCTCTCTACCTACTGTGATAGTGACTGGGCTGGGTGCAAGGAAACTAGACGCTCAACAACCGGTTTTTGTGTGTTATTGGGTCCTAATCTGATTTCTTGGTCTGCAAAAAGACAATCCACAGTCTCGAATTCTTCCACGGAAGCTGAATATCGAGCTCTCACGGCCACTGCTAGAGAAATCACTTGGCTCTTAACCCTACTTCGAGACCTTGGAATTTCTCAACATCAACCTACTCAGATCAAGTGTGATAATCTCTCTGCTGTCTATCTCTCTGCAAACCCTGCTCTGCATGATCGTTCCAAACACTTTGTTAGAGAGTATCACTACATTCGCGAACAGGTTGCTCTTGGATTCATTGAGACACAACATATCCCTGCTTCCCTTCAGCTCGCCGATGTCTTCACCAAGCCGTTGCCACGACGGCCCTTTACTGACTTCCGGTACAACCTCGGCCTGTCTGACTCACCCACTTCGAGCTTGATGGGGAGTATGAGCAATACCTCAATAGGCCCAAGTAAACAAAACAAAGCCCAAGTAAATGTCAACCCAACACGTAAGCCCAGTCAACATAAGCAGAAGAAGACAAAAGATAACAAAGCTTCTCAAGCTCAAAAATAGATGAACGTTTGTACGGAGACGACGACGCTCCTCCATAACAAATTCAAACCTCTCCTATCCTTATCCGATGACGCGTCAATAACAGCTGGTGAATGAAGGATAAGATCGTTTTACCAATTCTAGATTTTTCTGAAGGATCCTGTATAAGATATGTGTAAAACCCTATTGAAAGATTATTGGAGAATAAAGAGTATTTTTCAGAAAGCTCAACTTTTTCTTTTCTTCTACATACAGTTATACCAAGTAATACCATAGTTGTATCATGGTGCAACTAATTGTACCAAATATTACTATCCAAATAGAAAAAAGTACGCCAGACAATAAAAAAATACGCCAGAAAAAAATATGCACGGATTATAGTTTCTCAGATATTTGTCCGAGAAAAATAAAGTTAAAAAACGTGGTTTCATTTATTTGGATTTTGGACCCAATGTCATTTATTTGGATTTTCGACCCAATTTGACTTTTACAGTAAAGTCAAATTTGAAAAATGGTTTTCCATTTTTTTTTCATTCCTTCTTTGGTTATGTTTGTTACGTGTTGTTCTCAGCATCTCATGCCCCATAATAGCTGATGACATCAAATAACCAAACCATTTTTGTCATTTTCTCCAAACAATTTTTAGTTGTTTTTTTTTTGCGATCGCACAATGCAAATAAATATTCATTCCGTTTGATAAAAATTAGCAGCTTAACATTTTTTCTATATATAATCCTTTTAATTAAACTATAACTATAACAATACTTGTTCAATAAAAAAAATTAAACTATTATAAGCCTAACTTTATTAGATGGTAAATGTGGTGTATGTTGTTAAATTTATCGATATTTTTTGGTGATACGGAAGGAGTAAATGTAAGCAATATTTCTAACTAAGCAAATAGTACAAATTTTTACAATTTACACAAGATATAGCTTTGATATAAAGGTGTTAGATGCATTTATTGAGAATACCTCATCGAGTTCCATGCATGTTTCCCTTTCTCTCTTTGTAAAGACAAAGAGCCATCAAGGCTTAAATCTTAAGGTGGGGGCAAGATATCAAAACCTTTTGGACCACCATTTTTCTCTCTCTATCCTACCAATATTATTGGATGCAATCAAACGCGTATTCGGACCACAAACGCTTTTGATTTTCACTGCAAATTTCGTAACAGAATGGAATGTCAGAAATTTTACTTACGATCCAAGATATTTGGTTTGTCATGAAATGACGGCAGGTAAAAAGAGTCATACATAGTCGTTTTGTGACGAGAATGTCCGGATATTTGGTCATGATTCGTAGAAAACAATTTGAAGATTATTGTATCATGTAGAAGGAACTATATCCATTTTTATTTGTATTTCGTACAAACCCAATCCAGTTGTGCATTCTTAGATAGTGCACGTGTGGTATAAGATGGTTGGCTCTTGGTTGTATATCTGATGAGGCTGAAGTAGCTAATTTATTGTTATAGAAGTAGGAAACTTAAGCGACTCGGAACATGTAAACTCTAACTCGCAGAAGTGTAAACTCTTGTTTATTCCACTAATTTAGCACCATTTATCTTGAAAATATCATTTAGTGAGGAAACACAATTCTTCCTACCTTTTCCGCTTTGTTAAATCCAAAAGAATCCAATCTACTTAAGAGGCTAATTAAAGATGGACATATTTATGTTGTTGTTTTTTGGTATAAAATTTACCACATTTTTTGTTGGAAATATTTTTTTATACTTAATAATACGTCTCTTCCAATTTGTATTTTTATCATTATAGGTTAATTTTCCATACTAAATACGCTAAATACATCAAGCATCGAATGAACATAAGGCAAAAATGTAATATGTTTTTTATATAGAAAAAATATTATTGTTCAAAAATAGTTTTAAATGATAAATTGATACGGAGACAAGATGGCATAGGTTTTTTTTTTTAACATTACATATTTATTATTTAACTATTACAAATTATGAGAATTATTACATCGACGATTTTACAACAGACAAGTCTACCGTCTTGATAACGAGTCTACTTTGCCCCACGTTGAAGATCTCCTCCAAGCTTGTCTCTATTAATCTATAAATATTAATAAAAAATTGCATATTTTGTGATTCGAACCCCATACCTCCTGATGTAGAAGCATTAATGAACCCTTAATCAATCACTGGACCAAGGAATAACTTAGGTTTATTGAGTGGTTTTTATCATTTGAACCAAAAATATCATTAATTCACTATCGCTACTTGTTGCTGACCAGGAATCTTCGGCTCAATATATAGAGGACCTTTTCTATATTTTCTACCAAATTTAAACTATAATAAACAATGGGCCAATTAAAAATTGTATATACCATCCAAAGGTTTATGATGATGATGGTGGTGGTTACATGATCAAGGTGATGATGATGACGACATTAATGAAAACGAACAAAAAAATCTAGCGGTGGCTTTATATATATCACATACTTGATCTTGTGAAGAGTAAGTAAGACAGTAGCTAAACTAATCTTTAAAGACCTTCTTTTCCTTTCTTCTTTTTCCAAATCCCATAAAAAAGAAAAAAGAGAAACCATGCAACCTTAAACTATTTCCCTTTAGTCTCTCTTCAAAAACTTGACCTCTCATAGCTCTCTCTTAACTCTACATTTACTAACAAAACCACCCCAGAAAAACATCAAATTTTTTATAAATATTTATTATAAAATAAAACTAATGGAGGCTTCAAAAGTGTACACACAAGATGGAACCGTCGACCTCAAAGGCCGTCCGGTCCTCGCGTCCAAAACCGGCCGTTGGAAAGCCTGCTCTTTCCTCCTCGGTATATTTCACAACCTCAAGTCACTATTTTCATATAATTATAGCACTTGAAAGTTATTTTAACGGACTAAAAACTATATAGAACTGTTTCTGTTAAGCCTTATATATTCGCAATCTTTATATAGTTTTTACGTGTGTGTGTGAGAAGGGTATGAATCGTTTGAGAGGATGGCGTTTTATGGAATAGCTTCAAACTTAGTGGTTTATTTGACCACAAGACTTCATGAAGACACGATCTCTTCGGTTAGAAATGTGAATAACTGGTCCGGTGCCGTTTGGATCACTCCGATCGCCGGAGCTTACATCGCCGACTCATACATCGGCCGCTTCTGGACTTTTACTGCCTCCTCTCTCATCTATGTTCTGGTATCTCTTCTCCTTTTTTTGGTTAAAATGCGAATAAATTAACTAAACTAGGTAACAACGATTGCACAACCTTTAAAAAATCCTATTTAGAAGACAATTGAGCGAAACAACTAAAGTTTTACGACCATAGTGGTGTGTTGTTGGTTTATTTTTATGCTCACCAATTTTGTAGTTTTATTTTCTTATAGTAAGGTATGTTTCTGATTATTTCCTACCAAATTTTGTATCACCAATTTTTTTTGTCGCGTTTTGGACGTGCGATCAGTTATGGTCCGTGAACATTTATCCAAAGAAGACACTGCCACAAAAAATCTAATTTGAATTTTTGTTTCCACTGGTTATATATTTGAGGATAATAGTGTATATATATTATAGAGAATATTATCTAGAAGGATCAGATTTTCTTCCATATATATAGGAACGAATAGCTCATTTCTAAGAAAATACTAGAAATTTATTCCACCTTTTGCATAAATAAATTTTTAAAAGTTATATATGCATGATATGGAAAAAAAAAGCATGATATGTATAGACCGTTAAATTTTGTATATAATTAAATAGATGTTAATTTTCTATAAGAATAATCAGCAATGAGTATTAGTTATAAATGATTAGCATGTTTGGTGAAGGTAATAAATGAATGGCGTATTTGGTGAAGTTATTAAATTAAAATTTAAAACTACATTATATATATGTAGTTTTTTGGCTAAAAAAGGTAAAAAAATTTGGACTAAACAAAGACTAAGTTTGTTTTTCTTCACAAAAAAAGTATTATGTATAGCAAATGGTTTTTTCACATCACCTTAAGTCCTTCACGGCTGTTTGACAGCACTGATTATTCATCTGTAGTATGTCGTTAACAGACGTTCACAAAATTAGAGATCTTAGTTATCTCTTACAAAACTATGATGTTTTTGTAATCATTTGGCACTTTTATACAGATTTAAAACAACCGCAAGCTTGAAATCGAACACGAGAAACATTAAAAATGTAGATGACGTGTTAGAATTGAAGCCACCAGTTAAAGATAGCTAACTCCATTTTATGTTTTTTTTTAGGATTTGGTTTATGTCGATCGTTTGAAACATGGATACGTATCATACGTTGTTTTCCACACATATTTAAGAGGACCCACGATTTCCACTTACTTCAATTTTATTGGTTTAGCATTAAACAAAAGACCTATCTTATCAATATCTATAAAATAATTTTTTTATTAAACTCTATCAAGAAAAGACTTTTTGTTAGATCACATCTTCCTATGATATAAAGTAGCCAGTCAAAAGTTTATCCATGTCAAATGATGAACATTTGCTTTCTTTTCATTGAGAGACATGATTCATGAAATGCCTTCTAACTTTTGATAGCACGTACTTACTAAGATTTCATACTGTTTCAAACGCCGACGTATTTAACATATATCATTTTATCAAATATATTATACATTGTAAACATTTCATAAGAACTAATCATGTTTTTGTTCGTAGGGGATGATTCTCTTAACAATGGCGGTAACGGTAAAATCCTTAAGACCATCATGCGCAAACGGGGTATGCAACAAGGCATCCTCTTTACAAATTACATTTTTCTACATATCTCTCTATACCATAGCAATTGGAGCCGGTGGAACCAAACCCAACATTTCCACATTTGGAGCGGACCAATTCGACAATTATAACTTCCAAGAGAAAAAACAAAAGGTTTCATTCTTCAACTGGTGGATGTTTAGCTCCTTTTTGGGTGCGTTATTCGCGACATTAGGGCTCGTATACATCCAAGAGAATCTCGGGTGGGGTTTAGGCTATGGCATTCCTACCGTAGGACTTTTGGTTTCTCTCATTGTGTTCTATATCGGGACACCATTTTACAGGCATAAAGTTGTCAAGACTGATAATTTGGCGAAAGATTTGGTTCAAGTTCCTATCGCGGCATTCAAAAACCGAAAGCTTAAATGTCCTGATGATCTTTTGGAACTTTATGAGCTTGACTCCCACTACTACAAAAGCACTGGTAAACATCAAGTTCATCACACTCCTATCTTCAGGTCAGTTTTGCATACCCTCTCATCAATGAATTTTATATCTTATATAACTTTAATTTTTTTGTTCTCACTAATAGTTTCTTTCAAATTCTGATTCTATTAGACGGATAATCTTCTTTGTTTTCCTTGCCACTATATTATATAGTAATTGATTTCTTGAGAGAATTATAAACTCCCTATTGAGGAGGACCATTCGATAGAAAAAAAAAATCTATCAAAATTGTCTCTAGTGGGTTATGGCGTGGAACAAATACAATGTTGATTTTTTGCTTTTATTAATATATCTAAATCTAGTGTACTTGATCTGTAGAATCTTTTATTGGATGGTCCCTGATTCCCGCTTTTTCCACTTTAATGTGTTCTCCAATATCGTCCCACTACAGTTTCGTGCCGGAATCAATCACATTACCAAAATTACTAAGCATAGATAAGGGGAATTTTGAAAAGTGCCCTAAATTTTAATGAAAATTTGTAAAATACACTTAATTTTATAAAGTTAAAAAAATATTTTTTTTTTGTTAGGTAAAAGCACGTAAATATCTCTATATTTAACTTACTATATAACTTAAGAATAATTTCAAGTTATTAAATTTAAATTCGAAATTTAGTTATTAAATTTAAATTTGAAATTTAGTTTTGTATTTACTTTTTATTTTTAAAAATATTTTGTTAGTAAATTAATATCTAAAAGCTAATTTTTTTATTTAATTAAAAATAAAGATTGACTTATTTTATACAATCGAATTATATTTTGGTTGGTTGATTTTTTACTTTGTTGATTTATTTATACAGTTGATTTATTTTTTTATGTTTGTCGACTTAATATTCAGCTTCATCGATTTATTTTACATCGTTGATTTATATTTCGTTTGATTGATTTTTTACTTTGTCGACTTGTTTAACCATTGACCTTTTTTTTTGTCGACTTAATATTCAGCTTCGTCGACTTATTTTAAACTATTGACATATATCATCGTTTGCTTGATTTTTTTACTTTCTCAACTTATTTAACCATTGACTTAATTTTCAGTTTTGTCGATATAATTTTCAATTTCGTCGACTTATTTTAAATTGTTAACTTATATTTCGTTTTATTGAAATTTTAAGTTATCGACTTATTTAAACCACTGGCTTTTTTTTTTAATTCGTTGACTTTAATTTTTTTCATCGATTTATTGTAAACTATCGATTTATATTTTGGTTGGTTGAATTTTTACTTTGTCAACTTATTTAAACAATTGACTTAATTTTTATGTTTATCGACTTGATATATTATTATATAAATTAATTACATTATAAACTATAAAATTATAATTTTATTTATAAAGAAAATATCAATTTGTAATTTTGTTTAAACTAATATATTGTAATTTAACTGAATTCTTATCTAGAATGTTTACAAAATATTATAAATCAATTTTAAAATAAAAATTAGAAAAATCAAATTATTTTCTTTTTTTAACTTAATCTTGTTAATTAAGGATAAAATTGTCATTTCAACTCTTAAAATATGATATTTTTTAAAGTGAAACAAATTTGGTATACCTTTCAAATTTCCAATAAGATTTAGGGTTTATAAGCCAATTTTCCCTATAAAAAATTAAAGATATCCGAAATATCCCAAATATATTGATAAAATTTTATATATTGATGAAATTTTATGCCTATCTTTTACTTGTTGGCATATATATGTATATGAAGTATCAAGCATTTTTGAAAACTGATAAGACATATTCCTTTCATGGAGGCACTTTTTATTGCTAAAATAAGTCTATAACATGACATCTACATCTAGAAATGTTCACATTTTCTGATTATAAAAATATTGGACAAAACAAGACACACAAAGTCATGTTGAACGGATATAAATAAATAATTTGGGTCTTGCTATTACAGGTTCTTGGATAAAGCGGCCATTAAGACATGTTCAAGAGATTTACCTTGTACGGTGACAAAAGTGGAAGTTGCAAAGCGTGTGTTAGGGCTTATCTTAATATGGCTAGTTACTTTAATCCCAAGCACCTTATGGGCACAAGTCAATACTCTCTTCGTTAAACAAGGGACCAAGTTGGACCGAAAACTCGGATCCAGCTTCCAAATCCCTGCGGCTTCGCTTGGAAGCTTTGTTACACTCTCGATGCTTCTCTCCGTGCCATTGTACGACCAATACTTTGTTCCCTTCATGCGCAAGAAAACCGGAAATCCTAGAGGGATCACTATACTCCAAAGGCTAGGGATAGGTTTCGTGATCCAAATTGTTGCAATCGCGGTTGCTTCGGCCGTGGAGGTCAAGAGGATGCACGTAATAAGTGAATTTCACATAACTAGTCCGAAACAAGTTGTGCCTATGAGCATTTTCTGGTTGCTCCCTCAGTACTCTCTTCTAGGCATTGCGGATGTGTTTAATGCAATTGGTTTGCTTGAGTTCTTCTACGATCAATCCCCTGAGGAGATGCAAAGCCTTGGAACGACGTTTTTCACTAGTGGGATCGGTCTTGGGAACTTCTTGAACAGCTTCTTGGTAACAATGATTGATAAGATCACGGGTAAAGATGGAGGAAAGAGTTGGATTGGGGATAATTTGAATGATTCTAGGCTTGATTACTATTACGGGTTTCTAATGGTGATTTCGATTGTGAACATGGGATTGTTCTTGTGGGCAGCGAGCAAGTATGTTTACAAGAGTGATGAGACCAAGGAGTTTAGCGGAGGATGTGTTCAAATGGAGGCCAAAGCCTTAGACACATCTCCTCTTACTATCTAATTAGGGATGTGTAAATATATGGTTTATTAGAAAAAATGTAAGTCGTGGTACTCTAATTAACATGATGAATAAAATTTTAGTGGTTTATTCTAATCGAACAATTAAAACTTGGAAGAACCAAGTTGTTGCTCATCAAATTCAGTGGTTTTGTTCTAATTGTTAGACCACATAAATCGATTCTCATTCAAGAATTCACATGATTTTGGTTTTACAAAGCTGGTTAATTACCTCAAAAATGGTTAATTTGGAAATTAACAAGCCTCTGCTTTTAGATCCAACCAATGATATATAAAACTATCAAGCAAGTTAGCTTTGAAACTCTTCTTAACTATTAAATATGGTTTAATCTTACTTTTCTCTATCAATATCAAAATTCCCAAGATTTGAATCGTACCAAGTAGTATAGTATGTTCCCTTAAGGAGAAGAGATGAGTGCCCATAATATGAAGCAACCGTGACGTTAGACCAAACCCAAACATCACATCCATTAAGGATTCTATCTTTGAAGCCAGATAAGCCTTCCAACCACAAAAACTCTAGTCAATGGTCTTCATATTACAACTTAGGTTTAGGATATTGATTTTTCAAATCTGACTTTTGAGTCCGACCTTTTTGCTACAGTTATAGCCTAAGGATATGAATTTAACCGGTTTGAGATTATTGTCAACAAGAATATGTTAAAAACTTACAAGTACACCTCAAAAAAATTATCTACAACGATTACACTAATAGAAATCATTAAATTATATGTGAAAGTCAAATATATCCACAGTATCGCTGACGGACTAATATATAAATTCTTAGTGAATAGTCAAATATATAAATCTTTATGAATAGTCAAATTTATAAATCATAATGAATATCGTGCATCATTAATATAATTAGTCATATTACTCCCTTGATTGATTGTTAAACCCATGATCTATTGTTTACCAATTAAGAGTTAATTAATCTGATTTTCTTGTTGATCGTTCTTGCTTTATCCTTTGATTATTTTCTTTATTTGCTTATTTAATGTTATATTGTTATGCTTTTGTTTCTCTCATTTATGCAATTAGTAGATTAGGAAATCAAAAACCAAACAAAAATTATCTTTCTTAGTTTAATTAGAACCTTCATAATTTAGTGTATTGATTCTTCATCTCCTTAGTGGTTCGACCCTTAACAATTACTATAACGACTAATTAGTGCACTTATGAATATGGATTATGACTTTTATTTTATTCTCAAAGTGAGCTGCAACAACTCTCTGTATTGCTTTATACGTAGAGTACATTGATCATTATATGGTTTTATAACCCTTTTTTTTATGTTCCTCATATCGTTGTTTTTTGTTTATCCTTTGCGACATAGGCTAGTATAATGAATTATAGGATATCTGATTTTATATCTCCTCGCATACCTGATCGCGATTCTGATGACTATGAACCAAAGATCACTCAGTTTCTTAGACGTTCACTTTTGACTTGCGCAATCCCATCATATCTTGGTTTTGCTACTTTCCAAGGCTATGTAAGTTTATTGTTTGTTTGTTTGTTTAGACTAATTTTGTTTGTTTCTTCTCCAGAGTATATATTATCCAACCATTTATGACCGAGGAAATGGTAAGTATTTTAATTATTATCACTATCTTACTCATATGACAAGGTGAAGGCATACATGGAAACCCCTACTTGGAGTGTCAAGAATTACGAGGAGGAGACTGGGGACAGGATGGTGGATATGTCCTATTTAATATTTTCTGCAAATAGCTTTTTTATACGGTTAAGTGATATTATGGGTGTGATTGGTTTTTATTGAAGTTAAAAAGTAACGAAAATAGAAAGAAAATAAAATTTAAAAATAGAGTAATTGTGTGAGAAATATTTCCTACTTAATTTTTCAAATGGTAGGATTTACTCCAAAATGAATGAAAAATGAAAGAACAAAATTACCCCAATAATTGTCGATTGGACAATATATAAACTAATTGACAGGGAAACAAATTTCAATCTATTTGTATTTTTTTTTTTTGCAAATAAATGTTAAATTATATTTAAACCACTAAAAACTGTTTTTTATGAACTGCATATTTTGTTTGAAAGTCCTAAAAATCAGAAAATATAATAAATACTAAAACACGATTTTATTGAATCCCAAACCATTGGCTTAGACCTTTGTCATAGCCATGATCCCCGATTGCCCTTATGGAACTCAGTCGATTGTGCATATTTTTGTTTATCTATTTGTTCTCTCTAACAAAGCTAACCATTCACACCTTGTATATGTTGCTTGGATTGTAGAATAACAAAAAAAAAATATAAAGAAATTCGGTTAAGTATGCATGACTCATTAATTGAATTTAAGCTACTCCATATTCAAGTGCATGTATTTGTTTATTTAATCAATTAAATATCGTGTTTAATTATCTTCTATATAATGGAAATAAATAAATCAATTGACTTCTACTCTTTATTGTTTTCAGTTGGAAATATATATCTAAAAAACAATATTTTTACTTACTAACTAAACAATATTCATATACATTTGATCGATCAATGTCAGTGACAGGCTTTTTTTTTTTTTTTTTTGACATCAACCTTCTTCCCTTATATTTATTTAATTTAGCTAATCACTGGATCACAAATTATCGAAATAAATTATATCTATATGTGTGTGTTTGTAGAATGATACAAATAAATTTTAACCGAAGTACGAGTTGTTCTCACTTTCAATATCACCGTATTCTAAGCCTCTTGTGCTTGGTTGAGAGAAAAGACAAGAAGATGGAGGAGGAGGAGGAGGATGAGCCGCCGAAGGTTGTGGTGGTGTTGAAGGTGTTTGAGGTGGTGGTGCAATGACGGAGACGCCGCCGGAATTGTGAAATCCGGCGACTTGGGAGTTGGAAGGTACGATCAAAGTTGCCACAACTTCTCTTTGTTTGTACTTGAGAATCTCCGATCGTACGGCTGTGAGCTCGGCTTGTAAAGCTTGGACTTGTTGTTGTAGAGCTGATATTGCTCCCATGCATCCGTATACTGGATCTCTTAGCCTCACGTTTGCTTCATACACGAGGCTATTCGCCGCGTCGGCTCTTTGGCCTTCCGGTACTTCCTGATAATTGTTTCATATTATGAAAATAATGCCAAAAATATTTGTTTTTGTAATCTAAGAGTTTAAAGCGAAATACAGACTGATCTCTGTTTTTATAATGACCACATTAGATTTCATGACATATATATACACCAACAAAATTCCATCACCATATTTGTTTACTATACAATTTATTTGTGTTTTGCATGTTCAAATTAAGATTACATATATATGTGTGTTTGAAATGGTTATTACCATTAGCATCTTGGAGACGTTACTAGCTCCAAAGACTTTGTGGACAGATGCAAACTTATGAGGCTCATGTGGGGAGAAATACGGCGAAAAGGGACATTCTTGAGCGCATCTACGGCGCAAAAGCTTGCAAGCCGCACAAGGAGTAATGGTATTGAGGGTCCCGGGAGGACCCGACATTGGTCTTCTAAGTCCTGCCATCTGATAAGGCCAAGCATCTGCTTCTCTTTTGATCTTCTTCCCTATCTCTTCAAATCTCTCCCTATAACACAAAGGAACCGAATAAGAGCTTCAGCTTTCAGCATGAATATAGGACTAAAAGGTCGAAATCAACCATATCCACCACTAGAGGGAAGAAAACTGAAATCATTGTAAATAGAAAAAAAAAGGTTCACTATGAGATGTTCACTTTTTACCTTTCTCTTGACATTCAGGCATGCTCTCAACGGATCAAAAGGAGAAAGAAACAAAAAGAGAAATATTAAAGTCAAGTGACTCTTAAAGAAGGTGTGAAGGAAGATAACTTATGAAGGCTTTAAAGGCAAGTAAAATACCAAGTATAAGGTTTAGTGATCACGATGTATATAAATATATTGTGTATATGTGTGAATATATAGATAGATATTAAGCACAATCTTGAGCTGGCTTGTAATAGAAATTTCTTTCTTATGGAGATGAAAAGAGGATTTGGTAGCTCGAGATGCAGAACAGTGTCTCTTTTAACATGAAAACAACTGAAGATATCTGTTAGTGAAGACTGAATAGCTGTATTTACTGCTTACGCACGTGACAATGAGGTTTTTTTTTTTTTTAATTCTTATTTTTGACTTTACGAATCTGATCACACATAAATATACTTATATATGTATGTACAATGTAGTCACTCATTCATCGGTCTGGCAACAACAGATAGATTTCGTGCTTAATGCCTACTTTTATTGTTTTTTGTTTTCCCATGGCTGCATGTGGACTTTTGCTTCACATTTATAGCAATCCTCTCTTTTATTTTCTTTAGGAATCAAATTTATATTTTATATGATTCCAATTTTACAGATATTATATGGACCACAATTTAATTGAATGATATTTAAGTAGTTTAAGAATTTTTTTTTTTTTAAAAAAAAAAAAAAAGAGTTTAAGAGTTTATAATAGTAAAAGGTTGGTGAAGGATTTAGAAATGATATTGTTAGATTTACTTAGAGTCTCTAAAACAAAGAGTGAATGAGAATGATAGTTTGATGATATTGGCATTTTAGTTCCATGTCAAAATCAAGATTTCGCCATCTTTATATATACGGGTTCTTGTTTATTTCTTTGGTATTTATATATAGATAGGTTGTTGTTTTGAAAATGAGTTGCATATAATCATCCCTAATTGTTATATTTTTTTGTAATTCATAATTCATAAGTAGGAGAGGGAAGATTCAAAGAAACTTTGTCAAAAAAACCATGCAATAATCAAAAGTTCAACACATACCATTTTTGATGAATAGATTATATTATTAACATGTAACTATAAAAATTGTATTTGATTTTACTGTCGTCCAGCTATCAAATTTAAGCCCATATATTCTTTCTACATCATTGTTTTTTTTTAATAACTCAGGGTAAATCCCCAAACTATGGAAGGACCTATATATTCTCTCTATGCCATTGTTAGTAGATGGTATACCTAATTATATTTTAAAACCGTAAACCAAATTTCCTCTATAGCCTACTCAAACTTTGAACCAACCCATGAACTTTCAACAATATACACTATATATATATATTTTGAACCGAGTAATGGTACTAGCACAAACCACTAAATTAGATATATTGAACACATTTTAATAATTAGCATCCAGTTATCTCCATTTACAATTCAAAATTGAATAGAAAGAAGAAAATTGCTTAGACTCTAAGAAAGCTTTGCACTTGTATTTATTCTTGTTTGACCCGTATTTGTAGGCTAAATCGTCGCCCCGTTGTTCTCTCTTCTTCTTTGTATTTAATTTTAAATTCCTATGGTGTTAAGTTTTAGAATTAGCAGAGCATAGTATTTGATGGAAAAAAAAAAAGTTAAAAGAAAAAAAATTGGTTTAATAGTCTACTTTGAAATACAACTTTTCTTTCACAAACCCTTTGTACCTTCTTCCCAACTTTGAAATTGATATGGGCCCTAGCCCAGAGTTATTTTTTATTGGGCCGTGATTTCGTAAGCCTTGCTTCACAAAGATAAGTGTTTTAGTAATTAATTGGTTGATTGAACTAGGGTTTGTGGTTTCAATTTCAAAATATATAACACCATATTTTTTCTTACTACTCCTCCCACGTTTCTTTTGCCAACTAACTTATTTGCTCCTTCAATGAATGATACATTTAAGACTTCACCAATCAGATCCAACAAAGCTTTTACCATGCATGTGTGCACGAGTGGTCATGGACTTTGACAGACTTTTGGGTCAAGAATTAAATTCTAACGAAATTGTTCTTTTCGTTAAAATTACTTCACTGTTTCTTTACAGTAAATTAGTTATTTCAAAGGTTTCTTAGAGCATCTCTAAGTTAACATCAAATCCTACACCAAACCTAATTTTTAATGTAAAGATCTCTCCAATCCAATACTATTTCTAACATTAAAATGGTGTAAACTCATTTTTTACACCAAATATCGTGTAGAAAATAAGTTTACACAATTTTGGTGTTGAGGTTTTTTTATTTATAAAAAGGTCTTTTAAATTTTAATCAACTTTAAAATTAATGAAAAACATATACAAATTATGATGGTTAAACCTAAAATCTAATATGTTTGATAACAATAAAACAAAAGCTTAATATTTTCTGTTATTTTATATGTTATAATGTATTTCTTTTATATAATAAATGTTAAATTTAAATTATTTCATAATTTTTTAAATTTAAAAAAATAAGTGGGATTGATTTGTAAATTTTAAAGAATTGAAAAGGAAAATCTAATAAAAATATTCTATTTTAATGTAAAAATTGATATAAACCATTAAAATAAAACTCAACACTATTTGGTGTTACACCATTTTTGGAGATGCTCTTATGACAAATAGTTTTCGTACATTCGAATCTTCTTTCTCTTGTATGGTCAAAAGGACAGGCTTTGCCTCGAGAACTTGAAAACCTCTATCTATACTTTTACTACAAAAACCTGCATGAAGATTTGGGGTGTATAATATTTAAAATTTTGACACCCTAAAAGTTGCATATTCTAAGGAAAAAACTTCTTTTTAGAAAATGTAGACGTCACAGACTCACAGTTAGTAAACGTTATATCTGCACAAGTTTCGTGAACATCCATAGAAATAACGTTGACTAACACTATTTCTAATCCATTTCTCTAGTTTCCACTTTAAAGTAACTCCATTTTAGAATAGAAATTTTTTCTAATCTATTATTACATTTGTCACTCCAAAAGAATATTCTAAATATATTTTTTATTAAGATTATACATTTTAGCCAATTTATTTTATATTAATATTAACTCATTAAATATACCACATTATTTTAATAAAAAATTATTATAGAAATAAAATTACATTGTACAATAAAATAAAAAAATAAAAAAATAATAATATAGTTATTCAAACATCATTATCAGTAATTTATTTCCACAAATGATCAATTAAATCATTTTGTCATAATCAATTAAATCATTACAAAGTTATTTGTTTTATAAATCAAACTAGTTTGGAATACACTAATATTAGTCATCAATTTTATTAGTCATCAATTTAAGTTTGTTTATGATCAATTTAATCTAATTTAAGTTTATTATTCGTTACATATAATGTTATGGTTATAGTTTTTTTTTCAAAATGTGGACATTGATAAGTTTATTAAATCTAGTGAAATTGAAATCAATAATTAAATTGACAATCATTCATAATGTTTTGTTGAAAACTAACGGAACAACAACCAAAACATTTTTTAATAATATATTTTAAGTACAAAAGTATAATCATTTAAAAATTAAAGGATTTTTTATAAATAAAAAAGTTTAACTTAAAAATAGAAAAGAAATGGGTTTACTTTCAATATTGAGTAAAAAATGGGTTTATTTTGGTTTTGAAGTGAGATTAGAAAAAAAATTATTCCAAATCTTGTTTTAGAGGAGAGTTGGAGATGTCCTCTGAGTCTGTGACGTAACCATTAATTAGACTCGTCCTCCGTAAACACAAACAAATACAAAAAAAAATTTATGAATGCCCATAAATGCTGGCACGTGGTCAGTTAGATCATGTATGAATTTTGTCTCGTTGACTAATCAAAATTTAATGTCTAATTCATCGATTCGAAACAAAATAAAAATAAGTTCACTATGAATTAATTGCATTTTAGGCGTACCAAAAGATCCATTCAAACACACATAAACTCGAAACAATCAAATTAACAAAATCACAACAACGAGCAAACCGAAAATATGATCAAAACAAGTGAACATTGTTTAAACAAAAAAAAAAACAAAAAACAAGTGAACATTGTTTTTCTTGAACACAATCAAACACTAATATGTGTGTTCAAAGAGGCAAAAAAAGCCAGAAAAAACGGATCTTTATGTCAAGATCCTTACAACAATCAAAAGAAGAACAAACATGAAACAAAGAAAATGAAAACATTAAATCAATCTAAGATCTTTACGACTAGATCCATGGCTAAGAACAGAACACAAAGCTCTTTTCATACTCCCCATTGATGAACTAAACCCTCTTTTGTAACACAAAGTCGACGTCGGAGACGATAACCTAATATCTTCCTCGCCGTCGTCTTTAACGTACGATCTCGAGCAAGAAAGGTAACATTTTTTCACACGAGGCTCTGGTTTAATCGGAGGAGACGAAGAGGAAAACGAAGAGGTAGAAGAAGATGATGAAGAAGACGTAGTAGAAGACCAAGAAAGCGAAGGACGTGACACGTGTTGCTTCCCGTGGAACAGAGTCTTCACGAATATACTCTGTTTCGTTCTTGCTTTGCTCGGTTTGTTCCCGGAGAAGGAAGAGGAGGAGGAGTAATACGAAGGCGGTGGTGTTAATGGAGGAAGACGAAATGATTCAGAGAAAAGATCGTGTTTCGGTGTTCCTGGTCGTGTCTCCCATAAAAATGGTACCGAAGCTCCATTGTAGTAATAGATTCTTGATGATGAATTGACTTGTGAGCTCTCTTTTACGATTATCTTTGAAGATCTGACTCCATTTTCTGACATTGTCATTAAATGTTTTGTAAGGTGTTTGAACAAGTGAGTTTAGCAAAAACTTTCTTGATCTCTGAATATGTTTTTGAGTCAGATTTTATCAGAATTCAACAAGCGAAATTGAAAGAAAAGAAAAGTGCGAGATCCGAAGACGACGAAGGTTCTTCAAAGATATGAAAGAGAGAGACAAAGGCGCATCTATTTTTGGAAAAGTGATGCTTTGTTAGTGTAAGAGAAGTTTGCGGAAGAATTAAAGGATCTCTCTATTTGCATGGAGTGTGTAACTACAAGCACATGTCATGTGCTTCTTATTATTTTATTTTTGTAATGTTTTATGGATTTTTCTATTGTTAAATTTCACATGGATGAGCATATGGCCATATATATATGATACTCGAAAATAATTGCAGTGTGGGGGAGAAGAAATGGTTAGATAATAAATGAGTGGGGGCGATCTACTGTTCAATGTGTGCATGACTTTAAATATTACTACTATTTACACCAATTTTATTTTCATCAAATCATGTTAGAATTTAACTTCATGTATCATTAATTTGGAAATACGACAAACGGTTTCACAAACTACTTCATAAAAAATAAAAACCTTCATAAGCATTAACGATGGACGATTTTACTTTTAATACATGACTACAACAACCGGTTCTCTATCTTACATTGACATATCATAATTTTTACCAGTTTTTAATCATAATATTTATCGTTTTATCAAATCTTTAGTGTTTTAGAGTATTTTTTAGTCTTTACAGGTTATTGTACGAGTTAAATGTTTTTGGAGCTTTATGAACCATTTGAAATCAAAACAACAATGCTAGAAAATTGTGGTCGATTGGTCGCTAACCAGAAATATGTTTGAACACCAATTGTGATTTCAAAACAGTTTAATAAATTTTGACAAGAAAAATAGTAAAATTACTCTTAATTAATAAAGTAGGATCTTAACTTCTTTCTACTATTGATTGAACCTAAAAATCAAGTGAACTTATGTGGTAGCTACAAAATCATATAATTTCTATTTACTAAATAGAAAAATATAAAAAACTGTTGTCGCAATTAATTTCGTTGAAGAGATGTATATATAAACGTGTAGGATTAAAAAGAGGAAGTAGCTAGATGGACTAGTGTGGACCGTTGGATGTACAGTTGAGCCGTGTTAATGAATGAATAAGAAGATACGTTCGTGGTCCATTGTTTTCGTACTGAGATTTTTCTTTAATTCGATAGAGAAATGAAGACAAAGTTAGTTAGAAAAATATATAATTAAGCTCCTCCTATTTATTATATACATCTACCTATCTACATTACGTGTTATGTGCGTATATACATACACAATATTATCCTAAACAATAATTTACACAATCGTTTAGGTAGTTCTATGCAGTTTTGATATTTTTACAGAGTAGTAGACGGATAGGTTATGATTATGAAGAACAACCACTTAGATGGTGTGTATTATAGATTATCGACACTCTAAATGGTTGATTATGTATTCTATAAACCAGAGATTCAAACGGTTTAACCGCATGTAGTGTTCTAATCTGTTAATGTCATTTCATTTTTGAATATAGAGTTTTCGTGTCGGTTTTATTTATTTAAGATTTTTGTAAAAATATATATTTAGTGTTCAGTCGGAATATTTTAGTATGATATTTAGTGAGTTTTTTTGTAGAACATCACACAAATATATATATATATATATATATTTAGACTTGAATATACAAGTCGAGTTGGTTAACTCTAGAATCTTTAAATTGATGAAAAGGAAGTTCAGTCTATAGATTTTACTTCATTTGAATATGATGGAACATTTTGCTTTGCTAATAAAGTGTGGTTGACAAGTCTTGTTTAAGAGAATTTAATTTTTGATGTCCAAACATTAATAATACATAGTAATTAAAATATTTATATTGAAAAGATCGAAACCTAAGAACGGATGATTAGTGAAAATGAGTTCGTACTTTGTAATGGATACAATTACTCCCACTTGATTGTATCTTACACGCATTCTGGTAAACTAAAAGTAAATATCTTTTCTCTTCATCAAGGGTTAAATAGGGGATTTAATAACCTAATACTAGAGGTGGGCAAATGGAAACTCTGGGAACGGGAATAAGACGGGAATTTAGAAATCAAAATACTTGTCCCATTCATGTCCCATATACAATTTGAACGGGACATGTACAATACGAAACGAGACAGGTACGTAACGAGACAGGAACGAAACGGGAATTTTTGAAAAAAAATAACATGACACACGAAAATTGTATAATCTAAATCATGTATATGGTACTAACAAAATGAAATTGAATAAACTAAAGTCATAATAAAATCAAACAAATCAAAATAAAGTCTAATTAGACCAACATTCTCAAATCTCAATATGCTAACGTAGGTGTCGAGGTTTGAAAGGGCTTTATAATCGTGTTTACGATTTCATATAAGACAAATTAAATTTTACATATATATAATATTAATTAATAATTTTGATAGCATACTAAAAAGTTACTAATATATATGAAAAAATAGGAAATTTGTATATAATAATATATTTTAATATAAATAAATATATATTTTGGGACAAATGGAACTTCGGGATTTCCATCCCCGTCCTATCTTGTTCCATTTCCAAACGGGAACGATAACTTGTATCATACGGGAATATAGTATAATACGGAATGAGAATTCAGAATCAGAAATGGGATGGAACGGGACGGTTTAAGACGGGACGGGAATTATGCCCACCTCTACCTAATACATCTGCTTGATTAATTAAGTACTTATTGAAATTGAAACTGAGAGTGCATAATTTCTCTCATTATTATATGCTTGTCGCATACGTTTTTTTCATCTAAATTTTGTAGATGCACATGTGAAAAAAAAAAAAAAAAAACTTATATGCGCATATAATATCAATTTAGATGGAATAATGAAACTTTTTTCTTGGCACCATTTATAATATAACTTTAATAAAAAAAATAAATTAATTAATAGCTAAACAAGTATTAGATAAAACTTATATAAATCTAACCAAAACACATCAACAGAATTTTAATAAAAAATCATATGAAACAAAAAAAAATTCAAAACACATAATAGTTAGTTACTATATATATATATATATACTTATATATTATTACAATTATTTGTTCATTATACGTATTACTTAGTAATTTTTTCTGAGTTTCTTATAATATGATTTATATCGAAATAGGAAAATATACTAAATAACCATAAATTACAAAAAAAATTGTAAGTGCCACTTATTCACTAATTTGCTTTAGGCCTCCAAAACACCCGAACCAGTCTTACCTTTCCTTATACTTTGGATTGGGACCTAAAGCTATCATGGTGGGCAGTGGATAGTACCACCAACAATTTTACAAGATGGAGATTTACATGTGAAATCGCACAGGCATACTTTCTTCTTGAGAGTTACAGGATGGCAATAACCATTGCCTATGCCTTTCGTGTTTATTTTACAAATTTTGGCACATAGATTGTATTACAGGATTACACTCTTTAAACGCACCGCCGGTGCTCTTACAAACATCACCAGTACATTTGTCTGGTATATCTAAGATACCGTTACATCTTAGTTGTCCTTGTGCATCTTTCATCATCATCATCCCTGTTACAATACATATTCAAATATAAAATATTCATTTGTTTCTAAGTTGTTTTTGTTTTGTGAAAATGAATGTTTTGAAGAGTTTTTTCGCATATTAAATATTAAAAATCAAGTTTAAAACTCATTTTTTATTCTTTTATTATACAATATTATATATTCTTAAAACCGAATAACAATAATTAATTTACGGGCTACCTGGTATAAAATATAAATATTTTAAAAGTGAAAATAATTGCCAAAATGACACTTTTGGTGTGTACATTTGCAAGAATACCACTTAGAGGTGTCTATTTGCAAAAATGCCACTAAGTATGGATTTTTAAAACCTAAATCTTAAAATTATAAACCCTCAAAAATATTTTGACACCTAAAACTCTTTAAAACCTCAAAACTAAATCCTAATATAACATAGTTAAACCAAACATAAATGATATAATAAAAAAATAATTTTGAAAAATTGGCATTTTTGCAAAGATTTTGAAAATGTTACATTTTTGAAAAATGAGACTTGAAATGTGGCATTTTTTAAAATTTTTCTATAAGATAATTGTAAGGTAATTGAATAACGCTCCATGAACCAAAAAAAAATACAAATTAATATGTAAACATAGGAATATGAGAAATAACAAAATTGTTACGAAGTCAAAATATATTATTGGTTTCGGATTTCTTGATCTGGTACGAAACAAATGAACTCAATTTCTATGTCTTACGAAGATTTGATATCAAAGTATTGAACAGTACCATAATATTCTATAAAGTATAACATTTTTCTATCTAATTTTGATATAGTTGACTCAACATTGTTGGATTGATATTTAGAGAAATAACATGATTTATTGTCGATCAGAACTTTAGAAATATATATTTTAAAATAATTTTATATATGAATACAAACCTATCACGAAGATGGTGAAAATGGTGAACGAGATCTGAAATTGTTTACTCATTCATGATGATAACGAATTGATAATGGTCTTTTTGGGTTAGAAACAAATTTGATAATGTTTTTTCTTTTTGAAAAATTTGATGATGTTAAACAAAAAAAAATGAACAAATGTAAACTCCCTCGATTTCAAAATAGTTATCATTCTATGTTGTTTCACATATATTAAGAAAACATATTAAAAATCTATTTTACTCCTAATTAATACAATGTTTTATTTGATATGAGTAATTAATAAATTTAAAAGTAGGGATTGTGCATTGAAATTGCATAATAACAACTAATTTGAAACAAGAAAATAAGTTTAGAATGATAAGTATTTTGAAATTAGATTATCTTAATTTGGTGAATATCTATTTTAAGTCGATCAAGACCTTAAATGTCGGATATATGGAGATATTGTTCATTTTTTTGCTCATTTTATTTGTAAGAGCTTTACAGCATGATCAACGCGCGACGCTTATGGGGTGCTTAAGAAGATTTGACATTTAATTAAATAAAAATTAAGAAGCATCGACGCTTAAAACGCTTAGTTAAGCAACGCATCTTCACTGCGACGTAGCGTCTCCTCATTTCTTCTCTTCCACTTCTCTTTCTATTCTCTCTCTTATTCGATATCAACGATGCAATTTCGACCACCCACCGACCACTTTCTTTACATTTTCCGGTGAGATCATCTTCATCACTTATCCTCTCTGGTCACCGCCGATTCTCTTAGTCCTCATCACTAGAGCCGCCAAGCCCTAAGTCCTCTTCGCTCCTCTTGATCGCGATTTGAAGAGATGCAAATGCTTTCTCGATCTGAGCTTGCATTTTCCAGCGATTATGAGTCTTCTCATAGCTTGTCGACCCAAACATCCCGAGATAACCTCAAACCTTACTCCGCGAAACTCTTCTTCGATCGGGATGCAAGCTTTTCCGAACAGAAACTCTGTTCCTTTCCAGTGATTTCTCTGCTTCCAACCCTTGCTTATAATAACCTCATGTACGTTTCTCTCTAAACCATTTCAACAATATTTTGAGGTTGCTTAATCCTAATCCCTTTGACCTTCCTTTGATAGTGGAACCCTTAGAATTCACCCTTATGTATTGCAGCTTTTCCGTTGAACAATTTGTGTTGTTCTCCCTCTCTCTCTTGCAATTTCTCTCTGCATTGGGTCTCCCAGTGGAGCAGAGAAAACAAATTACTCTTAACAGAGGTGATTAAAACAACTTTAATAATTAAATATATGCTAAGCATCCCATAAGCACCCTTTGCATTGATAGCCAAACACTTTTTTTAGAACCAAACACTTTTTAAAGAATTTTTAACTAGGTTGGGACATATATTATATTTAACTAGATTATGATCCGCGTTGTGCGCGGGTAAATACATTAAAAATTATTAATATCAAAATTTAAGTGTAGGTCTTAAACCATTAAAATTTAACTTATATATGAATTCTCTTGTCATAATTCATATTATGCATACTCTAAAATATATATACATAAATAGAATTCCAATCGTATTATTAATTGCTAAACAAAATTTTAACACATTATGAAATTATATTAACTATATGATAAAATCTTATAACAATGAAAATATTATAGAATTAAATCATAAAAAAATAAATTTATATGAATAATCTCATAAAAACCTATAAAATATTTTATAAATAGTTTTATCAAGCATTATATATAAATCTATGCATGATAAATGTCTGTGTATCAGAGGTAAATGTCATTTCAGGGGCGGATTCCCAAATAATGAATGTGCCACCGAATCATTGTCGATGTCAAGCGGATGGATCCTAGAAGGACATGGACATAACCTCAGGGTTAGGTTGGGTATGTTTTCAAGGTGACCTTCATGTTCTCTTCGGGGCAAAAGGACTGAGACATATGAGATCGTCGCTGCACTCGGAGATGGAAGCTCTACTCTGGGAGATGACATGTCTACTCGAGAGTGGAATGGAATGCCATGCTTTTGAGACTGATTGCTCTGATTTGGTGGATATCATCAATAATCCAGCTGAGTGGCCAACATTCTCGATTCTTGTCAGATAAACTCCGGAGGCTCCAAGATCGTCTTCCGAATTTTTGTTTTTATCTTTTGTTTCCCGCTCCAGTAATCTAATGGCAGACTGTTTAGTCTATTGTGCACGTACTCGAGCTTTTGATTTTTCGTATGTAAGTAACTTGCCGCCGAATTGGATTACCAATTCAGGTAGCGCTTTTTAATTAATGTTTGGTTGACAAAAAAATCCCATTGATGTCTTCGGTTTATTTTTCATAGAGATCTATACTCGTTATATATATACACTTTTTGATCTTAAAATTAAGTATATTATTATTATTATTATTATTTTATAACATGTACATTTCATTTTATATAATCTTTTTTTTTTTAACATTGAAAAGTTAGGTAGAAGATTTTACATTCTTTGTAATATTCTATAATTATGTTTACAAAATAAATATGTTTATAGATTTTTTTTTTTGGGTATGTTTGTGCATATAAACTTTAACATTGAGATTTCCATATTCTTTCTAATTTTTTTTTGTTTTTCAATCTATAAAAATTCTTTTGTTTTATCATGCATAGTTTTTGCTTAATTAAATTTTATTTCCTCTCTACTTTTTTTTGTCTATAGTCTCTCTATTTTTTCACTAATTTTATTTTTAGAATTTGTTTAAACTATTATAATTTGTTTTCTCCTAGCTATTTGGGATTATTAGAATTTTTCTTTTTTAATATTTGGTTAGTTGATTAACAATTATTTTGTTTGTTTTCCATTTTTAATTTTATTTTTTCTTAATTAATTTTAAATTTTAACACATATCATCATCAGATCAATATTAGAATATATCACAATTTGGTGAATTATATTTTTTCTTACTTGTCAAACCCTCGTCGATAATATTTTTCTTACTTTTTTGTTTCTCTCTATTTTTCTTTTTTATGGTTTACACTCTCTCTATTTTTCTTGTTTTTTTTTTATAATTAGTTTAAACTATTAAGTTGTTTTTAATTTAGCTAGTGTGGACTATTAGAAAAATTTCTTTTCTCATAAGTAGTTTTAATAATAAGAAAATTTTGTTCTTTACTATTTGGTTAGTTACTTGACAATTAATTTATTTGTTTTCTTTTTTTTAATTAGTTTCAAGTATTGACACATGTAATAATCTGATCAACATTAGACACATCTCTGATGAATTAGAATTTTGCTTACATGTCGCGTTCTCATCGTGTGCATCCTCTTTTATATAATAAGATACTAGTCAATTAAGATATATATCATAATCTATTTAAAACATTATTAGACCATAAATAATAAATCAGTTTCTACATTTATAGTCAATATTAAAAGTTAATAATCAAAGCAAATGGATTAATATATCAGTTTCCAGTAAATGCGGCGGAAGAAGATCCACAATGACATATTGATGGTTCATGGAAAACAGAAGATAAATATTCAGGATTGGGTTGGTATTTTCAGAATATTCAAACAGGAGTTTTCCTAGGGGCAAATAATCTTCGTCGAAGTTTATGCCTATTGCATTTTGAGATGAAAGCTCTTATTTGGGCAATGCATTGCTTAATCACCTAGCAGAAGACCAAAGTGAAGTTTTTCACCAATAACACCGAACTAGTACAAATGGTAGATGAGTCGTCGAAATGACCCGTATTTGCTGTCTACCTAGAAGATTTGGAGCGTTGCAAGCAGGCATTCTCACGATTCTTCTTTTCTTATATCTCTCGACTTAGTAATTTAAAAGGAGATATGTTAGTACGTAGTGCTCGACATTAGCCGCACGGTGTTTTGTATGTAAACACTAATTTAGTATAAGTTGTTAGACAAAAAAAACAATGAAATTACGGGCTTATGGCCCAAAAACCGTCGGCGGCTCAAACGTCGTCGTTTGATTGATTGGTCCTTTACATAAAAGCTAAACAGTGAAAACTGCAATTCCCAATATCTTTCCGTTATCTCCGCAATCAACGGCCCAAATTGAGTAATCAGTCAAACCATCCTATACAACCGATCTCACGTGAAACCTTTTTTCAACGCCAGCCAAATTAAGCCACTAGCCAATAATAATATGCCACGTAATCATCCACTTAGATCACTCTCTCTCTCTCTCTCTTCGTTACCTTGTAGACATTCCCGAGTGGTGTTGGTGTGACTGGGTAACGAGAAAGCACAATCATAGCGATTCGTTTCTTCAAAAAAGCTCCTTTTCTTTTACCTTTTTCTTTATCTCTCTCTCTCCCCTTTTGGGTTTTGCTCTGTACAGCTAGTAATTATGATTACTGATCAAAAGGGCTTCTCTTTAAATCCCTTTACAACAACAAACCATCGTCTCTTGTGGTGGTGGCGATGGCAAAGGAGCTTCAGATTCCTGTTGCAGAGACGGTTCAAGGGATCCAAACCGGGTCTGAGAATTTCGGGTTTTCTGTCGACCCGGTTGGTGTTTCTCATGTACCAGGGATTAGGAGAGTGGGTTTGAGAGCTGAGATCGATACTTCTCCTCCTTTCGGGTCGGTTCAAGAGGCTGTGACCTGGTTCGGTGGTCGTGGGTATTGGGTTCCTTTCAAGCTCCAAGACGTAAGCTTTATTCCTTTTTTCTCTACTGATTTTTCAGTTTCAATACAATCTACATTGGGTTGATGCATAGTGTACTAAAACTTTGATACTTTGATTGTGACCATTGTTTTTAATTGAAGTTTGAGTAGAAGTATGTGAAAATTCAGTAAAATTTCATGACTTTTGTGCAATTGAGTGGCATTTTATTATCATAATTAAGGTTCTAGAGGTTTTAGCAATTGAGTGGCATTTCATTTCATTGTGGCATTTCATGACTTCTGTGATTATTGTTTATGCAGTTGGATTAGACGTTGAGTTATAATGTTGTATATTTGTTGTTTATGTTAATTTTTTCAGAATGGTGAGGGAGAATTTGACATAAAGAGAATGGAAGAGCACGCTGCGGAGCTTGAGAAAGATTTGATTGTGAAAGAGTTAGAAACTTTAGATGTTCTTGAAGCACTTGGATCGACGAAAAGGATCGTTGAAGATTTAAAGCGGCAGCTTCATCAAGAATCCTTGAGATCAGCTGAACATGTCAGTTCAGATATCAAAGAGATGAACGATGAGGATTGTCATCGCAATCCGATGTCATCTCCCGATATGATCCTTATGGAATTGAAGCAAGCCAAGATGAATCTTGGTAAAACCATGGATGATCTTGTAATGATCCAGTCATCTGTTGAATCTTTGAATAAGAAAATGAAAGAAGAGAAAGATTTTCTTGAGAAGATACGAGCGAAGCTCACGTATGGGTTTGGAGGAGCAATGTCTCTAGCTGAGGAGCTTAGTCGAATCAGGATAAAACCACAGGTTTCAGATGAACAGCTAAGGGAACAGGTTAAGATGGTTGCTGAAATCGATGAAACGGGTTTAAACCAGCAGAACAAGAACTGTCTGAGAACTGCAGAGATGAGATTGGTTGCTGCTAGGAAAATGGAAGAAGCTGCAAAAGCAGCTGAAGCGCTAGCGATTGCTGAAATTACAATGTTATCATCATCATCATCCAACGGTGAAAGCGAGGATGATGCGGAGTTTTCCTTTCCAGAGCCTCCAAGATCTCCATTAACACCGAGAGGACTAAGGAATGATAATGACTTCTCCAAAAATAATAGCTCAGCCTCAAGAAGAGGGATTTTGAAGAAGCTTGAAGAAGCTACCGAAGGAGTTAAACGAAGCAAACAAGCTTTAGAAGCTGCGTTAAACCGAGTAGAGATTGCTAATGTGAAGCAACTTGAAGCTGAGAATGCATTCCGCGGGTGGACTAAAGACTCATCGAAAGGCGATAACTTTACGCCTTTGAATCAAACCCGACGCTCTTTTTTCAGCCATTTGAACAAGCAGCATGAGACACTCGACAATCTCCCAAAGCCAATGTTAAAGTCTAATGTCTCAATGCGTGATGTTCTAAGGCGTAAGCAAGTTCCAAAAGAAAATGTTGTTGTCCCTCAGAGGCAGAGTCTTGAAGGGCAAATCCCGAGGCGGAATGCGAATTTGAGCCAAATGCTGAAGGAATTGAAGCAGGATATAAAGTTTTCGACACGAGCCGAGAAAGAGGAAGTGCAGGAAGAGAAACAGTTCGTCACACAGAGGAGAAAGTTTGGTTTCATACACATTACACTTCCAATGCATAAACAGAGTAAGAAAAAATCCAGCCTTTAATAAAAACAACAAAACTTTCAACTATTTCTGTTATTCTACTCCTCAATTGTTTGTTTGTAATTGGTTTTTCATTTCGTTTGATATGGTGTGATTGCTTTTCATGTATTTGTATTTGTTTTCCAAAGAATAAATTTACAATTAGTCTTTAAATACAACATAATGCTTTGAAGATTGAATCAAAGAATATGCAGATTTGAATCGATAAGAAAAAGAAAAAAGAAAAAAAGAATAGTCTTTTGATTGTGTAGAACAACAATAACAGTGCAATTAAGCTGTAATTTTAGGGTGGACATATAAACAAACCGAACCACATTTAACCAAGATGTGTAAACAAACCCAAACCAAAGCCAATTCGTTTTACCTTCTTATAATATGAAAAAATAAAATAAAAATAAAGTCGAAAAATTAATGAGAAAAATTATGTTGATGCTATAATGAAATCAAACAAAAATCAGTTACATCAAATGAACGAAACCAAAATTAAAAATCTGAACCGAAACCAGCCCAAACAAAATAACACATTCAATGTATGACGTGGCAGACATATGAGCTGACTAGGCAACGTTAAATCCACGTAAGCAAATCTCTTATCATCAATCTTTTCTATCTTCTTCGTCGAAGACATTTAACCCAATCTTCTTTGTCTGCGTTGAAGATGGTAAGATCTCAAAGCAGAGTATTATAACCAAAGAAGACCTCAGATTCTCTCGCAGATCGGAAAAAATGTCAATCCTCCAAGTCTCTAGCTCGTCTCTCTCTTCTTCTACAATTCTCTCAATCTCTCCGAGAAAATCTCTCTCGTCTCCCAAGTCTTCCCGGATAGTTCGTTGTTCCGTCGCCGGTATTTGTTTTTAACCCTTCGATTTTGATTCATTTGTGTAAACTTCAATCTGGGTACTTGGAAAATTACTAAATTTCAACAAAAGTTGCCTCATTTCGGCAAATTGGGAAGCGAATTGGGTCTTTCTTGTAATACTTGAATTGATTGTTCTGGTTACTCTAGTATGCATTTGAATAGTTGGTTTCAATGGTAATCTGAAGAAAACTTTCAGATTCTTCGGTACCAATGGTAGAAAATTTGAATTTTGCGAGTTTGTTCAGCAGAAGATGATAGAGTAGGTCCTTGTTACAACTATATGATCTTCAAAGTAAAGTATATTGCTTGATTCAATAATTGTATGTTTCTATGGGATTGTCAATGTGCAAAAGCTTGTTATGGACCGTGTTATTAGTAGTGTCTTTAATCTTATGCTTAATGGGATTCAAATTCTTTGTTTAGGAACCACTGTAACCGAGCTAAAAGTCTCTGCAACCACCGAGCCTCTTCTTCTAAGAGCTGTTAAAGGTGAAGTTGTTGATAGACCTCCGGTTTGGCTTATGAGACAAGCTGGGAGGTACATGAAGGCAAGCAGCAAGTTTCCATTTTAATTTGTTTGCAAACTCGCAATGTGCTTTCTTTCTTTCGAATCTTGTGTGACCTGAATGTTGGTTAATAATATGATGAACAGAGTTATCAAACTCTCTGTGAGAAGTATCCTTCTTTCCGAGATCGATCAGAGAACGCCGATCTTGTGGTGGAAATTTCTCTGCAACCTTGGAAGGTGTTCAAGCCGGATGGAGTGAGTTTTTCTTCTTCTTCTTCTTCTTCTTCTTCTTCTTCTTCTTCTTTATGTCCATTTACTTTGGAGTTTTTTCTTTCTATGACTAATACATGTCTGTTTTGTAAAATGTATGAAAAGGTGATTTTGTTCTCAGACATTCTCACTCCTTTGTCTGGAATGAATATACCTTTCGACATTATTAAAGGCAAAGGTCCTATCATCTTCAACCCGCCACAATCAGCTGCCGACGTGGATCAAGTTAGAGAGTTCGTACCAGAGGAATCTGTTCCGTATGTCGGAGAAGCACTCAGAAGATTAAGAAATGAGGTACTAATAGTGGTTACTAAAGCAACAAATGCTCTTAAGCTCTTAAGCTGAAGAATATGTTTTGTTTCAGGTGGGCAACGAAGCCGCTGTTCTGGGTTTTGTTGGAGCTCCATTTACTCTTTCTTCGTACGTAATCGAAGGTGGATCATCTAAGAACTTCTCACAGATAAAAAGATTAGCTTTTTCTCAACCCAAGGTAGATTACCAACCTTAAAGCACTTTTACAACTCGGAAATTTGGCGAAAACAATTCTTATATGTTGAAAGTTTTTCTTTCTTCTCAGGTTCTACATGCTTTACTCCAGAAGTTCACAACCTCAATGATCACTTACATACGCTATCAAGCGGATAGCGGAGCTCAAGCTGTACAAATCTTTGATTCTTGGGCTACCGAGCTTAGCCCGGTGGATTTTGAAGAGTTTAGCTTACCTTATCTTAAACAGATTGTGGAAGCTGTGAAACAAACTCACCCGAACCTACCTCTAATACTATACGCGAGTGGATCGGGAGGTCTGCTAGAGAGACTGGCACGGACCGGTGTGGATGTTGTGAGCTTGGACTGGACTGTAGACATGGCTGAAGGAAGAGACCGGCTAGGAAGAAACATAGCGGTTCAAGGAAACGTGGACCCGGGAGTTCTATTCGGATCGAAAGAGTTTATTACAAGCCGGATTCATGACACAGTGAAGAAAGCAGGGAGAGATAAACACATTCTGAATCTAGGGCATGGTATTAAAGTTGGAACCCCTGAAGAGAACGTTGCACACTTCTTTGAAGTTGCTCAAGGAATTAGATATTAAGAGAAAGAAAGATTATGCTTTAATTTGTTCTTTCACTTCGGCTTTTATCTTTTTCCCATTTGAGATGTGTAACATTATTTTTATATTTTAACGGAATTGTTTTTTTTCTTTTTCTTTTGGAGATTACGTGGAAGATAAAAGTGATTAACGTGCAATGAATATCCACAAAGTCATAAATTGTAATCACCACGTAATGCGAATATGTGAATATGGACAACATACATTACCAAACCCTAAGAATCACTTATGATAGTTTCAAAAAAAAAAAATCAGTTATGATTTTCTTTACAATTACAATATTTGTCACAATATTCTTTTTTTTTTGGTGCGAAATTCTTTTTAGGGATATTTGGAAAATTGTCCCATATTGAAAATGATTTTGTCCCAATACACTTAAAATTTTATAATTTTGTCCCATTAGGCTTTAATTATGTTTAAACTCGTTTTTATCCTTTAATTATGTCTCATTCAAGGTTTATAAAAAACTGGATCGATCGATCTGAATTGTAGATCGATCGATCCAATACTGCGATCAACTTGCACCAATATACCTGACCAGTCTGCTTCATCAGATCGATCGATCCCCAAACCAGATCGATCGATCCAGTTTTTGATAAAGTATCGGGTCATGTGAGGATCGACCTGATCACTCGGTGCACTAGGATCGATCGATCTACGTTTAGATCGATCGATCCGACTCCCAGGTGAGTTTTCCGGTTTGATTTAGTCGGTTTACATCGGTTTAATTTCCCTAAAATAAAACCGAATTTATAATAAACCTGATCGAGACCATCTGTTCTTAAAAATCAAAAATCGGTTTCTTCCTTCTCCTCTTTCGACATTCAAGGTTTTTGAGTTCAAAATTTCTTAAACCCATAACTTTTGCAATACTTGACGGATTTGAGCGATTTTTGAGTGCATCCCACTCGAATTTTCCTCCTCTTTCTGATTCCAGCATCCTCTCACTCGATCTGCAAAGGTATGTGCTCCTAAACCCACTTTTTCAGTTCGACATTCTTGGAGAAATTGGTGAATTTGGGGTTTGAATGTGTCGAATTAGGTGATTTCGTGATTTGATATGCATTCCTAGAGTGATTTCCGACTAAACCCATGCCTTGAACTCGTTGATTTGAGTATTAGAATTTGACCTTCAAAAACTATGGCGAGTTCTTCAAAAACGGATTTGCCATATGTTTTGTTGCAATTTAGGCATGATTAGAGAACATTGTACTTAATTTATACATGCTATGGCGTTTACATTCGTGTTCTAATGCTTAACTAGACTGAGACCAATCAGCAAAACTAAAGGGTTTTATTCTATATGTTTCCAAATGGTCGTTAAATGGTTCATTGTTTCTTACTTGTTTTCATATTTCGTTTATTATATTAATTTTTACGTGTTGCTTTCAATGTTCCTTATTTGTAATTTGTTTGTTTTGTTGCTTAATTCTTTGTTTTGTATATATTGTAATTTCTTTTGTTGCTTAATTCTTTTTGAATGTGTTCATAATACTTTGATAATAATTACAAATATTAATCACGTATCCAACTTTTGATAATTTGCATTGTTTAATTCATTGAAGGTATGGATTTAGAGTTGCCTAAAAAGATTTTTAGAGAAGGGCATGAACCGGAAGTTAGAAAGATCAACAACAGCTGCAGGATGTCGATTCTTGAGCTAGTGAAGGAGATGTTGCCAACGGATTACGATGACGTGAAGGCAGATCCTCTTTTCTTTCATATCATGGCAATCCATGATAATGGTCTAGGATACTCGGGGAAAGTGATACACATCATGATGTGTAAGCAGCTACAAACATCTAAATTGCATGAGTTATGGTTTGTGTTTGCTAGGAGGCCTATGAGATTCTCTTTGCAAGAGTTCCATGCCGTGACTGGCCTCAAGATCGAGAAAGAGGACAATTGCAACATTGATGAATGGGTAGATGATGAGGGTTTTTGGAGTAAACTGCTAAATGCAGAGGGTAGAAGCATTTGCATTCAGGACATAAGGAAGGTGCACATTCTGGATGCTAAGAATTGGAAGCGTGTTGATAGATTGCGTTTGGTGTATTTGTGTGTTATTGGTGGATTGCTATGTCCAATGGATGAGAAGGCTGTTATGCCACACACTTACATCAAATTGGTTATGGATTTTGGCAAGCTACGAACTTATCCGTGGGGTCTTGAATCATTTGATCAGCTTCTTAAGGCGATGAAGACTGCTAGGGAGAAATTGACGCGGCCGATTAGCTACCCTTTGCATGGTTTCTCTTTTGCATTTCAGATTTGGATAATGGAAGCTATTCCCGACATGGGAGATATGTTGGGCCAGAAACTGAATAAGGATGACATTGTATTTCCCAGATGTTCAAATTGGATAGGAGCTTCAAAGATTTCATATCCACAAATCAACCAGCTAGAGTCTTCATTTGGATCAGAAGTAAGTGAACTTGCTATTTCTTGTGTAATTTTCTTCTTTTTAGGACACTAAGTAGTAAGCTGGTTTTGGTGTAACTTTCTCCATCAGTTCGACACTAACTTTGATTATAATCACTTTTTTACAGGCTATTTTGTATCCTTTTATCTCGTCTACTGGGAATGCTGATGTAATCAAGCATGTTCAGTTTACAAGGACGAGCGAAATGAGAGATGAAAGAGTTGACAATATAATTTCTCTCATTAAAGATGAAAAAGATTGGAGTGACCACATCTGGGAAGTTAAACCACCGAATCAGAAGCATGTTGCACATGAAGTGGACATAGAGAATGATATTGCAGATGCGGTTGCTGATGTTAGTACTCCGAAGGCAGACGACAGCTCTGCCTCGACTTCGAGGAGGGCTAAGAAGAAGTTTTCTGATCCTGGTGTAGAGGAACGGAAGCAGAAATTGTTATGCCAACGGTCAGCGGGAAAAAGTGTAGGTGTGAATGAAGACTTGAAGTCTTTTATTACTGGTTTGTTTGAATCTTCGTTCACTTCAATGTCGAAGAAGGTTGAGAAGATGGAGAAGGACATCAATCTCCGATTTGCCAATATGGAAAGTGAGTTTACGATCCTCAAAGATGCAGTCTCTGAAGCTACAGTAGCAATAAGCAGTGGACAACGATCTACCGTCACAACAGCGACAACTGTCAATGTGGAGAAGCAACCGCAAGAAGCGAGAAAGGTAACCCAAAAGAAGAAACTCTAACTCTTGATCACTTTTGTATTGTATCAGTCGGTAATGTTGTCTATATATCTATTATGTTGTAACCTGTTAAATGTAAACATATGTTTTATGACAGTATGTTAGTCACATAATTTTGAATGTAATTTATATTGTGTTTAACTCTATGTGAATGTAAACATATGTTGTATAATGTGCTTTCTTTGGTTTCCTAACTCTTTCACTTTTGTTTATCGTCTAACAGGATGATAATAAAGATGGAGTAGACTGTAAATTTTCTTTTGATGGTTTACATGACGTAGCTTTAACTCAGACTTGCAACATGGAGCTCGAATTAGGTACACAGGAGTACCTCCAAAAAACATTGGGACGACTATCTCAAGCTTCAGTAGTCCATGGTTTCGATCCATCTCAGTCTTCAAAAGCAGATGGAAGATGATATTGATTGGTTAAGTCCACTATCTTCTTTTCCTTCCGTTAAGAAAGAAAGTGTCGAACTGCATACTCGTAGTTGGCTTCGACAATTAACTCCAAAAGAATTGGAGAACATGTCCCGAAATGCTGCAGATGCCACATTAGTTTTCCATGAAGAAGAAGAATTTAAAGAAATGCAAGATTGGTCCATGGCTTTCGAGTAAGTCTATTAATGTGTTTCTCTTCAATTTTTACTTACTGAATAACCGCATACAGTTTATTGTATACCTACGTACTAAATACTTAATGGTTTAATAGATTGAAGGAATTACATGTCGGTCCACTAGCTTTAACTTTAGAAGTATTAACCCGGATTATTAGCTCAACATCATGGCTACACATTCCGGTATGATATACGTGTTAGATTATGTTATAATTCACGTATGAGTAGTAAACATATGTTACTAATTTTTAAGCTTTTTGTTCAGGAAGTAGACGCAGTTATGTTCTTATTCCGGGAGAAGACATCTTTGCGACGTTGGAAACCAGATCGTGTTGGTTTCATGACCTGCTCATTTAGTTCCCACATAAAAGCTGCTTACCGCGAATTTTTGGCTGAGAAGAAAGCATTCAAATTGAGTACTTTGCTCTTAGCTTTCGGCAAAGGTGATCTTCCAGCTCATGGAAAGACAGGAAGACTTTGGGATGTTGACGTGGATCGTCTTTACGTTCCAGTCAATGTCAATTCTAACCATTGGATCTCGTTGTGTATCAGCTTCAAACAGAGAGCAATTCACGTATTTGATTGTGGTAACGGAAAGCATGCAAAGGATGTGGAACCATTTGCAACCATCATTCCACGTATTGTACACAAAGTGCAAGCACCTGGAAACAACAAGCATCTGAAAATCAAACCGTATACAGTGACATATGTGAAGATGAAAGATGGTCTTAATAGAAGTCACTGTCACCGTGGAGTGTATGCTTTGAAATATATCGAGTGTCACTTGCTTGGACTAGACTTCTCTCTAATGGACGATAACAACATTAAAGGGGCTCGATTTAGGATTGCAATCGATCTGTACCAAGCGGCAAATGATCAAGTTTTGATTGACCGTTTGTCAAAGTATGAACCTCCTGAAGCGCATATCGACTCAACCATTGTTGATATTGGTTGAGATCGATCAATACTTCGATATATGTTTTTAGGTAGCTTCTCTTTATTTCATATGAGTTATGTTATGAATTTAAAACTTATGTTTTTATGGTTTAGAGTGATTTACGTTTAACATTTTTACGTTTGTTTTACTAATTTTTGATTTTAGTTTTACATGTTTCAGGTTTTCGAAAAAAAAAAAAAAACAAAGAAAACAAAAAAACACAAAAAACAAAAAAACAAAAAAACACAAAAAAAGAGAAGAGGTCAGGTCGATCGATCTTACGTATAGATCGATCGATCCACTACTGCGATCAATTTGCAACAAAGTATCGGGTCATGTGAGGATCGACCTGCCCAGTCGTCGCAATAGGATCGATCGATCCTATGTTAAGATCGATCGATCCGCCAACCCAGGTAAGTATCCAATTCGATTTCCTCGGTTTATTTTGGTTTAATTTTAATAAAATTGAATCGAAATATCCCTATTGCGAAACTGATTTCACTCCTTCGGTAAGATCAAACTCGGTTTCTCTTCCTTCTCCCTTCGATATTCAAAGGTTTTGAGCTCAAAATTTATTCAACCCCTAACTTCTTCAAAACATGACGGATTTAAGTGATTTTTGGGTGCATTCCACTCGGTTTTTCCTCCTCTCTCTGATTCTAGCAACCTCTCACTCGATTTGCGAAGGTATGTGTTCCGAAATTCCCTTTTTCAGTTCGACATTCTTGGTAAAATTGGTGCAATTTGGGTTTGAATAGGTCGATTTAGGTGATTTGGTAGCTTGATATGCTCTCCTAGAGTGATTTCCGACTTACCCATGCCTCGAATTCGTTGATTTGAGTATTAGAATTAGGATTCAAAAAAAAAAAAAAAACGGATTTGCCATATGTTTTGTCGAAATTTAGGCATGATTAGAGAACAATGTACTTAATTTATAGATGCTATTGCTATACATTCATGTTCTCATGCTTATATTGTTCAAAATCCCTTATTTTCTATGCTTGAGAAATTGTGATCGACATGGTTTTGTTTTGATTTTGCAGGATATGGGTAAGTCAAACGAACAGGTTGGCCCTCACCGACAACCTGTACAGCCTACACGACAGCACTCCAAAAGGAGCTCACGGGAAAAAGGAAAAGGAGTCGCAACATCGTCGAATCCTACGCATGATGAGATGGAACATGATCAAGCAGTCCAGCATACTAGCGCACCTTGGCCTCGTAGTGAGGGTACCGTTTTCCCTACGTCTGCAATTGTTTAGGAGATTCCTCATACTACCATGAGTGTGGTGCAGAAACATTCACGGTACTCTAATCGCAAGCCTGGTCATGCATGGGATGCGTTTAATAGTCTGTTCTACAATGGTTTGCTGCAGGTCTCTATGGTTCCTACCCGATTTATATGCCCAAGGACATTGCAGAAAATGGGTATTGCGGAGGATGTGCGATCCATGTTAACGAGGATGGGACTAGGGACTTTGGCGTATAAGACGTATCCTCTTTATCCGGATTTGGTTCGTCAGTTTCTTGCCTCCGTGGAGCTCAGGTTTGAGGATATTGCTTTGCACCAAGCAGATGAGGGAACCCTCTTCTACCTTTCTAGTGGGGTTCTCTATGAAATTTCCATACCAGATTTGTGTGATCTCTATGGATTTGACAGGACCATACCAAGCTGCAAATTCCCTCATTTTCACTTGGCCGATGAGTTGTGGAGTTTGATTGGTTCAGGACAATTTTGTAGTGCCAATTCTCGAAAGGCGAAACTGAGTTTGATCAGGAATCCAGTGATTCGGGTTCTCGCCAAAATCCTTGGGCATTCTTTCAATGCAAAGGAGGAGACAGGTTCTCTCAGTGTAGCTGAGCTGCTGATGATACACTATGGACTTCCTTCTCCTGATGACATCTATGGTAGAGAGGTTCCTGCAGAGCTTACCACGAATTTGGGAGCGGTTTTTGCTGCCATGTTGGTTACCAAGAAGACTCGGGGTCTTAACACTATCTAGAAGGCCAAGCTAGAGGGTGTTGGCAGTCTCTTGACACCCATCTTACGATTCCATGGCATTGACCTCACTTCTCTGCAGTGTGTGACCAAGGTTGAATACTACGATGAGAGGTTTCTTAGTAACAACAACATTTGTGATGTAGGGTTCAAGTATAAGTTCTACGATCGCTCGCTAGTTCTCCGACGCTGTCAGCTTCCTCTCCCTGCTTTTACATCTCCCATATCCAGAGACAACCTGGAGTTCTATTTGGATCCTCAGTTTTACCTTCCAGATCCGCCATCTGTCAGGCGTCGTGGTGGACCCTCAGGACGACCAGTTTCACAGTTCGAGGAGGAGAGAGTCGATTTTTCTCCACGAGCACCTGCTTCATTTGAGCCACTCCTCCCTGCTTACGATGGTCAGTATGATCTTCCCTCTTTTCCTCATGATGGACCAGATTCAGCTCGTTGGCACTGGATAGAGACTTCTCAGCGGGCTCAACATTCGATGTTGAGGACGATGTGGAACGCGCTGTCTAAGCTCAGTTGCCCGTCCCCATCTTCTTGTTTTCGCCCTCGCACTACAGAGACTCGGGGAGGAGACGATGCCCCTATAGCTGATCCTAGTGTTGCTGGACACAGAAATTCCGATGAAGATGATGAGACTAGCGACTGACGCCTTGGTAGACGTCGAAGAGCAGTAGGAGAGAGTCGCAGCGCGAGCTCCGAGGACCATTGATTGCAGTATTTTTTCAATTGAATTAGCATTTACTCCGCATTGTAATGAAGCATAAACATAAAAAATGTGATGGCTGGTAAGCCTAGACATCTGAAAAAAATATTAATTTCAATTGCACGTTGGGTAAGTATTTAAAACTAAAGACACAAGAAAAAATCATAGTCATGTAAGTATTAAACTATGAAATTAAAAATAAAATACAATGAAAAAGGGAGGGAAGAATATGTAAGTGGGATCGATCAAGATGATGGATGGCAGATCGATCGATCAAGAAGTGGGATCGATCGATCCGATTGCAAAGAGTGTTCAAGTCGATCCTCTAATGACCCGATGTTTTTAACATCTGATCACTGACTGGATCGATCGATCCTTGGTTAAGATCGATCGATCTGTTCTGGAATTCTAAACATTTACAAAACCCCAAAAATGGCGACATTTAATCATAACAGGAGAGCTGTGAAGATGAATCCATGTGTACAGAGGAAAAAAAGTAATTCACGATACAAGAATGATGTATATGATCTAAAACAACTGAAGTTCCTGTGAGTTAAACACATAGAGACTTCGTTTAGTTATATACTGTGATTTAAACACTTACGGTGCAGTACCCAAAACATATCATTAACCCTTAAAGAAACAAAAGAGTATATGAAAATGGCTCGAGACCAAAAAGCAAGAAACAAATATAAGAAACAAAACAAGTTCTCAAAACAAAAGACACAAGGAAAAATTATAGTGATGTAAAAACCAAAGCTTGCAGACAACTTAAACATAAATAAGAAGTTTGTAAAACATAAATGAAACAATCTTTATATTGCCATATCACATGTTGCTCTGTTGTGACCGGTAATATGACAACGACTGCACTTATGCTTCTTCGACCCTTTCGATCCTTGTGACGATCGTATATTATCTTCAGCACTTTCGAATCTTCGTTTCCTGCGTCTTCCCGCAGCTCTTCGTGTTTCCGGTGGTAAAACCTGGACAGCTTCAACTTCGGCTGGGACACGCCATGCATCCTCAGGAACAGATACAGGATTAATGCATTCCTCATAAGCTGCTCTCCATGCGACGGTCGTATATTTATGATCGGTGAGTGAATGTGTCTCTCTTCCAACAGATAATCCTGCTTTTATGGCATGTCTGCACGGAATTTTTATCAAGTCATACTTTCCACATGAACACGTTCTCGCCTGCAAATCAACAATGCAGTCGTAGGAGTCGCCTTTGACAATAAATCTATTGTCATTAATCTTGTAAACCATGAATGTTTTACCCTTCTCAATCCTTCTGTCAATCTTTTTCTCAACTGCAATGGTTAAAGGATGCTTATGATTTGAGCTTAAGTTTCTACGCTTATGAAACCATCGGGTTAACATTTCTCTAATGCTATCCAACAAAGGAATTACTGGATACTCTCTAGGTGATCGTAATGCAGCATTGATCGATTCAGCAGGGTTTGTGGTCCTAATGTCATACCTGAATCCTGGAAATAGACAACGAGCCCATTTTCTCACATCAGCGTCGATTAGATATTTTCCAATGCCTGGACTAATATTGCAAATCTCAGTGAACTTGTTCTCAAAATCAGGTGGTCTATATACTCTGGAAGCCTCTGCAACCAAAGGTGCCACACCTTTTCCGTGAAAAGATGTAACCACATTATTCAGCAAATGGTGAATGCAAATTCCATGTGTAGCTTGCTGGTAAACTTTCTCTACTGCTTTCACTATTGAAGAATGTCTATCTGACACAAAAGCCAACCCATGCTCATCTGCAATAACAACGTTTAGCTGCCTCAAAAACCACTCCCATGAGCGATCGTTCTCTGAATCAACAACCCCGAATGCAATTGGGTACAAGTTAGAGTTACCATCTAAAGCGGTAGCAACTAGTAAAACTCCTTTGAATTTATTCTTCAAAAACGTACCATCAACAACAACAACTCTCCGAATGGATTTGTAGAACCCCCTTACAGATTGACCGAAAGAGATAAATAGATACTTAAATCTTCCATGGAAATCTGTTTCATAATGGTAATGCGTACCCGGGTTTGCTGCTTTGAGCATGTACAAGTACTTTGGAATTTTACCATAACTTTTCTCCGGTATGCCTCTAATCGCGTTAACTGCATACTCACGTGCATCCCATGCTAAAGAGTAATTCAACTTGACTCCATGTTCAGTACGCATAATCTGGATCACATCATGCGGTTTAGGTCCTTCTTTCACCCCCTCATACTTATGCATAATCAACCTGCCGATTGTTTTTGCAGAAGCTGTCTTTCCACCTTTTGTTTTGCTTGAAGGAGCACAAGTATGTTCCGAAACATACTTGCTGACAATGAAATACGTAGACCCTGTCAAACACATTGCACGAAGACTCCAATTGCATCCGTTACTTGTGCAGCGTATAGTCCACTTTGTAGTATCTGATTTAAGGACCTTATAGTCGAAGTTGTACTTCATTGCACAAATTTCAATTGTTGACTTCAAAGCCCTTTTGCTTTCAAAACGTTGACCCTTCTCGACAACATTCTCTGCTGAAGGTCGTACAATCTTCTCACTCCTTTGTTCTATATTTTCAGACATTAAGTCATCCTTGCTATCATCACCAACATCAACATGAATCTGAGAAGGATGGAGTAAGCGTTTGTCAACATTAAGCTTAACATGAGTCGGGTCCTCGATTTTAAGCATAACACCTTCTAAGTTTTTTGATTTCGTGGGCTCTTGATTCAAATCAAAGTCAAATATAGGTTTAAAAGACACACACAACTGTATCGAAGATTTCTTCCTTAAGTAGCCAACAAAATTTTTTACTTGACGATCACTAGATAAGAAAACTGGAGGAGATCCTAAATTGTTGATCAAATCCCCAGGTAAATAACTGCACTCGATCGTATCAGTTTGCTCAATTCCATAATCCTCTAAAACCATAGCTTTAAGCTCCTTAAGAGTAGTTGTAGATTCCAAAGCAAGTAACCTACCTCCTTTTCCTTCGTCAGCCAGAAAGCTCCATCCTTTACTGGAGCATGATATCCATTCACCACATGTGACATAAACATGCAACATAATCAAAAGAAGAAAAAGTTGTCCTCAAGAAGAAGGAGAAGTCGCGAACGAGGAAGAAGAAGTCGCCAGAGATCAATCTAGATTTTAAAACCAAATATTCACTTCAATAAGTTCCTAGATTTAAGGAAATTGAAAACCTAACTTAGTAGAATGTACATTTTAGAAACGGTAGATGATAGATAATACGGTAGAATATATATTCTAGAAACGGTAGATGCTAGACAAAACGGTAGAATGTATATTCTAGAAACGGTAGATGATATTGGAAACGGTGGAAGACACATTCTGCGTAGCCGTAGATGACAGACCATTCAGTAGAACTCATTTTCTACTTCTCCGTAGATACTAATAAGTTAGGCAGAACCGACAATCTACGGGTTCGTAGAGCTACTAGCGGTAGAACGTACATTCTGGAAGGCGTAGAAGATAAATATAATATATTTTTTTAGCTTTTTTGTGAACTTTAAAAATATGTTAATACATAGAAATGTCTATCTTTTACGTTCTTGTAATGATAGTATTTTTAAAAAATTTAAAAACTATTTATTTCTATTTATTTTTATTTTTTTAAGGACAATTTAGGTAAAAATTGACAAAAAATGAGAAAAGTGTATTGGGACAAAATCATTTTCAATATAGGGCAATTTTCAAAATTTCCCTTCTTTTTATCGTGACGAAATAAATTGTCAAAATATATACTTTTTTCTAGTAGTAATATCTTAATTTGTGAAATCTCCTCACATACTGCAATTATAGTAATTTTTTTTTTTTTTGCTAAAACAATTATAGTAATTTGATAAGAAGCAATCATACAATTATAGTAATTTGATAAGAAGCAATCATATAATCCATTTTTCCAAAGTTTGACCATGACTTTTATTAATATTCATAGCAAAGCAATGGTTGTGGGAAATTGTCGACATCCCATCCTAAAAAGAAGCCTTGGTTCCTGAAGAGAAACAAACATTCGAGGGATTAACACTTTTCGACCAACATGCTTTGCCATTTGCGTGATAATTAATCTGGTACCATTACAAGACTTGCATTTTGGATCAATATATATTCTTAAGTAACATGTACCAACCTTCAATTCTAAATCGTGATTTGGTAATCGAGACCTTGATATAATTTAAAAACTTCCTGAGTATAAACCATGTTTCGTAGATAACTATGTCGCACACCTGACAAAAAAAAAAGAACAACAACCCAATACACTCTCTCCACCACCAACAACACCTAATAGGTCCATCGCACATTTTTTTTCTTTACAATGAACTGATCGTGAGACATCTCTCTCTCTCTCTCTCTCTCTCTCTCTCTCTCTCTCTCTCTCTCTCTCTCTCTCTCTCTCTCTCTACTAATATAATACATGTCAACTAAACCTTTGTTGAATGAAATGAAACCCCCTTCCACAAAGTTAATATTTATCATAGAAATGATTAAAATATTTTTGTATGATTGACTACGTGGTTTAAAAGTGTACATTTACATTCTGCCTCAGTTTTTTTAGTCTATGAGATTTTAAAACCGTGATATGGTTTTTATTTAGAAATGAAAATTCGATTCATAATTTTATATTTTTAGCAAATTTGGAGATACTAAACTCTAATATGTGACCATAACTCTCACAAATGCATATAAAATATAAATAAAGTAGAGATAATTATATAAACGAAACCCTAGAATCCAACAAAAGTGTTTCCTACTTGAAAATGGAGTGAAAATTAATAGCTTTGGATAATAATTATACGAGATATATACGATATATACGAGATAGCTCTGGATTTATCACTTCATAATCAAGAGAAAATTAATAGCTATCTTTTAGTATATGTAATTTCACAAATATTTCATACTCCAAGTTGAAACTACAATTTAGTTTTTATATTAAAATCGTGTATAACAAAGATAATAATTATCTAAAATTTTCTAGAATCCAACAAAAATCCTATCTGAAAAAGGAGTGAGCTAGCTAGATACCACCGACCAAGTGGTTATAAATTAAGAGTACGTACGAGCCAAGCAGAGTAAAGAGAGAAGCTAGAAATCACTATGGATGTTATGTGCGAAGGACCTTTGTGTGTGGACGAACTTTCATTGAAGCATGTCCGTGTTCTTGGCCGAGGAACCTACGGTTCTGTCTCTCTAGAGGAGCATCCCATCTACGGATTTTATGCGAAGAAGACATCTTCAATGCATGTCAAGGAGAATCTCGAGAAGGAGCTCAGGATTATGCATCGTTTCCGTAATCATCCTCGCATCGTTCAAGCCTCAAGCGATAGCATTCACTTAGATTTAAGTATGATCTTCGATGAGTGCCATATCTATATGGAGTATGCCTCCGAAGGTACTCTACTCGAGAAAATCTCTGCTTTTCAAGGAAAACCGTTGCCTGAGAATGTGATTGGACGCTCCACTCGTATGATCCTACAAGGACTCGAAGCGCTTCACTCACGCGGCTACGTTCACTGCGACCTCAAGCCAGCGAACGTTCTCCTCTTCCCTTCCACTACTTTAGGAGAGCCGTGGGATGTCAAACTTGCTGATTTCGGATTATCCAAGGAGCCTAATACGGATCCTAGGTCGCTGTTTGCTGGTACGAAAAAGTACATGTCCCCGGAATCTGTTGGACCGGACGGATTGATTGGACCAGCCCTCGATATATGGTCTCTAGGGTGTATGGTTTATGAGATGTTTGGAGGTAAGTCAATAGAGATGGGAGATTCGTACGAGTGGAGGCTGGACCAAGATATCTCTCCAGTGACCAAAGACTTCTTGAGGTTGTGCCATACTATGCATCCATTAAGTAGGGCTTCCGCGACCGAGCTTTTGAATCATCCTTTTATTACACAGAGAAACTCCATTCCACGGCCAATCCCGACTTGTTCTCCTATCAGACAACAGGACTTGAAGTTTGCTTTACTGTTTACACGAAGGATCTGTGGTCCATTGCCAACTCCGATTGGTCCTAGAAGAAGACAACAAGAAGCTACGGAGATGGTTCCAAGATATAAACTGTGGGGGTGAGCTGGAAGATCAGTTTACGGTGGAGAAGAATGACGACGAAGTTAAAGAGTGACTTTTGGGTTATAGGTTTATTGTCTTGTTGACTTGCAAAGCAAGAAACCAATGGTTGTGTTAATTAATTTCATCCGTATTGGCGTATCGCACTTTAAGTTTATGTCTCAGTGTCGGCACTCGTAGTTAAGTGTCATCTTTAATTAGATTATTAACGATTGTGAGTTTCTTGATTTATTAAACTTTAATCAAAATATTCAAAAGTAGATGTCAAGTAGGAAACTGATCGAGTTCTAATGTAAATTCTTCACTGAAAACAAAAAAAATAATTATAAAGGATTTCTATATCAAGCAACCTCGTCGACCAACAAAAATCTATCAGCACAAGATTTGTCCTTCTTCTTGTCCAGTTCAACTTTGAGATCTGACACAATCTTCTCAAGATTCTTAAAGCTTTCTTCGAGTTGTTTGACCCGAGATCCATCAGCATCATATGATTGATTCCTCTCCAAGGAATCCTCCTCAAACTTGGACTTTAAACAATCCATCTCAAATCCCATTTCCATCACCTCGAGATTCTTGACGCGTTCCTCAAGGTTTTGAACTAGAGACCCATCAGCTTTTGCTTTCTTCATCTCCAAGGAAACCCTCTTAGGCTTTGAAATGTCCATCTTGAAACCTGATTCCAGCAGCTCAATATTCTTGAAGCGTTCCTCGAGTTGTTGGACTCGAGACCGATCAGCATCATAGGCTTTCTTCATCTCCAAGGAAAGATCTTCTAGCTTTGGTTTCAAGCTTTCCAATTCCATCAGCTCAAGATTCTTGAGGCGTTCCTCGAGTTTTTGGACTCGAGACCAATCAGCATCTTCTGCTTTCTTCCTCCCCAAAGAATCCTCAAGCTTTGACCTCAATCTCTCCAAAGAACCCTTCTCAAGCTTTGACTTCAACCAGTCCAGCTTGAAACCTACTTCCATTAACTCACTGCGAGCTTTGCCTATCTCAGTAAATGATTGATTATTTGAAGGCTTTTCAATTGTCTCAATGAGATTAAGGAGAACATTCATGTATTCTGTCTTCACCACTTGGTTCTTTAGTTTGAAATCTTTTGCAATGTCTGGGTGTTCATCGATTCTATGAAACACGAAAACTTGAATCTCCGGTATTTGTATTCTATAGATGTATCATATAAAAACATCAATTTAAGTTTAGCGGATTTTAGTTTATTTTGTTAAAAAATTCAAAGTTAAACCTTTGAATAAACATACTCAGACTGAAAAAAAAAAAAAAATTCAATATAAACAACGCATAATGGAAGAAGTTCCAAAAGATGACAATGGAAGTAGAGGTGTAAAACGAATCATTAGTTCATGAGCTAGTTCAGTTTAGGTCAGATTTTTATGACTGCAAGTTATGTTTTTAAGCTTATTTAATAAACGAATTAAATGATCGAGATTAAATGAGTTGGCGAGTTATGCGAATCAGCATGAACTAACTCATGAACAAATATTATTTTTAACTATTTAAAATATTATATTGATATGCTGTACATACTTTATATTTACCAACTAAAATATATATTTTCGTTCCATTTTAACTAAAGTAAAAACAAAAATAATTCATTAAACAAATATCGAAGTCGTCTTCTTCCTAAACATGTCCAGTCTCTACTATGTCCAGTTTCTACTATGCACTCGATCTTGGTTATTTGGTTTTACAGCGGACAAAAATGGTAATACAATTTTATTCACTTATTAATTATCTACATTAATTGTCATTGTCATTTATTTGGTTCTACTGTGTGGTATTGGATTAATTTTGATTTAACATTTGATAAATATATTATTTAGATTTTTTTAAATAGTTAACGTTTAAATTTAATTTTGGATCTATAATAGTTTAATTTTTTATTATTTTATTCTTACATTTATTTCAGATTAGCCTGCGAGCTAACTCATTTAGATCACGATCTAGATGATCTGAGTTCGAACTTATGTTCTTAAACTCGTATAATAAATGAGTTGAACCGAACTGAACCATGAAAAATTCTAGCTCATCATAAGCTGAGTTGAGCCACGAGTTATCTCAGTTTGACACCCTTAAATAGAAGTAACACACCTCAAGTGAAATCCGTGTGAGAAAAGTAATTTTTAGTTAATGACTTCACTCGAGATGATTAGGCCCAGTTTAAAGCCCATTAACAAGTCAGCGACAAAACCTCAGAGCGAGCTAGAGGTTTTGGAGACTCGAATGAGGCGACTCTTATCCTAGGTTGCACTGAGACGGGTTCAAGGACAAGAAATGGGGACGCGAACTGGGATGGAAAACAGAATACTAAAAATTTATGGATATGGATACGGTAGAGATACGTCAATAAATATGAAAAAATATATGTGAATAAAAAAATTACATCATAAATTTCAGTATAAAAAAATTCAATCAATATAATAATAAAAATAGAGTTTTTTATGTTAAAAATAGAGTTTAGATTACAAAGAAAGTTGTATTAGAGATAGACAAACATAAGGTGATTGAAGTAACGAAATTTGAAGAGATCAATTTTGTTGATTTGCAGAGAGTCGAGAATCGAAACTATTTAAAAAAATGAATGTCGGTTATATATAACATGTATTATAAATTTGAAATTTTATTCTATATAAATTTTTTTTAGATTTTCTAACAAAATAATAATTCATATATATAACAAATAATAGAACGACTAATTATTAGTCTAATACGTTTCGAAAGGTCTCAAAATTCGAAAGATATCAGTCCCTTGACTGCCGGTGTCCCCAACCTATTAGGGACATTTCTGGGACGTTTCGGTGCAGTCCCCGAGCCGTACCTGTTTCCGGTACGGGAGACCCAAATACCGTACCCGTGCTTCATAGCTCTTATCTCCGTCACTTTTGCCGTCAATACTTTTCGCACGGCGGCGACGGCGTTACGATTTCGGAGCGACCGGATCCATTGCTTGTTCATCGATTCGCTCTTCTCCGGCGAATTCGTTACAACTGTTTTCATCAATGGCTTCTGAAGACGAAGGTGCTGTTTTCAATTTGTCTGATTCTACCCTTCTCAAGATCGTTAAAGGCGACATCACCAAGTGGTCCGTCGATGCCTCCTCCGATGCTATTGTAAGCATCTCTCTATCTTTCCCGATCAAATTCGAATCCTAGGGCTTCGATGAAACTTGATCTGGTGATGAAATTGGTTGATAGGTTTACAATTAGGTATGTTTCTTCAGGTCTATTCAGCAAATGAGCGTATGGTAGGTGGTGGTGGTGTTGATGGAGGCAATATTACGAATCCTTGTCGTCTTCATTTCTCTCCAATTCCATTGCCATTGTGTGATTGTTTTGGTGTATATAAACTGTGACCAATCTGTATGGAAATCTAATTTTGTGTTTGTGACACAGCAATACATCGAGCAGCTGGGCCAGAACTCAGAGCAGCATGTTATCAAGTGCCAGAAGTTCGTCCTGGAGTCCGTTGTCCAACCGGTGAAGCAAGAGTTACTCCGTGAGTTACTCGTTTTCCTTCTCATGTATGTAGATTGAAACTGGGATTGTTGATTACTGAAACACTGGAAACAGGGGTTTTAACTTGCCTGCATCCCGTGTGATTCACACCGTTGGACCAATCTATGACTCAGATGTCAACCCTAAAGAATCCCTCGCAAATTCGTACAAGTAAGCGTAAATGCAGTTTCTCTTGTATACGCTACTTACTTAGACATGTTTCCTTTGAACAAAGTGTTCATCTTTCTGCTTTCTATAGAAATAGTTTGAGAGTGGCAAAGGCAAACAACATCAAGTACATTGCATTTCCTGCCATATCTTGTGGGAGTTACGGGTAAAATCGTCACAATCGTTATATTGTTTTTCCTGGTTCAATTTTGCTCTTGACACTAGAAATTGACGACTTTTGGAACATATGTGAGGAAAATTCAGTGTCATAAATAAAACCTTATGATTGCCAATGTATTGATATCTCGGTTAGATATCCTATTGATGAAGCTGCTGCGATTGGTATATCAACGATCAAAGAGTTTGCGAATGACTTTAAAGAGGTAAGTGATAGCTTCTTCTTTTGTCTAGATTGTTATACTTCCATTGATTCAATGTGGAAAGTAAGTGACACTTTTTTATGATTCTCTTGTTGTCATTCTTGTTAAGGTGCATTTTGTTTTGTTCGTGGATGCTAAATATAGCGTGTGGGTAAACAAGGCAAAGGAGGTGCTACAACAAGCCTGAGATTTCATCTGAAGCCTAACTACCATAACTAATCCTTAAACCTCCACGAAAACAAAGCATTTTGCTATTTTTGTTGATAAGTTTGTGATTGTCTGTAACTTGTAATGGTCATCTTTCGTAATAAATCATTTTTTCTTGGATAAACAAAGCAAAGGAGGTGCTACAAAAAGCTTAAGATTTCCCTTTGCAGACCTAAATAGGACCGAGTAAATCCCTAAAACTCCAACACAAACCAAGTATTTGCTATTTGTGTTATGTGATTGACCGTAATGGTTACACTTTGGTAATAAAGAAAAGGTTTTAAAAAGGTCCAATATTGTCTTTTGCTGTATACATAAACACTTGCTACAAATCAAGCAACAGGGAAATGTGTGAAAAATTAAGAATTTAAAAATATGAGAAAGGGAAAAAAAATCGAAAATAAGATGCAAGATATAGAAATGTTTTCTTACAGCTTACACTCGAGTAGTAATTATCCTAACAAATATTGGATTATTAGTAGTTTAAATCAATTAAAATTTAAGGAAAAAAATGGATAAGGAAAAACAAAAAGGACATTAAAGAAGCAGGAAAAAAAGGAAAAAATCAATTGTCCTAATGCTATTTGGTTTTACATCGATCAGACTCCACCGACCAATCGATCAGGTATTATAAATAGAGTATCAGACTCCACTTTGAAGCATCATTGATCTGGATTTGTTTTATTTGTCAACAAAAAGAAATAGAGATCGAAGCAAAACCCTAAAGAGAGTAGTATATGGCGAAGGAGATGATGAGAGAACCTTTGATTTTGAGTATAGACGAGTCTAATTCATTGGAGTTTGTCTCTATTCTTGGACAAGGTGGCTTCGGTTCCGTCTCTCTCATGAGAGATTCCAACTTCCGATTACACGCAAAGAAAACATCTTCGCTCGATCACTTGACGAATCTCGAGAAAGAGCTTAGGATCATGCAACGTTTCCGTAATCATCCTCGCATCGTCCAAGCATCGAGCCCTTATCTTCACGTAGGGATCAACCCCGAAAGATGCTTCATCTTTATGGAGTTTGCTTCCAAAGGTACTCTCCACAACATGATCTCTCAGTTCCGTGGAAGAACAATGCCTGAAAATATGGTAGGACACGTCGCTCTCATGATCCTTCAAGGACTCGAAGCTCTTCACAAACAAGGTTACGTTCACTGCGATCTCAAGCCAGCAAACGTTCTCGTATTCCCTTCCAAGACTATTGGAGAGCGGTGGGATCTCAAGCTTGCTGATTTTGGTTTATCCAAGGAGCCTTGTACGGATTCTAGGTCTTTGTTTGGTGGAACGCATGCGTACATGCCTCCCGAGTCTTTTGGACCGAACAGAGTTATCGGACCAGCAGTTGATATATATTCTCTAGGTTGTGTGGTTCTTGAGATGTTTGGAGCTTGTGCACGGAAGGTGGGGAACTGTTACACGTGGAGGCTTCCTAAACTTGTATCTCCGTTGGCAACCGACTTCTTGAGGCGGAGCTTGGATCTGCAGCCGTCACGTAGAGCCACCGCGGCGGAGCTATTGAGGCATCCTTTTGTTACGCAAAGAGTGATCAATGTTTCGCCCAGGGCACAGGTGCTTCCGTATCCTTCTTACCACCAAAGGTTTCCTTGTGCCGTAAGGAACAGTGCGATCGAAGACTATTGTAGAAGACGAGGAGGACCGGTGATGATGCATTGATGATGATTCCAAGAACTGAAGATTTGATATTCTGAGACCAACGGTGGAGATTCTTTAGGGTCATATTTAGATTTCAATTGAATCTCCGTCTTGACTTGTTGCGCAAGTAAATGAGTATTAAGTCAGATTCTACTTGTGAGATTTCGTAATTTAGTAACTTCGTGTGAGATTATTTCCAACATTGTAATATCTTCAATTTTTAAGGGAGATTATTTTCAGATTTAGAACATATATTTCATCTCAAGTATTGGACCGTAACATCTAGATATTTGTTTGATAAGTATATTCCGTTGAGAGTAATCTAGTTATGCTTCTTTTTATCACTTTCAAAACTTGCTCACAGAAAATACCAGCTCATACATATTTGTTTACTATTAATTTTTTTCAGATTAACATTACCATCGTCGCTTTGACTGAACCTAGTAAATTATGTGTCAGCTTACGATAAAGGGTTTAAACTACCATAAATCACCTGCTAGCATCACATAACTATTCCTTGTAGCAGTATTATCTATTTAGATTATCGAGAAGAGATTTGAGCAGCTTAAAGTGGTTAGGGAACAAAACATAAAAGCAATGTTTAATAGTAATGAGCATGTTCTTTCTGGTGAGTACTTGTTGATTTTGTTGTTGTCGTAAACAGTAAACTTATATTTTGACTTGTAATACTTGGAAAGTTTTTATGTAACCGTATATAAGAATCTAAATTTGGATACAAATCGATAAATTGTACATGCATATATGTATATGGTTGCAATCTCTCGAATCTTGGGAAACATATTAAATTGAACGTTCACGCAAGAAGTCACACAACAATGGATCTTCTTTTCTATTACAGTCTACTGAATTTTGTTAGGAGGACGAGAAATTCATACAAAATCTACTATATAAAAAGAGGTCAACACTCTCCCTATGGGTGACATGTCAACATTTCGAGAGGTTGACGTGTTTTTTTTTTCCTTTTTCCTTTCCTTTCCGCCTTATTGAATTCGGAAACTCTTTCAGTTTTTAAGCTTTTCCTCTCATTGAATTTTGGTAATGGGTTTAAGTAGTAAAGTTAACAATGTTTCAGTGATGATGAACTTTGCGACGCTGATGCTTTCTCGAGATGAAGGAGTTGGGTTGCGTGCCCTAAACAGGCCGAGTGAGCGTCGCCTAAGCTACAATGTCGCCTACGCTCAGGTATTTTTACCCTCCCCCGTTTGTTGATATTGAACGATTAGATGCTATGCTCTTTTGATTCGATGGCAATTGTTTTTCATTGTCTGAAAAATAAAAGATTGGCTACACATTTCACTTTAAACCATCCATATCTATCTTTACTTTCATTAGATTGGAGATTTATTGTCGTTTTATTCCATTTTAACGTCTTCCACGAATTTGTTGAGGTATGTCCTTTTTTTCCTGACCATTCCACCAACCTTTTCGTCCTCTTACTAATATTGCATCTCTATATGTGTGGATTCTCTTACTCTCCTATACACATATCTCCTTTCTTTGCTTCTCTTCTAACTAAACATTTTTTTTCTCTTGGACGGACACGTTTGTCTTTGACGAAATCTATAAGATTTTTTTTATGGCAGAATAATTGATTCAACTAAAACAAGATTGATCAATTTATTCTCCAGATGGGAGCCACAATATTGAGAGGACCAAAGGAAAAGCTATCTACGAGCAACTGAGAGGCACTATCAAACTTTATAGTCCCAACAAAATGTTTAAGAGTGTCACTGGAGTTATTGTTGGTCGATAATTGAGTTTAACTTTTATAATTATTAATTATATTAGTAATTATATATGTTAAGGCAAAAGGTGTATGTGTTAGAGTGATGTCTTTTAATTAGAGTAGTTACTTGTACCGAAAGTCACAAGTGAAGAGTTACAACTCTTATGTTTGTGTTTGTTCGGTCGTTTCGTTGTGTCTGTTTCAAGTCTATATAAAGACTATGTGTTTGTATTGTAACTATCACAAGTTTTCGATCAATAATAGTTGCAATTTACGTTTTCTCTTTCTCTCTGTTTTTTCTTCTTCTCTTGTTCAAGTCTTCTTGTTCAAGTTATCATATAACAAAACGTAACAGAGCACAAGCTTTATCAACATGGTATCAGAGCTCTAAAGATTCAAGGGCCAATTCGAAGATCAAAAGAAAACAGAGATCATGGAAGCAACATCGCTGCAAGTGATTCCCATATTCGATGGGGATAAGTACAATTTCTGGCGGATTAAGATGACAACCATCTTCAAGACCTGGAAATTGTGGACCGTGGTGGAAGAAGGAGTTCCGGAGCAACTGACAAAGAGAGGAGAAACTCCCGAAGTGTTACTCTTGAGAACTAAATGGGAAGAACCATCGACACAAGATATGATAGCGCTACAAATTCTGTAAACAGCCGTGTCAGATCAGATCTTCTCCCGTATCGCACCAGCGGTTACGTCGAAAGAAGCATGGGATGCTTTGCAATCTGAATTTCAAGGATCTCCACAAGTACGGTTGATTAACTTGCAATCGTTAAGGAGGGAGTACGAAAACTTGAAGATGGACGAAGGTGATAACATAAAGGTTTTCACGGAGAAGCTAATTGATTTGGGAAATCAATTAAGGGTTTATGTAGAAGAGAAGACGGACTATCAAATTGTCAAGAAAATTCTCATATCTCTTCCCGCAAGATTTGACAGCATAGTGGCTGTGATGGAGCAAACGAAGGATCTGAATTCGTTGCCGGTAACAGAGTTGATAGGAACTCTGAAGGGACACGAGAAGCGTGTGTCGTCTCGCAGTGAGCGTTTCATGCTTTATCATGAGAAAGAAAAGTGGTTGTCGGAAAAAGCAAATGGCTTGACAACAAAAGCAAAAAGTGGTGTGGGTTTTGTAAGAAAGCAAACCACACGGAATCGGATTGCTGGAGGAAACCAAAGAAGGTTCACGGCAAAATCTCAGAGGATGAGAAGCAATGCTACAACTGCGGTGAAGTTGGGCATTTTGCCAGAGAGTGTCGTTCAAAGAAGCATGAACGGGCACATATGAGTATTGAAGAAGAAGACTTTGAAGAGCACATATTGTTTAGTGCAAGAGAAAATACATCGACAACCATAAAAGAGGATATATGGTTGATCGATAGTGGGTGTACTAATCACATGGCAAGAGAAGCAAAGTACTTCACAAGACTTGATCGAAGGGTCAACGTTCCCATTAAAGTTGGAAACGGAGAAGTTTTAATGACGGCTGGAAAAAGAGACATTACAGTTTCAACAAGTAGAGGAAAACGAGTCATAAGAGATATGTTTTTGGTACAAGTAGATGAGATTAACGGTGGAGATTATCCCAAAAGAGAGAGGATTTTCCGGTCTCAGCGGCTGTTTAGGGTTGTTAAGTGTCGTATTTTAAGTTTTAATTGTGTCCGTGTCTTGATTTGTTGTGCAAGTATATTAAGTTGGATTCTACTTATGAGATTTCGTAATTTCGTGTGGGAGTTTATTTTCAACATTGTAATATCTTCAATTTTATGGGAGATTATTTCAGATTTTTTTTTTAACATTGTTTTTTATTATTAACCTATCACAAATTATGAAAATTGTTACATTAACGAATTCAACGACGGACAAGTCTTTTCGCCTTGATCCACCAGACGATTTCTACTTTGCGTAACGATTCTACAACGGACAAGCCTTTCGTCTTGATCCGCGCCAGACGATTCTACTTTGCCCTATGCTGAATCAATAATAATAAATCGCATTATCTAGGGTTCGAACTTTATATCTCCTGGTATACAAGCATTAATGAACATTTGATCAAACTATTGGGCCAAGGGGGGTTTCACATAAATATCAATAAATCACATTTTCTAGAATTCAGATTTAGAACATAAAAATTTATTTTTGTGGAACGGTGGCAATATATAATTTTTTTTTTATTAAAAAAAAAAAAGGAAACTGTGATTTTAATTAGGTGCAATTTTTTGCTTAAGAAAAAGAGTAAAGTGAAGCCCAAGCCCAAGCCCATTGAAGCCCTACAAGTAACAGTAGATCACCTCCCTCCACCTCTATGGAGTCGAAGAAATCGACGCGAGAGAGTAAACCCTAGCTGCCACAGTAGCTCATTGTGCCTTTTCCGTTCACGACAAGAGAGAAGAAGAAAACGCAAGATGGTATTCGTCTTCTTCGATCCCTCTTCGTTTGCTTTTTAGAGATCTAGAAGACGATTAAAGAAATTGAATGACTGATGGTGTTTGTTGTGTTGCAGACTTTCAAGCGTAGGAACGGAGGGAGGAACAAGCACAACCGTGGCCATGTCAACCCAATCAGATGCTCCAATTGTGGCAAATGCTGCCCCAAGGTCTCTCCTTTTCCTCTCAATTGGGTTTAATTCGACAACATTCTTTAGAGTTTGATTCGATTTTGGCCCATTCATTTTTTGTTGTTGATTAGGATAAGGCCATTAAGAGGTTTATCGTGAGGAACATTGTGGAGCAGGCTGCGATTAGAGATGTTCAAGAAGCCAGTGTCTACGATGGTACTTTTGATTCTTGCTCTGTTTGTCTCCTTTGTTATGTTATACATGTACATTAAAAAGTTTGGATTCTGGTCAGTTTCACTCTGGATTTTGTAGTATTGGGATTGAGATTTTGTTAGGATGTGTAATTGCATTGAATTTGTCTTGTTTCGAATCATATAGGGTACACACTACCGAAGCTATATGCGAAGATGCAATATTGTGTCTCGTGTGCTATCCATTCTCACGTTGTTAGAGTCCGTTCCCGCACCAACCGTAGGGTTCGTACTCCGCCTCCACGTTTTGCCAGACGCAAGGTAATAATGCCTCACTCAACTCATATGATCCTGTTATCAAGCTCCGTACCTATTGTATTCAAGTTTCCTTCTAGAAGTTCTGGTTTTTATTTACTCTTGTTTGGTTCATTTGGATTATGTGATGCAACTTATTTTCTCTTTGGAAAATGAAGATGGTTTGAAGTAAAAACTGGTTCGTTGGACTTGTACATAGTATAGATGAATCTTGCAATAACCATATTTGGGAGATGTGGGTTTGATTATCTTAAGATTCCTGTTATTACCTTTTGAACTACAATAGTTGTTTCAAGATGGTCTTTATGACTTCAAGAAGTAGACTTTCTAGGTGGATTTTAACATTCTTTTATTCCGTTCAATCATTTGTTATTTTGAGTGATTTGCATTTTGCGCTACGATTTACTGAATGGATTTTCGACGTTATGGTTATCAGGAGGACACTCCCAAGCCTGGGCAACCAGGACAGGCCCCTCGTCCAGCTGGAGCTGGAGCTCCACCGCGTGCCTGAAGCCTGCAAGCAGCTTTGTCTCTTCTGCGTTTCTTATGTTCTTGTTACGTTTTTGAGGATGTTTTACTCTGTTTCAGATTATTTTGGCCATGTGGATCTTAAATGCTATCAAACTAATTCAGTAGTTGATTCAAGTTTGTGTTTGTACCTCTATCTAGTTTGCAATCTGCTTTAGTTGATGAGGGCTCAAATGATGGAACATTTGCAATTCAGCACTGGACCTATCCCTTCCGATCTGGATCAAATGCTCATATCTCCTTTGACTGAAAAAGTTAATCTTACTACCACCTTCAAATCTAACTACCATCAAACTTAACGTTTCACAACTCTACCCTTCCTTTATTTATAATATTTAAAAAACCTCCAATTAAATTACCCAACAATAAATTATTTAATACCCAACAACCAATTTTAATTAACCTCCCTCTTCCCCACCCACGCGCCTCCCCTCTTCCCTCTGCCATCGCAAGCTGAAGCAAAAAAAAAGAAAAAACAGAGCACCTTGTGTTCTTCTTGGTCGAAGTACTGAAGCAGCCTCACGTGAAGCAAATCCTGTTCTTCTTCTTCGAAACAGCAACGAATCATACTCCTCACGCTTCTTCTCACTTCCTCACGGTACATCGTAAAAACAGAGCAAATCGATATTAGAAGTTGGGTCTCTTCTCCTCACGACATTGAATCTGCATATTTAAGGTTACCCTTTCTATTTAATACAATTTCTGTGTTTAGGGTTAAATAGATTTGAAAACCCTTCTTTTAAAGGTTTCTTCTAATTTTTGAGATTTCTTTGTAGATTAAAAAATTTGTTGTTTTGTATGGTTTGTTTGGTATTGAACTTGTTTTCTAAACCCATTAAGGTGATGCTACGATTTCTGTGGTAAAATACCAGCTGAATCGTTCTAAATCTAATAAAATCGAACGTAAACAAAACGATTTTAGGTACTACTGGAATAACTGGTATTACTAATCAATGTAGTATTACTGAAATAAATATTACCTCACCATCACAATAGTTATACTAACAATAATTATTATTATATTTTAAGGGACAATGAATAACACCCAGTTCACAGTGATATGTTTTGATTATGGAGGATGTTATTTAATGGAAGGTGATTTCTTAAGATGGAGGTCGGGAGGAAATGAACTTTACACTGTATCGATGCGGACAAGTATGGAGGAGGTCACTTATTTGGCATTGGTTGGTAGAATTGGCAGAAAGATGATGACAGATGTAGCCACAACACAACTTAAACTGAGTTACTTTCCGTTGATATTGAATGTTAATGCACCATCCTATATCAAGAATGAGGATGATGTTTTAGATTATCTATTGCAAGTGAATCAAGATGGTTGTAGGAGTCTTTTCCATGTGGAGCTCATCAAAGATATTGATCAAAATCATGGATGTGTGCAACTGACAGGAGAGGTTAGAGAAAATGAAGCTGGTTTAGGTGATGGCATGATGACTCAGTACACACACGAATCATTGGAACACTATGCGCTCTTAGAACGAGGTATAACTGTTTAATACGACACCCATCAGCCGGAGAATCCCGAAGAATCCCGAAGAAGAGGAAGAGGAAGAGGACGAGGACGAGGACATGTTTACGACTACTTGTACAACGGCTCTAATGTGCAAGACTCCAATTTACATGATCCCGAAGAAGAGGAAGAGGAAGAGGACGAGGACATGTTTACGACTACTTGTACAGAGTAATAGTATTTGTTGTGTTCTCTCAGCCAGGTACTACTATGGATAACTAAGTATAACTGTGTAATGGTATTTGTTTTGTTCTCTCTGCCAGGTACTACTAGGGATAACTAAGTATAACTGTGTAATGCTATTTGTTTTGTTCTCTCTGCCAAGTACTACTAGGGATAACTAAGTATAACTGTGTAATGGTATTTGTTTTGTTCTCTCTGCCAGGTACAACTATGGATAACTAAGTATAACTGTGTAATGGTATTTGTTTTGTTCTTTCTGTCAGGTACTACTAGGGATAACCAAGTATAACTGTGCAATGGTATTGTTGTGTTCTCTCTGTCAGGTCTACTAGGGATAACCAAGCATGTTGTTACCAAGTATGACTTTGTAACCAAGTACTACTATGTAAAAGTATGATACACATGATTATAAATATTGATCTTATAGTAAAACATAGCTTTCTTCACAAAACCTACCTTACATATATGGTTAAAGTATATTCACAAGGTTCATTGATATCACAAACACAAAATTTGTGTGTTTGAGACATGTTAATATATGAGGCTATTAGAAATATATTGAAATGGATCAATTGACTCAATACTACTAGAAAAATTAGAATTTTACGTAGGTATAACTAATTATACGTGAAAACTAGCAAAATATAACTATGTATAAAATGGTACTACTGAATAACTAAGTATAACTGTGAATAAAATTTTAATATTTTTTAATTCAATTGACGGCGCATGTGTTAAACATGTTTTGTTTTGTTTTGTTTTTTTTTTAATTTCATACAATCAGTTTTACATAGTTATACCAGTAGTATGAAATCATCGAAGTAGTACCTAGTTATACCAGTAGTACGAAATCATCTAAGTAGTACCTAACAATACCAGTAGTACCAAATCAATTCACTTTTCCAAAATGAGTTCAACATTACGAATTTTACCCAAGTACACATAAGTGGATATCCCACAAAAGTACCTAAAAACAAGAGTTTACAATAAAATACGAATTCAACATTCCTAGCCTTGAACTATTTAACTCATCATAAAACATCATTCATTTTTTCTGCCAAACTACTTCTCCATCAACTTATTTTTGTAGTTGTTCCATTACATCTTCGGGTTAATTCCACTCGGGTAATCATGGAAATAGAACCCGCAGATGAGACCATGCTCTCTCAAAGAGTACCGAATGGGAACGCCATTCACCATAAACCAAAGTTCTGTCTTCTTCTCCAAACATACAATTCGAAGCAGAAGCATCCACAATCCTTGAAGCTTACGGTTTGGTTCCTTTTCCATGTGGAATATGTGCTTAAATTGGGGATGATTTTTAAACCATTCTAACTCTGGTTTTAACTCCTCTATGATCTTTAAGAAGTTTTTCAAATCACAATTCGTTTGGACTTTGCATTGCAGTTTATATGCAGTGTGTTGGAAGAAGAAATTCTTAGGCTGCGTTGGTAGGGTATTTGAATGATCTTTATCCTGCATTCCCAGTATACCATAGTTATTCTCAGTAATACCAGTTTTCCTAATTACTAACAGCTATCCTTATTAGTACCAGTTTTCCTAATTACTGACAGTTATCCTTAGTAGTACCAGTTTTCCTAATTACTAATAGTTTTACGGACCATGAGCACCAGTTTTCCTAATACTAATAGTTTTTCCAAGTACTACCAGTTTCCCTAATAACTAACAACTTTCCTCATGAATTTTTCTACACATAACTATATTTTTTCCTCAGTAGTACCAATTTTCCTAATAACTAACAACTTTCCTCATGAGTACTAGTTTTCCTACACATAACTAATCTTTTTTCTCAGTACTGCCAATTTCCCTAATAGCTCATAATTTTCTTCATGAGAACCTAAACCCTTATCACATACCTCTGATGGCGTAGTCTCTTTTTCAGATGCAAGCCCATTATCTGAGTCACTCACAGCATATTTTGTCGACAAACTAGTGGATGCTTTTGAAGTCGAATCCTTTGAAGATTTCTTCCCTTTCCTCCCTTTCCTAGCAATAGGAGACATTTCTGCATATCCACAAGACACAAAATCAAACTCTACACAACTCAAACGGATCCACTCAAACCCTAATGGTAATTATAAGACCCAAATTAACTCTCGGATTCTCAAATTTACGGATCCCACATTGTGTTTTACTTCAAACCCTAAATTCAAAGACGATAAATCTTAACAAATCTGACATATCTACACTTGAAATCAAAACCCAGATAAATTGAAACCCTTCATCACCAATCAAGACCCAGTTGAAGGAAAATTCAATTCAGAAAATGGAGAGGTGAGATTGGATAACTTACCTTGAAGTCTCGTTGTTATCTCTGAGACGGAGACGACGGTGACAAGAGACGGTGACAACGGACGCTGTGACAAGAGACGAATCGGAATCGCTATCGGCAAGGATGAAGAGAAAAAAAAAGGTCGGAGAAATTAGATTTGTTTTGATTTGGGATTGAGATCTCTTATTTAGTTGTTAACCCATATTTTTTGGGTTGGATCCGGATTCGGATTCGGATCTAGCGGTTGGGTTGGTAATTTTAAAAATTCATTAAACCCTTATTAGTCTTTAGCCAGCATTTGATGTAAAAAATAATCTTTTAATAAATAATTTATTAAAAGATGGTAAATGAGAATAATATTTTCAGTCAAAGGAGATATGAGCATTTGATCCGCAGATCCCGATCTGCCTCCTTGCGTTTAGCGATTTACCGTGGGCTAACACCATATAATCTTTTTTTTTTTTTTTTTTGAAACTATATTATCTAAAAACTTTATAAACTAAAATTTGATAAATTAATAAATTTACTAGGTTCTAAATTAGTTTATCGATGTAATTAATAACTTTATAAATTAATATTTCTATAAATTAATAGAATGATACAATTCTAACATTATTGAGATATAGAATATTTAAGGTATATGCGAAAACAAATAAATTATGTTTATGTGTTTGCTTGTTTGTTTTGCTATCTTTACGATTGATAGTTTCACCTGTAATATTTGAATTTATAGTTTTCTTTGGGGTTATATTTAAGATTGGTGGTTTCGATTTGTCGTTTTTCGTTAGATTTAAATTGCAACTCTAATGTGGTTGTTGCGAATACTACAACATTTACTTATACCTTTTTTAATACATCTTCAAAATGCCGTAATATTAAAATTTATTGTTTGTTTTGTTATATTTATAACTTATCATTTCGGTTTGTCGTTTATTGCTAGATTTAAACTACGAACACTTATTTGTACCATTTTTCATAATTAAATTTATAGATCATAGAAATCTTCAATATGTCGTAATATTTAAATTTATCGTTGGTTTTTTTAAATTTATGATTGATCATTTCGATTTGTTGTTTACTGCTAGATTTAAACTGCGAGAATTTACTTATACTATTTTTTCATACTTAGACTTATAAATCATATATATTCTCAAATGTTATAATATTTAAATTTATTGTTTGTTTTATTATATTTATCACTGATCATTTTTATTTGTCGTTTATCGCTAAATTTAAATTGCGAACACTTATTCGTACCATTTTTTCATACTTAAACTTATAGATCATAAAAATCTTCAATATGTCGTAATATTTAAATTTATTGTTTATGTTTTTATATTTATGATTGATCATTTTGATTTGTCGTTTATCGCTAGATTTAAACTATGAGCATTTACTTGTACTATTTTTTCATACTTAAACTTATAAATCATATATATATTCTCAAAATGTTATATATTTAATTTTTTTGTTTGTTTCGTTCTGTTATGACTGATCATTTCAATTTGTTGTTTATCGCTATATTTAAACTGTGAACACTTATTTGTACCATTTTTTTATACTTAAATCTTCAATATGTCGTAATATTTAAATTTATCGTTTGTTTTTTTAAATTTATGATTGATCATTTCGATTTGTCGTTTACTGCTAAATTTAAACTGCGAGAATTTACTTATACTATTTTTTCATACTTAGACTTATAAATCATATATATACTCAAAATGTTATAATATTTAAATTTATTGTTTGTTTTATTATATTTATCACTGATCATTTTTATTTGTCGTTTATCGCTAAATTTAAATTGCGAACACTTATTCGTACCATTTTTTCATACTTAAACTTATATATCATAGAAATCTTCAATATGTCGTAATATTTAAATTTATTTTTTGTCTTTTTATATTTATAATTGATCATTTTGATTTGTCGTTTATCGCTAGATTTATACTATGAGCATTTACTTGTACTATTTTTTCATACTTAAACTTATAAATCATATATATATTCTCAAAATGTTATATATTTAAATTTATTGTTTGTTTCGTTATGTTTATGACTGATCATTTCAATTTGTTGTTTATCGCTATATTTAAACTACGAACACTTATTTGTACCATTTTTCATACTTAAATCTTCAATATGTCGTAATATTTAAATTTATCGTTTGTTTTTTTAAATTTATGATTGATCATTTCGATTTGTCGTTTACTACTAGATTTAAACTGCGAGAATTTACTTATACTATTTTTCATACTTAGACTTATAAATCATATATATTCTCAAAATGTTATAATATTTAAATTTATTGTTTGTTTTATTATATTTATCACTGATCATTTTTATTTGTCGTTTATCGCTAAATTTAAATTGCGAACACTTATTCGTACCATTTTTTCATATTTAAACTTATAGATCATAGAAATCTTCAATATGTCGTAATATTTAAATTTATTGTTTGTCTTTTTATATTTATGACTGATCATTTTGATTTGTCGTTTATCACTAGATTTATACTATGAGCATTTACTTGTACTATTTTTTCATACTTAAACTTATAAATCATATTTATATTCTCAAAATGTTATATATTTAAATTTATTGTTTGTTTCGTTATGATTATAACTGATCATTTCAATTTGTTGTTTATCGCTATATTTAAACTGCGAACACTTATTTGTACCATTTTTCATACTTAAATCTTCAATATGTCGTAATATTTAAATTTATCGTTTGTTTTTTAAATTTATGATTGATCATTTCGATTTGTCGTTTGCTGCTAGATTTAAACTGCGAGAATTTACTTATATTATTTTTTCATACTTAGACTTATAAATAATATATATTCTCAAAATGTTATAATATTTAAATTTATTGTTTGTTTTATTATATTTATCATTGATCATTTTTATTTGTCGTTTATCGCTAAATTTAAATTGCGAACACTTATTCGTACCATTTTTTCATACTTAAACTTATAGATCATTGAAATCTTCAATATGTCGTAATATTTAAATTTATTGTCTGTCTTTTTATATTTATGATTGATCATTTTGATTTGTCGTTTATCGTTAGATTTAAACTATGAGCATTTACTTGTACTATTTTTTCATACTTAAACTTATAAATCATATATATATTCTCAAAATGTTATATATTTAAATTTATTGTTTGTTTCGTTATGTTTATGACTGATCATTTCAATTTGTTGTTTATCGCTATATTTAAACTGCGAACACTTATTTGTACCATTTTTTCATACTTAAACTTATAGATCATAGAAATCCTCAATATGTCGTAATATTTAATTTTTTTGTTTGTTTTGTTATATTTATGACTGATTATTTTGATTTGTCGTTTATCTCTAGATTTAAACTACCAACACTTTTTTTTGTGCGCAAACCTTTTTCATACTTAAACATATAGATGATATATATTCTCAAAATGTCGTAAGATTTATATTAATAAATTTACTCGGTTCTACATTAGTTTCTCAATATAATTAATAACTTTATAAATTAATATTCCTATAAATTAATAGAACAATATAGTTCTAACATTATTGAGGTATAGAATATTTATGGTATATGTAAAAACAAATAAATTATGTTTACAGTAGTTGGTGTTTGCTTGTTTGTTTTGATATCCTGATAGTTTCACCTATAATATTTGAATTTATTGCTTTTTTTGGGGTTATATTTAAGATTGGTGGTTTCGATTTGTCGTTTTTCGATAGATTTTAATTCATGAGTCCAATGTGGTTGTTGCGAATACTACAACATTTACTTATACCTTTTTTAATACATCTTCAATATGTCTTAATATTACAATTTATTGTTTGTTTATTTATATTTATGATTGATCATTTCGATTTGTCGTTCATTGCTAGATTTAAACTACGACCATTTACTTGAACTATTTTTTCATAATTAAACTTATAGTTCACATATATTCTCAAAATGTTATAATATTTAAAGTTATTGTTTGTTTCATTATGTTTATGACATATCATTTCAATTTGTCGTTTATCGCTAGATTTAAACTGCGAACACTTATTTGTACCATTTTTCATAATTAAATTTATAGATCATAGAAATCTTCAATATATCGTAATATTTAAATTTATTAATTGTTTTTAAAAAATTATGATTGATAATTTTGATTTGTCGTTTATCGCTAGATTTAAACTCCGAGCATTTACTTATACTATTTTTTCATACTTACTCTTATAGATCATATATATTCTCAAAATGTTATATATTGTTGTTTTGTTATATTTATGACTCATCATTTCGATTTGTCGTTTATCGCTAAATTTAAATTGCGAACACTAATTTGTACCATTTCCCGTACTTCAACTTATAGATCATAGAAATCTTCAGTATGTCGTAATATTTAAATTTATTGTTTTTTTTATATTTATGATTGATCATTTCGATTTGTCATTTATCGCTATATTTAAACTATGAGCATTTACTTATACTATTTTTTTATACTTAACTTATAGATCATATATATTCTCAAATTATTATAATATTTAAATTTATTTTTTGTTTCATTATGTTTATGATTGATCATTTCAATTTATCATTTATCGCTAGATTTAAACTGCAAACACTTATTTGTACCATTTTCTCATACTTAAATTTATAGATCATAGAAATCCTCAATATGTCGTAATATTTAATTTTTTTGTTTGTTTTGTTATATTTATGACTGATCATTTTGATTTGTCGTTTATCGCTAGATTTAAATTGTGATTACTTGTACCTTTTTCATACTTAAACTTATAGATTATATATATTCTTAAAATGTCGTAATTGTTTTGTTATATTTATGACTGATCATTTTGATTTGTCGTTTATCACTATATTTAAACCGCGAATATTTATTTGTACCATTTTCTCATACTTAAATGTATAGATCATAGAAATCCTCAATATGCTGTAAATTATAAATTTATTTTTTGTTTTGTTATATTTTATGATTTATCATTTTGATTTGTCGTTTATCGGTAGATTTAAACTATGAACACTTACTTGTATATCATATAAAGCCTAAATATGTCGTAATATTAAAATTTCTTTTTTTTGTCGTTTATCGCTATATTTCATTTATAAAAATTTATTTGTACCATTTTTTCATACTTAGACTTATATATCATATATTCTCAAAATGTTTTAATATTTAAATTTATTTTTTCTGTAGTTATATTTTTGTCTAATCATTTTTATTTGTCGTGTATCGCTAGATTAAATTTGTGAACAATTAGTTATACCATTTTTTCATACTTAAACTTATAGATCATATACATTCTCAAAATGTCGTGATATTTAAATTTTATTATTTATTTTGTTATATTTATGTCAGATCATTTCGATTTTTCGTTTATTACTAAATTTAATTTATGAACATTTAATTTATACTATTTTTTTATACGTAGACTTATAGATCATATACATTCTCAAAATATTGTAATATTTAAGTTTATTGTTTGTTTTGTTATATTTATAACTATTTTTTCGATTTGTCACTTATCGTTAGATTTAAATTGCAAACATTTACTTATAGAATTTTTTTAACTTAAATTTATAGATCATATACATTTTTAATAATGTCGTAATATTTAAGTTTATTGTTTGTTTATTATATTTATGATTATTTATTTTGATTTATCGCTTATCGATAACTTTAGATGACGAACATTTACTTATACCATTTGTTTTAGTTCTTAGACTCATAGACCATATATATCTTCAAAATGTTAGGCAACCTTTATTTTAACCTTTTTGTATAATAGTATCCACATTGCTATATCAGTTACTATTCTATTTTCTCTAACATTATTCTTTTTTACAGGAAAAAATATTAAAAGTTCCAATTTTAGCTGGCAATCTGTCAATCCTTGAAACTTTAATTTAGAATCTAGCCAATTTTATAAACTCTCAAGTTCTGAACATCTTAAATTTGAAAAAAAAAAAACAAGTTTCTCACGGTTATTAATGGACATATATCCAAAAGCTAAAGGCGTTATTGGTGAAAGTATATTTTTTTTAAAATGTGATTTCTTGACCAAAACAAACCCAGAAAATAATAAAAAGGTGCTCTTATAAAACGGATGCTTGCATGTATCCGTAGCTGACACGATTTTTGTCCTCATTTTCTTTTCTACAATATTAATTTATTAAGTAATTAAAATAGTAATACGTTACACGGTTAGATTTTCTTTTTAAAAAATCATAAAAAGAAGATATATTTCGGTATTATCCTTCAATTAGTAATATATTTCGGTATCTCCAAACACTAAATTTCATAAATCATTTTTTTTGTAAAAGTATCCGTACACCGTAGATATCTATATTGTCGTTTACTTTCTACTTCTATTAGACTTTTATTTAACTGTTTTTTTTTTCGAGCAAGACGACGACGAAGAAATTATTTTTTGTGAGGGCAAGGTGAATCGATTTTTTTATTATAAAAGAAAAAATTTGGGTTATAAATTTCTCTCATCCTATGACTCAAAGTCCACAAAACTTCCATAAATTTCATTGACTTTTTTTTTTCTCGAGCAATCGTTTCATTTTCATTTTACTTATTTTATCTTCTCTTCTCTTCTGAGTCTTGTTTATACGCTAAGCTGCCTTATTTTTCGCCGGAATTTCAGTGTTTTTTTTTCCCTCTTTAGCTCTTTAGTATTGATCTGATCTTTAAAAAAAAACTAATCTTTAATCACCCATTGAGTCGGTTAATTGCACTACCAAAAGATTTGGTGTAAAAATTAGTCTACTTAAACCCCTTTTCCCTCTTCTGTTTCAATTTCGTCTTGAAAGGTTCGATTTTTCTCTCTTTTTTTCTGTCTCTGCGAGTGAAATTTCACATTTTTGTTAATTTTGTTTTGTTTAAGGTGAGATTACAAATGCTTGTTAGTTTACAATCCTAAAACCCTAAATATGTTTTTTACAAGTGTTGGCCTTTGTTTCATCTTTCAAAGTTTTGATTTTTATGTTGCAGGATGAGTTAAAGCCACTTGGGTTTTCACGGATTTGTTCAAAGGAATCTTCTTTGACACATGGACTAAAAGCAGAGGTACTTTTTCTTCCGATACTTACAACTTTGAAATAATTTTCTGCATTTACGAGGTTGACAAGGTTCTTTTTTGTTAGTTCTTTTAGAGTGTATAAAAGCATGAAGTTGAGAGATTTGGGAAGCTAGGATCAAAAAAATTCAGAATCTTTTAGTCAATTTTTAATTTTTTTCGGGTATTTTAAAGACTTGGTTTTTAATATTTTGGGAGGTCGTTTGGCTTTGAGGAGAGCTAAGAAAGTAGGGATGCCTAACAGTTTGCATTTACTATCCATTTTATCATTGTCATGCTCTGTATAGAATTTCTTGTCTTGCGTAGAATGTAATTGTTTTGAAGCATTCATTGGTGGAATTGAGAAAACCAATCCAAGATTTGTGTGTTTTAAGGACCAAGCACTAAATTGTTCTTTTTTGTTTTCCTTTCTTTCTCTGATCTGATCTGTGGTGATTCAATTTGTATGGACAGTCAGTTTCTAACTTTGTCTTCAATCTTTTGGTTGTGATTGTTTTCCTTGAGGAATGTGTTGATCTCATGTTCTCTTCTAACAAAGCCATGATTTTCTGCTTGTTTCTATGGTTTGCAGATTTCTGGGTGGTCAATCTGAAGTTAGTTTTGAAGTTTTAAGTTCCAATGGGTGATCTTCAAGAGAGGATGTCAGTCTCTTCGTCGTCATCATCTTCATCATCGTCGTCTCTTTTGCTGTCAACAACGCCAATAGATGGAGAATTGTGGATGCTTGCTGAGGAAAGGGCTCAGGAGATTCTATCCACCATCCAACCTGTCTATCTTTCAGACAGAAGTAGGAACGAGATCATCGATTATGTCCAGACTCTTATTAAAGATCGTCTTGGAATTGAGGTTAGAACTGTGGTGCTCTTGTTGACATCCTCGGCTTTCTATTTTGTTTTTAGTTGACTTAGTGGAAATTGTGTCTGATGAACTCTACTTCAGTTTCCACTTACATTTAGGAATGTTGTATCAGATGAATGTCTGGTTGTGCTGTTGCACTTGCACACGAAGGTTTAACGTTAAAGGCGAAATGTTTAAGTTTTCTTGCTGTGTGATTAGATTTGGAGTCAGGACTATTGTTTTTGTGGCCCTAGATCATTCTACATGCACATGGTTTTGACTCAATCAAAATGTAATGTTAATGCGGTATTGTATTGAACAGGTCTTTTTATTTGGTTCGGTGCCGCTAAAAACCTATCTCCCAGATGGAGACATTGATCTGACAGTCCTAACTCCTAAAGATAAGGAGGAAGACTTGGCTAGAGCATTGTACAGTATGCTTGAAGCTGAAGTGGGAGAATCTGATTTCCAAGTAACTAATGTTCAGTATATCCCGGCACAGGTTTAATTTGCTTAGTTCCTTTTGTGATTTTGAATTATGTGTGGTCCCTCAAGAAAATTCATTTCGTGCTTATGCTGTTTTCCGCTCAATGGCGTTTTGGATGGTAGGTCAAGGTCATAAAATGCAGTATCAGGAACATTGCTGTAGATATCTCCTTCAATCAAATGGCAGGACTCTGCGCTTTATGTTTTCTTGAGCAGGTAAACACTTAATAGCTTTTGCTGCATCGGCTTACAATAGTTCTTACATCATCTACGCTTCGCTGATTTTGGTAAATCTTTGATTTTGTTGCTTTGTTAGGTTGACCAGTTCTTTGGGAGAGACCATCTGTTCAAACGTAGCATCATTTTGATCAAGGCCTGGTGCTATTATGAGAGCCGTATTCTCGGTGCCAATACTGGATTGATTTCAACATATGCATTGGCAGTACTAGTGTTGTACATCATCAACATATCTTATTCATCACTATCTGGCCCTTTAGCGGTGAGCATTTTTTAAATCTGAGCTTATTTAGGCATTATTGCTTCCATGGTTAACAGGTTATAACTATCATCAACAGGTACTGATTAAGTTCTTGGATTACTATGCGTCATTTGATTGGGACAATTACTGTATCACTGTCAATGGTCCGGTCCTGATATCTTCTCTTCCAGATACTACGGGTAAGTATCCTGAAATAGCACACTTCTCTTATGTGTTCCTTTATTGAAAACTTCATTTGTTGTTTCCTCCAGAAACCGGGAATCATGAAACAGTCCTAACCGAGACGTTCTTCAGAGAATGCATGGAGTTATATTCGGTTCCAACTAAAGCAGTCATCGAAGCCAATGGGCATTATTTTCCTGTAAAACATTTCAACATAGTGGATCCTCTGAAACACACTAACAACCTTGGTCGTAGTGTGACTGAAGGTACTCCCATTGATCATAAGACACCAAAAAGAAGCTAATGATTTGGTCTCTCAAATAAAATCGTCCATCTTTGATGTAATCTTGTTAGGCAATTTGCGACGTATAAGACGTGCTTTTAGATTTGGAGCTCGGAAGCTCAGAGATGTGCTTACAGTACCTGGAGAAACCATGGGTTGGAAGCTTGAGAAGTTCTTTAGTAGTTCATTGGAGAGGAACGGTAAGGGACAAAGACAAGACGTAGATGAACCTGTCTTCGCGTTTGGCACGGGAAAATCAGAATTATCTGATCTCAGAGGAGATTTTGAAGGATACTTCAACAGTCTTGTATACGGGAAGTGGTTTCACGGTGAGACTCAGCATAACTGGATCCCTCAGGGTCATCAGGACACAAGTTCTTGGGACATTCTTCGTTGGTTTGTGACCGGCCAAAATAATGTTTTCTATTGGAGGAATCTGAATGATTCAACCTCAATGCTGCCCGTTTCAAACAACATACCGAGATCAAGAGGAACAGGCACTTATATCCCTGAAATGGTACATTCATTTCATCATTTACTCTTTCACTCGTATTTGTATTTCTTATGAACTATTTGTTACTGAAATTTGTATGATCCATTGGTTATTTTGCAGAGTCAAGAATCTTACACTGACAGGTTCAGTAGCAACCCGAGCACAGTGAACTCATTAGCTTCAGCATCTCAAACTCAACTCTTCAAACAGAATCCTTGAAGATGGTCTCGTAGGCTAAAACGTTATATATGCATAATCATCACTTAGGTTTTGTATCTCACATATCTACCAACAAAAAACAATGACAACAAGAGTTTTCTTTATGATGCTAAATTGGAAGTTCCAGAGGGTTAATGTGCTTCTTTTTAGGATTTATTAGGATTGTAATTGAATTACCTCTTGGCCCATAATTCATTTAGAGATGAGAGATCTCTCTCGATTAAAGTTGGGCAGAAGAAAGATTAATGTTACTATAAATTAGTAATTACAATCAAGAGTTAACAAAGTAACGTTTGATAAAATCATCCAAAATACTCGAAAATCACTTTTACTATCTTTGTTTAATAACCTAGATAGATCCCGGAATAAATTCGGACTAATCTCTGAAACATGCAAAATCATTTATTCTTGCCCCTTAAGACATCAACACTAGCGAGGAGAGAACTATGTCAAGTTTTCGCGTATTGTAGAATATATATGGTCCCATTTTGATCCACATGACGAATCATTAATCCATCTTATCAAACCATTGGACCACACGTTTTTGGTTTAAATAAAACGTTTTCTATTGTCATATACCCGCAGATACACTACAATAAATCTGATGAGTTATTGATGATAATTGTACTTAGGTCATTTAGATTAGAGAGAACAAAAAATCAAGAAAACATGAGACAATATCTAAATTTTAAATTTTAAGATTATTTATTACATTGCCATGACGCTATCTTACGAGAAGACTCTTAAGTCGTTTGATCTGATAGGGAGGTTGTCGTTACTTATCAGTGGAGAGCCCACATAAGATCCTTTTTCCAATTCTCATTGTTATAACTTATATTCTACGTATGATAACGATATATTTCCAAAGCATTACGTCATTTCTCACCATCCATGTCTTGAATTTATCATTTTCCAGTGATCTAATGATATTCTCTGCGGATGAGTTATATAGTTACAGCATAATTTGATCTTAGGTTTGATTATCAAACAAAATCTTAGCAAGATCAGGTTTAAATTAAAAAGATTATCATCATAATTTTGGGCTACTGTTTTTTTTTTGTCCAAGTTGAGTGACATGCGCGTAGTTAGACAAATGTGTAGATGGGTGAGTTAGTGACACAACAATTAATCTTATTTGTTAAATTAATGAAGTTGTTAACTCTTTTCACATGTTCTATATCATTTCACTTCTTATTATATGACAGATCGGATCCCGATGATACATACGTGTCTGTTCTTGACATAACAGTAACATTTTTATTAACTTGTAATGCATTTCTAAGCGAGACATGATCATTAAAAGTTTAGCAAACGCAATTATTTACTTTTTATGTGCTGGAATGTTTTAGTATGTCGTTAGATATTGTTATTTCTAATAATATAATACTAGACATAGGATAATTATAATTACTTATACAGGAACAATTTTATAAGGAGTTTTTGTGTGCTTCGTTTGCCTGTCTCAAGAAGTTGCGGTTGCGGTAGGTGGCCAAATGATTTTCGTTTATCTGCCGCAAAATTATGCGGTCAAACGCTACGCCAAAACGTTATATCTAGCGTTTGAAAATTTTAGTCGCTGAAAAATCCAGCATCTGACTGAAACGGATGCGGTCAGACGTTGCTGCTACCAAACATATAACAATCGCAGTGTCTGACGTAACATCTGATCGCATGTTTTCAGACCCGGCCGCATGCAGCGGACATATGAACATCACCTTCCTCAATTTGAGCTACCTCTTTAGTCAGCATTGACCAATGATGGCACGCATCTCGATGTTTACGTTGCTCTTTGATAACAGATCCACTATTATTCGTGTAGATAGGTTCCTCTAATTACGCTTAAACTCTTCGAGAAAATACCAATGTTCCACAATGAAAAGAAAAAAAAACAGATAAATTAGTGAGAAACAACGTCTCAAATATTCCCCCTAACAGCAGACTTTATGGTTCAATGCATCTTTTGAAAATATAATTAATTAGATTTTGATTTAATTCACTAAATTATTAAAATCTCATACATATCGTCTTATCAATTTACCAACAAATAGACGACTTGTCGTAGAACAAAGCATGCAATGATGGATCATTACGGTTGAAAAGAAAAAAGAAATAACATAAATAAATCAAGGAAAATAAAAAGTAAGAAATAGCCATGTTATAAATCCATCATAACCATTGTTTGCCATTTTCAACAAAGTTGGCCCTCCAAATTTAATAATGCAATGCTTCTTTTCTTCCTTAATATATCTATATAACGTATGCATGATAATATAAACAGCAACGCCACAATCTCTTCTTGGATCCTAAATTCAACAACAAGAAGAAAAAAACCCACATATGCGAATTTTCTTATTTGATTGTTTTCTTGAAGACGATAGTAAAAAATGGATGCAAGGAAAAATAATCTTCACGTCTTATTACTCTCCTTGTTACTCATCTCCAAAGTTCCTTCGATTCTTGGGTTTAGTATGAGAGACACTACTAGATCGGAGCCGGAAGCAGTTCACGGGGGATACTTCCCGGCGATGAAGACCAGGAAGTTGATGGTTAAAAACTTGGAAGTTGACTATTCAGGTGATTATTATAATGGAGGATCATCATCACCATCACCACCAGTGCCTGATTATGATGATATCTATAGAAGACAAGGTGATGTCCCAAGTCCCGGTATTGGCCACTGATGATATATACGTTTTCATGTGTATATATACACACATACATATTCACATTTTACTTTATATCTACGTACATGTTGTGGAATGTTTATATACGTTTTTGTTCTAAGATGTCGTCTCCATATATATGATCACTTTTTATGTTCCTTTTTATTTCATTTTTGATATTTTGATATTTTGATTTTGATTTTTTATTCTGTCTTTGAAAACAAATATGAAAAAAGTTGTGCCATTCCTGTTGAATTGTTTTCATTTCCTCGTCTTGATGGGAGCTTCATGTCTTTAATAACACTCATTAGATAAAACAACATTTGTACGCTGTAAAAAAATATATTCTGTTATAAAAAAATAGAAGAATTTGTTATCGTAGAGACAAATTTGTTGTTAGATTTTATTGACAAAACATTTAAATGTTTCCCCGCATATTCTTCAGATTTTTATTTGTTGTTAGAAGACAATTAAATTAATTTAAATGACAACATTTTACAACTTCAGGATGAAGAGTTATTCGTTTAAATCGGAATATTCAAAAACCGTCTCCGAATACCGAAGAGATTATAAGCCAAAGGTTCAGAACTCCAACGATTTATAAAAAAATAACATTTTACAACTTTTTATAGAAACCTTTTTTTGTACATCAATCTCGTTTTTTGGTTGACAAAAAAAGAAGAAAAAATAACTACGGACGGACACCAAATTACCCTAAAAAAAAAAACTGGAACCAAGTTACAAATAAGGGAAAAAGACGCATTTAGGACATTATTACAACGAGGAATAAGCAAATAATATATAGAGAAAGAAGCAAACAACTGCCTATAACACAAGAAAACTTATCCAATATAATGCTGAAAACCCCGGTCATGCCTCTTGATCTCCCAACGTCCGCAATAACTCTGAATAATTCGATTCAAACACTTATCGAATGAGACTCTCTATTTAATATAGACCATAACATCGCCTCCAGCTCAGTATGCAAAAAGATACACAACGACTCGAGCCCTTTAGTCCGAGGAAACATTGTTATACAAGATACACAGCCAAAGCACTTACAATTGTATTCACAATTGACAATAAAACCGTATCCGTCAATAGCCTCCGCAATCTATGCTAGTCGCCACTATGCAAATAAATCCAATTTTACAACCATAAGAGCATGTCCATTGGAGCAACCCCTAATAAGGTTCTTAACAATTGTTTTAATATAAATTTTCCATCATCTTTAGTTAACAACTCCATTATAAAATTTTAATTTTTGTCTCCTCCATTGATATATCTTCATTAGGGTTTCTTAAAAATAAAATAAAGTTATATTTTTAAAATTATTTTATTTTGTTTAAACTTATAAATATACTACATTTTATACATTCTATATACCCAAAAGCTTTAACTAGTCCAAACTCCTTGGGGATGAATGCTCGAGCAGTCTCAGCTTTCACAAGATGAATATGGTACAATGCACTAAAACAAAATAAAGAACAAAATTTAGTAAAACAGAAGACTTGAAAAGCTACAAAACAAAAAGTTTTTTTTTGGTTTCTTGCCTTCCTTTGAATATCCATAGAGGCTTAGCATAGCCAGATGAAATCCTCTTCTCTTCAACGTCCATAGAGAGATTCATACAATCTGCACCACATTTTAAACAATGAAGTATAGCAAAAAGGATGTATAACATCTAAATCTGCACAATGAATCACAAAATTCCAACTTTATAATTGAAATCACCAGAGAAAAGAAAGAGAGAAATAGACTTGGATCTCAATCTAACCTATTCAAAACCAAAATAATAACACAAAAAGTGTAGTAGACACAGAACTTGTAATGCTTGCTTCTCGAATTCTCCGACTGTAGCCAAGAGATCATAGTCACGGGGTAAATGCACCAAATATGGATACCAAAAAGAGTTCTTCCCCTTCACCAGGATAGTCACGTGTCCACAGTTTCTGACCAATCCTCCAAGCTGCAACAACTTCAGGCTTGCTCTCCTTGATAGTTGAAGGTATCGTCTTCCAGAAGAAACGCGCGCTATCGCACAACAAAAATCAAAAGCAATACTATCACCAAACAAACAAACATATCCTAGTCAAGAACAAGAAAATCATAATCCTCTATTTCAATATAATACGTACACAAAACCCAAATCACTTGCCTTTTTCACTAGATGAATCAAAGAGAATATATGTAAAGAAAGATCAACCTAAAAGAGATGAAGAAGGAACAAACGAAGAACAATAGAAAGAGTATCAACAAATTGAAGCAACAAAAAAAAATAGAAAGAGTATCAACAAATCACAAGACATCATCAACAAATCTATTCTACCTTGATCCACAAGTCATATCTACCATTAATCAACCCAAATCTTACAATTCAACCATCAATCTAACAATTTTTCCCCAAAACCAATAAACAAAACCTAAAGTTTCAATCGAACATAATTTCTCACACAATAAGATGCAAAATTGAACAAACCCAGAGAAGCTAATGCAAATACCTTGATTACAAACGCGGGATTCATCAACGCCGGACGGGAATTTTCGCCGGTGATATTGGAAGAGAGACAAACGGCAAACCACTCTCTTCCCGATCCAACAACAAACTTCTTCACCCATTCGCCGACAATATCTCCATTAATAACCACCGTCACGATGTTGAATCTCCGATTTGGTCGGTTCTTCGAAGGATTTGGATCAGAGGTTACGAAGAACATTGTCGTCGTTGAGATCGCAAGAGAGAAAGAAGCTAGAGAGAGAGAGAGAGAGATGCGACAAAAGAAAGGTTTCCAGTGATTTTTTTTTTTCAATGACAACCAATATGCGTCCGACACGTATGGGGTTGTTAAGATTTCTTAAGTTCCCTTAATAAGGACTGGTTGTTAACTTATTATTACAAAATCTGTCTTTTTTAATTTTTTTTAATGATAAGAACCCCATAATTTTTTGTTAACATCCTCCGATGGAGGTGGTCTAAACTGAACCGGTATCACATGAGTCTCTAGTAATATATTACTCACATGAGTCTCTAGTAATATATAGTTTCATGTTTCCCAAAAAATATCATTGAGATAAAAAAGAAAGGAAGAAAAAAACATTCCGTATGCAGTCTTGACTCTTGAGCCATTCACCATGACATGTTGTAATTACAATTTATAATAGCGACGACAATAATACAGATTTTGGCGCAGTAGTGGCCGTTAACAAAGCAAAAAACCACATCAAAATCTTTCACATGTGGTAAGGTAATATATATTATTTATATGCAATGTTCCATTAAAATTTAGTATTTTTTTGTCAATATATAGTATATATATCTATGATAAAATGTTGTGTGCAAGTCTCCAAAAAAAATCTTCATGACCACAAGAGACTCCAGAAAACAATATGCTCTCTAATGAAAACAAATTTCGTCATCTCATTTGAGTGATACATACACCAAGCTGACAAGCATATGATCATTCATTCCACAAAATTACGTATACAAGTTAGCTTAATTAAATTCAAATAAAATAGTACATTTTGGGGTTTGCTTACTATATCAATGTTAGTGTGATTTGTCGTCATGCAGCATCGTTTATTAATACAATATATGATTTTGGTGGAATGTCTTAATATTATATGATTTTGGTGGAATATGTCATTTTTTTTAATTACTAGGTTCGGAACAAAAGTCCATAATCTCCCAGACCCGAAATCACAACATTTAATATTAGTTTCGTCCTAAAAACCATTCGAACTAGTAACCTTTAGGATTTATCTGAGATTTTTACAATTGAAATAATTTCTCTTAGTAATATGACACTTTATAGATGCATTGAATCAACCGACCAGTCTATCAGATGTTTTGAATTATACAAGTATAGAAATGTTTTTGCGAAGAGAAAGCTGATACGATTTGGAATTGGATTCGGTTCTAGTTTTATAATTTTCCACTACAATAATGTCAAAGTCACAAAGTGAGATAGAAAGATAAAAATCTAAATTTTCAATTTTCATTTTTTAAGTAGCAAGAATATAAAGCTAAAATAAAGGTTGAATTTCCGCAACCTCTAACAAAAGGATAGAGAAAGAAACAGAAGAAGGGTGAAAGAGAAAGAAGCATAAAAAGGACATAGAAAAGGCACACCAATAACTGACCTAGAAATTCATTATTTCAAACACAAATTAAAAAAAAAAAATCGATAATAGTACTTTAATTTTCTATAATATATTTGTAAATTTATAATTCATAAACTAACAACTCGTTTTGACATTTATAAGAGTATCTCCAAATGAAAGATATCTATTAAAATTATACCCATTAAAATTAAATGAAAAATAAAAAAATAGGAAAAGTAGAAAACGAAAAGAGTAAAGTTCTTCGTCTAGATATTCATTAGAAATTTTAGCTTGTAACTTTCTAATTAGTCTAAATTATTTTTAGATATTAGAATTAATTCAGTAACTAAACAATATTAAAATAATAATATTACATAGATTAGAGTACCTCTATAACATTGAAAATGCTTAACTTGCCTTTTAAAACAATGAAATGCAATTGAAACCTAACCTGCATGGAAATAGAAACGGAAACGGAAACGTGGAAACGATTTTTCTTTAAAAAACAGGAAACGGAAACGTTTTGGAAACGTATATATATATATATCATGAAACAAAAATTATCAATAGTTTTAAAATATTTGAAACAACACAAATCTAATCCGACTCGAACAAAAAACACTTCGTTTTTATATACGACTTCACAATTTCAATAATCAATAACAAATCTACTGTAATTAGAAAAAATACCTTGTTTATCTATTCGATTCTTCTACGTTTTTAGGTTACGGTGAATATTAGAGAAAAATAATGTATTAGTGTTTAATAATTAGGTTTTAAAACTTATTAAAAATAACAAACAAATCCCTATATTTTCAAAATATTTATTAAATTTGCTTCAAAAACCAAAATTCGCGTTTTCAATTTCGGAAACACGTTTCCGTCCGCGTTTCCGGCCGCGTTTCCAACTTTGGAAACACGTTTCCAAATCAGAATATTTAGGAAACGCGTTTCCATCGCGTTTCCTCGCGTTTCCGTCGCGTTTCCGTTTCCGAAACGTTTCCGAAACGGAAACGCCACTTTTTCACGTTTCCATGCAACGTAGATTGAAACAAGTGATTAAATCAATGGAGTAGTAGAAAACTTTATAAATATTATCCAGGATAGAATTTCAAAAATATTAAAATTTACTAGTTTTCGAATTTTGAACATTTCACATAAGAACAGTTCAATTTATAAGGAAAGGCAAATATGTTTTTTTTAGAAAGGCAAATATGTTTATTTCTTCCGGAATTGGGAGATAACCTAAGAATCAAACTATATTAGCCGTGAAAAATTACTAGATAAAAAGAATTAAAAAATTGATGCAACCTATTTTCTGTAACTAATAAAAATCTGATGCCATTTTAGTTATTTGTTTACATGTACGTGTATATAGATTTTCTTGCCAAATAGAGTTATATTTTTTTTGGATAAAAGGTTTAAATAGAGTTATTTAAGTAATTATATTATATCCTGATATTTTATTTTATTTATATTGTCATCTAGTTGTTCACCAATAAATACCATTATAGGAAAAAAAATCTAGTTAATTACTTAATTTATTAAAAAAGAAGAAAAGAAATTATAAGGTAGTAATAATAGTGACAATAAATGAATAAAAACAAATTTTGTTTTATATTGTTTACTACGAATACGCGTATTTACACCTTTAACCCCAAATATATACTGCTTTCCCTTTGTTATATTTTTCCCGTGAACGAGTGTTTAAAAACCGTTTTTGTTTCTTCTTTACTGTTATTGAAAAAATTGAAACCTGTGACACAAAACCCAAACAGTTTCGATTTTTTCTATTGTTTCAACAAAAATTCTGATTGGTCTCTGACCTAATTTGGAGGCTGAGCAAGCTTTCTTTCATCAATGGCTGAAATTCAGTACGTAAAGAAAAGCCTTTTCGTAAATGTAACTGTCGGAGAGACACTCACGTGTTTCTGTCTCTTCACCTGTAAATTATTCTCGCCACGTTTCCTTCTTCTTTTTTTCCCAAGAAAACGCGAGAAAATGAAAGTTTTGTTTTTTTATTTTTGTTTTCGTAGCATGTGGAGGCTATGGGTTCTTCTTATCTTCTCCATTTCTTTGTCTTCATTATTTCAATGATAATCAGATAAAAAATCTCGCTCTTTTTTTTTTTCTTTCTTTCTTACACATCGATTTCACATCACCAAGAAAGAAAAATTGAATTTTAAAAAAAAATTCTGTAAGTGGAAACAGATACAGATGACTTTCTGTGATAGAATATGGGCAAAAAAGCTAATAATTGATTTCACTCCATTTATGGCTAAAAGCTACTCTATGCACACACTTATGAAGTCAATTGATCTTCTGGGTTTTCTCTATTTTACAAAATGTTGTTCTTGATAAAAATTGTTTTTAGGGATTTAAGGTTTTAATGTTCTTGGGTTTTTTGGGGAAATTTGTTCTCTGGGTTTATTCAAATTCAGGTAAGGATTGACGAAAGAGAAAATCAATCAGATATATGAGAAAAATAGCATGTGCTTGAATGTGACCTACTTTGTTTTCTTTTCTCTAATTTGGGAACAAAGTTTGGTTGTCTTATTTATTGTTACTTTGTAGGTTTCACTCTATCAAGACAAGACTACACAAATCTCTGCTAAATTACCTAAATTTTGTTCTTTGGTTGAGATTCAGAATTCATCTTCCTTTTTTTGATTTCCAGGTTCTTCTTATAGCGCGTTAGGTTTTGAAGATTTAGAGTAACCATGGATCTTAATTTCGGAAAATGTTGTGGTTCTAAAAAGGTTTGTCAGATTTGTTCAGTTTTGGATTAAAGTTGGAATCTTTGAAGTTTTGTTGTTGTTGATGTGGTTTACAATTATGCAGAAGGAATCATGGAGGTCGGTTTTGCTTCTTGCTTATCAGAGTCTTGGTGTTGTCTATGGTGATTTGAGTATATCTCCTCTTTATGTGTTTAAGAGCACTTTCGCTGAAGACATTCGACATTCAGAGACCAATGAAGAGATTTATGGTGTTCTGTCTTTTGTTTTCTGGACTTTAACTTTGCTCCCTTTGCTCAAGTATGTGTTCATTGTCCTTCGAGCTGATGATAACGGAGAAGGTGAGAGAGACAGAAAAAACATCGAAACCGAAATTCTATTTGCTCGTTTTGCTTATGTAGTTATGTTAAAATTTTATCAGGTGGAACTTTTGCTTTGTACTCACTGATCTGCCGTCATGTCAAAGTCAGCCTCCTTCCAAATCGACAAGTCTCTGACGAGGCACTGTCCACTTATAAACTGGAGCATCCACCGGAGAAGAACCACGACTCTTGTGTGAAAAGATATCTGGAGAAACACAAGTGGTTACACACTGCTTTGCTGCTTTTGGTTCTTCTTGGGACTTGTATGGTCATTGGAGATGGACTTCTCACTCCAGCTATCTCTGGTATGTTTGCTTCTGTGTCTGTGGATATCTTAATGGCTAATTGCTGGTGGTTAAAAGAGTTTTCTAATCTTTTCTTTTTCTTGTGTGTAGTATTCTCTGCTGTGTCAGGTCTTGAGCTGAATATGTCAAAAGAACATCACCAATGTAAGTAGACAAAGTCTGGTTTAATGTTAGTTTTTGCTCGTCCTTGGGTTCTGATGAATGATGGCTTCCATTGTTGATCAAATGCGCAGACGCTGTGATTCCTATAACCTGCTTCATATTAGTCTGCCTTTTCGCGCTTCAACATTTTGGGACACATCGTGTTGGGTTTGTTTTCGCGCCTATCGTCCTTACTTGGCTGCTCTGTATTAGCGGTATTGGCTTGTACAATATTATACAGTGGAATCCTCATGTATATAAAGCTCTGTCTCCTAAATACATGTTCATGTTCTTGAGAAAGACGAGAGTGAGTGGATGGATGTCTCTAGGCGGGATCTTGTTGTGTATAACTGGTGAGTTATTATAAATCTATTGCTCTCCTCATATTGTTAATGTCGCCATAAAATGTCGGTAATTTAACTTGTTGAGTCTCTGTTTTAGGTGCTGAGGCCATGTTTGCTGATCTTGGTCACTTCAATTACGCGGCAATTCAGGCATGTTTATACTGTAGTTTTGATGCTTTACTTATTGTTACATCCCCACAGGTTTCAGTAATTCTATGTTTTGTTTGTTGTAGATTGCGTTTACTTTCCTGGTTTATCCTGCTCTTATACTGGCATACATGGGACAAGCTGCTTACCTATCCCGGCATCACAATTCTGCTTACGCGATTGGGTTTTACGTCTCTGTGCCAGGTTAGTAGTTTGCTTTAATTAAAGAACTGAAATCTATTTGGTGTTGACCATTGAGAACAAAATCTGAACTTTTCTTTATTTAAATCCTTGGTTTTGATCAGAATGTGTGCACTGGCCTGTGCTTATGATAGCGATTCTTGCTTCTGTTGTTGGAAGCCAAGCGATCATCAGCGGGACTTTCTCAATTATAAACCAAAGCCAGTCTCTTGGATGCTTCCCTCGAGTCAAAGTCATTCACACCTCGGATAAGATTCATGGTCAGATTTACATACCCGAGATTAACTGGATGCTCATGGTTCTCTGCATTGCCGTTACTATTGGGTTTAGAGACGTCAAACACCTGGGAAATGCATCAGGTATATGATTTCTTTTATCAGCTCAATATTTCCTGATTCTTCGACTTTGAGATTATATATATTTGTTCCTTTTGTGGTTACAGGTTTGGCTGTAATGGCGGTTATGCTAGTGACAACATGTCTTATGTCATTGGTCATTGTTCTTTGCTGGCACAAGCCTCCAATTCTAGCCCTCGCGTTCCTTCTCTTTTTCGGTTCAATAGAACTTCTCTACTTCTCGGCCTCGCTTACCAAATTCCGTGAAGGCGCTTGGCTTCCGATCCTTTTATCCCTATTTTTCATGAGCATCATGTTCGTTTGGCATTACACCACCATCAAGAAATACGAGTTTGATCTCCAGAACAAAGTTTCGCTTGAATGGCTTCTTGCCTTAGGTCCAAGCCTCGGAATTTCGCGAGTTCCAGGGATCGGTTTAGTCTTTACGGACTTAACTTCTGGAATCCCCGCCAATTTCTCCCGGTTTGTCACAAATCTCCCTGCTTTCCACCGTGTTCTTGTCTTTGTCTGCGTGAAATCCGTCCCGGTCCCATTCGTTCCACCTGCTGAGAGGTACCTTGTTGGCCGTGTGGGTCCCGTGGACCACCGCTCTTACCGCTGCATAGTGCGGTATGGATACCGCGATGTCCACCAAGATGTCGACTCATTCGAATCAGAGCTCGTGAGCAAGCTTGTAGATTTCATCCGTTACGACTGGTACAGAAGAACACAAGAGGACGACACGGCTCGTTCTGTCCGGTCTAACGAATCCTCAAGCGAGTCAAGACTCGCCGTGATAGGAACCGTAGCTTACGAGATAGAAGAGAATCTCCAACCGGATAGCGTATCCATCGGATTCTCCACGGTAGAGAGCATGGAAGACGTCATAGAAATGGCAGAAGCGGCGCCAACTATAAAACGGGTGAGGTTTGCGGTTGAAGAAGACAGTTACGAGGATGAAGGATCGTCAGCGTCGGCCGAAGCAGAGGCGGAACTGAGAAATGAGCTGAGAGATTTGGTGGCGGCGCAAGAGGCCGGGACGGCGTTTATATTGGGACATTCACATGTCCAAGCTAAACAAGGATCATCGGTGATGAAAAGATTAGCCGTTAATTTCGGTTATAATTTCTTGAGGAGAAATTGTAGAGGACCTGACGTGGCTCTTAAGGTACCACCGGTTTCTCTTCTAGAAGTTGGCATGGTTTATGTTGTCTGATACTTTAGAAAACATATATATATATATTAAGACCTAATTTGTGTGTTGTAAATTCGTCATGTTTAGTTCATAGATCCATTTATGTGTTTGTGAGTCCTTGACTTTTGACAAATTTTAAGACTTAGATGGTCAAATTTTCACAAAATCCTTGTCTGAAAAGTTGTTTAAACAACAATTATAAGTAATCATCGGAGAATTAACTATATCAAGTTGATTTTAATTTTGCACACACTAATTCAGTAATTAGTATATGGCATTGTATATCACAAGCTACTACATGAAAATTTGGAGTATCTATTACCTTGATCCTAACGGTTATTTGAAAAATAATATTTTTACCCGATTCGCAAAAAACGAGTATCTTATTCAACCGGTACCCAGCAAAAATTCGTTGATCCACCGGGTATCCGATCCATTATCTTTATTCGTCCAACGGTAATATAATTTATCTATAATTAAATTTACACAATTTGTATACAAAAAAATGAAGGTGTTATTACGAAAAGGAAAAAAACTCTTAATAGACAATATATATAGTTCATAAAATTATAATATTTCAAACTTCGATACTTAAAACTTGTAATCCATTATTTTTAAAATTATCGATCACAATTCAAAAACACAAATGATTGACATTGCGAGTATTTATACTATACTATATATTATACAATTTATTTTATAACTAAGTTTATCAAATAATAGTGATATAGAATGCGGGTATTTACGGACCGGGTAGCAAATGGAATACGAGAATAGGTAACGAGATGGGTAGTGAAAAAAAAAATTATACTTTTTACCCGATTATTACCTGCGGATATCAAAATTATAGTACCTTTTACCCGATTGGAGAGTTACGGGTACCCTATTTTTCGAGACGGATACGAGCCGGATAACGGGTAAAGGACGGGTAACAGTTATTTGTGTCCAGCCCTACAAGCTACTGACCAAAACGGTGCGTTGCAACGGCTTTGCAAAGAAAGTACAGATAAAACGACGTCGTATTATACTGTTGACTAAAACGGTGCGTTGGGAGTTGGAGAATGGGCATGGATCAAAGGCGGGAAAAACCTAGCAGATATGGCGGGAAAGGCCCAACTATACAGTTCTTCTTCTTCTTCACTTGCCTTTGTTCGCGTTTGACGCAGACTCAGTATTTCGTCTCTATCCTTTACCGATTCACTTTCGAAATCAAAGGTTGTATTTTTGAGATCTGAGAGATATGGGTGGACCAGAGTACGATTGTCTGATTAACCCTTTGGGAGCTGTTCGAATCTCCTTCGAAAAGGCTTTATCTTCCGGCTACAATCCGGCTTCGTCGATCGGAAAAGACTGGGGAGTCGTCGATTTGTTCCGTCACTATTTCTCCGACGAATCTGCAATCTCTCAGGTTCTGGGTTTACGAATTCGCTGCTTTTTGGGTTCTGGAATTTAGAGCAATTGAGTATCAGTTTGAATGTAATTAGTACCCAATTCGTCTTTATCAGTTTTTAGCATAAAAAGGTAGAAACTTTCATGTAATTTAGTTGTGTTTTGTACTAATTCAGCTTCTTTGATGTTTTTGGTAATTTAGGTTTCAAAGGATCTGTTTTTTCAGTTTTTGTTTTCTTGAATTAACGAATTGTTTTTTCGTATACCCTAGGTTCCGATTCTTGATTCTTCAACTATCAAGTGGGTTCAGCCAAAGACTCTTGTTCGGTTTCGTGGAATGATACAGGACATGCTTGGAAATGAATTCTATGCTGGTTCTTACAAGGTATGTATATATATACTTTCACTTACATTTTGATGGTTTCTAATGAAGAAGTGTTGAATCATAAACTGTTTTTTGGCTTTGGTCTGTTTAAGGATGGTTCAACATGGAGAACCAATAAGTACAGTGATGTCTCACAGTTTCCTGAGAGTTCTTCTTCTGAAATGCAAGTTTGGGAGCGTCGTTTACTATATTGTGTTCCAGTATGTTTTCTCTAGATGCTCATCTTTATTTTTCTTCTTGTTGTTGTTGAGCTCTCATGGATGTGTTTAAAATGTAAACACTTTTGATTGATGCGTAGGTCCCTGGACAAAACCAATGGACTGAATGTTCTTCCGAAGAGTTGAAGAACCGGTTTTTGAATCTGACTGGCCAAAACAGGGAAAAGCGTGTGAGGGTTGATGAAGAAATGACTGATTCGATGGAGTCAAATGTAACTAAGTTTCTCAACTTTGCTTTATATGATACTGATTTTGTCGATCTATTTGAGTTGTTGGTTAGGAACTTATTTAAGCCACCATTTGCAGACTTTAGAAGCTGGGCTTAATGGTTCTCCTTTCAAGAAAATGGTAAGGATTTAGTCTCTTACTGTTACTGGCACTGAGATTTTGGCTAATGAAATATTTTTGATTATTTCGGCTTTTATATATACATATCAGAAATCAGGGGAAGGTACTTCATCATCTTCAGGATCTCAGATTCTCGGTACTGATGGTGCTCCACAAAGTTCCGGTATTCCACCTGCTATAAGTAAAGATTCTCTACCTTGTCTTGTGAAGGTAAATATTTGGTTTTTCTCTTTATATTTTCCGTTAACATGTATATACGTAGTTTGCATAGAATAGTTTGTTGACAAAATCCATATTCGGCCGCGTAGATTTATGATTCTCCAGAGTCAGAATTGAAGCTAAATGATGTGGTTGAATTCCTTGGAGTGTTGACTTTTGATACAAATGTAATGATGGACATGGATTCACTTGATGAAAACTCTGAGGATCTTTCTGAAGCTGAATCTGTTCAGATGCCCCCGGGAAAGGTTCCACGTCTCCATTGTATTATCCACAGGAAGCTTGAAACACAACATTTCTTGCATGGTTCATCCTTCTTAACAGAGGCAAGTACCATCAGTAAGAAAAAAAATCATAGCTTTGATGCTTATCGTTGATCTCACATTGTCTCTAATCTCTTGTTATTTGCTGATCTCGCAGCCAAAATCCGCTCAAGTATTCAAAGAGATAAGAGAGAGTTTAATGAAATACCTTACTGGTCTACTTGGGAATGATCACATTGCAGCACAGTTCCTATTATTGCATCTCCTGTCAAAGGTAAATAGATAAAAATTCATCAACTGTTCTTTAATATATTCTCAGCTATTTCTGCTAATTCCTTGTGTGCTCGCTTGTTTTCCTCCTTATAGGTGAACGGAAGAGTAGATAATGTTGCTGTCGGGAAGCTTTCACTTAATCTCATACACCTTAACAAAGAAAGCATGTCCATCTTTGGTACGCAGCTCAGCAATGCCCTTAAAAGCCTCCTACCATTTACACAATCGATCCCACTTACTATTGAGTATCTGAACACTGCCTCTCTCGGTCCCAAGAAAGATTATCGAATCAACCGGTAAACATCAATCTCTACGATCTTAACAAGGCTTTTGAATTATTCTTCTCTTGTGAGACCTTCAACGATTTGTGTTTGTCATCTAGATTGGTGCCTGGAGTTCTACAAATTGCTGATGGTACGCACTTGATATTAGACGAAACAGAGTTGCAACCAGGCACCTTGAACTCTGTTGGAGTCGAGAATGCAACGCTGCTTAAAAACCTCTTGGAATGTCAGAAGGTAAAGCGATCTTGTCAATTATTCACGTTAATCAGATTCGTATATGAATGACGAAATCTGCCACCTATTTCAGGTGGAGTATGATTTCCAATATTATAAAATGGAAATGGCCACTGATGTTCAAATGCTCATCTTCTCCGAGGGGAAATCAAACATAATGCCTGCCGATCTGGTTATACCTTTTCAACCTTCCCAATTGAATTCATTGGAAATCATCACACCGGAAACAGCAGAAGCTTGGAGGTTCTACTTAGCTACGTGCAAATCGTTATCTCACTCCATTGGGCAAGAGTTGCAACAGGTATATAATATATATATGGCGATAATGTTAGAATCTTGTGTTTCTAAACAAACTCCATTGTTATCAGACTTTTGAGTCTAAAATTCTGCAAAATTACGTTTGCAGGTAGTGGAGAATGATTTGGTTGAAGCAAGGCAAACGGATCGTAGTTTAGGTAGCCAAGACTTGAGCAGGTACCTAAAGCCTTCCTTAGGGTTTATTCTCTCATCAAATATGAGCAAATTATGATATTGTTTTTGTTGTGTTGTTGTGCAGATTGTTGACAATGGCTCGAATGATGTCTGTGAGTTATGGTGAGACTACGCTTTCACTAGAGCACTGGCAAATGGTGTTGGAACTTGAAAGACTTAGAAAGGAGAGGCTCAAGTAAAACGGATTCTTCTATGTTATTAAAGAAACGAAGAAGATAGATTATGGTTTCGAGATTGTTTAGATATTGTAAGAGCTTTCACTAAGTTGTATGATTATGAAGAACACAATCGTTTCCTATCTATTTATGGAGAAGAATTAAGATTTTGAGCTTCTAACTCATTTAGGAAATTACTAATAAAAAGGCCATGGTCGAATTTGAAGTATGTAAGTCAATAGATTATTATGATTAACAGATTTGTACTTAAACAAATCAACAGACTCATAATTGTTTCTTGCACCGCAAGTAAAGAATCGTACTCGATGGATAATTCTTGCCTGAACCGAAATATCATGGTACAACCTCCCGGTTAAATCGAATACGGTTTATATGCTAATGCGACCTTTGACAATGGAATGACACGATTAGCCATGGACGTTAGGGTACGGTTCGGATCTTTAGAAATATAGGAACCGTTTGGATATTTATGAAATTCGGTTCGGTTCAGTTCTTTTCGGGTTATGGGTCGAGTACTCAAAATAGGAACCATTCAGATATATTTTAATCGAAGTTTCAAAAAATACATGAAATACTCATATGACCAAAAACAAATAAAAAAAAAATTTACCCGAAACCTTAATCTCTATTTACGAGGCTTTTGCTCATTTTGTTGTAAATTTGACGTTAAAGTTTGGATTTTTTCTTTCTTTCAAAATTTGAGTTGAGGAGTTAATTAAAGAGAGGAAGAAAGAATCTGAAACAAGCGGCTACGTCAGAGCAAGATTTTAGGGTTTTAACTCCTTCAACACAATCCCTCGCAATTCATACCTCATAGCGTTTTTCTTCGGATATTTTTTTTCTCTTAATAGGTTTGGCTTAGTTTTTATGTATGTACTGATTAAAGATTCTTTGCTTTTCATGTTATAGTTTCCTGTCAAATTACGTGAGAGCATGTGTATCAGACAAGGTATTTTTCTCCTTGTTACTTGATCTCTTACCTTGTATGTTAAGGTACGTTTCAAATCGCGCTTATTTGCTACTTTTTTTATTGGTCTAGCTCTTATACAACAAGGGACAAGAAGAATAAGAAGAAGAAGTGGAAAGGGAAAAGCTATGTGCGAGTTTCCTCTGGATCTCTTGATCGAAATTATTATAAGATTGCCAACAAATTCCATCATGAGGTTCAAGTGCGTCTCAAAGCAGTGGTTATCCCTCATCTTTTGTCGACATATTTGCAACAGTTTATTTAAGGTCACGCGACAACAACAACCACGTCTATACATGTCTTTAGTGGATAATAAATCTGTACTTCTATCACTGTCATCAACGTCTCCAGACAAGACTCGTTTTGTGGTTGACCAAGATTTAAGCCTCCCACTTCTTCTTGAACGTTTTCCACGGCTTGATGTGTTTCTCAGTAAGATAAAATGCTTGTATCACAACTCCAAAATATTCTATTGCGGTAAATGGAGAGCTTTGCGGATATTTTCCCGGAACCCGTGGACTTCGCCAAGGTGATCCGCTGTCACCATATATCTTTGTCTTGTCTATGGAGGTTCTTTCGCAGTTGCTGGAATCTAAGTATGCGGATGGTTCTATTGGCTATCATCCTAACTCTCATGACCCTGCTGTCACTCACCTAGCTTTTGCTGATGATATCATGATCTTCTCGGACGGTGAAAAACGATCTATGGAAAATATCTATCAGACTTTTGAACGGTTTGCAGATTGGTCAGGGCTACGTATGAATATTGCAAAGACGGAGCTCTACTTAGCGGGTTTGAGTCATGGGGAAATACTAGACATGTCTACACTCGGATTTAAGTTGGGCTCTTTACCGGTTCGCTATCTTGGTTTGCCTCTTATGCACCGAAAACTGAGTTTGGCCAATTATAGACCTCTAATCAAAAAACTTACAGGCTCGTTCAACGCATGGGCAGCTAAAGCTCTCTCGTACTCAGGAAGATTGCAACTCCTCTCCTCGGTTATCTATGGAACCGTCAATTTCTGGACTTCGGCTTTCATCCTCCCCAAGGGTTGTTTAAAAACAATTCAATCGCTTTGCACAAAGTTCCTGTGGAGTGGAAACATCAATGTCAGATCAACGGCTAAGGTCTCTTGGTCGACCATAACATTGCCTCTGAAGGAAGGAGGTCTTGGCCTACGAGATTTTGGACTTTGGAATAAAACATTATGTCTAAAATTGATATGGATCTTATTGACTAAAATAGATTCTCTTTGGGCGTTGTGGGTCAAATCATATCAGTTATCAAACAGGAACTTTTGGAGCATTCCAGAGGACAAACATACATCATGGACTATGCGCTATCTCTTGAAACTACGGCCACTTGCTTCGCAATTCTTTCGTGTCTCCATTGGCAGTGGTAGATCAACAAGCTTTTGGTGGGATAACTGGACAAGTCTCGGACCCCTATACCAAGCCTTCGGATGCAACGGACCTAGAGACTTAATGGTTCCTCTACATGCTACGGTGCGTGATGTTTATAATGACACAGGTTGGAGGTTGCGTGGGGCTCGGTCCCAAAAGGCAGAAGAGCTTCAGATTTTCTTAACAACAATCACTCCTACCACAGAAATAGAGGACTCCACTCACTGGTCCATTGATGGTGAACTCCTAAACAATTTCTCGGCTTCAAAAACTTGGCATGCGATTCGAAACAGAGAGACAACAAAGCCGTGGTACTCTTCTATCTGGTTTAAGGGGAGAATCCCAAGACATGCCTTTACAATGTGAATTGTGCATCATGATCGACTGCCTACGAGAGCTAGACTAGCAGCTTGGGGAATGAACATTGACACGGCCTGCTGTCTCTGCAACTCTACAATCGAAAATAGGGAGCACCTCATGCTAACGTGTGGATTTAGTGAAGATATTTGGTGGCGAGTTCTGTATCGTCTGGGAGCAAGACAGCGATCCTTTCCGACATGGTTTGCTTTCATGGAGTGGCTCATGGTCAGGAAATCGTCTGAGGAAAACTACCTCAAAAGATTGGTAACTCAAGCTGCAATCTACTACATTTGGCATGAAAGAAACAAAAAACTTCATGATAGCATCTCTACTCCATCCGCTCAGGTTTTCAAAATCATAGATCGATGCATCCGCGACGCTATCATTGGGCAGAGGAACAATCCGAAGTATCGCAATGTAATGCAACTGTGGCTAACTCTTGAGTAGGAGAGATCCTTCTTCAACATCATTGTCTAGGTCTTACTTTCTTTTTATTTTTTTTGCAAGGTAATTCCTAGTCTATCTAAACTTTTGTATTATACAATCTTGTATTCATTTTTATGAAATTCAACTTCTTGGCAAAAAAAATGCTTGTATCTATAACCCTAGCACAAAACAACTCTTGACCTTACCCACCATAAAATCCGATATCACAGCTGAAAAAGGTCAAGAAAAGGATAACCAATACTATATCGGACACGACCCTGTTAGTGATCAATACAAACTATTCTGCACAATTGCGATATCCTCCAAAGGTTTGGTTAATCTGAAGTCAGAGCATTGGGACTTGAGGTTCGTGGAAAAAGGTTGTTCCTTTGGGAAATGATCATGCCCCTCTCTTACTAGGACGGGCAATCAATGGATCAGTAATTCATTATGGCTATGCTTGATATTAATACTTGTGCGGTTGTGAGTTTCGACGCTAGGTCTGAAGAGTTGACTATGTTCCCTGTACCTTGGGCGGCGCTCGGTGATGTGGTTGTGTCTATGTCTGCAATTATGATGAAGGCGGATCTTATAGAGTATGGTGAAAAAATAGCTATTTTCGATCCTAAGTACCTTTTTGGCGAGGATTGTGCGGATTTATGGGTTGAAATCAAAGGAGTACCACACCGTTGGTTTGGTAAAGAGTGTTATTTTGACTTGAACTTTATAGATGACAGTGAGAGCTTCATCTACTTGGAAACTTGACCACTAGTTATGACTTAGTTTGTCTACCCAATTAAGAATACAATTGAGTGGGTATATCTTTTTATTTAAAACAATTTCAACTTTGACAAAAACGAGTTATTTGTTTTTTTTTGGGTGATTTTTATGATTTTTTTGTGTAGTGATAAAGCTTCAGTTTTACAGCTTCGGCATGAGTCATGAAAGGATTTTTAGAAGAACTATGATATGTTGTAGATTGTTCCAACATTTTGATAGAAAACTAATATTTTGATAACTAATAAATTGTTTCCATTTATATAATAACAGCTTCTGTATAGATTCTCCATAAGTAAGATTTAGCTTGTTCACAATGTTAAAAGCATATTCGAAAAAAAATCATTACACATCTTCTTATGGTCTTCTTGGTATCATCATCATCCCTGCTCCTCCGTGATCTTCTAAAAAAAATTTCCATCATATTATCTTGTGATAGAAGGAAACTTTTTTTATTTTGATCTTTGATAGAAGGAGACGACCCTTTGGAATCCAAGATCTTTAAACTGAAAGAGTTCGGATAAATTTCATAGTACATCCTTCCGGTTAAAACGAATTCGGTTTATATGCAAAACGACGTAATTTGACAATAGTACCCTGATTTAGAGATTAAATACTATATAAATACCTTTGTTTGGTATTGGAAAAGGAAGTGTGGAAGGATAGTGGTTTAGAGTCAATCAGCACATGAACCAACTGTTAGCTTGTGGTTATGTAAATATTTACTATTTCCTTTTCTTTTTCCCTTTTCTACATTATATTTGACTATTTGTACCTTTTCAACAAACAACGTTTCTCTTTCGACCGCACAACTGCGAAACCCTAATCTCGATTTCTGAGGTTTTTGGTTTTAATTTTGATGTCAAAGTTGGGATTTTTCTCTTAATGGATTTGGCTTAGTAGTTTATATGTATGTATTAATTAAAGATTCAATTTCTCACCTGCTTTTCATGTTATAGTTTCCAGCCGAATTTCGTGAGAACATGTGTATCAGAAGAGGAGATATATGCGAGTTTCCTCTGGATCTCGTGATCGAAATTCTTATGAGATTGCCAACAAAGTCCCTGATGAGGTTAAAGTGCGTCTCAAAGCAATGGTCATCACTAATCTCTTGTCGAGAATTTTGCAACAGTTTATTTACCGTCACACGACGACAACAACAACAACAACCACGTCTATACATGTCTTTAGTGGATTGTAAAGACGGCAAATGTGTACTTCTATCAATGTCATCAACGTCTCCAAAAAACACTCGTTTTGTGGTCGACCAAGATTTGAGCATCTCAGGGATGGGAGGCGTTTTCTTGAACGTTTTACGCGGCTTGATGTGTTTCTCAGTAAGAGAAAAGGCTTGTATCTATAACCCTAGCACAAAACAACTCTTGACCTTACCCGCCATAAAATCCGACATCATAGTTGAACAAGGACAAGAAAAGAATACCCGGTACTATATGGGACACGACCATGTTAGTGATCAGTACAAAATATTCTGCACTATAGCGATATATTCTGCATTTTTGGGTAGTTTGAAGTCAGAGCATTGGGTGTTCGCAGTAGAAGCTGGTGGTTCGTGGAAAAAGGTTGTTCCTTCGAAATATTATCGTCCTCATGCCCCTCCTCACTAGGATGGTCTACAAGTGGATCGGTCGTACATTATATGGCTTCACTTCCTATGAATGCTTGTGCGGTTGTGAGTTTCAACGTTAGGTCAGAAGAGTTGACTATCTTCCTTGGACCGTGGGGTTGAGAGGTCAGGGATGTGGCTCTGCTTATAGTTAAGACGAAGGTGGGACTTATAGAGTATGGTGGAAAAATAGCTATTTTCGATCATAGCCACCTTAAGTACGAGGGTTGTGTGGGTTTATGGGTATTGGAAGATGCTGGGAAGAAGGAATGGTCGAGACAGACTCTGGTTTTGCAGCCTTGTCATAGACACTTAGTCCAAGACATTGATTTGATCGTAAAAGGTACAACTCACGAGGGCAAGGTTATCTTGACACCAGTAAAGATGCGTTCTCGATTTTACATTCTGTGTTATGATATACAAAGCAATGATTTGAGAAAGGTTAAAATCAAAGGAGTACCACACCATTCGTTTGACAAAGAATGCTATTTTGACTTGAAGTTCATGGATGAGAGTGAGAGCTTCGTCTACTTGGAGACTTGACCTCTAATTTTGACTTTGTTTGTCTAGCCGATTAAGAGTATACAATTGAGTGGGTTTATCGTTTTGTTTTTGAATGAATACAAGTTTCTCAAAAGCTTTAATGTTAAATCAAATCTGTGAACAAAGTTAAACCCCAAAAGAAGGAAACAACACATAAAAAGCTATGAACTTAATGCAATATCAAAACAGTTCTTATTGTGGAGCCCATCAAATTTTCTTCCTTTTCGCTGCACGATGATGATCTTCATATTTTTACATCGATTTTACTTTGAGGGCTTGCTAATGCTTCCTTGTGTAGTGACAAAGCTTCTGTTTTTCAGCTTCGGCATGAGTCATCATAAAGTAAAATGGTATCAGAAGAACTATGTCCTATTGTAAATTTTTCGAACATTTTGATAAAAACCGAATATTTTGATAACTAATAAATTGTTTCCATTTATAATAAAAAGCCTCTATATAGTTTCCATTTAGCTTGTTCACAATGTTAAAAGCATATTCGAAATCTCGAAGACGTTATTTTACGGTTTATCTTTATCGTTGATCTCACAAGGTAAATCAAAAGACTAATATAATTAACAGATTTGAATTTTAACAAATCAAGAGACCATGCGGTCGAAGAAAAAAAGAAAATTATCCAGATACAATTCTTGCACATCAAGTAAAGAAACAAACTCAAGGGAAGCCTAACCGATAACCTAAAAACTATTCTTAACTTTGTCGTCCTTCTTCTCAACCGTTAATTTATCTCGAGTTTTTGGAACCATAGACGCAGCTTCTTGCATGTTGTTTTCTAGTAGAACCAATTGGAGTTGGCAATGGACCACAGATCCTTCGTCTAAATATTAAAGGAAACTTCAAGTCCTGTTTTCTTTTACGAGCACGAGTCGGGATTGGTCGTGGAATGGAGTTTCGTTGTGTAATAAAAGGATGTTTCAAGAGCTCGGTCGCGGAAGCCCTACTTAATGGATGCTTAGTATGGCACAACCTCAAGAAGTGTTTGGTCACTGGAGAGATATCTTGGTACACCCTCCACTCGTACGAATCTCCAATCTTTATTGGCTTACCTCCAAACATTTCATAAATTATACACCCTAGAGACCATATATCAAGGGCCGGTCCGATCACTCCGTTCGGTCCAACAGATTCTGGAGGCATGTAGTATTTCGTACCAGCAAACAACGACCTAGAATCCGTATTAGGCTCCTTGGATAATCCGAAATCCGCAAGCTTGACATTCCACGGGTCTCCAAGAGTGGTGGAAGGGAAGAGGAGAACGTTAGATGGCTTGAGGTCGCAGTGAACATAGCCGTGTGAGTGAATTGCTTCGAGTCCTTGTAGGATCATGCGAGTGGAGCGTCCAATCACATTCTCAGGCAATGGTTTTCCTTGGAAAGCAGAGATTACCTCGCGTAGAGTACCTTCGAAGGCATACTCCATATAGATGTAGCAATCTTTGAGGAGCATACCTAAGTAAATTTGATCGCTTGCGGCTTGAATGATGCGAGGATGATTGCGGAAGTGAAGCATGATCCTGAGCTCCTTCTTAAGATTATCCATGAGTTGTATTGGAGATGTCTTCTTCGCGTAAAACCCGTGGCCAGGATGACCCTTGAGAGAGACAGAGCCGTAAGCCCCTTGGCCAAGAACACTGACATGCTTTAATGAAATTTCGTCCACACACAAAGGTTCTTCGTACCTAATATCCATAAGGATTTCTAGCTTCTCTCTAACTCTTTAGGGCTTCGTTTCTCTAGATTATGAATGGATAAATCTAGAGCAATCTCCTACTCTCTATTTATCATTAACCACTTACTCTCACTCCATTTTCATTTAGGAAACAATTTTAAATTTAATCGCATGTTTTAACTTGCAGTAGGAAATCGATACCAACACAGATACCAACACATGATGTGTGAAATTAGATATAATAAAAATAGTTATTTCTTTATCTATTATATGGCTTTCGTTCTAAAGAAGGTTAGCTTTGAGGAACATTAGAGTTTTATTTGACTTCGTAATACTATCTGATTAAAACCACTAAATCTAATGTTCACTGAGTACTTGAATTTGTAGCAAATTATATACATTAATCTTAATTCGATGACGATCTAGGGCGATGAGATTTAGAACCTATACTCGCTCAAAGTCAATCATATACCTGACTTGGTAAACTCGTCAGCGTATTTCCTTTTTTTAATCACATTGCTTGATTTACTCTCTTTTTTTTTTAAGCAATTTAATTTGAATCCTCAACATGCAATATAATTTGATGTAGACCACTAATTCAGTTTTTACAAATTATCGAATGACGATCTTCAAACTTGAGAAGGACCAACAGTCATCTCGAACCAAATCACAATAACCAAAATCAAACCGAATGTTATTAATAAACCGACTGCTTTTTTTTTTTTTTTTAATTTTGGTTTACTAAACCTATCTCCTCGTCTTCAACTGTTCCACGTTGCGCCGCTTTTCCTCTGTTTTTTTTTTCTGTTCTTTGTGATCATCTTTCGACCCCAATTCAAAAACCGAAAGTACACCAAAATTTTGTGATTTTTTTTGGGTGTAAAAAACAATGGAGGAAGATTCTAGGACGAGAGGAGATAGTATTTACAGAGTTGCGAGGAGTATTAAACGAAGAGACAACAGTCTTTATAACGCTCTTCGATCAATCTATCAAGACTCGATCTTTGTCGGAGAAATCTCTCGGTTATGGCCGAAACTTCCTCTCTTAGCAAATCTTCGTTGTGGTCTTTGGTACTCTCCTCGATTCGACGCCACTTGCTACTTCAAATCCACTGATGGTCATACCAACAATTTGTCTTTCAACACTTCTCGTCTCAATCTCCATCTTCCTCTTCTTGCTGGTACGAATCCATAAATTTTATCTCCCTAGCATCTTAAAAGAATTAGCTTTCATTTAGCATCATAATCATATCTTTATGCATAAAAAATTCTTGTGTTGTGAAGCATCAAAAATCTTAACTTTATGCATTCTCCATTGTTCTGTTGTGAAGCATCAAAGTCTTTAACTTTATGCATGTTTCCATTGTTGTGTTGTGAAACATCAAAATCTTAACTTTATGCGTTTTTCATTGTTGTGTTTGTGAACTTGTGAAGCATCAAAATCATATCTTTATGCATTTTTTTTTTTTTTTCATTCTTGTGTTGTGATTGCTACTTGAAAAGATGATTGTTTTTTCGATTGGATAGGAGAAAAAGGAGGTTGTATCATTATTGATTCTACTCGGAAAGGAAAGCGTTTTCCGGATAGCATGTCGAAAACGATACCAATATGGTCTTGTGTATTGAACCGTTCAGTATTTAATTACTTGAAGAAACTATGTAACATTGATGCAGTGAGTGGCAATGTCAATTGTGTCTGCATTAGTTTGTAGATTATTATCCTAAATTTTAACCATTTTACGATCTTCGTGTCTTTGTTTTCGAATAGGGTTGTGATCATGATGGAGATAACATAAGGCAATTGTTAGATAAATGGGATTGTAGTTTACATCTTCCACTTTGGGTTTCAAATACTGAGAAGGCCTCTATTGAAGCTCGGTTGGATGAGTGGACAAGACAATTAAAGGCAAGTGGAGCTGATATAGCTTCTTTAGCTTTATCTTTGAGAAAACCGTTACGTCCTCTTTGGGTTTCGCAGAAAACAGTCTTATGGTTGAATGAAGTACCTGAGCATGATTCATGGGATTTCACCCCTCTCTTCCTTGTCTCGGCTTCTGCTTCTGGTGAAATTCAACACAGAACTAATTCAGTGTTTAGTTGGAGTTATATTCCAGGAGCTGGTGATGACGAAGAGAGTTGGGCTAGAGGTTTATCTCCGAATGTTTTCTGGACACATGTTGACGATCTTATTGACTCGGGACCTGAATTGTGTAACCAGAAAGTTGCAGAGATTGTTGAGAATGATAGAGTGTATCGAGCGCAGAGAGGTCAAGAAGCTCCTCAGGTTGTTGTCAAATGCTCAAAATCTAATGGTGCAGTCCTTAGCACTAAGAGTGATGAAATCTTATCGATTGGTTCATCAAAACCTAAAGTTGGGATGAAGAATGTTGATAAAGAAAGCTTAGTATCTTGGTTTGCATCAACTAATCTTGCTGTTGGGGCATCTCAAGTAGGTGAGTTTAATTTCTAAACTTGAAAAACTTTTCTGCTTCTGGTGAGGTTCCATTGCTTAAATGTTCCTGATTATCTGATAAAACTTCAAATATTGTCTCTTTCTTTTGCATTTAGTAAGGCGTAATCGATTCAGCCTCTCATCTAATCTTCTTATCCTTTTTGCAGTTGGTAAGGCGACATCTATCGACTGCACAATAAATTGCGATCAAAATCCCATCTCGGTCCCTCTTTCATATCTTGAAGAGCATTTGCATCTACCGATGACGGTATGCCTTTAAAAAACCCCAAACTATTGCTTGGTGCACAGTTTTTTCCTCAAACAAATATTCATTAAAACTGTAATGGTTTTCCAGGGTTCAAAATTTGATAGATTTTCCGTACTTAGAAATCTTCCTTCCGCGGTTAATTTTGCTAAGCTGAAAATGAGTTTGGGGAAGAAGCTCTTAGTTTGTTGTCAAGATGGTAAGTTTGTATTTGTATTCTTCGCGTGTAGTAAGTTTTAACATGATTAGAGGTTGTTGTACCTTTTATGTTGGTCTAATCAGTATTGTAATTGTGATGATAGGGGAAGATATCAGTGTATGTGTATGTTTAGCCATCTTGATTTCATTATTCAATGAAGAAGGTAAATAACATTTTGTACTTTTTTCGGTTCCACAATACTATAGACTAAAGTTTAGTCACTAAACCATAATGTTGAGGAAATTGAATCACTTGCAGGTGTCTTTGATGGTGGAAAATCCTTTGAAGAGAAAAGTATAACAAAAATGGAAATGCGACGGATGCTAATTTTTATATGCAAATACGCAGTGAATGCCCGGCCATCTAGAGGGAATCTAAAGCAAGTCTTTGGTTTTCTCTCGTCTCAGCGCGAAAATTCGGACGAGTAAAGTAGATAGAAAGCCTTCAAGTATTCCTCAAGTTTGTTACACACTTTTATAGATTCATCTTGCAGTAAGAAACCTTCGCAATCTCTTCGTCTTTCATTATGTGATGAGACTTTTGTAATGGTCGTCAACAAAGGCGGATACAGAACATAATGTTACCCAACGTCTAGCGTCTACAATGCTTAATCGGAATCGGAATCGGCGATTTTTTAGGCGTTCATATAATAAAGAAATTTATAAATATATCTAATTATATAAAGTGTAATTCACAATTGATGGTTAAGATGATTTTGTCTTCTTTTTTTTCTCTGAAAATATTATATTAAACTTGGTGAAATTCGATTTTGTAATACAAGGGTGGGATACAATTGTGAAATACAAAGATGAAATACTAAGCTGATGTCAACAAGAACGACATCGGAGACAAACACTACAACCGAAAACCCATCATAAATCTATTGAATACAAAATAAACTCCAAACCACGAAGATCCAATCAAACCAAACTTCAAAAGAGCCAATTGCAAACTTTACACATAATGACCGAATCAAAGAATTCTTGCATCAACATGAATATTCACGGCAAAGATAAAGGAGAGGAGGTAATTGACTTAGTATCAACATCTAAAAAATTGTATTTCCTGCTTATACATTTTGGTTAAGATGATTTTGTCATCTAAGACATTTTAAATTACGGGAGGATTACTAGAATGACCTTAATAAATGAGTTTTTGACTAATTTGGGCCTAAAGTTTCATAATTACTAGAACGACCTTGAAATTTTTTTAACACCCGATTTGCCCTTATTTTCTTTGATAACAAAAACGTATTTACAAAACTGCCATTAATTAGCTTTCCGCCAAAAGCGAATAAGTCTACCGCTCACGTGGTAGACTTAATTTACTGTAGTGGTAGACTTAATTATCTGTTATGGTAGAGTTATTAATCTGTGGTGGTAGACTTAATTATCTGTTGTGGTGGTAGACTTAATAATTTGTAGTGGTAGACTTAATAATTCATTATGGTAGACTTATTGATCAGCTGTGGTAGACTTAATAGTCTTTAGTGGTGGTAGACTTAATTTTCCTTTTTGGTAGACTTATTCTTTAGTGGTGGTAGACTTAATTATCTCTTGTGGTAGACTTACTAATCTGTGGTGGTAGACTTAATTATCTGTTGTGGTAGACTTAATTATCTGTTGTGGTAGACTTAATTATCTGTTGTGGTAGACTTATTAACTTGTGGTGGTAGACTTAATTTACTGTTGTGGTAGACTTAATTATCTGTTGTGGTAGACTTAATAATCTGTTATGGTAGACTTACTTATCTGTTGTGGTAGACTTAATTATTTGTTGTGGTGGTAGACTTAATAATCTGTAGTGGTATACTTAATAATCCGTCATGGTAGACTTATTCATCTGCTGTGGTAGACTTAATAATCTTTAGTGGTGGTAGACTTAATTTTCCTTTGTGGTAGACTTATTAATCTGTGGTGGTAGACTTAATTATCCCTTGTGGTAAACTTACTAATCTGTGGTGGTAGACTTAATTATCTGTTGTGGTGGTAGACTTAACTATCTGTTGTGGTAGACTTAATTAACTTGTGGTGGTAGACTTAATTTACTGTTGTGGTAGACTTAATTATCTGTTGTGCTAGACTTAATTAAACTGTGGTGGTAGATTTAATATATGTTGTGGTAGACTTATTAATCTGTGGTGGTAGACTTATAATCTGTAGTGGCGGTAGACTTATTTCCTGCATATATGCAGTGGTAGACTTATTGATCTGCAGTGGTAGACTTATTGATCTGCAGTGGTAGACTTAATAATCTGTAGTGGTGGTAGACTAACTAATATGTAGTAGTGGTGGTAGACTTATTGATCTGTTGTGGTAGAGTTATTAATCTGTGGTGGTAGACTTAAAAATACGTGGTGGTAGACTTAATAATACGTGGTGGTAGACTTAATTATCTGTTGTGGTAGACTTAATTATCAGTTGTGTTAGACTTAATTATCTATTGTGGTAGACTTATTAATCTGTGGTGGTAGACTTATTAATCAGTTGTGGTATACTTGTTTAGATTAGGCATGGTAGAGTTGTTTGTGGTAGGTGTAGACTTGTTGCGAAATCACTGTTTTGCCCTCAGGCGGACCTTGAATGGTGAAGAACTAGGGTAGCCGCCGCCATAGCTTGTTTTCTTCATTTCGACGAACCTCCTCTCTTGAATATCAAATTCTTACCTCAACCTTTACTTCTTAAACTCGATATTTGGTTGATTTGCAATGGAATAAATAATTTTGGTATGTGGCATTTGGAGTTTTTCGAAAAATCGATGGATTTGTAGTGGTAGACTTATAATATGTAGTGGTGGTAGACTTATTGATCTTCTGTGGTAGACTTACTAATCTGTGGTGGTAGACTTAATTATCTATTGTGGTAGACTTATTCAAAAAGGGTAAAATCGTATTTTACCCTTCATCTTCTTCACCAGAAGCTGTCAAACCCTAACAATGGCGGCCAACATGTATTTAGCTCGTTTTTACTGTATTTTAACTTGTTTTCAACTGGATTTAGCCTAAAACTAGTAGATTTAACATCATATATCATTTTTCTAACCAAAAATCAAAAGTTTTCAATTTTTTTTTTTGCTAGTGATTTTCAATCTGATTTTATCTAAATCCGGTGGCACATCTCCGCCAAAAACATCTCTTGTGCTTCCGCAGCCTCTGCGGCCGTCGGATTCAAACAAAAAAAAATCAGAAATTTGTTTAAATCGATTCAAACAAATTTCTGATTTTTTTTTGTTTTTTGTTTTTTGTTTTTTTTTTCAAATCTGAATGGCATTTTTGTAATTACAAAGTTATACTTTGGTTTTTATTTCTTATATACTCGACCTTGATATTTTCATACTTGTGAATGTTATTCTAATAATTATGGCATTTATCAAAGTTTATATAGTAATTATAAGCAAATTTATATATCAAAATCTCATATTGTAGCAAATTATTAGTTCTTCCGAATTGTTTTTTTTATTGAATAACTTCTGTTAAAAAAATCAAAACAAACGTAAAATTTATTGGGCCCATTAACAAAAATGTTTGAAAGCCCATTAGAGACTTACTCACGTGTATTCACACGTGATCATCGTCTTCAAGGTAGGGCTCAAGTATTGTTTGTAAGAAATTGATCAGATTGAGAAGAGAGCAGATGGATTTGATGGAGAAGAACGTCGAGTTACTGGAAGTTCAGAAACTTGAAGGCCACACCGATCGGGTTTGGAGCGTAGCCTGGAACCCAGTTTCCTCTCACGCCGATGGTGCTTTACCGGTTCTTGCTTCCTGCAGTGGCGATAGCACCGTACGAATCTGGGAACAGAGTTTGCTCTATCGCTCCTGGACCTGCAAGGTCTCTCCATCTCTCTTTGTTCAAATATTTTTCCTTTTCTACATCTATTAATAGCTTTTTCTAGGTTAAACAATTTGTGGGTTTTGTTCCGATTCCCTTAGGACTTACAAATTGGATATGGTGTTAGTTCTTGTGCTTTAACCCCAAAATTTCTGTTGATTTATATGAGATATTGTCATTGCTTAGGCAGTTTTGGAAGAAACACACACTAGAACTGTGAGGTCTTGTGCCTGGTCACCCTCAGGAGATTTATTAGCCACTGCAAGTTTTGACGGTACCACTGGTATTTGGAAGAATTCCGGGTCTGAGTTCGAGTGTATTTCGACATTGGAGGTACTTTCTAGCCCAATCCTTGACTTCTAAATGTTAGATTCTAGTCTCATGGATTTTTCAGTGTTCACTTCATAAGTCAATATGCATCGTGCTCAAAGCTTTTGGTCTGTCTTTATTGTACTGTCTCGTGCTTTGTATTATGCTATTTTGGCTTGTAGAATCTTATGGACAAATTGTGCAGGGACATGAAAACGAAGTCAAAAGTGTATCTTGGAATGCATCTGGTACAATGCTTGCAACCTGTAGTAGAGACAAGTCTGTCTGGATTTGGGACGTGCTTCCAGAGAATGAATACGATTGTGCTTCCGTGTTAAGTGGGCATACACAAGATGTAAAGATGGTTCAGTGGCATCCCACCATGGATGTTTTATTTTCTTGCGGTTATGATAACACCATCAAGGTAATGAGAATACTATGATTGTGTCTAGTAATGCGGAACCTTAAACTCGTTACATATTGAAAACTTAAGTTTAATAACGTTCATTGCATGCTACTTACAGGTTTGGTGGTCTGAAGATGATGATGGTGATTATCAATGTGTACAAACCTTAGGTGAATCTAACAAGTATATCCTCTACTTGCATGTTCTTCTTTAAACACACTGCCTTCCAATTTTTATTTCTTCATAGGCTTACTTTTCTTAGTAGTAGATTTACATGCGCCTTTATTCTTCACACAGCGGTCACTCCTCTACTGTTTGGGGCATTTCGTTTAACGCTGCAGGGGACAAGATGGTCACTTGTAGGTTGGTGATTCTTCTCCCCTTTTTACCCATATGTGTTCCAAAGCGGATCAATCTGTCTCTATTGTATTGATCTGACAATATCAGGCTTGCCTGAATTTGAACTTGTAGTGATGATCTAACCTTGAAGATATGGGGGGCAGATACTGTCGGGATGCTGTCTGGTGAAGGATATGCACCTTGGTGAGAATATAATGGCATACACGTAATCGAGTTTGTTCTTTTTCTTGGAGTTCAGAGCTTGACATAATATGCAGCCTGTAAAAACTGTAGCTTTCTCCAGGAACTCTCCATTCAACATCTACTAATGGAATGCCTACTTTTGCAGGACTCATCTTTGTACACTCTCTGGTTATCATAACCGTACCATATACTCAGCTCACTGGTCAAGGTATTATTGACAACTTTCATGATTTTTTTAAAACAAGGTGTAACTCTCCTAAATTCCTAGTAATCGACTCCGCCAGCCTGAAAGGAAAATTCTTTGTTTCTAATACCTTGACAGGGATGACATTATTGCCAGTGGAGCAGGCGATGATGGTATACGGTTGTTTGTGGACAGCAAACATGACTCTGTAAGATATTTTCATCTTATGTTACACTTCAAAACAGAAATCCTTTTTTATCTCAATGTGGAAATTTTTTTACTTGAATTTGGCTTCCATTTATATATATAATATACGTCCAGTTTCATAGCACAGCACACGAAACCAAATGCAGGTTGCAGGCTCTATTTTATTTGGACTGTACATTGCATGTAACATTTTTTCTTCGTCTTTGAACTTAAGTTTGTTTGTCTTTGTGCCAGGTTGATGAACCTTCATATAGTCTTTTGCTGAAGAAGGAAAAAGCACATGAAATGGATGTGAACTCTGTCCAATGGTCACCTGGTGTAAGTTCCATAATTCTTGTGTGAAGTAATTGACACATATCCATACTTCTTCATACTTGATTTATCGATGCAAAGTAAGGTCTATATGGTATCGTATTAACATGGCTTAGAAGTTAGAACAGAATACCTGAGAAGCTTTGTTATAGGATCAGACAGATGATGACATTGATTGCTCGACTTACTTTGGTTCTAGTACATTACAAACACATCTTCGAGTCGGTTGATGGCTTAAGTTTTACCAGAATTCTGTCTCATAGAATCTGTAATTTTGAGCTTGCGGTTGTATCCTGTAACAGGAGGAGAACCGGTTGCTTGCCTCGGCCAGTGATGATGGGATGGTCAAGATTTGGCAGCTTGTAACTAAACCGTGATTGTTTTGGGTTGGTTAGGTTCTAAAGTTGTTTTGATGTTTAAGTTTTCCTGATACAATTTTGTCATATGAAATAAGCTCCTTTATCTTTGATAAGATTTTTCTGCTTTACTTTTACTACTATCACTCTTAACACTATTTGTAACTTATCACCTACCCACCAAAAGGAAGAGGTCATCAAAATGTAATAAAAATTTGGTGAACAAAGGAAAATTGGATACGACATTTGAAGGTCTTTTATATATCGAAATAACAAATGTAAACTGTAAGATGGAGCAAAATAGCATTAATCTATTATATTATTAGAGAAACTAATTTATTCTTTTCGGGGTAATGCTGCATCCTACAAATGTGATGGTGATCTCAAGAAATCTCTCAGAGTATATGTGCTCAACTCTTTGATGGCGAGAGGTATCCATGTTTTCTTAGCACATCCTGGTCATAACACTCTCTCATCGCTAGTGGTATCTCATGCTGCAAGATTTGAATGGTGTTTTGAAAACCTATTATATGGAGGAAAGCCTATGGACCTAAGTGGAAGCTCAAACGTTGTTGACAATACTGTTTCTGCTTCTTGTGGAACCTCGGAAGCTCGTTGTGAATGTTCAGAGAGACGGCTGTCTTTATCTGAGTAGAGAGAGGAAAGGCTATTACATGGAGGAAAGCCTATATATGTAATGAATGTCGTTATCTGAGTAGAGAGAGGGATGAGAGAGATAAAAGCCATATAAGGAGAAGAGAGAGACGTAGTAGGCATGAGGAGGAGAAGCCGGAGCAAAAGTTTGTCACCGAGAAGAGAACATAGCCTAATATAGAAGTCTCCAATATAGAAGGGAATTTTTACATCTCGACTTGCCGGAGATATTTACCCCGAAAAGTTCGCTATCTGCAATAATTATTTTTTCAATAAAATTACATTAAGCCAAAACAAATGCCCTTAATAATGCATATGATATGAGCTACTTTTGAAGTTTAATAACAACCTTATCATAGTATTTTAGTGTGCAAGTTTAATAACAAACAAAATCATAGTAAAATACTTATCAGTTTTGATATATAAGGATCGAATACTTGAGATATTTATCAAAAAAAAAAATACTTGAGATGAATATTTTATACACTAAATCTGAAAATAATCTCCAATAAAAGTCGGAAGTTATTACAATATTGTATCAGACTTGAACCTAAAGTGCCTGAAACTTAGCACAATGACAATTACGAAAACCCAAAAGTTGAAACAGACTTATATTTCTTTACTTGTTTGACAAGTCGAGACACAAAACCAACTGAAACCCTAATCTTCTTGGAAGTCCTGCCTTGGAAAGATCTTTAAATAGATAGGGAATCTGGTAGTTTAGACCAATCTTCATGTTGTCTTGTGGTTGGGCAATCTTCTTGTCTTGTGGTTGGTATTGGCAATGACAATGGAACATCAAGTCGTTGTGTAATGAAAGGATGGTTCAAGAGCTCAGTCGCGGTGGGCCTAAGAGGATAGTCCATGGGGTCATTCGTGGCGCGTGATGGATGCAGTCCATGGCACCGGTTCAAAAAGTCTTCAGCCACAGGAGATATTGCTTCAAACAACCTCCACTCGCAAGAATCTATGTATACATCAGGCACGTATTTACCTCCAAACATCTCATAAACCACACAACCTAGAGACCATATATCAAGTTCCGGATCGATTGGTGGGATCTCCCAAAAAGCTTCTGGTGACATGTACTGAACCGTGGAACAAAGACGGGAATGATCCGTATTAGGCTCTTTAGCTGAACCAAAATCAGAAAGCTTGAGATCCCATGGCTCTCCAAGAGTCTTGGAAGGGAAAACGAGTATATTGACTGGCTTGAGGTCGCAGTGAACGTAGCCTTTTGCATGAAGAGCCTCAAGTCCTTGTAGGATCATACGAGTGGCACGTTGGATCATATACTCGGGTAGTGGTTTCCCACGGAACTTGGAGATCATATTGTGGAGAGTACCTAGGGAGGCATACTCCATATAGATAAAGCAATCATTGAACCCTAAGTGAAGATCATGGCTTGAGGCTTGGACGATACGAGGATGACTGCGAAAGCCAAGCATGATCCTGAGCTCCTTCAATAGATTCTCCTTGAGATGTGTTGAAGATGTTTTCTTTGCGAAATATCCGCTGATGGGATGCTCCTCTAGAGAGACAAATCCGTAGGCTCCTTGACCAAGAACACAAACATGCTTTAATGAAAGTACGTTCACATACAAAGGTTCTTCGTTCATAGCCACCTCCATAATGATTTCTAGCTTCTCTCTTAACTCTCCTTGGCTCTTTAGATTCGTTGCTCTAGATTAGGAAGTAATTTATAACACTTACTTGGTCGGTGGATTCTCACTCCATTTTCACTTAGGAAACAATTTAATTTGTTGGATTCAGGGTTTAGTTTAGATCCTTATCTTTATAATATACGATTTTAATATTACATTTAATCGCATGATAAACTTGAAATCAAAACCAAGATGATGTGTGAAATTAGATGTAATAAAAATAGTTATTTCTTTTTTCTATTCTATTATATGGATTTTCTTTTTGTGAGAAGGTTAGGTTTGAGGAACATTAGGATTTTATTTGACTTCGTAGAGTTCTATTTGATTAAAACCACTAATCTAGTGTTCACTGGGTACTTGAATTTGTAGCAAATTATATACATTAATCTTAATTCGATGACGATCGATATCTAGAGCAATGAGAAGAACCAATACTCATCTCAGAGTCAATCAAATATTTTGGGTAGGTGACTTTCAAATTTCAAGCGTCTTTGAACCTCTTTCAAAATTATCTAGTTGCGTGAAGATCTTCATTCTTTTACGGTAACGTGCATGTCTAAGAGGGCACCAAAAGATTTATACAATTCATAATAATTAATCACTGAAAAAACATTAGACTTTTTTTTCTTTTATTTTATTCTAATGGTTTTGAAAGATGGTTCAAGAGCTCAACCACGGTGGCCCTAATAGGAATGTTACAATGCTTCATTAGCCATGTCCTTCTGTGATGGATGCCTCAAAACGTCGTTAGCCATCGGAAAGACTAATTAATTAAATTATATAAGAAAATTAATCAAATGTTCACATATAGAGAAAAAAATAGCACGCTATGAAAAAGAAAAAAATCATTTGTCGCTAACAGTTAAACCAAACTGATAAAATGCTTCAAAATAAAATAAAATAAACATTTTTTCTATCAATGTGAACAATGGCGTTTTTGGTATTTTAATTTAATTGTTAGCGGCAAATATTTTTTCATAGCGTGTTATTTTTTTTATGTTTATGTGAACATTTGATTAATTTATAATACTTGTGTAAAAACATAAAATACTAACATTCATGATTTAGATTTATTAACTTTATTTAATTACAACAAATTTATATGCATCTTCACTTCGAGACCTATACCAAAGGCGTGAGTTTGTGTTACATCTACATAGAGTATGCTTCATTAGGTAATCTCGACGAGATGATCTCTAATGTCGGAGGAAGAATGCCTGAAGATAGTGTCAGACGTGCCACTCGTATGATCTTACAAGGACTCAAGGCTCTTCATTCGGAAGGTTATGTCCACTGCGATCTCAAGCCATCTAATGTACTTGTCTTCCCTTCCAACACTTCTAGAGAACCATGGGATCTCAAGCTTGCTGGTTTCGGTTTATCCAAGGAGCCTACCACGGATCCTAGGTTGTTTTTTCGTGGAACCCTCCTCGAGTACATGCTGCCTGAGGCCATGGAACAGGACAAGTTTGTTGGAGCGAACAGATTGATCAGACCAGCTCGTGATATATGGTCTCTAGGGCGTATGGTTCTTAAGATGTTTGGTGGTATTCCTGTGGAAATGAAAGATTCAAACACATGGAGGCTAAACGAAGATATCTCTCCGGACTTCGTGAAACAGTGTTTGGCGTGGCGGCCTGACAGATAGGGCCACCGTGGATGAGCTCTTGGACCCTCCTTTTGTTGCTACAAAACTTCCTTTCTATCTTTGTTTTTTAAGGTTTCCTTCTTTCAAGGAAGATAATCATGGAACATTTGTATCAAAGACCTGAAGAATTGATACCAAAACCTCAAGGGTTGATCTGGTGAGATGGTAAATAATATTGATACACCTGAGGCTTGGCAGATTTGTAATCCACCTTAAGCATAAGTAGATTGCAAAACAAGACATGTGAAACAAGTACTAAACAGCTTTTGAAATTCACAGAGGTTTAAATATAATCTGAAGTTCCAAACATAAGTAAAACAAAACTCTTGAATGATAAAACTACATATGCAGGCTTCAGACACGCGGTGCAGCTCCAGGTCCTGCAGGACGAGGAGCCTGACCAGGTTGACCAGGCTTGGGAGCATCCTCCTAACAATCATAATTTCAAAACCCATTCAGCAAAATCTTAAAGTAATTTCATTCAAACAATGTAGAAAACGATAGTCAATGTTAAGAATTCAATAAAAAAAGCATGCTTAATCCACCTCGAGAGTCTACTTCTTGAAGCCATAAAGACTATTTTAAAACAACTATAATAGTTCAAAAGGTAATAACAGGAATATTAAGATAATCAAACCCAACATATCTCCAAAATTTGGTTTCTACAAGATTTAACTATCCTATGTACAAGTCCAAGGAAGCAGTTTTACTTCAAACTATCTTCACATTCCACAGAGAAAATAATAATATCCACAAACAAGTTGCATCCCAAATGAAGCAAACAAGAGTCAATAAAAACAGAACTACTGGAAGGAAATTAGTATCCTATAGTTAGAGAACTTAAACCAGGATCATATGAGTCATTATTACCTTGCGTCTGGCAAAACGTGGAGGCGGAGTACGAACCCTACGGTTGGTGCGGGAACGGACTCTAACAACGTGAGAATGGATAGCACACGAGACACAATATTGCATCTTCGCATATAGCTTCGGTAGTGTGTACCCTATATGATTCGAAACAAGACAAATTCAATGCAATTACACATCCTAACAAAATCTCAATCCCAATACTACAAAATCCAGAGTGAAACTGACCAGAATCCAAACTTTTTAATGTACATGTATAACATAACAAAGGAGACAAACAGAGCAAGAATCAAAAGTACCATCGTAGACACTGGCTTCTTGAACATCTCTAATCGCAGCCTGCTCCACAATGTTCCTCACGATAAACCTCTTAATGGCCTTATCCTAATCAACAACAAAAAATGAATGGGCCAAAATCGAATCAAACTCTAAAGAATGTTGTCGAATTAAACCCAATTGAGAGGAAAAGGAGAGACCTTGGGGCAGCATTTGCCACAATTGGAGCATCTGATTGGGTTGACATGGCCACGGTTGTGCTTGTTCCTCCCTCCGTTCCTACGCTTGAAAGTCTGCAACACAACAAACACCATCAGTCATTCAATTTCTTTAATCTTCTTCTAGATCTCTAAAAAGCAAACGAAGAGGGATCGAAGAAGACGAATACCATCTTGCGTTTTCTTCTTCTCTCTTGTCGTGAACGGAAAAGGCACAATGAGCTACTGTGGCAGCTAGGGTTTACTCTCTCGCGTCGATTTCTTCGACTCCATAGAGGTGGAGGGAGGTGATCTACTGTTACTTGTAGGGCTTCAATGGGCTTGGGCTTGGGCTTCACTTTACTCTTTTTCTTAAGCAAAAAATTTCACCTAATTAAAATCACAGTTTCCTTTTTTTTTTAAATAAAAAACAAAAAAAAATTATATATTGCCACCGTTCCACAAAAATAAATTTTTATGTTCTAAATCTGAATTCTAGAAAATGCGATTTATTGATATTTATGTGGAATCCCCCTTGGCCCAATAGTTTGATCAAATGTTCATTAATGCTTGTATACCAGGAGATATAAAGTTCGAACCCTAGATAATGCGATTTATTATTATTGATTCAGCATAGGGCAAAGTAGAATCGTCTGGCGCGGATCAAGACGAAAGGCTTGTCCGTTGTAGAATCGTTACGCAAAGTAGAAATCGTCTGGTGGATCAAGGCGGAAAGACTTGTCCGTCGTAGAATTCGTTAATGTAACAATTTTCATAATTTGTGATAGGTTAATAATAAAAAACAATGTTAAAAAAAAAATCTGAAATAATCTCCCATAAAATTGAAGATATTACAATGTTGAAAATAAACTCCCACACGAAATTACGAAATCTCATAAGTAGAATCCAACTTAATATACTTGCACAACAAATCAAGACACGGACACAATTGAAACTTAAAATACGACACTTAACAACCCTAAACAGCCGTTGAGACCGGAAAATCCTCTCTCTTTTGGGATAATCTCCACCGTTAATCTCATCTACTTGTACCAAAAACATATCTCTTATGACTCGTTTTCCTCTACTTGTTGAGACTGTAATGTCTCTTTTTCCAGCCGTCATTATGACTTCTCCGTTTCCAACTTTAATGGGAACGTTGACCCTTCGATCAAGTCTTGTGAAGTACTTTGCTTCTCTTGCCATGTGATTAGTACACCCACTATCGATCAACCATATATCCTCTTTTATAAACAACATGTGCTCTTCAAAGTCTTCTTCTTCAAGACTCATATGTGCCCGTTCATATTTCTTTGAACGACACTCTCTTGCAAAATGCCCAACTTCACCGCAGTTGTAGCATTGCTTCTCATCCTCTGAGATTTTGCCGTGAACCTTCTTTGGTTTCCTCCAGCAATCCGATTCCATGTGGTTTGCTTTCTTACAAAACCCACACCACTTTTTGCTTTTGTTGTCAAGCCATTTGCTTTTTCCGACAACCACTTTTCTTTCTCATGATAAAGCATGAAACGCTCACTGCGAAACGACACACGCTTCTCGTGTGCCTTCAGAGTTCCTATCAACTCTGTTACCGGCAACGAATTCAGATCCTTCGTTTGCTCCATCACAGCCACTATTCTGTCAAATCTTGCGAGAAGAGATATGAGAATTTTCTTGACAATTTGATAGTCCGTCTTCTCTTCTACATAAACCCTTAATTGATTTCCCAAATCAATTAGCTTCTCCGTGAAAACCTTTATGTTATCACCTTCGTCCATCTTCAAGTTTTCGTACTCCCTCCTTAACGATTGCAAGTTAATCAACCGTACTTGTGGAGATCCTTGAAATTCAGATTGCAAAGCATCCCATGCTTCTTTCGATGTAACCGCTGGTGCGATACGAGAGAAGATCTGATCCGACACGGCTGTTTGCAGAATTTGCAGCGCCATCATATCTTGTGTCGATGCTTCTTCCCATTTAGTTCTCAAAAGTAACACTTCGGGAGTTTCTCCTCTCTCTGTCGGTTGCTCCGGAACTCCTTCTTCCACCACGGTCCACAATTTTTGGGTCTTGAAGATGGTTGTCATCTTAATCCGCCAGAAATTGTACTTATCCCCATCGAATATGGGAATCACTTGCAGCGATGTTGCTTCCATGATCTCTGTTTTCTTTTGATCTTCGAATTGGCCCTTGAATCTTTAGAGCTCTGATACCATGTTGATAAAGCTTGTGCTCTGTTACGTTTTGTTGTATGATAACTTGAACAAGAAGACTTGAACAAGAGAAGAAGAAAAAAACAGAGAGAAAGAGAAAACGTAAATTGCAACTATTATTGATCGAAAACTTGTGATAATTACAATACAAACACATAGTCTTTATATAGACTTGAAACAGACACAAACGAAACGACCGAGCAAACACAAACATAAGAGTTGTAACTCTTCACTTGTGACTTTCGGTACAAGTAACTACTCTAATTAAAAGACATCACTCTAACACATACACCCTTTGCCTTAACATATATAATTACTAATATAATTAATAATTATAAAAGCTAAACTCAATTATCGACCAACAATAACTCCAGTGACACTCTTAAACATTTTGTTGGGACTATAAAGTTTGATAGTGCCTCTCAGTTGCTCGTAGATAGCTTTTCCTTTGGTCCTCTCAATATTGTAGCTCCCATCTGGAAAATAAATTGATCAATCTTGTTTTAGTTGAATCAATTATTCTGCCATAAAAAAAAAATCTTATAGATTTCGTCGAAGACAAACTTGTCCGTCCAAGAGAAAATAATGTTTAGTTAGAAGAGAAGCAAAGAAAGGAGATATGTGTATAGGAGAGTAAGAGAATCCACACATATAGAGATGCAATATTAGTAAGAGGACGAAAAGGTTGGTGGAATGGTCAGGAAAAAAGGACATACCTCAACAAATTCGTGGAAGACGTTAAAATGGAATAAGACGACAATAAATCTCCAATCTAATGAAAGTAAAGATAGATATGGATGGTTTAAAGTGAAATGTGTAGCCAATCTTTTATTTTTCAGACAATGAAAAACAATTGCTATCGAATCAAAAGAGCATAGCATCTAATCGTTCAATATCAACAAACGGGGGAGGGTAAAAATACTTGAGCGTAGGCGACATTGTAGCTTAGGCGACGCTCACTCGGCCTGTTTAGGGCACGCAACCCAACTCCTTCATCTCGAGAAAGCATCAGCGTCGCAAAGTTCATCATCACTGAAACATTGTTAACTTTACTGCTTAAACCCATTACCAAAATTCAATGAGAGGAAAAGCATGAAAACTGAAAGAGTTTCGGAATTCAATAAGGCCGAAAGGAAAGGAAAAAAGAAAAAAAAACACGTGTCAAACTCTCGAAATGCTGACATGTCTTTCATAGGGAGAGTGTTGACCTCTTTTTATATAATAGATTTTGTATGAATTTCTCGTCCTCTTAACAAAATTCAGTTGACGGTAATAGAAAAGAAGATCCATCGTTGTGTGACTTCTTGTGTGAACGTTCAATTTAATATGTTTCCCAAGATTCGAGAGATTGCAACCATATACATATAGGCATGTACGATTTATCGATTTGTATCCAAACTTAGATTCTTATATACGGTTACATAAAAACTTTCCAAGTATTACAAGTCAAATATAAGTTTACTGTTTACAACAACAACAACAAAATCAACAAGTACTCACCAGAAAGAACATGCTCATTACTATTAAACAATATTGCTTTATGTTTTGTTCCCTAACCATTTTAAGCTGCTCAAATCTCTTCTCGATAATCTAAATAGATAATACTGCTACAAGGAATAGTTATGTGATGGTAGCAGGTGATTTATTGTAGTTTAAACCCTTTATCGTAAGCTGACACATAATTTACTAGGTTTTCATATGTTCTGTTCAGTCAAAGCGATGATGGTAATGTTAATCTGAAAAAAATTAATAGTAAACAAATATGTATGAGCTGGTATTTTCTGTGAGCAAGTTTTGAAAGTGATAAAAAGAAGCATAACTAGATTAATCTCAACGGAATATACTTATCAAACAAATATCTAGATGTTACGGTCCAATACTTGAGATGAAATATATGTTCTAAATCTGAAAATAATCTCCCTTAAAAATTGAAGATATTACAATGTTGGAAATAATCTCACACGAAGTTACTAAATTACGAAATCTCACAAGTAGAATCTGACTTAATACTCTTTTACTTGCGCAACAAGTCAAGACAGAGATTCAATTGAAATCTAAATATGACCCTAAAGAATCTCCACCGTTGGTCTCAGAATATCAAATCTTCAGTTCTTGGAATCATCATCAATGCATCATCATCACCGGTCCTCCTCGTCTTCTACAATATTCTTCGATCGCACTGTTCCTTACGGCACAAGGAAACCTTTGGTGGTAAGAAGGATACGGAAGCACCTGTGCCCTGGGCGAAACATTGATCACTCTTTGCGTAACAAAAGGATGCCTCAATAGCTCCGCCGCGGTGGCTCTACGTGACGGCTGCAGATCCAAGCTCCGCCTCAAGAAGTCGATTGCCAACGGAGATACAAGTTTAGGAAGCCTCCACGTGTAACAGTTCCCCACCTTCTGTGCACAAGCTCCAAACATCTCAAGAACCACACAACCTAGAGAATATATATCAACTGCTGGTCCGATAACTCTGTTCGGTCCAAAAGACTCGGGAGGCATGTACGCATGCGTTCCACCAAACAAAGACCTAGAATCCGTACAAGGCTCCTTGGATAAACCAAAATCAGCAAGCTTGAGATCCCACCGCTCTCCAATAGTCTTGGAAGGGAATACGAGAACGTTTGCTGGCTTGAGATCGCAGTGAACGTAACCTTGTTTGTGAAGAGCTTCGAGTCCTTGAAGGATCATGAGAGCGACGTGTCCTACCATATTTTCAGGCATTGTTCTTCCACGGAACTGAGAGATCATGTTGTGGAGAGTACCTTTGGAAGCAAACTCCATAAAGATGAAGCATCTTTCGGGGTTGATCCCTACGTGAAGATAAGGGCTCGATGCTTGGACGATGCGAGGATGATTACGGAAACGTTGCATGATCCTAAGCTCTTTCTCGAGATTCGTCAAGTGATCGAGCGAAGATGTTTTCTTTGCGTGTAATCGGAAGTTGGAATCTCTCATGAGAGAGACGGAACCGAAGCCACCTTGTCCAAGAATAGAGACAAACTCCAATGAATTAGACTCGTCTATACTCAAAATCAAAGGTTCTCTCATCATCTCCTTCGCCATATACTACTACTCTCTTTAGGGTTTTTTTTGCTTCGATCTCTATTTCTTTTTGTCGACAAATAAAACAAATCCAGATCAATGATGCTTCAAAGTGGAGTCTGATACTCTATTTATAATACCTGATCGATTGGTCGGTGGAGTCTGACCGGTGTAAAACCAAATAGCATTAGGACAATTGATTTTTTCCTTTTTTTCCTGCTTCTTTAATGTCCTTTTTGTCTTTCCTTATCCATTTTTTTCCTTAAATTTTAATTGATTTAAACTACTAATAATCCAATATTTGTTAGGATAATTACTACTCGAGTGTAAGCTGTAAGAAAACATTTCTATATCTTGCATCTTATTTTCGATTTTTTTTCCCTTTCTCATATTTTTAAATTCTTAATTTTTCACACATTTCCCTGTTGCTTGATTTGTAGCAAGTGTTTATGTATACAGCAAAAGACAATATTGGACCTTTTTAAAACCTTTTCTTTATTACCAAAGTGTAACCATTACGGTCAATCACATAACACAAATAGCAAATACTTGGTTTGTGTTGGAGTTTTCGGGATTTTACTTGGTCCTATTTAGGTCTGCAAAGGGAAATCTTAAGCTTTTTGTAGCACCTCCTTTGCTTTGTTTACCCACACGCTATAAATATCGTCCGCGAACAAAACAAAATGCACCTACAAGAACGACAATACGAGAATGTACGAAAGTCGGTCACTTAGTGGATTGGATCCATGGAAGTGTAACAATATGGACGAGAGAAGCAAGCATTACCTCTTTAAAGTCATTGACGAATTCTTTGATCGCTGATATACCGATCACAGCAGCTTCATCAAAAGGATATCTAACAACAAAAACAATACATTGCGGATATAAGAGCTCTCTAAATTTCCAAGAGTTGTCATTTGAAATAGGAACGACTTAAGCCTCAATTTTACCCGTAAATCCCACAAGATATGGCAGGAAATGCAATGTACTTGATGTTGTTTTCCTTTGCCACTCTCAGACTATTTCTGTAGCAAAAGATTAACACTTTTTTTCAGGGGAAACATGTCAGCAAGTACTAAACAAGAGAACCTGCGTTTACCCTTACCTGTAAGAATTTGCGAGGGATTTTTTCGGGTTGACATCTGAGTCATAGATGGGTCCAACACTGTGTATCACACGGGATGCAGGCAAGTTAAAACCCCTGTTCCAATTTTTCAATCCAACTAGTTCAGTAATCAAACAATCCCAAATTCAATCTACATATATACATACACATTAGAAGAAACCGAGTAACTCACGGAGTAATTCTTGCTTCACCGGTTGGACAACGGACTCCAGGACGAACTTCTGGTACTTGATAACATGCTGCTCTGAGTTCTGGACCAGCTGCTCTATGTATTGCTGTGACACAAACACAAAACTAGATTTGCATTCACATTTTCAGAATAGTCACAGTTTATTATATACCAACACAAATCACCACAATGGCAGTGGAATTGGAGAGAAATGAAGAGGACAAGGATAGTAAAATTACCTCCATCAGCACCACCACCACCTAGCATTCGCTCATTTGCTGGAGTGACCTGAAGAATCAGACCTAATTATATAATGTGTTTTATGGAAATTATACAATAATCTATCATCACCAGCTCTCAAGTTTCGTCTAGTTTATCGATTGTAGAAAAGCCAGCTCTAGAATTCAAATTGATCAAGAGAGAAGAGAGAGACTTACAATAGCATCGGAAGTACCATCGACGGACCATTTGGTGATATCGCCTTTAAGGATCTTAAGAAGACTAGAATCAGACAAATTGAAAACAGCTCCTTCGTCTCCAGAAGCCATAGATGAAACACTTGTTACAACTCGAAAAGTCTTCGCCGGCGAAGAGAGAAACGACGAAGAAGCAATAACCAGATCGCTTCTAAACCGTAACGCCGCAGTGTGGAATTTACTGACGGCGAAAGTGGCCGAGATCGGAGAAGCTCTCGGCGAATCCGGAATTGATCTGAGGATCGAATTCGAGTGTAAGCTTCCCACTCCACAGGTCAACCAGAGTCGTCGCCTCATTTTAAGTCTTCACCAAAAATTCACTCTCTCACTCACAAGTTTTGGCCCATTACTGGTTAAATTAGGTCAGATCTGTTCATGGGCCTGATCATGGGCCTGCTCATGGGCCTGATCATGGGCATGAGAAAAACACTCTCCATGTGTGACTGCACTTGATTAAGATCAAACACATTTTTCTCAAAAGGTGTCTTATTGCTATGAAATGAATACGAGTGAGATGAGAGACAATGGCTTCACTTCATTAGATCAGTACCAAAACAATTTAAGAGAAACAGTTGAGATTACTGAAGAATCCTGTTTTGGTTGTTCTCGGCGAGGAGGAGAAGTTGCGGCCTTGTGGTAGAGGAGGCAAATCCTTTGCCTTGTTCAGCCACATTGTGTATGTGTCGTCGCTAAACATAACAAAATGCACCTGAGAGAGATTCAATATTTATCAGTAAAACACAACATCCTAAACACGCAATTTTTTACTAACTCAGATATAAAAGAGAAATTCTTGGACTTGATTAACCGTGCATTTCTTAAGCAAGGTTAATTAATACATGTTTTGACCAAAGATTTCATTGGTACCTCTTTAAAATCTTTACGGAATTGCTTAACCGTGGAGATAGCTATAGAAGCAGCTTCATCCAAAGGATACCTAACAATTCAGATGAAAAACAAAAGCCAACTGAGTTTTAATCTCTTTAGATGGATCACAAATAAGAAGATATATATCTCTGAAAACATCTACCAACAAAGCAAAGATCGAGTTTCTTATTCTTCATACCTGAAGATACCGCAAGATATTGCAGTAAATGCAATGTACCGAATGTTATTCTCCTTAGCCACTCTCAGACTGTTCCTGTTACCAAAACCAGAATAGAGATACACAATCCTGAGGAAGCACATGTGTAGTAACGGAGAGCACTGAATATTACTATATAGAAATGTGTTTACTTGCTTACTTGTAAGCATTCTCTAGTAGTTTCTTAGGATTCTTCTCATAATTATAAATCGGTCCGACCGTGTGAATCACATGAGATGCAGGCAAATTGAAACCCCTACTCAAATTCCAAATAGGCAGAAAAGAAAACAATCAACAAACTCAAAACTCACTACTTAACAACATCTATACAAAAGAAGACAGAGAGGAGAAAGTTAAACCCCACGGCGTAATTCTTGCTTCTCCGGTAGGACAACGGATTCCGGGACAAACTTCAGGTACTTCATAACATGCTGCTCTCAACTGTGGCCCAGCAGCATCATGAATAGCTACCAATGTACACTTAGATGATTAGATCCAATTCATATAATCAGTTTTTTTTTCTTTTTTTTTCAAGAAAAATATACTAAATTTGAAGTGAAGTACCTCCATCTGCACCATTACCACCTAACATACGCCCATTTGCTGGATTAACCTGAACAAAAACAAAGTTTCCTCATTCTCAAGTACTCAAACTCAAAAAAGTATAAAAAAGGAATCAGCTTTCCTGCTTGATTGAAAAAAGACTACGCCTTTATACAACTTCCGTCGCAAATTTTGGATTTTTTTTTTTGCGTAATCGATTCCAATCTTCCAAAATATGTTATCTTTCTATTGTGAAAATGGAAGAAACTAATCAGAAATGTGACCCTAGAAATTTAATCTAATGGAGGAGAGAGAGAGAGAGAAGACTGACAATAGCATCGGAGGAACCATCGAGGGACCAATTAGTGATGTCTCCTTTGACGATCTTGAGAACACAATAATCCGATAACTTGAAAGCAACTTCTTCGCCGTGAGAAACCATAACTGGATTAATTGGCCGCAGATTTACGTCACCGGAGAAGAAAACTGCCGTTTGTGAAAACAGAGACGAAAAATACAATTCTTCTTCACGCGGTTAACGACTTGTAGCAACCATTGACTCAAAAGTCAAATGATCTTTCTTTTCTTTTTTTTGTCAACACAAAATGATCTTGCTTGGTATATATAAATTCGATTTATTGAATTTTATGGTCGATTAAGCGATTTTAGTTAACCAAAAAGTACTCTTTTATAATAAACAATTTTTCTTTTCTTTTTTTGAAAAAAAAATGAAATATAAAAAATTTAGTACAGTATATTAAAAAAAATTTCTTTACTCTAAACCAATAGTACTTCCATAAACATAAATATATTTAAAGTACAATTAAATATATGCCAAAAGGCTAAATTCAATTAAAAAAAATACAAATTGGAAAACCTTGCTCCTTAATTTGTAGGCACGATGAATAAACATTACAATCATTGAGAACAACAAATTCGTAAAAAGAAAGAAAAAGGAAAAAAAAAAAAAAAAAAAGAAGGCTAAGCCTAGCGGGTGCTTACGAGCCACCTCAGCAATACGCAGCCACGTCAGCACCTCGAAAACAGAAAGTGTGTAGACGATTGACTCGATCAGAACTGACCACCTTGGAAAGTTTGTCCGAACTGCCAATTAGAAGAAGCCACGTCATTGCTAACCAGGGTCCGACCGTCGCTGGTTGTGACCTGGAACGAGAGGCTTTGGCTGTTCATGTAAGAATTGCTTTGCCAGTTTTGTCCCCAGTTCCTAGACATTGCTTGCCACGACCCTGTCTTTGAGCCTTTGATCGAGACCGCGTGAACGTCTCCGGCTCCTCCTACGTTCGAGATCAGAACTAGGTTGAAGTATGAATGTCCGTTAATCGTGAATCGTATTCCTCCTTTCTTCATACACGGTACTCTGCAATTACACATAAAACCAACAATAACTCATTAGTTTTACCGAATTGTAACACAACAACGACATTGACACAAACTATTAAACTAGACGTCATTCTTTCTTTAAAGTTATTGAAGGTCTCGTCCGGTTTATTACTTTGCGTCACAAATACTAAGAAAAAGTAAGAACGGACCTTCGGAAAGAGACAGGGACAATGCCGGCACGATACTGAGCGATTTGGAGAAAAGCTGGCTCGGCGAGGTCGAAATGTTGGAGAGGAGGATTACACCATCCACCATTATCGTTGGATAAGCCAAAGTTTGGTGGACAAAAGTTAGTGGCTGTTACGGTGATAGTAGACGAGAGACACCATCTCGGATCATCGTTACATTTCATCTCATAGCACGCACCGCACGTGAGTCCGTTGTTGAACAAAGCCGTACTTAAAGCCGCGGTGTTCGTCCCGTAACCTTGGCTATACAAATTTCCATAGCCACAAGCTCCGCCTGATTTTGACATGATAATTGTTAATTAGCTAACATACACATGTATAAAGAGACTGATTTAGCTAACATACGCATACGTACCCATGGTACCGGAAGCGTCACCGCCGCCGTAGAACGTGGCGTGACCACCTTGCCAACCTCCGTAGTCTCCATGAACTCCTTGGAGGAAGAATAATAAGCTGAATATGGATAATATTGAGATAATAGAATATTTGGAGTCTAAGGTATACATTTTTTGTTTTGTTTTGTTTTGTGGGGAGTTGGTTAATTCGGTTTTTGAGTATCGGATTTGATTTGGTGAGAATCCTGAGGTTGATAAGGAATCAAATGTGGAGGGATTGAGTATATATAGGAGTTTAGGACTTTATAATAATGGCAAGAGATGATATTTTTCTTTTTAAAATGTTTACGTATTTAATTATAATAATGTATTGGTGTGTCTCTTCTTTCACCTTTTTGGGTATTCATATATTTTATTCAAGTGTATTCTGTCCAATTTGCGAGAGAATTGTGCCTTTTATTTCTCGTTAAATTCCAATGTATCTCCTTATCATTTTTGGTGTATGTTTATAGAGTAACGGCCAAATGGGTAACTTGTGTGCATAACTAGAAGTAAAGTCAACAATGTATGCCACCGTTAAACTTGAGTAGAGTCAAGATTTTTTTATTTTTATTTTTTGTTCCGGGCAGATTTATATTTGTATTGTATTATGTTTGTGGACAACAAAATTAAACAGTTAGGAAAATATAAAGAAAAATGTTTATGTATTTATGATATTATAAGATCAGGGAGGGGACTTTGAAGGTTGTGGTTGTGGCCACATGCAAATGTTGCGGTTAGACCAAATGCGATTCCTAATCAAGTGGCCCCTACTTGCACATGCCTCAATCCACAAGTCTTTAATAATTTGTCTCTTCCTTCATTTTACGTTGGTCATATATATTGATCATATCTCATATTTGTGTTGATTCTGTTGATGTTATATAAATTGACAAAAGATTTGTTAACTAATGACTATAATATGTTCTGCGTTAGTAACACATTTTTAGAATCTTAACACATGTATTTATTTATTTATTTAAGACCACTTACCAACTTTTTTTTTTCTTTTCAAAATTATGAAATAATCCAAATTTTTACCATATGACTAATTTTTTAGAGTGATTGTAGTCGTCGAGTAGTCAATTCATCAAATTTTCTAATGAATTTAAAACGTGACACTATTTCGACTATTAAATCTATAAAAACCGAACATGAACACTACTATAACTATGATGAAAAATCTAAAATCAGTTAGATGACAAAATGGCTAGTAAATGAGTGTTAGATTTCTCAATGCTTAACGGAAGAAATGAGTAACTAACAAGATTGTGATAATGCTATTGTCCTTGAATTTTCTTATGTGACAGTTTTAACTTTTACACCTAAAATTAAGTAAGTGAAGTTGTAACTCAGAAAAGAGATGGAATAACAAATTTCTCTCTTTTATAAACTCTTGTGGTGTGCTAAAATCGCGGAAAGTATATTTATAACTTTCACAAAGATAAACCACTATATTTATCAATATTATTTTGGTTAGCTATTTAAATGATCTGGATTGACTAGAGAGGCCACTAATACATTTAAAAATAGTAAGTAGATGGTCCTACCATGTTACAAGCACATGCAAGGCCATCGACGTGTGAGGCTCCTCTCATGCATTTTCCTGATACGTCATTTTCGTGGCCTCTTATTAGTTACTCGTTTACGTCATTTATAATGTAGTCAACTTAACATAGCCATATATGGTTCGTTTATAACCAGGTTAAATCATGATTCCCTATAAATATAAAAAAGTGTTTCGAATTTCGGCTGAAAAAAGTTTTTTTCTTCAGATGTTTATTTCTATTGAATTCTTCGCAAATTCAAGCTTATTTACAATGATTTTTTGGAAAATAAAAGATAACATAACTACGGAAACTTTTAGTAACTCACACCATTTATGTCAACGTACATTTGTATATATTTAACAAATGTTCTAAAAAATTGTATATATATATTTAACAAATGTTCTATAACATTTGTATAAATATTTTTCAACTGAAAATTGCGATTATACTTCACTTCACATACATGTTATTTACTCGAAATAATCGAAGTTGCGAATTTGCAAGGCAGCATGATTTTTTTCATTTAAAAATCCAAATTTATTATAGAATTTGACTGATTTTCAAAAACCACTTTGTTTATTAGTGGCTTCCATCAAGAAAACAAAAGATAAAATGATTAGTCAACACAAACTAGTACATGTATGGTATACTATTATAGATAGATATATAATGGGATTAGCTTTACTTTTGAAAACTACCACAACTTTTTTGGGTAAGATGTTCTTGACAAAGAATTTAGTGGTTGAGTTTGTTTGTTTGATAGTTATTAGCTACTATAATCGAACGGCTGTACAAAAATTAAATGTTTTGAGTCTTTTGTTACAAAAAAAAAAACACTTTAAACTTACTATCATGATATCTATAAACTACACACCATTAATTATAATTCGACTAAATTCATTTGCCAATTAGACACTCATCTACATTGAAGGTGGATAAGAGCAATAACTCGATTAAAGCAAAGAAAAAAAACTGTTGAATTGTATCCACAAAAGAGATCACGTGAGGATTATCCAAAATGTACCAAAAGAAAAGTAAAGGGACCACAAATTAAGTAACCATCACAAGGTGTTTGTCTCTTAGTTGCCCCAAAACTGTTGGGATTGATCATAACTCCTTGCCTGAAGAATGGTCACTGTCCAGAGAGTACGACATTTCAATGACCTAACTTCTTGAGCCGACACAAGATAAAACTCAAGTGTACTAAGCTTCTCTGAAATTATAGTTCAGAGATTTCTCATGTATTTATTTTTGTTGTTTGGTCGTTAGGGTACCGTCTAAGTGGCTTCAACATGACTAGTTCGGTTCATGTAGTCTTGAGCTTGAAGCGAAATTAACATGGAACTGTGAAGGTAGCCAAGCCAACAAACAGAAATAGACTAACAAATTAAATTTACTGAAAAAAACAAATAGCACAAACTTGATGTAAGAGACCTGCAAAAGAGAAACAATATCTTGTCTGGTTCAAGGCAAAGCCAAAGCCAAATCCAAATCCAACCATCATTTACAGGGATGATTGAAAAACCAACTAGGGAAGGAAGCAAGAGTACATAGAGAAACAGAAAAATAATATCTGGTTCAACTTTGGTAGCTCCCCCAGAAGAACAAAATGAATAAGGAAACAGAGAAATCAGACAAGTTAAAACACCTGTGGTCTCTTAAGTTGAAACCCCAAAATCCCCCAAAAGAAACCAGTTTTACAGAAGAAGAAAAAATCAATCAGACGGTCACGAAGATGTTACCTTTTTAGCTAAAGATTTCAAGGGAGAGCAAAAGAATAGGTTTATCGACAAAGCGGAATTCTGGAAAAGTTTAGCCTCACATTGTGCTGCTGCTTTCACTGACGGTGTCAGACCTACCAAAGTTTGAGCCTCGGCCACAGCTGCTAATGTCAAGTCCCTGTAACCGGCCAAGAGGGTCTTCATGCATTGCCTCGGAAAAGGAATGAGACTGACCCGAGGCGTTAGAATTAGCGTGATGCATAAGCTGATGAGCGGTGGGAGGGTTTGGGCGAGAGGATGGTGATGTCATGTTCGGGTTTTGGTTGTTGTTTGGTTGGAAGAGATGAAACTGATGAGTCATTTGTTGCAGGTTTTGAGCATCGGTTTGTTGCTGATGATGTTGAAAGAAGGATTGCTGTGGTTGCTGGTGAGAGTATTGCATGTGTGCCATTCCGAGGTTATAAGCATCAGCGGATGAGACTTCTCCCGTGGCAAATTTCAGCCTCTCAACTTCCTTTTTCAGTTGCTCGTTCAGTGCTGTGTAGGGAAGTATCATCGATAAATGACCTTAAAACCCGAACAAACATATAAAAAAGGGAGGGGGCGGATTAACATACCATCTCGCAACTTAGCTTGTTGTTCCATGACCTGTAAACGAAGCTTGAGCTCTGTATTCTCGGATGACAAACCAGTTGTGTCTCTCTGCAATAAGCAAATTAGTAGGCAGTAGATGAGAAACTGAGTGCTATTACAGTAACTGCAAAATGTACAGAGAAGAGCAATGTTACTGCAAATGCAGTAAATGTGATAAGAAACCTGGAACAAAGACAGTTGTGCTGAAAGGGTAGTAGCTTCAGTTTGCAAGGTCTGAACTTTCCTCTCGAGCTCCAAGATATATCTTGCCTTCCTCTCTTTTGAACGAGCAGCGGACTGTCGATTAGCAATTATCCTGCACAGAATGCATGAGACAGGATTAGACAATTCGACCCTTAATTAATAGAGAATGCCGAATGTTTTCACTCTATGTTGCAGAGTATAGAACAACATAGAGAAATTTTCTCACCACGTACATTTTCGTTACAATAAGTAGTTCACAAGAACAGTCATGCATTTAAAATTGACCATTACTAAATTAAGGATCTTCGAGATTACATGAATCGCCCTTAACCCTATCGAGGCAGATCAAAATCCCACACAATGCTAATGACCAAACTTTTCTGAACCAAACACACTTAAAAACTAAACCTTTCAATTCCAAACAGTTGGCTACTAAAAAGGGAATGTGAAAAAGGGATCATCTCAAAAGTTTGAATGTTAAAGACTTGGAAACTTATTCAAACCATACAAGAAGTCCATCACAAGATAGGATCTCTAACCAAACAAGCTTGAACCGACCAATCAAAACAAAAGCTAGTCCCAAAAAAATAAAAAAGCTAAGGGCCATCACATCATCATGAAAGAGACGCATTGCCACAGAAATTCGACTTGGGATTTAATCACAGAAAAAGCATACTTATGGGTCCCTCATGGTGTCTCTCTCAACCAAAAAAGACCTAGAAAAGCAGCATAGTAGAAGCTAACCAAAACCAAATTTCAGTTAAATTCAGTTACTGTTGAGATTCGAGATCATAATCAAAGAAAGGTAATGTACCTAATGTATCACATCAACATCAAAAAGTCATAAAAGAAACCGCCTTTTTTCCCGCGAATAGCATAAAAACTGTTTTTAACGATCTAACAGGAACTAGATTTCATCAAGATCATGTTTTTATGAGCCAAACACTAAAAATCTCGGCTTTTTTGAGGTGAGAGATGAAACCTTTTAGCTCTCTTGGGATCAACGACCCAAAGCTCAGCGAGTTTATCAGGAGCCATAGCTTTCTTGGCTTCGATTGATTCCAATGTCGAAGACCCATCAACGGAGAGGCTGTGTCTGTGTCTAGGTCTCGAATTCGCAGCCTCACCACCTCCATTCTCAGCGGAAAACGGGTTAGGAGCGGATGGTCCAGCCGAATCGGAAGCGGATCCGGATCCGGATCCGAGTTTTTCAATGTCCATGTAAGAGCAGAAGAGGTCATCTTCGGATCCAAGCTCGTCGAATCCACCGAATGGTTCAGAGAGATCTAGATCTTCAGGGAGACGGAATTGAACCTCTGAATGGGCTCGTCGATGGTACGGACCACGAAATGGTGATGGAGTTGGAGCTAAGGTTGGGTTGGTCAAAGGTGGACATTGTTGTGGCCGTTGGTTTGATTTCCCGTTCGAAGGATCTTCCATGTCTGAGATCGTTCTTCCCTCTCTCTCTTCCTCTGTCTATCTGTCGGATTCGGACAGCGAAAGAGAGATTCAGATTTCACGTTTTTCTGCTCCAAGGTGTTGGCAAAAAAAAATAACCCGAAACAAGCTCCGAACGGCGTCTTTTCCGCTGCTGTTTTTTTTATTTATTTTCTGTTTTCGTTTTTAAAATAAAATTTTAATGTTTCGTCTTTTGAGGATTTGTGCATTTGAAGTAATTGAAATCTATGGAATTTTAATTTGTATGTTTCTATGTATGTTGTTCATGAAGAATTCAACAGTGTTTGTTTTTATCATTAGATATTTTACTATGTGTAACCGCACAAAATCGCCCACAAAAGGGCTAATATCATTTTCAAAGTTAGCTAAATTTCAAAATCGATTCAATTAATCTATTTGCATACATAAAAATTAGATTAACATGTCGGATCTCCACATACAAATTGGTTCATAAAGATTCAATTATGTGAAAAAATGATTGAAAAGTCCATTGTTTGAATTTGTGATTTTGCAAATCTATATGCATACATAAAATTTAGACTAACATTATCGATCTTGGATCTCACGTACAAATCTGATTCAGAAAATCCATTGTCCGAACTTGTGATTTTGTAAATTCATTTACTCATAAAACGTAATCAACTACAAAGTTCGAGAAAGTTTAATGTCACAAAAGTTTGGATCTCGACTTTAAAGCAAATTTGAATGCTAAAATTCGAACCAAAAATGTTACTTGATCATAGAGAACCTAATACTACACTTAAAAGATATAGTCCATAGCAAAGAGATTAATATCTTTCGAAAAAAACCTCAAAACTATAAAATTATATTATTTGTTATGGTCCGATCAATAAATTACATTTTTTGGATGACAAAATGAGAATTTTGACTTCGATTGTTTTTAACGATAAACATTTCATCCAACCGGATCTTGTATCCACAAACATCTACCATACTACTTTGTCGTTAATATATTTTTCAAATAATACAATCTCTTAATCTTAAATTTAAATTAAAACAAGAATTTCATTAAAAATACAGTTAAAGAATAAGATCATTCTAGATTTCATATGGTTAAATTCGTCGTACTTAAAATGAATGAAAAACTAAAATAGTATGATCTTATTTGACTGGATCAAATTTTGTAATCTTACTATTCTTACTACTTTCTAATAGTACTAGAGTTTTATACAATTGATGATATATAGATCTTCTGTGTAAACTTTAATGCAGAAAAATCAAAGTTTTTGTAGTGAGGGGTATGAGAGTTTGTAAAATGTGTATATAAATAAACTGATGATATATATAAAAAAAATACATTAGGAATTTAGTTGGTGGAATAAATAATAACAACACACTTAACTAATTACTAATTAGATAATTAGCTAGTAATTCGATTTTAGAGACATTTGAGACCTACTTGGGGTGTTGGAAGGAGGAATATAAAAGGGTCGAAGGTAAGCGGCGGAAAACGCGAGGAAGCCTTCCTTTATAACAAAAACCTTAAACTTGCCATTTGAATTCAAAATTCACTCTCATCGATTTATCCCCAAAAACTTTTTCTGCATCTCACTCACACTTGCCACACACAAATCCCCAAACCCTAATTCATTTCTTCAAATCTCACTCTTTTCTGCTTCGTATTCTGTTTACCCAAGCCCTAATTGTATTGTTAAGAAACCCTTCGTTTTTCGTTCGTGCGGACTCTTTCTTCGCGATTCGGGACCTGGGTTTTCGGAAAAGAGAGATTTTTCTGGTGTGGAAATGGAGGAACAGAGAGGAATTTCCTCTGGGGTTTCGTCGGAACCGGCATCGAATTCTGGGGTTTGGTTTTTTTTTTTTTTTTGGCTTCTCCGATGACTTTTTATAGTACTTTGTCAGATTTTGTTGTTATTTTTGCGATTTGTTTATGGGTTTGTGTTCTTCGTGTCTGGGTTTGTCTCAATTTTTCAGAAGCGTAAAGGAAATGGATTAGAAGAGAAAGATGAATTAGGGTCTAAACGTGCGAAAGTGTCAGATCCAGATTCTGGTAAATTTCTTTGGATTTGCTTGGTTTTGAATAGCGAATACACTCGAATTCGATTATTAGAAAGGTTCTTATTACTGAATTTTCGGATGATTTGTTAAAAAAATTCCTGCTTTTTTTTTGTATTTTATGCTACAGATGTTAAAGCCAGTAATCTGCAATCTGATAAAACCATTGGAAGTGGTCAGAAACCAAATCATAGTAGTGAAAAGCTGTCTGAAATGCTTGTGACTACTGATGCTGAAGGTTTAGGAAGGGTAGTTAGAGAGAAGGATGTTTTGGCGAAAGATACAAAACCATCCACAGTTGTTGAGACGAGCACATGCTTGCCTAAGGCCAACTCAATTTCTACAAATGATGATATACGCATTGGTAATTCTGGAAAACAGGCTTTGGTTGAGAATCCTACTGTAAAAGTTGATAAGAACGGAGGACATGTTGATGGCGTTTCAAAGAATAGCAGCGTCTTGAAACCGAAGGAGACTTCTGAATCTGTTGCAACTCCGCGTGGAGGAGCAGATCCTTCGCTTTCAGTTCCTAATAGCGAAGCGGGTTCATTGGGTAAGTCAGATTCGATGCGGCGATGGATGGAAATGAAGAGAAATGGTTTTCTCTCAGGCCCTTTGGGTGGGGTAACAGCACCGAGCTCTGCAGTATCGACTACTCCTGTTGAAGTACCTGCGCAAAAGCAACATAAAAATAAGCGAAGAAGCGATTCTTTCAAGAAGAGAAATGAGGTTCCTAGGAGGGAACAACAGCAGGCAGATAGGTTCTCAAATATTACCGCGCCAAGTGGATTGCTGACGGAATTGAACCCGGGAATAATTAACCATGTCAGAAGTAAGAAACAGGTCTTTTCAATTATTGAAGCGTTGATTCGAAGTGCTAATGATGATGCTACCGTGGGGGAAAGACATGCCGATTTGAATGTAAGAGGTATCTATCATTCCCATTTTCCCCATTAAGATGTTACGTTAGCCAATTCAGACCAGAGATGAACTTTCACAAACAATGTCTAATCACTCTGTCTACCTTGGAATTTCAGAGTCAGTCAGAGAAGATATGGCATTAACCTTTAAGCTACCATCCACCGGGGTATCTGATAATGCCAATTCCATTACAAACCCGGAACATGCAACATCTCTTGCTGTTGAAGGTCAGTGCTTTTTTTTAATGTTTCAGATCACCAGAAGTAAACTTTTTCCTGGATCTTCTAAGTATGATTGAAGTAATAAATGCTTAAGTTCTGTCATCTACGGCGAAAAATGAACACTTTTGTTAGGTTTACTGATTGAAGTTAGTCTAGAAGTGACAGAAGGATAAATGTTAGGTATTTCCTTTTTTGGTGCATGATGATTAATTCATATGCAGAAGTGGAAACGGAAAGAAATCGTTAAAGGAAAATGTTTGTTTGCTTTTTAGCTGCTACCGTTGCTTCCCAATGGTTGGAATTTCTTCACCAAGACCTCAGCGGACGCCTTTCAGGTGTGCATTTACTTATTTGAAAGATATACATACCGCAGAGAGGCTTCTCGGTTTAATTGAGTTTTAGTGAAATTGAGTGAAATCTTATGCTGTTGTTGCAGCTGTCCAGGATAGTAGGAATAGAGTTCAAAATATTTTGACAACCGAATTACCACTTCTCGCGTCATCAAGAGAATCTTCTTCTAACCAAGAAAGTACTCTTCAAAGGATGAATACAGATACCTCTGGTGATGCTTCTTCTGATAAAACAGTAACACAGACGCATCAGAAGAGGTGGTCTGCAAAATTTGATCAGATTAACAAAGCTCTTTGTGATGAAGAGAGAGATTTGGTGCGTACAAATCCACTGCCTTCAAGTCAGAATGATTATAAACCATGTTTTAAAGCTCGAGGCGGTGTTTAATGTATTGATTCAATGGATTTTGAAATTCTCAGGAACGTTCGTTAAACCAAGTGAAGGAAATGCAATCACGATGCAATGAAGGTCTACGACAAATGGACGAGTACTCACCTTTCAGTTCCCAATCATCAGATTCAAGGTGAAGAAATTATACTAAGAAGTCCCATAAAAGCATATATGAAAAGACCGGATTAACCAATTTTCATGATTTACAAATGTCTTGCAGTTTTGGGAAAGACGGCAGCAATGCGGAGACTAGTACGGCAGTTCAGGCGGCCGCAGCTTCCATTTTTTCGACCTGCAGTTTTCTTTTGTCAATGATGAAGCCGCCGCCTACTGGTTCTTAATCCTTTTTGTTTTTCGGTTAACCGGGCCTCACCGCCTATCGCCTTTTGTAATAGCACTTTTGAAGGTTTGTCAGTAGTATCTATAGTGTAAATAATAGGCGATTGATGGTTTTGTCATTCGTGCATGTAACATTAGAAGCGACCATTTTTTCATCAATGCTAGTACAAAGTTAGCATTTGCTTCAATACACATGTCTGTTGTAGCTAAGAGAGTAAAGTTTTTTTTTTTGGTATCAAATTATGAAACACAGGACTTGATACAAAGAATTGTTGTCTCGTTCCTTATACCACATAATGACATGTAGTATCTAATTGTTTCCCTAAGATATAAGAAGTTTTTGTCCGTTAAAAAACATGAGTCAATTTGGAGAATAGCAATAAAGAAGGGGCAAATTAAGAAAATGGCAAGATCTATTTCGTTGTTACATCAAAGACAATATTTTGCCATCGATTTTTCCGCTCAGCTCTGTTTCTTCCGCATTAAATGCGTTATTCTAACAGTAAGGCATAACGTAAATACTCACAAGCATTAATTACATCACACCAATGTTTATTTCATTCTCTTTCCAGCATATTTATGTAATTTTTATTTTTTATCATTTGCATTCTGCTCACACGCATATCGGTTCATACATAAAAATATTTATGTTATATTATTGATAAAAATATGTATGGTATAATAACGAATTATGCAGATATATACATGTCTATATAGTTAAATAGGACGTTATGTGTTTTTATAGTCTGTTAAAATATTTAATGTATCATATAAATATAAAATTGTACCGCTAACTTTTTACATAACGAGGTAATTAAATATGTACACTATAGTACTCATCTATGCGAAAATATACATGTATATATAGTTAAAATAACAAGTTATGTGTCTGCGTATCATGTTATACTATTTAGTGTAGCATATAAACATAAAAATATACTTCTAATTTTTTACATAATCGGGTAATTAAATTATAAAACATCATTTGTAAGTAAGTTTTCTATTTATTTAGTGCAATTAAATTAAATATATATCTCGTTATTCAAAAATTGAGATGCACAATTAACATATAAAGTAAATTTATAAATTGACAAAATCATTTTTTTAGTAAATTTATATGTAACGTGTCAAATTTATTCGTAGATTGTATGGATCATTGAGTCAACTTGGTTCGGCGTCGTGTTGGTTTTGGTGGTAATTCGGAGTGGTGGTGGGTTTGCGTTGTTGGACATGACTCGGATCTGTGGTAATTTTGTTCCATATAATAAATTTGTCAGTGTTACTTCACTCGGATATGATTTTGTGTTGATTATCGGAAAAGAAAGAAAAATAAAGAAGAAAGAGATGAGAAGAAAATGAAATGATCGACAGAAAAACCGAGAAGAATGAGAAAATGAAATGATGCTATCAATTTTTGGTTTTAATGAGAAAAAAATTAAAATTGTATCAATTCTCCCCTCGCACGAGAACAAAAAAAAATGCTCAATTTATTTTTGCAGATATTTTTTGTCAAATACCTAACTTAAACAGTACATTGTCATTATCCTAATTAATTTTTATTTTATTGTTATTAAATGAATTTACTCTAAAAAATAGAAGTTGTATTTTCTCTATATTGCGTGCGATTAAGTAACATTGAACATCGCATACCTCTATCAATTTTGATAATACCATCGAAGGGAAACCTTCTTTACATAAATTTGGTATTCGTTCGTTCGGTAAACTGAAAATTAAAACCCAAATCAATTTTAGGGTTGGTCTCTATTCACACGATCCAGAACTCGCAATCGCTCTCGATTTCCCCCTCTGTGACTTGATCGAGCCTTCACGTTGTTTCTTTTCCGGCGATCGGAGATCCGATTCCGGTGTTTCCTGCCACCCACGATCCATCGGTATTCGACTTGTCTCTCTGTCTCTCTCTCTTGTGTCTCGATTACTTAAGAAGCAGTAACAAATACTCAATAACAACGCAAAAGTGCTTGGTTTTGTTTGATTGAGTTTCGACTTAGAATTATAAGAGTTGTAGTATAAGCTTAAACTTTATGATCTTTTATTCAACATTGTATGGTTTGTTTATTTCTATGTTCAAAAGGTTTGATCTTTAGTGCTATACGCAGCTCAAACCCATGGCTCCGAGATGGAAATGGAAAGGTGCTGAAGCAAAAGCTCTTGCAGAACCTATTTCAAACTCAATCTCAGAGCTCAAGCTCTCTCTGTCCAAAACAGAGCCATCTGGTTCACTCTCGAGTTGCAATGTGCTTCTAATGGTTGAGCCAGAGCAAGCTGAGTTACTCGACCGATGTTGTTTTGGTAGACTCGTACTATCCTCTGAGAAAGTCAAGAAATGGATTCAGTTATCTTTTGAAGAAGCTTTCTATTTGCTCCACAATCTCAAATGCATCAAAATCTCCCTTCAAGATTCTTGCTTGGAGGATGAAGTAGACACATGGCTCTACATGAAATCAAAAAGACCAAACTTTCCAATATCTTTCAAAGCTTATTCACATTTACTATCCAAGAACTGGGTTTTGAGATCCGGGTTGCAATACGGTGTGGATTTCGTGGCGTACCGTCACCATCCGTCTCTTGTCCATTCTGAATACTCGGTTTTGGTTCAGTTTGGTGATAGTGACCGGTTAAGAGTGTGGTCGGATATCCATTGCGCTGTTCGGTTAAGTGGAAGTGTTGCGAAAACGCTATTGGCTGTCTACGTCAATGGTAACTTCAAAGGAGAGGATTCGAATCTACCGTCGTGTTTGGATAAGTACACAGTGGAAGAACAGACAATAAGTAGATGGAGTCCAGAACTCAGTCGTGAAGATGAAACTACAAATTCAAAACTAAATGTTACCACTGTGAAAACCCCTTCACCAACCGTTCCCGGTTAATCGAGTACTGGTTTTGATTTACCATATCAGTCTAAACAATTATGTTCAGTTTTAGTTGAGACAATTGGACGCATACCATTTTTGGTTTTCTAGATGAAATCTCATATCTCCTTCTGGACCTTACTTGTAAAACTGTTATACTATGAGATTTGGTCATCCTTTAATATTAAGTTTCAAGTTTCAACCAGGTTTTAAAGCTGGAGGCGGTGTTTAATGTATTGATTCAATGGATTTTGAAATTCTCAGGAACATTCGTTAAACGAAGTGAAGGAAATGCAGTCACGATGCAATGAAGGTCTACGACAAATGGACGAGTACTCGCCTTTCAGTACCCAATCATCAGATTCAAGGTGAGGAAATTATACTACGAAGTCCCTTAAAACCATATGTAAAGACCGGTTTAACCAATTTTCATGCAGTTTTGGGAAAGACGGCAGCAATGTGGAGACTAGTACGGCGGTTCAGGCAGCTGCAGCTTCCATTTTTTCGATCTGCAGTTTTCTTTTGTCAATGATGAAGCCGCCGGTTCTTAATCCTTTTTGGTTTTTCGGTTAACCAGGTCTCACCACCTATAGTTGTCTTTTGTAATAGCACCTTTGAGGGACATTATCTATAGTGTAAATAACAGGCGATTGTTGGGTTCTGTCATTCGTGCATGTAACAATAGAAGCGATCTTTTTTCCATCAATGCTACAAAGTTAGCATTTGCTTCAATACACATGTCTGTTCTAGCTAAGAGAGTAAAGTTTCTTCGTATCAAATTATGAAACACTGGATTTAATACAGAGAATTGTTGTCTCCATCCCTACACCACCACATAATGAAGTGTAGTATCTAATTTCTCCTGAATGAAAGGTTACAGATACTGATTTCTATGAGCTAGAGCCAAGACGGTGCCATTTCAGCTACTGTTACCTTTGCAGGCGAATTGTCTGGAATCTTGGCAAGTGAGCAATGTTGTAACTTAATAGACTCTGCATTGTCCACTGTCTTCACAACATACCTGGAAATAGAAACCCATTTTGTTATAAGAGCTTTAGCATCTTATGGATCATAAAACGAGTGCAAAGATTTTATGAGAGCAAAATGACTAACCATCCATTTAAGCAATGCGTCATTATAACAGCCTTGCGCCCGACAAACCGTGGAGGTGTCCTTTTGTTTCCCTACGCCATAGGAAGTTTTTGTCTGTTAAAAACATAGAACTTGAATATTCTAGATTGCGATAAGTAACATGGGTATGGTTGAAGAACTCAGACCTCTATGATAATACGATCTCCAATGGAGAACGGAAACTGTATGCCTCGACTACTACTCTTAGGAGTTTCTGTGATGTTTGGAATACATAAACTTCTCCTGTGCTGCAGAACAGAAGAATGAAACTTGGCTTATCTGGTTTCTCATGGTAAATGTAAGTTTACATGGTTGATATGTAACGAAAAACAAACCTGATCCGACTTTTCTTTCCTTCGCTTCAGCGAGGGAATATGATCTGATACTTCTTCTTGGCGGAAAGCGTGAACTACAATTCTGAGAGCTGAACAATCACATAAACTTGATCAGGAAAAAAAAAAAATGATTACTCTTGAAGAGATTTGAGTCTCTTTTTAATGTCGTAAAACTCACACAGATTTGGCTTTTCTGATCCTTCTGAAGTAGGTTGAGAACATGTAAAACATGCTTTCTGACAACAAAAAATCGCCAAAACTCGGATTATCAAGATTCACATATGAGAAAAAAACATGAGATGTTCATCGGATTGGTTAAGGAATCATTTACCATTCTTTTAACTTCTTTTAATCCTCCGGCTCCGAAAGAATGTCCACAAGGCAGTATCGTAGCATCACTCATTAAAGCTCCGCTATATCGAAACCAAAGCAACACAAATAGAGAACCCATCTCTGTGAATGTTTAAAAGACCTAGCCTTTAAACTATATCAGAATCAACATTCAATCACACGGCAATAATCATCATAAGTACATTGACATCGACACAGATTTCAAAAACTAAAACTGATCCTAGTTCGACGAAACCATGTTCAAAGAAGATGGCCTAAGTAACACTTACGTGACAGGATCAGAGAGGATGGACTTGAGAGACTCCCAAGAGCTGATACTAGTAGTGACTCTCTCTTTCTCCACAGAAGCAAAATCTCTCTTTGACTTGGAGTGATGGTGGGAATTAGATACTTTACCATCTGGATTAGTGATCATTCGATGGCGATCATTCGATGGTTTCTCCTCCTCATCTTCTCTCACTACAAGTTCCCAAGATCCTGGGTTAAAACCCAAACAAAACAAGAATTAGCAGAGGATTCGATCCGTCACTGAGAGCTTCAACAATAGTCATAAGAGAACAGTGAAAGACTTTCGATACCTGGGTTTTTACTCTCTACAGCTGCAGAACTACCGGAATCAATACCAGGCTGAATCAGGACACCACGTCCTCGGTCGTCATTATCTCCATCGGAATACTTGGTTTCGTCCTTCTCAATTCTATTTCCGCAGAAACCTTGCCGGATTCTGGAAATTCCGAAATGCCGATCGCCGACGGTTTCGAGCTCCCGGCTCTTGGTACCGGACTCCCCGACACGGAACCGCAAAGATTCGTCTTCTACATGGAATAGGAACCGGGGATCGATACCGTCGTTAACGGACATTGTTTATCCGCCGGAAAATTCGCTCACTGATAAATGTCAGACCGTAAGAGAGAATTTAAAACGACGTCGTGTGTGGGGGGCTTGAGAAGCACGCGCGTCGTAATGGTTAATGATTATGGTCATTACCGTGAAAACTTTTGGGTCCCCAGAAATTCATTTCATGTGCATTCGAGAACTTAGTGAAAATATCTATTCTCTACCCCTTTCAAACTCCGGTTTACAAGAATAACCGGAAAATGCATCCGGTTTAGCATTCAGAATCTCTTGAGCACTCCATTTTGTTCCACATTTAAAGATTCTATAATTGCTCAAAACACTTACAACATCCATACTAAAAAAACAAACTAATCGAAGACTCAAGTAGGATCACAGAGTAAGTAGCAAGTTTAGTTGGATATACGAGAACCAAGTTCCAGTTTGATAGAATGTCTGGAGTCTTGTCGTTCTGTAGCTGCTTATGGTCTCAAGGGTTTCAATCCCAGAGATGCTCTGAGTCTATTCGCTTCTGCAATTTCAGGATCTGGATGATCTGTTCCATCTTCCTTCATCTTCTCCTTCTTCTCCTTCTTTTTCTTTGGTTCCTCCCGATACCGGACATCATCAGTCTCGTGTCTCTTACGATCCCTACTTCTGCTTCTACTTCTACTTCTACTTCTACGCCTTGCCCTGTCTCTCCTGTCTCGTTCTCTATCTCTGCCATGTTCCCTCTCCCTATCCCGGTCTCTATAGTGATCTCTGTCTCTCTCCCTGTCTCGGTCCCTACCGCGTCCACGTTCTCTTTCATAGTCTCTGTCATAATCTCTATCCATATCATAGTCTCTATCATAATCACGGTCCCTGCCAATCACAAAACAATGGTCAAGTTATAATTCACAACTAAGGTCTCACACAATGGACAAAGATTGAGCTAAAAATACTTGACAAGATCGAAAATGCTTATGTGATTACAAGATCTTCGCCATAATAACATAAGGGTAAAGCTATCCTAAGACTGTTTGATCCATCATACTTCTCACTGTACACTGTCAGTACAGTGAAACCTGGCAGGATCTCCACGGTTTCAATTTTGGAAGCTGGTTGTTACTGCTGATGGCTTGAGATGCCACAGAGGATACCGATATTCACAAGATTGAATGCTAGTCATGATGCGCGAGCATCAGCCAGACCGGACAGCTTCCATTATCATTATCAACAACAAAAAACAGCAACGAATTCCTAGGATGTACAAGAGAAACAAAATGTATCTAGCAAAATACATGAATTCAGATACCTGTGTCTATAACTGTCGCGTCTACTATCTCTGTCTCTCTCTCTTTCTCTTTCAAGACTCTTACGGTGATGATCCTGTAAAAGAGGAGAAAGATGGTATCAATATATAGCTTCTATAAAGAAACAGAAAACAGAACAAGTACAAACTATCGCAGAATGAAAGCATTGACCTTCTCATCTTCAGATGCATCTGCAATCCCTTCATTCTCCTCCTTTTCTTCTTCTTCTTCAAAATCGTCTTCCAAAACGCTTTTCCTTGGCTCTAACAAAGTATTCTGTTCAAGAGTCCACCTACCATCACCAGAGACAGATTAACAATATTACAATACTGCATAAACCAAAAGCTAAGATTCAGCTATATCCAAATGCAAAAAAAAGAACAAACCTTTTCTTCAAGCGTGGCATTGCAATATCACAAGAATAATCCTTGGTTAAAAGTTCCTCGATAACTTCGTCCACATGTGTCAGCGAAAACCCTACTCCAACCCAAGGAAATAAAACTGGTTAGAGAACAAATCAATCAAAAATATAATACAAATGGATCCATTGAAAGAAAATGAAACTTACTCCCATCAGATAGCTTTTGCCTCACTTTCCGGTAGTCGTTGTAGAGAGGTTCGAGGTAGCGATAGACATCAACATCACTCCCAGTGAGACGGAGATAAAACGCACCAAGTATACGAACATACCTGCAGAAACCAAGAGAGTAAATCTTCTCAATAATCAACCTTTATGACATCCAAAACGTTGGGAAACAACCAAATCAAGCGCAGGAATACAAAGCTAGCAAGATAATGACACCAAAACTTCAAAGAAACCTATAGCTGTAATCTAAAAGCTAATTGCAGTATCCAACTTCGATTACAACGAAATCAAATGAAAAAGCTTTTGGTTAGAAATCATACTTGTAATCATCGTTTTTGATGAACTCCACGACAATATCTTTCTCAGGCTGGATTTGTAGCATCTTCAGTATAAGGCAAAGGAATGGAGTAGGCTTACGGTTACCACCAAAAGTTCCACCAATGTGGTCCAGCTCCATAGCCTTATCGACCAGCGTCTCCGCCGTGAGACCAAAACACTGCTCCTTCCAAAAAGTATGCTGGTAAATCTTCGTCCTCACGATCTTCTCCACCAGATTCTGTGGGTTCGTCCCTCTTATGTTCTTCGCCAACGGATCCGTCCTATTCGCCATTATCGCCGCAAGAAAATCAGCAAACCGTGCAACCTACTCGCCGGAGTAACACGAATCAGACGACGGCGTTTCAATTTCACCGGCGATTCCACGAATCAGCCGTCGAAGAAGACGAAGTCAGTTCTAGGGCTTTGGAGAATCGCAGAGAGAGAGAGAGAGGTATAAAAAATATGAATTTTTTTATTTTCTTTCTATGATAATAAGATTTTTTATAAGCCCATAATGAGAAGCCCATACTTTTCAGGCCCATAAGAAACACTCGTCACTAACACCAACCTGACCAAGAGAGAGCTACGGCTAGGTCAATCAATCTCCGACAATGGCGACGAGCAGAGTCTACGTTCACTACCACCACGCCGATGCCTGTAGTAAAGCTCGCTGGAACGCCAGGTTTGTGACAGGTTTTGGTTATTGTATCGATTTTGTTCTTTTTCGCAAAGATAGCGATCACAGAAAGAAAAGAAAAAACTGACTCTTGAGGATCAGTGTACGAGTTCATTGAATTGAGGAACACATTACAACTCAAAAGCTCACTTTTTTTCTTGTGGGTTTTTTTTTGGCAGAGAGACTTTCAAGTTTATGTATGATAGGCCTTGGAAACATGTCATTGATTTCTACTCAAATGCAGTGGAAGGGAAACTTTCAGTCATGAATTTGTTTGAGACCAAAGTTAGTATCTTTTAGCACTAGTGGCTTGTATCATCCTCCTAAGTTAAAATGTTTATCAAATTTGAGTATCTGTTTCTTTCTTCAGAAATCTTTGTTGGTCAATGATGATGGAAAAACCGAAAGGGAGTCTCTTGAAACTGAATTGGAGACTTGTGCTCGAAAAGACGAGAGGACCGGGAGGTGGGAAAGAGTAAATTTTAAGATAGTTCTTTCTTACAATGGGTCTTCTTTTGATGGATGGCAGAAACAGCCTGACTTACACACTGTTCAGAGGTAAGGAAATCTCCTTTTTTTTTTTTTTAAATTCATCATGAACATTGAAAATCTTCCTGTATTAGTTACTTTGAGCTGAGCATAATCCTAGGTACAAGGCCTTTTTCTTCCAGCCTTTGTTCCCTTTCAGTATCTGCTGTCTCAATCAGAACCATTTGTAGGGAAAACGGACCAAATATTTGTTTTAAACATATGACATTTGAAAAATGAGCTTAAATTCTCAATCTGAAAATCTATTCAATAAATTGGTTAATGGTTAATTGGTTACAGCTAGTTAAGATCTCTAAAAAAGTATGTGTATCAATAAATTTTACAGGCACAAGCACCAAGCATTCCTTAGTTTTAAAGACTGTTCGTCCCTCTTGTACTTGCTCATTTTTCCTGAAAATGATTGTTCTAGCGTTTTGTGGTTTTTAAAGTGTAGTAGAGAAGTCTCTTGGGGGATTTGTTGATGAAAAGAAAGCCCAACTGCTCAAGAAAAAATGTAAACCATTAGAAGGCCGTGTACTTGTTGCTGGAAGAACGGACAAAGGAGTGTCTGCTCTTAATCAAGTTTGTTCTTTCTGTACGTGAAACTCATATTCCTAATAATGGAGTATAATGGCTTTTATGTCCTCCCCCAAATTAACCAATAGATAAGTAAAAAACATTTGCATCTTTGTTCTGCATCACTAGTTCACTACTCATATTGTTTACTCGTGAGAGTAGGTTCTTACTCCAGTTAGCAATAAATCATTACGGGATTGTATTTTTTCTTATAGCATAACTTGGACCTGGTAAAGGACATGCATTTTCCAGCTAGTCAACATGATTAATTTTAAGATTGTCTATTTTTAGATACCTGGAGAAAAGACATTGAACCAGTTGATATTGAAGATGCTATCAATAAAGATGCATCTGGGAAACTTAGGGTTGTGTCAATCTCTAAGGTATACTTTGCATTCAGGATGCTTTTGTTTCCCTTTTTAGGTTTTCTGGCAAAATTTTATAAAAATATGTGTAAGGATACAAGAATGTTTTAATTACATTTTCGGATTGATGGAACTAAAAGTGCAGGTTTCCAGAGCATTTCACCCAAATTTCTCTGCAAAATGGAGGCGCTACTTGTATATCTTTCCCATGGATAATGCTGAGCCATTGTGCGAGAGTGGAAAGAATCATGGGAACTTAATCTTTGATGAGAACCACGGAAAGCAAACAGATGGGCTCTTAAGTGAAGAGAATACAGAAGTAGTAATATTGAGTGAGGATGATGAGCTTGAAATTGAGGAAACCGGAAAGGTGAATGGACTTGAAGTAGTAGAAAAACCAAATGACTTCAGTGTAAGCAAGGTTGATCAACTGTTACAGCAGCTTCAAGGAAAAGTATTATCCTACAAGATGTTTGCGCGTGATACAAAAGCTGCAAGAAATGAGTAAGAGGTCATTGGTATTGCTTTTTAGTATCGAAACAGTTCTAGACCACTTTCTTACCAAAATTACTCTTGTTCTAATTATTTGAAAAGGTGTACATTGGCTTACATTTGTAGTCTAAATGGTTACCTAATTGTGGTATCACTGACGTTGCAGAGGTCCACCTACAGAATGTTTCATGTACCATGCACGGGCGGCCGAAATTAGATTGGCCTGTTCTGTAAGTGTTTTGTTTTGTTCTATTCTCTCTTTAGATTTCATTGATTTACTTCGCAGTAGATCACTCTTATGCCACTTTTTGAGTTAAGGTACTTCACGTCATAGTTTCTACATAAGCATTCAAGACTTAGCAAAAAGCTCGTATTCTTCGGTTGTAGATATGATTTTAGCTGTTCAGTATTTGTGTGTAGTAAGATTTTGGTCCATCAATAGTACTTGTAATTGTGACGACTTGACAAAAATAAAAATGTGTATTGCATATTGGTTTTTGACTAAATCTTCTCGCGAGTTCTGGTTCATTGTAAGGTGAAATTAGAGAGTACATTATGCTCCCAACGTGAAACTGAGAGTGACGTCTTTTGATGAATTGTACCAGGAATCTGTGGAAGGAAGAAGGGTGATGTGCGTTGAGCTTGTTGCTAACAGATTTCTCCGCAAGGTGTGTTTACTTTAAGCATAATATTAGCTTCAAATACACTTATGTTGCAGAAGTTTGGCTTCTATGTAAAAAAGGTTTAATTTAAACATCAAGAAGTAAAGAATCACTCTGTATAGTATACAAGACACATGTGAGGGAAATTGTACAACAGCATCCCTGATCTCATCCATAAAGAGTCATACTTTTACTGTCAAATTTGCTCTCCTTCGATTAATTTTGTTTGTCTTCATTGTTTTGCACTGCCTGAAGTTTTTACTAATAGTGTGTCTTTGTAACTGTCAGATGGTTCGAGTACTTGTTGCAACATCAATCCGAGAAGCTGCTGCTGGTGCGGAAAACGATGCATTGTTAAAACTGCTACAAGCTTCATCCAGACGAGCCACGGCTCCTCCAGCTCCATCCGAAGGTCTTTGTCTATTCGACGTTGGTTATGCTGACTTTGACCCTCAAACTTCTCTGATTCACTGAGAATGACATGTAATACAATTTTGCTACCACATATTGGATCAAATCTGCCTGGTTTAGATTGGAAGCAGTTGCCTTGTCGAATACAAAAACTTTATTTGATATCTCATAACTAATGATTGCAAATATAGTTTTGTTTGTCCAAAGGCTCGACAATAGTTTGTGGTTAATAAGTGGTTCATGTTCGTTTATTGAAGTGATGAGTAGGTATTGCGGAACTATGAAACACGATTTATAGTTGATTAAACAGAATTTAACACTGTGATTAGATATGTTGAATTTGATAGTTTTGTGACTTTGTGTTGTATATCAATAAAAACAAAAGTTTTCTCTATGCGTGAAAACATTACAGTAAGATTGCAATGAGAAAAAATATAAATGGACTGTTAAATATTTATACGGCCCATTAGAGTATAACGGCGTTAGTTGGTACTCCGTTAAGACCGTTATTTCAAGCCAAAACCCTATCGAATGAATTTGCAGTGTGTTTTCCCTTTCACCGAAGAGAGTACCCAAAAGGAGGAAGAAGGTCAAAATTTCATCAGAAGAAGAAGATACAGAAAGAGAAGAAGTTGAAGATGGATCCAAAGACGAAGCAGATGATCTTATCAGCTCTCTGCAAACACTTCTCCTTGGACCCTGTAAGTGAAGAAGATGACATCTCAGAAGCTTCCGTGATTTTCTTTAGGTCTTTCTTGGTAGCTGAGTGTCTGTGTATGGTCCTGATCTGATTAGTTTATAGTCGCGATTGCTTGATTGTGTTCCAAATTAGGTTTAATCAGTGTTTGTTTACACACTTGTGCATTTATATAAGAAAGGAATAAACTTTAGAAGTTTGGAATTTGATGGTTTCCTTGAATTGGGTTTTGTATTGCATTTGATGGGTGTTGATCGTTTCTACCTCTCTTACAGAATTTACACCAAATCCTCTTCTTTTTCTTTTTTTTTCTATGTAGACAAAATGGTTCATGGTTTTGAAACTAATTTTATTCATTTGCTTAGGAACCTTTTTTGGGCGGAGCTGGTGAGAATGATGTCAAGAAGTTGTATTCTGATGTTTTGAAGGCATCTGGAAAGGAAGTGTCTGCACAAAACGATGTGGTGAGTTGTTTTTTCCTTCCTGAATTTGGTTCCTATAGACATGAACATCGAACTCTAAATGGAAATACATTGAGTTTCCTTCTCGTTGCTACCATATTTTGAGAAGGCAAGATTATTGTTGTTTGTTTTAGTTCCAATGTAATGCTTTCTTTGTGATGGGAAATGATGACTATTCTTTGGCTTTCTTTAGCATAGTGTACTATTGTTTCGCATTTTTAAAAAGTGATTTCATATTCCAGGTTTCGAGGTGGCTGGAGTTTGCGGAAGGTTTCCCTGCGAATTCAAAGGATTGCTTTGCAGCTCTTGAAAAGTTAAATGTAGAGTTAGCTTCCAAGTCGGTTCTCTTGGGAAAAGGATTGACGCCATCGGCAGCTGATATTGCTGTGTTTTCAGCTTTGCATTCTTCAGTGGTACCACTTCTGTTAACTCCATAGTTTAAGTCATTTTCTGATGATACATGTTTCGTTCCTGTATAAGCACGTTTATGATTCTTGTTAAAGATGCTAAGATCATTTTTTCATAAACTGTTTTTTTGACTAAAAGCTGACCTTGAAGATTAACTGTTATCTGTTTGACATCATTTTCCCAGCTTGACCTCTCAGATTCAGACAAGGCGAAAGTACCACATCTCATAAGATGGATGGATTACATTCAGGTATCATCAACATCATAAAAAAAATAGTATTTGCGCTCTCTGAACATCTTCCTTTCACAATTTCTTTCCTTCTGATTTTCTACTGTACTAGTAATGCTGCTCGCACTTATTTTTACAGAATAAAGAACAGTTGTCAACATTATTTGGACCAATTCCTGTCAAGTTACCAGTGTTTGACTTTGAGGTGAACTATTTTTTCATATCACAACTTTCCATATGTATGACATGTTTCCCTATCATGAGTAAATGGTTTTCTGATATGTACTTCCTTTATTCTTAACGCAGGTACCAAAAAATGTCATTAAGGTGGAAGCAAATCCTAATCCAAAAAAAGCTGCAGAAAGTGTAAAGCCTGTTGACAAGTCAGAAGCGCAACCGAGCTCAAAGAAAACTGAGCCTGATGTATCGATTTTGACTTATAAGTTGGATTTCTTTGGGTGTGAGTCTATTTATATTGTAGAATCTGATGTTTCCACATTTTTCTTTGGTCTAGGAGCCAAAGAAAAAGGTTACAGTTGAGAAGGAGGCCAAAAAAGAAAAGAAGAAACCTGCTGAAACAGAACCAGCTAAGAAAGAGGCAGAGCTTAGTGTCAGTTTGCTAAATATTCAGGTCGGTCTAATTCGCAAAGCATGGAAGCATCCATCGGCGGATAGGTTTGTGGTCAAAACGCTTCAATTTTATGGCTCTGTTAAAGATTGATTGAGCATCTGCTAATATGTTAAAGACTTGTCGTACGTATTGACAATGCAGTTTGCTGGTGGAAGAAATAGATGTTGGGGAGGGTAAAGTGAGGCAAGTCGTTAGTGGCTTAGCAAAGTTCTGCAGTCCGGATGATCTGGCGGTAAAGTGATGTCTTAATTTACAAATAAATAAAAGAAAACTTGTTTGTATGCGCATGATTTTGGTTTATCAATCCATATAATCGTTAAGTTCTTGAAATTTAAAGCTTACTTATCTATCGTTTCTTGAATTGCTGCGTTATGATGATGAAGAACCGCCTTGTTGCGCTTATCACAAATGTCAAACCTGGAAAGCTACGAGATGTGATGTCAGAAGGACTGGTAAGACTTTCTCCTATCTGCGTCAGTCCAGTTCATCAACGAACAAAATTGTGAACTCTCACACTTGCTCTTCTTCTGTGTTCTTGGTTTCTTCGCTACAGGTTCTTTGTGCTTCAAATGAAGATCACTCTGTGGTAGAACCGTTGCTACCACCTGCTGGAGCTAAACCGGGAGAGCGTGTTACATTTTCAGGGTATAAGATAATGACTTATAACATCAAACACATCTTTGATTGCTTTGGATACATGCTTTTCTTTTCAACTTTTCTTGTTCATCACAAACTCAATAACCCTTTTTGCCCTAACTTTCATATAGGGTCGAAGGAAAGCCAGAAGATGTACTGAACCCAAAAAAGAAACAACTAGAGAAGATAACACCGGTATGTGTAACATTCCTTTTTAGGTTCCGTACTTTAAACAAACCAAACATGCTGAGTATTGTACAATCTCACGGTAACTCTAATCACACCCATTTGCAGCATCTCTACACTGATGAAAACGGCGTAGCCACATACAAAGGCACACCATTCATGACCTCGGCTGGACCTTGCACTTCCAGCATTCCCAAGGCTACCATCAAGTAGTAAACTTAATATTTCTTCTTCTTCTCTTCTCTTGCAATGCTCACAAACTCACTTGGAAAAAGTACCTCTTTTTGTCACAATTCGAATCAGTTTTATTAACTTTGTTCTTATTAACCATTTTGACTCTTTTTCTTTGCGAGTTTTTGGCAAAAAAATATCGTTTCATTTTCCGTTTTGATAGCTTTATGCTACTGGATTTTGATTTTACATAGTTCCATTTTCTTTTTCCCGTCAAATCAAGCTTATGCAAGTCCACCATTGCCTCCTACTTTTGAGGTTTTCAATCGCATGAACCAAACCAGTCTGATCCGAAACAATAGTCGAACACCAAATCGAGCTTGATGCAGATTTAAATACCTGTTCATAGATGAAAACCGAAGATCGATACAAACTCGTTCCAAGATTAAAACCAAACCAAACCAAACCAAACCATACCAAAATTTTGATTGAATATACCGTTTACAAATTCTAAAGGCGAAAAAAAACATTCTTACCAATCAGGTCAATCTCTAGAACAACTCAACAAATTAGGCTTTTAAAATAGATAAAATATATTTTATTTAAATGAACGAAATTAGTGGTAAAGATGGGAGGTTAATTTGCAAAACTCTCAATTAGCAGTAAAATTGGTTAATTTCTGTCACTGTCACTGTTGTTGAATTTCCGAGAAAAGGAAAGAAAAAAAGGAGTGAAAGGTTACAAAAGACAAAACGCATCCGAGACATTTCCCCCCCATGCAGCTCCGACTTGAGAGGAAGAAGAAGAAGAAGATGATGATGATGATGATGATGAACAGCGACATTGCGTTTCTACTGTTACACACATGAACAAAATTGCGTTTCTATTGCTACACACATGAACAAATTATTGATGTTTTTTTCTTCTGTCTGTTAAAAGCAATGCGGATTATATTATCCTTGTTGATTCCGAGTTAAGTGCAGAGGACCACCCTGTGATCTGGGAGAAGGGAGACTCTCATGGAATTCTGCCTCTGAACTTGTCTGATTATATATAGATTGCATCCTTTGAGCTTCGAATTGAATTAAGGTTGCTTCCTTGATGGGTTTACAGCAGGAGAAGAAGCTAGATGATATTAAGGAAGTAATGTAGGTGGAACCATGAACTGAGACTACTAGAGGCACAAAACAATGCCATTTGTAATGTTTTAAAATATCTATGCCATATATCTTTTGGTTTCATTTCAGATATGCATATATTTGGTCTAAAGAGCCTATGGATGATGATCCTTTACGCCTGGTAAGTCCCGGAACACGTGATATATTTTTCTTCGGTAACGTGTTGCTTTAGAGGGGAACAATTTACTCCATTAAATAACATTATTCTCTGTGCTCCTTTTTTTTTTCTGGCAAATTTAGTCTTCCCATTAAACAACATGAATAATTATATATATATATATATATATATCCTGTTGTATTAAAGGCTCCTTTAATATATATATCAGACCTTTAATTATTCCATTAAAGGCTCCTTTATTTCATTAAATAACATTATTCTCTGTGCTCCTTTAATATATATATCAGGCCTTTAATTCATTGATCTGTGATGCTCCATGAGTATATGATGGTGTAATGGTTTATCCTGTTGAAATTTGTATTGAGTTGTAATTATGAGAAACTTGATTAATTATCAAGTAGCTTCATGCTCCATAGCTAATTAACTTACCATAGATAGGTGATTTACACCTTAAACGTGGTATTATCAATAGTTGGCCCTGAGCACCGAAGAAATTATAGATCAAAGATTCGGAACTCCAACGGTTTATCAAAAAAAAAAAAAAAATTTTTTATCTTCATTGAAAGTTGTGCTAAATGCTTCAAATGTAGATAAACCATGTATATGTATTATAACTTATGTATATCGGTCTGTTTTGCTGTTGATTTGTCTTCTTGTCATTAGTTATTCCACCATCTTTAGTTGAGTGCAGAACATGGTGAATTACAATTTTTAATTTTTCCTTTTGTATCATGATTGTTTTTTTTCAGCTACTTCCCAGGTATATTGCAAGAAGCCGGTCAAAGCAAGTCACTATGCCACTCATGCAAGTGTTAAAATGCTTCTTTTACTAGCTACTACAATTCATGAAAGTTGTAAAGTTTTGAGATATATATCATAAACATTCGACAATAAGCTTTGTAGCCTAGTGGTTCCGGATGCTTGTCACCTTCTATAAGTGACGAGCGGCAATCGTTTATGCGACCCAGTTTTATCAATGCTTAGATATTTGTGTGGGTTTTGTCACCTTTCTTTTTGTCTGATCTTGTAGATATTTGTGTGGTTTTGAGCAGTACGAGGAATGAAAAAGTTGAGCTGAAATGAAATGTAAAATTGAACGCAGGAGACCTCCAAAAAAACAGAAGGGAAATGAATCCTCAGTTCGTGCTAGTATCTTTTCTTCTTGTTTGGTCTTCTCGCGTAGTGCTTGCTATACAAAGAGTTTTATTAATGGCTTCAAAATTAATGAAAAATGAGAGATTCGGATTTTATCTGTATTGTTGTTTTCAAAATTAACAGGAAAAAAATGGTCCAAAATTATCTCTGAAGATGTTACATTGTTCATGCTAAGCTAAAACTGATATACGACTCTTAGATCACCAAAAGTATATTTTTTAACTGCGGGCTAATTTATTTGCACACCATTTTAGTATCCTTAAGAAACCAAGCAGCAAGAACAAAATGGAAACCCAATTTCAGACTTTCAAGGGTTCTAAATCAAAGTTCGTAGTTTCTCTTTACCGATGGGGGCGATGTCTGAAATTATGCTGATAAACATCATCGTTGATCTCAAACGCTTCTGCTACTTCTGCGATGACACTAAACAGTATCTCTAATAGCAAACGGAGAGCAGGAATTAGGGTTTACTACCATAGAGAAGAGACAAATAAATCAAGGACCATTCCACCGAGTCCACTGTAGAACTCGAGAACTCGCCGGTCCAGTTCTGGAGTTTTAAAAGGGATAATTTGGTTAATAACCAAGAAAAAGAACAAAACTTAATTACTAACCAAAAGCTCCCTATGATCTAAGGATTTTTGTTGCTACAACATATAAGCATGGTGTACAAATACCGTCATTATGCAAAGTTTGTGAGACAGGTTCATAGACAATATGTCATGTGTTGTTTGGTTGCACGGTGGTACGACAAATTTATGCATTGGCATCCATGTTGGTTCATGTGAATGGATAATTTGTGGTTTCGGGTTTAAGAAAATATTCATTTCTTACTAGAAATAATGGACAAGAGTTAATTTTCAAAAGGTATGAGAAGCTCAATCCCGTGGTTGTTATGAACAGTAAGATATGCAGTTGTAATAGCGGGAAGAAGCCTACGTTTAATGAAGGCTTAGGATAAATTCTTTATAATGGATAACTCTGAATATGGATGAACACAGGGTCGAGCAATTGCGGTCAGAGATCATTCACTCGAGGTGAAGTGGTCTAAACTGAGGAAAGGTATGACCAAGTGCAATTTTCTTTTTTGGTGAATGTCGAGTCTTTGGTTGGTGGAGGTGGGATATTACGAGATTAGACCGGAAATGCGTTATTACACGGTACATGTGGGTTTTATGGCACGGCATGTTCATATACTCTTAGCCATTGATCTCGAAAACAATAAGGGTTTTATGTGTACCATTATTTTGGTCTTTTTCTTTATTAAAAGAATCAAATTCATCAAATGGTCGTGTTTTGTGCATAAAATGTACTATCTCATGCTTGAGAATTCTATTTCTTCTACAATTGTTTTTCGTGTGTTTAGGAATTAGGATTATATGTAATGATACATATCTTCAAAAAATAAACTTGAGAAATAGGTTTGACAAGTGTATGAAATTGGGTAGGTAATTTTCTGCAATTTTTTGTGCTACAACATTTCATGCCAAGAAATAGTTTGCTGGCTAGGTAATTTTCTGCAATTATCTTCTACTCTCTCTGATTTACAAATGTTTTTAAAACTATTCTACTTTTTTTCTGTGATTTACAACTAGTGTCAGTCGAGATGGTCTCATCTCTGTCTGAAAGTTGTCCACGGATTGTTCCAGGAAGAATTTGGCACCTGAAATTGAACCAGGGGAAGAGGAAGAAATCAACCATTCTCACATTTGTTGGCACCAGTCCAAGCAACACATTTTTGTTGTGTCTTTTGGCAATTATGTTCTGTGGATTAACTCAAGCAAGATTATAAGCCCTCTTGATGAACCAATACATTGTAACCTTAATCACCCGATCGACGGTGTTAAAACCATTTTTAAACATGATGACCAAACGACTCATGTTGCCATGCATTGTGAGAATGATGCGATGACCCTAGCTTCATCTTCTCTTGATGGGAAGGTATGTCTCTTCTTAACGTTTTTCCCACAGCTATGATGTGTGTCTGTCCTAGTTTCTTCTTACAGGTCAAAATAACATTGGCTAGTCCGCCAGAACCATAGGATGTTCTTCAACCTCATGAGGGCCATTCCGTCCATTTAGTCACATTGGTCACACCACCTTGGAGATCTGATCTCATCATGCTTACAACAAGGGTACTTCTCTTGATTACTTACTTTTGTTAGCTTTCCTTTTTGGCTGCTAACTAGTGTTGGCTGTTCTTTCTCATAGGGTCCTCTCAACCAACAAATAAAAGTATGGCTCCCACAATCGCCAGTACTACCATTGACTTATCAATGGAGGTGTGTACAGACACTGGACTTTTCTAGCTCATCTCATCCACAAGCAGACGAGGCATTTCTAATCCAATTCATGAAGATATATGAGGAAGGTCTCCTCTTGCTCGCCGGTTCGAAAAGGAGCAAATTCTTTGCTGTCCATGTGAATTTCGGGTCTTGTACGGATGTTTCATGGATGGATTATACCTCCGAGTTTATCTTCAAGAAGCCTACATTGGGTTTTGTGGTCACGAATGATCCGCCAGAAGATAAACATATACAATTTCATGGTAACTTTAATCACACGTATTTGCGGCATCTCTACGCTGATGAAAATGGCGTAGCCACATACAACGGCACACCATTCATAACCTCGGCTGGACCTTGCACTTCCAGGATCCCCAAGGCTACCATCAAGTAGTGAACTTAATATTTCTTCTTCTTCTCTTGCAATGTTCACAAACTCACTTGGAAAGTACCTGTTTTTGTCACAATTCGAATCAGTCTATAACTTTATTCTTATATTTTGACTCTCTTTTTCTGTCTGAGCTTTTTGAAAAGACAAAAAAATATTGTTTCATTTCCCGTTTTGATAGCTTTCCGCAACTGAATTTTGATTTTACGCAGTTCCATTTTCTGTTTTTCGTCAAATCAAGCTTATGCAAGTCCACCATTGCCTCCTACACTTAGCTACTTTTCCGGTGTTCAGTCACATAAACCAAACCAGTCCGATCCGAAAGGAAAAAATCTTATTCGAACACCAAATCGATCTTGATGCGGAGAGAATGGTGCACGCCTTTTTATAGCCGAAAATATGAACATGGATCCAAACTCGATCTGAGATTGAAACCATACCAAACCACCCAAAGTCCTGACCATCGAAACTAGTTGGATTGTATATATCATGAAAATTTTTGAACTCGGTATTAAATGTTGAAAATTCAACAAATATTTGAAACAATCTCCTTTTTTTTGTGATTCTTAGATAATCTTACAAGGAAGGGAAAAAAGAATCTTTAGACATGGGGGATCTCCATAAGAGATTGGTGATCCATTCTGAGTTTTCGACCAAAAAAATAACAAAAATATTTATTATACAATACATCTAAAGATTTATCTTATGAGCTTATAAGATCTTTCAGCAGATCCGTACGACTGTCAGTGACACACACATATATAAGTTTCTTTATTCAGCTTCTGAAAGAATCAGTCCTCCCTAGCAAAACCACAACTTCTTTCTTAAATCAAACACACAAAATCTGAAAACAAAAAATTATGATCTTCTTGGGTTTATTTGGCTTTTTATTATACGATTCCAAATCATATCAAATCGATTCTTGATATATTATCGGAGATTGTTACCGAATAAATCTGTTTTCATATCACATTTCACTTCTATAAAAGAATATGTATCTAAGAATTTGGTATTAGTTTATAATTTAAAAAGTGGTCCTAAAGAAAGAAAAATCTCCACACGATTCCATGAACATGTCCTAACAAGTAACTCCATAACAAAATGACAAATATATGAAACTTTATAATGATTGATACTGAAACTAAAAACCCCTAAAATAAGATATCACGAAATATCCGTGATATTCTTTGATGCAATCTCTTCCCCATGCTCTGTTTTTTCTTTTCTTTTTTTAATTTATACGGAATTAAATAGTTGGTAATAATAATGGTAATTCTTCACCCACCAAAAATCAAAGAAACCATCATAAATACCATCACCAGATTCACATGATTCATACATATATTTATAATTATACTCTTTTCTGTATCTGTCACTTTCTTCTTCTTCTTCATGTTTGTTTTTATTTTATTTTTGAATTAAAAGCAATGTCTCCAAAGTGTTTGTATTAATTCCAAGAGCCAGTCTTGCTTCTTTGCTTATTGTCAAGTTGTTTTTTTTCTTCAGTTACTTGACATCTAAGGAAACAAACGATGATCAATAGTGGTTCTTGTTCTTCTTTAATGGAGGTGGATTATGATCATCATAGTCATGAAGAGCTTCATGTTTTAGCTGTTGATGATAATCTCATTGACCGTAAACTCGTTGAGAAGTTGCTCAAGATCTCTTCTTGCAAAGGTTCCATGTTTTTTTCTTACCATTCAGTTTTGCTGATCAAAATTCATTACTTTTTGTGTTCTTTGTCTCTAAAATGTGAATTATTTTACAGTGACAACAGCAGAAAATGCGATTAGAGCATTGGAGTATTTGGACGCATTGACCAATAATGTAAGCAAAAACAATATTAAAGATCTACGGATTGTTCCTCCGGTTTGGTTTTCTGAACCGATATAGATTAATATAAGCTGTTAAAAAAAAAACGTTATGACACATTTGATATTAGGTCTATATATAGAGAAAACTCAAAAATGTGTTGCTTTTTCCAGGATTTGAAGGTGAATCTAATAATCACAGATTATTGTATGCCTGGAATGACAGGATTCGAGCTGCTCAAGAAAGTGAAGGTAAATAACTTGTTGGAATCAAAATCCATAGATCGATTTTTATCGGTTTGATTTATGTGTGTTATGTAGCAGGAGTCATCATATCTGAAAAAGGTTCCTGTTGTGATAATGTCATCAGAGAACATTCCTACTCGCGTCAACAAGTAAGAACAAATTGAGATCTGATTAAGAACCTTTTGTTTCTGTGTTTCTTAATCTTACTATGGAAGTCATTAAGTAAAGATTAAAAACTTATGTTCTGTTTTTGGTCTTTTTTAAACTCAGATGTTTAGCGAGTGGAGCTCAAATGTTTATGCAGAAGCCTCTGAAACTATCTGATGTTGAAAAACTTATAAATGTAATCTCATGAAAATGCATAAGCTAACCATGAGAGATTACATGTAGCCCTAATTAACTAGTGTCTTGATTCCTTTATTTGATATTTTTACATGTTTTTTTCTTGAGAATCAAGAAATGTTCCCTATTGTAATCTTGATAACACAAATACACAAAAGTGTAAGGATTGAGGAATTATAGAAAATGGTTTAGGTGATGAGGATGATGACGATGTCTTCTATCTTCAAACCCTAAACAACGAATAAATGGATAACATGAGAGGAAAAAACATCTCTTAATTCCTCTAACCATTGAAAATGAAGGCCACACGCAACAACAACAACATTGATGATGATTCACTTCTTTCGTTCTTTCTTTCTCTTTTCTTCTTCTTCTTCTTCTCTTGTCTCTTTTGCGACCGTTGTTGCACAAGATTGACATTGTAATTAGGTTTCGATCAAATCTGCGTGAAGAACAAGACTCTGTTAAATCTTACGCAGCAAGAAAAGTCTATATTTTCAACTAATCAACTTGAAACAATACAAATCGAAAACGAGATAACAAAAAAAAAACAAAGATTCTCTCAATAAGAAACCATGATAAGGCTTTCTTTCCGGTTTGATTTCTTTCCGGAAATTATTGACCGGAATCTTGTGAATGGCATGGAAATTTTTTGGGAGAAAGATTGATGTGTGGAGGTGAGAGAAGAAGATGAGTCTCTCTTTCTTCTCCAAGAGAGAGAGAGAGAGAGAGCGAGAGAGAAGTCGAGATTAGTAGAAAATGCAGAGGAGAAATTGTCCTCAAAAGAATATACTTCGGAGACTTGTACGTCTCCATGGAAGCTTTCAACATCATCACACGTGTCAATACGACAAGCTCCGACCTACCAAGATTATTTTATGAATTTTAATTTTCTTTCTCTTCTCTTTTATGTTTTGTGTATATGTATCGCACGATTTCTAGTAGTATCTATAATAATCATATGATTTAACAAGCCATATTATCCTACGTATTAATATGGTACAACTTTTTTGTTTTTCTTTTAATTTGTACAAGTTATCTAACTTATCTTATTGCAAATCTAATTTCACAATAACTTCTGCCAAAGAAAGGTGGATATTAGTGGAGCTGATACGAATCCTAAATTTTGGATAATGATTTGCGGAATTCAATGTTCACCAAAATCTGACCTAACTTGTTTTGAAAATTTGAATTTTGATTCTAGCTAGTGGGAGATGTTCAAATCAAGAATCCGAAAATTTGATAATCAAATCGGAATCGGACACCACGCAAAACCGACCGCAGGCTTGTGCGTTTTTGATACTCGGCCCAACTTAGATAAGGCCCATTTAATATTGTTACGGGCCACAAATAACTGCAAAATTCTGTTCACTCTCTCAATCTCTCGATTGGTTGGGTTTTCTCTGTGGGTTCGTCTTCTTCAACTCTCTGCGAAAATGGCGGCTTCGGTACAACCTGCATGCTTGGACCTCCATTTCTCCGGGAAGCATCCATCTATGCTTAAACACAAGGCCGTTTTCGTCCGTTGCGTATCAAATTTTCCCCAACCTGACTCCCTCACTAACTCGCCTGATGTCAATATCAGTCGGGACCAGCGCAAAGTGGTCCGTATCGCTTGGGAGAAGCTGGTTCGATGGTCACGTTCTTGGCGCGCTAAAGCCAAAACCGATGTTCTAGAACGCACTCGCAAGGTTGGTTTTATTATCTTGAGGCTATTTTCAATTTCGTTTTGAGTAATCTGGGTCTTTTTAGGTTGTTGTTCTTGGTGGAGGTTCGTTTGGTACTGCAATGGCTGCACATGTAGCTAGAAGGAAAGAAGGATTAGAGGTTAATATGCTTGTTCGTGATTCTTTTGTTTGCCAATCTATCAACGAGAATCGCCATAATTGGTAATGTATACCGTTAATTCTATCCAATTCTTGAGGATTTCGCAGTGATAATGTGAGTTTTCTTTGTTACCAGTAAGTACTTTCCTGAGCATAAGCTACCTGAGAATGTGATTGCTACGACTGATGCGAAATCTGCATTGCTTGATGCTGATTATTGCCTACATGCAGTACCTGTACAGGTTTAAAGCCTATTGAGTTTTTGTTTTTTTTGGTTTGGTTGATTTAGCTTTTATGTTCTGCTGATTAATGTGGCTTCTTGTTGCAGTTCAGCTCATCGTTTCTAGAGGGAATTTCCGGTTATGTTGATCCAGGATTGCCTTTTATATCACTTAGTAAAGGTCTGGAGCTTAATACTCTTAGGATGATGTCTCAGATAATCCCCATTGCGCTTAAGAATCCTCGGCAACCTTTTGTTGCGCTTTCTGGCCCGTCGTTTGCTCTGGAGTTGATGAACAATTTACCCACTGGTTTGATTCACTTTTTTTTTTTTTTTTTGCTTTGTAAGAATTCAAATAGCTTAATATAGTTTGCCAATGCTGAATGTTTTGAAATGTTTGCTTGCAGCAATGGTTGTTGCCTCGAAAGATAAGAAATTGGCCAATGCTGTTCAGCAGCTTCTTTCTTCTAGTTACTTGAGAATAAATACTTCCAGGTACAACATTTCATAAACCAGAATCCATTGAATTTCATGACTTTTTGTGGATGCCTTTGCCTACATGCTTGATAGTTTGTTCATGTCTTGTGTATATACGGTGTTAGTGACTGAGCTCTAATGGTTGATTTCTTAATTCTTTGAGGGAGTTTTGTGCGCTCAGCTTGTAACCTCTGATCATTCCAGTGATGTTACAGGCGTGGAAATTGCGGGTGCACTGAAGAATGTTCTAGCAATAGCCGCAGGAATTGTTGATGGGATGCAACTCGGTAACAACTCTATGGCAGCTCTTGTATCACAAGGTTGTTCAGAGATAAGATGGTTAGCCACAAAGGTAGTACATTCAATATCAAAACAAGTCACCACAATTGTTACTGAAACATGTGTTCACTGCATTTTCTGGATGTTGTTGTCTTGCTTGTATGAAGATGGGTGCAAAGCCAACAACCATAACTGGCTTATCAGGAACTGGTGACATAATGCTCACATGCTTCGTGAATCTTTCAAGAAACCGAACAGTTGGAGTCAGATTAGGGTCAGGGGAGACACTAGATGACATACTAAGCTCCATGAATCAGGTGTGTATCTCATTTGTCTCGCTTGCCTTTTGGTTGAGTCCGACACCTGCAATTCAATAACTACTGCTGCACAGGTTGCAGAAGGTGTAGCAACCGCCGGGGCAGTTATAGCATTAGCACAGAAATACAATGTGAAATTGCCGGTTTTAACAGCGGTAGCTAAGATAATAGATAACGAGCTGACCCCAACTAAAGCTGTTCTTGAGCTCATGAACCTTCCTCAGGTTGATTCCAAGTTATCCAATATTCCAATTTCAACTCGGCTACATTTCTGGTTTTGATATGACAATTTTTCTGTATATTCCTGGTTTTGCAGGTTGAGGAAGTATGAGAGCGAACAGTCAGTTTTGGATCACATATTCATCGAGAGGGCTTTAAGGCGGCGAAAGCTTTGCATTCATTCGTTTGGAGGATAGCTAATGACTGAGTTTTGTAATCGATTTTTGGCCTGAATCTCAAGAATGTGAATTGTTCATAAATATTTTACAAAATCTATGTAAAGTTTTCTCATTCCTATAAAATTGATGTTTCAGTATCTGGTTGGAATAATTATTTTCTAGTAAAGTATTAGCAATATAAGCACTTTCCACTATTGAAACACTTTTATAGGTATAAAAGATATATTTATCCTTTTTCTTTTTTACTTTATTTTCTTTTCTTTATGTCATTTCTTACTTTTCTCTTTTTTCTTTCTTCTTCTTATGCTTCATAACATTTTTTTTAACACAAATTTTCATTTTCTTTCTCTCATAACACTTTCAACATCATTTTTTTTTATTTTTTTAATATTAAATCCCAAATCATCAAAAGAAAGAAAAGAGAGAAAAAATCTATCAACACAATCAAATTCTCGTGTTAGTCTGAATTATATTTGATTATTCAAATTATAGATATCTTAGACCAAAAAGTAGTGCGTTTTTACAAATATATTTATCCATATGGATAATAGAATATGGTAACGTTCTAGGGTTAAATACCACTTAATATTATGTATATATTCGCATCTGAATAATGTCTATATTACCATTACACATATGGTCAATAGTAAATGGTTACAAAATCGTGGACGAGATCATAGACTACTCACCAATTTTAAGTGATTTAAAAATTGATATTCATGGTTTGTAATTATTTCATGTACATATCAATTCAATACTCATGGTGATTCTTGTGGATTATCATATTTTCTTTATCTTAGTAGAAAACTTCCAAAAACATTAATGGACATTGTGTCATGAACATGTTTTTGTCAGCCAATGAATACCCTAAGTGTCTATGGCGATATGTCCACGTTCATATGTCCACACCGGTCTGTCCATGTTAACTTATCCACGATATTATTGAGCACAAAGAAATCCATCGAGATCTGAAATAGTTGAAGATCTTTACAGATTATTAATGAAAGGTATGCCACCACCTGAACCTGACATCACATCACCTGTCTAAGCAAAACATGTTTCACTGCGGAGTCGATGTATTCCTTGGTAGGTTGACCAGAGGAAACCGTCCTTGAATTTCCACTCACGATGACCTGAGTAAGCATTTGAGTTAAGAGAAAAGACCAGAGACAATATGTGGAGAAGGGGGGTGAAGGAAAAAAACAATTACAGAATGCTGGGATTTGATTTACCTCACATCATAAGGTCTCAAAAGTGCAAATGGCTGTGACCTATGATCTTGCCATATCTTAACCTGTTGGTATTACGAGGAAAGATGTGAGACTCTGTTGCAAAATGTGTCCTGGCTGAGAAGAAATGGTACACAGTGCAAAGAGAAGATGAAACCAGCAAACCTCTTTGTTTTAGAACGAGCTAGCAGAACCAAACAAAATATGGCTGACTAGTTTCAATTAATAAAACATCACCATTCCACCAAGAAAGCAGCGTAATCAGTTAAAATATGAGCTTTCTAGATTAATTGAAATAGGAAGACTCGAGCGAAGCAAAATGATAAGAACAAACGCATACCGTGCCATCAACGGAAGAAGAAACCAAGCCTGTGGTCATCCATTACCCACAATCTGGACAGCATTAATCAGTTTATCAAAGGGACACTGGAGCGGTGCCTCAGGAGAGAACACTTCACCACTACCAACTCAAGTCGTATCATCAATCTGCAGCACATGTTTACCAATTGAAACCACCAATATTTCCTGAAATTTGATTTATGCAATCAGAGTCATAGACACAGCAGATAGTAAACTGTAAAGGAAGCAACTTCCCACGAAAAGAGAAATACGTTAAATAGGTGTTTGGTTTCTTCCTCTCCTAGTATCTGAAGAGAAAGAAGTATCTTGCCAGTAATCTGGGGTTGATCATCTTCGTCAGACCCTTGAGAAATTCGCCAAACGAAAACTTTTCCATCTAGACTAACACTGTTTGAAAGAAACAGATTATTAGACGGTATTAAAAGAGAAAAATGTAACCACACGACGTTAAAGAAGCTAATAGTTCCATAACAAACCTAGCCAACAGATGAACATCCTCGGCGGCAAAGAAAGCCATGTCAGTCAGGAAATAGCTTAAAACGCCGATCAAACCAGATGGGTAGTTCAATAAGTAAGTCAGAGTTGGAAAAAAAAACTGAGAATGGCCTCTGAACAAAGCTCTCAATGTTGTGTTTACATTGAGAACTCGAATGTTTCCGATTTGTCGACCCACTACAAGCTGAGGATCCGACCCGTGTTTGGTAACTAAGAGTAACCTCAAGCTGAGGCCTGAGGCTGAATCTCTCCATGTAGTCTCACGTCCACAACCAATCGCCTTCCCGCTCGGGACACGAATAGGACCCGAACCTCCAGGAAACGACCGACCGATCTCGTGCGGATTCGAGCTGAATCGGCGGCTCACGGTTGGTCCCGGAACCTTCCCTGCCGTCTCCGCCGCTGTTATTGTTGAGGATATGCGTTCGGGGATTGTGATTGGAACGAGGCGATTGAAGATTTAGAGGTGGCGTGGGACAAGATAGTGATCTCTGTTGGTGCAAGTTAGTGGCGGAGGAAACGGAAGGAACCTCCTATTGCGTCTGATTCGCCGGATCTGATAGTCACTGGGGGGAGAAAGAGAAGCGAAGAGCGAGAACAGAGACGATGATGACTTGAAAGTGAGAACAGGAAGAGAACTTTTTGGAGACGGGAAAAGTTACGGGGTTATTATCGTGGATATGAGGATGGTTTTGTATAAATTTCATATTTTAACCATCCGTTGTCTTGGCGAGTCGAGATTCTTGACATTTTGACCATCGTTTTTCTCCACGGAACCAAAACCAAAACCTGAACCAAACAACAATAATATACAGTATCTGGATCTTGCTATTCCAAAATGCTCAATTTCTTCTATGTTTAGTGTTGAATGAAACTCAGATAGGTGGTATAAATGATCGTGGGAACTAAAAGAGTTGCATTTGAAAAAACTTCAAATGAAAGTAGAAACTCATAAGCATGGAGGTGATAACGTGCAATATCAGTATGATGGCAGAGACATCGCGGCCCCCTGCGTTTAGCTGGTGGTTCAGACTCTGTTTGACGGATTCCAAGTATGGGCGAGCCTTGACTGCAGTCTCCTCGTCTAATATGCCAATCGCTGTAAGAACATTGGTCATCCAAGAAAGCTTGCGCGATGTGTCTGTGCCTATGTCGCATGCTAGCTGCTGCAACAGGTGCACAAGAACGCCTTGGCTCAGCGGAACTGGATTCATCAACAGTAGTTCCGGGAGATCCACCTACTTAGACACAAACAATGTCATGAGATCCTTTGAATAAATGATGATCATGAGATCTTAAGACATGCTTAACCCAACACAGAAGTTACAACGACATGTGAGCAAACCCATGACACGAGGGAGACATCCAATCTCTGTAGAGCCCAAGTGAAAATTTCTTGGTACTTGCGTTCGGATATCATCCTTGACAGCTCTTTTGTAATTGGGTCCATAGGTACTACTACAGCCTGAAAAGACATATCAAAACTCAGTATACGACATCAAATTAGGATTCTGCTCTCTTATTCCCACTCTGACTAACAGAGAACAATGTATAGAATAGAACCCATATTGTGAATTTTAGAGCACCCTGATCTCTCCTTAGCCCGAGCCAAGATTCTAGACCAATCTAGAATGTTCAACCGACTCAACTATGAGCAGACACAATCCACTACACGCCACCTAGGGCAAGTACAATGCTCTTGCATTAGACTAACACAAGGCTTCTCAGATTCACTGTTATTATGAGGTGTGCAAACCTTTTCAAGAAGAGCACTTAAAACTCCGTTACTTACTTGCGTAACCAAAGGATTTGATCCAGCAGCTGCAAGAGCTAAGCGGTCCCTTTGAGTATTTGCTAATTCCTGGCTTAAGGCTTGAGTAAGTGACGACGAAGAAGCAATGACTCCATTTCCAAAGACACTCGCAAGTTCATAGATGCTATGAAGTTAACCTTTGAGGTATCTCCTCATAATCAAAGTGAGAAAATAAAAAGAATCATGAACGCCTACAGCAAATGCTTTACGAGCTTCTGCAGCTTTGAGGAAATTAAAGAAGCAATGAATAGGCTTGGTGTAATAGACCCGGATCTGATAGCTGTCTATAAGTTTGTTCAAGGTAACATGACTGCCGAGGTGGAGACTGAGTATTCACGTTTGTCTGCACTACCTAAATATGTTATTGAAGCTCTAGCTAGCAAACTCTTTAAGGTGCCAAGAGGAGGAGGAGGAGCCGATGTCTTACTCAAGTTCTTGCATAACAGTTAACAAACACAGGAAGAGAAGAGGGATATAGAGGGAAGAAAACAAACGCTGAGTATCAAGAACTTGCATCTGTATCCCTCTTCTCTTCTCGTGTTTGTTCACTGTTATGCAAGAACTTGAGTAAGACATCGGCTCCTCCTCCTCCTCTTGGCACCTCAAGGAGTTTGCTAGCTAGAGCTTATCTGACATATTTAGGTAGCACAGACAAGCGTGAATACTCAACCTCTACCTCGGCAGTCATGTTGCCTTGAGCAAACTTATAGACAGCTATCAGATCCGGATCTATTACACCAAGCATGTTCATTGCTTCTTTAATTTTCTCAAAGCTGCAGAAGCTCGTAAAACATTTGATGTAGGCGTTCATGATTCTCTTTATTTTCTCACTTTGATTATGAGGAGATACGTCAAAGGTTAACTTCATAGCATCTATGAACTTGCGAGTGTCTTTGGAATTGGAATTGGAAATGGAAATGGAAATGGTGTTGTCTTCTTCGGCAATGGTGTTGGTGTTGTCTTCGGCAATGGTGTGGTTTCTCTCCCTCATCTCGCGACATTTCCGTCGCTCTTCCTGATTATCATCCAAAACTTGTTATCATGAACAAATCATTGTACCGATTAACAACAAAAACTCAGGATCGAGATTCCATTCTAACTTGCAACACAAATTCCAGTGGGAAAAAAGCATACTACACTAGTTAGATCTGGTACCGATAAACAATTCATGATGATCGAGAGACAACAAAAAAATGTATCGGAATCTGTTCCGATTAACATCCAAAACTCAAACTCAGGAGAAACAATCCTATATCATCCAGGAAACTCAGATCCGTACCGATTAACCTCGAAAATTGATGATCTATATCATCGACAACATCCATTCATGAAGCGGTACCCGTCATGAATCCTGTCTATTTATGTGCTTCAGGTGACGAATCCCGTCTCGCCCCGCCGGATCTTCGTCATCTCCATCGGAATGATCTTCGTCATCGCTATTCGCTTTATCTACACCTTCTCTGTTTTCACGAAGATATTGAAAAACGAGGATCGATCCTCATGTTAGGTTCTTCGTCACACTTAAAGATGCGTAACATATGATTGGTTTTGATATCAGGTGAGAAATTGAAGTGCAAGTTTTTTGGGCTTTGAAAATATGATGTAAATTTTGCTTCATTTCTTATTTCTTTACAAGCTGAATTAGGCCTTGGCGTTCGGATACCCGTTCGGGTTCGGGTTCAGATTTTCAAGTTTTCGGGTACCCGTTTTTAGTAATCTAAAGCCCCATTTGGGTTTTTGGCATTTCGGGTTCGGGTTCGGACCGGGTTTTGGTGTTTCGGGTTCGGTTCGGGTTTTAGAAACAAAACCAAAAAAATGAGGAAAATCAACTTAGAATCCTATGAATTCTATTTGAAATACTAACATATTCAAAATACAGAAACAAAATGCAAAAAAAGTGATAAACACAGTCCAAGAAAGAAAAAAAAACTCCGAAACCCGAACAAATCCATGAGATTGGAGGAATAGAAAAAGATTGGAGGAGATCTATGAATCAAACGTGTATTAGTTTATACAACATGCTAACGGTAAAGATCAAGTATATGCTGGATTATGGCTAGGCTATTTCTTGTCTCTAGTATTATACCCTTTTGCATACTGTAAACAAAAGGAAAAGAAGCTAACCAGTTCTGTATAATGGATTATGGCTAGGCGATTGCCTTTACCATTCTAAGGTAGAGGAAATTGAAAGCAGAAAATGTGAACAAACAAGCAAAACAGAGTGTGTCAAAGCAGTCTGCTCTTGGAGGCATGGAAACAAAAGAAGATAACAAGGCAGAGTGTATGTAAGATATATATCAGTGACTAACAAGAAGATAATTTTGATGCATTACATATGAAATTTACTGAGACTAGAGATCCGATTAAAGTTGCAGATAAACAGAAGTTACTAATTAATAAGCCTTCAAAGCGTAACAATGGTCGTTAACTCATTGAAAAAATCAGAGGAGCAAGTGGAGATCATCTTTTAATCCCAGCAGCTAGGTTCATAAAAGGACATGATTTTGAAACTAGAAACAAAAAAATCAAATTACCAGAGAACTCAAGTAACTTGATCGACTTCCCTCATATGGAAAATTGATCGAGGTCAAACCTCTTTACATCAAATAAGACAGACACATATCTTTAAGCAAACAAATAACTACATTGCCGTGGATTACATACATAATAAGAAGAGCTAATAAAGAGTTAAAATTGCCTTGTTATCTTCAAAGTCATTGATAAATATATCTTTTCATCTATTGGATACACAAGAAAATACAGTGTGTGTCGTAGCTGTATCAGTTGCTCATATTCTTAGAGAGAGCCGATGGAGAGAGACAGAGACAGAGCCGAGGATAGTATTCTTAATAGAGAAGAAAAAAAGGAAAGCAAACAAGCAACAAGGGAATTAAGCAACCAAAAGAGAATGCGAGTGAGAAAGACGCAGACTTGAGAGAGAGAGAGAGAGAGAGAGAGAGAGAGAGAGAGAGAGAGAGAGAGAGAGAGAGAGAGAGAGAGAGAGAGAGAGAGAGAGAGAGAGAGAGAGAGAGAGAGAGAGAGATTACCTGAGAATGATTTCTCGAAAATCAGAGGGAGGAGATCCGGCAGAATGAAATTGGAAGCGATCCAGTTTGTTGTTGGGGATTTAAAATTGGGGTTTTGAAAAGGGACAAAATCGATGAGGGTTCTGGTTCCTGAGATTTCGGCCAAGGGACAAAATCGATGCCCAGATCGATTCGATGGAATGAATGAAATCGACAATTGGGTTTGAAATTGATGGAACTTTGCAAGCGAACCAATGTATGTTGAACCGGGTTTCGGGTACCGGGTTTAGTGCCCAGGCCTAGGCTGAATCATTGGGTATTGTCCTCTTGGTTGGGTAAGTGTGCTTTTCTTTTGGCTAAATGGGCCATGAATCATGGCACTAACCTATGTGGTTTGTATGTAGATGATTATGCGTAAGTGGCTTGGAGAGTGTAATGCAGTATTAGCATCTATTTGCTTCATGATTTTGCTTGGATTGGTAGATGATGTGCCTTGGAGAGTGTAAGTTCGAATTCCTACTATGTATTTTGTTTCCATGAGTGGGTTTAGCTCACATGTTCTCTCTTGTTAATTTAAGCCATTCTAATGGTGGTTCAACAATTTCATTAGATATATATGTTGAATTTAGTTAGAATTTGATACTTTGTGACTTTGTGCCAGAATAAGAAACTGGCCAATGCTGTTCAGCAACTTCTTGTTTCTAGTTATTTGAGAATAAATACTTCCAGGTGTAACATTTCAAAAACCAGGATACATTGAATTCCTTGGCAGCTCTTGTATCACAAGGTTGTTCAGAGATACGATGGTTAGCCACAAATGTAGTATATTTAATATCCAAACAAGTCACCACAATGAGTACTGAAACATGTGTTCACTGCATTTTCTGGATGTTGTTGTCTTGTTTGTATGAAGATGGGTGCAAAGCCAACAACCATAACTGGCTTATTAGGAATTGGGGATGATATAATGGTCCATGAATCAGGTGTATATCTCATTTGTCCTTCTTGCCTTTTGGTTGAGTCTGGCACCTATAAATCAGTATGACAATAACTACTGCCTGCACAGGTTGCAAAAGGTGTAGCAACCGCCGGGGCAGTTATAGCATTAGCAAATAAATACAATGTGAAGCTGCCGGTTTTAACAGCGGTATCTAAGATAATATATAACGAGCTGACCCCAACTAAAGCTGTTCTTGACCTCAGGTTCATTCCGAGATTCCAGTTTCAACTCTGCTACAATTCTTTGACTCTAGAGACGTGAAAATTCTTTCAACTCTGCTACAATTCAAAGAGATGGCTTTAAGGCTGCGAGGTCTTTGCATTCGTTTAGAGATAGTTAATGACATAGATATTCAAAGTGAGTTTTGTAACACCCGTGAACCAAAAAGTGGAATTTTGGTGGGTGTGTCGATCGACACAGAGGTGTATGTCGATCGACACGGGTTGAAATTAGACCGACATGTTCGATTTAATTGGCCGGTTTGATGGGCCGGTTTAGGGAAACCCTAGGGTTCGATATAAAAGGCAGAATCAGAAGTTCTGGCCGTTTTTATTCTGGAGAATCAGATTTTTTTCAGAGAGAATTGGGAGAAGTTCTGAAATCAGAGAATTTGGGGTTTTTGAGAGATTCCTGGAGAAGGATTGGATCGTTGGAGGCCTGTTCTTGGGATTTGAGGAACGTGTGAGGATCTAGAGTGAGATTTTCGGATCAGAGAAGGAAATCAGGGGCTGTTCGTGATCGTTCTTCGCGTTCTTCATCGGGTTCTTCGCATTCTTTATCCTTTTCAATCCTAATCAAGGTGAGTGTGTGAGCGTAGGCTCGTATAAGTATAGGGGGCCAATGGAATGCGATTGCTTGGTGGTTTCGTGTGTTTGTGTGTGGATTTGTGCAGGAGACTCGACAGATCGCATCAGATTCGAGTCGTGTGAGGATTGACTCGATTCTGGGTTCTGCGACGTCGTGTCGATCGACACCGAGGTGGTGTGTCAATCGACACGGGGCCTGTGTTCTTCGACACCTATTGGTTGTGTCGATCGACACAGTGGATCCCGTCGATCGACACGGGGTCACTGATCATCGACACCTAGTGGTTGTGTCGATCGACATAGTGAGTCCTGTCGATTGACACGGTGTATTCTGGACTGGTTTTGTTGCTTGGTCGTGTATGTTTGTTCTGTGATCATCCTGGTATTGTGTTGGTTGTTTATACTTGTATTTAATTAGCCTGTAGACGGAATGACCGCGTCGCTGAGTATTTGTGATAATACTCACGCAACTCTTTTTGCCATGTGTTACAGGTAAAGAGAAATTGTGATCGTGGAATCGTGGCGAGGAAGAAGAGATGATTTAGGGTCTCACTTGGATTGTTATTCTATGGAATGGTTAGGTTGTTAGTCATTAGATATTGTTTATTGATATTGGTTGATTGGTTGAACTGGTTTGCTATTTAATAAAGTATGGAGTTGTTAAACTGGAAATGTTGTTGATGTTTATTGTTCCGCGTTGCTTGGTTGTTGACCCATTGAGGATTATTATTTGTGATAATAATAATCTGGAGGGAAAATTTTTGAATTTTTGGGTCGGGTCGTTTCAAATTTTGTAATCATCGATTTTAGGCCTGAATCTCAAGAATGTGAATTGTTCATAAACATTTTACAAAATCCATGTTGAGAAAGTTTTCTCATTCCTATAAAATTGATATTTCAGTATCTTGTTTATAGTGTGGACTGGATTTGAGTGGCAAGTATTTTGGTTCCGGAATTATAGACTAACTAGGTGACTCTCCCGCGTATACGCTCATAACTTATTTATAAATTTTTATTTTTAATTCTACATTTTAAAAATTTAAAAATATGCATTTGTTTTAGTTTCATTATAGACATTATTTTTAACACTTTTTTGTTAATAATATTTTTTTGAAAGTTTAGTTCTACCATTTTATTTTTTATATACATATAATTTAAATCTTAAATTATTGTTATTTAAAATTATTGTCACGAAAAATATAAGATTTGAAATTAGAAATTTTTTTATGGCCTGACCTTTATTATTTTTTATTGAATTTTTCATTTTTTTTTCTTAAATATAAAAGTGTAATATGATAGTGCTAAACTGATTTTTTTTTTTAAATGTAAAAGTTGAATAATGGACATGATATTATTTCAAAGTATATAATATTATGTTTGTTCCCATAAATTATTTCTATTTATAATTTTGTTTATACATATATGTAGTTACTTTCTTTTGTCAACATACATCTATATATTTACTAATCATATGTGTATATACTTATATATATTTAAGTTAAAAATAAAGAAAATGGAGAAAGGACGAAAGAAAAAAAAAAAAAAAGAAGAGAAGAATTTTGTTTTAGCTTGATTAATAAGGTAATTAGTGGGCTAATTTTTTTTAAGTTTAATCACTATTAGTAGGCTATAATTTTCATATATATAATTAATGGACTAAAAATGATATAAAATTTAAATATTATTAATGGGCTAAATATTTATAAGAGTTTTACCATGTTACCTTTAAAGATTGACATGTTACAATAAATTTTGGGAGAATGAATATGAGCAAGAGACATAAGCTAATCACTCTCCAATTAGTATATAAGTGATCCGAACTATAAACCGGTTTATAAAAGGCTTCTGCTAGAAATGTAACAGTGAGTATGGGCTTTGAAAGTTAGTAGGCCCAAAGTTCTTTAAGGCGCAAAAACAAACGACGTCGTGTAGGAGGCTGAACTAAAACCCTTGCACTTGTAGTGTCTCGTTTTGTTGAGTTCTCGAAGAAGAAGAAGCAGTGAACTAGTTTTGTTTCTTCAAAGGAAAAAAAATGGTGAAAAATAACCAACAATCGGCGAGAGAGACAAAGCGAGAAGCTGAAGATAGAATCAAAGAGATAAAAATTGGTTTGTTCGCTTCTTGTTCATTCACTTCCCTTGGTCTAGATCCCAAGCTCTCTGACCAGCTCAAAGGTTCTCTGTTCATGTCTTTGACTATAACTTTGTGCTTATACATACTCTATATATGTTTATTAAGCTTTACCCTGTTGATTAACAAGGTTTAATGGTTGTTTTTCGTGTCAATTTTACAGAAAGGATGGGTTTTGAAGCTCCTACGCTTGTACAAGCTCAATCTATACCTGTTATTCTCTCTGGTCGAGATGTGTATCCTTTTTTTCTACAAGTTTCTATTTTCTTTTTGTGTGAGTTATGTTTTTAGGTTTGTTTTCGTTAACTTGTGGATATAAATGTATATAGACTTGTTAATGCTGCTACTGGAACTGGGAAAACTATTGCGTATTTGGCACCACTTATTCATCACTTGCAGGGTTATTCTCCCAAGGTTGATCGTTCTCGTGGAACTTATGGTATGTGCCTATTTATTGTCTAGCTAGAGCTTTTTAGAATTTGTTAGGAGGTGTAGTGATGGTTTTGATGGTTGGACTTTGTATGTGGCAGCTTTGGTGATTGTGCCAACACGAGAACTGTGCCTTCAAGTGTATGAAACCTTGGAGAAGCTGCTGCATCGGTTCCATTGGATTGTCCCTGGTTATGTGATGGGAGGCGAGAAAAAGGCTAAAGAAAAGGCTCGGCTAAGGAAAGGTGCCATCTTTTTCTTCGTTTTACATATTCAGTTCTGTTATTTCTTTCTTGCATTATTGTTAATGTGAGAAGCGAGATGACCGATTACTAATTGTTTTATTTCAGGGATATCCATTCTAATTGCAACCCCGGGACGCCTTCTTGACCATTTGAAGAACACAGCTTCATTCGTGCACAAAAATCTGCGTTGGGTTATCTTCGATGAAGCTGATTGGTGTCATTTCTGTACCCGGATCGTATTATTTCTCTTCCTTTATCCTGTGCTTCCTTTACTGAGTTCTTCTGTTGGATTTTGGTAGCATTCTCGAATTAGGTTATGGGAAGGAGATAGAACAGATAATTGAGCTTCTAGGCTCTGGACAAGGGGAAAAAGACGATAGTGTTCCAAAGGGAGTTCAGAAGCAGAACTTGTTATTGTCTGCAACATTGAATGATAAAGTTAATCACCTTGCAAAACTTAGTTTGGACAATCCGGTAATGATTGGTCTTGACAATAGCAAAGTGCAACAAAATCTATCATTAGAGGCTCCTGACTCTCCTGATTCTGATACGGATGATTTGGTAATTCATGTAAACAAATCTGCAAACCCTTCATCTGAGGACTATGGAATACCATCACAGCTAGTACAGAAATATGTTAAAGGTACACTAATCTTCACTTAAATCTTTTTGAATTGTTTGAGGTTTCTACTTTGCGTAACAAATACCATTATATGCAGTGCCATGTGGTGCACGGCTTGTTGCACTTCTTTCTGTTCTCAAGAACCTCTTTGAGAGAGAAGCTTCTCAAAAGGTAAAACTCAAGCCGAACATATCCAAAGTTCCTGTCATATAACAGTCTGTTTGTTTTCCAATTCTTAGTTGATTGAGGTTCTGTGTGGCTCTTTATTTGCAGGTGGTCGTATTCTTTTCGACACGTGCTGCTGTAGATTTTCATTACTCACTTCTGAGTGAATTCCAGTGGCCACCAAAATCTGAGACGCAAGAAGAGGAGGAGACGACGAAACAGTTGTTTCTTAATTGCAAAACGTTTCGGTTACACGGAAGTATGGAGCAGGATGATAGAAAATCTGCATTTGGGACCTTTAAAGCAGAGAAACAAGCCCTTCTCTTGAGTACAGATGTTGCTGCTAGAGGCTTGGATTTCCCAAAAGTAAGATGTATTATACAATATGACTGTCCCGGGGAAGCTACCGAGTATGTGCATAGGTAAATTCTGGAATTCCAAAAACCACTTAACGTATCTACCTTAAAATACATAGTACCTTGAATTTGCTGAGCTCATGTGTTTGAGATTTAACATGGTTGTTGCAGAGTTGGTAGAACAGCTCGTATTGGTGAAAAAGGAGAAGCCTTGTTATTTCTACAGCCAGTTGAAATAGACTATCTTAAGGACCTTAAGAAACATGGTGCAACACTTGCAGAGTACCCTCTTCTTAAAGTGCTTGATAAATTTCCGCTACCCGCCAATATGCCACGCATCAAAAAGGTCATATCTCTAGAATCGCATCCGTGGGTCATAACTCTGCAGAGAGCTCTTGAATCCTTCACTTACGCCGAGGTACGCTTCTCTTCAATGGTTTATCTCTCGTTGTGATTGATATATCCCTCTGATTGAAAAAAACCTCTTCTTGTTTGTGGCTTTGTTTTATTCACAGCCGACGATGAAGAACTTAGCGAAGAATGCATTCGTCTCTTGGGTTCGGGGATATGCAGCTCACAAGGGAGAGCTCAAGAGCATTTTTGTGGTGAAGAAACTTCACTTGGGACATGTCGCCAAGAGCTTTGCTCTGAGAGAGCAACCGTCTTTAGTCGGGAAATCACATCAGAAGGAAACAATGAAGAGAAAGAGAGACGAACGTTCAAAAGGGCTACAATCAAAGAAGACAAAGAAGATGAATAGCAACAGAAATGTACAAAAAACTTGATCAAATCCGTTTTGCCACCACCAGAAACCATGTTACAAAATTTTGTAATGAATGATCAGTTTTGTCTCATCAAAATTTTTGAAATATTTTAAAAAGTTTGCAACTTTATCAAATGCTCTGTTATTAAAAAGGAAAGTTCAAATCTTTATGAATTTGAAGCTGATATGCGTTTCAAGCTTCACGACGTTCGTCGTGGACTTTGTTGTTTAGCTAACTCTTACATTCCTCCGTCTTCGTTGAATTCTGGAATCAGAGCTTTGATTCAGAAAGGAGAGTATGTACAAGCTCTGCATTTATACACTAAGCATGATGTTTCTTCTCCCTTGTGTACTTCCGTTTTCACATTTCCTTCTCTTCTCAAAGCTTGTTCTTTTCTTACAAACCTCAGCTATGGCAAAACAGTTCATGCTTCGGTTATCGTTTTGGGTTTGCGATACGATCCTTTCATTGCAACTTCGCTTGTCAATATGTACGTAAAATGTGGATCTTTAGATTATGCAGTCCAAGTGTTCGACGGTTGGTCTCAGAGTGGAGTTTCTGTTCGGGATGTTACAGTTTGGAACTCTTTGATTGATGGGTACTTCAAATTTCGCAAATTTAAGGAAGGGATTGATCGTTTTTGTCGAATGTTGGTGTTGGGCGTAAGACCTGATGCTTTCTCGTTGTCCATTGTTGTTAGTGTTTTGTGTAAAGAAGGAAACTTGAGGCGGGAAGAGGGAAAACAGATTCATGGGTATATGTTAAGGAATTCGTTAGACGGTGATTCTTTCTTGAAAACTGCTTTGATAGATATGTATTTCAAGTTTGGTTTAGCAACAGATGCGTGGAGTGTGTTTTTGGAGATTGAGGATAAATCGAATGTTGTACTATGGAATGTGATGATTGTTGGGTTTGTTGATAGTGGACGCTGTGACTGTAGCTTGGAGTTGTATATGCTTGCTAAGAATAACAGTGTCAAGCTTGTTTCCACTTCATTTACCGGAGCTCTTGGTGCGTGTAGTCGAAATGAGAATTTTGGTTTTGGGAGACAGATACATTGCGACGTTGTGAAGATGGGACTTGACAAGGACCCTTATGTTTGTACTTCTCTACTGTCAGTGTATTCAAAATGCGGTATGGTTGGTGAGGCAGAAACTGTCTTCAGTTGCGTGATGGATAAAAGACTTGAAATATGGAACGCGATGGTTGCAGCTTATGCAGAAAATGATTTTGGTTACTATGCTTTGGAGTTGTTCAGTTTCATGAGGCAGAAAAGTGTCTTGCCTGATTCTTTTACCTTGTCGAATGTTATATCCTGTTGCAGCATGTTGGGATTGTATGCCTATGGCAAATCAGTTCATGCGGAACTGTTTAAGAGACCAATACAAAGTACGCCTACAATAGAGAGTGCTTTGCTCACTCTCTATTCCAAATGTGGATGTGATACAGATGCGTATTCAGTCTTCAAATTAATGGAAGAAAAAGATATGATTGCGTGGGGCTCCCTAATCTCAGGACTTTGCAAGAATGGGAAATTCAAAGAGGCTCTGAAAGTTTTTGGGTCCATGAAAGATGATGATGATAGCTTGAAACCTGATTCTGATATTATGACCAGTGTTATAAACGCATGCGCCGGATTAGAGGCTCTCAGTTTTGGCCTTCAGGTTCATGGCGGCATGATTAAAACTGGACTAGTGCTGAATGCTTTTGTTGGCAGCTCCCTTATTGATCTGTATTCTAAATGTGGCTTACCAGAAATGGCTCTCGAAGTTTTTAGCGGCATGAGACCGGACAACATTGTTGCCTGGAATTCAATGATATCTTGCTACAGCCGAAACAACCTTCCGGAACTATCAATAGAATTTTTCAATCTGATGCTCAATCACGATGTCTTCCCAGATTCAGTATCCATCACAAGTGTCCTTGTAGCAATCTCATCAACTGCAAGCTTGCTTAAAGGGAAAAGTCTACATGGTTATACAATAAGACTCGGCATTCCTTCCGATACCCACCTGAAAAATGCTTTAATTGATATGTATGCAAAGTGCGGATTTTCGAAGTATGCAGAGAATATCTTCAGGAAAATGCAACATAAAAGCTTGATCACTTGGAATCTAATGATTTATGGTTATGGATCTCATGGAGATTGTCTTAGGGCATTGAGCCTGTTCGATGAAATGAAGAAGGCAGGAGAATCGCCCGATGATGTGACATTCCTGTCTCTGATTTCAGCCTGCAATCATTCCGGTTTTGTGCAGGAAGGCAAAAATATTTTCAAGATCATGAAGCGAGACTATGGATTTGAACCAAAAATGGAGCATTATGCAAATATGGTGGATCTTCTAGGACGTGCAGGTCACCTTGAAGAAGCATACAGTTTCATAAAAGCAATGCCTATTGGACCAGACAGTAGCATATGGCTCTGCCTCTTATCTGCTTCAAGAACTCACCATAATGTGGACCTTGGGATATTGTCTGCCGAAAACTTGTTGAGAATGGAACCAGAAAGAGGCGGTAACTATGTTCAGCTAATCAATCTTTACATGGAAGCGGGATTGAAGAACGAAGCAGCAAAGTTGTTGAGTGAGATGAAGGAGAAAGGCTTGCAGAAGAAACCTGGTTGCAGTTGGATTGACGTAAGCAATAGCACTCATGTTTTCTTTTCAGGAGGTTCGCGTTCTCTAATGGCAGTTGAGATATTCGATGTATTGAGTAGATTAAAGAGTAACATGCGAGATGACAATAAGTCCGTTTGAACAAAGATAACATTCCGAATTGTTGGTGTCTTTACATCATTTCTACTTCTCAAAAACACATAAGAAACACTCTTTTTGGTAGTGCAGTGTAAAAATAGAGACCACTCTTGGGGTTTAAAATGAATGATATTACAAATCAAATGATTCGTTGGTTGCTTGGTTCGAACTCTCGAGTCACCTGGAGATGCTTTCAAAAAAATGTACATTGTATGCTGTTTATCTTCTTCTTCCTCTAGTCTTCATCACATTCCAGATGAGGTTCGGTTAATGCGTTGGGCACCAAGTTTAGGAGCTGCAGGTTTGGCTCCTCGGCCACGACCAGAAGACAAAGGTTTTGCTCTGGTGGTTGGTGGTGGAGCAGCAATAGCAGCCCAAGGGTCTTCATCATCAGCCTGTACTGTCTTTTTCAAGTTCAACGGTCTTGAAGTAGTTGCAGGCGCAGGAGCAGCTATGGATCCCCACAAATCATCATCTTCGGTTTTTGGAGCTGCTTTCACCGCGCTAATCTTTGGTCTTGAGCTTGTAGCTACAAAGTGAGGGAATTAACGCATAACCATATGAATTTTTAAAAAGAGAATGTGTTGAGGCGAACTGATTCAGCTAAAGATTGGTACCTGCAGGTCTAGAGGGCTGAGACACAGGTCGTTTTTGAGCTGCTTGAATGTTTGAGAGAGCTGGAGACGGTTTTGGTTCATCGAGAGCTTCGAGATCACCCCAACCGTCTTTGTCATCATCATGACCTTCACTAATGCCGTTTTCAATATCTCCCCAACCATCTGTTGATGTTGGGGATGGTGGTGCCGGTGGTTCTGTGAAGTCTGAGTTGGAACGTGTATGATGACTTGCTTTCACACTCGGCGCCTCCGTTGCTGAGGAAAATTTCCAAGAAATCAACAAAATAGTAAATGAAAAGTATTGGCAACTGTAATTACTAGCCAATGTACAGTGTCAAGATATATCGAACATATAATTAAGCCATTTTCTTTTTTCTTTTATGATTTACATATCTGCGGTTGCACATTTCAATAAACTTTACTTCCAGGGTTGAGAGAAAATTATTGTAAGTGATCTCAAGTGTACCTGTGCTTGCAGTATTTGAGGCTGCAGAAGCTAGGGATGGTAATGAAGATGAAGAAGGAAGAGGCGCTTGTTCTAATGGCTTATTCTTCAGAGTCAAAGAGCTCATAGCCCATCTATAAGAGTCAACAAATTAGTCCAGTTAGTATACACCTAGCACTCTGACCAATGTTCATATAGTAAATCTGAATTGACTAGACTCACCCGATCAGACCAGCAGTTTCAGGTATAGCTGAGGCTCCTCCAGTGGCTCCCGTTTCTCCAGCGTTTGTCTATTAACAAACCCCAAAAGAACTCAGTTATCTTCCATCCCCAAATGTCAAATAGACTTTAAATATAAAAACTGCTCAAGGAAAGAGTTCGGTAGAGCCATTATCCCTACCTTCTCATAGTTCTGTTTCAGTATCTGAAGAAACTGTTCTACAGCCTGAAATGCCTTCGATCGAACCTCACTATTAAGGAAAATGAGAGAAGATGCTTTACATTCTGTTGAAGCGAAAATACTAGACAAAAAAATGAACGATGTGCACTTTAGCAAGGTACCTGTCTTGATCAATGGTTAGCACAACAATATTTGGAAGAATCCTAGTTGCTATTTCAGTGTCGTCATAAGTAGAACTGGTGGCACATAATGCAACAATACCTGCGTTACGTAAAATCTAGTGAGATAATGACATCTGGCAACAACACAACAGTATATCTCAGACCGAATGAAAGGAAAATGATTCTCAGAGAACCAAAAACATCCTACAAGTTACGTAATCACGAGGATTCAGTAATCCAGGCATTCACATACCTGCCCCTCGAGCAGGTGGAAATGTATCACGCAGCGCACGCACAGTAAAAGCATTAATCAATACTCTTTTCCTTGTCTGCATCATTGTTTCATGATTAGGCCCCACCAAAAACAATAGATCCATAAAGGTAACAAAAGAACAACAAAACTACTGAAGACTAACCCCTTCATTTAGGTAGGTGGCAATATTCCCAAGTAAAATAGTGGTATTGGTTCTGATTGCAGGCTCTTCATCCACCTGAGGATAATATAAAATTTAAACCACAAATACTGTTAAGTAACCAAATGATTGCCATCAACAAAGGTATGGGAAGGATGTAATATTTTACTGGAGCAATCAAATCTGTCAAAGCTATTGAGGTGATGGATGTAAACCTGTAGTTTGGAAAGGTATTTCAAGAGGGATCCGGAAAGTGTACGCTGAGAAAGCTGCAGCCACAATAAAAGAGCAGTAATATATATTAGAAATAATTGGATTATGACAAAAAGAAAAATGTTAACAATTGTAAAGACTAACTAAATGTTTTTTAGATGAGATGACGCTTCTTAAAATAGGTTAGGAGCAGACACCTTTGGAGCTAAAACGAGCATCGATTTAAGAGTCAGCTCTCGGAGAAAAGCAGATGTGTCCGCAAATCCAGTAGCAACATGAGGGTATACCTAGTAAAAACACAGCCGATTGTTAATGTTAGAAATATGCAACTACACAGTGCTGCACCCACAGCCAAACACTTAGTCCACAGAAGAGAAAAATATCTTACTTGTTCATCGACAATTTGCCCTGACATTGATTCTCCAAATTGATCAACATGTTGCAAAAGAGAAACTCTAATAGCTCGATCATTGGAAGCAAAAAGCTTGACTATCGTTGGCAACACCTAAAGTCATAGAAGGGAGTAACATCAGATAGATTAAAAATATCCATATGCATGTGCAAATATAACACACCAGATGAGTGGTTTTATAGCGTTTTAAGAGATATAGCATGACTGAACAACCTTCACACTGAAATCTTCAGTTGATAGCCATGATCCCATCTTAAGTAAGGCGGTTAATGCAGGGGCCGCAGCTGAACCAAATTCAAGTGAAGACGCTAATAAAGGAAGAAGCTGCATCAACCAGAAGGTTAAGTCAAGTAGCAAAACGCAAAACCTTCAATTCAAGGCAAATTGTTGTCTTAGTACCCCCAATAAGTTTCAGACTCACACCTTCTTAAGCACGATCTCCCGAGGAAGCTGTTCAGCAACATTTGGAAGTTTGCGGAAGAAAGTATCTTTTTCAACACTGTCTTTCAAGTTAAGAATATCCATAAAATGTATAGTGTCCACCAGCTTATTTTGGAAATACTCTGCCAAATGTCAAAAATAAGAATCACCAGACGAGGGATAGTCAAAGATAACTACGAGAGATACAGCACTGTAACATAAACAAAAACCCAGAGGTTAGGGCCAAAAGCAAGAATACAGCGGAAAAAAACAAGCCGAAAATCGACAATAAACTACTTAAGTTACAAAATTTATAACCAAGACAGGATGATTACCGCCATTTTCTAGAAGTTTTGAGGTGTTCAATCTGCGAGAAGGCAAGGAACTTAGGAGTCGCTGATAATCTGGAAGCAGAGACTGTGAGAAAAGAAACATTCAACTGAAATGAAAGCCAGCTCTTAGAAATTCAAATCATACACACTGATAAACAGCAACACATCAAAACTTTGGGGAAATTGCGAAGTCTTTTGACAAAAAAAAAACACATCGCCGTTATTTTATGTTCCAAAAACACTGGGGTAAAATCCATAAAAATGTGGAAGTAAAAAGGAAGCCAAAAGAATACGCAGCTTCATACTCAGGAACATAAAATATACTCGAGGAATGAATGGGATGAGAACCAAACCTTAGGAATGCCGACAGTGTTTCGAAGCTCCTCTGTTTTTCCCAGCTTCGAGCCCGAGAAGAGTTCATAAATAAGACAACCTTCAAAAAAGGAAGTAAAGGGCTTCAATGAAAGAATTGCACTCAAGCTGGCCAGCTATATTTTAAATTTAAATTTATGCAGAAACTCATAAGAAATAGTTGTGGCACGTATAATTGCGATAGAACTTAGCACGCAGGATCTTACCTAATCCCCATGAATCAATGGCCCACGGTGGAGACTTTCTAATAGCAACCCAATCAGACTTCACCATTTCCATTGGCTTGTATTGTGTTCCCACTAGCCATTCAAATGGCTGAAACAAAGAAATAAGTTTAGAAAGGATGAAAAGGAAGCAACAAACCCTGGGAGTATTCCTACACTGGACACAAACAAGGACTAAAAGCTGACCCTTTATACTACAAGGTATGTTTTACCAAGGATATAATAAAAATGAAGTTATAGAACATATATACAAATCAGAGCAAGTTCAAAGATTTCAAGGCAGGGAAAAACAAACATGAAAGAAATGGCTTAAAACTTGAAAGGTTTTAAAAAGTTAAACACCCCAATAAATACAAAAGTGAATGAAGAGTACCAGCATAGGTCCACTTGCGGATTCATTGCTCCCATCAAACTCTGATAGAACATCAAAAGCATGGAGTTTCCAGTCCAAAGTAGGTGTAACAACAACACTCGCCAGACAGACATTTCCATGCACCTGTTGAGACAATACAACTTAGGAGTTTTAACTGAAATAACGTGGACGGAGGACGACTTAAAAACATATATGGAATGAGGATTCAAAGTTTGCCATCATAAATTCAAGATGACATCTACAATACCCGACAAGAAAATTTAGTATATATTCTAGTAGCTGAAATATAACGTTATAAGCAAATACTCACAAGTTTGCAGTCATTGTTCAGAAAGCTCACAGCTTTAGTTATCTGGTGTAGACCCAATGCAAAATACTCATCCCTAAAGGCAGATATTTCATAGTCACAACAAAATATGAGCGGTGATCAAAATTTACCATGTCAAGACTGTGACATAATTGTTTGGAATATATTAAAATGTTGCGGCACACTATCTCCTTCGCCAATTTTCTGCCTAGATGCTCATAAGAAGAGTTAATACCTCTGGGTGGCTTTCAAGCCTAGCTCCTTTATCTTATCTGCCAGTGGCATAACAGGCTCAGTGACTATGTAGATCGTAACCTTGGAAGTAGAACCATCATGAGTTTCAACCTCGGTGCTGTGCAGAAATGAAAGTATATTTGGATGCCTCACCTACAAAGGAAATAGTAGATGATAATCTAACAGAAAGATGCTAAGGATATTACCAAGAGGAGAAAGGAATCCACTTAGTCCGGCATTCAGATGAATCAATTGAGCAAATGTATGTAAAAATTGCATGCCAAGATATGACAAAATTAGATATTTCATGCTGGTGTCAGTTCAACTAGAGAATTCTTAAGCAGGTATATAAAGCTGATATAAATTTCAGTGTGCCTTCATACTTCCCTTACAATCAAAGAACTACTTCACTAGTTTGATATAATAGACTTCCAAGAAGTTGAGTTAGAGTTCTAAGTGCTTGAGAGAAGCTTCCGTCAGTAATCAGAGAAGAAATATCTTGTTTGTACAAATCGAACCTAACCTAAACCATGTTATAAATTTATGAGAGCTTACAGTACGAAGGCGCTTGACACCATTTCTTCCAGCAGCCAAATGCCCATCTTGAGCATTGTTTCCAGAAAGAGCAAATATTGAAACCGGAGATCCGTCATCCTACAGAAACCAACAGTACAGAATATGGGATTGCATCATAATAAAAACATATAGATAGAAAAAGACATCAAATTTACAAATCAAAGCCAAAAATCAGCACAAAATGATGGCCTGTGAGACATGACCAAACGTAGTCACAACAACAATCAAATGAGACACAAAAGTTACTATTAAGAGTGGAGAAGCAAGGCAAAACTCAAAACTTAACGTATTTGCAAACTAGAAGAACCAAGAACAATCATAATTCCGAATGATCATGAGATAAGACTTGTCAAACTACAGCTACTAAACCTGCTGAATCACGCTACATAGAAAATCGAATTGAGAGTAAAGTAACAACACATAATAGCACCGAATTCAGTTATACAACTAATTTGCAGCATAATAGCAGAATCAAAAATCCGAAGTACGCCCATACAACAAATGAATTGACAAAGAGCTGAGATCAAAGCAACACGAAATTGGAGAATAACCTTGGAGGTACCACGAAAGTGATTCCATGAACCCCAAGCAGAAGGGTAAGGATCACCGATGTTGTAAGGCAGATCCTTGAGTCCCGTCCCAGATCCAGCCACTACTCCCTTCAAAAACTTAAACATTTTTTCACCTCAGAACGTTGCTTATATCGAACGGATCTATGTGGAATCAGAAGAACGACGGTGGAGCAAAACGGAAAATTGAAAGCTCTTTTTCTTCTTCTTCAATCAATCTGCATCTCCCAAAAGAGGAGAATTTCGTTCGTAGATTTGTTTTTTTGCTTTTTGTATTCGTCGGAATTATGATCGACCTGAACGGAGGACTGACACCATCGCCGTTTTCGTATTTCGTTATCACAATTCGTGCTGTTTTATTGTGTCACAAGACGACGTGGAGTTTGATATGTGGACATTTTTATCTTGTGGGCTGAGTTATATAACCCCATGAACGAGATTTGTTTGGGCCATACAATGTTTTCGCTTTGGATGAGGAGATATATGAAATTTTCTTTTAGTTTAGTTTTTCTTGTGCAAATGATCTTCTTTTCGTTATTTCAATCTTGCCTCTTTTTAGGTTTTGGAGTGATTAAAATATCTCTATTGAAATAGTCAAACATTTATTTTGTAGAAAAAATATAACTAAATACCAAAATATTTACGTACGTAGCTCGAGTTTAAACTCGAAATGACGAACCGCTTGCAAAATGTACAATGTAATAGACTTGTGGTACATTTAGGACCGAATCCACAAAGATCAAGACGAGCATTCACTAGCGATGCATGGTTAAAAGTAGTCGAAAATTATATTGTTGTAGATGTTTTTGTTTGCTAAAACTCTAATTGCAGAAAATATCAAAGACTAAGATTAAACAAATTCGTAACAAATTACATTCGTCGAAATTTTTATAAATCTACCAAAATAGATTTTTCTCTAAGTTTTTATTATATTTTTCTAAACAACTGAATAAACTTGAGCTATAAACCCTAAAAATAATAGGATCTTAAGATAATCTTAACTAATTTATAAAGATGAATTTTCAAATATATTTGAAAACGATCAAATTATTGGTGCAACAGGGACTAATTAGATTTTGTCAAGAAATTTACCAAAACTTGCTTCAACGGCTTAGAAAATTCTTAACGTATGTGTCTCCACTTTATGAGAAAAAAAAGTTCAACAGTTTCAGCATTGAATCCTCAAGTCGTCGTCTAGACTTCTAAGAAAATCTTCCAAAGTTGAAATTTGAAAAAAACAAACAAAACAAAAAAAATTATTTGTTTCTCTTAAATCGTAGAAGACCATGACTTGGTCAATATTATTACCAAATCGTCTAACGTGTTTGATAAAACATGAACCCAACCTTGCTAAATCGAATATCTCCGACCGGGTCAATGGATTTACCTTACCACTAGTTAGATCTTCGGTCGGATTTTACTAAACATTACTGAAATGATTATTGTTGTTCCCTATTGTGAAATAGCCTAAAAAGTTTGTTCTAGATTCTTAAACATATTTTACCTGTCGTTTAAGAAAAATTCATTTTAGTTAAACCCAAAAAGAAAAGAGTTCAAGAAATGGTATTATGTCGCTTTAAGGAAAAAAATTCACAATCTTTGAATAATCTGGCATATATTCAGAATTTTAATAGAATTGGAACCAACATCGAAGCTAACTGTTGGAACTAACCGTTACTTCTTACTTACGTATCTCTTCGTTTATATATACGTATTGTGAATAATATTTTAAAACATATACACTCGTACCAAGAATATTACGTTACAATTATGGAAGAGGTAATGTCAATGATCTTCCACGGATTCAAACTGGTTAAAGAGCTTGAGTCCAGCTTACCGGAAAAGCCACCTGAATCTTTATCAGTCTCCCTCGACGAGATCGCGAAAACATTCGGTGATGCAAACGAGCGGCTAAAGATAGTCCATGGGATCAAGAACTCCGAGACCACCGTATTGAACCAAACTAAACCGGTGATGATTGCGTCCGGTTCCGACCAGATGTTATTGCAGATTGAACCGGGTCTGATGCAGGAGTATTGGTCAAGGTGTGGCGGGTTAGTATCATCTCAGCGAACCGAAGCCATGATTCAAAGACAGCTCGTGGCCGTTGATGGTGGCGGTGGAAGGAATTTGACGGTTGCAGAAGGATCCTCCGGCGCTGGTAGCGGTTCCTCCACGCCTAGGAAGGGGAGAAGGTAAGAAGTGAATTGTATAAGGTATTTTTCTGGTACAAAACATCACAAGTTGATAACAAGATAAAAGTTTATAGAAAGGTTCGTAGATAATTTAAGATACCTTAATAAATTTCTAAAAACATTTCGTTCATAAACCTAAAGGTTGTGGTGTTTTTGAAATTGTAAGATTTTATTGCAAAATAAAGAACCTTCCATCTATATAGATTGTGATACTGGATAAAATGCATATAACAAGTTGGCTACGTTACAAAATTCATCGGAAGTTAAAGCAAGAACATGTCTAAATCATAAAACCAAAAAAAAAAAAAAAATGTCTAAGTCTTTTTTTTTTTTGTGCAACTTATTTTTGTTTTCAGAAGGCTAAATCTTTTAAGAAACAGTGATGATTGAATAGTCCAATTCTAGTTTCAAACTTTCAATGTTGTTATATAATTTTTTTTTTTGGAAAAAAATGTTATAGAAAGGACGAAGGAGAAGAGAAAACGGTGTTTTTGGTGGCGGCGTTAAGGACGGGAAACACAGATCTTCCACCGGACGATAACCATACTTGGCGTAAATACGGCCAAAAGGAAATTCTTGGTTCGAGGTTTCCTAGGTAATTTAACTTTTACTAATTGATTTTACTATTAATTAAAACCCCCAAGTTTAGTTGGAAGACAAACCGAATGCTTTTACGACTAGTAGTAGTCAAAGATTCTAGATACTATATATATATTATTTTTTTTTACAGTCAGAAATTCTAGAAGAACAAAAAAAATCCATATTTGTACTATGATGAATATCTTTTCTTAAGAAAATTGTTGGATGAAGCTAATTAAGGCCACATAGGGTGGGTTTCTGTAGTTAGTTAACTAGCCAAGAATTAAGAAAAAAAAACATTTACATCACACCATCATCATGATGCATCATGCATGTTGTAATAGTCTCTTTTTGATTCTTAATCACCAAGTTTATTAGAAACATGATCAAATAACCATATTATTAAACTTCAGCTGAAAGTTGAAATTTCTATGTTATAAAGTTAAATCTTTCTCAGATTTCGTTCTCAAGTTTTTTTTTTTTTTTTAAAAAGTTTCGTTATCAAGTTATATAAATCAATATTTTCCTTTGGTCCATGTTAATTAATAACTACGTACTTGCTTATCATATTGATGCGAGATTATTAATAGTAATGGCATGAATCTATTGATACTAACTATAAATTAAAAAAAAATAAAAAATAAAAAATTATGCAGGGCCTACTATAGGTGCACCCACCAAAAGTTATACAATTGTCCAGCCAAGAAACAAGTCCAACGCCTCAACGACGATCCTTTCACCTTCAGAGTTACTTACCGTGGCTCACACACTTGCCACATTTACTCAACCGCTCCTACCGCTTCTGCGGCCGCCCCAACCGTTCCAATCTCATATGCGGCCACCACCACGGGCCATTCCGTTGATTACGGTCCCGCCCTCTTAGACATGGCCGACACAATGTTTGGTAGCGGCGGGATCGGAGCCAACATGGATTTCATATTTCCTTGTAATGATCCATCTCAGGATCACCACTGTTCCCGGCGGCCGGACGACGGCGAGGGAAACCAATAGGATTCATCTACAGAGCAAGGACACGTTTCTATGTAATTTATTGTTAGTATTAAAGTGTTGCATATTACACGCGATTCTAGTTTGGGATCTAATGGGAACCAATTTTTTTAGGGTAGTTCGCTTTTTTTACAACGAAATGTGTTGTTCTTGAATGGGGTTGTTCCAACCATGTATTTTAATTATTTTCATAGTTTTCTTCTCATTCTCTATTTAATTATTCAAACAACTTTAAGCACAATAAGGGAATTTAAATATCAAATAATCACTTTTGTTCTAAGATATTGTGGAAATTTTGTTTTCTTCAAATTAAGTAATTTTTTTTTTTAAATCAATAAAAAAAAGCTTATTGAATTTCTATGTTTATGTTAGGGTTTTATATGTTCTTCCAAAAATCTTTAAAATGAGCTCATTTCAACAAAAAAAAAGAAGAACATTAAAATTCAATCTCAAATTTATCTATCTTTTTATAAACTCATTTCAAGTTTGGTTTATTGGCTCTGATATAGAAAAGGAATCAGATTTCCTGATATGTCACTTTTTCAGTACAAGGTACATTGGGCCGAGTGAATTCAGCAATTTCTTACATAAACAAAGCAATTTCGCTATTTAAAATAAAAATAAAAATGAGAGGGTAAATTGTTATTTTGTCAGTATCTCACAAATCGTCATGAACTCGTTGGTGATTCTTTCTTTCTTGTTGTTGTCTTTTTTCAGACTAAAGAATCTAAATAATTAAATAAAAAGAGACTTTAGTGTCTGAATCAGCTGTTCGATAGGAAGTTATGGTCCTTTCTACGTCACTGTTCATCATGAATGGGCTTTTGTTTTGCCCTTTTTGTTCATCATGTGTGTTTGTTATGTCGACAAAGAAGAACACTTATTCTCAATTATTTTTATAACTGTATATTGTGAAATATAAAAGATGCTAAAAGGGTGTTGAATGATTTTAATTTTAGTTTCGTTATGGGTTTTGAAAAAATAAACTCATCATAAGATCAAGTTATTGTTCAAATGGTTGAATGTTTGATATAGATAAATAGAATCACCATAACCACATATATGAAAATAGAAGTTATAATATACAAACATTTTTTTTTTGAACAAAATATACAGACATATATTGCGTTGAAAATTATTAAAACTATTTGGGGCAATTGCAAAAATGTCATTTTTGGTATGTACATTTGCAAGAATGTCAATTAGCAGTGTGCATTTGCAAAAATGCCACTAATTATGAATTTTTAAAATTTAATAAAGTGTTATTGAGGAATGGATTTGAATAGATTTTAGAAATTTCTAAAGTTGAGAGATTTTATAAATTTTAGTGGAGTCAACACAAATTTCAAAATTCCTTATCAAATAGTTTATATGGATTGTTATGAATTCTTATAGATTGTCATTGATTATCACTGATTTTGTATTTGTTTTCTTTTCTTTAAAATTCTCTTTATAAGGTAATATTAAATATTATTACAAAGAATTTCCAAAAAAATATATTCAATGTGAACATATATATCAACATCTTCTTCCTCAGCCAGACGTAGGTATTTTTTTGTTTCTCTGTAAAAAGGTAAGCTTAAAATCAAGCTTTGTGAAAGAGGATGAAAGGGTATAGAAGATATTATTTGGAATAGAGTTATAATTGGTTGAAGATGATTTTGGGTTGGGTTTATGATGGAGCGGAAGCAACGATAAACAGCTCAACCAAGGGATTCAAGGGAATCCTCGCTTGGGACTTGCCAGCTCAACCGAGGGATTCAAAAATCCTCGTTTGGGACTTGTTTCTTGTTTGATGAACTTAATCAAATCAAAACAAGGAATAGAGAATAATTTCCCTCAAAAGCAAAAGTTTTCTATTAATCAAATCAACAACTGAATACAAAAAAGACCTTAATAGGCTATTTATAAGAAATCTTAAAAACTCTAATCCTAATTAAAATAAAAATATATCAAAATACATATAATAGAAATAATACATAATTATCTTAAATCTAATTATGCGCTGCATCAGTTTATCACATTTCTAATGCTGGTTATTCTATTTTGTGTTTAATAATTTATTTCTCTAATATTGTCTTGTTTAGCTTATAAAAAGAATAGTTGGAGAGTTATGCATATTCTTTTTGTTAATCAACGTTGTGTGTTTGTTATTATTATTATTTTTTAGTTAGATGGATTTGAAGAATCTCATGGCTAACCATTGTATTTTGAAAGTTTAGTTTTATGAGTAAAAATATTTAGAATCCATATTCCAATAACAAAAGATTTTAATAGAATAGAGAATCAAGAATAGCTCAACTTTTCCAATAATAAGAGATTTCAAATAGAATCTAAAAATCTTCAAACCAATAACAATGGATTTTACTTAGATTTTAAGAATCCATAAACTAATAACCATGGAATTTCCAAATTTAAAAAATCTACACAAATCCACTTCCCAATAACTCCTCCTAAATCTTCAAATTATAAACCCTAAAAATTGTTTTGATCCCTAAAACTCTTTAAATCCTCAAAACTAAACTCTAATACACCATAGTTAACTCAAACATAAATGATATAATAAAAAAATAATTTTTAAAAAGTGGCATTTCTCAAAATTTCTCAAACTACTACTATTTTATGGGGTTATATTTGATTTTTTTTTTTCAAACTAGAGTATCAAAAAATTTAGATATCCTATAATGTATTGAATCTTGAAATGCTTGAAAGCTTTAATTATGAGAACAAATCTTTATAAAAAGAAATTTCATGATAATAGTTTCATTTGAAGTTAATTTAGTTAATATTTTCTATGAAATTTACGAATTTTTTCTATTTATCCATATTAAAATTAAATTTCTCAATTTTTTAAAAACTTCCAATAGATCTGTTATCTGTACGTTACAGGGTGACATAAATTTCGTTCGCATAAAACGAGTACATGTGTGATGTGCCGAACATATTTGAACTTGATTAATTTTTGTCTATAACATTAATTAATTAAAGTTTGTTTAAACAAACAAACATTATCTAATGCCCTAGTGTACACGGCGATGGTTATGTAAAGGCAACAACAAAAAGACAAAGCACGTACGACAGTTCCAAGATGCATTTGTCCCAATTTCTTCCTTTTTAGCACCAAACATTCATAGCCGCAATTTCAATGGATAAGTCTCTTTACACTCTTTAGGTAATCATATAGTATCATAGTACACATGTTTTGAAACCATTAACAATCAAAAATATCAGTACAAACACAAAAATCTTGTCACGGTTGGAACTTAGTTTTCAAAGTTTAATCGATATATATAATCCATTCAAGTTATTTCATCTTTAATCTCAACCTAATGATTTATATCCAAAATTAATGAACTTGTGAATGCAAATAATTAGATACAAAACATCTATCTAGTCTCAGTTTACAAAAAATGATAAAGAGAGATGTAGAAAGAGAAGTATATATCTCATGGTGTTTTTATCAAAACATACAACAAAAATATCACATTAATTTCACTAACCATACTCAAAGCGAGAGAAGGAGAAAATATTACAAGCCTGATTATGATTCATCAACCCGGATTCGAATGTTCATATAGCACTTGTACCTTCATAAGCGCAGTACGAGTCGAATAAGGAGGAAAACTTATCGTTGTCGAAAGCGAAATGATGAGAAGTAGTATTAGTCTCACCACGATAGTAGTGATTTTGATGATTTAGTTGATGATCATCAAACATTGTAAGGTCATTCCAAACCAATGACAAGTCCTCACAAGTCGAAGAAGCCTCACAATACTCTTTACTCTCACCATTCTGATTCTTTTCTTCCTTAACCGTGTTTGCGCCTACCACTGTCACACTACTGATGTTGTTCTCTTGCTCTTGCACCCTAGCATCGACATGGTCATGAGCAATGGTTGCAGCCATTGTGTTGTCTGAATCCATGATGATTTCGTGATTAAAAGGCTCGGTCTTAGCTTGTGTTTGGTCATTAACATTACACGTGTGGTGGCCAATGTATGTGATTTGGAACATCTCAGGGTCTTGCTCCTGTTTCTGAACTTGCTTCGTTGCTTTGCATCCTTGTGTTGGCTTGTGTGTGCATCTAAAGTAACTTCTGCAAAACATTAAAGATCATAATGATTTAGGCCACCACAACATATTCACATAGTAGTTGTAGATTCCGGGTTTGGGATCCTCATTACAGAAGAAAAATGATTTGGACATGTATATATGTGGAGTAATTAAGGACCTTGGGAATTTGGTATTAAGAATCTCTTTTTGTCCATATTTCCTCCAAGCATAAATGTCATCAATTCTTCTAGCTTCCACGGTCCAAGTATGTGATCTCTTCCTGCAAATAATAAGTAAGAAAATTTATTAATTAATGGCTAAATCATTTCAGCTAATATTTTCTTGTAATACAAATCCATAAATAGTACATGTACGTTTTGGAATCAGAACACACTAATTGAAACCAAATATAATTCGGTTGCATTGATAGGTCCAATCCAATCAATCATATTCATACAATCCTCTATCACTACGTACAGTGATCATATATGTATATTAATATACATAAGCATATTATAAATTAAGAACAAATCCAATATCATGATAAGTCATTTCAATATGGGGGCACTACCACATTATATGATTAAATCCATAGACAAAAATAGTAAATTGTAATGAAAAAAGTTACAAACAAACAAAAATACACATAAAAAGGAGATTGAATCATTAAACACGATAAAAAAATTATAAAACAAGAAAAGAAATCTAGATTTGAATTTAACTTACTTTCTAGTGTAGCATCCTCTTTTACCCTTAGCAACTCCAAGTCTCTTTCTACTATCGCCGGAATCTCCACCGTTGCAACTCGCCGGAGCCGATGAATCATCACCGCATGAAGCATTCCGTGAACCCTCGACGGCGATAGGGACGGAGACGTCGGCGACGGGATCAAAAGATTCAAGAACCGATATGGCTTTATGGAAAGATCCCAAGATCTTTGTGACGAGCTCATCAACTGGATCCGGATCATCACCGGAAAGTAAACCCGACCCGGAAACCATACGGGTCTGGTTATGGTTATTAGAGTGGTGATAAGAGAGGAGAAGTTGAAGCTGAGTAGTGAATTCGTAGCCTTCGACGAGTGGGTCGAAAAGTTTTCTCTTTATGGATTTGCTATTGTTGTTACTATTTGAATCCATTTTTTTTTTGTTACAACAATATAAAGAGTATGTGATTTTTTGTTTCTAGGTTTTTGTTGGTATGATGATTTGAGGAAGATAAAATGGTTGTAATATAAGATTTTTTTTTCTCTGATTAAGAGAGAGAAAAAGAAAGAGAAAGAATCAAAGGAAGATGCTTAAGGAAGACAGACGAGAGAGAGAGTTATGAGTTTATAATGAATTTGAGGGTATAATTGGAATGTGATAAGATTTACTTATTAGGTTAGTAATGGATTTGAGGGTATAATGGGAAAAGCGAGAACTTATTTACTCATCAATTGGCTTACCAAAGCTTTACTGATGTCACGAAATGAGGTGGAGATGACGTCACCCATCTCCGTAACACGTTTGAGTACTTGGTGGTGGCTATATATTTTTTTATTCTCCTTTCTTTTCGGATTTAATATAATTTCCATGAAAACGATCTCAAACAACTTGGTTGGTTTTTAAAAATGTTTTTTGGAAAAATAAAAAAAATTTGTCGTTATTTTGGTTAGAGCTATAAAATTCATAGTTTATGACAACTATTTTTTTCATTGGCATGAAATCACTTTCAAGAAGAGAAAAGAAAAATGAGAGGAGAAATGTTGATAAGATATATCCGACGAACCAACAATATCTTTCTAAATCAATATGTTGAAGTTTTTTTTTGATAAATTTTGATTATATTTTTTGTGACACACAGGAAATATGTGGAAGTTGATCAAATATAACTATAAATTTTTGATATACATATAGTATCTCCATAAGAGTAATTTATATGTGTGTGTCTAGCGTCGTGCATGTACAAAGTAGAGAGGATTGATTAGGAAACTAATGAATATTCTCATAGTTTAATTTTGTAATGGATAGACTAGCTACTCTAATTAAGTGATATAAAAATTATGGTGAGACCGCTTTGTTCGGATCTAAAAGTGGTAATCAAGGTTAATATCAGTATACTAAAGCAAGTAAACAACTGTCATTTAAAAAATGATGGAAAAAAACACTAGAAGCCATAGTTAATGTTTGGATCATTTCGGTAAAAAGAGAGCTTTAAAGGCATAACAATCACAAGTCACACACCTTAGCTTTTGTCAGCCTATTGCTTGCTTGGCCCTGATCATTTTGGTAGTACTTAGGAATTTATTAAAAATATATGAATTTTAAGACTGGATAAAAAATGACGGATATTAAAAATTTGATGAAACTGTCACAACTTTAATATAACTATTGCAATAGCAAAAAAGTGACATTTTATTATAGAATTAATAAAGCCTATTAAATCTATTATATAAATAGAGAGTGATCTTTTCATCTAGAGTGTTCATATAGGCAAAATTATTCTTTAAAATATTTAAGTTTTAACATGTTCATTTAATTCATATTTATGAATATTTTTATTTATTGTTACTTATAACTATTAAAAGTAAAATTAAATAACAAACAAAAAATGTAAATAAATTATTGAAAGTAGTAAATACAAGAATATGTGAGTATTTTATTGTTGTAAATACAAAATTACAACAACAATATATTTCATTTAAAATGTATTTCATTTGAGAGTAATAAACTATTATGATTTTATGATAAGATAAATGTTTATATATTTTAATTTAAAAAAATTGAAACATATAAAATGAGTATAAATATATAAAAAATTAATAATATATAAATATAAATGATATGAGAGAATAACAAATAAATAAATAATGTTAATTATTGAAACATCGTATTTTTTTTAATTGTTAGGATGTTGAAAATATAAATTAAGAGATATTTTATTTCATTAAAAAAATATTGAAAAATCTTACTAAAGATGAGAATATAAGGTGAAACTTTAGAATATATGATTTATTCAAAATGTTATATTTGAATTCTGAAAGTATAAAAGAAAGTTCTAATTAATAAAGTGGTGAATGGTTAAATAAATAAAATATATATATATATATATATATATATATATATAGAAAAGTCTCAAACAAATATATTTATTTTCAAATATGAACTATCAATATTGAAATGATTGAAGATCACTTCATATTTTCATACAATATAAATAAAGATAAAAAATTAATTTTATTTTAATTCAAATCGAATATTTTATATCTAAAGAAAATTGGTTGATTTGCCAATTATAAGTAATTAAGTATAAAACCCTTTTTAACTCACGAAACTCTATATGTAGATCTCAATATCTCATTTTTTGTGATTATTCCGAGAGATAAGAATTCCATGGTCGATGGCCTAACCAAAGTGGCTTTGTATTGTGAACCGACTTTTACCAATTTAGCTTCTCTTTCGGTTTAGTGAAATTTATCATTTTTTACCAAAAAAAAGTATAAAATTACTAGATTAATTAAATTTTTCATCTATATTTAATAAAAATATATAAAAAAAATTGGTGCATCGCTTTTGTTGGTCCTCATAATTTTCAGAAAGGTGAGTTATTTTGGGTTGTATGGCTGATATATTTTAATATCTTTACATATACAACAAAATTTTTATAGTTAAGAAAGAAAACATTGGTTTAAAAAATGATTTGGGATTTGATATATTGTGAGGGCACTTGAGGGGGCAGGTGCCACTGAGTACTCCTCGTAGTCACGATAAATTCAAGTCCACATTCGTGTATTCACTCGTAAATCAAATATTCAATAAGTCAAATCCATTTGTTTGCTTATTAATTCTCTAGAGTTATCACATTAGTATACTTACTTTTTCAGTTATAAAAAAAAAATCGGCTTACTGTTCACAATATAAAGTAACCAAATAGATTAGATGAAGAATAGCTATGATCCATTTAACAATTTTTTTTTTATTATGATCCGTAACTAGTATAATGGTGGAACAATGAAATATTGATGGAATAGAACTACCTAACGATATATCTATATATTGTAAGTCCTTTAAAAAAAAAAAAAAAAGATATATCTATATAAAGTTTTGTGGTTAACAAATAAAGAACCTATTTCGTGATATTTTTTGTGTAGTTGACATAGAGTCACAAATTCTTCTGTGTTTTCAGACATTGTTTTTCAACAACTTCGATCGTACATATATTCCAAAAGGTATGTGTTACTTCTCCCGTTTAAACCAATAAAATTGTTCCGTATTGTTTTACTTTTCCGTTTAAGCTCATGCTCCAAATTCGGCATTTCTCTATACATCCAAACTGACTAATCATGAAGAGATTGTCAAATGTGGACACTAGTTATATTCAAATGTTTAAATATCACCAAAGTAATATAAAAACAGTTTAATATAGTTTTCTTTTGTGGATGATGAGAGAAAAGGTCAACGGTGATTAGAGAAGTGATATTGACAAATGACAAATGGTTATTAAAATAACAATTTAATTTAGTATAAACAATACATCATTTTGTGCTTAATCTAATCTTAAGCTGAGTTGTTTTATAAATAAATAAGTAAGAGGCCTCGATTAACGGACTGCTACTTATCGTTAAGACAACTTACTCTGGATAATGATCTGTCACGAAATTAAAAGCTGTTTTGATCTATACCCAATCGAGGAACCATTTTTTCTTAGGAATAATTAATTAATCATCAAGTAAGAAAAAAAAAATGATCGCAAGAGACAGCCCTAGTCTTGGCTTTGGACGAATCTAATTTCATATTTTAGATACTAAAAACATTCAGCAACAATAAAAAAGTTATAAAGTACCCGTCAATAGTTCAACTAGATCCAACTCATTGTTATATAATTATTGGCATTATTACTAATATCTTATATGTTACGTCTTAATTAGTCCCACTAATCTTACAGCAGCCTCTTGTGTTTGAATTTTAATGTATTTAGAACCAAATCCCATTTAGCGATCACTACTCAAATCTAAAACTATAATTTTGCATTAACCAAATTGTTATAACCTGATTTTGTCTTATTTCTTGAGGTTATTTTCAACTAGGTACATTTTTTAAAACATATATCTTAGGCCTAGGCAAAAAATCCGGAACCGAGTACCCGAACCGCACCCGATCCGAAAAATTCGGTTCAGTTCGGTTTCAAGTTTGAGCTATATACCCGATTGGGTACAAAATACATGTACCCGCTATACCCGTACCCGTTCGGATTTTACCCGAAAATTTTCGGTTTTACCCGAAAAACCGAACATATATACATAAGTAATATTAGGGATTTTTCCCTTTTACGCTTTCCTTTGTTTCTTTCCCAAAGCTTTGTCGATTGATCTCCCTTGATAGCCAAATCTTTTTTTCAACTATATCACGCGAATTTCGCGTTTTAAAACTCAAACCTGGAAACCCTAAATAGCGATTCTCCTCTGATATCTCCTCCTTCTTTGTCTTCACGAATTCAATCCAAGGTTTGTGTTTCTACTTTCTACTTTCTATGGCTTTATCTCCTCTAATTCTCCTCTTCGATTTAACTCTTTAAGTCTCTGAATCTCTGTACACTATGAATCGATTTAAGTCTTTAAGTTAATTAATTTGTTTTCGGTGTGTTTCTTGTGACAATGAACAACATGAAGCAAGTGAAGATGATACAATGGATGATCGAGAAGAATTGCTGGTGACATATGATGAAGAAGTTACTACACCTGCTACTACTGAAAAGAAGACGAAGTCTAATAAGAGAAAAGGAAAAAGATTGCCAAAACTAGAAAAGTTTCTGCTTCTGGATCAAACAAGAAGACAAAGTCCATGATGTGGGATCATTTTACCAGGCAGATTGATAAAGATGGGGTGTTCAACAACAAAGCTAATTGCAATTACTGTGGGAAAGAAATGGGTTGTGCAACAACAAATGGAACTTCAACTATGAAGAAACACACCGAGAACACATGCAAGGCTTATCGATTTTGTGTTAGTTCTAATAAAGACCAAGATCAAGCCATGTTAACTCCTGAGGGTACTTATACCAAAGGCTGTAGGGTCAGTGAAGATGTCTACAGAGAAGCCACGAACGACTTGGTGGTCTTAGCAGAGTTACCTTTGTCATTTGTAGAGAGTTTAGCTTGGAGGCATTTCTGCTCTAAAACAAAACAGTATAAGCCTCATTCTAGAAGAACATCAACAAGAGACATTGTTGAGTTGTATGTTAAAAGGAAAGCTGAAATGAAGAGAATTCTGGGGCAGAACAAGCAGAGGGTTTCTTTGACTACGGATATATGGGTTGCTCCAGTTACAAGAGAGAGTTATATGGTGATAACAACCCATTTCATTGATGTTACGTGGGAGATGAAAAAGATGATCATCAAGTTCAAGAATGTGGCTGATCATACAGGTTCTACTATTTCTAATGTGCTTCTAAACTATTTAGCCGAGTGGGACATTAAGAGAGTCTTCTGCATCACTGTTGACAATGCCACAACTAACACCAATGCGATGACAAAAATCAAGGAAGGCATGCGGGTGATAGGAGATGATTCGATGATACTCAAAGGTGAGTACTTGCATTTAAGGTGTGCTACTCACATCTTAAATTTGGTTGTGAGAGAGGGTTTGCAGGAGATAGATTACAGTGTGGCTAGCATTCGCAATAGTATTTCTTATGTCAGGTCTTCACCAAACAAGCTTAAGGCATTTGACTTTCGTGTGGACACAATAAAAGTTAAAAAAGGAAGCCTACCTCTAGATGTGAAGACGAGATGGAACTTCACTTACCTCATGTTAGAACAAGCACTGAAGTTCAAAATGGAATTTAAAATGATGGTTGATGAAGATAAAACGTTTAATGACTACTTTATGGAAAAAGTAGATGGGAAGAAAAGGGTCGGACCACCATTGGGAGAAGATTGGGATACAGCTGACAGGTTGGTTCAAATTCTACAAATTTTTTACAGATCAACCTTGGTTCTTTCAACATCTACAACTGTAGCCTCTCATAAGTTGTACAATGAGATAGTCACCATTACTAGAACTCTGGGTGCATTAAGCACGAGTGTAGGACCTAGTGATGAGCTGCAGAGGAAATCCTTAGCTATGTTAGGAAAGTTAGGCAAGTATTGGGATCTATTTGGAGCTAAGGTAGAGCTTAATAAGATGGTGGTTGTAGCAAGTGTTTTTGACCCTAGGAAGAAGATAAAATTTGCAGAACTTTGTTTTGATACGTTGTATGGGAAGGATAGTGTGGAAGCTACTCACCTAAAAGATACAATTGATGATATGTTAAAAGATTTGTATGATGAGTATAGCAGGTCTCTCATTAAACCGACTACCAGTGATGCTACTGCTTCATCTTCTCAGTCTCAGGGAAATTCTTCTCAGTCACAAGAGCCATTTCGATCTGATTTCTGCGAGAGAACAGTTATGGGTAATGGTGTTGGCTATGAAACAATGGAAGATGTCTTCGAAGGCCTTGTGAAAGAAACATGAATTAGAAAATCTACAAATGAGCTAGAGGTCTATTTGAAAGATGAACTCGAGACTCCAAATGTTTTAGTGGTACAGAGTATGATGTGTTATCATATTGGAAGGTCAATAGTGGTAAGTTTCCGGTTTTATCAGTAATTGCTAAGGACATACTTGCTGTACAGGTGTCTTCAGTTGCTTCAGAATCCGCCTTTAGCACAAGTGGAAGAGTTTAAGATCCACAAAAAAGCTGCTTGACACATTACATGATTGAAGTTTTGATGTGTCTTGAGCAATGGCTGAAGTGAGAGATTCATATCGATGATAAAGGAGTATCATCAATGACACAAATGCTTGCTGAAGTGGTGTTGCAAGATGAACTGATGAGAGGTATTTTATTTTCATTTAAAATCTCTATCAATTATACTTATCTTCATGTTAACATTATTTCTCTTCATGTTATTGTAGAGTTTGATCCAGAATTTGCCATGCATGATTGATGATCGGATCACCATGGGTTCATGATCCTTACTCCTTAGAACCATTCAGATTTCAAGTTCATGTTTTAGAACTTTTCTATGATTTTATTTTTCTTTCTTTTGGATGTTTTGGAAGTGATGTCTTCTCTTTAGATGTTTTTGGATATTGCTTTGTTTTTGGATGTTTTAGAATTTGGAATCTTGGATGTTGATTAATTATAATTTTGCACTTTCAGATTCTGCATTTTGATTAGTCATTACAGGTAATCAGGTAGCATTTCAGGTAATCGGGTAGAATTTAGGATATTCGGTTCTTATTTCTCGGTTATTAAACCGAACCGATGTAAACCCTGTGGGTTCGGGTAAATTGATGAAAAAACCGACCTGAACCGAATCCGACAGTACCCGAACCGTAACCGAACCGAAAATGTATATATACCCGATTGGGTACAAAAACTCTGTAATTGATCTATCCGAACCCGAACCGAGTATCCGAATGCCCAAACCTATATCTTATATCTTATTTTATCTTTTGGCTAGGTATCGATCGGTTCTATTATTGTTTGATTTTCATCGTACTAAATATGAACCTAATTTTATCGTAATAAAAATATGAAATTCAAATGTATAGTTGACAAAATAAAAAGCCGAGATATATAGACTTGTTTATGATAAACTATCGTGTCTATATATGGATCCAAAAGGTCGTTCTATATGTAAGAACGGGCTCTAAAAATATAAGATACGACTCCAAAAACATATACAAAAGCCGGTGCTCGTTGATGGATATTCTGGTTGTGCCGATTATAAGAAATTTAAAATTTAGGAATTACCTACAATTTGTTATATTTTAGTCTACCCGATATTTTTATAACAAGTTATATATGAGATTCGATTAAATGCTGATACATGGACTTAGCCAAGTGATAAATATTAGTATATATAACAGATGGTTTAGCTACACTAAACCAATTTGGATTTTTAAAAAAAATAAAGAAACATACGCATAAATTATCCCAAAAAAAAAACGTACGCATATATATATCATAGTACGTTAATGGTATATACCACATTATCACGTTGTCAAAAAAAAAAAAAATCTGTCTTGTGTTTATTGGTTCCAATTGACAATTTCTCCCTTCACCAAATTGCATTCTTAGTAAAAAAAACATGGAATCATATCTTATTTTTTCCCATTTGGTATCGACCATGCACTTTTTTAATTATTCGTTTGACATACCACTTTTAAATATAATTTTGAACCAAAATTATATTTTTCTTATTCCGGTATGTTTTAAGAGATTTTTTTTTCGGTTTTATATAAGGTTTACATTTTTAATTTTGTTAGCCTTTTTTTTACTAAATAAGCTAAAAATTGGCTCTCTTTTTTTTTGTTAGAGCATCTCCAATGGTTTACACCATTTTTTACACCAAAATGGTGTTGGGTTTTGCTCCAATAGTTTACACCAGTTTTTACACTAAAATATAATATTTTTGTTAGATTCTCTTTTTCAATTCTTTAAAATTTACAAATCAACCCCACTTATTTTTTTTAATTTTAAAAAATTATGAAATAATTTAAATATAAGATTTATTATATAAAAGAAATACATTATAACATATAAATAACATAATATATTAAGGTTTTGTTTAATTGTTATCAGACATATTAGATTTTGGGTTTAACCATCACAATTTGTATATGTTTTTCATTAATTTTAAAGTTGATTAAAATTTGAAGAACTTTTTTATAAATAAAAAAGTTAACACCAAAATGGTGTAAATCCATTTTCTACACCATATTTTGTGTAAAAAATGAGTTTACACCATTTTAGTGTTGGATTGGAAAAATTTTTACACCAAAAATTAGGTTTAATGTAGGATTTGGTGTTGGGTTGGAGATGCTCTTAGAACTTAGAAGATAGTTTTTGAAAGAGTAAAAATCATTTATGGTGGAATAACTAGTGGAGGCTACAAAACGGAGCTATGGAAAGAAAAGAGAAATTCCGGCAAAGCATATGGACAAAATTGTCAAAAAGTGTTCGTTCATCGAAACTAACCTCTTGTAGTCTTGTATATAATATGAATAACATCACTTAGTGTGCGAGAGTCACTAATGTTCCCTTAGCCATTATTAGTGATTGTGAAGAAATACGATCTCGATTCTACACGATTCAGCTCCAAATACTATCTCTAGTAACTAATCAAAGTTTTCTTAAGATCTAACCGATCAATTTGTGAACGATTGAGCAAAAAAAGAAAGAACACCAACACTCGAGTTTGGAGCTTAGTACCGCACCCTATGCTTGTCGGTGAAAACTATCACCGAAATCCACTATAACGGTGGTTTACAAGCTTCTGATTACAAAAGATCTTCTCTCTCTCTTTCTTCTTCTTGCGTTTTTTCTTTCGCTCAAAACTTTCTCTCTCCTCTAACAGAAACATATATAGAAGAAGAAGAGTAAAGCAATACATAGAGAAAAGACTATTTTGCCCTCAGTTTGAATCTCAAACAATAACTGAACCACATGTGCATCTCACGTGTGTGGCACTTGAAAGCTTGTATTGAAGACTCTCTCTTTGACCGAGAGTCTTTCCCACACTTAAGAGATTCTTGAGCTTGAATTGGAGAGAGAACCTTCAAATCTCCACCTTGTCACCAATTCCTCTTAGCTCTCTCTTAGTTCAAGTTTCCTGGATTTTCGTCTCAAGTACCTGAGTATCACCACTCAGCTTCCATGCCTGAAACATTCTTCTCAATATACTCATCTTGAGATTTACCTCTAGATTAACTTGTGGAATTAACCTTCCATCTTATATTCCTGAAAAATTCACCTTTCAGACTTGTAAACCTGAGATTTACGTCCCAGCTTCCTCTTGTGAGATTCACCTCTCACTTATCAGTAACTCTGGGCATCTCTAATGCTCCTTCAAACTTAGCTACGGGGAAGATTACATTCACTTGCAATCTTCACAACCTTCACCATTCCAGCTTCTATGAAGTCTCTAATTCTATGAATCTTTGTTGCAATGTGCTTTGTTCTTTCATGGAACAAAGCATTTTTAGCCACTGCTGTAGCACTTAAAGAATCACAAAACACTTCAACAGCTTCCTATGGAAAATCCATCTCTTCAGCTAGACTTTTCAACCATACAGCTTCTTTAACTGCTTCATTCAAAGTCATATACTAAGCTTCTGTAGTTGAAAGAGTAGTCACTTTTTGTAACCTTGACTTCCAACTAATTGCATTTCCTCCCATAGTAAAGACATAGTCTGTGATTGACCTTCTCTTGTCAAGATCACTAGCAAAATCAGAATCACAAAAACCCTTCAACACCAACTCATCATGCTTCCTATACCTCAAACACTTCTGTTCTGAACCTCTCATATACCTTAGCACCCATTTAGCAGCTAACCAATGTTCCTTCAAAGGTTTACTCAAAAACCTGCTTATTAAAACCACTGGATACGCCAAATCTGGTCTTGTGCCTATCATCGAGTACATGATACTTCCAACCATGTTAAGAGTATTCCTTCATTCTTTCAAACTGATCCTTCCATTCTTTTTCTGTAGCACTTTTCACTTTGAATTGAACTCCCATAGGAGTAGATACAGACTTTTATTGATCCATATCAAAACCCTTGAGTACCTTTTTAACATAACCTTCTTGTGAGATAGTCAACGTATCAACAACTCTATCTCTGGTTATTTCCATGCCTAAAATCTTCTTGGCATCTCCCAAATCTTTCGACTCAAATTCTTTACCCAGCACTTCTTTGAGTTTCTCCACTTGATTTTTATCTACTTAAGCAATCAAGATATCGTCAACATAAAAGAGAAGATATTTGAATACTTTCTTCTTGAATTCCTTGAGATAGACACAACTATCATAATCACTTCTCAAGTAATTATTCTTCTTCATAAACTCATCAAATCTGAGATTCCATTGTCTTGGAGATTGCTTAAGACCATACAAAGATCTCTTAAGCAAACATATTTTTTCCGAATATTTCTTGTCCACAAAACCCTCTGGTTGTTCCATCCAAATCTGCTCATCCAAGAAACCATGCAGAAATGCAGTCTTTACATCCATTTGCTGCAACTCCATGTTAAACTGAACCACCACAGATAACAAAAAACGAATTGAAACATGTTTCACAACTGGTGCAAAGATTTCTTGATAATCTATTCCTTCTTTCTGATTAAAACCCTTTGCAACCAATCTTGTTTTAAACCTTGGAGCTTCTACACCAGCAACTCCTTCTTTTCTTGTAAAAACCCATTTACTTCCTATTGCCTTTACTCCCTTTGGTTTGTCAACCAGATCCCATGTCTCATTCTTATTTAGTGATGTCATCTCTTCTTTAGTGGCTTCTTTCCACATATTCCAATATGGATCAAACAAAGCTTCTTGATATGAGTTTGGTTCAATCTTACCACCATCTTCTGTTACACACGCATATCCAACCACCAAGTTAGATTCATTATACTTCTTGTTAAGCTTTATCTTCCTTTTAGCTCTATCTCTTACCAACACATAATCTTTGGGATTTTCTTCCTTTTCAGAATCTGAGTCTGAAATCACAAGAGTGGTTTCTTGACCTTGTTCTTCTGTTGATGTAGAGACTGATTCTTCAGGAACTCCACCTTGATCTTGATCCTCTGAATTATTAGACGTACTTCCAATTTCAATCTCATCAAAATCTTTCAGTGGTTCCTTCTCAAGATCTTTGAACATTACATCTTCTCTAAACACAATGTTCCTGCTTATAACACACTTTTCTTCGTCAAGCAACCACACATTATAGCCTTTTACCCCTTCTGGATAACCTCTGAAGACACCCTTCTTAGCTCTAGGATAGAGTTTACCCTGATCAGCACATACACAACACATCTGAATCTCCTTAAACCACTTAAATCCGGAACTGCAGAAGTCCATTTCTCCTCAGGCAAATCAAAACCAATGGCAGTAGAAGGTGATATATTTATAAGATAAACCACTATAGCAGCTGCCTCAGCCCAGAACCCTTGATCAAGACCACTTTCACTTAGCATACTCTTTACTTTATCCATTATTGTTCTATTTAACCTTTCTGCAATTTCATTTTGTTGAGGCGTGTAAGTGTCGGTCTTGTGTCTCACTATCCTTTCATCTGTGCAAAACTTACCAAAGTAATGGTTACAATACTCCAAGCCATTATCAGTTATCAGTTTCTTTACCTTCTTATCAGACTAATTCTCAACCATTCTTTTCCAGTCTACAAACTTCTCAAAGGCTTCGTCTTTCCTCTGCAAGACGTATATCTAGACTTTCCTTGAAAATCATCAATAAAATAAACAAAATACTGTTTGTTTCCAAGAGACATTGGTGTATTAGGCGATCTCCACAAATCAAAATAAACATATCCGAGTTTCTCCTTTGTCACATGTTGAGCTTGTGCAAAACTAACCCGGTGAGTCTTTCCATATACACAATCTTCACAAAACTTCAACTCTCCAATAACCTCTTTCTTTAAGCAGCCTTTCTTGACCATAACCCCAAGACCTTTCTGACTCATATGCCCCAACCTGCTATGCCACAAAGCTGTCTCATCTCTAGACTCTTCAATCACATTTGATTCACCCATTTCTGCATAGCCTTTAAAGATATAGAGAGTATCCCTTTTGTTTCCCTTTAAAAGAGTAGTGCATCCTTTTATTACTCTCAGAATTCCATTCCTTAACTTGAACCAGCAACCTTTATTTCTCTAAAGTTCCCATAGAGATTAAATTCTGATCCATATCAGACATGTGTCTCACATCCTTCAATATCACAGATGTTCCATCTGGATTCATCAGCTTGATGCTTCCAATACCTCCAACCTGTGAGTAGATTTTATTCCCCGTCTTTACACATCCTGTAGTCAATTCCCTGTAATTATGCATCAACTCTCTCCTTGGTGTCGTATGGAAAGAACATCCTATATCCATTACCCATTCATCCGGTAAGATAGCATCAATCAAAACATTAGCCTCAGCAGCTAATAACACCATTGACAGACTTGCACTCTTGCTAGCTTCAACCACACTAGCTTCACCTTTATCAGAACCATAATCTTTACCCTTATTCCTTTCAAGCCACTTGTAACACTGCTTCTTAAAGTGACCTTTCTTGCCACAAATCCAACAAACTCTTTTACCTCCTCTAGACTTCGATCTCGACTTGTTTCTTCCTTTACCAGATTGAAAACCTTTAGTCTCTAATCTTCCTCTGGCATAATGACTTTCTGAAAAGATCTAGGACTCTCCTTGAATTTTCTTTCCTTAGATCTAGCTGCTCCAGCTACTTCTTCCAGTTTCAAGCCATCTTTACTATATTTCAACGTTTCTTTCAACTGATCATACCGAGATGGTAATGAACTAAGTAGTAAGATAGCTTAAACCTCTTCCGGAATTTCAATACTCATATTACTCAAATCTGAAACTACTTTCAGAAAATCATCAATAGTTTCATTAATTGTTCTATTATTCTGCATCTTAAACGTATAGAACTTCAGTTGTGAGTGAACTCGATTAGGTAGAGTTTGAGCCATATACAACCTTTCCAATTTTAGCCATGTTTCTGCAGCAGTCTCACACCGATCTATCTTCTTCAAAACATGATCTCCAGCATTCAGAAATATAAGATTCTTCGCCTTATCGCATCTCTCTAACCTCGCCATTTCTTCTTCAATCCACTTCTTCTTCTTCGCATCGTCTTTCTCGTCTTCACTTGTAAGAGCTGGAGTAGAAGAAGTTTTGCTTAAGACATCCTTCAAACCAACCACACTTAGATGCGCAAGCATCGACGTTCTCCAAAGAGAAAAATCCTTGGTTCCATCGAACCTATCCACTTTGATTCTTGAGCTCGTCATTGCGATTTTGAATCAGCCAATAACCTTGTCTCTGATACCAATTTGTAAAGAAATACGACCTCGATTCTACACGATTCAGCTCCAAATACTATCTCCAGTATCTAATCAAATTTTCCTTAAGATCTAACCGATCAATTTGTGAACGATTGAGCAAGAAAAAGAAAGAACACCAACACTCGAGCTCGGGGCTTAGTACCGCATCCTATGCTCGCCGATGAAAAATATCACTGGAATCCACTATAACGGTGGTTTACAAGCTTCTGATTACAAAATATCTTCTCTCTCTCTTTTTCTTCTTCCTGCGTTTTTTCTTTCGCTCAAAGCTTTCTCTCTCCTCTAACAGAAACATTTATAGAAGAAGAAGAGTAAAGCAACACCTAGAGAAAAGACTATTTTGCCCTCAGTTTGAATCTCAAACAACAACTGTATTGAAGATCCTCTTTTTGACCAAGAGTCTTTCCCACACTTATTCTTGAGCTTGAATTGGATACACAACCTTCAGTGATTACAATATTTTTCACTAACCATTAACATTTTATATATTTTGGATATCGACATCTGAAAAACTAAACGGAATATTTATAACATGTGTTTGGTAATACTTGTAAAACTTTAGATAAATGGTTTATATTGTCATGTCGCTTATTAGCACTTGTTGTCATACAAAAGAAGAATGAGAACAAGTAGGAAGCTTCGTATAGCTGATGAGGACACCAATTATATTGGAAGACTTTTGGGGAAACAATTTGGAAATTCCGAAAAGATGAGTATTGAAAAGCTAAACATGGTTTTAACAAAAGGTCAGAGATTGAGGCAGGAAATAGGAAGCTGCTTTTTCCTCACTCCAAGACAAAGACATTCATCGAGTCTCCTTAGATGGAAATACAAGTTCCATATTCCAAACCATAGCATCTATGATTTTGCATGTCGGATAATTTTTATTTAAATAATTTATCAATGGATAAAACATTTCGATTCTAGAAGCACGACCAATGGAAATTTGATTTTAGAGACTAGTGGATATATGATATATCATAGGCTTATTTTTCTACAACCTCTTATTTTGAAGGGTAAAACATTATCCTATTTAAATTCAATTTTGCTTTAAAAAAAATTAGTGCCATGTTCATTTGCTTTAAACATTATTACTCTCGGTACAAGTACCACGTGACACCGTTTCAGGTGCTTCAAGTACTTGTCACTATGTACCTGATGCGGCCTCCGAGGTTCAGGGAACAAGGCCAAGCATGGGTCATCAACTTCTTTCGGAGACTTTCCGCTAGACACGACGATCTCTTATGAGTATGAGACACACGTTACTTTCTCTGGTTTCAAAAGATGAAAATCACTCTGGTTTTGGTTTGTTTTTATGATATTATCAAACAAATACTCTGGTTTTAGTATTGTAGAAGAATTTTGAGTCAATACTCTAAAATGTGATCGAGATTGCTTGGAAACTGAAAAGCACCACATATATTTCCATTATCAATACTTCTTTTAAGGGTATACAACATGTATTTCCTTTCTAGAATATAACTGAATCTTGAATCAGTAATACATTAAGAGCAATTATCAGTAATACATTAACAATTAAGTGATCTTGAATCCAAATAAAAGATGAAGTTATGACGTGTGCCAAAAGTTAGCAACACATTCACACAATCAACAAAAAATCAATAGTGCAAGTGGGAAAAATACAGTCACATTTTTTTTTTCTTGCACAACATGTAAACTCAACTCAAACTTAAAAACGACTCTTAACCCAGTGGAAGATGTTTCCTTTTCCTTGTCACCAGTCCAAGCCTTGAGGTATTGGAGTAAGTTCTTCATGTTTTCCATACAATAGTTCCATGGCTATCTTCCTTATGAAAGAAGGCAACCTTAAGAAAGAAAGATAGAATGGACGCTTTTCAGCAACAAAAGGATAGTCCAAGAGCTCATCCACGGTGGCCCTATCTGCCGGCCCCGTCGCCAAGCACCGCCTCACAAAGTCTGTGGCCACTGGAGAGATATCTCCGTATAGCCTCCACTTGTAAGTATCTCCCATCTCAATAATAGGAGTGGCCCTAAACATTTCAAGAACCGTACGCCCTAGAGCCAATGTATCACGTGCCGGTCCGGTCAATAGGTCATCCTCAACAAACCTGAATGATTCAGTGGCCTCACGCGGCACGTACTGGAGGGTTCCAGGATAATAGAGCCTAGAGTCCATAGTAGGCTCTTTGGATAAGCCGAAACCAGCAAGCTTGAGAGCCCATGGTTCTCCAAGAGTGGTGGAAGGGAAGACAAGTACTTTGGACGGCTTGAGGTCGCAGTGGATGTAACCTTCCGAGTGAAGAGCCTTGAGCCCTTGAAGGATCATGCGAGTGGCGCGCATGACAATAACCTCAGGCAATGTCCCTCCGGCATCAGAGATCATCTTGTTGAGATTGCCTAGCATACTCCATGTAGATGGAACACAAAGTCTCGCCTTTTTCGTTGGTCTCGAAGTGAACATGATGGTTAGATGATCGGACAATGAAGGGATTTGTGTGGAAGCGAAGCATGATCCTCCTTCTCTAGATACTTGGAATATTTGAGAAGACCTGTCTTCTTCGCGTAAGATTTCCCCAAGTTGAAATCCAAAAGGTCGTTCTATATGTAAGAATGGGCTCTAAAAATATAAGACATGACTCCAAAAACATATACAAAAGCCGGTGCTCGTTCATGGATATTCTAGGAATTACCTACAATTTGTTGTATTTAAGGCTACCCGATATTTTTATAACAAGTTATATATGTGATTCAGGTTCAAGAAAAGGTTACTATAGATAGGCTAGCACGCCCTCAATTAAATGCTGATACATGGACTTAGCCAAGTGTTAAATATTATAACAGAAAGTTTAGCTACACTAAACCAATTTGGATTTTTTTAAAAGAAATATACGTATATATATATACATGTATACGTAGTACGTTGTTAACGATATATACCACATATCACGTTGTCAAATTTTTCTTTTGTTTTGTGTTTATTGGTTCCAATTGACAATTTCACAAAATTGGATTCTTAGTAAAAAAAAAAAAAAATTGGAATCATATCTTATTTTCCCCATTTGTTATCGACCATGCATTTTTTAATTGGTCGTTTGACATACCACTTGTAAGTTTGTAACTATAACTTTGAACCAAAACTAATAACTTTTTTCTTAACTTTTTTCTTTTCTTATTCCGGTATGTTTCAAGTAAGTGAAAAAAATTTCGGCTTTGAGGGTTACATTTTTAATTTTGTTAGGATTTTTATATCTGTATTTTTTTATTAAATTAATAAGCTAACAGTTGGCTATTTTTCTTTGTTTTGTTAGAAGATAGTTTTTTTTTGTTGCTAAACAAAAGATGGTTTTGAATAGAAGATAGTTTTTGAAAGACTAACACCATTAAATATTGGAATAACTAGTGGAAGCTACAAAACGGAGCCATGGAAAGACAGAGAACTTCCGGCCAAACATATGGACAAATTTGTCAAAAAGTGTTCGCTCATCGAAACTAACCTCTTGTATATAATATGAATAACATTACCTACTGTGCAAGAGACATTGATGTTCCCTTAGCCAGTATTAATCAACTCCATCGTTGGTCTCTAGAAAAAAATTTTAGTATTACAAAAATCAATATTATATTTATGAGAGACTGTTTTGGAGATCCTCACCATTGGAGCTGCTCTTAGTTGTTACATATTTTTCACTAGCCATTAACACTTTAGTTTTTCAAAAATAGTTTGGATATCTCTTATTATTCGATGGACATCTAAAAAACTTACAACTACATATATGACTTTCTTCTCGTACGTTTCCTTTAGAAAAATTAACGGAATATTTAGAACATGTTTTTGTAATATTTGTCAACTTTAGATAAATGGTTTACTTTGTCATGTCGCTTATTAGCACTTGTTGTCATACAAAAGAAGAATGAGAACAAGTAGGAAGCTTCGTATAGCTGATGAGGACACTAATTATATTGGAAGACTTAGGAAATAATTTGAAAAATTCGAAAAGATGAGTATTGAAAAGCTAACCATGGTTTTTGCAAAAGGTCAGAGATTGAGGCAGGAAATAGGAAGCTTCTTTTTCCTCACTCCAAGACAAAGACATTCATCGAGTCTACTTATATGCAAATCCAAATTCCATATTCCAAACCATATATAATATCTATTTTGCATGTCGGAAATTTTTTTATTTAAATAATTAATCAATGGATAAAACATTTCGATTCTAGAAGCACTCTCGATTCTAGTAGCATGACCAATGAAATTTAGTTTATCTTTTTGTTTTCTCGATTTCGTTATTTTTTCTTCCTTGAATTGATTTTCGTTGGCCGATCTAAATCTATTTTTCATGGGGGGCATAGTATACAAAAACAAAAATATGAAAGGGGCATAAATTTTTTTTTCATAAAAAATATACCATAAAAAAAAATCATCCGGGGCAACTGCCCCACCCTTTAACAATGTGCCTCCGCCCCTGGTCACTACTATTAGGTTGATATTCTAAATGAGAATTTTTTTTTTCTTTTTTAAGTGTAAAAATTAAATTCGCATTTACAAATTTGTGAAATTCTATTTTACAGTATTTTGCTACAGTGGATGAATTGTGTTATAACATGATATTTTAATTGCATATTTTTATATATATCTTATATTTCCTCCGTTTCAAAATGTAAGTTGATTTTAGCTAAAAACACGGATATTAAAAAACTAGTTTTCTACTAAAAAATATCATTTAATATATTTAATAACAATAATTTGACCAATCATAAAAAAAACTGCAAAATACTAGTGGTCACACAATATTCAATAAAGTTAAGAAGTACCTAAAATTGTTAAAAAAACTTACATTTTAAAACAAAAAAAACCTCCAAAATAACTTACATTTTGAAACGGAAGGAGTATCTTATTATGTTTTTCCAGTTGAAAGCCATGCTTAGGATCCTGAAATGGTCGAGGTTGTATTTGTATACAATGAACATGCTTCTCATGGCTAATATACTAAGAGTGATGCTTTAAAAAATATGTCCTCGAGATTTTCTTGAAGTGACGTCAACCCAGATAACTAGCCTTCTCTCTCGGATCTGAGGGTCAACGTTGCTATTCCTGCTCGGGAACTTCTTTGGAAGTAGCCGAGAGTCAGATCAAAGGCTCGTTACCTTGGGTTAGCAACTTATGATCTTCAAAAATATTATTAAATGAGGCATCTCATTAGGTGTGAGATGGCCAAATGGATGATTCAATGTGTGAGTATATATTATGTTTAAGAAAATACTATTTTTTTAATTGTCCATTATGTCTTATTTACGAAAATATATACTACATCACGTTCTTATTATATAAAGTTAACAATAATTTGGAAAGTAAAAAAAAAAAGAAAATAAGATGGCGTGTTTATAATTTAGATAATTTACAAAATCGACATATGCATTTATGATGGAACACTTATATGTAGATATGTACTTAAACTTATATGTTTGTAAACAAATTTATGAATTTACCAAGGTAAGTAAGTCCATTACCAGCCGGTAGGTAAGTAAGTCCATTATCAACCGGCTTCGGACTTACATGAGATGCTTTGCTGGCCAAGGTAAGTAAGTCCATGATAGAACAAGTAGCAAAATGTCAACAAAAAGAAACAATACAATTTTGTGACAAAAAAAATTAAAAAATGAAACAATACAACTAAATTAACAAAAAAATGGAAAAGTGTAGACGTATTTTCCTATTAATGTGATGTTAAGAGCCCTATATATATGTTTAGTAGGGTTTGGATAGAAAAGTATGGAATTCGATCGATTAGTTGAAAGGTTAAAACAAAGTAGAGTCAATATTTAAGTGTTGAGCATACGAAAAAATATTGTTATATTATCAGAAAAAGAAAAAATTATTGTTATATATGTGAGTTAGAAGTTGCAAACTCCGTCACAGAAAAAACTTGATGAATTCTAGGTTTTAAAATTTGGTAAAAATAGCTATTCACTGCATAATAACTCTTTTATACATTATAAGTTATATATACTTATTTAATTATTTGGTTGTTGATCTTACACGCTCAAATTGTAGGAGTTAGATAGTGAAGATAATAATCAGTACCAATAGTAAAAAAATTGGGAGTAACAATTGAAGGATCAAACAATCACTTTTTATGAATGTAAGTTTTTTTTGTTAACCAACTTTTGGTGGTAAGGTCATTTAATGGTTCGTCGTACAAATGTTATAGGACATTATGTGTAATAGATCTTTATGAGAAAGAAATCGATGACATCAATGTTATATATTTATCAATCATGGATTTATATGTGATGTTTGATAAAATTATTTATAAAAAACTTTTAGAAAATACGAATTGAATTCCACTTATATTTATATTTTAGGATACGCAAGATATAAATTCTGACATGATAACTAAAATATAAATTGATTTTTAATGATTTAATATATGTGTTTAAATAATATTTCAAAATATTTTTAGTAATTTAACGGGTTACTAATTAAAATTTAAATATTTATATGAATGATTTTTAAAGTGTTTACTTGCGTATCAACGCGGGTTCTAATCTAGTTTTATATATCGAAAGATGTGGTTCTCCCATAACAATACTAGCAAAACGTACACGTCATTATATCACAAGATCACACTCGACCAAGTTCTGACCAAGCAAGAACTAAGATCAAAAGCCAGAGAGGAGCCAAACATCAACGACATAAACCGCAAATTGAACAAGAACTAGCCTAATAAAGACTCGAGAGAAAAAAGGCAACGGATCCTTTTGTACAGTTGGTGTCTTATGACCATTAACCGGAGCTAAACCATTCGGTACTTATCGGTTATCTTCTAATTGGAACAACGATGATCAAACAATTTTAAACCAGTCAACGATTATGATTTAAAGCCTAGAGTAGTGGTCAACCAACTCTCACTGGGTAAGACAATCCAGCTGGCATCTACGGTTAGTCTTGTGAACACGTGTCAAAAGTATAATCGTTGATTGGAAGGAAAGTCTTTACACACAAGAAAGAACAGAAGAAATCTCCCAACAAAAACACCAACGTTTTCGGTTTAGTCCGGTTTGGTTTAATTTCCTCAAGACTTTGCTTGAAATTTAATCTCCCGAGTTACTATTTCCTCAATCCCAACCCCAGAATCTCTCTTCCTCTCCTTCTTCTCCTCTGAAATCCACGGTGACTTGTTCGAACGCCGGAGCTATTAGACAAAGCATGGCTACGATTTCGCCGTGTTTTTCTTCCAGACCAGAATCTAGCGAGTCGTCGGAATTAGGCTCGCTCGTTGTGGTTTCGTTCTACAAATTCGCTGATTTTCCTGACCATGCTGATTTCAGAAAGCCCCTCAAGGATCTCTGCGAAGAATTGGTATGCCAATTTCTTCTTATCTCTATCAAAGTATAGACATTGAGTGTCTCTCTGGATACGAAAGGTTAAGCCTTTTCTCAAATCTTGTTGGATTTGAAGCAGTAATAGAAAGGCTTGTGTATTGTTTCACCAGCGTGTTTCAGGTGGAATCATTCTTGCACCAGAAGGGATCAATGGAAGTATATGTGGGATTCGTGAATCAGTGGAGAGAGTGTTGGCATTTATACAGAGAGATAGCAGATTGAATGGTTTGAGGCAAGTGGAAACACCTGTGAGTCCTGAACAAGAAGCTATCCACTATGGACATAGCAGTGGCTCTCCTCTTGCAGCTGGTGAAGACGCTCCGTTTAGATGGGATCATGTTAGGGTCAAACTCAAGAAAGAGGTACACTCTCTCTTCTATGAAGTATGAGACTGGAGTTTTGTAGATTGTCTAAGTGTTGTTTTCTTTTGTAATTTCTGTGCAGATTGTTACGCTTGGAATGCCCAATGTTTCGCCGATTGAAAGAGTTGGAACGTATGTGAGCCCCGAGGAATGGAACGAATTGATCAGTGATCCAGAAACTGTGAGATCTCTTTTTACTATTTCGTTTCAAGTTTAGTCAAGAAAAAAGTGAAATTTGAATAAGATTTGATAACATTTTTGACACTCAGGACGCAAATCACTTTCCCTTGTTTACTTCTGTGTTTGTGTCCGCTGCTTTTATGTTATGGAAAAAACTATGATTTTGTGTCTTTGTATACTCTTGGTAAAATGTTATAGTCAGTAGATCTATGATAAATCTTTGAAATTGTCAAATTACTTTGCGTTTCAGGTAGTGATCGATGTGCGAAATACCTATGAGACTAGAATTGGGAAGTTTAAAGGAGCTGTAGATCCATGTACCACAGCTTTCAGAAATTTCCCATCTTGGGTGGAGAATCAATTTGCATTGAAGCAAGACAGTAATGAAACGCAAGCAAAGGTGCAGAAAGAGCATTTTTCTGAAAAAACTGATGAAGAAGACGAAGCTGAGAAGCCAAAGACGCTGCCACGGATTGCTATGTACTGCACTGGAGGTATTAGGTGTGAAAAAGCTTCAAGCTTTCTTCTAAGCCAAGGTTTCGAAGAGGTAACCTAATATAATATCAACCATTGGGCTGTGACTTGTGAGTCTGAGAGCTACTTAAAACCAAACATTTTCCTATCAGGTGTATCATCTCAAAGGTGGTATATTGAAGTATCTGGAGGAAGTCCCTAAAACAGAAAGTTTGTGGGAAGGCGAATGCTTTGTGTTCGACAAGCGTGTATCTGTGGAACATGGTTTAGCTCAAGGAACTCATAAACTCTGCTATGGATGCAAGCAGCCTATAAGTGATGAAGACATGGAAGCTCCAGAGTATGAATATGGAGTTTCATGTCCTTACTGTTACTCCAAGAAATCCGAAGAGGAGAAAGAAAGGGCAAGAGCAAGACAGACGCAGTTTGAAGAATGGGGCGTAATCGGTGGTCCCGACAAGGGTCGTCGACCCGCAACTAAACCAGATAGTGCAAAGAAGAGCAGTGCAAAGCTTGGTTCTTCAATATAGATTTGATGTTTTGATTGTTGATTCTTTGTGTGAAACCCAATTGCTCTCTGTATGAGCTCTTTTATCCCTCTCCATGATTTTTGAAATCAATGTTACATCGAAGAGTTTAAATTGCTAATTTGATTTTGGTTTCTTCACTAAAGGAGTAGAAAACGGCACGTTGTTCAGGTGTTTGCACATAGAACGGCAAGACGTGTAAAAACGACGTTTTTGACTAGGTCTAAAGGATCCCTTCTTTTTTAATGTCAAAGAATTCGAGTCATTGATTATCGTCATTTCGTTAAGGATCTTTGTGGGGTTGAATCGATTTGATAGCGAACTAGAGAGAGAGAGAGAGAGAGAAGCAGTTATGGTACTAGGTGTGATCAAGATCGCGAAGCCAAAGATCCAATCGGCGGATATCCAGGCCGCCGTAGGATGGGGAATCGCCGCCGGCGCCGGAGCCATCTGGGTCGTCCAAGTAAGCCCATGTGCCTCTTTCTCTCGATCTCTTGTTTTCACGGCCGTAGAATTTTAGCCTTCGGATTGGGTTTCATGGATTCTGTTCCTGATCGAGGATCTATCCTTTTAGCTTAGGTTGCGTCTCTGGTGAAATTGCTGGCTTGATTTTGGACGAAAGATGAAAATTCCTAAGTGATGATTCATGAAGACTTTAAAATTTTGGCACTTGCATCGATCTCGTTAGATATTATCCCTAAAGGTGGTAATTTGATGAGCACTGCATCGTTTGCATTGCCTATAGTCGAATTGCTTTTCCTGAAAGGGTTGATTTTGTGAATTGTGAATTGTGATAGTGTCTCTTTCGTTGTAGATGGGTAATATCTAATACTTGAATTGGTGAATGATCGAATATGTTCATTTCTTTTTCCATGTACAAGTTTTTCATTTCGATTTCATTCAGATTAGTACCCTATTTAAATGCTTTGCTTCTAGGTTGTACAATCTTTTAGCTTCTATTGCTTGTTGCTTCACGCAGTCACACCTTTAGGAGGATAGAATCGTGTATCCGTTTCTGTATTTCTGTAGAAGGTGGAATTGATGAAATCTTTTTAAGCATTGCATCTTTTCTCTTTTGTTACTGACAGTGGCAATGTGCTTAATCTTGTGGTTTGATGTTATGAAGAGATTAGTCCCTTAACCTCGTGATTGTTTTCTCTAATCTTAGCTTCAAATCTCATTTGGTTGTGTATCTGACATATTCTTTATTATCACAGCCATTTGGTTGGATAAAGAAGACATTTATTGACAAACCCCAACCTGAAGAAAAGTGAGAAGTCACCAAGACTCAAGACAAATTGAGAGTTTTCCAGTTTCCAAGTTTGTTTTCGCATCTTTGGCGTGGAGCTGAATAAATTTTGGCTCTTTTCTGGGGCTTTGTGGTTTCATTTCTTCAATGTAGACTTTTTGTCTTCTCAAATGTTATAATACACAAAAATACAGTCCAAATTATCAGAAAAGAGGCATTTTGCATTTGATCATATGTTGTTGTTTCCATGTGCGAGTATATAAGATCAGGGATCATAAGGAGAGTTATGATGATGATTGAGATTGTTGAGCTTGAGGTCGGAAAACTCTCTAACCCTTGTCCATGGAACATTTGCCTTCACCCTTACCCATAATTGTTATCTCCTTCAATAATGTTAGAAATCTAGAAACAGGATGATCCTTAGAAATTTCAATCTCTTGTCACTATATTCCTAAAAGAAATAAAATCAAATATCAATTATCCATTAGTCAACTCTCTGGTCACTCCTGAATGAGTTTTAAAAAAGAAAAAAAAAACTCTTATTCCTTTGCCTAAGCCTATCTAAAAGTGTGAGAGGTTAAGTATCAATGATGAATGTAGACAACACAGAAGAGAAGCAGTGTATTTTTGGACTACTACTCTCTTCACTATCTTATGTTGCTCCAAGATAACCAATTTGTCTGGAACCAATCATGATGTGTTTATAGTTGACGATGATGCACTACCTTCGTTCATTCTCCTCTCGGCTGCTATAGCTGCTGCAACTGAGGGCGGTAGATCTCTCAGATTCTTCTGTCTATCTCCGAGGTTTTCTTCTGTCTCTGCTGCTCTTGCTGCTGGTGAAGCAAATAGAGATTCAAGATCTCTTAGCGTCAGAAACTCTTGATCTTTATTCTTTGTATTCCTGCTGGTGAATGAGTTTGTGTGCGCATTCTTACTCCTGTTCAGCTTGTAAATGCTCTCTTCCACCGTGCCCGTTACCTAGTTCCCCAAAAGAAGAGAGGTCTAGATCAATGGAAATCAGTTAAAGGAAGGATCTTAAAGAGGAAACCAGGCACATGCACAAACCAAGAAACGATGAACAAGAGTAGGCTTGTCTTGTCCAATCCGGTGAACACGCCCAACAGCTTGCGCTTCTGCAGCCGGATTTAGAAGTGGCTCCACCAGAATAACATGCTGTGCTTCTAGAAGATTAAGACCGTTGGCACCATGGCGCACCAAAAGCAATAGGACTTGGATCGAGTTTGCCTCTTTTTTCTGGGAGTTTGTCATTTGAGTTTCTTTTTCGGTCCCCTTGAATTTGCTAATGGCTGTCTGTGATTTCCTGCAATTCCATGGAATCAACGTTATATAACTCCCTTAACCAATCTATGTAACACTTTTAATGAACTTTCCGATTGAAATTGTCGCTACATTACCTGCCTCCTTTCATCCGGACGAAGGTGATGCCGTTGGCAGCTAAGGCATGCTGTAACACATCAAGAACATCGTTCCAGCTGGAGAAAACAAGAACCTTCGCTTGTGGGTCGCTTGACTTGATCCATAAGATTCTTCTAGTAATAGCTTCAATCTACCCCAAAACAATAGATGAGAAAAAGAATTACTTCTAAAGCACAAATCTTAGAAGCAAGGAAGCTAACCTTTGTTCCATATGAACCTTGAACAGCCAATGATGCTTCGTTTTCTTTGTGATCTTGTTCTGATGAAGAACCACTCCGACTGTCATCAGCATATGCAATATTTCTAACATCTGTATGCTGCCTGCATATTGGACACATCACCCACTTTCGCAGAGTTTCATGATTTGATCCGCGCTCAGTCATGGCAAAAAAACCTACATGGATGAACATAAAGAAGAAAATATTGTTAACATTCTAAAGTGTTGTTCAGGAAGATGTATTAGGTAGTCGTTCAGTCAAAGATTATCAGAGATGAACGAGATAGAAATAAAAATCTGAGGCGCGCGAACAGAGTATATGTGTGCATGAAATTTTTAAATCCTTATAATCAAGCAAACAAAAGAGGTCAAGTATTTTACAGTTACAGCAAGTGCTGTGCCCACACTGGAAAACCATCTTCTGATTCCGTAGAATTTCATGACAAATCGGGCATGCTTCCTCAGGCTTTAAAAGGTTTTCGCCTTTCTGTTCAACAAGAGCTGAAGCGTTAACTGTTTCCTGTATTGGTGAAGAATGAATTGGACTCTCGGATTCTTGTTTCTGTTTGGATTTTATCAAACCCTGAAAAGGAAAAAAGATTTGTTTATATTGGATACAAAGTCAAAGACTGAAAGGGAGAAGCATGCAAGATTTGTAAAGCGACCCAAAGTCTAAAAGCCACAAAGAGGAACTTATTAATGAAAACATAACTAAAGCATCTTGTGACTATCTATTTGAAAGGGCTAGAGCTCTGGGGCTGGAATCCAAAACAAATGTCATCAAGCGTCACTCTCCATGTAAACTTCTAAGTAGCAATTACTTATCGGCATGATATAAACAGGAGGTAGGCTAGTAACAACACTAAGGTTACAGATTTACCTTCAAATAACGAAGTTTCCCTTTTATACTAAGCAACGAGGATTGAGCCAAAAATTTATCATTTGTGTTCTGCACACTAGCAGCGTCTAACTCATTCAGGCTCAAAGCATAAATCGATGTATCATCTTCAGATTCTCTAAGCTGTAGTCTCATTGTTGCCATCTTAATCTCATCGTAGGCACGTAGGAGGTGAGCTTGAGCCCTAGCCAAGGCCCTTGCATGGGCATATTCCTTTCGCATTACCTTAATCATATAAGAAAAATTGGAATGTCAGATCTTGTTGAAACTTGAAAATGAAGGATTAATGTTCCCCTTTCTCTATGTAAGCAAAGTAGGAGATCTCTCGGGCAATACCTCAAGGGTATGCAAGTGTTTTTTGGCTGCCAGTTTGCCTTCCCTGTCTAAATAAGTTTTGCAATGGTTTCTTATCACTCCAAGAACTATTTCCGTCTCCGATGGAGACTTTGAAACCTATAATCAAAACATAAAGGGCATTTGCGTCAGACAGAGACTATCGCTGCAAAGGCATATTATTAGAGAACACCATATAATTAACTTTAGATATTGAAAGATTTATTGGAATAAGACCAAATCCAAACTGGGATAAGTAACTTACAACCACGGCGTCACCAGCATTTCTTTTGGAGGGATCTTCGTTATCACCATATGGTGCATTTAGATCCTTGTTTTTCGATGACAAACCAACAAAGAAAAGATTAAGGGCAGATCTCTTCTTCTGCAAATCTACTATCTCCTCTGCAGACGCATGTTCCATTACTCCCCTACGAGATTTCTTAAGACTGAATAGCCTAGCATCATATTCCTGGAATGATATATACACAGTGACAGCTAATATTAATATCGGTTAAACTTCATATAAACGCACACAAGCAAAATAAGCAAACCTGAAATAGTTTATCTAGATCACAATGAATACACGTAGGCCCATCATCTTTCTTCAGACAATGCTTGCAGTTACCAATACGCTCAATATCCTCCAATTTTGGTTTCTCCATAGTCTGGTCAATCTCTAGAATCCTATCTATCACTGTCTTTCTAGAGCTTTCCAGCGTATCCATACAAGTCTGCAGATGAAGTTTCATGCCATGAATGGTCCTAAAGCTGGGATAGGGGAGCTTAGCAAGTTAGTTCTTAATGTACTCGAGATTCTGTAACTGAAAGCTGAAAAAGTAGTCTCACAACAACAAGAGGTCACGAAACTTCAATTTTAAGGCACTAACCGAGATGTTGCTCTGGAGGAGCTTGAATTGTTTAGGCTTCGATTGATGGCCTCTTCAATCTTCCTGGTCAACTCGTTGGAGATTTCTTTATTCTGTTCAGCAAGTTCTAAGGCATCCAACCACCAAGTCGAATGTTGTTTCCCCATATTGCTCAACGACTCGGAAACCTTGAAAGTTTTTCAATTATGAGCTTTACGAAATAAGCGATGGCTCAATATTTAACGTGCATGATCTTGAAATTATATCAAAATGGATTATACTGACTCTTTGGTTAAGGTTACAAGAAGCGTACTGGAGATAGAAATAAAAAAAACCCAGCAGAACATTTTTTAAGAATTGTATGGAAATTACCTGATTGTATGATTTTCTGAATTCCTGCTGTGCGGCAGAAAGCTTTAAGTTGAATGCGGATAAATACTTCACTTTCAATGAGTCACAAACTATATCCAGAGTTTTGCACTCTTCATGATACTCTCCATCCTTCTTTAAACCACTGTCCAGAGCATTGGATTCCCACTGTTGGGCAGTTTCTGAAGAAACATGAGTTACACTGTCGAGCTCACCTATCCTCTGCCTTTTCGCTGCAGGATGATGATCGTCATCTTTTACATCTATTCTTTTTTTAGGGCTTCCTGATGCAGAAAGTTTTCCTCTGTTGCTTTCGACCATTGGTAGTATCTCGGCTAGATTGTGAAGAATGTGAATATTCAACAATGGATCAAGACGAAAATCCTCGGCGTGCTCTTCAGTTATATTTAATGCCTCCTTGTATAATGATACAGCTTCAGAAAGTTCGTGCTTAAGCATGGCAATTGCAGCAATCCCATTTAAAGCAACAATTAACACCCTAAGAGCTTCTTCTCCCTCGCTCTGAGTCTTTTTCACAAGGACCTAAGAAAAACTTCAATTAGCACAAATAACTAACGAAAATCAAAAAGCTAAATATTGCAAACCTACCATTAGAATTTCTTCCATTGTCATTGGAGTTTGTTGCAATGAACGTAAACCAGAACTCCCTACTTGAGGGTGGCAGCAAGCTTGGCGCAGTTTCAAGAGCGACTTCAACAGTTTTGCAGCTTCAGCATGAGTGATTAAAGGATTATCAGAAGAAGAATGGCCTGTAGATTATCACAAGTGGGATAAGAAGTTAGCAGCCAGCACAGAAGGAAGCACCAAACATCTGAGAGAGAACTTTAAGAGGCAAGTAAAGACAAAGGTGGAAAGTGCAGAAGACACCATTCGCACCCCATGGTACCTCTTTTGAGAATATCACGTTTCAAAGTTTCTATAACTTCACGGGCATAACTCACACAAGTTTCATGCTGTCTGCTATAAAAGTGTTCTTCAATTGCAGAAAATTTGAGCCATGAAACGCATTCCTCTTGAGGTGGAAGTTGCAACTCATCAGCCACATGGACTTTCGAAGAACGCCACATAACTTGTTTGAAAAATTTATGCATAAACTCCATGGCCATTGCGTCTCGCCTCTGAACAAAGCAAGAAGGTTGTTAGACAAGAAAAACCATAAACTTTAACAAAATAACCATTTTTCTGCTCAGACCTCATATGGATCTCTAATAACTTCAATCCACCATCTTGAAACATCGAAAGGATCTGCTTTAAGGAACCTCAATAGTCCAAATAAGTCATCAAGTTTGCGTTGTATAGGAGTTCCAGTGATACACCAACGGTGTTTGGTATATAATCTCAATGCCATCTCTGTTGCAGCAGCTGCATTGCTCTCCACCATCTGGGCCTCATCCAAACAAATCCTCCACCAGAATACTCTTGTGAGTGGAGTAGGAATAACAGGGTACCTATCACAATACAACATCTTTACCAATCTATCCAAAATCTTTTCAGTTGCATGAAACCAGGAGCTAAAACAACAATCCTATCAGATGAAATTTAGTATTGTTCACATGGCTCGTATAAATACATGAGTATGAAACTAATACATATGGCAAATTCTCAGAAATGTTTCAATAATAAATTTGTTCTTATAGCAGGTATGACGAAAGTTCATCATGTAATGAAAAATGCGAGTGATAAAAGATCCAAAATATCACCAATCGCACCTTTTCTGGAATCTAAGACAGTGCCGGTCACCATCATGCCTGTCATAGTCATGTGTCAAGTCCTCTTTGAGGACATCGTACGTAGTTAAAACAATGTCAGCATTGAGGAGTTCAGTGATGTCGATTATAGGTTCTTCAGAGAGTGAGGCGTTCCTCACACCTTCGTAGATACATGTTACGAGAGAACCCAAGCTTGTATGGCTACAACACAACAAATGAAAGAAGGAAAAGAGGACTAACATTACATGATGCAGAGATAAAAATAAAATTTCTTCTTGTGAGTGTCATCTTGTTAACTGTTCCTATAGTAAAAACGTAACAGAGGGAAGAAAAAGATAGAGAAGAATCTAATACCGTGTAATTTCGGAATGCCATTGCAGTAATATAGGAGCTGGACAGACAATAAGAGTGGCACCCGTAGAGATGGGAGAGGCAGTGACTCGTAGAAGTTCAGAGCACATGTGGCAAATGTATTCACCTTGTCTGACAACAATTTCCGTTGCATCCTTTTTGCTCTTTTTTTGAGAAACTTTTTCATCTTGACTAGGCTTCTTACCTTTCCCTTTGGGTGAATAACCGACACAATCGGCATGTTGCCAAGCATCACACATGTCACACTGTACCCAAACTCCTTCGTATTTGTGACCCTCACTAACAGCTCCACATATGCACTCAATACGTTCTCTTTTTAATCTTTTTAAACCAGTTTTACAATCATCAGTAACTGATGACGACCCATTAGACACGGATATTTCATCCTCGGCTGGTTTCCGATGAGAAAAGATGCAAGCAAGTAGTTCAACCGTTTTTCCCAATCCCATTTCATCTGCAGCATTCGTATTTTACCACATTAAGAACAAAATACCATTTAAGTTTACAAAAGATAATGGCATGAGCAAAAATTTGAGAGGTAGATAAAGCAAATACACCATCTGGCTTTTAAGCAGACTTAAAACTAGGTTTTTGGAAAGTACTCTTTGTGAAAGCAAGTCCAAACTAAACTATCCTCCAACAATATTTTTCTTGATTATAGTACATGGAGGTAAAACGAAGCTGCAAACTGTTCTTACCAGCAAGAATACCGCCAGGAATTCGAGGTGAAAGATACTCTGGTGCCAATGAGATATTTCCACTAAAAACAACCAAAGCATGAAAAATGGACCAGATCAAATCAAGTTCTTCTGTAAATAGTGGAACTTTATTGAAAAGAACTTATACTATTTGTTCTACATTGAGAAGAGCTTATAGTTCAAAATAAAATAAAAAGGACTAGTTAGATGCTTTTTTACCAACCTAAATGGGTTGAAGAACATTTTTGAAGCAGAGTCAAGGAAACCAACAGAGACAGACAAAGGTGAGATGAATTGGTTATCTTCCTTGTCTCCCAACGTTATTGGATCTCCTCTCTCTCGCTGCACCATCCAATAAGCTGCACGTCGTTGGTACGGCCTAAGTTCTGGGAGCAAATCAGTTATGTCATCTTCAAGCATCGCATCCATCCTGAATCGATAATATGCTTATAAGTTGGAAAGGTATTTTCAGACATTAACGCACAAAAAGAAAGAAAGAAAGAAAAAACTTTGCGTACTCACTTTGAAGGCTTTATGGATTCATAAAAAGCAGCAGCATCAAACCTCGACTGTTTACTAGAGTCCAAAGTGTCTGCTTCTGCCACCATCGATCTCTCAATTTCCTGCACATTTAATTGTGTCCCATACCTAGCCTCTGATGTCATTACCTCTGGCCTTAGCCAAGACATGACATGAACCATACTCTTTTTCCATATTTGCCTTGTACTCTCAAGAAGCGAATCACAGGCATCAAAAGCCTGCTGAAGCATCTCAACTCTAACTCTAGGAGACAACAATCCCTGATTACCTGGCACAAGCCTTAAAGTCAAAAACTTTATGCTTGCCAAATGAGCAAGACCCGAAACCCCTTCCCCTGGACCATCAAAACTTGCAGACCAAATCACTGACCCAGCCTCATCATCGGAGGCCTTTTTATCAACCAATTCCAAAGTTATATCACTCGAAGACAATACCGGCCAATGACCAAGCTTAATCCGATCAACAAAATTGGTCACATTGCATAGCCGAAACCGTAACGAGCAATCTAGACCATGATCAATCTCAATGGGTGTGACTGAACCACTATTGCAGACACCTTCTCTAAAACTTATATTCGTTAGAACAACTTCAGCTATATCAAAGTGCTGCTGCTCTGAAATTCGACTACTTAACAAAATGTTCACATAATACGGCTTATCGATATCTTCAACACTCTTTTCTTGAGAACATTCCGCGTCATCGCCGGATAATTGCTTACTATCGTAATCCGGACCAGTATCTGTGATCAAACCCACCGAACGCTGCGGCTTGGATTGCTTTCTCCTACCCATCACTACAAAAAAAAACCTAAAGCAGAAACACTAATACGGAATCAAATTCATAAAGAAGATACCCGGAAAAGGCAAACGACAAGCAAAAAGCTATCAACTTTATGCAATCTCAAAGAAAGTTCTTAACTTGTAAAACCTTACGATACATCAGCTATATAATTACATACGAAAACTAGCTCAAATTTAAGATTAGAAAGAGAACATAATCCCGAACCTGTGAAGGTGAATTAGGTTCGAACGAATCAGGATTCTCGAATCGACGGAGACGGTGGAGGAATAAAATTCAGGCGCCGGTGAAGAGTTACCGACCGCCGCACAGTATTTAACAGTTTAAAAACGAATTCCGGTTTATCTGCAAATCCCGAGAGCTCCGGTCTCACCGACGTAACTTGGTCAATAAATGACAAAAATACCCTCGACTTATAAATAAATTAACGAAACTACCCTCGTTGAACAAATCGTTGTTATTTGCTTCTCTATAGGAACTGACTCGATTTCCAGTTAAACGGCACAACTGCAAAACCCTAATCTCCGATTTCTGTGGTTTTTGCTCCTTTTGGGTTTGATTTTGTTGTTAAAGTTTGGACTTTGTTGAAGATTTGAGTCAAAAGAGATGAACAGAGGAAGAAGGAATCTGAAACAAGCGGCGTCTGAACAAGATTTCACGCTTGAGGAATGTCAGAGCATTGCTCAGGTCGTCTCTCTTAGAGGCTCCAATCAAATTGAGGTATAAATATGCCTCCTTGAATGTTATTTGGGTTTCACTCTCACCAATTCATAGCAGTTTCTTGTGATATTTCTCTCTCAAATGGATTGGCTTAGTTTGTACTTTGTATATACTGATTAAAGATTGAAACTTTACAACGAAACCTTATTTTATAGTTCTTGACTGCTGTTTCTCTGTCTCTTTGAAGATAATGGATGCAAAAGGAGAGAATTCATTAGCATTGTTTCCAGCCAAATTTCGTGAGAGCATGTGGATCAGACGAGGTATTTTTCATAAACAAAGTTACTTGATTCTTCTCTCAGACTTGTTTAAACCGAAGAAAGGAATATCGAATCGCGCTTAGTAGTTGTGACTCAATCTTGTACAACTTTCCGATTCTGCTCTTTCTTGAATGGTTAGATTTACTGGATGATTTGTGTGGATGGAGGAGTTTGAGATGGTGTTTTATTGTTGTTGTTGCTGCACTGATTTGCAGGGAGCTTTGTAGTGATTGACCATACAGGAAAGGAAAAAGCACAAGAATTTGGTAGAAAAGTTACATCTATTGTCTGTAAAGTTCTATTCTTTGAGCAAGTCCGTCTCCTCCAAAAGTCTCCGGAATGGTAAAGCTTCTTTCTTTTCGTGTGTTTGAATGACATCTAAGTTTTATTCAGCATAGCTCATGTTAGTTTGGACGTGGTGAATGCAGGCCGGAAATTTTCAGAGATGCTAAACTAATTCCGGCTGATGAAAGCTCTCAAATACCCATCGTACAGCAAGAAAATGACGGTGAAGTTGATTCGAGTGATGATGATGATGATGGCATGCCCCCGTTGGAAGCTAACACAAACAGATTGAGACCGTTTGGTGTGAATTGTGATGCAGAAACAGATTCAAACTCGGAATCTGATTCATAAAAACATCTGGTACATTCTTTTTGCAAGCCTGAGCTTATTTCTTAAAGAGAAGGAACCTATAGTTGCAAGCTCTTATTAAATAGTATGTAACCTCAATACAGAGCAAAGCATAGTTTTGCTTTGCAATAAATTTTGATTATTCATGTATGGCTTAGTAAATGGTTCAGAGTGTAGCCCTTGCTTCTCATTCCCTACTTGCAATTCTTGGCAAGTCTTCTTAAGGTACCACAAGTATGCATCAACGTTGACAACAAAATTCTGTGATACTAACTTGATCGGCAACAACAATTCCGTCTTTTGAATAAATTTCGACATTTAGATTCTAATACAACTAAGATTGTCTGAGAAGGAGATCTGCAGCTGCTGCTGTTTTCTTCTGAAGCTCTGCAGCATCTCCACCTACAAGTTTATCCATTTGCCTTCCATCCTTAAGGAACACTACTGTTGGAGTTGCTTCCACATTCCATTCATGACTAAACTCCTGTTTTTATACACATTTTAAGCCCTCAAAGTCGACCAACTCGAAATCATTCCAAGGAACATAAGTTCTTGGTTACTTACAGCGAGCTCTTCGACGTCTATAGTAACAAATATCATTGAAGTGTATGTGGACGCAAGTTCCTGGTATATTGGTGCCATATTTCTACAAGGTACACACCACGACGCCTTGAATTTTACTACCAGCTGTTCCATGTTACAAGAATCAGATCATATCGAGTTGTTTTGCATACAAATAATGCAAAAAAAAAAGGGGAACAAATCAAAGGAGGACGAGCTTACAATCTTGCCGTTACTGTTAGCTTCTTTGATCTTCTCCTCCCATTTCTCGATTCTAGTTACCGGATGAACCTTCCCTTTCAAAAAGCAGGACCCTTTCTTGCACCGAGTTTGAGCCTTCTTGTTGCTGCTGCTGCAACAGCATATACATGACCACATCTGTTAAAGAACACAAGAGTTTCTGTCACTATTCTTCATCATCTGAAGCTGCACAAAGGCTACAATGAACATTGAATGGTTTTAACATAAATTTGCTAAAAGATTTGACATGATCTCCATGAAACTCGTTGATTCTTAGGTCTTACCTTTCTACAATGATTTCCCATTAACCCTTCACAACCCTAGGTTGATCATTAGCTCCCTGAGTCCAAAAAATCACAAACCAAAACACTTTTTTTTTTATGTAACAATCTTAAAAAGAAGAAGAGATTAATTGCACAGGAAATCAAATGGCCTAGCTAATGTAAAAAGTTAGAAAAATGAAAGCAAAGGTCGTATTTCGGATAAAGAAATTTGAGAAAGGCTTACCTCTAGATCTTGCCAACTTTATATTGTTCGTGGCTTGCATTGCATCAGAATTAGTTTCAGCCACAAAGCAAAGGAGAAAGAGATAAAACCAAGGTCAAAGATCAAAATTTCTATGAAAAGATTCAGAAAAATCAACAAGAAGGATTCAGAGAACGTTCAATTTAAGCAACATTTTATCTTTACATGTTCTTCGATGGGAAATTTGGTTTTGATTAACCATAACATCTAATGGCTAATTTTGTAGAATAGAAACTGGTTAAGACAACGTAGGATATGAGATAGCCTTGTCTCTTTTGGTTATTTTGTGCATTGATAATGTATAAACCGGTAAAACCAGAAAACAAAAATTCTTAACCAAAACGATTATAAGCTGAAATCTGACACAGCAATGTAAGAAGAATCAGTAATCACAGATTAGTGTAGCATACTCTGATACAAGACACGAGAAAATCTCTGGCCATGATCTACATCAAAGATGGGATGCAATAGCCCGGGAAATTTATTTGTCGAAAGTTGAAAAGATTGGTGTTGTTTTTATATCCACTGGAGATGTGAAGAAACGTTTTCAAGATTTCCGGGGAAGAAAAAACTAATTTAAGAGCTCTCTTTCTCAAGCTTCTCGATCTCCTCACGGTGCTTTCTTTCAGCTTCTTGAAGTTCTCTTTCAGCGTCTTCTTCCTCTTCGATTCTGTCAAGATTATCGAACTCCTTAGTTGCTGCCATGGCTTTCACAACAGGGTCTCTTAACTCAGAGATTAAACCACCACCAACTCTGTACTCTTCTTCATCGCCAATCAGAAATAACCTTTGGTCAGGACCAGACGCCATTGGAATATCCACCGCCAAAAGCTTCATGTCATACTGAAGAAACAAAGACATGAAAATGAGACAATAGACTAAAACTCACAACAGTAGGGGGCATAATTAGTAATAGGGATTCTTTGGTGATATGATAAAATGAAAGAACATAAGAAACTAGACAGACAAACGCAATGTTGTGTAATGTCAGTATCCACATGTTAAGTATGCAAGCCTGTAAGTTAAATTGCAACATAATTGCGCGCTTCCAACACAGTTGCTAGACTACTTTCTTGGCAATCTGATAAGAACAAAGCTATGAGACTGCAATTCTTCTTTCCAATTCAGCAAAGCAGAGAGATCGATTGATGAGAGACTCTTCGCTTTCAACCAAATGACCAACCAAACCTTACAAAATCGACATCCTTATAAACCCAGTTATCGCTAACTACTCTCTAACCAACTCAGAACAGCTCTAATCTGCTACATTCAGTCCTAAATTAGATAGAGTAGACCTATAGCTAAGAGTTGAGATACTGAACTTTGTCAGCGCTTATCACAAATTTAAAGATTATAGCGTGAACAAACACAGAAGAAGGTTGGGTAAAAGGGCAAGTGTGGAGTTGAGAAAGTGAAACCTGGCCTTTCTTCTTCTTAACTTCGACGCTAACAAGTCCCTTTCTCTCAGAACCTTGAACAGGGAATAGGAGAAAGCATCGCTTGCTCCTAATTGTTGGCTTGAATTTCTTGAATGTCATGCCACCACCTGACATCACATAAGCTCGTAAATCTGAACCTGAAAGAGGAGCACCCATAACTTCTAGAACTTCAGCTGCCGTGTTGATCTTCCTCATGGTCATCCTGTAAACTTTATCGGGATTTATTGTGAACCTTGAGCGGAGGTATAATCCCTACATTAGAAAAATGCAGATAGTTGTGAAAGGAGTGATCCCTCTATGATATAACAAGCGAAGGAGAGCCTAACAGCGACAAAACCATATCTCATAGCAGTTTTTTCTTTCTAGATACATGAACACAATGTTCTGCATTCCTACTAGCTATACGACATCAGTTAGCAAGTGTAATGTACCTTTAGCTCTAGTCCTAGTGAAATTAAACCAATATCATTGCATACAACAAAGTTCCACATCCTTTCACTATCTCAACCAATAACCATAATCTGGAAACTACAGAGCTGTTTTCTGAATTTCATTTTCTCCAGGATACCTTCATGTCACTAAGCAAACATTGTAAAGACAATCACTGAAACAGCCTTAAGAAACCGAGCCAACATTGAAGCGCAGATTATCAGCGAGAAGCACACGAAACAGCGGAACTTACAGAAAACGCTACGATGGCTGAGGAGAGTGCAAGAAACCCATACTTAGCCATGCCCTCTGAGAGACCAACAAATGTGTTAGCAATTCCAAACATAATCCTCCAAAGGAAAATACATACAAAAACTCCTCCAGCTCCAAACAAAACAAGACTATTCTTTTTAAAAAATGCTTCAATGTGCAACCCTATAGCCTCACGATATCTAGCAAAAGTTGAACTAACAGCTTTCAAAGGCTTGTCAACAACTTTTCTCGCAAAATTCCCATCAATCTTACGAAATTCAGTGCTCTTAGTAGAAACCAATCTAAACGCCGATGCAAAACTCAAATTCACACGAGGCAAACCCAAAGCCTGCAAATGCGAATTGAGCTTAGGACTAGACAGAATCTGTGATAATCCCACGTTTGTGGAAGTGGGTTTCGACGGTAAGCTGTGGAAGCTGAACCTAGACTGAAACTGTGAAACACCGTTCGAGGGAATAGCCGGAGAAGACAAAGCCGATGGGTTTGATCGGCTGATGGTAACCGGGTTGACCCGACTGTAATGCAACCGAATAAACCCTTGAACTGCTCTAAAATCCGATGGTTTCACCATCTTTTATAGCCTTTTAGATCGTTCGCACAAACTCGAACAAAGATCCGAACTCGAGTATCTTCTTCTCGATATCCGATCAATCGAAATGCGACAAAAGAAAGAAGACAAGAGTTCGAATTTGGATCGAAGAGTCAATGGGTAGCAATCAATCCATTGAAGAAAGCCATCGTCTTCCCATTTCCGTACCAGCGATTGTGGATATTTTACTGACGTCAATGGTGATCGAATCGGAGAAACGTTGAATCGGGTCGATTTATCCGGGTCGGGTTGAGGCCATTTAGTTACCGAGTTTTTCTTTATCGGGTCTTTTCTTGAAGGAAGAAATGGGCACAACACAATGGACCCACAAGTGAGAGGTTCAAAACTCCATACCCATTATTCTGGTCGGTTTCACAGATGACAGGTTGGCAGGGGTAAAACTGTCATTTTAGAATGTCTTTTTGTGATTGTTTTTTCACTCATCAATTGGGATACTCTAAATCTTGAAGATACATGCAATTTTAATTTTTCATTTCATATCAATCCTATGAAAAATGCTAAATTAATCAAGTTAAGTTACATCTAAAAAAGCATGTCACATATATTTAGCCTAATTAAGTTTGTTTGTAAAGTATCAAACCATTTCCAAAATTTACACTATATATATTTTTCCCTGTGCAATAGCATAATTTGTGAATAATTAATAAGATTCAATATTCGACCTTTAGTAATTTTATCACTAACATCAGACCAAACCAACACGAGTTTTTCATTAATTAAAAAGCTCTAGATATTGATAATAGATCTTTTACATGTAAAAAGTGTGTGTCGTTAGTAGATCATGTATTTGGTTGAAGTTAAATATGCAAGAAGTAAATTACTTTTCGCTAACGTAAAATTTTCACGATGTTTTGTGGTAATTAATACTCCCTCTATATCATTTTACTTGAAAGTATTTTGTATACAAGGAGTACTTAGGAGAGTTGTCTCTCGTTAATTTCACTTACAGGAATTTGTGTTCACGAGTTTGCGAGATTCTTGATTGCATAAAGACAACGATAATACTTATTTTTGGGGGACCAATTATAATATACACTAATCATCCTCAGTGTACAATAATATGATTTGTAGCTACTACTATTTCATCTTTGGTCCAATCGTTAATCTATAACTTAAAAAAAAAAAGAATAATATATAGACCAAAGACTTATAATTATCTAAATTCTTAAGCTCTTAATTCCACCGCTCATTAATGTGATCCTTAAAAAAGAAAACTAAAGAACCTTAAAAAGCTAGTTGAGGAAACCTCTTAATAACTCTCTCCCATCAAAAATCAATTCACATATGCAAGAAAAAAAACCTCAAACACAACACAAAATTACACAAGTCACCATCTCTCTCTCTCTGTTTTTCTCTATCTCTCTCTCATGTATGTAAGATATGGTGAGATATGAAGAAACAGTTAGCTTTCCCTGACTCCCATGAAGACAATGACCCAACATCACCAGCCATCATCATCATTATTCATCATTCATCATCACCATCATCTCTTGTTTGTCTCTTCTTTAAACCACCACTTGCTGGTTGCTAGTTGCTAGTTGCTACATCCACTTACTTCTCCTTTTTTCTATAAGTTACTACTGTTCTTCACTTATAGTTTCAGTGAAGATTTCTAAAGGAGAGCTAGCTAGGGTTTTTCAGACAGCTAAAAAAACCTGAGATGGTGAATCCTCAAGAGCCATGTAAGAGTTTTCTCTTTGTCTTATCATCACATCTACCTTTGGTTGTGACTTGCTTGAGATCTGATCTCTTAATTATTCTCCTGTCCACAAGATATTATAAGATTTTTCAAATCTCTGGTTTAGGGTTTTTGTTTCTTCCTTATCTTATGATCTTCTACTACCATTTAGATTTGGATTACTTCAGATCTTATCTCTCTTTCTCATGCCCACAAAAAAAAAGGCTTTTTCATTAATCTGATTTTAGGGTTTCTTCAATTCTCTTGTTTAAATCATGATTCAAAAATGATTTGCTTTTTATTTATGGCATATAATATGCAATTTAGGCATGATTGATGAAGAAATTTTTTTCTAAAATTCTCTAGAGCTTTTCTTCTTTTAAGTTATCTCTAATTGAAAGAAAAATAATAGTATTTCCCTCTTATCATGGACTCGAATCTCTTGCATCAACCCTCCAGAAACCAATCGACCATGAGAAAATTGAATATCCGATCCCTTGGTCCAAAGCTTGTATTATCCAAGTGGTCAAACCAAATTATGATTGTTTAATTATTCTATATATTTTCTTGTATTATCCAAGTGGTCAAACCAAATCTATATATTTTCTTAAATTAATTGATTTTCTCATGATCTGCAATGTTATGGTGGAATCTTTCAGTTTTCACACATGTTTTGGACCTGACTGCTGATTGTATATAAAATATTTACTTTAGGTATATAATTACTCAAGTAGGTAATTATTAATGTTGTTATTATTACGGGGACTGTTCATCTGCACAGGGCTTACATCACTCACAAACCATTTTCAATTTTTTTAAGGAAAAAAAAAACATTATTAATGTTTTTATGATTTCAATGTTTGATGAACAGTTCGTCCTTTGTCTCTCTCTCTCTTGGTAGCCTCTTCTTGACAAGACCCATCAGTGGTCTTTACTTGTACAGTAAAAGCTTGCTTCTTCCTGTGAGTTTCAAAAAGAACACTCACCACCAAACCTTGTAAGTTAATTCATATATACATACATACATACATATACTTACATTAGTTGACATTCTAATTCACTGCTGACGCATATTCATAAGTACATGCAATAACATTTCAAAGTAAATGTTCAAATATAAGTACATTGGAAGTTGTCTTGGTCATATTTGTCTTGTTGTCGATGGCCCCTTATAAGCAATAAGTGCATGTGTTAGAAACTATATATCTCATGCTTATGTATTCTTCTGTAAGTGTGGCCCTTTAGTGTTCAAAAATGTATATATGAATATAAAGATTAAAATAGATAGATATAGAAGGAGATTCTTTCAGTCCAGTCATGGATAGAAAAAGAAGAGGGTAGAAATATCTGCCGACTCATCCATCCAAACACTTGTGGTAGTAACAAGATTAGCTTTAAACCGCAGTGACTGTGTGAATGATGCGGGAGATATTTTTCATTCCTCTTTATCTGTGTTTGGACTGAAGGGAGCTCCTTCCTTGTCTACATTTTTCATTTACCTCTAGGTTGCATTGATCTCAAGTTTTGAATACGGATTTCCATTCTTTACCTCGTTAAACCACACATGTTGAATGAATCTAAAGAGTATAACCATATGGTTTAGGATTTAATCCCGTTCAAGTGCCAGATAATCTAGCCACTACTCACTCATTAAGGTTGCATTTAAAGGTATAGTCATAAGTGAAGCTTTATGTAAATGATATATACATTCTAAGGTATATCTACGGTTGTGACTATGGATATTACGATGGTCTTACTTAGATACTAAAGGTACTCTTGTTTTGGGAAATGAAATAACGTGTATATATACCTTTTTTACTCCCTGTATTATTTTATGGGCTAAGAGATATTTATAGAAGTCGTGTTCTTGCCTGATTGTATTTTGCAAAGTAAGACCGATTTTTTTGTACTTGTAATTTGTATGTTCCCGAGGGTTGGAATTGGAGCCATTAATGGTTCACAATGTGTCAACGTTTTCACATCGTCTTTTGGTTTATGAAAACAATACATTTACATTTAGACAAGAATATATTACAGTATATATTAGTATTATACATATAGTACTATATTTGAAATTGATTGTGTTTTTTTTCTTATGTTTTCCTTTTGTCACAGCTATTTTCATTTTTGTTATAAGTGTTAGATTTCAACTTTTAGTATTTCATACACCGTGGAATTCTTGAACTTTTTTATATAATTCACCCATATGTCTCTTTAATTCACTCTCGAAATTTATAGCATTTCAAAGCTAAATTCAAACTTGGATAATAGTAGTGCTATTACGATTTTTTATTTATTTTAATCAGTGGTAAACTATATTACAATTTTATTTTTAGATGGAGACATTTGTGTACACAACTTCACACGACCTAGTCCGATTGAACCTAAACCCTAGTGGCATATTCTGAACTGATTTTTCTCGAGTCGACAATAATGGATCAAAATCTAGCCGACAAAAATGTATAAAACTTGATACCATTTAGATTTATATAATGATAAACAAGCACATAAATAAAATATATATAGAGTTCGTGCACGATCTTGAGTTGTTATTTAATATTCTCTTCAAAAGTATTGTGTGGTTCATGCATTGTCTGCAATAATGCAGATGTGGAAACGCAGATGGATAATTTATCATATCATGTGACCATCCAACTAGTTAATATCTTAAAGAGAAATCATCGTAGCATTATTTTGTTCGAATGAATGAAATAAATTAAAGAATTAACAATATTTGAATTAGGGTTTAGAAATTGTTTTAGTTAGATGCCGGTGGATACCGACAAAAATGTTTCATCTTTTTACGTGTAGCCATAAAAGGGTTTCAATTTCCCAAGAAATTTCCCGAAACCCATAACGTTTTAAGCTTCATGTACATCGAGAGTTTTTGTGCATGTAATATTCCAAAAATCTTGGTGAATGGTGCTCCAAAAAGTACAAGTAATTAATATTATGTACTTGTATAAAAAGATCTCAAAATTTTGAAGTACTAAGGTTCGAGCTCTCGTATTGCGGTCTCAACTATGAAGGCCAGAAATCTCAAAATTTCACAAATTTCGAAAATTAGTTTAGATTTTGCAATCCAACATTTTGTTTTTTATTAAAACCAAAACCAAAACAAAAACAAAGACATGTAGATAGCTATCCAAATTACTACGTACACATATTTGTTTTCATATAATTCGTGGCTAGCTATGTGAGAAAACTAATATTTCTAATCGATGTGTTTACATAGTTATATATATGATTCAAATATTGAAGAAAATTGTATAACATAAAAAGGTGGAAGATGAAATACAAGAGAAAGTCGACTTTTGTCAGCAACTTGCCAAATTAATAATTAGTAAATTTGCAACTGATAGAACCATGGTGAAATTAACAATCCAAAAGAAATATTATCGTGAGATTAGTATTAAGTTTTAACTCAAACAGAATCAAGTGATAATTGGTCCATGTCTCCCTCTCTTGGAAACTGAGTTTTTTTCTTTTCCTTTTTTTACTATTGGTGCGCATTGAACAAAGTGATTGTATCGGGGTTCTCACTCTCCATAGCCAAAATCACTTTTTTTCCAAATATGGATTGTTTTGTCTCAAAAAGTAATTTTCCATTTTTGGTATAAAACAGCCATTCTAAACAAACAAAAAAAATGCAACTCCAACGCTAATCCAAAAACGGCACAAAGATCCCTTCCAGCAAACATAAACGACACGCAGTGTTTTCTCCAATTAAACAAACGGCACGCAAGTAAACTTTAGCTGATTGATTTTGTAGTTAAAAGGAGCCAATACCTCGTGGCCCATTTAGGCATAAAATTAGCCCATTTTGTTTGTTTTTTTTTTTTTTTTTACCGACTAAAATCCGAAACACAAATTGAAGAAAACAAAAAAAAAAAACTGGAGAATTTGGACGAAGATAAACTTTACACAACAGGAAGGAGAAAATCAGCAGTTCTGGTCTGGAGCGTGTTCTTCATTGAAGCTTGAAGAATCTATATTTTGATCGTAGATCTCGTTTTACTCCTCGCGTTGATTCGTTTCCAATTTGTGAGGATCCGTTGTGAATCCGCACTTTCGATTTTCTTTCTGTATGTTGTTTTAGTATACCGATAAGCCTGCTTTTTTAAGCTCTAATTATGAGAGATATGTCTGATATGAAGTATTGATCTCACTCTCTGAAAGGTTGTTTATCTGCTCTTTGCATTGTGGTTAGGTGCATATGATGATTCCAATTGATTTATGTTCTATATGGATCCTTGAAGCTTTTGTTGCTGCATTGTCTTTGCTCTGGATTTTGGTTTTGAGCTATGTATTAGTGCCACTGCGATATGATGGTGTTTTGGAAATGACTAAACTGTAAAATTTACTGTCTTTCAGGTCCAGTGTTTTTTTTTTTCCAGGATTGAGATCAGTCTAAGCTTTTTTTGCTGGGTGCATCTTGATCTCTCAGACGTCAATTCTTGTTATTGATCTTGACATGAAAGTGGTGTAGTAGACTGATTGAAAAAAAATGAGTTCAACTATTTCAAATCCCCAAAGAATTTTGCAACCAGGTGGTTATGATGGCCATGACTCCCGCAGTAACAGCAATTCTGGCTCTTTTGTGCCTCCAGAATCTAATGAAAACGATGAAGCAGAGTTGGTTTCTGTGTCTTGGAATCAGGATTCCAGTTGTTTTGCTGCTGGAACGAGTCATGGTTTTCGTATATATAACTGTGAACCTTTCAAAGAAACTTTCAGGCGTGAGCTGAAGAACGGGGGGTTTAAAATTGTAGAGATGCTTTTCCGAAGCAATATATTGGCGCTTGTTGGTGGTGGACCTAACTCTCAGTACCCTTCAAACAAAGTACTAATTTGGGACGATCATCAGAGCCGTTGCATCAGTGAATTTTCATTCAGGTCTGAAATTCGTGCAGTGAAATTAAGAAGGGATCGGATTGTTGTTGTTCTTGAACATAAGGTATACGTGTACAATTTTATGGACCTAAGACTTCTTCATCAGATTGAAACACAAGCAAATCCAAGAGGCTTATGTTGCCTTTCTCACTATTCAAATACATCTGTCCTGGCTTGCCCTGGTCTTCTTCGAGGAGAGATTCGAGTTGAACATTTTGGGCTTAACATGGTACAAACCATAAATGCTCATGATTCCAGTATTGCGTGCATGACCTTGACACTGGATGGTTTGTTGCTCGCTACTGCCAGTACAAAGGGCACTCTGATTAGAATCTTCAACACAATGGATGGAACTCGTTTGCAAGAGGTAGAATAAATGTTTTTCCCTATGAGTAAATATTGATCACTACATCATTTGTTTCAAATTGTTATAGATCAAAAGTACATTGTCAAATCAGATGTTGAACAAATAGATTTGTTCTGACTTATGAGTTATAACTGAAGAAACCTGCTTTATGTGTTTCCTGTTATTAGTAAGAGTATGCACAAGTGAAGTTCCATTTCCTCTGTTAGAACGCCTTATGAAATTGGCTGATAGAATCTTATTATGAAGCAGATGCCACTTTGTTGCGCATTACTTATGCGTGCTATATGTAAATCATTGCTGTTTCTCGACAGGTACGAAGAGGTGTGGACAGAGCAGATATTTATAGCATTGCGCTTTCACCAAATGTGCAGTGGCTGGCTGTATCAAGCGACAAGGGGACAGTTCACATTTTCTCTCTTAGAGTTAGGGTACTTGGGGAGGATTCTCATTCCACTGAAAGTGTAGCTCTCCTGACACAACAAACTTCTTCCAATTCCCTGCAAGGCCTTGTTTCTCCGACCACTAGCACCAATCCCGGTTCGTCATTGTCGTTTATGAGAGGTTAGTAAAAAATTAATGTCTCATGAAATATGATACCTTGCTTCGTTTAGAGCTGTTTATGTAACGAAAGGAAAGGGCACCATATCACATTCGATTCAAGAAGTATTTATCTTTTTCATGAAACTGCGAAAAAAGATTTTTGATTCCTTAAAACTATGTTGGTGGGATATTGACTAAGTACTAGCTCTAAGTCCAAAAGATTGATAGATTATGCATTATCGTTTAGTTATTCTTTGTCTTGTTGCAGGTGTTTTACCAAAGTATTTCAGCTCTGAATGGTCATTCGCACAATTCCATGTATCAGAAGTCTCACAATTCTTTGCAGCATTTGGCGCTCACAATACTGTTGCTATTATTGGCATGGATGGAAGGTAAAAACAAAGCAATCTTACTAGTTGTGTATATATAATCACCCTCAGTTCTCCCACTCGTTTTTTTTATCTTGGGCTCGCAGTTTTTACAGATGCAGCTTTGATCCCATGAACGGAGGAGAGATGGGGCAGCTAGAATATATCCGCTTTCTGAAGACGGACAACTGCCTGAGATAATTACGACTCATGCTCCAGTCATTCCTCTAAGCCTCTGTACATAACCATGTCTACGTAAATAGATTTGGTGAGACCGCATAAGATTTGATTCAGTGCATATTGCTACTTTGAGTGAAGGGACCTAATGGGGACTATGTACATAGCTACATAGCAAGATTCATCCACAACAGTTTGCTTCTAAACACTATGTTCTGTAAATTTTCTGATAACACCATATAAAAAGTAATAACAATTGAAAAAGCAGTCTGATCGAATTCCCCGGAAAGTAAAGGCCCCTCCGTTTTATGAGTCTGATTGAAAAATCTGGGATTTCTTACCATATCAAATACGAATAGACTACAGCTTTAGATAATGCAGCCACTTATCAGATTGAGCTGTTGCTGCATCATGTTATTATTCAGGACTCCGGAGAGTAATCAGAATGGAGGATCAATGGAAATGTTTGGGAGAGGTAAGCTCGAAGGTAAGTCGAATCCTCCTGACATAAACTCGCCGCCATATAAAGCTGCACTACCTCCAAGTACTGCACCAGCTACCACTGCACCAAACCCTGGTCCAGGCCTTGCATATCCTCTTCCTGCTCCTCCTGGTGCTCCTCCAGATGACGATGATGCAATGTTCACAACGTTCTCTGATCTCGGGATGTATGTAGGCATGTAGCCTCCGTTCGAAGGTGGTGGTGGCTGCATTGGTGGAGGATAATAAGGTTGTTGCATTGGTGGAGGATAGTAAGGTTGTTGCATTTGTGGGTTAGGATTGTTCACTGGCGGTTTAGGCATTGAGGAGTGTTGGTTATACTGCGGAATTGAGAACGGATTCGAATTGTTCGACTGGTTCAATGGAGCAAATGGGTGCTGCTGCGATGAACCAGCCATGTAATTTTGTCCTGAACTGTTGTAATCCACGTTGTTCGAGAGCATGACTCCTCCAATATCCCCTGTGCAAGAGAACACACAAATGGTAAAAGATCCTACGAAAGATCTTCGAAAACCAAATTTTCAGGTTCAAGAGTTACATGAAACAAAAGCAGCACCAAAGTTGGATCCTTAAGGTCATGGTCTGATTCCAGATAAACAAAAGGTAATTGAAAGTATCATATGATTCAAAGAGACATTACCAGTAAAAGCCCCAAAATCATCTCTTTCTGAAGATATACGAATCGAAACATCGACAAAACCATGAGGCTTACTAGAGTTGGTCTTCCTAAGCTGATAACTTCCAGTTTCATCAATTACAGATTTCGAAGAACTCTGTTGCTGCTTATACTTAGCCAGAAACTCCTTCAAAGAAACAGTAGCAGAGCCATGAAGCTTTTTCCTTAAGAAGATGGGTTCTCTACTATAAACCTCAACGTGCAAAGCCAATTTGGAATCCTGGATCGTGGAATCATCGTCGAGTAAAGTAGAAAACTTTGTTCTCCAGACAGGATTGTCTGATCTTGAAGCATCGATTGTGGTACAGTATTTGTCTTCTGGATCAATCCACCCAACCGCGTACCATTGGTGTTTCAGTAGAGAGGATCCGATTCCGGTTCCTACACGAAGCCCTCGAGCTGATATCATACAGATTTCAACGACTATTTTTCCCATTGATTTGGATTCGAACTCACAAAAGTTTGTAACTTTTTCTGAAATCTTGGGTCGGATTTTTGCTTTCGACGATGGACTGATTGAGTGAAAGAGGAACATAAAAAATTCGGACACCGAACAGTATAAAGGTGTTCTTAAAGTGTGTAATTTATGTCCCAAATTATTCAACTGTGACACATTCGGATGATTTTGCATCATAATGATTACTGGAAAGTTAGATAATTTCCCATTTTACATTTCTTTTCTTTATTGAAGTTTTCATTTTTACTAAATTACTAGGTGACTTCCCGCGTTGTACGCAGTTAAATATCTGTTAAAAATTAAATAAATTAGAAGAATATTATTTTCTTATTAAAAATTGCTAATGATGTTTAATTTAGATTCCAGTTCTATTTTTTGTATGAAATAATATTTTTTCCGTTTGTTAGTACTAATTCTAATTTTAATAATATAAATTCATTTACAATTTTTTTTGTCAAACTTCATTTACGATTCAATTAACAAAAAACAACTGAATCGGTGTTTGGATCCAATTTTATATCGTAATAACCAAGTAAAATTTTATTTTTTCTAAAACTTTTTCTATCTCCATTGATGTAGTAGTGTATATCTTGTACCAAATTATTATTATTTTGTGTTTAAATTTTTGTATAACATGAAAATTTGACAAAACAAAACACGACATATTATGTTTAGTTGTGTTTAATATTCATTTGGTTAAACCGGTGAGAATTATTCTATTTGTGAATAAAAATATCTAAAATGAAAATATCTACTATGGATAATATTGTATAGTTTGATTTTGATTTTTTTTATTCGAATAGATTTAGATGAATATTGTTTTTTTGTTAGATGTAATATTTAATTTGGACAGTTAGATTAAATATTTTTCTAATTTTACGTAAATTATAAAAATATTTGCATTGGTATTCTATCATTTTCTTATATTTGCTTAAAGTATTATATAATATATTAGAATGTCAATTAATTAATTGTATAAAATTTGCCTTACAAAAATAATAAAAATTAATTGTATATAATCAAACACAAAAAAAAAATATATGAAAAAGGTCGCGACATAAATTTGACCAGATGATAATAGTATTGTTAAAGAAGTACATGAATCATGATATAATGTGCATATAACTTTATAAAATATTATTTTTAGATATAATTAAAATGCAGATATTTATTTATTTTAATATAAAAATAAAAATTAATTTCTACTTTCACCGGAATATCTTATGAATATTTCGAATTATTTAAATCCATAATATCATTAGCATAGAAGAAAACATTAAAAAAAAACCTTATTTGTTGATAAGAGAAGAATGGAAAAATAGTTCTAAATGTAAATTGAATGTAAACGAAATCAATATATAATGTAAGTTAGATGTATATTATTCAATATTAACGTGAGCGACGTAGATTATTGGGTTTCAAGAATAATAAATTAGTGTTTGGACTATTAATGTTCTAATTAATAATAGTCATAGAAAGATATTTTCGGGCTAAGTAATTATGATTAGTGAGCTTAATATGTATATAATTAATAAGAATAATAATGGGCTAAATAATTATGATTAGTGGACTTAATTAAAAAATCCAATTGCCATGTCATATTTTATCAATGTCATGTCATAATAAAAATGAGAGAATAATAATTCTAGAGAGTACATCTAAGTTAATCACTTCTCTATTAATATATAAAAGAGATACGAAGAATGTGAGTGTTGAACAAAACACTGTACTGCTGTTATTACATACAATCAAATCTTGATTACAAATCTCACACACACATAAAAATCTAACGAACCAAAACTGAACCAATCAAACAAACAAACCAATAAAAATCAAATCAGAAAATGCCAACCACTTCAAACTAGTGATCATGCCACAAAAAAAAAAAAAAAAAAATATTGAGCTAATCACCTCAAACTTAATGCTTCTGCCTAAAACTATGCAGCAACACTGTATCGGTAGAGAATCCCAAACTAAACTTGCCATATTCTTCTTTTACAAACACATGACAGTCCAAATCGCCGCGCTTAGTAAGAAAACTTAGGAGACTTAATCGAGAAAAGGTTACTCCTTTCATTAGCTTAATCTTCTGGACCAACCAGAGTAACCTGCATGATTTCAAAAAATGGTTGCTCACACCAAAATATTTCAATGAAATAATTGTATTTTCAAAAGGCTAAGCCTTAACAAGAATCAGAAAGACTGGATTTTTTCGGTTAGTTTTACTCACATTGCAATCATATGCGTATTTCCGGGAGAGAACTATGGCTGCATTACGTTCTTGCTCTGACTCGAATGTTAGTAAGAAAGTTAGACCCTTTCTTGGTTGCCAAAACAATGACTTTGCAGGAACATTAGCATTGCATCTCACTCCGCAGAGCTGAAAAATGTTATCAAACCATTTAAACTCGTAAGAAATAAACTTTTATAAAGCCAAAGAAATAGGCAGCGAGTGAGTAAAGCGACGATCATAGGCTCTAGATTACCTCCATGGAGTTTGAATATATTTCTCTGGCCTTTGTGATCCATCCTCGGGACAGCTTTATCCTCGCCTTTCCAACAGTAAAGACATGGGATCGTGATGCATGATCTTGCCCATTCATCTGTGATATAACCACCTGAGAAAGAATTTCAACATGTCTAGTTATATTAGAGCAAGAAGTAAGTTCTATGCAAAATTTGCTTCCACGGGGAAAAAGGTAATTCGTAAACATACGGTGAATTCACTGTTAGATTTGCGCATGAGTGATTCAACACGTGACTGCAACCCAGCAGCTGTAAAAATTGTGATCAAATTAGCCTTTTTATATCCTTTCTCCATCATAAACTGTATGAGGATTTTGCAGAAGGTACTCGAAAATATCGAACTATTTCTTGTAACACCAACCAGTATTAATTGGACCGTCGGTTGTAACAGTGAATTTCTGGCCGTTAGAAACAATGTCTGCTTGTATTACTCGCCCAACATCAAATGGTTCTGGAGCATATACCGACCCGTTGGCACCTGAGAAAGCTCATGGCTTATAAGTTTATTACAATGGACCATCATAATAACCAAAGTTGATAACATTTGAGAGCACGGTAAACTTTTCAGATATCCGAATGAATCTTTGATGTTCACCTATGTATAAAACCAAATGATCAAGGAAAGAGAGAATGCCAAATACCAGATATAGCTTCTCGTCGACTTGACTCAGATGCTGCACGGTACCATTGGATTGAACAGTTGGAAATATCTAAAGCACTATCCGAGCATGCACGTATTCTTAGGCACGAGCCAAGACTTTGTGCACCGTCCAGAGCATATGGACAGGACTTGGACCCCTCGGCTCTCTTGATAATTGCTATCTATGTATATTTTCGATTTTTAGAGAAAAGACAGGTTTGTTGATAAAGGAAGAACAACAAGTGAGCAAGATACAAAATATACCTCTCTTTGAAGCTTAACTGAATATACAGACTTCTCTTGGATTTGACTCTTTAAATCACGAAGCTCGTGTTGCATACCCATCACCTAAATTATAGAGCATTGACTTTATAAATTTAAACGTAACCAATTAAAATCATAAAGTGTATTGAACATTTGGATTCTAGTTAGACAGTTGATGAAGTGCAAAGAAACGCAGTTGGACCTTGGTTGGTTTATGCATCCGTTTGATCCGTCTCGCCTCCTGAACCTCCTCAATCAATTTCTCGACATTCTGTGAAATGAAAAACATAAGTTTGATTCAGAATCTTACTCCTTCTATGTCAGAACAAAACATACGAAAAGGAAGATTGAACTCAAACTGATATATACCGGTCCTAGAGCTCGAGAAGCTTTAGAACAAAGCTCCTGTTCTTCAAATGTCCCTCCAAGTCTCAGAACAAGAGCCCGTGCACTCTCGATTTCAGCACACGCAAACGAGTTTTCCTGGTTTACTAACTTCTTTGCATCTTCTGAAGTCTGCGAACACAATGTATCAGCCTTAGTTTGACTGTTAAAAGAAGTGACAAGCTAGACGAGTTCTTTTCGAGGTGGTGCAGTGAAACAGACCTGCTTGAGGAAGTTTGCTAGTTTCTTCACTTCAAACTTTTCTTGAATTAGTCCCCCTTCATTTTGGGTTAGCTTAACGGCTAGAGCCTCAACCTACAAGACACAAAGAAAAAAACTGCATAATATTATTTACTCCTTCACATCTGATTCAAGTCACCGTAAAGGCGTAAAATCATATAGTTTCAGACTTTCAGTAGCTACATAGTGTCGGTTCTTCATAAATTATTGCGTTTATGGGTAAAGGAAGTAAGAAAAGCTAACCATGGAGATAGCTTTTTCCACCTCTTCCTTGTTTCGCCCATCCATTCGACCTCTCATGAATTCTAAAGCATCCCTAAGTTTCTTTAGCATAACATGTCCTTCCAAAGAAGTCACCTCATTTAACTTTGCCTAAACATTTCAAGCAACAACAACAAAAAAGACAATGTTAATTGGCCAAATCGGTTATAAGACCATAGAGAATTGTTTATGGCCTTACCTCTTCGACTAATTTAGTAGCTGAAGCTAAATTCTTGTCGAATTTACAAGCGAGGTCACGAACTGAAAGCCGTTTGTGCTGATTAGACAAATCTCCTGTCTCTTTATTAACAACATCTTTCACAGATGGACCTTTTTCATCTTCTTCAGGCTCATCAACAATCTGATCATCAGGTCCTAACTTGTAAGATGGAAATTGATTAGAAGCAAAGCTCACATCTGCTGAAATTGGTTCAACCACTGCTTCTTCACACATTCTCTTTTCTTCCGGTTTAGGACAAACTTTAGTCATTGTCAGGATCTTATCTGGTAACAAAAATAACAAAAGAACAATTAAACTAACATGTCTTCTTGTAATCATCAAATCTGTAACCAAGCATTCTCGTGACTGCATCTATTATTTTTTTTTCTTTTTTTTTCTTTCTTTTATAATTAAAAGAAACAGTTCAAGAAACTACTGTAAAATCCAGCAAATGCAGTGAAGAAACTTGCACTAATCTTAACCAAATTTCAGATTAGTTTTACTTAATCGGTAAAAGGATCAACAAATTAGAAAAGATGCAAGAACCCTGAAACGAAAAAATTATTGGGAAACCAGACCTGAGATTTCTGAAACACATAAAGCTAGGAAATTTATAAAACATAGTAGATTACAGACAGATGTAGGAAATTTCTTATTCCATGCAACCAAAGATTTTATCAATGATACAAGAAGGGAGAATGCAAGAAGAATCGATTCTAAAACATTGATAAAAACAAAAACTTCTTACAGTTTTTTTGAAATCCAACTCAGAAACAGAGATTTTCAAAGAAAAGAAAAAGAAGAAGAAAGAGAGAGAGAAGAGTCTCTACTCTCTTGTCTTCGTTTTCTTTCTTTCGTTCTTTCTTCCACAAATGCAAAAAAATGATTTAAGTAAAAGAGACACCTTTGGTATTTTGATTCCTCTGTCTCTCTTCCCAAAAACAGGTCGCTTGACTCATCATCATTTTTCTTTTTTTCTCTCTCTCTCTCTCTCTCTCTCTCTCTCTCTTCTCTCTTCTCTCTTCTCTCTTTTTCTTTCACACCATCATCGTTAAAGAGTGCAAAAAAAAGACAAGTTTTTTAATAAGACACTCTCTGGTCCGCCTCTATGTTTGTTGGAAAGCGAAGACCACGCGCTCTCTCATAACCCACGCGCCGTCGTGTCTTTGTGTGTGCATCGCTGTTGTGTGGGTCCCGTATTACTCCTCCTGGGCTAGATGGACCTTTCTTGTTGTAATGATCTAATCAATTCTAATTATGATTCTTTAACGACCGTTTAGAGAGGCTCTCTGATTATTTTTTAAATTTAAAAACAAAGAATATTAGTTTACGTGTTTATCTAATCATCTTAATCTTTCTTAAGACATTTCGTTTTTTTTTAGTTTTAAGTGTAATGTTGATTTTTCTCTCTTGTGTGGGTCATGTCCTTTTTTCTTGTTGATGAGAAAGTTTGTGTTTTAATATTAGGGATAGGTATAGTTTAATAGCCACCAATTAAGATAGCCGTTAAAAGTAAAGCAACTCATTTACAATTTAAAAGAAATTATATGTGTATACATATAAAATGTATTTGTTCTTTGTTAGATGGCCAAATTTTTTTTTTTAAAACCAAAATAACATTGTGATAACAAAGTAAATATACTTTTCCGCATGTAATTTAACACAACTAACATGATTTTGGGACATGTTCTTCATGTACGGCAGAGACGTGCACCTCCTGATGTGTTCCCCATTGAAGAACCGTCACTATGTAATCCATATTTACTTGGTCATATCCATAGAGAAATCCATCAATCAATATGCTTGGATAAGACACATATCCAAATCTTTCCACTAAGTTACTAGAAATGATAAAACATTAGTTTGATGCTGCCAGCTTTGACACAATACCATGATCGTCATCCTTTTCTTGTAGCTCGGTTGGATGATGTGAAGGGCCTAGATATTCTTTTGGCTATCCGGTCTCTAACTTGTACGCTATTTGCTTAAAATGTTCAGCCACTCTGAAGTTGTAGTTCCACCCTATGTCTATCGACACTTGAGTGTACATAACATTCAGCATCAGATCTTCACAAATTTTTTTTATCTTAACATAAACTTATAATGTAGCATAGATGTTTTTTTACCACAAAGTGACCTTCCTTATATGAGGTGATTGTGTAAGCTACGTCGTGATAGAACTGAGTGAAAAAAATTTCAATGTCGATGGTGGATAAGCGTTCTCTTTGTTGTCTCTAGCCCAGTCAATTGCTTTTTTGGTTAGCTTAAACAGTCTTAGAGACGAGTCCTCTTGATTTATTGTAGCAACTACTGCTTTCTCCTTCAAATTCTGAGTAGTGTGGAAGAGTAGTCAAGTGGTGTGAGAATCTCGAAATCTACAGCTCCCGTCGTTCGAATGTAGTCGAGACACTTCAAAAAATATGGGACTTTGTTCTTCAGGTATGACAGAGACGTGCACCTCCTGATGTGTTCCCTATTGGGTAACCATCACAATGCGATCAATATTCACCTCGTCATAACCGTAGAGAAGTCCAAAATCTTGTACTAAATTCTTAGAAATGATAAATTGTTGCTCTTCTTCTGGAAAAGAGAGATGAGATGTGGGCAATATATTGATAGAAACTGAAAAACTACAAAAACTTTCAAATAATACGATAAAAAAGTTATTATGAAAGATAATGTACTATTAGATAAAATAACATGATATTTTGTTACATACACGGAAACACTTTGTTTTTAAAAAATCGAGATAAATAAAAAAATTTATATACGATTTACTATTCATCATCTTCGCAAATAAAATGATAAAATTTGGCTATTTAGTGCATTTTCCTTTAGGTATATTACTTCATCAAATGATTTACCTCGGTGCATTTTTTATTTGATTAAAATATTTTTGAGTATGGTTGGTAAACATAGACAAAAGAATGCGGTTCTAGGTACTTGTTGCATAGTGAACAAAGAGAATTATTTGTTGGATTCGAAAGAAGCACAATTATTGGTAAGGGAATTGGATTTATATATAGAACATGCATGTATTGATTCTATTATCAATCCTACGTTTCTTATCCATGGAGTCTAACTTTGGTAGGTTCAGAAAAAGAGACTTAAATAATCGTTTTTTTATGAAATAAAGAAGAACTTTATGTTGATTAAATGGATAGTTGCAACTTTACCAAACTTTCTTTTAAATCTTGATAATCATCAATGTATTGTCCAAGTACGTGATAAAGATGATGGGTCGAATAGTTGACTTGAACGGTTATAACATTTCAACATTTCAAAAAAAAAAAAAAACATTTCAAAATTACCTATATAAAAACAAATTTCTTTTTTCAAAAAAAAAAATTACCTATATAAAAACGACTACTGTTTCTTGTTTTTTACACAGATTCATATTTGAAGTGCTACTTTTTTTTTGGTTGGTCAATAATTTTGAAGTGATCAATAAACAGCTGTAAAGTTTAAAGTAATGAACATATTTATATTCGTGCCGTACATAGGCTCCAAATCTTAATTTACTATGAAAACTATATACGCATGATCATATATCATAATATATAAAATCCACACCATGATAGCATCAATCTCTATTTCGTAAAAAAAAAAAAAAAATCAAAGTATATAATCCAGATAATGCCTAAAATAGTACCATTTTATATAATACTTTAGTGAATTTAAATCCACTAAAAATTAGAATTATAACTATTATGGAATAGCTTATAACTTATTCCACTCACGGTATAATTGGAACGAATACTTTAGTATTATGAACACCATATTTTATAAAAAAATACTTCTTTTTTTTTTTTAGAAAGGAAGCCATCCTTTAGTTCTTTACTCTTTTTTTTTTGAAAACCTTAGTTCTTTACTTTGTTTCGGGGCATTTACATTTAGACGGCTATATAGATATCGACAATGATATAATCAAAATCAAAATTTTAAATATATTTTTTATTGCAATTTCATTATTAATCCGCGTAGCCAACTCTGTAAGTAAAACCATTTAATGTCACCATAAATATTGCAATCTTAATCCGCCTCTCAGAAAGTTTCGAACTAACAAAAGACATCTCTAGAATTCAATAATGGCATATGGCAAAAAAAAAAAAAAACTTAACAAATTCACGTAAAAATGTAAACATTTTGAACATATAATAAAACACAAAATGTGTATGAGTCTTTGAGAGTGTGGAGTCATGATAAATTGATAAATACAATTGGTGAAATCTTTGTCTTGAAAAGGCTATAACGTTTTAGTTGAAAGGTCAAAACAAAACTATATGATATATTCACCAAATTTAAAAAGAGATACCATCAATCAATAACGTGAAGAGGACTTATACTACTCCAACATAAATTCGTTGTCCGATACAGTTTTACATTAACTGTTTTCGTTACCTGTTTTTTGTTTGTTTATAATTGTGTTTTTTTTAATAAAAATATACTATATGTAACTGAAATGAAAATAACGTTTATGAATCAGTCCAACTCAGAAACAAACGGAACAACATGAGCTGTTTTTTTTTTGTTTTTGTTTTTGTTTTTTCACTTCTAAAGCCACATTTCACCAAATACTAAAACATTGGCTCTTAATTAGTTTTTTTTTTTGTTCTCCATTTTCATTTCTCGTTTAAATTAGGAGATGCCCTTATAAAAATCCAGAAAAAATATTAGTCAAAGCCCAAAGGCCCGTAATATTTGGTTATGCCCCAAAAAGTTATCAACCAAAGGCCCATAAAATGCTTAATCCATTTGAAAACCTAATTCACTTGTTATGTCTAACTACCTAAGTAAATTTTACAGTTAATTAAAAGTTAAAAAAAAAAACAGTGTGTCATTTCGACCTCTTTAAGTAAACACGTGGCAAACTGTGAGTTAATTACACTGTGACGAAGGAGATTCTTCTAGAGTCGTCATTCACTCTTCGTCTTCTTCCCCAAATCTTGTCGCTTTTAGGGTTTTCTTCGTCCTTTGGTCTTTCAGATTCTACTCCTCCACCTTTCGATCCATTGTTCTTGATGACGAGGTAATCTCCTGATTGAGTTAATATCTCTGTCTCGCATCTTGGATTTTGTTTTCTCCTTGTGTTTAGATCACTGGATTGATTGAAATTCTCCTGTTTCCGTCTCTTGATTTTGCTTGCAATTACGGATTTTGGCTTTACCTGATTTTGATGTGTATCTGAAACTCGTTCGGACATCATCTGAGTTGCTTTTGGCATTCCCTTTACATGACTCGATAATATATGGTTTGGGTTGGTCTAATTAGTCTATAAGCAAACTTTGGCAAAGACTTAAACTTTCTTTTCTATCTTTGTGTGTTAATCAGCAGCTAGTTTGTTGGGTAGATTTCATGAGAGTATGAAAGATTCAAACTTGGCAATCAAACGACACACGATGATTTTATTATTGGTTTTTGGTCTTCTTGATCAATTTTTATTTACTCAAGTATGATTGAATCTTGTAAGGTGCACTGAATTGAGGTAAGTGGCAAAGTAGAAATTTTGCAAAGACTCTTTGGCTTGCTTTACTTATACCCACTTTTGCAGGCTTGTAACTGAAATTAGCTAAAGCTTCTTCTAAGGGATTGAAGCACAGGATTTTACTGTTGTGGTCTAGCTAGTTTGATTCCACGGAAGGAAAGAATAAGAGTAAGTAGCTGAGGATGTCAAGCAGTCTAAATACCCACTGGTGTCACAGATGCCAGCGTGTTGTCAGGCTTCACGGTCAAGAGCCTGTATGTTCTTATTGTGGAGGAGGATTTGTTGAAGAGCTTGATATGGCTCAAGCCAACCCATTTGACATGTTTAGAGCTCACAGGGATGTTACAGAACGTGATCCGACTTTTGATCTCATGGATGCTTTCTCCGCCTTTATGAGGAACCGTATAGCTGAAAGGAGCCATGACCGAGAAATCAGAGGAAGAACAATCAGTTCGGGTCCTGAAAACTTTCCAGGCCTGGCTCCTTTGTTGATCTTTGGTGGTCAGGTCCCTTATAGACTATCTGGAGACAGTGCAGTCGAAGCCCTCTTCAATGGAGGCTCACCAGGCATTGGCATCACACGTGGTAACACCGGCGACTACTTCTTCGGTCCTGGTCTTGAAGAGTTATTCGAGCAGCTTTCAGCCGGCACTACTCGCCAAGGCCCACCACCCGCACCAAGATCATCAATAGATGCATTGCCAACTATCAAGATCGCACAGAGGCATCTAAGGTCGTCAGACTCAAACTGTCCGGTGTGCAAAGATGAATTTGAATTGGGAGCAGAAGCCAAACAGATGCCGTGCAACCACATCTATCATTCTGACTGCATCGTCCCGTGGCTAGTTCAACACAACTCATGCCCGGTCTGTCGCCAAGAGCTACCATCAGCTAGAGGAGGAGGATCTTCGAGCAGTCAAAACAGAGCCACCACCAGAAACTTCAGAAGTAGTGGTAATAGTAACAGTCGTGAGAGCAGCAATGAAAGAAGGAACCCTTTCTCTTCCTTGTGGCCATTCCGTTCTTCGGGTTCAAGCTCAAGCTCCACACAAAACCGTGGAGGCACAAGAAACTCGGATACGAACGATGAGAACCATAACTACCATCACCAACACCAGCAACAATCACATACGGGTTACAGTGGCTGGCCATTTGATTTCTAAACGGTGAGAGCCAAAGAAAATCTCTGGTCTCTCACTATGTACGTACTACTCTGCTTGTGATTCTGTGTTTGTGGCTTGTTCTTCCCACTCTATATCTCTCTCTCTCTCTCTCTCGCTTATCAACATAAATAACGAAGAAGTGTAATTTGATAATTAAAGGCCTTTTCCATGTTTAAATTGAAATAGATATTTGAGTTTATTACTAAAATAAAAGGAGCGATCAATCAATCATCTCGTGACCTTGTAAAGAGAGAGAGTCTCGTGCTTCAAAATCAACGGTGCAAAACAAAGCCATTGAGAGAAAACAAAAAAAATATCTGCCAGAAAAAGCCATTGTTGATTTGATTCTTGATGAATATACGAAGCTGAAATCATTACTTGCCATATATAGTAATCTCCCTCTCTCTCTCTCTCTCTCTCTCTGGACTCATACCGCACCGTCCACTTCACTCCACTCGTCTCTAGATTCACGCAAAGGTGATCATCGATTTCCATTTTCTCACTTCACTAAATCTCTCTTCCGTGATTTTCGATTCACTCCAATGGTTTGCGTGCTGGTGATTTGTTGATTTTCGCTTTAGATTCTATGGTTACTTTCCGTCGGATTTTGCGGGAGTTTTGATTTTTGTTGTTGTTTGTTTAGGGAACGATGAATCTAGGATCGCTTTCGTTGAGCACCACCAAGTCGACTAAGCCAATGGTTAGCCTTAGCTTCTCGATACCGTATTTTACTCACTGGGGACAGAGCTTGTTGGTCTGTGGTTCGGCTCCTGGACTTGGTTCCGGGAATGTGAAAAAAGGTTTGTTGTTAAAGCCGTCTCACAAGGATGATCAGCTTATCTGGAGTGTATGTGTCTCTGTTCCACCTGGGTTTACCTGTGACTACTGTTACTATGTGGTGGATGACTTGAAGAATGTGCTGAGGTCGGAGTTTGGGATGAAGCGGAAACTCGTGGTTCCTGAGACTTTGATTGGTGGAGAGTCTATACAGCTTCGTGATCTATGGCAGGTTTGTGGGTTTTATCTTCTTTTTTAGCAGATTGTACAATTATTCTTGTGATTGCTACAGTGGGAAATTTTGAAAATACTTTCATTTGCTGTTTCTCTCCATATGATTGTTTCTTGCTGCTTATAATTTTCCCTTGAGATGTTCTGTTCCGTTATAATTCCAGAGTGGGGATCAAGGTCTCCCATTTAGAAGCGCATTTAAAGATGTCATCTTCCGCAACAGTGGTGATCTGAAAGTAGAAAGACCTCTAGGGGTCTTTGAGAATAAGTCGGATCAAGAAGGTACTCGTTTTTTATTTGACCCTATCGCTCCATCGTCTCTGAGATTCTCTACTTTTTTATTGATCTCTTGGCTAACTTTTGTGGCCTCATGACTTTAACCTGTAAACAGATACAGTTGTTGTCCAATTCAGAATCTGTTGTCCAGACGTTGGAGAAGGAACATCGGTAAGCTTCTTTATTCTCATGTTTGAGTCTGATGTGATGTGGTGGCCAACATTTTTTATCCTTGATTATGACATGTACAGGTGTATGTTCTAGGCACCCCAACGAAGTTGGGGACATGGAAAGTTGCAAATGGACTTAGACTCAACTATGTTGGTGATTCCATATGGGAATCAGACTGCTTGATCCCGAGAGCAGACTTTCCTATCAAATATCCTTTCTTTGCTTTCTTGCAGACTTATTTGTTGCAACTATTCAACATTTCACTTCTCATATGCTTTCTGTGTGCTGGATTCTTGACTATTATTTCACATATAGATACTGTAAAGTTCAGAAGGAAGGTAACATAGGTTTGGAATCTGGTGGCAATCGGGAGCTTTCTCTTCACACCAGCGGTAGTAAACAGGAATACATTGTCATGTCAGATGGCTTGTTTCGAGTAAGTAGCAGAGACAAACTATGAACTAGCTCCTGATGTGACATGATCAATGTTGTCTTAAATTTGATTAATTTTACATGTAGGCAATGCCATGGAGAGGAGCTGGTGTTGCAGTTCCCATGTTCTCTGTTAGATCAGAAGATGATGTTGGCGTGGGAGAGTTTCTGGATCTGAAGTTGCTTGTTGACTGGGCCGTAGATTCCGGGTTGCATCTAGTACAACTTTTACCAGTAAATGACACATCCGTGCATAAGATGTGGTGGGACTCGTATCCATACAGGTATGAAGACTACTTATATGTTAGTTTTGCATGAGTTCAATAAAGGGTTTCTGCCACTTACTTAACGGAGGGACACAAATATTCCAGAAGTTTTGTTCTTATTCTGTCTTAACTGCTAAATTCATGAACAGTTCATTCTTTGCTTAATTTTTAAATTTGATTTCTGGGACCTTTCGTAAGTGACCAAGCGTGATGCTTTGGTGAATATGAGTTCTCTACTTACCAATATGTCTATATTAACTCATTGAACTTTGCTTCTCTCTTGTAGCTCGTTATCTGTGTTTGCATTGCATCCATTATATCTTAGAGTACAGGCTCTCTCTGAACGTCTACCAGAAGGTATCAAGGTAATTTTGTACACTTATTGTTTCCTGAAAGAACCACTCTCCTAAGAATTGAATTGGCTGACCTATTTCGTTTCCTTTCAGGAAGAAATTCAGAAGGCAAAGAAGCAACTGGACAAGAAGGTATACAGTGCTTTGTTAGACGTTGCATAGCTTTTCCTATTTCTATACCCTTGCATTCTTAAACATAATAGCCCTGGAGAAACAGGATATGGTATTTTCTAATGTTTCTTGATTGAAACCCTCCAAGTAAATGGTTCATACGTTAGTTTGTCATAGTGAGTGTTTGAGGGTAAACTAATTTCTTAATACCATTATGCGTAGGATGTTGATTATGAGGCTACCATGGAAACTAAGCTTTCAATTGCCCAGAAGATCTTTGACCTAGAGAAAGACCAGACGTTGGACTCAAGCTCTTTCCAGAAATTCTTCTCTGAGAACGAGGTATGCTTCAAAATCTGATATTGTGTTCTTCATAAAGATATATGCCTGCATAGAACTTCTGCCTCCAAAGGCTCACTTCAGCTTTCTATGTCGCTTATCGCGTTTTGTTTTCCTGGATAGGGCTGGTTAAAACCATATGCAGCTTTCTGCTTTCTGCGTGACTTCTTTGAGACTTCAGATCATAGTCAGTGGGGGACCTTTTCTGACTACACAGAAGACAAGGTATTCTGTGCTTTTATCTTGTTGAAGTTTAACGATCAAATTAGTTCAAGCTTTCCAGATGTTATTCATCTTGATAATTTCAGTAACTTCTCACATCTCAAAATAACATATGCTGCAGCTTGAAAAATTGACATCCAAGGACAGCTTGCACTATAACACTATATGCTTCCACTATTACATCCAATACCATTTACATGTACAAGTGAGTATGTTTGAATTCATAATTTCATTAAGTTATGTTCCATTCTTGTAAGTGAAGTCTGTTATTGGATGTTTTATTTATAAGTGTGTGCTGGTTTCGTTTTCAAAAGTTGTCAGAAGCAGCAGAATATGCAAGGAAGAGAGGAGTCGTGCTGAAAGGAGACCTACCTATTGGCGTTGACAGAAACAGTGTCGATACCTGGGTTTACAGGAACCTATTTCGCATGAATACGTCAACTGGAGCACCTCCGGACTATTTTGACAAAAATGGTCAGAACTGGGGATTCCCTACTTATAACTGGGAGGAAATGTCAAAAGACAACTATGCTTGGTGGCGTGCTCGCTTAACACAGGTTGGCATTAGTGTCCTTACCGACCTCCGCCCTAGGAAGATCCGACGGGTAACCTTATTGCATACTTTCTTTGCAGATGGGGAAATATTTCACAGCGTACAGGATTGATCATATATTAGGATTCTTCAGAATCTGGGAGCTTCCAGCTCATGCTATGACCGGTTTAGTGGGGAAGTTCCGGCCATCCATTCCATTAAGTCAGGTACACAAGCTTACACTTCAAAAGAGCTTGGCTTTGAGAGTTACTTTTTAATAGATTACTTTTCAAAAGATTTAAATCTAAGGAGAAATGAGAATGCTTCTGATGCAGGAAGAGTTGGAAAAGGAGGGAATATGGGATTTTGACCGGTTAAGCAAGCCCTATGTCCAGAGGAAGTTTCTTGAGGTTTGTTTCCCATCACACTTGTTATGATCTGCTTTCATCACAAGCTTTTACTAAGTTTTGAACATGAGTTTTCAAGGCACAGCCATCACCTCACAAATGATTACTTACCTTTTTGTTGCTTTATGTCATTGTTATGTTCCTTCAGGAGAAATTTGGAGATTTTTGGCCTTTTATTGCGTCAAACTTCCTTAATGAAACTCATAAGGACTTCTACGAGGTCAGTATAATTCCTCAATTAGAGGTCGTTTTACCTTTGGAGAACCACATTACAATTCCATAACACTTTATCATTGTACTGCTTTCTGATAACATATGAGTCAGATGATTATTTTTGGGTTCCAGTTTCTTAAATTCTAAAACAATTCTTGCCTTTCTTGAAATATGTTTCCTTTAATTATACTTTAGTTCAAGGAGGACTGCAACACAGAGAAAAAGATTGCAGCCAAGCTGAAGTCATTAGCTGAGAAGTCTTTGTTGATAGAAAGTGAGGACAAAGTTCGCCGGGATGTCTTTGACATTTTACGAGTAATGTCACGCATTACAAGTGCTTCTAGATTTCTTCTCCGTGTTATCCACAAAATGACTCTATGCACTTTATGTCTTTCTCGATGACACTGTTCTCAATTGTTTATTTCTGTTGAATTTGTGTCCCTAGAATGTTGTTCTGATCAAAGATCCCGAGGATGCAAGAAAATTTTACCCTCGCTTTAATATTGAGGATACTTCCAGTTTCCAGGATTTGGATGATCACAGGTACTTTTAAAACCTTTTCCTAATCACGGTAGTATACTTCCTAGATCAACAAGTCTGTACTCGTTTCTTTGATTTTATATCACTCATGAACATTACCCAGATCCTCGTTTGCTCTTATCTTTTGCTTTATTTTTCTGTTTTTTCAATCAATATGGAAACTCTGATTAAAGTCTTCTGATACAGCAAAAATCTTCTGAAGAGACTATACTATGACTACTATTTCCAACGCCAAGAGGATCTATGGAGGAAAAACGCTTTGAAAACCTTGCCTGCTCTGTTAAATTCCTCTAATATGCTGGCGTGTGGGGAAGATCTCGGTCTCATTCCATCTTGTGTACATCCTGTATGGTTTCTCTGAGTTCATCCAACTATTTCTGTTTACTTTTTGTGTAGAAGCATACATATAATGAAAAAATATATCGTTTCAGGTTATGCAAGAACTGGGGTTGGTTGGCCTTCGCATTCAGCGTATGCCCAGTGAGTCCGATGTGAAGTTTGGGATTCCCTCTAATTACGACTATATGACGGTCAGAGTTTTTCTCTCAGAATTCTGTCTTTTTCAATTTGATTCCTTGCATTCATTTCTTGAAGAATTTCAAACCAACGATTAGTATTTCAGGTATGTGCTCCTTCATGCCACGACTGCTCTACACTGCGTGCTTGGTGGGAGGAGGACGAAGAGAGAAGGCAACATTACTTCAAGGAAGTGATTGGTGTAGATGAAATCCCTCCAAGTCAGTGTGTTCCAGAGATAACTCATTTCATCCTGAGGCAACATGTTGAAGCTCCATCAATGTGGGCTATTTTCCCTCTTCAGGTATTCATCAACCACGAGGCATCCGAAACCTCAGATTATTAGAAATTTTTATCAGTCTCAAGAACAGTATGTGGTGATTGCTTTTACCTCTGGAACACTTTAGGATATGTTGGCTCTGAAAGAAGAATACACTACTCGTCCCGCAACAGAGGAGACAATCAATGACCCAACGAACCCTAAACATTACTGGAGATACCGTAAGTACTAATACACAAAATTCTCTGAAAGAAAACAGTTTCAACTTGATTGTGATGCGAACTGTTTTCTTTGTGCTCACAGGCGTACACGTGACGCTGGACTCGCTTATGAAAGACACAGACCTGAAATCGACTATCAAGAACCTTGTTTCGAACAGCGGTAGATCCGTTCCTGCTTCTGCTGCTGGTAAAGACACTAACAACAACAATAAGAACCAAGGAGGAGTTACAGCCAATGGTTCAAAAAAGCCAAACCCATGAAGCAACAGTCTTATGCTTTCCTATCTGTTTACCCAATCTTTTCGTCCACAAATGTTGCTTATGTAGTCATCAACTTATTATCACTCAAAATAGTACAAGCTCTCAACTTTATTGACCATAAGGCATTCTGTATTTGTTGTTCGTGTCCAAAATAAAATCCTTAGTTTTCGGTTATAACGCCATAACTTAATCAAGAACGTAGCTTTCAAGCTTCTTTTGGTTTATTTTTAGGGCAAGCCTCTTGTTTTCCTCCCGAAAACCGCGGGAAAATCTGAAGTGTAGAATAAACAAGAGACATTTATAGCATGAAATAAATTTACAGAAGAATGATTGAAGAAAGAGAAAAAGGAAAAAAAAAAAAAAAAAAAAAAAAGGAGAAAGGAAAGAAGTATCGTTCGAAAGAGGGGAGTCTCAGGAAAAAAAAAAAAATAAGAAAGATTTTTTTTCCGGTGACAGTGTCGGGTTTCTCTGACGCTCCCCCCTGTTTTTCAATCTTTCTCCGTCTCTACCTGAATGCCTTCATTTGTATTCAGGGTTCGTTCATACCTTCTTCTACAAGCAATCTTGTTCATGATTCTTCTCTAGGGCTTCTTTGTGATCTTGTTTCTTTGTTTTGCAGAAAACTGCGGCGATTCATGGTTGGAGGAGCGAATACTTAAAGGGCACAATGGATTCAAGCGAAGCAAAGGACACGCAATCTTGTGGTTGTATATAGATCCGAGATAAAACGTCGATTTGTAGGTTTACGAAAATTATTTTAGTTGTGTATATTATATAAGATAGGAAGGGCCAAAAGTTTTGGCATGAATTGTTTGGCTACGACCATAATCATCACCTGCAAGACCGCATTGATCTCGGATATGGCCGTGGCTATTGATCCATTCAGTGACCAGTTTCCTTACTTCAGCCGTTCCTCACAAAGATGTAGACTCCAATCCCTTACCAACCTTGACTTCAACTTCCTTGAATCTAGTCTCACGTTTAATCGAACGGTTGAAGATGACAACATCCATCGAAGCGCCTCTTCTCCTTGTTTCTCCATAGCTGCGTCTGCTAATATGGAGGAAGATTCCAAAGCGACTGCCGCTCCACGGATTGAGATTCTTGGTGGACAGAGAGTGCCCACGGTTCGTGCCCTTGTGGCTGAGGTCACTATGGCTATGGTTTCTGGAGCTCAGCCTTTGCTTTTACCAAGTGGCTTGGGAGGTGCTTATCTCTTGCAAACATTAAAAGGTCATAACATTGCTGTGGCTAAACCGGTTGATGAAGAGCCTTTAGCTTTCAACAATCCTAAGAAGTCTGGAAGTTTGATGCTCGGGCAACCGGGAATGAAGCATTCTATTCCTGTTGGTGAAACCGGTATTCGAGAGTTAGCTGCTTACCTTCTGGATTACCAAGGCTTCTCTGGTGTTCCACCAACAGCTTTGGTTAGTATCTCGCATGTTCAATTTCATGTCAGTGACGCCTTCTCGTTCTCCTCCATGCCCTATAAGGTCGCTTCCTTGCAGCGATTTGTGGGTCATGATTTTGATGCGGGAGAATTAGGCCCAGGAAGTTTCACGATTACCTCGGTTCATAGGATTGGAATACTTGATGTGAGAGTCCTGAACCTTGACAGACACGCTGGAAATATGCTAGTGAAGAGATGTGACCAAGACAAGGGTTATAATCGACTTGGGACCGCTGAGCTTGTGCCTATAGACCATGGTCTCTGCCTTCCTGAATGCCTAGATGATCCTTACTTTGAATGGTTAAACTGGCCTCAAGCTTTGGTTCCATTCACTGACACCGAGCTACAGTATATATCCAATCTGGACCCTTTCAAAGACGCAGAACTTCTGAGAAATGAACTACACTCTTTGCCGGAATCTGCTATACGGGTCCTCATCGTCTGCACGCTTTTCCTAAAACAAGCTGCAGCCGCAGGGCTCTGTCTCGCAGAGATAGGCGAGAAGATGACTCGGGATTTCTCTAGAGGTGAAGAGGGTTTCAGTCTGTTGGAGACCCTCTGCACCAAAGCGAAAGCAAGTGTAGTTGGCAAAACTGATGAAGGCGGTGACTATAGTCACAAAGGAAACGAAGTGAACGCAGAGCTAGAGTGTGGACTGTTTAAGTTTGATGGTGGAGATAGCCCATGTGAAGCAGAGATTTCGGAGGTCTTTCATGTATCTAAACCACCTTTGGCTCCAAAAGGGCCTCGTGCAAACACCATACCTACTATGAATGCAAAAGAAAAGAAGAGAGGAGGCACCATGAGGAGCAGGAGCCCACCGATCTGTGTGAACCATGGTGTTTCTTTCGGGGACATGACAACAGTTGAATGGGATATGTTCCTGCAGAGCTTCCAGACACTTTTGCAAGATGCACTGAGCAAAGGGTCAACGCCAAGATTAGGATGCTCCTGCGAAATTTGAGGAAAACAATAAAAAGAAGACAGGAAAACGACAACCAAAGAGATGAAATCTCAGAAGGTTTAACTTTCAGGTGTTTATATATAGAGGTACAAGTGTGCATTACTGCCAAGATGACCATAGTGCAGGCTGTAGGCTAACTATTTATACCTTAGAAAGCATAATGGATAATGAGACGAGCAGACTAAGCCGTCCACTCCAATACTTCTTATTTTTCTTCTTTCTCATCCCCTATTGTATCACGTTATTCTGAAACATTAAGACCATAAATGTTTATGTATAAAAATTAATAATAATGCAACTGATGTAATCAGGAATATATGCACTCAAGTTAAGTTCCCAGTAGTTTACCTGTTCTATATACTTTCTGGTTTAGAGATATAATAATGTGGAACTATCACACCAGCTTCAATGTCGAATGCCGAATGCGGTGGTAATAATATGTGTAAAGAAGTTTCCTCTTGAATAATAATGTGCAAGAATTGGCTACTAGTAGATCCTTTCAGCTGTAGACACTGGCCGCAGGAAGACTACAATGACTGTGATGTTATCACCACTACCACGTTCTGCAGCCTCGGTTGCTAATCTCTTGGAACACATTGAAGGTTCTTTTACAGTAGCCCTGATTATATTAATAACTTCCTCGTCGTTCACAACATCCCAGAGCCCGTCGCTCGCCATCACCTAACAATGCCGACCTATTATTTCTCCCAACGGGTGACACAAAAACCAAAATTCCATAATATGACACACACGTAAGATAAAATTTACCAGGAACTCATCGTCAGCTGATAGAATGGTCTCACTAATCTCTGGTTCTGCGGTTACAGATGGCTTCAGGTCATCATCTCCTATTGACCGGGTAACCTGTTACAAGGAAGGTAAACTGAATTGTCGATAAATGGACCAACTTCATGTTTCCTCTATTGTCTGCTATTTTTGTCAGTCTGATATTATTTGGAGGAAGTCAGTCATATACATAACGGGCGAACCTGAAGACCAGCAGGAGCAACTCTCCATGTGTCAACCAGCCATTCAATACGCCCACCTTCTCCAATCACACGATTTCTTTCTTCAATACAGGTTGCAAGATGTGCCTGATTTCAAATGCCAAAGCTGAGTTACACGGGGAAGTGGCGAGCATGGAGTCATTAATGATAATAAAATTAGCACACTTCAGTAATGATAGTCCCATCTCACCTTACTTAGAGCAAAAGGGTGGCCAGCACGACACAAAATTGCCCTGGAGTCACCAACATTGGCAATGAAAAGCTTATTGTCCACTAGGAGGGAGGCTATAGCAGTACAACCAGGATGGCAGTCTTTCTGACTCACCCTTTTTGATTGACGATGGGAATCAAGTTCTTGTCTGAAAGCTAAATCTGTCCTAACAAATGCTTGAGACAGTGCCTCGCCAGCGCTGAAATGAAACATAGGAATGAGTTTTCGAACAAACCATGCTGAAGAGTAGAAAAAGCTTCAGCTGAGCATTGAACCTTCTGGAAGATGAGCTTTGGATTAATCCTGGCAAAGCTTGAGCAGAAAATTCAGCAGCTGCAGAACCTGCATGTCATTTATGTTGCTATTATACACCCTATCTATGAATAACTAGGTGATTTTGAGTATTAAGAGAGAGGCACGTTGAAAATTTTGGAGTTTGATGCTTCCTGGGTTTAAAATTCCTGTTGGTATACCTCTATGACCATCGAAGATAGCAAATAAGTGTATGTTTTCCTCATTACACATGTGGGGCATGAGAAAATGTGTATCTTCCATGGATTCTCTTCTTCCGCATGTTGCAAAAGACCCACAAGAGATTATAGGAACATATCTTGAAGATTCATCTGTTGAACTAGACCACAATGTCACACCAGAGACAGTGGAAAGAGAAAATTTCTTGGATAAACACTCCCCTTGACTGGACCAATTAATGTTTTCCAAGTAATCTCCTGTTTTTTTAATGGCATCCCCATCTTTATCACTCCTGGAAATAGAAGTTTTCTCAAGGATTTGACCTTGCTGTCTTTCTCTTTTTTGTTCCCAAATTGATTCTAGTTCCAAAACCACATTGTCCGAAGAAGGTCGCTTAAAAGGATCAGCATCCCAGCACTTTTCTATCAGAGACAGCAAACTCCTAGGAACGTGAAATCCAATTTCAGCAAGAGCAGGTCGCAGACCAGAAGACACAATGGCAGCTGTAAGTTGCTGCTCTGTGTAATTCATCTCCAAAACAGTGTGAGCCTGCCATCCAGATAGCACACGGTACACTATGTGTCACAAATGAAAAGAACAGGAATGCGTTTATATGTACTTGAACTACCCATCTAATTGTCTACATCTCCATGAAATCATATATATTTATCCCAGAAACCATTGAAATTGTGCTAGCCAAAATGTAACAATATCTCTGCACAGTCAAATGAATGCATATAGGCTTCTCGCAGACATGTTCGTGTCAGAATGCGAAATGAGGAAAGATAATATTAACCTGAGCTTCGGCACGAAGATCAGTATATGGAACAACTCCAGTTAAAAGCTCACTGCAATGCAAAGAGATGGAAGAAAACTTCCTAAGCAAAAGATCTTTTAGGAAGAGAGCTAAACATACCACAAACAAATTCAAATATCTGAAGGAAAAATGAATGCAAGAAAATACGAGGAAGAAATTTACAATTTCTACTCAATGATAGATCTTACTTGATCAAAATCCCAAAGCTATAGATATCTGATTTCTCGGTATACATCTCTTTCCTTAGTATTTCAGGTGCCATGTAAATAAGTGTTCCGACTATGTTCTTTTTGTGGAATCCACCAGTTGGCTTTCCAGACGATCTCCAGTTGTGCAGATTAACTTCTCGCAAGTCTTTCTTGTATTCCGCTAAACCAAAGTCAGCCAGATATGGGGAAAGCTTCTCGTCAAGCTGCATCAATAAAAGCTCACTAAATCTTAACATAAAGATTTCCTAAGGAAACAGAAGATCTAGCTATTCTATATGAATTAAGCATATAAGAAGATTGAGAATCTAGACTATGGAAGAAGAGCATTACAAGAACATTAGCTGGTTTCACATCCCTATGAACAATTCCGTTTTTATGGAGATATTGCAATGCCTTTGCTGAAATATGAAACACACAGAATAACTATCCATTGGAAACCCAACACAAGAAATCGTCAGAGTCAGAGATAAGGCATACATACCTAACTGAAGCGTGATCACTAGCATTTGATCAATACTCGGAGACCACTCCTCGACATGTAACTTCTCAGCCAAAGTCCCAGACTCATAGAACTCAAAGAAAAACATGTAATTTGGAGGCTTCGCGTGTGCTGCTAGTAGCTTAGTCACACCAGGATGATCGAGATTGCTTTCACACCAATACCCAAAACAAAGCAAGTAAATCAAACATTGTGCAAGTGGTTTTCAAGTAAGAGATTTTTCAAATGGAACAAGAGATAGAGACCATAAGAGCTGTAAATGCTTATGGAACTTGTCGAGGTCATCGGAAGTAGACAAGATAGGCTTCTTCGCCGCTACTCTTCGACCGTCGAGAATCGCTTCGTAAACCACACTCTCCGATCCTGAAACAATGTCCACACAAATCGAATCAATCGAACACAGACTGCGAAAGAGAGAGAAAGGGGGAAGAGAAGAAACTTACCTCTAGCGATTGGAGAGAGAAGAGTGAAAGAAGAAGGAGAGAGATGCAGAGGAATCGATTTACTGGTGCAACATCCTCTAATGCAGGTGTTTGGCTCCACAATTTCCATCACCATTTTTCTTCACCGGAAGAAAACAGAACCAAACGGTTAGCGATGAAACAAAGAAGAGCGACGATCGAGTGAAATGATGACGACGACGAATTCCCCCAATTGGAGTCTGGAAATGCATGCCGTTTTCATGTGTTTGGAACGGTGACAAAAAAAAATGCAAACCACACACATCTTGCCGTTTTCTGTTTCTTTATCTCTTTGACTTTTCACCAAGAAGAGAAGCCGCTCAGGGGAGGACACGTGTCTTCGTTCCATGACTTGTCGCTTTCTTTCCTTAATATCCAAGCAACGTCAAGATACCGACAAGACCACAACTTGCGAATCTGAAATGGTAAGAAGCATCATAATTACTCTGTATCAAAGATGGAATCAAAAGCCTTTGGTTCTATTACATTCTTGTTTGTTACCATTCTTCTTTGTGCTACAACAATTCAATTAGGGATTTGCAGATCATCAGAAGCGAAGACGATGAAGCTAGGAGGTGTTCATGATCTCAGAGGAAACCAAAACAGTGGAGACATTGAGAGTCTTGCTCGATTTGCCATTCACGAACACAACAACAAAGAGGTTTTTGATTCCTCTGTTTTCTGGTTATGAATCCTATCAAATTAGTGATAAGAATCTTTGTCTGATTAGTTTTTTTTTTTCTCGGGTAAGTACAGAACAAGGTTCTTGAATTCAAGAAGATTGTAAATGCAAGAGAGCAGGTAGTTGCAGGAACCATGTACCACTTAACACTAGAAGCAAAGGAAGGTGACAAAACGAAGAATTTCGAAGCTAAAGTTTGGGTGAAGCCATGGATGAATTTCAAGCAGTTGCAGGAGTTTAAGGAAGCCTCTTCTTGAATTTCACTTGTTTAAAGGTAATCCAAATGTTTATGTAAAATCATCTAAGAAAAATAAGTCTGAGATAACTTGGTTTCTGACCAATGTGTGACTGTGTGTAATGTATAGTTATTGTTATTGGTGAAACATAAAGTTAATGTAATCAAGAAACTTGTTCTGGTTTCCTGCAATTTGCTTATGTATATTGGCTTCATCTTTATTATTATGTTTCCATACAACATTGCAATGCCGATTCAAAGATCGTAAACTCAATGACAAAGAAGTTGAGTTCTTCGATTGTCCTTGAGACAATGGACATAACTAATCTCATCAAAAGTTTTCGATGATAAACCACAAAGAAACATGTCTACAAACAACAACAAGAGCATCAGCAAAAGGTAGACCAGAGAGAGACATTTACATTTCGAAAGGCACGCGTTTGTACAGATCAGAAGGCAATCGAGGGGAAGCAACGGCTTGAACAGGAATCCGCATGTAAGTAACAAGTCCAGGGTTTTCAGACATGTCAATCTCCTCTGGTTTAGTCCCTTGAGGCGGTGTCCAAACAAAATGGTGAAGCAAATGACTCAACATCGAAGTCACCAAATTGATACCAAGTTGTGCACCGGGACAAACTCTTCTTCCTGCTCCAAACGGAAGCAGCCTAAAATCATGACCTTTCATGTCAACATCTTCTTCCAAGAATCTCTCTGGTCTAAACTCAAATGGGTTTTTCCATACGGCCGGATCTCTAGCCACCGCCCAAACGTTTACATGGACGTTTGATCCTTTGGGAATGTCGTAGCCTCCGATCTTGACATCTGCGTTAGCTCGGTGAGGGAGCATTAGAGGCGTTGGCGGGTGCAGCCTGAATGACTCTTTAACCACACATTGCAAGTACGGTAAGCGTGGGAAATCTTGCTCGGTTAAGACCCGGTCAAGTCCAACGACTCGGTCGAATTCTTCTTGTACCTTTTGTTGCACTCTTGGATTCTTGATCATTTCCGCCATCGCCCATTCCGCTGTTATCGCTGTAGTGTCCATCCCTGCCGTGATCATATCCTGCACACACACACACCATTTACCAAACGTGAGCAACAAGAAATCCAGTCAGATCAAATGATCTAAAATGGTTGTTGTGAACGATGCAGATCAATCCTCTTGCGGACTACAACGTTCTGTTTTTGGAGCAGTCAACAATCCGCTGCGAAAAACCCGAAAAATACTAACCGAAACTGAACAATAACAAGAGTAGACACTCCCAAGTCCCAACAGCCATTTCAAGCTTCAAGAATCATCATTCAAAAGTAGCTCATGATTTCATATAAACCACTAAAACGCACCCATAAAAGACCAATGATGGTGTCTTCACTAAGATCATACTGATCCTTCAACGTAAGCAACGCATCAACGAAATGCTGCTTTGCTCCGCTAGACTTTTGACGAGCCAAAGTATGCTCCTCCATGATAGCTCGCGTAAGGCGGTCGCGACGAGCACCGTGACTCGCAAACGACTTCTCATCGGCCGGAAACATCCACCTGAGCCACGGGATGTGTTCAGCTATCGACAGTGAAGCACCTAGCTTTAGACCGTTGGATACTATGGCCTTAAACTCAAGCCCTTGCTCATCCATCACACCTTCCGCGTTCACAAAACGTTTCCCAAACGCTAGCCGCGTTATGTTGTTGAACGCAACCGCTCCTAAGTATTTCCTCAGTTGTAAACCTTTCATTTTGTTTTCTGAAGACAATATATAACAAATTCAGTATTAAGGAAAACAATAGGTGAATTGCACTAATCATCATGAACTTTTATTGACTTAGGCAAATTATTTACAACATTAACAAAGTGCTGCTATTTTTCTAACTAACATGTTTTATTCACCAAAAGTGTGGTAACACACCCTTTCGGTAAAAAAAAAAAAAAACATGTTTTATTTTTAATAATAGAGTGCACTGTTTTTCTCTAAATTAATTTTGCATCTAATTAATATAATCATTTACTTAGCTAACCCTCAAAGCAACGTCTCCATAACATTATTGATATTCAGTTAAAACCAAACAAAAACAACAAAACCATAATAAGATTCATAATTAACTAAAATCGAGAATAAATTTAATTTGACGTTGACAATAACAAAGAGAACATAAATAAAATTTGGTCATTTCCGACGTAAAGAGTAAAGGCAACGCGTGGCTCACGTTAATTTGTATGAAAAGGCAAATCTGGCGTAAATCTCGTTCATTCCATAAACAAAAAATTACGATTTTGAGTAAAAAATGTTCTTGCCGCTTTTGTTAAATCGAATTTTCCTTAATCAGAGCATTTTCACACAAATCTATCCAAAATTCTCTTTTATTCTTACCACTTTTGAAAGATCTTCTTCTAGATAAAAAAAAAAAAAACTAAAAACTAAAAACTAGATTCTCTTCATGAAACGACGACGTACCAGGAAGGTTACAGTCTCTGAAGACGGATTCAACCATGGCAGTGACCTCATCTTCACGGATAGGTCTAAGTGACTCGAGTCGTTTAGGTGTGAAGAGCTCAAGCGTGCAAACTTTTCTAACCTTAACGTAGTGTGGCCCATAATCGGCCCATATCAGATCTTGACCGTTCCGGCTAAATGCTTCCGTTGATCTGTTCCGGTGCCGGTCGGCGAGTTTCTGGTCGTGTTCTTTCAAGACTTCTTTTGCTAACTCGGCGCTAGATACGACGACGTTTAGAATCGAACCGATCCAAACCGATATGATTGGTCCATACGATTGAGCCCACTCGTAATAGCATCTAAACCGAACCGGTTTTATGTCGTAGAGGTTACCGACGATTGGTTTTGGAGTTGGGCCTGGTGGAAGCTTGAATCTCAGCCGTTGGATTAGCTTGTAGGCTACGACGGCGACGATTGTCGCCGCCGGTATAAGAAACCACGACATGGGATTTTAATATTTTTTGGGTTAGTCAAGAAAATCGATTATTATTTAAAAAAAGGAAAGGAAACAAAAAGTGAATTTCGCTAATTCACTTTCAGAATTCTAGATAGATGTGGTCGAGACTTTGATTTATATTAGGGTGGGGGTTGGTGAACCGATTTATTTTTATTTTTGTTTTAAAATAATAAATTCTGAAATATTTATTATTTTTGTGAAACAAATATCTTCTATGTAAAAACAGGAAAAATATGGAATTAAATTGCAAAGTTCATGGCAGAAATAAAAAGTGGATAATGTCTATTATTGATGATGTAAGGGGAAAGTTGGTGGAGATAAGAAAAAAAACGGGGAAGGACGAAAATCCATATACAGATTTTAGATTTTACATATTACATTTATTGAGTAGTCTACTTGAATATCAATGTTTAATTGAGTTTTGAGGTTTTAACTGGTTTTACACTATTTATCAGTTGAGCTTTAGTTGGATTTATTAAGCAGCTTTCATAATCATAGGTGAAAGAGTATGTTTTATATTCCAATTAATTGGGGTGAGGTAAGCAAAACATCTACCTGTTTTGTGTTTATAAATTTAATAGTAATCATTAATTATACATGTTTTGACGATATTTACCAAACAAATTGTGGAATTGGGTTTTTTTTGTTGGTCAAAGGATTGAAACAATTAAAATAGCTTAGGAGAAATTCTTCGTTTTTACCTATGTATACAATGTAAAATGTTATATACTAGTAGTTTGTTTGTCCACAAATGTTTTTAGTTTAATGTTAATTAAGCACTACTACATTAGTGTTAAAAAAACACATACTATTAGATAGGTGTTGACAAAAAGATATATGTGTTAAATAGGCCCTAGTGTTAATCAGGAAACGTACGTGAACAACAAAAATTAGGAAACTTCAAAAAAAAAAAGACCATAATCAGCTTTAACTTTGTTCTATGTACCTATCAATAAAGAAGCCTAATCCACAGTAAACAAGGAGTACTAAAATTCTCTAAAATATCAATTCATGTTTTATCTATTCCAAAATTTCAAACATTCGTTTGATTAGTGGTTTAACAATAATAAATGTTTATTTATCACCATATATAACCGTGGTCACAAGCGTTTTGAGAGCGAGTGGGGAAGTGTAGGAAGGTTTAGTTTGGGGTTGGTGAGAGAGACACGTCAGTTTTATTGGCAATCACATGCAATTAGAGAGGTTTGGTACGATCCGACCAGACATATAGATGCATGCCATAGAAGATGATTTAAACTCACTCATTACAAACCTTTGTTTGTTTTTCGCCGATAGATTTTTTATTTACAAAAAAAAATTACTGAATTTTCATGTAATTTAACTTTAAGAAAACATTTTTCTCATAGTCGAATGTATGAGATAATAATCTATTCAAAAATCAATCAGTTGTTAAGAAAAAAAGTAGATATTTTTTTTTTTGTTTCATAACAAAAAAAAAAAAAAAGGTGTGGGAGAGTCGGTGTTGTATGTTGGGTTTAGTGGGACCAGATCGGTAGGTGGGTGTGTTTGGTGGATGTAAAATTTATTTTATATTTGTGAATTTTGTTTTTGTTATTATATTCATTATAAGTAGTTTAAAGATTCAATTTTTGGAACAATTATAAGACGTAGGTGTTAATACAGCGAGGCTATATTTTTGTGTTAGGCCCAAACTTTATCCCAATTTCATGTTATGGGCAAATAACAATCTAATTATCATCGTGAAATGTTGTTATCCACATTTTCACTACAAAGACTCAGAATCCACCACCGATGATTCTGATTCTTTTTGCATCGTCGTAAAATTTTCCAGTTTCTACATCTTTATGAGCTTCGGCGATTTTTGGTATTATCAAGAGACCATTATCGCCATTACTAAACTTAACAACTTCTAAAACGTTATCTTCACTGCCTATAATTATATTTCGATTTTTTTCACATCAGTCAATTAACAGATTTTTGGAATAATAGGAGATGCAACTATAGTGAGGATAAGGAGGGCCGGTCCAATGATATTAGTAGCCCAAAACAAAAATATAAATTGTTGTCTCTACAAATTTTATCATTGTATCTGAAATAATATTATTTTAAAGGAATTTCATCAAATATATCATTATTGGCAAAAGACCTTTCATCAAAACAAAGGAAATACAATTTTGGTTGTATATACTTCACTAAATCCACAATATAATGGTAAGTAGAGATTGTGTATTAATACCAAAAGCGATGATTTACACAAGTTTATAGCTAGTTAAAGATCAAAATCGATGACACATCGAATCCTTTAATTAGTTACACTAAGAAATCAAAACTATAAATAAAATTTCGAAGCATGGGAAGGAATTCAAACTTACAAGTATCAAAAAAGAAGTTACTCTTCTCCCCAGTTTTGCCTCAAACAAAAAAAACAAAAAACCCTTCTAATTAGCATCGTGAAACGTTATCCACATTTTCACTACAAAAAACCACAACCACCACAGATGATTCCTTCTCCGCCACCGTAACTTTTCCGGTTTCAACATCCTCATCGGCTTCGTCGATTTTTGGCATTATCGAGAGACCACTATTGCCACTACAACACTTAATGGCTTCTAAAACGTTATCTTCACGACGTATTTCGTCACCGTCATCATCTACGTGCTTGCCCCATAACACGGCGTAGACTCCCACCGTCAAAACAACCACTCCAATAACCCTGAAAATTACAAATATAAAGTATGGTTTAATTAGTTATAAGAAAGATATAAAGCATGGCCAAGACTAAACCAAGTATTTATCATAATTAACCTGTTATTTAAAAAAAAAAATCATAATTAACCGGTTGTTGTTAACTTACCCTCCAAGGTAGATTCCTTGCCCGAGAACGAAGAAGCTCATGATGGAGACAATGACGACGACGAGAGGGTTAAAAGCAGTGACAAAGACTGGTCCTTTTCGTTGCATCATAAGTCCTTGAACGTAGTAAGCTATGCTCGAAGACATTATTCCCTGTAATCAAACCAATCACAATATATAAGTATCAATTTCATCCATATTTTCTATATGATGTTTGCGTTATATGTAAAAGTGGCTTGAAACATAAAGATAAAGAACGGACCGCGTAAGCAGAAGCGAGAAGGTTCATGTCGAAACCGATGTTCAAAGCAGAAGGATTGTGTTCCATTATGAAAGTCAGGGCTAAGGATTGTAACGTTCCCATGAAACACACCATGGTTGATAACGAGAGATGGGCTGAGTATTTCTTCAAAGTCGATGCCTAATAAAAATTTAATAAAAACATATTAATAGTTAATAAATGGAATTTTTTTTTTTTGATGATTCAGGCTAAATCCCAGTTCTATAGAAGGGTCCAGACTAATTCCTAGGAGAAATGCAGCCTATGGATAGATCCTCTCTCCGGGTATGAATATGGACCGAAAACAATGGCTCATATCCATATGGATGTCCAAAGTAATGTGTTTTAGTTTCGTGTAGTAGGTGAATCGAACTTGTAACTTGTTGGCGTCACAAACCCGTCTCCTTACCAATTGACCACAAGACTCCGAAAATTAAATTATGTAACATGAAGTTTGAGAAATAACATACAAACAATGATATTTTAAGAATAGCATATGTAATCAATCTAAACACCTTTAGCATCTTGATCAAATTTTATCAACAATTTTTCATTGCAATGTGATCACGATTTAGTTTTTTTTGTCGATCAATATATAAAAAGGAGTGAAGTTTCTAAGATTGGATCAATAATTTTTTTCTTTTTGGTAAACGATTTTTCTTTCTTATAATGGAAAAAAGGGTTTATTGGTATGTTCACACAATTTAAGAGTCTTAACTAAAATCCCACGAAAGTAACACCAACAACATATTAGATTGAATCATTAATTGATACCTGAAGAACGAAGTAAGAAGCCCATGAGAGGGAAGCGAGGAGGAGGAAAACGGCGGCTTTAAGATAGTCACCGCCCGGCGTGGCGGTGGTGGTGGTTAGGTTAGATCGGAAGAAATTGATGAAAGGACCTTTGTAGAATATAATCAATATGGATCCAACCACTGTCACTAAAGTACCCACCACTTTTACTTGGCATCTTACTTTTCTCATCTCCACTTTCTCCATCCTTTAATTTTTTTACATAAAATACATCAATATTTATAATTTATTATACTAATATAACGTCATATATATGCTAATTCTATACATCTACTAACGAAGTGGTGCATATCCACAAGTACGAAAATATAATAAAACGTTGCTTTTGTGTGATCTATGTATGTATGTACCTGAAAAGAGTGGCGAGGAGAAAGGTAATTGCAGGCACGATGTTGCTAACGGCCGTGGCAAACGTCGGAGATGTCAGTTTCAGACCGATGTAATATAAGTTCTGATCAATCACAGGCCTGTACGAATTAAAACCCTAATTTGTTAGCCTATATATATATATTGTAAGAATTTTCATAGGTTCATCAAGAAAAAGTTTTGGAGATGATTCAATTAGGAGACTAACCCGAGAAGAGCAAGAAGACATATTTGCATGAATATAGGAAACGTCATCTTTGACCTCACTTTCCTACAAAAACCACCAACACATAAAGATTACAAAACGCAAAAACAAAAATTAATTTTGTTCGCATCTTCTGAGAATTGATCTCTTAAAACATACCTTTCGGAGAGAAAAGCGAAAGGTGCGATAGCGGCTGTGGCGAAAGCGTTGCGGTATGCAACAAGAACGTAATGGCTCATACCGCGGTCAAGGACAGTTTTAGTGACAAGGTTCATACCGGCGTATCCGAATTGAAGACAGACCATTGCAAAGTAAGGTTTAGCTGATTCTGACATCCTTAACCCCATCTCAATTGCTTCTTTTTGTTTTGGTATTCGGAGAAGAAAGTAAAACAAATTTTTGGAGTTATTTTATGATCCTTGAGGAACAAAAAAAAATGTCAAGTTAGTGTTTGTATATAAGAGAAATGAGTTAGATAGAGAGAGGAGAGAAACACTTGGAGATCAATGTGCTTTATCCTCAGAACCAAGTGGTGAGAGGTTCTTTGTATTTATAGCATATTATTCGGATTTGTTCAGTGTTCTCTGCTTTCTTCCTTTGTTTTTCTTTCGTATATTTGTTATAAAAGTTTATTATTATAATGACGTTGGCGTTAATAATTTAGGTTTGATTCGGCATAACAATTGGGTGTCATGAATTCATTATCTCTAAAGTAAGTGGATAAAACATTCTACATTTAAATGTTCGGTTTATATGACTTCATGAAACCAATCATATTAGGTAAATAAAAACTTGTGGCTACTAAAAGTCGAGATTAATAGTGTGTTTGAAGCCTTCTGGTCAAGTGGTAAGAAAACGAGTTTGTGACGCCAACACGTTACTAGTTCGATTCACCTGCTACGCGAAACTAAACATATTGTTTTGGACACTCACATAGATATAGATCTTTGCTTTCGGTCCATTTGTATACTCGGAGAGAAGATCTATCTATGGGTTGCACCTGTTCTAAAGATTAGTCTGGCCCCCATAGACCTAAAATTTACGCTGAGTTATAAAAAAAAAAAATTAATAGGGTGGTTATTGTGGAACAAATGAGCTGTTTCGTTCAGTACGTACGGTAGACACATATACTATGAATTTAAAGCATAAATATTGAACTAACCTCAAGTCATTTCTTAGCAAACGGTTTTCGTAACGTCAAAATGATCAAAACCACTTATCACATTAGATCGAATCATGGAAAATTCTCAAAATTATCACAAAAATGAACATGTTATTTTTTTGTTATGGTCAAATGTTATTTTCAAATATCAACGAATATATCGAGGTCTAGTCCATACGTATGGACATTAACTATTTTTGGTTAACCTATAGTAGGAATTTGACAAATCGACCAACCAAAACCATTACAAATTACACTCATTGTAATATGGATTATAGACGTATATGGAGTGTGACGTATAGATTTTGGGTATCACCTCTATCCTATAGTTCTTACGCTTATGGTCACAAATCAACGATCTTGAAAAGCTAAGTCAATGAAGAAACACAAGTGGACAAAGTGAATTCCACGTGGCAACAACAATCGAATGCGTTTAATCTTACGTACGCTTGGGCCCCATATCTTATGCATTTTTATCTGGAAATGCATTTCCTCTGTTGAAAATTTTAAGGTGGACAAAATATTTGAAACAAGTCTTGTCTGTTATCGATTTTGATATCTTCCCAAACCAAAAAAATAAAATAAACAAGGTTAAAGGAATCAGAACATGTATATAAAATCCTTGAATATTTGTTCTACTGTTTCGGACGATACATATACATTAATAATGCTTGTTACTTTTTCAAAAATAAAAAGAAAAATAAATAATGCTTTGTTCTGCCTAGTGCCTACAACATTTGTTACACAAGAACATGTATGTAAAAGCAGTCTCATTATATATATATATATATATATATATATATATATATATATATATATATAGAGTAAAATGTGGTGTAAATAAATCATCTTATATATTATATAAAAGAAAGAGAATGTGCGCGATGAAAATATGACACGTAATCAAAATTATAACTTATCATATCACGACATATGTCTAATATTAATCAGATGACATGTGTTAAAACCTAAAATTAATTAGAAATAATAACGTTAAAAATAGAAAATTAACAAAATAATTGTCACGTAAATAAACAAATAGTAAAAATTACAATTTTTTGTTATAGTGTAAACTAATTAAAAAAAAGAAAATTTCTAATAGTAAAAAGTAATTAGAAAATAAAAAAATCTAATAGTCTGAACTAATTATAAAAAAAAAAAAAGAATATAAACCTTTTAGAAAACAAAAACGTAAGGAAAAAATAGAAATTTCAGTTAAAAAAAAAGACGAATGCTAAAACCAAATTGATGATAGACTTAACAAGAAAAAAATATAAACTGTACAAAAATGTAAAGAAAAAATAAAAATTTCAATTAAAAAAAAAGACGAATGCTAACAAAATTGATTATATAGATTTTAAAAAAAGTTGTAAAAGATACGGAAATACTAATTTAAAATTTTAAGAGATGCTCAACCACCATACCAAATAAAAAGAAATCTACAAACATATTTATTTGGTGAATATAGTTATATTAAATCACAACGAAAATAAAAATATTTTACCTATGATAATGTTGGTAATAATAATATATTTACCTATTAAGATCCAATAGTGTTTAAAGTTTGACGAGTATTGAATTCTATGAGAGAAAAACCAATGGCATCAATGGTATTCATTTATCAATTATGAATTTATTATGTTATGTTTGATAAAACTATTTATAAAATACTTTAAAAGTTTTTCATGAGATTTTTCACATGATTTTTTCTTCTTTTAATTTAACTCTATCATATATGAATTTTTTTTACGATTTATTACGTAATTAATATATATTCATAATACATAAGAATAAAACATTTCTTTTTTTTATTAAAAATGTGATATGAGTTCCATATATATATATATATATATATTTTGTCCGCATGAAATGAGTTAGGATATGAGAATTAAAACATAAATTTATTTTAAATGATTTAAAATTCGTGTTTAAATAATATTTTCAAATATTGTATTAATTCAACGACTTATTAATTAAAACCTAAATAGTAAATATTTATATCAATAAATTTTAATATGTTTATCCGCATATTAATGCGGATCCTAATCTAGTATGTATATATATATATAATAATATTGATATTACACATGTATTATGTATATCGTATAAAATAAATCAACTACATTATATGAAATAAATTAAATGTTTTAAAAATTATTTCTTAACCTTTTATCTATTGACGCTCTATTTTTATAAATTCATCTAGCGTGAAAAGTAGAACAAAAAAAAAAATTCCATATCGTAAACAATCATTGTTTTTACAAAACTACCATTCGTCCTAAAACCCCACCACCTCCAGTGGTTGTGTCACTTGTCAGAATTCCATATCTTCCTTTCCTCCGTTTGAAGTCTGCAACTCGTTATAATCAGGAAAGGACGTGTAAATATGTATTACTTGTGTATAATTTAGTTTAGTAGGATGACAATGTGAAAGTGATAATATCAATCAAATCACATAGCCACATGCATGGTTTTGTCACATCTTTAGTTTATGTCATGACAATTATTACTGAATTGCATATTCGAATGTTTAGAAATAAGTACCTCCGGCAACTTACCCATAATGAATTTGGACTACATTTTGTAAGACTTAATCAAACCATTATTTTTTTTTGGTAAAAAAATAAAGAGTATTTGCATTGGTTAACCATAAACTATAGTGAAATTAGTTAACTAACCAAAAGCTTTGCAAGACAACCTATGGGTTTTCAAAGGATTCCTAAAGTTTTTTGTTATTTTCCTAATTTCTATATAATTTGTGATTATCTACCACATTCTCTCAAAAATAAAACCATAAAAAGAACTATTATATGTTTATCCTTTTCTTATGACAGAAGAATTTGTGTATACTCCTTCTGTTTCAAAATAGTTGTCATTTTAGGTTGTTTCACACATATTAAGATAACATATTAAAAATCTATTTAATCCCTAATTAATACAATGTTTTATTTGATATGAGTAATTAATAAGTTTAAAAATAGGGATAAAAATGGAAAAAATAGTCATAAATGTGTATTGAAATTGCAGAATGACAACTAATTTGAAACAAGAAAATAAGACTAGAATAACAAGTATTGTGAAACGGAAGGAGTATATGCGAGTGCATATGCATATATATGTAAGTGCATTTTGTATCCATATATATAATATGCGCTCGTGACCCATAGATATCAATCTGCATAGAATTGCTTATCCGAAATGTAAACCACATTATACTAAATAATGGCGTAAAGAAAAGCTAATCACATCTCATTAACTCATTGGATTCTTTAAATGATTTAAATATCCCTAGATATTGCAGCTTTTATCAGTTTATGTCTCAAAGCTTCGCTTATGTTTTTATAATATAGTTGAGCATCCATTATCTTTTATAGAATATGCATTAATGTCACTTTAAGGGACAATAGTGGCTGCTTTACTTAGTTGGGGAAGGTTTATGTGGAATTCGTATCTTAAATTTAATTTGATCCGGGAACGAATGATCATCACTCTCGGTTGGCCGGTTTTTTAACCGATCATGTGCCTGCCGATTTCATGGTTTCGCGTATTGAGTATATCAAGATTATTAATTTTAGTCGGATTATGCGTGTAGTTTTCGGATATCACAAAACTCCGGCACGAAAATTGTCAAAGAATTTAAATTGTTTAAAAACAAAAATTAATTTGATGAATTAGATAGATTCAATCGTATTATATTAGGTCCCATGACTTTATAGATATATATGGTGAGGAAATAGAGAAATTATTCATTCTAAAGTAATCAGAAAATGATTAATGATTCGATCGGTAAGACATCTCGATATGCAAATTTTTATTGGACGTTCTATCCATTAATTATGATATTAGTTAATTATTCAATACGGTACACATCAATACTCATATCCGAAAACGTGTCTCATTCTTACTCGTCTTATATTAGTTTAGAGATATTAGGTTTTAACCAACTGACTATAGTGTTATACTAATTATAGTGTAAATTTAATTAAAAAATAATGACATGTCTCCTTATACGATCATCCTATGTTGGATTCAAATTTTGCATACATATCACATATAAAACAAATCATTCAGATCTCAAGTGTATAATGAATTCATCATAGTAGATTAGTCGTAGGATCTACATTAGAATATCATCTTATAAAGCTAGCTCCACATCTTAAGTTTTATGTTGATAAAACAAATAACCCTATATGTAAAAGGTAAAATTATAATTTAATTTATCATCTTCATATGAATATCTGAATGCTTTTAAAGAGTAGATTTCAGATAGTTTTATTTTGACCAATTGAATAACGATCCCTTGTACATATTAATATTATAGTTATGTGGCTAAAAACAATTAGCATTCTTGCGTGTAAAACTTTTAAGTTATAAAAAAAGTAAAATAAAAATGTAAATTACTAAATATATGAGAAAAGGTGCACTTTGTGTCATGTGACTGTGGATGTGTGGATTCCACGTAAATCGAGTATGGTCTCAGAAACACGTGTCAATACCTCATGATTTAGTTACCGAATCGAATATTTTACGTCTCTGCGATTGGGAATTATATGCTTACACAAAATCCTTCTGACAAATTCTAGCATATGTATCAGACATTTGATTTTTTTTTTTACGTAAAAGTCATTCGTAAATCTAATAAAATAACTTTAAGCTTTTAATATGATTCACATATTTTACCAAATTCGAGCTGAACCATGCATATTGTCGGCCGTCTATCTCCACATCATTTTCTTTCTATACCTTCTTTTTGTTTTAATAGTTTTTTTTTCATCTTAATTCTTGTATAACCACTAATTTTCTTAAACAGTAAGGATTACAAATTTAACATATTTTTATTTTATTCCGTTAAGCTATAAGATATGTTCATTTAGAGTTTGTTTGGTTCATTTGCAATCGCTATATAATTCAATTCATACTGAAGTTATAGACTGGATGATCTATCACTCTGAATTTTAAATATCAGAGTTATCAAAAGAAAAGAAAAAATGATTCGATGTGAAACTAATGTTATGGTTGTATATTATACACAGAGGACCTGTAAATTAGTGAATTTCGGTATAAGAGATGTAGCTAATTATCCAAACATACATGTTCGCAATATAAATGAAGTATAAACTTGTGTGTCTATATATGTATAGACATAAATATTATACTCAAGATTATGAATGTTTTAGGGGTTGTTTCTTTAAAAATAAAATAGACGCATGATTTAATTAGAAATTAAGAAAGTGGGTGTGGGTCAAAAGTGTGGGTGCGTTTTTGGGTAGTAAAGAGAAATGGGGGAAAAAGAGGGCAACAAATCTAAATGGTCATCTAATCACCATCCAGCAACTTCATTTCCACACAAACTTTTGGGCCTACACAAATGTTCTTATCTTTTTTTTCTTTAATTGGCTTCACTTTTTTCAATTTTCTTTTTTTTTATGAAAATGGCATTTGAGCAATTTGGCAAATCTTATTGGGATTTGGAGGCTCTTATAACTGTAGTCCAAGTCTTGTTTATTTTCTTATAGGGCAGCTTTCTTTGGTCATGCTTTTTCATCTGATATTTTCATCATTTTTTTAGCATGAGTTCATTTTTCGATTAAGAGACAATACTAAATGCAGAGCTTGAAGCTGAAGAGAAAGAGGAAAGAGATGAAGTTTCAATCTTTATTTTTCACTTAAATGTAACAGATTACAATGCAGTTATATATATACTACGTTACATTGTTCTAGACCTAGTAACATTTGTCAATCATCATTTGAATAAAGCCAAACTCTTTCGTTGACTTGGGCTTAAACACTTTTTGTCTTGTTTAGTAAAGCTCTGCGTTTTGTCTGGTTCCAAACCTTCTGAATTGTGTCAGAGTATTTTGTGATTCTTTGGCAAATCTTACGGAAGGGAAAATGAGAGGAAACAAAAAGTGATTAATTTGGAGCATCGAACCCGGGGCTACATTACAATTCTTGCGTACTCTTATTAGAAAGGTTACTCGACATTGTGTACTCTTATCAGGATTTTAATAAATGTATTACATAAGCACGTTTTACTAATAATATATAATGGGATAATTAAAAAAAAAAAAAAACATAATATTACAGAGAGGATCCGTGTTGAAGTGAGAAGTAAACCAACTGGACCAGATGATTTCTTTGGAAATATTCCGAGATTATGTTTCATATATTTATTTGTATTAATCTACCTATAAAATGATTTAGCGCTACTCTTTGCATTTCAGTCTGATTCAGTTTTTTCCCACAAAACTTTTGAATTTTTCAAAAAACTTGTGTGTTGAAGAATCTCCGACTCCGAGTAAGAACTTCGATTTCTTAATCTTGGATTCTTATGAATGATTTCCAGTTTTTTGAACGATTTTGTGTTTAGATAATTTTGTTTGGTTGTTGCTTTGATGAATTTTGTTTGGTTGTTGCTTTGATGAATTCGGTTCAATCAAACCATGTAGATGCGAGCCATATATTAAAAAAAAAACAAGAGAATTCAAGTCTCTGATTTAAATCAAGCAAAATTAGGATTATATTCATATTTACTACTTAGTTTGACAAAGAATTATATCAATGATCAAGACTCTTACCAATGTGAAAAATGGTTTAAAATTGTACAATTTTTGTTACAGGTTAAAATGTGAATGTAGAAATTCATTATAATCTATTTCCTAAATATGATTTCATTCTACCAAGATTGCAAGTATAATTTCATTTCTAAGAGAGAAAAACAAAAAAACAAAAATGTGTCAAATCTTGACCATGCAAATATGAAAAGGAAATATGTAACTCTTGCAATGGATAAAAACTATTAGAACCAAAATCATCATGCACATCATTCTTATTTAACTATATACTATTGATAAAATACGAACAGCTCAAATATGCTATTGATAAAAGTATTTAACTTACTATGGAGGTCTCATCTTTCATACTAGTTCAATCCTTGATCATCAATGTGGTTCCTAGGAAACGATAGATATTATTCTCCTGAAATCTTTGGATTAGGTTTGATAATTTATCATGAAAATTGTTTCAAATTATTCATATCAATATTTAATTAGTAAGGAGTGAATATTATTCTCGTAAAATCATTTCAAGTGTTTGTTTTTTTCGCAAATTTGTTTCCAACAATTTATTAGAAAGTGGTGAATATCATCCTCGTGAAATCGTTTTAACTTAGATCTTGAAGTCCTATATCATTTACGACATAATTTCTCAAGTTTTTTCACTTGACTCATAAAAATGATGTTCAATTTCGTAGGGTGTCCTGGTGGATTGCATATCTCTTATCCTCCACCAACTGGTATAATATGATTTTTTACTCTTTGCTTATGTTTTGATATGATCAGTTTTGTTTATAATTTAATACTTCTGACTTTGACGATCTTAGAAAACTAGACTGGAAAGAGGTTAAAGATAAGTGTCCCAGTTCTGCAAGAATGTACAACTGGACCGTTGATGACTATGATGCCTATGATGATTTTCTGATCAACAAGTGGAAAGCCGTAGGTTTTGCGAGAATGAACTTGTCTACATGGTAAGCTTTGGTCTAGCTAGCTTTGTTCAAAGGGTATGATGATTACTTGATTGCAAAGTGGATTCACTTTGGTTTCAGTGACAACGAAACTACCTATATGGTAAGTCATTGTTTATTTATAGAGTCTTTGTATTATTTTCAATAAACACATGATTTCGATTGGAGTTTTCTAATGTGTTTTCCTTCTTATGCAGAACATCAAGGCACATGACTCGCGTCTGGCTCGCTGTTACCGCGCAATATGGAACAAGTTGAACAAAAAGAAGTAAATAAGGGTTAGTTTCACATCGAGAACTCATGAACTCACTTTCTACTATATTGTTAGTTGGTACCATTGTTAGCCAAATTTCCTTATCCCTATGTTTGGCCTAAATACTTTGTTGGTTTTGTTGTTTTATGTTTGTTATATTGCGATCATAATGCTTTTAACAAAACTATACAGTTTGCGATCATATTGTTCAAGACTCGCAGCTGGAGCTAGTTGAACAAAATAAGTAATAAGGGTTCGTTTCACCTTGATAAGTATGATCCCAGTTTCTACTATACTGTTAGTGCTATTGTTTTTGGCCAAATTACCTCACTCTACTTTTTGTATGCCTATGTTTGAGCTAAATACTTTGCTGGTTACTTACTGTTCTGGTTTCTTGTTTGTTATTTTCGGATCATATTGCTGTTACCAAAACTATACAGCCTAGTTCATCATCAACAGTAGTATTGGTTGCAAATGTTTTAAAGTTATGTTCTATGGATCTGCAGCATGAATTTGCCTTTAGATGTATGATTAGGAATTGAAAGAAAAAAAATAGATAAAGCCACTCAATTGTAATCTCAAGTTCAAAACGTTATGGTCAAGTTTCCAAGTAGACGAAGCTCTCATTCTCATCCATAAACTTCAAGTCAAAATAACACTCTTTGTCAAACCAAAGCTGTGGTATTCCTTTGATTTCAACCTTCCTCAAATCATTGCTTTGCATGTCGTAACACAAAATGTAAAATGGAGAACGCATTTCGGACGGTGCCAAAATAACTTTACCGTCCTGAGTTGTACCTTTTACGACCAATTTAGTGTCACCGACTAAATGCCTTTGACAAGGCTGCAAAACCATCTTCTTCTTCGACCATTTATCTCTACCAACGTCTTTCAATACCCACAAAACCGCGAAACCCTTGTCTTCCAGGTTGTTATGATCGAAAATAGCTATTTTAGCACCATACTCTACAAGACCCCCATTCATAAAAATTGCAGGCATAGTCAGATGCTCGGCCCCGACCGAGCTAGGTTCAGGGAACATAGTCAACTCTTCAGACCTAACGTCGAAACTCACAACCGCACAAGTATACGTACCAAGCAAAGCCATATAATGTATTACTGATCCATTTGTAGACCATTCTATTGAGAGAGGGTTATGAGGACGATAAAATTTCGAAGGAACAACCTTTCTCCACGAACCTCCTGCTTCTAGTACGAACACCCAATGCTCTGACTTCAAAATATTAGACAAGTCGTAGGATATCGTAATAGTGCAGAATAGTTTGTACTGATCACTAACAGGGTCGTGTCCGATAAAGCACCGAGTATACGTCCTTTGGCATTCTTCAGCTATGATGTCGGGTTTTATTGCGGGTAAGGTCAAGAGTTGTTTTGTGCTTGGGTTATAGATACACACATTTTCTCTAAAGAAGAAACACATCAAGCCACGGACAACGCCCAAGAAGAAGCCTCCCATCCCTGAGATGCTCAAATCTTGGTCGACCACAAAACAAGTGTTGTATAGAGACGTTGATGATATTGATAGAAGCACACGTTTCCTAAACTCTTTATCCACCAAACACATGTATAGACGTGGTTGTTGTTGTTTTCGTGTGACCGTAAATAAACTGTTGCAAAGATGTCGACAAAAGATGAGGGATAACCACTGCTTTGAGACGCACTTGAACCTCATGAGGGAAATTGTTGGCAATCTGATAAGAATTTCGATCAAGAGATCCAGAGGAAACTCGAACATAGCTTTTCCCTTTCGTCTTCTTGTTCTTCTTGTCTCTTGTTGGGTAAGAACTAGACCAATAAAAAAGTAGCAAAGAAGCGCGATTTGATTCGTACAAGTATGTATGAGAAAAGAAGAATCAAGTAACTTTGTTTATAAAAAGAAGAGGAAAAAATACCTTGTTCGATACTCATGATGCTCTCACGTAAAAACCTTCAAAATCGAGAGATTAGGGTTTCGCAGTTGTGCGGTCGAAAGTTTTGTATATTCTTTTATCTTTACTCTAAGACAGGTGCAAATGTATATGTAGAAAAAGGTAAAAGGAAAAAGAGATGTAAACCAGTAATATTTGGTTATTTATATAATCACAAGCTAACCGCTGGTTCGCCAACGCACGCACCTTGTAGTGCAGTGGTTCTCACCACTCTGTTTGGTACCTCAAATCAGTGTTCGATCTCTAGAAGGTTAAAGTAGGCTAGTGGAACCGGCCTATGGCCCACAGATGAAGAACAAAAAAAAAAAACCCCTAGTTTATTGACTCTAAACCAGTATCCTTTTCCAATACCAAACAAAGGGTAAATATTGTCGGTTTAATCTCTAAGTCGAGGGTACTATTGTCGATTTGCATATAAACCGGATTCGTTTTAACCGGGAATACTGTAAGCACAAAACATTTTGATTCAGTCTGTACCTGATAACTTCTTTTTAGTTTTTACATATATTAATCTTGAAATAGATTCGTAACTGAAATTTCTATAACTTTTAATTCTAAAATATGTTTCAAAAATCGACGGTAGCTGAGTTCGGAAGGGAATTCATCATAAAATTCTACATTTCGAACTACCCTGGTACGAGTCTAATGAAGTCGGTAACAGGATAACAACACTATCGAATACTAGCTATAAATTAAATTAATTTACAAGAGATCTAAAGCTAATTTTCACTCTCTCTGTTTCTTCTTCTTGTAGATTATTGCAACCTACAAGACGCAAAAAAGAAACAATAGTCTACACTACGTTCAGAGATCTAACTAAGCTTGAGCTTGTATTAAAAAACAAAATATTTATAGAGATGATAAAAAAAAAACTGGTATATATTTGTTACCTAGAGTAGCATCAGAGATTATTCTGTCGATTGTTTCACTTTTCCGCCAGCATCAGACTTCCTTCTGTAGAAGAGCACATAAGCAGCACCTGATTTCACATCGTCCTCGTTTATATGTGATATATGACTGTCATCGAAGTTATACCACCTATTGTCGTCCAAAAGCTACAGACCACGTGGGATAAATATCAGACGTAGAAACAGAATCAAAGCAACAACAATCGGAGCATTTATAGCTGCTTCGAACACTGACCTTGATATGTGCAGTGTAGTGTCCGCTGCCCATACCACCGTAATGATTGGTCAAAGCATAGAGCTCATAGAGTTGTGGTTTAGAGAGGTTTTTGTTGGCTACATACTTTGTTAAATCTAAGTCATGAATCGGAAAGTTTACAAATGTTTCCAACTTATGCTTCATGGATCTGCTGTATGAGAATCTCTTTAGATGTATGACTAACACTTCAGGAAGCCTCCACAAATCAAGCTTTTTACTTGCCTGCCTTCTTTCGTTGCATTGTGGACAAAACCTTCACACACAGAAAAAACAAACACGATAAACCACCATTGATTCATTGGAACCCAAGTAGAAGATAGTGGCTAAAATCTACTGCAAGATTACAGTGTGTTCCATTTTGATCCGTAGTAGACACTAGCAATTTTTGAACATCATGCATCCTCTTTCAGGAGGACTGCTTCATTCAACTTTTACCACAAACCAGCCAAAATAAATCTACCACAGGAGGAAAAGGGGTACTAACCACATATCGTCAGGCACCAAAGGCTCTTCGCGTAGAAACGCTTCCAGACATGCATATAGAGAAAGAGGTTCTGAACGAGCCTTCTTCGTAGCAGGTCCGTATTTGAGTACTTCAGGCAAACTCTCCAGGCAAGTTATATCATACATACCAGAAAGTTCTGGTGTCCAATCCAAATATATGGTAACAGTTGCAGATGATGGTAATTTAATCGCTTCCGCTTCATCATCTGGCAGATTAACTGTTTTATTATTTTCATCGACGAGTTGCAGGGACAATTTAGATGCACCCACTTCGGAGGAACTGCTTTTCTTGGCTTTTTTCGATCCACCATTTTTATCTTCTTCCTCAGAATTGTTAAACCGGGCTGACCTTCTCTCAGGGATGCTAACATCAGAATTCCCTCTCTTGCCCACGGATTCTTCCCTCCGAAAAGGTGAAAGAATATTTTGGACAATGCAATGGATTTTTCCTTTTGTGAGCGCATTTTCACGTGAAGCTGATGAGAGAAGAGGTGTTCCATAGGGTTTCAATTGTACTGTACTTCCACGTTCCCCAGCTTTCCTGAAACATGATACTCCTGTTAAGAACTCTTCAAGGTAGTAATATTGTTCAGCGACAATGGAGATGACAAAGAAGAGCGCATATAGATGACAAAACATAATCACTGCTACGATAGAAATTCCTCAAGGATTTAGAAAAAAAGCCAGAGATCAAAGACTGAAAAAGTTAGGCCACAAAGAATAGAGAGTCTTGAAGTTGTTAGAAAGGAAATCCAAAGATATTGAATGCTAGAGTGGGACTTTGTTATCTCAATCTAATCCCTAGAATTAGTTCATACAAAGTAGACTGGGATATAACTTACTGATCTCTGCGGCGGATTACTAGTCTAAGCAAAGCCGTATTCTCTGAAGACTTTGAAAATTTGTATGCAGCAAGGTGATCATCGTCTTTGATAGTGGACAATGGAATTAAAGGGTCTTCAAACAATCTATGGATCAAATTATTTCGAATCTGCGACAAACATATTAAACTTAGTTTAAGGAAAAGCCAAAAGACTGAAAATCTTACTTAAAAGAGCACTTGAAGCCACAAACCTCTGCAAGCTTCAGCTCTTCACTTGGCTTTAAGGAACAAGCACTTGCTAATGCATGTGTCAAGTCTCTGCAACGTCCCTGCTTTGCAACATTGACGGTGATTGTGGAAGATAAGGCAGATTTATCATAAGAAAAAACTGTGACTGTTATTGCTCGTGTGGTGTTGAACTGAAGCGGCAAAGATAGGTACATGAAGGGATCAAATGTTACGGAAACCTTCTTGCAGAGAGGACATACTAACGTTGACTTATATTGCCCCTGTAAATTGAGACACAAAGTAGGAAAATGAGATTCCCACCTACTACAAATTGAAACAAACGAGAAATAACAATTACCCTGGCTCTGTATCACAAGCTGCATTAAACAAAAATAGTGAATGCCTAATAGAAAAGCTGATAGTTGATGGGTGATAATAGCATTCATGCAACCGAGATTAGCATAAAGTCTCAAGCCTACGTTCCATAAGCACAAGTGATGTACCATTTCAAATACCACATGTCTATGAAAAGTTGCACAAGTTTTTAGAATAAATCAATTCTCTTGGTATTTTTACTTCATACAGCCAAAAAGTGTTAAAATTTCTAAAAGATGTACATCTTACCTGACAAACATCGACGATTATCGAGTCATTACGAGCAATATGATTAGCCCAAAACTCATCTGCGACTTCTTCATCAGGGAGACCATCTGCGTCTCGCGAATTTATATATGGTTTGTGTTTAACACGATTTAGGTCTTCGTGAAGACCATCCAACAAAAACGCTAAAAGCTCCTACAATGTAAGATTCCCCTAATTCCTTGAGTTACAATGACAATACAGCTTAAAGAAAATTTCTGGTTAGTCGGGCAAACCTGCGAATCATGTTGATTGTATCCACTGAATTGAGGAGCAAAGCGAGCAAGTTTTGCTTTGAATGGACGGGGTGCAATTGGTGTGCGCCCAGGAGCCCATAACTTCCTAAGCAAGTCACCAAATGCAAGAGCTAATTCTCCCTGTGGATAACGATTTATAAACAGTCAAGTAATGATCTGGAATTAACAATTCACAGTTCAGAGAGAAACAACTGGTGATCTACACGAGAAAATGTCACTGATTAGCTGCCAGGGAAACACTACCTAAATTAACTTGTGGTAAGATATATTTACATGCAATAGGGAAACACAAGTGAGCGCCTACCTATGCACACACTTATGTATGCATCATATTAATGAGTAAGAAGGAAATTCAAGAGGAACTTACAACCATGCCAAGAGGGTTTTGCCAATTTATCTCTTGATGATAATCTTCTTGGAAGTAACTAGCAAACTCAGGTGTATGAACCAGACACTGTATTGCACTATTCATAAAACAGGTATTCCCGAGATTCAACAGCCCTGTCAAGCCAGCAGTGGCTCCCCTTGTGGTGACACCAGTACTACTGTATGTGCTATCAAAAGATTGTGAAACTTCTACACTACCACTTCTGAATGCATTCCTGTTTGAATTGAAACCTCCTGCAGCTGACAAGCTCGGTTTAGAAGGCTCAATGAGAATAGATGAAGAGTCTTCATCCACCAATCCATTCTCTTGAACAGATTGAATGTGAGCACTTGATGCTGTACCATTGATGTCAAGCATTTCCACCAAAATCTGTTTTTAAACAACAGATACAAAACCAGTGGGAAAACAAACGCATCTGTAAGAATACAAAAAAAAAGGATAAAATCATAGAGCATATTCAACCACGCACTTAGACTAACTAAACAATGGGACCAAAACATAACATTTTACTTTGAACTGTTTCCCTCATCGTCAAAATTCGACAATAGCAATTTAAGAACTCCAGCTAACTAGGTATTGTAGAGAGAGAACTCTAATGCCTTTTTCATTCTCTCCTCATAGCAACTGGCCAAAAAGATATACAAGAAACTTGACGTACCCAGAAACAATGTCAGAGAACTATGACAGAAGTTTAAGTAGCATATTACTAACGCCCACCTGACCTACTACATTTAAAGATTAAAAAATAACTGAACTCACATCCTGGTCCATTTGTAGGTTAGCATCGTCCAGTGTCTTATCTAAGTCATTCATCAAAGAATATTTTTGGTGGCCGTAGTAATCCCAAATGCGTACCTACATGATGGCAAAAAAAATGCTTATGTAAGAAAAAGAAAACAATAATCATTGAAATGGGATGTTTGATAACATAGTGAATCTTACATGCTCTGAGTTGAGGTCAAAAATTTCACAGGCCCTTCGATGGAGCTCTCTGATAGTTTCCTGCGCAGCAAAGTTTAATAGTACAATGAGATAGCAGAATAAATTGAGTTCAGATCTTAAAGTAATGGACCAAGAAGAAAAAATAAACCTTTTTGCTTATTCTTATGGCACTGTGGTCACTTTTTGGCATCAAGAGTAGCTGAAGACGTAAAGGGTAGACCTCCACAGCCAACTCTGTTTGAGAGAGACCTGAGCTTATGACTCTCCGCGCCAGAGTTGGACCACCCCCATACCTTATAAAATAGAAGAAAGAATCCATCTGAACCATATCATCACTTAAATTTCTACAATAGGAAGCAATAAAAAACCATAGTATAGCGAGGTAGTAAATAAGAAATTCAAGGGACTGCATTACAGGTTTCATATTAATCAGTACAAACTCAACCTCAGAGCGAATTAAGCAACTAAATAACATCAGATGCATATAACGCGAGCTTGGTATAGCTACGCATCCGCCATGAACTTGTTGGTATCCATTTGAGATATACATGACCCAACATACCAACAATAACCAAGAAAAATCGAAGCCACTTCAATCAACATGGGAATAAGTGTAGCCTACACAAGATGAAGAGATATAAAGTTTCATAAAGGCTCCATTCTTCTACGCATTAAACTCACCATGAACGCAATTGGTTCCACACTTCTTGAGGGAGCAAAACATAGTCACGGCCTTCCTGAAGTGTATCAAGAATCTCAAAGGCATTACTTGGGTCCTCCAATGCAGAATCATAGATCAAATCAGAGTTATCAATCCTAGAAGGCTTCTTTAGAGTGTTTGAGCCAGCAGAGTCGCAATGCTCAGACAGTGAAGAGCCATCATTTGTGTTGCATGGTTGGTCTTGATTCACATATTCAATCCATTCTTGCCACCATCTGGACAGAAAGAGTAACAACAGAGAAAATGATCTTAGAGATGACACTCACAAGAAGTACCATAAGAGAAAAAAATCAATCCCCTCTTCCTTTATTGCAATGGCTACAATCTCATACAACACCTATAAATATGAGTCAAGAGTAGCAGTAACTACCAAATCTTAACCCATTGCTTTATCTAATTGTGCTATGCTCAAACTGCTACTGTACCAAAATCTGATAAAGACAACCCTAACCCTAACCACATTCGTAACCGAGGCAAAGAAACTCAAAATGACGAAGAAATAGATACGACTCCTGGGAATTTGATTAACCCATAAACAAATGCCCAAATAGCGAGCGAAATCAAGCCTTATAATACCTCTGAGTGATGAGATAAAACGTATCTCCTTCTTTGCTATTAGCTTCAGCAGCAATAGCAATATCTCTTATAAAAACTCGCTCTTCCTCAGGAGACAGATCTGTACTGCTACTACTACTTCCCATAGATACCTCCGCCATGTTCTAGACCTTCGCGAATTTGGAGGATTTCTTCAATTTCAGCTAAGTAGCTTTCACGAATCGTAGATATGCAGGGGCGAGAAGCTAGCTTATAAAACGCCGGTGATGATAATCGGTCGATTAACCGTGCTTCGCCGTATGTATCCGGCGAGAGCAAGGCGGTTGCTATGATATAAAACCCTAACGGCTTTTTTAGAGGAGAAAATAGAGTGAGCCTCTAACAAAAAAAAAAGTCGAACCTTCTTCGTTCTCTCTCTCGAACAGATATCCTTGCTGGCTTAATTGGCTTTGGCTCTTAGATATTCTTTCGAAAAAAATGTTTCACAAATTCCACTAACATTTTTATCAGTAAAATTTCAGATTTGTTTTCTTTACTCTTTTAATTTGTAAATAAAATTATTTTATTGTTTATAGGAAAATTTATTTATTTCTATCGAGAAAGAACAAATATTTAAGGGAAATTAGATCTTATATTAGTTTTATTAAACATAATTTATTATCTAACATTAGGTAAAATCTAATTAGATATCTATCATTTTTGCCATCTAAAATTCCATTTTTAACTTTATCTATTTACCTAATTTTCTAGTTTTTACTTTACATTAAAAATAAAAACTAAACATAATAAATCAAAATCAACTTTACCCTAATCTTCTTCGTCCTCTTCCTTTTTTCTCATTTTTTCTCTCTGCCGCCTCTTTCCCCCCACGTGTCATTCTTCTTCTTCTTTTTCTTTGTTGTTAAATCGATCTCATCATCATCTTCTTCTTCGTTTTCTTCTCCTCTCATCATCATAATCATCATCTTCTTCTTCTTTATTTTTTTTCTTATTCTTTTGTTTTTCTTCTCCTATACTCATCATCATCATCATCATCTTCTTCTCCTCTTTTCTTATATTCAATTTTTTCATTACATGTTTCGTCGATCTCTACTGGTTTAGGGTTTCTTCGTCGGCTCAATTTCTTCATTACCTACTTCTCGGCCTCGATCTCTACTGGTTTTCTCCACATGCATTTAACATAGGGATAGTTAGCTATAAAATCTACGAAGTTAACTATATCTACACAATATCCAGTAATAGTAAACTATACTTAACACAAGGATAGTTAGCTATAACGTATTTAACTATATATATACAAAACCCAGCAATAGTCAACTATACTTAACATATGGATAGTTAGCTATAAGGCTTACGTAGTTAACTATATTTTTACATAAAAGAAATGTGTTATCAACGCAGGGAAACCTCACATGCATTAACATTTAACACTTAGATCTAATGAACTACATATAATATATACCAGTATAGTCGACTACTATAATCCAATATAGTTGACTACTATGTATATATATACTATAATATATATCAGATCTAACGAATCTTGTATATATCAGTATAGTTGACAACTATATAGTATATAATATATATATATCAGTATAGTTGACTACTATAATATATCTGTATAGTTGACTACTATAATGCATACCAGATCTCTAGTGGTTTTTAGGGATTTTAAATGATCAATAATAAATATTTGATATGATTTTTTTTACCATTTTTCTTTGTCAAATTTCGCAGGGGCAAATTAGTTAAGTTTTTTATTTTCTCTCCTAGATACCTAAATTTTAATATGCACATGATAATTATCTAATCATCTACCCAAAACTAATATTAAGCTAATTAACCCTTTTAAACCCAATATTTAATTATATATATATATTAGTTGAGGACAAAAATTATAAATTTTGTAAAGGTATTTGTTTTCCATTAAATGAAATGAAGTTGGAAAGAAAAAAAATTAGATTTGGAAATAGCTTAAAGGTTTGATTGATGACTAAAGTTGAAATTTTGAAAAAAAAGTATAATTATTATTTTAATTTTAATCATATGAATTTATTATTATTTTATTATAAATTATGAGAAGATTATTATTATTTTAATTTCCAATGTAAATTTCAGTTTTTTTTTTAAATTTACTAAAAAAAAAAGTTTTTCAACTATTTTCACTAAATAATTTATAATTGCAAATCTTGATTAGTTAAACAATTCTGTGAAACAAAATTATGATTTTATAAGTTGGTTACTTACTAGACGATCGATAAGTTGCTATGAAATATTTGTTAAAAAGTTACTTAATCTAATATTAAAAAAATATCAACACCTTCGGGAGAAAAACATATATTAATAAATTTCTTTGGTTTTTTTTTTTATCAACGTATTAAAAATATATATTATTAATGTGTAAATCATAAACGAGAAGATTTCAGATTATTAATCAAACTTCCGAATATAGGCATGTTCAATTTACTCTAATATTTAAATCAACGTGGAAACTCAGCTCTCTTCTTCTGATAAAACAAGAATAAGAAGAAAAAAAAGGTAAGCTTTGGGTTCGCGAATCCAATCTCTCCGTCGAGCTCATGTAAGAGTTCTATTCACCTTTTATCGGATCTTTTTTTAGGGTTTAGTTAAGTGTCTTCTTCCCGCTTTCGCTGATTCGTCTTGTCTTTACCGATCCTCTTGTCTCTGCTTCTTGCTCTAATCGCCATTCTTATGTTATAGATTTCTTTCTTTGTGTCTAATTTTAGGCTCTGAAGTAAGGTGTTTCTTGAAATTGGATTCAAGATTGTGAGTTTACGGGATTACGATGAACGAGAAGGGACATTACGTGCCACCGACTTACATTCCATTGAGACAGTCAGATTCTGATGCTGATGCAGAAGTAACCACCACTCCAAATCTGGAAGTTGCTGTTTCTGAAAGCACAAGAGATGGTCCTATGCAGTGGTCGTCTGGTATATGCGCTTGCTTCGACGATGTGCAGAGCTGTATGCTACTCTCTGTCCTCTCCAAACCTTGATTTTACTTCAGGAACCAAATTTGTTAAAGGTGCCTCTTTGAATTGACCTGTGAAATGGGTTTCTTACAAAGGAATTTCCTCAAGATTAGTTTAGTTCTGGGGTATAGAAACATAAGCAAGTGACATTTCTTGAATAGGTTGGGGAAGAAATTAAGATTTAAGCTTTGGTGCTTGTTTTTAACTTCTTTATGCTACTTCTCTTGGATCCAAGTATGTTGTGTTGTTTATGGTGACTATCATTTAGACAATGGTTTGAGATAACATGGCAACTTACTGCGGTTATGTTTTGGATGCACAGGTTTTATAGGTTTGTTCTGTCCATGTTATATCTTTGGCAAAAACGCAGAGTTGTTGGGGTCTGGAACCTTTGCTGGACCCTGCTTAACACATTGCATTTCATGGGCTTTGGTCAACACCATTTGCTGCTTTGCAACTAATGGCGTGTTGCTCGGTCTACCGGGATGCTTTGTGTCATGTTATGCTTGCGGGTATCGCAGATCATTGAGAGACAAGTACAATTTGCAGGTAGAAATTGGATCAAATGGCAACATGTGTGTGAATGTCATATTGTTGTTTCTAACCGGCAACTTTTATGTAACATTCTTTGATGCAGGAGGCTCCATGTGGGGATTTTGTTACCCACTTCTGCTGTCACTTGTGTGCCATTTGCCAAGAGTACAGAGAGATCCGAGAACGTAGCAGCAGCTCAAATCCTCCTGACATGAAGATGGCTGTTACCAAGGCCCCATCGGCTCAAACCATGGAAGCAGCTAATTGATCACAATTGTCTCTGTTGAGTTTTCATTTTCTTTTGTAGAAGACAATCGTCTTGTCATCGACTTTTGCAATGTACTTGAGAAGTTTGATGAGTAGAAGTATAACTTTCTAAGGTTATGTAAGTGTATCAAAGATAAAAAAAACAGTTACAGCATTCGGATTCTACATCTGAAACAAAAACCAGAGAACGATTATAGCTAAGGATATTACTTGATACCAAAGAGCAGGCAGCTGTTTATTCTGTTACGTACAAAAGCTAGAGGAGAGAAGACTGCTGAAACATGTTTCAATCCTCAAAAGTCTTTTAAGTGGTCACAAGATGAGGAGCTCCTGATCGAGGTAGGACGCATGAGTATGTTACATACTTTGCACTGTCCAGAAGCACCACAACGAAAACTCGGGACAGTGATTTTGGTCCTCCAATCATCCCATCGATGTCTCCATCACCACCTTCTCTGGGATCAACAAGCACGGATACAACCATTGATGATGCGGGCTTGATTTCTTTGCTAGAGCTGTTTCTTTGGTGCTCTTTGGTGAGGTTAAAATTGGATCCAGGGAGTGGAATGGGGATTCCACCAAGGATTCTTCTGTTCTTTCCCTTGTGTGTGTCTGTGGTGTTCTTACTGTGTTCAGCAGAGACGTTGGTTGCTGAAGATGCAGGAATGATGGCTCCAGAGGTTGAGGAGACATCAAACTGAAACACTTCAGTGCACATCCCGGAACTGAACATTGGCCCTACAATAGAGTCAAATACAATTAAAAAAAACCTGATACTGTAAACTAACCAAGAAATTCAGAAAATCTTTTAACTCGGAAAGATAACACTGTGCTTCTAGCTTCTGTAGAGAAAGAGGTATTGGAAAACTTGAGAAATAAACACATTTGATCTACTCTTTTCCATAGGAGTAACCATATCACATGTTTCCTATTAGTGTTTAAGTATCGGTCCATATCTCATGCATCTACTCTTGACCAGAGATTAACTGAAGGTAAGTTCACTATCATAGTTGTTCTAATGTGAGAACAAAGATATGATAAGGATCAGTACCTACAATGCCTTACTACATAAACATAATCAAGTCTAGGGAACAGAAAGCAACATCAGAAACCCATGATTACCTGCAACACCTTCACGAAACCATTGCTGCATTTCACCATTGGCTGCTTTTGTTTTGAATTGGTCTTTCAGAGTATCAGTAGAGCCAGAGGAGAGAGCTTTCTGTTTTTCAGTCTTAGATCTATAAAGATGCTTAGCCATTTCCTCGGTCCTTCCCACGTCAGGTAGAGGCAGTGCAGGGGAATAATCCTTAGGAATCGCCAAATCAGCTTTCCTCTCATTTGATTCAGAAGCCTTTCGCGAAGCCACGGCTTTCTCACTCGCCAATATAGAATTAATAATCAAATTCCCATCTATCTTCACAAGCTTGTCATTCCTGGGAACAAAGAGTGATGCAACTAGAGGCTCACTACCATTTACAGGAGGTACAGAGCTCTCTGTTGCAGTTACATTTTTTCCTGTTCCTCGGTCAGAATCTCTCCCGCAATGCATCCCATTACTACTAGAAACCCCACTACCAGCACCACTACGAGATGTTTCCAAAACTCTATCCCTATGCTGGTTATAAATCTGATCAGTAACGTAATTAGACCTATAGTTCCCATAAAGGGCACCACTAATTCCTCCATAATTAACGTTCACAATCGGAGCCAATGCACCAAACAAAAACAGACAAAACAGAAGACCCAGAAAACTAATACTGGCGACCTTCTTGGTCTTAGTTTCACTTTTCTTACTCTCCGACTTCTTGGACTTGGATGATCCAAGGGTATTATGTGGTTTCAACCTAGGAATAGGAATCAAAGGCACTTGAGACCCTTGTTGCTTCACCATATAAGGTGGACAAGGCATCCATGGATAAGGCATTGGAGCCATTGGCGGATACATTCCCATCGGAGGCGGTGGATGATGCGGCGGACACATTCCATTACCACCTAATTGTTGCCTTAAAGTAGCATTCTCAGCCATGAAATACGATATCTTCCCGTTCAAATCCGTTATAGTAGAATGCATATTCCTAACCTTCTCTTCAAGCTCCTCAACGTAATGTTTCTTCCTCTGCCTCGAAAGCTGCGCACTTTCACGGTTTCTCATCAGTCTCGCTTTCTTTTTCTCATCTTCTTCACCTGTAACTGCACTTGCATCCTCTCCCGATCTCCTGTACTTACTGCTCCTCGATTCGTCACTCATATCTTCTTCGATCTCTTTCTTCCTCTTGGTGACAGATGTGGTAACAGCTTCTTCAACCTTAACCTTCTGGTCGACAACGACGTTACCTGATTTAGGAGAGGATTCGTTTGTAGCTTCCGATACATCAGAACCGCAATTACCAGAACCCTGAAACGACAAAGGAGTCAGCAGATCCAAACCAGGCCCAGCACCAGAGCCTCGATCATCGGAATCCCTAGGTGATTCCCGGTTACAACATTCCGAAGTGGAGGGTAAGCGAGTAATACTCTTATCGACATCTTTAGGAACACAATCTCCAGAAATTTCAGAACCTTCAGACTCCGGAGTGAAATTACCAAACTGCTCTTGATTTACAGGGATGAGAAACGACTCGTTCTCAGCAGGAAAGTAGAGATCGTCCATACCATCGAAAGTGAGCTCGAATTCACCGTCGGCGTCAATAGGAAACCCCAGATCGGACATCATTTCACCAATCGGAGTCTGATCGGAGCCGGGATGGTAAAATTGATCGAACGGAGGGATCGAGATGGAATCGAAGTCCGGAAGAGGGTGGGTGGAATTAGGGTCAGGTGCAGGTGGTGGAGGCTCCGCCTCCGTAATTGGTTTAGCCATTGTCGAAGTTAGGGTTAGGGTTACGAATTGGGGAAGAAGAAGAAGGAGAGATTCAACGAGAGAGAGGAAAGGGGTTATGGACGGAGAAGACGACGGGGGTTTAAAGACAAAGCTTCCGACTTTGGCGCGTGGCTTACGCAACGAAAATCGCACTCGCTAAGCTTACTAGTGATGATGATGAAACCATAATCCAAATTATACGTCTCTTTCCAAATAGTATTTAAATTATAAATAAAAAAATCTACAAAACAATTAGGGAAATTATTTTAATTAACTAACTAATACTTGTATGGATGTGCTGAGTAGGTTTTCTAATTTTGTACTCCCCCATTTCAATTTAGTTATTATTCTGAAGTTTTCCATACAAATTAAAAAAATAATTAAATTAATAAGTTACAAATTAAAAAAATAATTAAATTAATAAGTTTAGAAGTAGAGATAAAAATAGAAAAATTAATAATAATTGTGTATTGAAATTATAGAATGAAAAATAATATGAAATAAAAAATAAGTGTAGAATAACAACTAATATGAAACAGATGGAATATATTTTTTTTGTTGATTATTTATGTTTGATTGATAAATTAGTAGTTTTAATCTAAAACATATTAAGCTATGAATTTCAAATGATTGACTTAATAGTTTTATTTTGTTTTGGAGGAAAATAGCACATTTGATTTACTTCTTTTTTTTTTAAAGTGTTTTTTATTGAAATTAAAGAAAAATGTTTGTTTTAATTACAAAAGTAGATCATTTTGGTAAAGAAACCACGGTGAACCTTTTACATACTCTTTTGTATAGTATATTTTATTTTTAGTCAGTTAAAATATGGTTTTAAGATTTATTTCTGTTTTTTGAAAGTGGATTCAATGCAAATACATAATATATAGAAAATAATTTATGTAAAATTATTAAATATTTTCTCATGATTATATATTTTTATTATGTTTTCTTGTTATTATTTGTTGGTAGCAATTTCTCAACTACAACAATAATATTGTATAAGCAAAGTTCACACGAATTGGTTATGCAACTATAAAAGAGGTATGAGTTTCTGACCATACATTGTTTCTACAAATATCTTTTTACCAAACTAAGTGAAACATGAGGGAGCTAGAAGAGTACAGAAAAGCATATGCAGTGCTTATGGTGTTTGACATTTCGAGTATAAACTTTAAATGAGACCACTAAGTGAATAGCTTTATGTATCCAATTTTGATTTTTAGGTGTCTAGAATATTTAGGTTCTTCGTGCATTGTATAGACATCTTGTTGATTGCATTGGGTATTAGAGTTATTAAACATGGAAGAAAAAAGCATTTGATTCAAGCTAGATTTGGATTAATGTTCTAATTAGACTCGTAGAATTAGAGAAATCCAAAACAAAGAGTAAAATACAAGTGTACAACACACGCGCTAGAGGAAGAGCGTGGGAGATTTTTGCATTTTGATGGAGTGAAGGAAGGGTTTTTGTTTTCTTGGCCTCTCTCGAAACTTCTCTCTCCTTATCATCGAAATCTAAAAGTAATGCTATCTTATGTATTCACTTTCCAACTGTGTGTCGTTTTTTAGTCTCTTTTCCGTCACGCATATAGGAGTGGACAAATTATCCGAATCCGAAATCCGATTCTGAATTCGACCCAAAATAGGCAGTATTGATCGGTATCGATTCTAGTGAAATAACCGAATGGTTTTTATGTTGTTTTACGTTCGGATTTGGCCGGGTTCAGATTAAACCCGAAACCAAAGTCAAAACCGAAACAAACCAAACATGTATACGCCTATAACCTATCACTAAATGTTTATCTCCCGTCTTTTCTCCTTTCTTATCCGAAACCCAAAGCAAAAGCTTCATAGATCATTTTCTCCACTTAATGTATCAAAACAAAATTGGTTCAATAGACCTTAATCTTTATTTTTCTAAATATTTCAATTTTAATATGAATTTAAATTCTGTTTTTAGTGGACATTTCAGTTGATGTTTTAAATTCTTAATTTATTTTCTTTGGTCACACTTTTAAGTTCTTAATTATGAATGCAAGAATGTACTTGTTGTGTTTATTTGTTGGTTTTGAATATTCTTCTGATGCAATAATCATTTGAACTTATTTACATTATGAGGTACTTCAGATCTACCAAAATCGAGCCGAATCCGAAGAGATTCGATCCGATACCATATTGAATAAAATAAAAACCCAAATGATACTTCTAAACCTAAACCAAAAAATCCAGAAAAATACCTTAACCAAATCCGAACTGTACATCGAATGCCCACCGCTACACGCATGTCTCAAAGTAGAGAGATTTTTACATTTGTATAAAAATAATCAAAGAGGAAAATATTAGAGGCGGAGGAGAAATAAAAAAAAAAAAAAAATAGTTTTTATCTTCCCTCTCCTTTTGGTTTTGATGGAGAGATAAGATTTGCATCTCAAACACACCGTTCCTCTTCAATGCTCCGATTTCAATTACCCTCTTCTTCCTCCTGAGATTCTCTTCTTCTCTTTTGCTGCTAGAGAAAAAGAATCCAAAGGGAAAGAGGAATCATAAAACCCACAAGTTTCTATCTTCACATCTCTCATGGACAAAGCCTTGTCCTCGGAAACAGCTTGTCCGGTTACGGCGGATAAAGGATTCACGGTGGATCCTTTTTTGGTCGAGGCTCTTCAAAACCCTCGACATCGTCTCACGAGTAAGCACCACCATTACTAGGGTTTTTTCAATCTGCGTAAAAAATTGAAACTTTTTTGTTGACCTGATTATCTCAATTCAGCTTAGAGATCGATTGTTGGAGATTTTGGGGGAACTATTGGTATAGGGATTGTTTTTTTTTACTCTCTGGATTGAGCTTATGGGTTGCTTTCTGAGGGAAATTTGGCGGATTTGGATCTGCCTATTTCGATTTCCATTAGCTCATTGTTGAATATCATTTTTCTCTCTGTGCATTGTACAATCTTGACTAGTGTTATTGAAGTTGGAAGCTTACTTAGTAGAGGATCATAACTAGGAAAGTGATTTTTGTATAATGGGTTTTTCAATAACAATGTTTTCTATCCAGCTATTCTGATTTTTGGATTTGAGATTGTTTAGTGTTTGGATTCATCATGCTTGTTCTTTATCTGGTTCTGTTGATAGTAGTTGGTGGCTTTCTCATGGTTTTTTCTTTACCGAATCGTTTTCTAAGCCATTTTTTGTTCTTCTTATGACAGTTTTGCGGATGGAATTTGATATTCAGAGGTTCTTGCAGAACCCTGATCAGCAGCAATTCGAGTTCCAGCATTTCCCAACATCATATCTCCGTCTTGTTGCCCATCGTGTTGCTAACCACTATGGACTGATTACATCGGTTCAAGATAGTGGTGCAGTTGGTAATGGGAGCAGAATTCTCGTGACTAAATCAGCTGAGAGTAGATTTCCTGTTGTTCGACTATCTGAAATCCCTGCTAAGCAATCAGAAGTTGGCAAGTTCGACCATATGAAAATTGCTATAAAGCCCCGGCCTTCTAAAGGAATGGAAGTTGGTGAACTTGAGAATAAGGGCGGTACTCTGAGAAGTGTCGAAGAGAGGAAAGAAGATTACGACAAGGCTCGAGCACGCATATTTAACAGTCTTGAGAACCTAAGCTGTAACGACTCTTCATCTGAAACTAGTGCATGGAGGATGATGAACTGTAGTCCTAGCAGAGATGAAAATCAAGTGTTGAAGAATGGTAACATTGAGGCAGACAAGAACCATATCCCGAGGGAGAGCATTCCAACATCTCGTGTTGCAATCATCAGAGACAGAGAGAAAGATCGGTATGACCCTGACTATGACCGCAGCTATGAAAGGTATGTAAAGCATCCATGACCCATTAAAATTGGTTAAAACTTGATTTTGTATACTTAAAACCTTGTGGGGTTTATAGGTACAATAGGAACCTCTCAGTCGACCAAAAATTCGGCTTTGCACACTTCAACATTCAGAAAATGGGGACACCATTCTATGATATGGGATTTAGCGGATATAGTCAAAACCCAAATGCTCCTCATCCTCCGATACGTGGACCACACTCTGTAATGAGTCCCTACGTCACCACGGGTTTAAACCAGCCTTCAAGGGATGCTGCTATGTACATGCAATGGCCAAATGCAGCAGCTGTGATGTATACTCATTCATATGAACACTTCAGAAATGCCCCTTTTCAGGTAAACTAGTTTTTGCCTTTTTCACTCCTTAACCTTATTGTTTTAATGGTGTAAATGTTGTTGATTTTCCTAGATATAAATGTTTTTTTTTCTAGTAAAATTTTATCACAATGAAACACTTAAGACTAAAAGTGGATTAGTAAGTGGTTAACTGCGAATGTTGTTTCTGCAGGCGCAATTCTGTCCACAACCCTTGAGTTTCGACTACATGCAGAATCGGTAATTGCATTTTTTCATCATGGTTTAAGGATTTGTGTAATCCAAATTTTGAGACGCTTGTTAATGTTGAAAATAGAACAAAATTCACTTTGTTATCTCTTTGGATTAGTGTCATTGTCATTGTCTTTAACTCTTTTACTTATACTACATATGCTCCTGCATTTGGAATTTTGTTCTAACAAGTTTTGAGCTTAACGAAGACAATAGAAGAAGTCGAGTCTATTTAATACTACAAATTAGGGGTGGAATTATTATCCGGGATCCGAGATCCGATCCGTTATCCGTTCGGAATCGCTCCGAAAATTAGGATATCCGGAGAGGCCGGATCCGGATAAGGATAGTAAAATTTAGGATCCGTGAAAAGAGGATCCGGATCCGGATAACAAAATTTTAAGGTCCGGATATCCGGATCCGGATCCGGACGCATTAAATATATTAAAACCATATATATTATATATCTATTAAACTAATTTTATATAAATAAATATATATAAAAATTGATTTTAGTTCTTTTTATAATAAATTATATTTATAATGAAAAAATACCATTTAAAATATTAACTAATAATTTTTAAAAATATATTTTTATTATTTATTAATTATTTTAATGATTTTTAATATTAATTTCGGATCCGGATCCGGATATCTGCGGATATCCTGATTTTTGGAACGATTCCTAGAGCCCGGATATCCGGAGGTCACGATTCCGGATCCGGAATCAGGGTATCCAGAATCGTTCCACCCCTACTACAAATGATAACATGATCATACTAACAAGACTTAAATAATTTTGCGTACAACAAGAAAATAGTATACACTAACATTATTAATCATGACGAATAACGCAAATTACACGAATAATCCACATAATTTAAAACATTATTAATCCCATAAGTAAAAAACATTTAATTTCCCGCAGGAAATAGCTTAAGAATCTTCCGACCACAATCTCCATTATTACCAAACTCCGAATCTTCATACCTCAAATTACGAACCACTTGATGATTTTGCTGTGTAATCATGGCATGTTTCCCCAAATACGAATGCTCTAATGGCTTCAAATACTCCGAACTCACCCTAACCGGGCTCAAAAAATGTGCCGGAACCGGCGAGCTAGCGAAAAGCCGATCAGTAGCAGAATCGGAAACGATGACGTGTCCTCCTCCACCATTACCATTGTTCCCTCCTCCTTGCATTCTCCTAAGGTAAAGACGATATTTCTGAAGATGACTCGCTACGTTCTCTCTAGTCAATCCTTCCACACTCATAAGCTGCATTATCGTTTTGGGAACCGCGTTTTTGATTCCTAAATGTCCAACCGCGTCTACGAAACGCTTGTGTAATTGCGGCGTCCAAACTAAACGCGGTCGTTTTAGCGTTCTTGCTGGTTCGTCACCTGATCCTGAACCGAGATCTGTTGAATCGCCGTTGTAATCGGAATTCATCATCGTCGGAGGAGGAGTGGTGGTGGTGGTCGTCGTGGATTGAAGCTTTGGTCCGTGGTTATTGGGGATTCCGATTTGGAAAGCGAGAGCTAGATGAGGAGTGATTAGGGTTTGAGAGATTGGTATGAGTTCTTCTGGTGAAGGAAGCTCTAGTTCCCATTTGACGAACCAGTTTGGATTGTCTTCTCTCATCGGAAGACGGTGGAGAGAGAGAGAGAGAGAGAGAGAGAGAGGTGGATCTTTTGAGGAAGAAGAGAGAGAGAGAGAGAGAAGTGAAATTGTGAATATTTCTATATATGGAGGAAAAGATTAGCTGATTCCTTTTCTCTCGAATAATGTGTTAATGGAGTTATGGAACAGAATAAATTGGTATTTAAAAAAAAAAAAGGAAAATTGAAAAATCAGAAGTAGTAAAAAATATTGTGAGCATTATTATCTGTCATTGTCATATATGGTTCGGTTCATGGCGTCCAAATTGCCAGTTTTGTGATCCATGCGAAATGTTTGCTTCAAGGGTTTATTTTCTTTATTTATTTTGTGACCCAAGTTGTGAATCTTATTTTAAAGAAATAACAAATAATGTCATAAATTTTCAAAATTTTAGAGAAATTTTTAATAATGTCATATTTTCAAAATATTTGCAAAAATGTCATTTTTGCAAAAAAAAAATCATTATATCATTTATGTTTGAGTTAATTATGTTGTATTAAAGTTTAGTTTTTAGGGTTTTAGAAGTCAAAACATTTTTTTTGTTTATAATTTTAAGATTTAGGCTTTAAAATTTCATAATTAGTTGCATTTTCGTAAATAGACACTCCTAAATGACATTCTTGCAAATGTCACTCTTTGAAAATTCCGATTTAAAGAATAACTTTCTATCCCAAAAGAGCTTTGAACCCGGGACACAAAGAAACCAACCTTTTTTTTTGTATTACCTCTATGTCACCAATTATTTGGTAACTAAATAGCGTTTTCATATATATTATTATGATAATACCACTATATGGCCATGTTTTTTTTTGTTAATTTTTTGTTGCAAAAAGGGTGGATAGCATTTTCATAAAAATCAATGGTTCAATTTATCATGCGTTATTTGTCAATCTAATATGGATTTTTGGTGTAAATTGAAATTATATCGTGCTATTTATTTGATGAGAAATTACGTCTTTTTTTTTTACCCACAAATTTCATGGTTGAATCATAATCTATAAATTTGGAAGTTGGTTTTATTACTATATTTAAAAAAAAAACAACTTTCTTAAATGGACTTAGATCATGAACTAATTTAAGAATCATGTACGATAAAATACATCATTTATTTACAAATCCGTGTGCTTTTCTACCAATTATGATCTTATATAATAAATCTACCAAAATCACCATTATATAAAAGATTGTATCCCATTAGAATGCGTCAATAGTTGAGCCGACATCATTTTAATAAAAGTTGTTAAACGATATGTAGAAGAAAACAAAAAAACTCACGAAATAAAAAGGAAACATAAACAATAGTTAAAATTAAAATGTGTCCTTGATAACTTATATGTAACTCCGAATCTTTCACTAAATTTTAAGAACAATAATTATTAGTGGAGAAAAGGAAGACGACAAAAACAGTTAAAGTTGATAATTGAAGAGGATTGGTTTTACTTTTTGTTTTTGTTCGGATCTGTCGCTGTCTTATGTGTTTCGGAGTTATGGTCCAATTCCCTCAAAAAGATTCTCGGCTTTTACACCTGGCGCGTGTTATTCACGCTCTGTTTATTGCGCGTGGGTGTTATAAGAAACAGCACTATGTCGTACGATTGGTCTGTTGTACGCATGAGATTCCCCGCGCAGACATGGATTAGGTTAGGCAACCTATTTTAAATATGACTATTATATTAATTTCGTTTAAGTGGGTTGATTGTCTTCTAACCATGCGGGTAAATAAATATACTTCTTTGCATTTAATAACTAATATAACTGATAAGTGATTAAATTTTTCTTTTGTTTCTTACTATGAGATGTCTTACAAAATTGTGTATACTTTTTTTTTTTTAAACATCTAATTATCTACACTTGTTATTTATGCAAGTCTAAGTATCGCAAGTGTTTTTTTTTTTCAAAAACAAATAAATATAGAGATTATTGGTATTTTTATATTGTCTGTTCAATAAATTTGTAAAAATAAACTTATTAAATTACTTACAGCGAAAGATGAGAGGCATGGAAAATTTAAATATATTGGTATTATAGAGTTGTATAAATATAATATTATATACAAAGGTATGGGCTGAGAGTGGGGCTTGTGCTGCATTAACATGTAAATCAGAGAACTTTTTAGGTATAAACTATTTAGTAGATTAGTGTGAATGATTAATATTCCAATTATAGGTTCGGCGTGTGATTGAACACAAGGAAGCTAATCTGATAGATCAAATTCGTATGATCTAATACTCGGAATCAGATTGTTAGGTTGTTTTCTTCAGTTTAATTGAGTTTTTACATGTAAACAAAAAAATTGAAATTGTGTTTGAACTAAATTGAGGATAAAAAGGTGAATCGAATTTGTCCTTCTTTAAAAATCTGAAGATATATTTTAGAGATTAATGAACTGAATTCGGATCAAAACTAAAACTCAATCAAACCATTTAATAATAGATTTGATTCACTTTACCTATTCATTTAAAAATAAAAAAAATCTCAACCAAAACCTAAGTAGTTAGTATGTGGATTGAAACACTTTAAGTAAAAACTGACATGGATTTTTATCAAATTATCATTTTGAGTGAAGGCTAGGCTAAACCTTACAAGATCAACCAGCATGTAAAGCAGGGTTTATTAACGCGGACGTGGTAAACTAACTATCTTATGATATATATTATTTTATGTTTTTTATGTTTTGAAAAGGAGATTCCGTTATTTTTTCATCTAAAACATTTATCAAATTTTCATGTTTTCGAAATATGATTTTGCTAAATAAAAAGTATATTGTATAACTAAGAAATATGATTAGTCTACTAAATCGGATATTCTACTATTAGATTATATTTCGGTACACATATTCATCTAACATACCATTCATTCAAATAAGTTAATTCTCTTACGAAAGTTTGTAAATTAAATATTTTCCTTCTGATGATATTAAAATTTTAGAAAGAAGGCCAAAATAAAAATGGTGTAGTGGGTAACCACTCAGCAGTCAGCACCATCTTCTTCTTTTTTTATCAACAATCACCACATATTAAATCAATTATGACCGATTGGATGGTTTTCCTTATAGGCAATCCCAAACAGAAATGTCTGACTTACATGGGAGAATGCATAGCCTCGTGCTTGAGCTTCTTTTGCAAGGGAATCGGCCCGGACATTACCACTCCGTGGAATATAAACTAAACTAAAAAATACAAAGGATTGTCTTACCATGATGAACCACTCAAGCTCCACACTGAAAGATGGCCAATTTAGTGGATCCGTAGTCATTGAAATCAGGCTTGCATAGTCCGTCTCAATCCTCACTGAGTATAGTCTCCTCTCGCTTAGACACTCCATTGCCCAAAGCAGCCCGTCGAACTCAGCATGAAGTGCCGAGATGTTTCGTCTACATCCTCTTATGCCGAAAGTAAGGAGTCTCTTATGGTTTCTTAGGCACCATCCTAATCCATTGACCAGACCATGATCAATCCAAGATGCATCGATCTGACATGTCGAGATTTGAGGGTCCCGGGGAGATAAATCATGTGAGTCACCCTGTAGACGTAGATCTTCTGCTTGTCTTTCCTCTTCTCTTTGATTAGCAATACTCCAACTCTCTGCCTCGACGGTCGTTGTCTGGAGAGTATACTGTGGGGATATTGTTTTTCCGTTGAACACCTTATCATTTCTGGCCTTCCAGATATACTAGAGGATCCATGGGAAAGGTTTCCTTTAAGACTCGGATAAACCGATCTCGTTCGTTTGCGAAAATAGGAAGTTTATATTTTGGAATAAAGAAGAACTCGGGAAGACACCCGGAGAGGACATAAAGTTCGATAGCGCCCAAACTTGTAAGACTGGCGGGCATTCGAAGAGTAGATGATTAATCGTATCTTCTGGTGCACCACATCATGGACACGTTATGTCTGAGCCAATATGTCTATAGGTCAGTCGTTGGCATGAAACGCCGAAGCTTGCCACATGAAATGCCGAAGCTTTCCGAGAGCTCGGTCTTCCATACTTGGCTCAGAAGACAAGCAATACTTGGTTCAGACACAACCGGGGGTTCTTGAGAGCGTCTAATGTTACTAGCAAGTGTAGACCCCTGTGGTTGTATAACTTCACGCATACCCATCAGATATGGAATTACGACTAGGCCGCATCCCTAAAATGAGAGGAATATCCTTAGGATGGACTAGGTCTCTAATCAGAGGTAAATCCCATGCTCTCGAATCACCTCTAATTAGGGCGTCGACCTTGAGTAGTGAATCATAGTTGTTTGCTCTAATTAGTGGTTTCGCTGGACGAGCCAGGTGATATAATCCTCCCAAGAATCGGCACTCTAGAGTCGGTAAGAGGATAAGCTTTGCATCCAAGAAACCGTGAAGTCTCAAAGATCAAAGGATAGAGAACGAATGGTTGCACAAAAGTTGCGGAAGGCTCTTGATTTTACTGGGTTGATCCCTCGAATATGATGCACCAAGACGGATTGATAGCTCCTTGGATATGACACACCATTGATAAAAGATGAGAATCACTCCCAAGGTTCCAAAAATAATAATCAAATGCTTATTTTCTATTCATGAAATCAGCCTCATTATATAGAGGAAATACATCTACAACATCCATAATAATAGCTTAACATGCAAAGCATCCAGGAAACAAATTTCAAACTCTATTGCATGTAAGAGAGAGAACAACACTTTGATAAATGTTGTTTCGAATCTTGACAAAATCTCATCTTGCTTGATAGATTTTGGGCTGAATCCAACATTGTGGGCTTCTCTGATGGATCAAGATTGTAGAACAATTCAGTTTGTTGCTTAACTCACTCTGGTCTGGTTAGAATGCTTCAATGAATGCGCACAGGTCTGAATCGGGTAAACTGGAAATTACTTGACTTGTAAATTGAATAACTTCTGCATTTCAACTCCGTTTGATCTGATTCTTCTTCGAGATGTTATGTAAATGAGTTGAGAAGATTTTTCAAGTGGTTTCATGTGTTGAATCGTCATTGTTGAGCAGATACACTTCATACAGTGAGCATATGTCCTTCTGGTCAGATTCGAAATGTGCATTTGGTTGGATTGAGCTCCGATTCAGCTGTTGGTTTGCCGACCTTATCATAATTTCCTAGTTGCTTCCCATGATCATATCACCGGGATGTCAAAAGTCCATGGATCGCTCCAGATTTGTGTGGTGGTTCCTATGCCAATGATTTTCCTAAGGCCTTGTTGAAGTAGTGGTTTGGCCAACCAAACGACGGGGAGTAAACCTCCTTAGCTTCCAAAGGACTAGAAAATCTAAAATATCGCTCTTTCAAAACACAAACTAGAAGAGATGAAAAATATTGGATAAGACGTCATAATTGCTTAGCAATGAGAGTTATATTACAATTATGGAAATCTGAAATCCCAAACTACCCAATTTTTGGAGAGTACATATTTTATCTCATGCAATCCGGTCAACACCATCTTATATTTAGAAGATAAGAAAAGCGAGGCAAGGAGCAATGAATCTTCTTCCGAAGTCATCAAGACAAGAAGTGAAACAAGACAAGAATTGTCCCCTTCATTTCTTTTGCACCAAATTATTTCGGATTTTAATAAGCAACCCTTATTTAAGGCCAGGAACGCACATAAGTTGGTCTTTATGCAATATCCTTTTTTTGACAAATAATTATATAGGCATATAGCTTTGTCCAAAAACAAAAAAAGGCATATAGCTTGAAGAAAAAATTAAAACTTATAAAACTTTTTGTCTCTGAAAAAGTATATTTGCCAAAATTATAATGATTTAAGGGGGGGATCTTTTTTTATTAAGGGAAATTCATGAACCATGTGATGCCCATGTTTCATTATAGACCTCTCCCATACATTATTTTACCATGATCGAGTAACTATATTTGGTTTAGTTTAGTCGACGTTGTCATTAATGTAATTCAATTTCCATTATGTAAAATACATGCATATATATAAAAAATTAGTTTAATCATGTTATATAATGTCTGTCAATAATAGATCAAACAGATTTCATAATTTTTTTTTTTGTTAAAGTGTTTTTTTTCACTGTTTTTTCTTCTATTTTTTTCAAAGATAAAAGCAACTACATTGAAGGTTTTCTCAAAGAAAAAAACCTAAAAACAACTACATTGAAGAAAACTTCACAAAGATCTTGTCAAACAATCAGACATGTTGGACAATTCCATTACAAAAAAGTTAATCACCAAACTAAACTTCTTAGCAGTCTTAATATATTCTTTATCTCCCCAACTTTTACCAAAACTGTCTTGGAATTCCCAATAGCTCACATCGTGCTCGTCAATGCCATAACCTACTAGGAGCATGCAGTGGAAGGTATGAAAACCACCTTTAAAGTAAAAAAACGCTCTGATTCCAAAAGAAGATAAACATCTTGTTGTCCATTATACGAACCAAAAAGAAGAAATTAACGCGACAACATGGCTATCTAAGAGATGTTGTTCTAGAGAATCTTCAAAATGTTATTGATTGTCATTGAAGTCGCTTGGCGTGCAAACTTGAAAAGAAAATATTGTACTTGTGCTCGCCAAGAAAGAATTAAGGGTTAAGGCCAAGTTGATATGTAAGAGGACATTCTCTGCATATTCGAATAACATAATAGCACCTCTTGAAGTCAACTGGTACTTTGGGACACTATTAGTGAGATGTTGGATTGATAGATATGTGGTAATCCCATGTTTCACAAAGAAAAAGGCAATCAGAGCAAATTTTGGTGAGCCTGATTTCTCCGATCATGCTTCATGTGAAGTTGGCTTAAGCCTGATATCGCAGAGGACTAAAAAGCTTTTTAAGTTTTACAACTTTCTGCTGCAAAACCAAGAGTTGCTTCCTTTGATCTGTTATCACTGGTTTTCATTCAATGTAGTGGGCTCTGCAATGTTTAGGCTTTCAAAGAAGCTTAAGATGCTTAAGAAAGTCATCCATGATTTTAGTAGGGAGAACTACTTGAATCTAGAGAAGAAGGTTGAAGAGGCTCACGCTGCTATGTTGGTTGGGCAAAATCAGACCTTATGTGACCCCACTGAGGCCCATGCTGTTCTTGAGTTGGAAGCTCAGCGGAAATGGCAGATCCTAGTGAAAGTGGAAGAATCTTTCTTTTGTCAAAGATCAAGGGTAACTTGGTTCAAGGAAGGTGATATATGTACAACCTATTTCCACAGAATGATGGCTACCCAAAAAGGCTATAAACCACATCCACTTTCTTTTAGCCCCGGATGGTTTAAGAATTGAGTCTCAGAAAGAGATAGCAGATCACTATGTTAACTATTTCTTCAGCTTACTCGGAAGTGAGTAGGGCCTCCAAATGTTAATCCAAGATGACATGGATTTATTGCTGCCATAGAGATGCTCTGAACCACAAAAGACAGCTTTGGAAAAGCAATTTTCTAAGGCCCTGATGGATACTCAGCTATATTCTTCATTGGTTGCTGGAGTATCATTGGTCCATAAGTCACGGAGGCTGTGGAAGCGTTCTTTGCCTCTGGGCAATTGCTGAAGCAATGGAATGCTATGAATCTAGTTCTCATCCCCAAACAGAGTAACGCTTCATCCACCACTGACTTTAGACCCATCTCCTGCTTGAACACGATATATAAAGTCATATCCAGGCTCCTTGCGAGCAGGCTTAAGCATGTATTATCAAAGGTTGTCTCTCTCTCTCAATCTGCTTTCATGCCTGGAAGATTGTTAGCTGAAAACATACTTCTAGCAACTGAAATTGTCCATGGATATAACACCAAAAACATTGATCCTAGAGCAATGCTTAAGGTTGACTTGCGAAAAGCTTTTGATTCGGTTAGGTGGGATTTCATCTTATCCACGTTAACTTCCTTGGGTATGCCTTGAAGATTTGTGAACTGGATTTCTCAGTGTATCTCCACTCCTTCCTTCACTGTTATGATCAATGGGACTTGTACTGGCTTCTTTCATAGTAGCCAAGGGGTGCGACAAGGAGATTCATTGTCGCCCTATCTCTATATGCTAGCTATGGAGGTTTTTTCAAGACTTCTTCAGTCACGCTTTGATGTAGGTTACATCCATTATCACCCAAGGACATCAGAGCTTAACATATCTCACATGATGTTTGCTGATCATTTGATCATTTTCTTTGATGGAGGATCCTCATCGCTACATGGAATTAATGAGGCTCTAGATGATTTTGCATCCTGGTCTGGCTTTCATATAAATAGAAACAAAACACAGTTCTACCATGCACGGCTAAAAAATTCTAAATCTAGTGCTACTGCTAGCTATGGTTTCACAGTTGGTTCACTCCCTATCCGGTATTTGGGATTGCCTCTGATGTTTAGAAAGCTAAAAATTTCAGAGTACGACTCTTTGCTGGAGAACATTACTAACAGATTCAGAGCATGGGCGGTGAAAACTCTATCATTTACAGAGAGAGCACGGAATATCAGGGATCGTCAATTTTTGGATATCAACCTTCATTCTCCCTAAAGGATGTATCAAGAAAATCAAAACTTTGTGTGCCAGGTTTCTCTAGTCAGGGAATATAGAGTATGGAAGAGGAGCTAAGGTGGCTTGACATACCGTTTGTCTACCTAAAAGGAAGGAGGGTTGGGATTAAGAAGCTTCTCATCTTAGAACATATCACTTTGCTTGCGGTTCATTTGGCTTCTTTTCTCAGGGAAAAGCTCCTTGTGGGCCAATTGGCACAAATTCCATCATCTCACCAATAAAAGCTTTTGGGCTTTGGAAACAAATAGAAATAATTCGTGGATATGGAATACTCTCCTTCAGCTCAGGCCTTATGCTGAAAGATTCATCAAAACTTTGGTTTGTAATGGTCTTAACACAAGTTTTTGGTTTGATTCTTGGACGCCCCTTGGTCCGCTCATTAAGCTTATGGGTAGTAATGGACCAAGGAGTTTGAGACTGCCAATTAGTGTTGTGGTTGCGGATACGTGCACCACCGAGGGATGGAGGCTTCCATCTCCAAGATCAGACCCTCACCTTCTGCTTCATGCTCATCTAACAACAAGACAACTCCCTTCTAACTCCACATAAGACGATTATTCTATTTGGGTAATCAATGATGTGGTTTATACGGAATTCTCCTCCTCCAAGACTTGGGACGTGTTAAGGCCAAGAGAAGAAACAAAGGATTGGTTTGACTTGGTGTGGTTTAAAGGTAATGTTCCTAAGCATGCTTTCAATATGTGGATCTCAACTTTCAACAGATTACTAACAAAAGTAAGAATGGCTTTCTCGGGAATCAACATTTCAAAAAGACTGTGGTCTTTGCTCAAGATGGGAAGAAACAAGGGATCATATTCTCCTTACTTGTGAGTTCAGCTCGAAAATCTGGCGTTTGGTGTTAACAAAGTTGACTCCCTCTCACTACATGCTACGATCTTGGGCAGAACTTTTGTCGTGGATCCGATTAAGATCTCGTTATGCGCCTTCGCTCCTTCGGTTGATAGCAACTCAAGCAACGGTTTTCCATATTTGGAAACAGAGAAACAACGTCCTCCACAACTTCCAAGCAATTCCTCCACAATCCATCTTCACTCTCATTGACCGAGAAATCCGGAACATCACCAACGCGAGACGTCATCGACGACACTTCGGATGCTTAATGGAGTTTTGGCTGCGGTAATCACATTATGTTCATGTATTTCTTCCAAGTTAATTATGTTTTCCTTGTTTTTTATTTAATTTTTGCCAAGAAAACATTGTAATAGGTAGCAATATGCTGTATCACCTAACTTTCATTAATGATATTAACATGTTTAGCAAAAAAGGAAAGATGAGAAGTGTTTTTTGGAAATGTTTTTTTTTCTTTTGCTATGAGAAGGGGAGTGATATGCAATGTAATAAATAGAGTGATGATCCAACGAATCTTTATTTTAAAATTGAAATATTGTGTAGCCAACAAATACAGTTTTGTAGGGATTTTGTTGACTAGAGTATATAACAAAATCTATAACGTAAATTGACTAGAGTAATGAACAAGAATTAGAATTCTATAATTTTGTTTTCTCTTCTTATAATTTGGTTTAGTGATGTAATTTTATTTAAACAAAATGATATTATCAAACCAATTTGTGCTGGTTTAGTGGTTGAAGATTCAGTATGTTAGTTGAAAGACGAAAGTTTGAATCATTTTCACTTTGATTTCAACTATTATTGGCCATTGTAAACAACTTAAGTGACAAAAAATCCGGAATTTTTACATGTCCTAAAGTTTAGTTTTGACATCATGTGAGAGCGCAATATAAACTCCTTGGGCTTGGACTTTCATTTAATCCAGATTTTGTTCTCGATCACTGTTGTTTTAAAATTTTATTGACTCGTAAAAACAGTTAGAAATCATTGCGACTCAAGATCCATGAAGAAATTCTCTTGCATATATATTTTCAAACAAACATTTAAATGCCATGGAGAAATCAGCAAATGCCTTCACATGCATGATCATCTATTTCACCCAATTGATGAATTTGACTCTGACACTTTCGGTTATGAAAAATATCATCTTGAGATCTTTTAGAGCAACTATGTCAGTATGTCTGAGGTGCGGACAAGTAAGCAAGCTGTACAAATTGGATTCAAACAATTTTAGAGATGTGGACATTAGTGGGCCGGCATCGGGTAAGAGCTGGGCTCATACTGCTAAATTATTGTCTAAAACTCAACTACCTCACATATAGCTTGATTCTCATTTAAGTTTGACGGTTAATATTTTAATTTTATAAGATTTTTTGTTTTGTTTATTTTATTATATAAAATTGAATGAGTTTCATAGAAGCACGTAAATAAAATTAAAATCGAACTACGTTCTAACTTTTTCCAAATTTCACTTGTGCAACAATGCAAGTTGTTTTAAAAAAAGAAGATAAAAAGCTTGTTCTTTTGTCAAACGCATGAGGCTACGGTTGCGTCATGCGACTAAACGGTGTTCGTTTACCTTTTATAGATAATCGCAGCATTAACGTCGTATAAAATTGTTGATCGCTGAGAAAATTTAGCGTTGTGATTGAAACTGTTTCGACCAGACGCTGCAGCTGCCGAACAAATAATAATCACAACGTTTGGACGAAAGTTTCAACCGCAGCCGTAGACGATAGTCAAACGAACAAGCTTAAAATTGAAACCGTTCCTCTGTGGTTATATTCTTGACATATCGCATGTAAGTGAATTTTTAAGAAACACTACCAAAACAAATTCAAACGAAACAAAACCCAAATTTTCGAAAATTTGTCAAACGTTTAGAATATCTTTTGATAATATATAATATAATAGACAAATAAATTAGTGGGTTATAACAGTATCTTTTTTGGTAAACATAGATTTATAACAGTATTAAAACATTGTGAATTTTGGAACGTATATATTTTACAACATCGAGAAAATATGATTGGAGATTTGGGAAAGATGATTGGAGTAGACTTTGTCATGGTTACATTTCTTCAATAAATCGACGTCGTTTCATATTCTACTTTGTAGCAGAAAACGATTTAATGCACCCCTTATTAATGCTAATTTCATTATAAATTAAATTTTTACAATAAAGTTAAGAGAATATATTTTTGAATATACAGTAAGACCGCAGTCTTTCTCCGGCCCCTACTAATTTTATTGGTTAATAATTGTTAGTGTTTTCGTACTTTTGACCTGTCTTTGTAATTTAAAAAAATATAAATACCAAACAAACTACCCAAAGAATTTTAGGACTTTAAAAATAATAAAAATTAAAAAAAGGTAGTAAGAACAAACACAGGTCAGCGAGTTGAACACACACACACACACACAGAGGAGAGCGTCGAAGAAAACGCGAAGACGAAGAAATTGCTTTAGCTACAGAGTCTAAGAAGAAGACGAAGACGAAGAAGAAGAAGAAGATTGGGATTTTCATTTCTCTCTAATGGAAGGTTCGTGCTTTTGTTCATAGGTCCTTTTTCAGATTTCACCTTTCCCTGTCTCAGAAAACCCTAGATTTTCGCTTTGACTTGAATTTGCTTCTCGAGAACTGGGTTTCACTCTGATTTATCGATTCTTACTCGTGGTTCGTCTTCGAAGCTGCATTATAGTATCGAGATTGTCTCTGCCCTAAATCTGATTTCAATGGTTTTAGCTTAGTGATAGACTTTAAGAGAAACCTGAAATTAGGTTGGTTGATTTGAGTTTATATGAGTCAATTTTGTTTTGGATTACAGGTAAATCTCCAGACCTAGAATCCATTGGGTCTGGTACAACTACAAAGCGATCAAGTGTTTCATCAGGGAGTCGATCTCGGATTCGTCGAGATTTCCTTAGCAGGTTTACCGATAGTGAGCATTTCACGGAAAAGCTTGACGATTGGTTTGCTTTGATTTTGGAAAATTCGGGGAGCAATGGACCGATCTTTGAGGTTCCTTTTGAGTTGGTTGAGCTTCAAAAGTTCGATTATGCATTGGAAGGGATTGCTTTCCAGCAGCTAACTCGAATGCCGAATGCTGTTTATGCTTCAACATCTAGTGCTGTGGAGGGAAAGGCGTATCTAGCAATCGAGGATTTTCTACACGCGACTGTTAAGAGCTTGTGGGAGGCATTTTGGAGGCAGGACGAGCCTGTTCCTTTCTCTGTCAGTTGTTTATACAAGGAAAATCTAAAGTTTTATCAGGCAGAGAAAGCTTTAGCTATTGGGAAGCTTGAAGGTCTTTCTGCAACGGGTATTTTGCTGAAAAATCCTCGACATCCACACGGTAAATGGGATCACATTCTTGAACTTGCCCTTCTAAGGCCTGACATAGGAAGCTTTGCACTGGACAGTGATCATCCGCCTTCCTTACCTGTCTTAGGCGAGGCTCTTTTCTATGCCCTCCGCATTCTCATCTCAAGAAGTGTGAGCCGTTTAGATGTTTCTCAAAGCTCAAACTGTGTCTTCATTCTTCTTGTTGATTCTCAATATGGAGGCGTTATAAAAGTTGAAGGGGATGTAAATAAATTGAATTTCGATGTAAACAATGTTTATGACTGCGCGGCAGACTGGATAAAGAAGCATTCCAAGATAGCAGTGTCGCCAATTGACAGGATATGGAACAAGCTAGGAAATGCCAACTGGGGAGACATTGGAGCTTTGCAAGTAGTATTTGCCACTTACCACAGTATAATGCAGTATTTTGGGCCACCCAAGCACTCTATCGAAGACTTAGCTGCTGACCATAGTTCTCGCCTTCACTCAAGAAGACAGGAGAGGCAGTTGGGGGATACTAGTCTCAGTGAAAATGGTATGTTTAGGTTCCAACAGAGAACCATGTCTCCTGAAATTGTCGAAGTTCAAGAAGAATCAACAAAAATTGAGCCTGAACCGTCGATGAAACTGGAAGTTGGATCCGTTCTGTGGTTGGAGGATTCAAACTTTGAAAAAGGCTATCAGATTAACGAAGTATTATCTAATGGTACACTCCCCTATCACATTGCATCACCAGTAGACGATGCAGGAAAGTCTGTCTTTCTCTATGTTGGTTCTCCTCCTTCACAGCTTGAGCCAGCTTGGGAAGACATGAACTTGTGGTATCAGGTACAAAGACAAACTAAAATTTTAAGTATTATGAAACAGAGAGGGCTTTCTAGCAAATACTTGCCACAGCTCCATGGGTCTGGTCGTATCATTCACCCAGGCCAATGTCAAAAACCAAGTTCAGGTGGGCGGTGTGATCATCCTTGGTGCGGAACTCCTATTCTTGTGACCACTCCGGTTGGTGAGACAGTAGCTGATTTGGTTAACGAGGGTCGGTTTGGTCCAGAAGAAGCTATTCGATGTTGCCATGATTGCTTATCTGCACTTTCTTCCTCCTCTTCAGCTGGAATTCGCCATGGTGATATCCGCCCAGAAAACGTAGTTTATGTCACTTCTGGTGTAAGACATCCTTACTTTGTACTTATTGGTTGGGGTCACGCAGTGCTTGAGGATAGAGATCGACCCGCAATGAATCTTCACTTCTCCTCAACTTACGCACTCCAGGAAGGGAAACTTTGTGCTGCCTCAGACGCAGAGAGCTTGATTTACATGCTTTATTTCTGTTCTGGAGACTTTCCTGATTTGGATTCTGTTGAAGGAGCTCTTCAATGGAGAGAAACCTCTTGGTCCAAAAGATTGATTCAGCAGAAGCTCGGCGATGTTTCAACCGTTTTAAAAGCATTTTCTGACTACGTTGACAGTCTATGTGGCACACCATATCCATTAGATTACGAGATTTGGTTGAGGAGATTGAAGAGGAATATTTCAGAAGATCACGGAAAAGAAATCGAAACTTCAGGCTAATGCTCAAGAAAAATTGGGATGTTTTTTCATCAATCTAGCCACCAAATAATGGAGGTCCTTACATAAACATTCGATTCCTTTTGAACATTCTTTCAGGTGATTTCTGCTTAACCTGTCCGAGACTGGAAAGCCTCACGATGAGTAGTATCCTTGGTTTTCACCAAGTCTTGGGACCTTGTTCTGTTCTTGTACAGGATCTTTGGAATGAATTAGATTCTGTGTTTCCCTTCTCTGTTAATGTTCTGTTCCCTTTCTTCATTATTATTATTATCTTGAGAGTGATTCTCTATTATTTTGTTGTAATGAGTATTGTAAAGGTGAGAGCTTTTGTTCCCATTTTGACTTCTGCTAAAGCTTACGGGTTTTTCATTGTTTTCTTTTTGTGCTTGTATTTTAAACCTAAAGCCAACATTGATTCTATTTCTTCTCCTACACTTTTTCTTTCTTTGTTGAGTTTATTCGTTGAAGAGAAAAGCGTATGGCTTTAGAATTAAAGAGAGTATAGTTTACACAAGTGACCAAAGCATTTTTCACAGGTTCAAAGGTATTCTGCAACAGAATTCTACTCGGATCCATGGGGTTTTTTGTTTTTGTTTTCCTACCTCGATCTCACATCAACGCTCGAGTTTCTTGTTAAATTTGTTGGTTCTTGAATCCCAGGTATGTAAAACGCGGTGTTGGTCTCTGCAGTTCCATCACCTAAACCTTTCCTCTTGACAGTTTCTTCAATTTTGTTGTTGTCATACTCCGTTGTATGGAGGCTCAAACCGCCTTTACTGGTTTTGCAACCGCCAATTTCCATTTCCATATCATATTTATCTCCTCGAGGTCCAAAGGTTCGGTCTAGCTCAGATGCAATGGATCCAACCTCAACATCAGGTACCTCTGGAGCCAAGTCTCTGAAGTTTATCATGGGAGGTGGAATTCTTGCAAAGAACAACTCATAAAGGTTCTTGAAAAAGCCTCTTGCGTAAGGGTTTTCTTTCTTGTCGTATCGATAACGGAAATTCTCATAAGTTGTCTGCAAAATCCATATATTCAGAACCAAAAGAATCAGAACATAGAATGATCCAAAAAAGGAAAATGCAACAAAATAGTAAGGATCTTGCCTGATTGGTGCAGATGAGGTAGAGATGGAAAACAGTGAGTCCACCAACAAACCAGACAATGACGAAGCAGTAGAGGATAAGAACAATAAAGATTAAGTCGTCTGTAACCACCATTAACAACATCTTGCCGTGTACTTCAAGCATACTAACCCATGAGAAGACAAAGACATACAAGCAGAGGAGTGTTGAAGTTGATATGAAACAGATGAAGTATGGATAGTTTCGCTGCAAAAGACCGCCTTTTGTTATATCACAAATCCTACTCACACATTTTGTTACAAGAGATTATTCAGCAAAGAGGTTTGTTTTGGAAGACTTACTAGTGCAATGCATTGACCAACCCATGGACAGTGATGATCAAATCTTTGGACACAGTTGTTACATATTGAACAGTGAGAGGCGCGAGGAGGACGATAAAGCAAACAAGTATCACAGAATTTGACTTTAACAGTACAGCCATTCACCAATATATCCTTGGTCCGAGGTATTTTTGTATTACCGAGTTTATTGTTTACCCATTCTGAAGATTGAGTGATCATATCAAGCCCTTCTGATTCAGGCGCTTCTTTGTTCCTTGGGATAATCCCGGGGTCTCTCGATGACGTTAAGAAGAGAAATGTGAAATCCTACAAAGAAAGAAAGTGTCACAAAGGGCAAAGATAGGTCACAAAGAGAGAAAAAAGTTATGGTTCTTTACCAAGACAGTGAGCAAAAGTGCACCCATCAATATAAGAAAATGGAACAAAGGAAAGCGTCTTCCGATCAAAAACGCCATTCGTATGCAGAAAGTGAGAGCGGGACAAGCGATCATAGCTATAGTCAGAAGTAGCGAAGATGCATCTGGACCAAAGACTAGTCTCCCTCCGCAATAGAATTTCTAAAGCACAAAACAAGAAACATAACAAGTCAAGTTGCTTCATTTTGAGTAATCATCGAGTCCGGTACTCATAAAAACATCATCAAATCAGGATTTAGTAATCGATTCCGATTAATTTTAGGTAGGAAACTGTTTCTTAATGCTTCCAATTGCTCAAATCTCATTCAGAGACATTACAAAAACTTCTTTTTGTTTGTCAAAATTCAAAAACAACACAAAAATTCTCATTAGGGCTTACATTATTGCCGGGCCAAAGTTGGTAGATCTTCTTGGGTTTATGGTCCTGAGCAAACATGGTCTCGTCGTCAGAAGAAGCACTATGAACATGACAGCTTTTCTTCCTCCCCATCACCATCTTCTTCTTCTTCTTCCTCTAGCTTTGGATTCAACGACGAAACGCACAAAACGTAATCTCCATTGTCTTATCGGCGTGTCGTCGTTGTCGCGGCCAGCGAATCGAAACCACCGGAGATTTCAAATCGCTGTCGCACGGCGTTTGGCTTCTCTCCCTCCTCTTCTTCCTTAACTCTCTGTTTCTCTCTCTCTCTCTCTGTATCTCTCTTTCTCTCTCCCCTTTCGCCTAGTCTCTCTTCCTTTGTTTCTAATTAAGGTTTTGTTTCTCTCTCTCCTTCTTACAGCTTTTTCCTCTGCCATTGGAAGTTTGTTCAACAGCAACATCTATTCCCTGGAACATCCTTAACTTAGAAAACACGTCATCAAAGCAAATTTCAAACTTTTACCCTAAATTTTAGCAAAAAACCTAATTATATACTTCCGTTGTTGCATTTTGATTCGTCTTTATCAAACGCGCCATTTTCTGTTTCAACAGCTTTATTTACCCTAATTTGTATTGACTTGTGTTGGAAACATTGTCAACATCTTTTTTGCATAATGCTTTAAAATTTTAAAAATCCCACATTCATATTACTATGGGTTCATTTAATAAACACAATACTTTAGAAAAAAAATTCACACTAATAATCAGTACCGGTCCAAAGTTTTCGGATGTTCCATATAGAATTTAGAAACTATATACTATTTTGTTGGTAAAACAATATTTGTTATTAACATTTGTTTCATAAAAAAAAAATTGATGTTTAAATATGAGAGAATGTAGAAGCCCACCGGTTGATTAAGAGTTCATTAATGCTTATATACCAGGAGAATTGGGGTTCGAATCCCAGAAGATGTAATTTATTATTATATTTACAGATTAATGGAAAAAAGCTTGCAGGAGAGTTTCAGCGTGGGGCAAGGTAGAATCGTTTGACATGGATCAAAATAGTAGACTTGTCCGTTGTAGAATTGTCGATTTAATAGTTCTCATAATTTGTAATAGAATAAAAATAAAAATGCAGTGTTAAAAAAATATGAGAGAATCGTTTTACTTGCCTATGTTTATAATAGAATAATTAGCTAAATAACCACCATATTTAGCCTCAAGAAAAAGACAGAATTTGGTCAAAGGCCCAAGTCAGCTTTACGAGCGTTGGGTCAACAGATGCAGAGCTGACGAGTTAGGAACTAGTCAACAGAGCGGTTAGCACAGTCGTAGAAGCGAGATTCGTGGGGAATATGCCAAGAACGTGCCCGATATACGCGGAACCGCCTTGAATGCGTAGAACTGGATCGAGGAGCTGAATTAAGCTATAAATAGAGGGAATCCAAGCAAATTTTGCCAACTTTTTACTTACATGAGAGCTAAACACTATATTTTCACCTTGAAACACATCTCATTCGAAATCTCATTGTATATTCTATTCATATCAACATAAATCCAGCTCCGCTCTACTCTTTTTTAATCGTTGAATTTATAGATATTTCTTAGGACCAAAGTTTATTCTGCGAATTTACATACAAATATTCAGTGCAGAATTCAGGTTCTACATTCACCGATTTATATCCGTACTATAAAATACATGGATTGTTTAATACAGAAAATGTTGTGTTTATAGATTATAATTATAATTAAATTATGAAATCAACAATGTTTCTACTTTCTACCATCTTTTGCTGAATTTCATTGGGCCACTGGGCCTTGGCCCAGCTCAACTATCTTCCATCCCCATTTTAATAACATTTATTAAAACAAATAAAAAGAAAAATAATTGGGGCTGTTCTGTCTGAAAGAAGCGGCCATTGAAGCGCCACGAATTAGAGCGATTCTCTACAATTCCAATTTTACCTTTTCGATGTTACACACACGAGCGCAGATTTATTATATACACAAATCTTTGTATATGTATATATACTTACCAATCTACACAAGCAATCGCTTATATCGATTTCAGGTGTTTGCGATTCCGATTTAGGTTTGATCGGTTTGAAAAATCCGTAATCGGAATCTTCTTGGATTCGTTTTCATGGTGGATCATTACCAAGTTCTAGGCGTTAAGAGAAACGCGACTAAGGAAGAAGTCAAAGATGCGTTTCGTAAATTGGCGGTGAAGTACCATCCGGACAAGCACGCACAGTCACCGGACCACGTCCAGCGAAACGCAACCGTGCGGTTTAAGCTCGTGTCGGAAGCGTACGAGGTTTTGAACGATGATCGGAAACGCGCGTCTTATAACGCTGGTAGCGATTCCGATTTCTTTCGCCGTTCGTATAGTAATCCGTACGGAAATCGTAGTAGTGGTGGTGGAGCGTATGGGAATGGTTATGGTTACTCTGCGAGGAATCGTCAAGCTTCTGGTTTTAGCAGTGGGTTTGATTCGACGTTTCGTTACTTGACGACTCGTGCGTTTCTTCTGAATCTCGCATTAGCTGGGTATGTGACAAGTTTTTAGCTTCGTTTCTTTTGTTAGATTAGTGTTTCCTTTTAACTGTACAATTAGTGAATTCCCTTATGTTTATCTGGGAAAATGTTCATGGAAATCTAAGCTATAGTTAGTGTTCTTACTCCTTAGAGCTATGTCCCCTTTTAGCTCTTAATGAAACTTTATGTGATGAGACTTTACTTCATCATTCTTCATATATAATTGAAGAAACTGGTTTGTTGTTGATTGGAGAGGATAAGTCTTTGTCAAACTTGGTTTTTGTAGTAAATTATGTTACTGATTCTTAGTTGTGTCTTCGTTTAGCGGCTTTAATGATGTATGTTTACCCAAGTAGTCTCTTATCTTTGATTTGCAGTGGCATGTACTTTGCGTTTACTGCGATTGATTCAAGTGGAGAAACACTATGGAAAATGCGTAACTCGGGGGTGAGTATCAATCGATGATGGTCTAGTTACCCTGACTATTTTGATGATATTGTTTTTATCCTCAGATTCTTCATGCAAAAGTCCATTGGGTTGTTTCTGTTGATGGATGCATCAGATTTTAGTTCTTGTGAATTCCCAAATGATGATATTGTCTCTCATCTAGTCTTGTGGCCATAGGTGTAATAAGGCTGAAACCGTCAAGAATTGTAGCAACTAAGACCGAGGTAGTTTCTGAGCTAGAGTCCTCAAACTAGCTATCCTACGCATGCACACTAGATATAGCTTTAGAAAGATGAACAAGGAGAATTTGTTCGAACTACTGACTACTTTATAAGCGTGGCGTAGTAGTGTTGCTAACTGAGGATAAAGAGTAACCTATTTGCTCTTTGCAACGTATGGAACCATTTATGAGAACATTTTGTCTCCTGGTAGGTAGGGTTTTGCAAGAAATTGTAGATGCAAATGTTAATAATATAGAGGCAATGATTACATGCTATACGCTCGTTCCCCTTCTTGATTTGGTATTTCAGAATTTGTTGTTCTGTCATCAGTATCTTCTTGACAGACACTTTGGCATATTTCAGAAATCATTTGAAGAAGCAATGGAATCTATTGAGAAAACAAAGACACATAAGGATGAAGGGTAAAAGAGAGGAACCAAAGGTACTACTAACAACACTTTGACTTTTCAGCTTCTTCTATAGTTGAAGTTTTGACATTGCTCGATGACTTTTCTGATATTTCACTTTCTTTAAAGAGCGGAAGAAAAGTATATATGTCTTTAGTGCAAAGTAAATATTATCACAAAATAGCGAATTGAACAAAGTTTTTTCTTTTTTCTTTTTGTTTTGGCTTGTTGGGATGCAATCTTTTTGACTTTGGCATATAGAGGCACTCTATCGTTTACGTTGACATTTATTTTATGTTAGTGGTTGGAACTTGGAAGTTAATTGAAAGTGTAATAGTGAGAGAGTATTTTTGTATTTGTATTTTGTTGTAACAATTATTTGTATCTCCAGATATCTCAATTCCAATTATGAGAGTTCATACTTGCACGCAATGGTATACGAGAGTGCATAAAGGCAAGCAAAGATAGTAGGATGTATTCTAATGAAAACAAACAAACAAAAGTTTTGGCTTTGTATCAGTAATGGAGACATTATTCTAGTGGTGGTGGTAACGTATTAGATTGTCTTCCTATAGTATTAGTAATAAGATGTTGACAAGATATTTACTGTGCTCCATTGAATTATATCTTATATGTTTTATTAGTATTATTATGGAGTAGTTTCTTTTGTTTTCAACGGATAAATAAATATTTTGTTGGAAACAAAACTTTAAGGTAGTGGAGAAATTTGAGAGAGAATATAAATTTTAAAAAGTATAAGCTTTTATTTTTTATAATTTTTCTTGAAACAATTTGGAACAACTTGATTACAAATGAAAAGCGAGGGAGGTATTTATAACTTCCAAAGTACAAAATATCTAGAATATTTTAATTTTAAATCTAGAGAGTTCTAACAATTTTTTATTACAATTTTTAAATAATTTCATAGAAATATCTAGATTAGTATTCTCTACTATTTTCTAGAACATTTTAAGGAGGTGGAGATGTTAGATATTTTCTAGAGAAAATTCTAGAACATGGATCAAACCTAATATTTGATTATTGGATTATTGGCCTAATAATTAAACTTGATCCAAAATCAAGTTTACCTCTCAACATCCCCTCTTAAACTTGATTTTGCTACTCCAAGCAAACTCTTCATTTTGATAAAGTCTTCGCGCTTAAGTGCTTTAGTGAAAATATCAGCTACTTGATCATTCGTCTTCACATACTCCAACTGCATTTCCTTCTTGATAATACACCTTATGATGTAGTGATAGCGTGTGTCAATGTGCTTACTTCGATCATGGAAGACTGGGTTCTTTGCCAAAGCAATAGCTGACTTGTTGTCCACAAAGATCTTTGTTGGCTCCTCTTGTGTCAAACTCAGCTCCTTTAACAGGTTCCGTAACCAAATAACATGACAAACACAAGAAGTGGTTGCTACGTACTCCGCTTCGCATGTAGAAAGAGTTACAATCGGCTGTTTCTTCGACATCCATGTGAAAACCGTATCTCCAATATATAACACAAAGCCACTTGTGCTTTTTCGATCATCTACGTCGCCACCCCAATCGCTATCGCTTTATCTAACGAGCTTGTACTCGTTAGAAGCAGAGAAATACAAGCCAAAGTCTATGGTATCTTTGATATAGCAAAGAATCCTTTTAGCTGCCTTGAAATGAGTTGTTGTTGGTTGCTCCATGTAACGACTAACAACTCCAACCGCATCTAAGATGTCAGATCTTGTGCACGTCAAGTAGCGTAAACTTCCAACCAAACTCTTAAAGAGTGTTGGATCCACACTTTCTCCTTTTTCGTGCTGTGATAATTTGGCTCAACATTCCATTGGTGTGCTAACTGGGTTTGAGTCATCAATCTTAAACTTCTTTAGTACCTCCTTAGCATAGCCTTTTTTAGTGGTGAAGATTCTATTGTCTTCTTGTTTAACTTCAATGCCAAGGTAGTAAGACATTAATCCAATGTCCGTCATTTCGAACTCCTTCGTCATCTCCATCTTGAACTCCTCGAACATGCTTGGATTGCTACCGGTGAATATCAAGTCATCTACATATAAGCATGCAATCAATATATCTCCATTTTGAATTTTGATATAGAGTGCATGCTCATATGGACACTTGATGAAGTCTTTTTCCTTGAAATACTTATCAATTCGAGTATTCCAAGCTCTTGGAGCTTGTTTTAAGCAATAAAGCGTCTTCTTCAATCTCAAGACTTTGATTTCTTCTCCCTTGACTATGTAGCCTTGTGGTTGTTCAATGTAAACTTTTTCTTCAAGATCTCCATTTGGGAAGGCTGATTTCACATCCATTTGATGTATTTTCCAATTGTTTTGAGCCGCCAATGAAATGATTAGTCGAACAGTTTCTAAACGAACAACATGAGCGAATACCTCATCATAGTCGATTCCGGCTCTTTGACTATAGCCCTTTGCCACCAATCTTGCCTTGTACTTTTCAACTTCTCCTTTAAGGTTCTTCTTTGCTTTATACACCCATTTCACACCAATCGCCTTGTGCCCATTTGGAAGTGATGTTAACTCCCAAGTATCATTCTTTTGTATCGCCTTGATCTCTTCGTCCATTGCATTTCTCCATGTCTTCTCTTCCATAGCTTCTTGGAAGTTCATGGGCTCGCAATCGGCAAATAGACAAAATAAAGTAAGATTTGTCTTGATTTTCGGTTACCTCGTAAATCTCTTCAAGACTTCTAAAATGTGGAGTCTTTTCACTCGAATTTTCATCTTCAAGAGAATTTGGAGTAGGTGAAGTTGGTGGTGTTACGAGCTCCTTTTTTGGTTGCTCCACCTCATCTTCTTCAACACATGGAAAGAAATTATGCTCTTCATCATTTGATCTCCAATCCCATTCTCCTTCTTCATCATTTGATCTCCAATCTCATTCTCCTTCTTCATCAAAGATGACATTTCGACTGGTGATTGTCTTATTTGTATAAGGATTGTAGAGCTTTTTCGACTGGTGATTGTCTTATTTGTATAAGGATTGTAGAGTTTGTAGCATTTGGAATTAGCATCATATCCAATGAAGATGTACTTCTCGCTTTTGTCATCTAGTTTGCTCCTCTTCTCGTCCGACACATGAGCATAAGCAATGCTTCCAAAGACTCTTAGATGAGAAACATCGGGCTTCCTTTCGCTCCAAGCTTCTTGTGGTGTTTTCCCCCAAACACTTCTTGTCAGAGATCGATTTGAAATATAAACCGCGCACGCAACTGCTTCTGCCCAAAACTCCTTTGGTATTTTTTTACTTTTGAGCATGTTTCTCGCCATTTCAAGAATTGTCCTATTCTTCCTTTCTGCTACTCCATTTTGTTGAGGGGATCTCGGCACCGTCAATTGTCTTTGAATGCCATTATTTTCACAATACTTCTAAAATTTTTTGGACGTGAACTCTCCCCCACGATCAGATCTCATGGCTTTGATCACAAGGCCACTCTCCTTCTCGATATGAGCTTTAAACTTTTTAAAGTTTCTAAACACTTCTGATTTCTTCTTTAAAAAGTAGACCCATGTTTTTTTTAAAAATCATCAATAAAGAGAAAGAAGTAGTTACTTTTACCGATTGATCTTGGTTTGATAGGACCACACACATCCGTGTGTATGAGTTCCAGCGGCTTACGAGCTCTTGTGCTTGACTCCTTTGGAAAACTCATTTTAAATTGTTTTCCACGTAAACACCCTTCACACACTTAATTTGGATGGTTGATGCAAGGCAAATCTCTCACCATTTCTTTCTTCGAAAGTAGCTCTAATCCTCCAAAGTTGAGATGCCCGAATCAAAGATGCCAAAGCCATGACTCTTTTTTGTATCACATCGTGAGACATTGCGCGATGTCACTTTGAATGTTAAGGACAAACATTCAGTTTTTTAACATCGGCACTTTGGTAATAAGATTGCTTCCTTTGTTTCTTATAGAAAGATATTATCTTTTAATCGAATATCTTAACCTCTCTCTAAGAGTTTTCCAAGGCTCAAGATGTTGGTCTTTATGCTTGGGATATAATAAACGTTGGATATAAATTGGTGATTTTCATTCTTCAGTCGGATGAGAATATTTTCTTTACCTTTCACCTCCATCTTCGATTTATCTCATGCTTCTTCGGCCAAGCTCCACGAACATGCTTCTTCGGCCGCACATGTGATTGCTTACACCGCTATCAAGATACCACTTGTGATTCTCTTCTCGTTCAACATTTTTGTAAGCAATCAACAACATATCTCCTTCTTGATTTATTTTTTCAACATAGTTTGCCTTCTCCTCGACTCTTTTGTTGTTAGGAGCTTTACATTCGAAAGCATAATGACCATACTTTCCACAATTGTAGCATTTAATGCTTGACTTATCGTATCTTGATTTTGGACTTCTTCTCCCACGACCTCTTGATGAGCTTTCTCCTTTTTGGTTGGTGTTGTCTTCATAGGGCCTCCAACCTCTTCCATTTCCATATCCACGACCTCGTCCTCGGATTTGACCACCACCACCACGCCTTTGATAACTTTGACTGGTTTCTTTTTTAGCTTGATCAATCTGCATCTTAAGTACTTGTTCGGCGATATCTTCCTTTTTCTTCTTTTTTTCTTCATATGCTTGTAAGGATCCAGAAGTTGCTCTATTGTCATATCCTCCAAATCTTTTGTCTCCTCTATAACGGTGACAACATGCTCGAATTTTGGATTCAACGATCTAAGAATTTTCTCCATGATTTTTACTTCATCTAACTTCTCTCCATTTCTCTTAAGGTTATTAGTAACTGTTAAGATTCTTGAGAAGTAATCGGACACGAGTTCACCTTCCTTCATTTGCAACGCTTCAAATTCTACTCTTAGAGTTTGAAGACGTACCTTCTTAACTTGATCCGCTCCCTTGTAAGAGGTTCGAAGTTTCTCCCACGCTTCTTTGACCGACTTTGCTCCCGCGATCTTCTCGAAGGTGTCTTCATCTAATCCTTGATAGATTAGACAGAGAGCTTTCTTTTCTCTCTTCCTTGAGTCTCTCAAACTATCCTTTTGAGTTTGAGATACACTATTTTCGTTCTCCGGTTCGACGTAGCCTTTTACGACTATCTCCCACACGTCATGTGCTCCTAGAATCGCCATCATCCTTAGACTCCAATTGTCGTAGTTGCTCTTTGTGAGCATCGGAACTTGGAAGGGAATGTTGTTATTCGCCATCTTTAAGAACCTGGAGCTCTGATACCACTTTGTTGGAAACAAAACTTTAAAATGGTGGAGAAACTGTTTGAGAAATTTGAGAGAGAATAAAAATTTTAAGAAGTATAAGCTTTTATTTCTTATAACTTTTCTTGAAACAACTTGATTACAAATGAAAAGGAAAAAAGGTATTTATAGCCTCCAAAATACAAAATATCTAAAATATTTTAATTCTAAATCTAAAGAATTCTAACATTATTTTATTATAATTATCTAAATAATTTCATAGAAATATATAGATTTTTTATTCTCTATCATTTTCTAAAACATTTTATAGAAGTAGAAATGTTAGATTTTTTTTAGAAAAAATTCTATAACATAGGTCCAATAATTAAACTTTGATCCAAAATGAAGTTTACCTCTTAACATACTTGTGATTTTAAATAAACAATTCTTTACAATGCGCATAATGGACTTTAGCTTCTTCATTTCCCTTATACTAACCAACCAACCCCAAACTTTTCTTATCTGAATCATATTTTAAAATCACACTATGGCTCAAGCTTAGCTGCTAAAAAATGAATAACTTGTGTGACTTATCCGCTAAATCATTGTAAGGTCAAATTATTCCATTACATCAAACTATGAACAAGAAGATATTTATTAAGGGATGCAAAGAAATATTTTTTTATAAAAGATTACATAACTTTCCACGATTCAAGCGTAGGGAAAGTTGGGTAAGTATCCACGGCGGACCCACCAGCTTCCACCGTCGCACTAGATTTCCCCGTCGGTAATCCAACGCCGCCGTTACCGGAGAAAGCGTTCTCTTGGTGATGGTTAGACAAAAATGCCGATGTATCGAGCGTCGGAACCGCCGTGGATAGTCGATTAACGAGTCTATACGGCTCCGGCTTGAGGATCGGGTTAAAAATCACGGAGGTAGAAGAATCATCGACGTAATTAGCGCCGGTGACTTGTTGAACCATCTGACGAAAATTCGACGGATCCGCCGTTATGAAAGTAGTCTGAGATTTCTTCGAAGCGCGAGATCGGCGTTTCGTGGTGGCTTTATCAGAAACGGTTAGAAGACAGTTACGTTTCCGTTTAGCTCCTTCGACGATTTCCGGATCGGAGAGGGTAGAGGATAAGGTGTGAGTTGAGGAAGGGTGAGAGACGGCGGCGGAATCGAAGAAATCGGAGGGTTGATAGAGAGTATGAGGAGATGATGTGACGGTGGTGTGGAGAGCTCTGGCGAGTAAATCGTTGTCGTGAGAGAAAGTTTCAGGGAGTAGCCATGAATCTACGTTGAATCCTTGTCGGTATAACCAAGGATCGACGCTTGCTAATCCATCGGAATATGCCATAATCGCCGGAGATTATTCGGAAATTAATGTGGAGAAGAAGAAGAAGAAGAGAGTCGCAGTGCAGAGAGGGAGAGAGAGATTGTAATTCTAGAAGAAGAAGAAGAAGAAAGTTGGGGAGAGAGAGAGAGATAAGAAATGGGGCCGATGAAAGATGTATAAATAAGGACGGCGTAGAGAGAGAGAGAGAGAGCGAGAGAGAGTGGCGATGAAACCGCGTTGAACAGAGAGAGAGAGAATGACACGTGTGATCTTACTCGGACTTTGTTCTTCAAGCTCTCGTTTTAACGCTCCAAAAGTTTACAAAAATAAAAAATTATAATTAATTCTGTTGAGTGATCAATATAATTTATTTGGGTTGATAAAGTAAACTTGTGACATGTAAACACTATTTAAATTTTGTTTATATAGGTTTATCCAAAATTATTTGGACAAAAAAAAAAGTTTATCCAAAAGAAAATCAGATTTTAATACGATATAAGATCTAGTCCTCACAACATTAATCCTCTATTTATCGAAGGAGATACTAAGTAAATATATCAATTAAAATATTTTAATTAATTATATATATTATGTTAAAAAAAATTACATATTTATATTAATTTTTTAACATAAATTTACAAATATATATATTATTAATTTAAATCTAACTAAAATATAATATTTTAATTAAACATTATGTAACATAATGTTTTAACGATGAATCATTTGTCGATGTTAATTATTTTATAAAAATAATACTTATATCTATTTGAATACCATATGTTATTGATCATACAATTATTTTCTTCTATATAGTTTAATTGTATCTATATTAATCTAATTAAAGTTGCGTTTTTGTCATAAACGTACAATTTACAAATTAAACATTAATGTTTGAATTTCAAAAATCATCATTTTCAGTTTTAATATTTTTTAATTTTTTATTTAAAAAGATTTATATACTAGATAATAGTTTTTTGGGTTTGGTGAGTTCAAATAAGTTTGAAAGAACTCATAATCTCAAACATATTCGATTTACATTAAAAACGCTTACATTCAATCTAAGTGTCATGCAGATTAAGTTTTATAAGATAAAATCTAATTATATATATAGAAAATATACCATTTGATCTTTAATCTAATTTCTCTTATATATTATAAATAATTATGACTTTTTATTTTCAAAAATTTCTAATTCATGCGTTTAATACGGGTCAAAAATCTAATTCAGTATTAATAACGTAAGTTTTACAAGTTGTAACAACCCGACCGCCGTCGAACTATCGATATGTAGGGGAAATCCTCATCCCCTCGAGAGAAATCTTCATCTCTCAATAACATACAGGGGAAATCCTCATCCCCTTAGGAGAAATCTTCATCTCCTAATGGGCCCCACGCCCACTCTCGGCCTGTGGGTCCATCCTTGTCCGCCGGTCGGTGCGTTAGTCCGAGAGGCTCGAAAGACTTGTTTACTAATCCTGCAAATCACAACGTGATCTTTTTCCGTGTTTTTGTCCTCACTCATACGGTACTGGAAATGACTTCCCAGTAGGTCACTCATCCTTAAATTGCTCCAGTCCAAACACGCTTAACTCTGAAGTTCTCTCTGGATATGTGACGGAAAAGATAAGTGCAATTTGGTGATATAGGTAGCCAAATCAATTCTCTTAATCCTCTCCGCATGCACCACATATTTCCAGAAACTGAGATGTTACACAAGTACTATTGTAGTATTGTTCATCATTACGCGGTGAGCATGCAAATAAGCCAAAACAAAATAAAGAAAATCGAAAAGCGGTAGCAATATATAAGAAGTATGGTCAATTTCCACCGGCTGATTCTTAATTAAATGGCTGTTTGCTGAGTGGGACGAAAGACTTGAGAAATAGAATCGGTCATTCTCAGCTTCGATCTTTCTTTTGCACACTTGAATACATCTCACTAATCTATAGTATTAGATTGGATGGAATATAATTTTTTGTCGATTTGCAGTAATAAAGCACTAAAGCTACAAAAATTAAATAAAGTGGGAGACCTCAATTTTGTTTACTTCCTTTTTTAAATATACTAGTAGAGGAAGACTACAAATAATTAACTATAGCATGTTGACATATATATATATATATTATTTCATTTGAACTAATGTTTGCTTATTTCATTTCCTGCATAATGATCATTTTTATTTTTATTTTCATGATTATTGTTTAGTTGTAATTTTGTATTTTAAAATCAAATTAAAAAATAAACACCAGTCATTTTTTAATGGTATACTAATATCCAAACTTATTCCCAATGTTTTAGTCAAATTACGTTTAAAAATTTCATGTCGTTTTTTTCTATCTAGCCACTAAAACAATACAAGTATAAAAATAGATAATGAATCTAAATGATTTTAGTCGTTTGTGTTATTGTATCGTTTTTTGTCATGACTTTAATTTAATTTCGTATAATGAATATTATTCAAAACAAAAATACGATTCATTTTTCTAATTCGTCTAGAAGATGTAATCTAGTAGTTTATACTAATATCGTAATTAACTTTGTCACAAGTTAAATTTGAATCCAACATAATGCATATTTTTCACAAAAATCTAATTGTAGTCCTTAGTGATTCGACTATGAGAAAACACTATACTTGCCTTAGTTGCCTTATGGTCGAAGAGTAGAAGGAAAAAAGGATGATCGAAAGCATGTTTATTCAACATGGAATTAAAGTAGGTGAGTGAAAATTCAATTATCCAAACATGGTTGACTTTATTCTTGCATTAGAGATATAATATTTAATTTCAATTAATTGTACGGTGGATTCTGGTTGGATCATTGACCTCTTTATCACAACTAGTTGAATGCGATCGTTCCGTTGATCACGTAAATTTGGTTACTCAAACATGAATTTCTAGTTTACTATTCGATGACCAACATGAAACCCTGTGAGACTGTGTTTGGTATCCAATAAATTATATTCACTACATGTTGCCTTTTATTCAATACTTTGTTAGTCAGCATATGCAAGAAACTAGTAGTATAAAGGAACATTTGAAAACAAAAACATTTAAACTAGTAGTATAAAGGAACATTTGAAAACAAAAACATTTTAGTAGTTTTAGAGTGATTATTCAAAGTCATCAGTTCAATTTTTAGTTGCAATATGCGATTTACGTCTTAAACGCGATATTTAAATGGATTAACGTCTTAAACGCGATATCTTTCAAACAAATATGGATTTATTTTGGATAAATAATCGGTGCATGCAACCAATTGATAATTTTCACCTTATAAACTGGAAATTAAATGAAAAGTTTATAGCTTGTGAAAAAGAGAGAAAATTGTCTTAAAAAAAAGAGAGAAAATTGTATAATCATGACCTTCTTCTTCTTGTATATATTAATATATACCATGCATGGGAATGACAATGGTAATGCCACGTAATTGCTTTAAAACGCGTTTTCACTGCTCTCACCATGTTTTGTTATTCTGATCAGATCTCATCTTTCACATTGTCATGTCCCCTGTCCCATCTTTTTCTCAATAATTCGTCGATTACTTACTTTTGATTCCTTATATATATTACTTACATATATAAATGCATTGACTTGCGTCAGTGTGTGAGTATGGCTTCAAAGATCAATCGACTCGAATTTTTCTTCGTACTGCAGTCCCATGTTCACTCAAATCAAAGTCACTAAAGAATAACTACTTCATTTGTCGTAATTTCTTCGAAAGTATGCTATAAGTTGTATTTTTTCTCTTCGAGGAAGAAAGTTAACCCTTACGACCTGAGTTCGATTTTTTCAGGGAACATTTTCATCTTTATTTGGTCAATTGAAATGGTGCCATGTTTTCGACCTATTAGAAGATCCGGTGTGTGTGCTATTCGACAGCTACACTCATCCTAAAAGATTAGTCGGATGGTAAAAACTCGGACACCCAATTATAAAAAAAAAGTTGTATTTTTCACTAACGATGTGCAGTGATGACTCGATCTAAAGGCTACTATTCATGTGTTTTTTTTGTTCATTTTCGTGTAGAGTCTTATTTATAATTTTAGTATTTTTGTTGAAAATAATGATTAATTATGTACAAAGATTTTAATAATAACTATTGCTTCTGTTTTAAAAAAAAAGGAAATTTCCGGAAACCAGAACAGATTTCTGATAACTGAAACGCCACCTACTAGTTAACATTAATAATGAAAAGTCTATATAATTAATGAGTCAATACCACTCGGCACACAATATCTAAGATAGTCAACTGTTGACTCATTATATCGATTACAGAATACTACTTGTCCCAGTCGTGGTCGTCGTCGTTTTTTGTTCAACTGGTCGTCGTCGTTTACAAAATGAAAAACACCAATACTTGCAATTTTATATTTTCCCTACCGTTACTAGAATTCTATTACTCTATTCAAAAAAACTCTGACGACACTTATTGTAACCTTATGACCAATATCACCAATATAATTTGTGGTTAGAACATACACACGACACTTTTCATATACTATATATACATTTTTAGTGTGATGCAACGAGTAATTAGAATTATCATTATGTTAAATAATTGTGCATTGATGAGACGACCTTTATGAGCTTTACATTGTTTAGGTTTATATACACTTATCAGAAGCGAATGTTTAGTGTTTTGGTTGGAAAATTCTACAATCTAACAATAATTATTCTAAACGACTCAGGTTATTCAAAAGACGGCAGCGGCGACGTCAGCAAATTTAGAGGATGTAATGATGATGTAATGATTACGTGACCGAAGCATGTGCGAAATCTTGTCGTGTCCTTCCATCACGGCTCGGCGGCTCAGATTCGGCTGGCTTCACTTAATAAAAAGAGCCATTTACTTTCATTCGAGGTAAATATGGGCCTTTTAACTATGGGCCTTAAATGTATGGGCTTAATCGATCATCGCTGAAACCTTGATGCTAGGGCTCGGATTCTCTCGCAATCTCTCGTCACGGTTTGATTGTGATGAATTTGATCGCTCATCAGAAGTGAATTTCGTTGAGTTTTTTTTTTCTGGGTTTGTATTTCCCCGAAGGATCCGTCGGAGGTTGTGTTTGAGCTCAATAATGGGAGAAGAGCTGCAACAGCAGAACGGTTCTTCTTTAAGTTATGGATATGGAAGTTCGCTTGCTTACAATCAATTTGAAGATATTGAATCTGCTGCAACGAATGCTGTTCTTCGCGAACAAGTACGTAAATTTTGTTTTTCTTCGATTGAATTGGTATCACTTTCTTCGGTAACTTTTTTACCACTATGTTGATTTGGTGTTGTGATTTTTTTTTTTCTGTTTTCTTCAGGAAATTGAAACGCAGAAGATCATACAAGGTCAAAGGTTCTGTCTTTCTCTTGGTTTGTCTTTGTATCCATCATTACTGCTCTTATTCTTGTGGCAATTTGGTCTAATGTGGTTTCTCTGAACATTTTTGTGTTTAATTGGACAACTTTCTCGTATTTCAGAGAGGCTGGGACTTCAGTAGATGGAGAATCTGGGCATAACACTGACATTCTTCGTCATCGTGCTGACCCTAATGCTCTAAAGGTTTTGATTAACTTTTCTTTTTTTTCACACAATGTGAAGGAAATACATGAATTTGTCGATGGAAGTAGAACCCTAAGTTTATACATATTCGGTTTTACTCAGGAACATTTGCTAAAGTTCACTGCACATCATCGGGCAGAAACAGCGTCAAAGCGTGGGAGTGTGAGTACATGCGGAGAAGGTTAGTCATAGCTTACAAGCACAAGCATTTTGGAAAATTCACTTTAACCGGTCCAGTCAGTGACTTTTTTCCAACTTGGGTTTCAGGTAATGTGGATGTTGGAAATGGTTATGGTATACCGGGTGGAGTTGCTTACGCGGGCCACTCCATGCCCAGCGAGAAGCTTGAACCTACCGATGCTTCAAACAATTTGCCTGAATATCTCAAACAAAAATTAAAAGCCAGGGGAATTCTTAGAGATGGTAAAGGGGCTGTTACACCCAACAGACAAGATGTAATCATCCATCTCTCACACTGTAATCTTTGGTGACATATGTCTACTAGTATATGACTGGTTCCATTCCTCTTATCTTTTGACGTTTCGTTTGCCTGTGATTCTTCTCCTTTCCAGGCACCAGCGGTTACTTGGAATAGACAGACGAGTTCACCTTTCCCGTCAAATACAAGCACCTTACCATTAGGATGGGTACGAATGAGACACAATTGACGTCTTCTCTTTTTCGTTTTTGTCTTTGCTTTACTTTCAAGGGCATCAATTTTTCTGATGTGAAACTGCCTTAATTGTTTGAGTTTTTCTAAATGCCTGTGATATTGTGGTCATTCAGAAATAGTTTTTAATGCTTAAGGATGGCCACTTATGGTTCTGATGATGTGTTTATAGCTGTTAAGTCACTTAAACTTGTTCTGTTTTATTCAGGTAGATGCGAAAGATCCTGCAAGTGGTGCTACATATTACTATAACCAGCATACTGGAACATGCCAGTGGGAAAGGCCTCTTGAGCTATGTCCCGCCCCTTCAAATGTGCCACCTGTGCCTCCTAAAGAAGAGTGGATTGAAACACTTGACGAAACATCTGGTATGTGATTTACTCGTTTAGTCATCACTACGGCTAGCTCTTTGCTCCATATGCATATCAAATAATAAATTTCGTCTTTTCTGGTTGTGGTGGAAAGAGGAAATCCTCAATTTTTTGTGCTCCCTTAATTGACCAGCGTCTTCTAATTTCTGTTTCACTACACATGCAATGCTTGCTTTATTTTTAGATGTGTTGGTTACAATCCTGAGCTTCGCACCTTATGATTCCTAATGCACAGGTCATAAGTATTACTACAATACAAAGACACATGTATCGCAATGGGAACCTCCAGTTTCTTTACAGAAGCCCGCTTCCACAAACTCTAACAACGCTATCACCCAAAATACTGCTAATGGGAGGAGGGAACATCCTCCCTCTCAGCTGCCAAGATGCAGCGGATGTGGTGGCTGGGGAGTGGGCCTTGTCCAGCGCTGGGGTTATTGTGTCCACTGTACCAGGTAGGAATCCATCCATTGTCTTTCTTTACTTTTTGAGTTAGATTGCTGCATAGAGACTGCTATGATTGAAAAATCTACCACTCTTACTGTGGCTGGCTTTCCGTTCCTGGAGTGTGTTTTTTATTTTTTGTGTTTCTAGAAAGCATCTCATAGTGTGAATCAAGACCTTAAACTGACTTTGTTCGCTTGCATATTTTTGAGGCTTATGCCTCTCTTCCTTTGGTCAAGGGAACTCATATTATATTGAATGCAGAGTTTTCAATCTCCCAGAACGGCAGTACTTGCCAGCAAGTTTAAACTACTTCACAAGTACAGGAGATTCTGGTCAAAAGGATCTGAACCAGAGGTAATATCTGGTCTTCTTCTTAATATCTGTTGGCAATTATTTAGACAATCCATTTCGGAAGGACATGATCTCTGTTAATGAATGTAACAATTATCAAAATGAAAATAAGGATTGAACACATTACATGTAATAGTGAACCAGGAGGTTCCCCATGTGCTAGGTTTACATTTCACTTGCTCTGGTGGTTTACTCCTTACACATGGTGCAAAAATGGCAATGAATGAAACAGGTCTAATTCAAAACCTCCTATGAAAAAGGGAGTAGGCAAAAAACGTGCTCATGCCGAGGATGATGACTTGGACCCGATGGACCCAAGCTCTTACTCAGATGCTCCACGGGGTGGCTGGTAATCGACATGATCTATATACTGTTCCTGTTACTTCATCTGAACTGAGGAGAATTACATACCAAATGTCATATTATAGCATGGGATTGATCTGTTTCCTTTCTCATCTTGTAGGGTTGTTGGACTGAAAGGAGTACAACCGCGAGCCGCTGATACAACTGCCACAGTAATGCCACTTGTTCTTTCACTAGGTTCATGTATAGTTGCAGCCTCTCGCAAAAACGTGTTCCTAACTTAATGAGATGGAATTGTGTTTTCAGGGTCCTCTGTTTCAACAGAGACCGTATCCATCACCTGGAGCTGTTCTCAGGAGAAACGCCGAGGTGGCATCAACGCAGAAGAAAAAACCAAGCTCTCATTTCACCGCAATCACAAAGAGAGGCGATGGAAGTGATGGTCTTGGGGATGCAGACTGAGAGCTTATAAGGTCGAGAGCCCGTCTTCTTGTGTTTTGTCTGTTGCTTTCTCCATATACACAGGATCTTCTTGTTTATTGTTTAGTGAACAAGAAACCATAATGAATGTGAATTTTAGCACCTCGTTCAGTGTTTACATATAATCAATACTAGTAAACTGTTTTCAGGGTCTCGTATCTTGAACAATCTCCAAAACCAGGCTTTTGAGCAATCCATGGTCATTCTCCTGATTCTCAAAGAGTAGCAAACACGTTCATATAGTTATGAGGTGTTTAAGACTGACATATAGTTTCACCACAATCAAAAGATATAGTACAATGTTGTGACTTGTGAGTAAACAAGCCATACAATTATGTGAACCTAATTCAAACATACAAAAAAGGGAAAGATGAAAAGAAAAAAAAACAGAACGTTTCGGGTGAAAAAAACGAGAAGTGTGCGTCTTTTATTTCGCCTTGTAAAACATAAACCAAAATTCGGACACACATTTATTGCTTCAGATTTTGTTACAGGAGGAAACGCAAAGAGAGAGATTCTGTATAAATTTGGCCCAAAACCATCTCTCTGCTCGTTGACTCTCTTAAGCTGCTCTAATGGCGATGGCCTCACTAACAGCTTCTTCTTCTGCGATTACTCTCCTCAACAAACCCTTTGTAACTAACCGATCTTCCTCCTCCGTTTCACACTCTCGTCTTCTCCGATTCTCTGCTTCTGCTTCCATACGAGCCGTTGCTCTCGAATCGGTAAGCTCTGTTCTTTGATTTTTGTAATAAAATTGGCATACTTGAGCTTCAGTTATCCTTGTTCAATGGTGTATTTTTTCAGGACACAAGTGAAACTCCAAGTTTTGAAATTGAGGAAACACAAGTTTTCGCATGTCCTGTTTGCTACGAACCACTTATGAGGAAAGGACCTTCAGGTATTAACCTGTAAGTTCTTACCTTTCTCTGATTATATAAACCCAATAGTGTCAATGATTGAAAAAATTGTTTCTTTTGATTTCTCTAAAGCCTTTATTTTTTTTTGTGATGCAGACAATCAATCTACAGGTCTGGATTTAAGTGTGGACAGTGTAACAAGACATACTCTAGCAAAGATGAATACTTGGACCTTACTGTCACTGCTGATTTAGATAATTTCAATGAAGTTAAACCCATTACAACCGAACTCTTTCGGTATCATTCACTACTTCAACATACACTCATTTTATCATAGGATTGTTTACTTTCAACCATCTTAGCTTAAGTCCTGTCTGTGTAGGAGTCCATTAGTATCATTTTTGTATGAAAGAGGTTGGCGAGATAACTTTAAGCGTAGCGGTTTTCCTGGTGCAGAGGAAGAGGTACTTACTTAGGCCTTTTTCGGTCTTCGATTTGTCGATCTTGTTTGTTTCCTTATGGTCTAATGCTTTGGAAAATGCAGTTTAGAATGGCTGAGGAATACTTTAAAGAAGCAGAAGGTGGGATTCTTGTGGATGTTAGTTGCGGAAGCGGTTTGTTTTCAAGGAAATTTGCAAAGTCTGGCAAATACTCGGGTGTGATTGCTCTCGATTATTCTGAAAACATGCTTCGTCAGTGTAATGATTTCATCAAAAAGGATAATACTTTCGATAGTTCGACTAATATAGCGGTTGTGAGAGCAGACGTTTCTCGTCTCCCTTTCCCATCGGGTTCTGTTGATGCGGTTCATGCTGGTGCTGCCTTGCACTGTTGGCCTTCTCCTACAAATGCTGTAAGTTTGAGCTTAAGAAAGTGTTAATTGTGTGTTCTTGGCTTATTGCAAATGTCTGAATTGTGTTGGTTGTTTTTGTGTGTGTTTCTCAAGATTGCTGAGATATGTCGAGTTCTAAGAAGCGGAGGTGTCTTTGTTGGGACAACGTTTCTACGTTACAGTCCTTCGACTCCATGGATTATTAAGCCTTTCCAATCGGTAAAGAGATTTATAAGAATCAAAACTGGTTATTGTATGCATTGGTTTTTGATCTTTATAATCTTGCATTTTTGCAGAGAATTCTGCAGAGCTATAATTACTTGATGCAGGATGAGATCAAGGATGTGTGTACATCATGCGGTCTCACAGATTATGCAGATATTGTTCAGGATTCGTTTATTATGTTTACTGCTCGCAAGCCATAGAGAGAGATGCTTTTCTTTGCTCTATCTTCATGTAACTAAATATCATAATACCTTTTATATACACAATACAAAAGTAGTAAATAAAGAAGGGGAAAACGGTCATTTAAATACCCAACTCTCCAATTTGCGCCAAATAAAGTATGAACTTTTTAATAAGTCGAAATAAGTACAAAGTTTCGTTGACTCGGCCATATTATATACAAAATTAGTCAAACATAACAATTGTTTAATGGTCGTTAACCGCCGTTATTTTGGACGTTTAGCATAATTCCTTCTTTCATTACGTTATGGTGGCAGCATAAGTCAATAAATATAAATATGTGTTGTCCTAAATAAGTGATTAACTCAAGCTATTCGTGTAATATACAATTTTGGTGAGATCTATTACTCTGATAAATAAGTACAATATAGGATTTATGAATTCAGTTGGCTTATGATATATGTTTTTTCTTTGAAAACAAACTCAGTTTAAAAAAAATGGTAATGATATGATTTTTTTTCTTACGAATAATCCTTTGAAATATACATAAAAGCTATATTGTCAGAACACGATTAACATGGTATTTATCAAGGTAACCACTTTAGAAAATGGCTGGAATTGAAAAATAAGGGTGTGCCAAAAGATGCTAGCTAGCTTGACCAAGCTGTATTACATGAAAAATTCGAAGAGAAAATCATATCTTCTATACTAGGAGAGCCCACCACAAATTCTGATAGTAATAGAAAGTATAAACCTCAAGAAGGAATTAAATGGTTAGTGTAAAAAGAATAACAAGAACTGAAGAAAATGATATAAATGATATGCTTTTGGCCAAAAGAAATTCAAAGTTTTCTCATATCTCTTAAGGACATTAGATTTCATAATGTTGTAGAGGATGTGATAAATTTCTCTCGCGCAATGCGGTTGGTGCGTTTACACCAAAATTTTCTTCGAAAGATACGTGTGAGCAATTAAGGGTCCCATCTCCTACAGTTCTTTAGGCTAAAGTGATATGGTTCTTAGAAGTTGTTCCTCGGTTTTCGACTTCTACTTGCTTGGAAATTCTCAAAAGACTTTCAACAAGGGATAGACTAAGAAGATGACAATTGAATGTGCCACCCAAATGTATTTTTTTTGTGCTCCCGGTGTGAATAGGCACAACCATCTTTTCTCTAAGTGTGCATTCTCCGCATGAATGTAGAGTTCTTTTTCCTCAAAGGTCTTGTCTAATCCTGTAATGGATTTACATGATGCAACTTCTTAGATCAATCATGTTAGGTCTCAAACACAAAGACATACTACTGATACTATTGAGCTCACTCTCCAAGCAACTGTTTACTCCATTTGGCGTGAAAGAAAGGCTTGGTTTTTTGCCGCAATCTCACTGCCTTCAACAACCACCATTGGACCGTCTACTATCGATTCTGCCATGCAACGCAAGCTCACCTTCTGTTTTTGAATTTTATTTGGTTGTATTAAGTTATCTTTTGATTATTAATCTATTTTTTGGGTTTTTTCTTTTCTTTTGTTTAAGTTTTTAAAAATTTTCTTTTTCAAACTTTTTCAAAGTTATTATTCCGCATAGGACGCGTATACCACACTAGTTTGTTTATAAATACAAAGGGCTTAAACTGAGCCTTATTATATTATGTAAAAATTAAATGAAAGTTGAATGAATAATTTGGAAAGAGAAATTGTGTTGTATAACCAACAATAAAACTACAATTACAATTGAACAAATTGTCATAGTAAAAAAAAAGTATTAATAAAAGAAAAACTTTCACCTAAAATTGTATTTCTTTTGTTCCTAGTCAAATTACTTGGGGAATAATTTTGTTATAGAATTCCTCATACTATAAAGAATGAAAAATAATTATATGGATTCTTTACCTTATTATATAAAAGAGAATGTCCAGGATGATACCATGACACGTAAGCAAAATTCTCATTCACCGGATCATGACATGTGATTAATAATAATTAGATGATAACATGTATTAACAACTAAAATTAATTTAGAAAAATTAAAAATAAAAATGAACAACAAATAAAATAATTTCAATTAACGAACTAAATAATAAAAAAATATTTTCTTATATTTCAAACTAATTAGAAAAAAGTAAAATTTCTAATAGTCAAAACTAGCAAGATACAAAAATATAATAGTTTAAATTCATTATAAAATATATAGAGAGTATAACACGTAAAAAAACAAAAAGTGAAGAAGAAATAAAAAATTTAATTTAAAAAAAAATAAGAAAAATAAAAATATAAATAATAAAACAAAAGATATGATATATATATTGGAAAACAAAATTAGAAAGGATATGAAAATTTTAATTTAAAAGTTTAAGATATTCACAACGATACCAAAGAAAGAAAAAATCAAAATCTATAAGCATAATTATTTTGTCAACAAAGTTATAAAATATCACAAAGAAAATAAATTTTTTTTTACTTATAACGGTGGTGGTTAAAAAAAATGTTGTATAAAATGAAAAAAATGGTGTATAAATGAAAATTTATATATGATAAAAATAATACTAATATATAACTATTAAGATCCAAAATTATTTAAAGTTTGGCGAATATAGATTTCTATGAGAAATAAAATTTGGTGATCAGCCATCCTTGTCATCCACGACACCATCTTAGCTTCCTCCAAGGTGGAGGTGCCTTCAAATATTCTTGTCCTTGTTGGCTTTGTGGGAGAGGTATCATGGATCGAAGTTGTTATCAGTGTTCTATCTGAAAGTTTACGGTGGATCTAAAATGTGTTAAGAATCCACCTCCTACTACTCTTGTGAGTCTCAAAACCCATAAGCATCAACTTACCCTCATGCCAAGATTGATGTCTTTTACTTGTAACGCATGTGGCAAGCGTGGGGATCAAAGTCCTTATGTATGTCTTCAATGCAATTTCATTATCCATGGAGCATGTGTCGACTTACCTGGAGTCATTTACATAAATCGCCATGATCATCCCGTTTCCCACACTTATCATCTTGGGAATTCGAGTCGGGATCAATGCGGAGTTTGTCACAAAACTATTGATCCTTACTATGGGGCTTATACTTGCTCAAAATGCAAAGATTATGCGGTCCATTCGAGATGTGCAACCAATACCTATGTATGGGAGGAAGAGACATTGAAGGAGGACCCGAAGAAATCGAAGATGTTGCACCATTCAAGGTAATAGATGATAATTCAATAAGCATTTCACTCATGAGGAACATGATATGAAGGTTATAAAAGATGGGCTTGATGGGAGTGGTGTACATAAAGAAAACAACATAAGCTACATAGCCTGCGTAGAACCTATCGGTGGTGCTGAAACATTTTACAAATGTATGATGCAATGTGATTTCTTTCTTCACGAAAGATGTGCTAACCTTCCCCGCATGAAACGGCATATGTTGTTACCAGATAAGTTTGTTCTAGTCGGAGGTGCGTCATATTTCCAAGACACCTTTTGTTGTTGGGCATGTGGGCGTTACTCAAGTGGTTTCAGGTACAAAAACGGTCCTTCTCAAGTAGATCTACAATGCATTTCGGTTCCTGAGCCAATAAAACGTGAAACTCATCACCATCCTCTCTATACTACTTCTCGGAAAAGTGGTCAGCGAGTTGTAGCTTTTGCAATATAAGAGTGTGTTGATGATAGTAATTGTGGGTTCTATTTGCATTTCACATGTGCCCTTTATCCAGAAAGGGTCAAGTATGACATATACATGAGGAGGTACAATTACGATGAGTATGAATTTGAAGTTGTTCGCAACATGGGTATTAATCGACCACTTTGCTGCGTATGTCACTCTCGCTGCACTTTCTCCTTGCTTCTTAAGACGCATGACAATCTTGATAGGTACATTTGTTCTTACAATTGTCTTACTGATTTTCATCCCACCTCCAAATGAGTTTCACTGAGCAGTACTCGTCTCATTTCTTGTAATTCATCTATGAAGTTTTTTGTTTCGCGTATTCTGCTGTTGAGTCAGAACCTCTGCTATTTTGATCAAGTGAAAAACCAACTATCAACTATCAATGTTAGAAGAAAACAGAACAAGTTATGGAGGTGATCATTCATAATCTAAATGAAGAATCAAAACCATAAACATCTTCTGTTATTAAAACTCAAAACTCAAGAGTAGTTTCAACAGAGCAAGATTTAAACTCAAAATCCCGTAAAAAGAAGTAGTAAATAAAAGTGAGATGAATCTTGATGGTCAGATCTGTGATCAAAACTGTATCTGTTCGAGGCCTTGTAAGTTGGAGTAGCCAAGCCTTTAGACAGCTTCTGCGGTTTCATGCTTCTTGTCAGAATCTTTGTCTTTGCGACAACAACGGAAGTGAAAAAACTGCAGCAGAATCTGAAACAAAGAGATTACAAAAGATTATAAAGGAAAACATCAAGAAGACAAAAGATCATGAAAAGTGATGAGAGTGAGAGTGTATACAAGAAAATCAAGCATCACACATCCTCCTGCATCAACAAGCCATGGTAGGTTCGGTGCGAGTTTTATCCATTCGATGCTGTTGACAAGTATGCTGCAACAAAAACAAAAGAAGATATCAAAATGGAGTTTTAGAGATTTCCACCAGAGATTCTTTAGAGTCCAGGCAAGTAAAGAGTATTGATTCTTCACCTTGCAACATAAGTCATATTGCCAACTAATGCGAAAAAGAACATCAATGGATTCAATCCCTGCAATTACAAAAGAAGAGCATCAAATGGATTCATCAGATACAACACTGTTACTTGACTGCAGCCTTACGCCATGTTGGTTCTACTAGCTTACCTCAACATGTCCTCTCCTCATCTGCAAACAAAAGATATCGAAAAGAACCTTGATTTAGCTATAAATGATCGATCGAAATAATAAATAATTATACAAGATCAAAAAGCTTTTTACATTGAGACATATTTGGGGAAGCCTTCCACCCATGTAAATGGCTGCCATTGCCCAACCCAACAACATTCCAATTTTGCTGTTTTCTCCACTGTGATTTTCTGCTAAGTTGCCGCTAGTGACCTGAATTTTGAACAAAAGAATTCACAGTTTACATTTACATAAGAGTGTGAACGATAAATTCCATGGAAGACTGTCGACTCGAAATGCACAAACTAATTGGCAACTTTTGAGTACCTGCAAAAGCTTTCTAGCTGCTCGAACTACAAATACTCGATCTCTCTCTCCCAAAGCCATAGTTCTTGATTCACTAATCAAATTGGGAAGGTTGAATGTTCCAATAAACAAGAACGCAGAGACCTATAAGAGAGAAATACAACAAAGAAAAAGTTCATAACGAGAACCGCGAAGAACTGGGAAATCAAAACCAGGCAATGTGAATGAGGCTAACCACGCATAGCATCGATTTGGTGGAAGGAGGCAATGAAGGAGGAGTAGGATCCTCAGGAAGCAAGGGCTCTTCAAGAGTTGGTTCACTGTGACCACGAGCCATTCTCTGAGCTAAGACAGATCCAGCTGGCGGTGTATGACTACTCGACAGAGATCTTGCCGACCTGACAGAATTGAAAACACCAAAAAAAACAAAAAAAAAACCTTTTAGCTACTTTCTTGGGTGAAAATATTCAAATTCATGAAGTGAACATTTATGAATCTAGATGGCATCATTACGTGTAAAATAGTTCTTTTCCGGTAAAACTATTCCGATGACTCCCAGGAATCATAGTAATAGGTGTGGTTTGACCGCTACACGGAGTAGTATCATTCTTCCATCTGCCAGCAATTTTCGCGTCGTTGCTTATGTTTGATATACGTTCTGCTTCAATCTAAACCAAACCATACATACTCAAGCCATTTTAGTATCTACACACAATTAAGAGCCTTGAAACAGGCTAAAGAATACTAACTGAATAAGCATAAACCATGAATGAAAACTATACCATCTGATTTCTCCTGTTTTTTAACCGCGGGTAGATATGGCCGTAATATATAGATTGAACATAAAGAACTGACGTAGTCACTGTATACAACTGCGAACAAATCGAACACATCAGAGAAAATAAAACAAACAGAAGATTGCAAATACACAACTGCTTCAACTCTTTTGTAACTTACCAATGCCATATAGAATTGTGTTGGAAGCTGCAAAAAAAGATATTCAAAAACTCAGAGTTAGCTAAGCTACTCAAAGTAAAATAACAAGAGATCTGAGTAAACTCAGGTTCTGAAGATTCACTCACAGTAGCTGGTTCCATCAAACAACCAAGAAGATTAAAGATATCCCTACACAAGAAACCAATCCAAATTTCTGTCAATTAACTCGAAGAAAACGTAAAAGAACCAAAAGAAACTTGACTTGTTTTGATCATATTTACCCGATCATCCACGTCGTTAAGAAGGCAATAGAGAGACCTTCAGTGGATTTCTCACTGTAATTAGTCATAATCTGCGGTATCTCTGCAACACCCCAACTAATAACACTAATGACACCAAGAGATAATGACAATCCATCTCTAACACTGCTATGGAGAAACATTGTCTTCAGATCCAAAAGAAACCTGTTAAAACCCAAAAACCAAACAAGTGGTGGTTTTTGATTGTTGAATACTACAAAGAGGAGGTAGAATATGAAATAGGGAAGGGTTTTAAACTACAAATACCAAATTCTAAGAGGAATAGGAAAGGAATCATAAGAGGAAAAAAAGTTATCTTTTTTTCTGTCAAGAATGTAATAAATTGATATTCAGACCCACAAGCCGAATATTCGCCATAAACCCAAATCATCCGAGGATTCAGATTCAATGAAATTTGGTCATTTAATGCTACAAAATCGAGAAACGTTACACAGAATATGTTTTCGACATTATTATGTTCATAAAGCCTGAAATTTCCGGTGTTATCAGAAATAAGAGAAATCGATTCATTGGTACATTACATTACGAGAAACGAATTCGTTTTGTTTACCAGAAGAAAGTCCTTACCTTTACCAGAAAAAAACGACGAAACCCGTGAGTCTACGGCTTTTTTTGTTGTTGTTTTTGAAAGAATTATCGGGGAGAATTTAAAGGAGGGCCTTTAAGAGTTTAAAGGTAGCTTTTGTGGCTCGTTTTGTCGTCTTTTTGTTTTTATGTTCTTCCCCTAGCTAGAGTTTTCTTTATCAATATTGCAAAAAACTCTTTATTTCTCACTGGTGTTATTTTTATTTAATTTTCTTCGAATAATTGTTGCTAAGATAATGGATTTGGTTTCGACTTTAGTCTTTTCTGTTTGTTATTTGTAAAAATACAAATACTTTATCTTTTTGTCTTCTCTCTCCTCTTTTGAGAATTCTTCTTTATATTTTGTTCTATATAATTTTTTTGATAAGTTTTTTAAAAACTTTAGATGGAGAGAAGCTTTATCTTCATAATATTTAGCTTTTTTTTTTTGCTTATGGCAAACAAGTTGACATACAAAAATAATTAGGATAAGACAAAAAATTTTAGCAAATAAAGGTTTTTTTTACCCATTTGATCAGGCTCATTAATCCAAAAAACATCAAATAAAAATTATTTAAGCTAGTAAATTTAGATTAGTGATATTATAACAAATCTTAATATCAAAGTTCTTCTAGTGGAATAAGTTTCTCTTTTTATTAAAGAAACAAGTTTAAGACAACAACCAAACAAATGTGAGCACCACCACATATATTTGGAGCCATTTTTTAAACCGAGTAAATCGACCCGGTTCAGTACAATCGATTTCAGATGAACCAAAGGTCAATACACATTCTATATGGGCCTCAAAAGTCCATAAATATCTAGGCCCATTAATTTTTATCTCATTAAGACATTAATTAATTACGCAACTTCTTCACACACTTAAACCAATCCATGAGCTTTCAATTCAAAGAGGGCAAAATCAATTTGTTTTGAGAAGAAGCAGGGAATTGCAAAAACCCTAGACTCCCTCCGTACGAATCTCTTCAATTCCGCCATGGCAAGGAAGAGAAAGCTCGAAGCTGAATCCAACGAGACGTCAGAGCCGCCGCAGAAGCATCAGCAATTGGAAAATGAGGATCCGGAAATCAGAAATGATTGTAATCAAAGAAACAGCGATGAAGGAGCAGAGAGCTTCCCCGAAGAAGAAGCTAAAGATGATGACGATGAGAATAATACGGCGGATCCTCATACGGAGGAGGCGGCGACGTCGTCAGGATCTGGGAATCGAGGATATGAGGATGACGAAGAGCCAATCGAGGAACTCTTGGAGCCATTTTCAAAGGATCAATTATTGATTCTTCTCAAGGAAGCAGCGGAGAAGCATCGCGATGTTGCCGATCGAATCCGTATGGTGGCGGATGAGGATCCTGTTCATCGTAAGATCTTCGTACACGGATTAGGTTGGGATACTAAAGCAGATGCACTTATCGAAGCTTTTAAACAGTACGGAGAGACCGAAGACTGCAAATGCGTGGTTGATAAGATCTCTGGACAATCCAAAGGTTATGGTTTTATCCTCTTCAAGTCAAGGTCCGGTGCTCGTAACGCGCTTAAGGAGCCTCAGAAGAAGATTGGAACCCGTATGACTGCGTGTCAGCTAGCTTCCATTGGACCTGTTCAGGGAAACCCAGTCGTTGCTCCTGTTCAGCATTTCAATCCCGAGCACATACAGAGGAAGATCTACGTCAGTAACGTTAGCGCAGACCTCGATCCGGAGAGACTATTAGCGTTTTTCTCGAGATTTGGAGAGATTGAAGAAGGTCCTTTAGGGCTTGATAAAGCTACTGGGAGACCTAAAGGTTTCACTTTGTTTGTCTACAAATCCCCTGAAGGTGCTAAAAAGGCATTGGAGGAGCCACACAAGACCTTCGAAGGCCACGTCTTGCATTGCCACAAAGCAAACGACGGGCCAAAACCGGCTAAGCAACACCAACATCACCGTAACTCTCACAATCAAAATTCACGCTACCAAAGGAACGAAAACACTGGTTACGGTGTACCTGGAGGTCATGGACATTTCATAGCTGGTAATCACCAAGCTTCACAGGCGATAGACCCGGCCATTGGTCAAGCCCTCACAGCTTTGCTGGCATCTCAGGGAGCTGGATTGGGTTTAAACCAAGCTTTTGGGCAGGCTTTGTTAGGGACATTAGGGACAGTTAGCCCAGGAGCTGGAGCTGGAATGCCAAATGCCTATGGTACTCAAGCAAATATCATACCAGGAGTCTTTCCTGGGTACAGTCCCCAAGCCGGCTATCAGGGCGGTTATCAGACTCCGCAGCCTGGCCAGGGCGGTGCTGGAAGAGGCCAGCATGGTTCAGGCTATGGTGGTCCGTACATGGGTCATTAGATGTAACAACTCAGGTATACTTCTGCAGCTCCTTTTCATTTGTTTCATTGATTATGACCCTTGTATATCTAAAGACATGGACTTTTTGTTGAAAAATGTGCATTGCAAGATCATAGTTTTGTAGGTTACTGTGTTTCTGTTGTTTGTTTATTTGCCAATACTTTCTGTTAAGTTTCAGCTTGATGTTTTACAGTTAAGCTTTTGCAATATTGGTGTGACAAACTAATGAGTTTGTTGTTTTTTCTGAAGAGTGTTCAGTTTCGCATCAGTTTATATCGCAAAAGGTTTCTCTTATTTTTTCAATTCATTGTGCAGATATTCCAAAAACAGTCTTTTTAATATTGGCCTGGTGAATCTTCTGAAGTTGTTAAGGAGCTGATGCAAATGGAGTTGTTTAGTTTTTGGATGATAGGTTACTCTTTCGTTTCTCCAAAGGCCATGACTCTTCAAATCTTTCAAGATGCTTTAGTTTTCTCCTACTAATCTTCCCAACTTTCTTATGATATTCCAAATAAACTGCTCGTATTTTACTATTTTCGGCTCTGTTTTAAGTTTTTTGTGAACGTTTTTATTTGTAAAAGTTAAACGGTGTTCTTCATGGCCACACAAATGCTTTCGTTCTGTTTATATTGGCCTCTTCTATTTTTCTCTTAATCAGACTTTAGATTTTATTGCCTCTCTATTGTGTCGCAGTTTTGCGGTTTTTTCCCCTGCATGGAAATTCCTCTTTAGTATTTGGGCATGTTCTGTGAGTCTAGCATCTTAGCAGATTTTCCCCATACTTTGACTATACGTTTATACGAATCAAATATATGCAAGGATTATCTTGATTCCGCATGTTATATTAGCTTAATCCTTATCCCTCTCGCAGGTAATATTTGACTGCAGGTTGAATGATCAACGCTAATGCGCAACAAAATTTCGCAGGGTAAACCCTTACCAATCCCAATTCCTTGACGTAAGTTTTGAATGCAGCATATCTGTTTTTGAATGCGGCATATTTTTCTAGCAAAGAGAAGGGGGTGAAGCTATGAATTAATCGTTTTATAACTACAGATTTAAACAAAAATTGTTTTCATTTTTTTTTTTTGTTAAGCTTCATTAGGTATCTGCCTGACCCTAAAAAATAAACTTGTTTTGGCTGTCTGCTAAAAGTTTCAACAAGCCTTTCCCTGCATCTTTCAAATTTTGCACATGTTTGCGTTTTTGAATCAGTAATAAATGAAAGCAATAGGATAGTGTAGGAATGTTACAGACTATTTCACCACAAGTCTCTTTCAAAACTTTTGAGCTGAGTTTGGTTTACAGCTGAAACTGGTGTCTTGCTGTTGCATCTGGATTACCCTCGCAGTTAAAAGGTAAGCATAGAGTAATCAAAATTCGTAAGTATATCTCTGCACAAAACCTCTTGCTGATCTTGTAGTAGCTAGCACCTTGTAGGTTTCATTTTTCACACAATGAAACATTTGTCCAACTACTTGTCCACCGATTGATTATGCCTTTTTTTTAAGATTGAGTCATAGTTTGCATGTGAAGAAATTGTTCTGAAAACTAGAAAGCATTGTTGAGGAATGAAGCGTGTGAGTGTTTTGCTTTGCTTCGTGTATGTGTATTGAATCAGTGCTTCACGTGGGTCTGTAAGAACCTGAGTCACAAATGCTAAAATAACTTTGAGATGATCATACGTGCCAGAGTTTCTCTTTGTACACCACTAGAGAGTGTATGTGTGTGTGTTGTTCTCTCTGTGACAGGAACAAAACGGCCACACTGGATCATCATCATCATATATTGTCATCAAATTTAAGAGGAAAGTATACTAATTTTCTCCCATTCTTTATACATTTGATGTGTAATAATACTTGGTACTAATATTATACTATCTAGAGTAGTAATGAAAGAAGAAGGGAAAAAAAAAGGAGGGAAACAGAAACACGTGGGAGAACATCCCAAAGAGGAAGCACACGCGGATCCTCATGCAAACCCGATTCTCTTCTCACCGACCCCATGTGGTCCCTTCCTCCCTTTGTCCCCTTCTTTCTCCACTCTTTTTTACCATACAACGAATCTTTTATTCTGACATTTCTATTTCGTATGGAATAAACTTGATTGATATCACTCTTCCCTTTTAAAGTAATAACAATTATAAACTAATACTCTCGTATCCGATCATCATTGTGGCGACTATTTTTTTTATTTTCTTTTTGGGTTATCCAAAAGTAGCTTTTATTTGAAAAAAAACAGAGTTTATTTCGAGTGTAACAGTTTCTGATTCAAAAGGTTCTTTTCTCTTTCTCTTCTTCTCTTCCGTGGAGAAGTTAGATAGAGAGAGAGAGAATGTATGTATGTATGGTTTTGTAATCTCTCTTCTGCATTTACCAAAGGTTTGTCTCAGACCCATCACTAAAACGACATTAAGAGAAACACAAGTTCAGTTCTTCCTCTTTTTCCCAATCTGCTTCTTTTCTCAATCTTCAATATTCGAAAACTAAAGCCATTTCAACGTCATTCTTACTTTCTGTTCCCTTCTTTCTTTATCATATTCAGAGCTCCAAGTTTAGTTATCTGCGTTTTGATCCCTCACATGCTGCATGCAATTTCCCTTATTCTCCAAGATTGTCTTCTCCATTTCTTAAGTATTATCTCCATACATTGTTTTTTGTTTCTCTTTTTAAAGACAATGGGTTCTATTAGAGGAAACGTTGAAGAGCCTATCCCTCAATCTCAATCATTAACTAGACAAAACTCTCTCTATAGCTTAAAGCTCAATGAGGTCCAAACCCACTTAGGAAATTCCGGAAAACCACTAGGAAGCATGAATCTTGACGAGCTTCTCAAGTCTGTCTTCTCTGCTGAAACCAATCAACCACCACCAGAAGAAGCAACAACAACAACAACAACAGAGGAAAGATTCTCTCGTCAAGGAAGCTTAACGTTACCTCAAGATCTCAGCAAAAAGACAGTTGATGAAGTCTGGAGAGATATCCAACAAGACAAGAACGGAACCAGTAATACTACCACTACTACTAGTACTAGTCATAATAAGCAACCTACACTCGGTGAAATCACACTAGAAGACTTGTTGTTGAAAGCTGGTGTAGTGACTGAGACACTAGTGGTGCCTCAAAATGTTGTTAACGTAGCTTCGAATGGTCCATGGATTCAGTATCAACATCAGCCTCCTCAGCTTCAACAACAAGGGTTTATGACTTATCCGATTTGTGATATGCAAGAAATGGTTTCTCCAACTTCTTTGATGATGGGTGGATTGTCTGATACACAACAAGCCCTTGGGAGGAAGAGAGTTTCTTCACCAGGAGGAGAGATTGTGGAGAAGACTGTAGAGAGAAGACAGAAGAGGATGATCAAGAACAGAGAATCTGCTGCTCGTTCACGAGCTAGGAAACAGGTTAAGAAGAAGACATAAACAAAACTTGTGTGTGTTTTAGTGTTTGTTTTGTTTGTTAGTTGGTCTTACTAGTATTGAAATTTTTTTGTGACGAGCAGGCTTATACTCATGAGTTAGAGATCAAGGTTTCAAGATTAGAAGAAGAAAACGAAAAACTTCGGAGGCTAAAGGTATATATAAAAAGCCAATCTTTTTTCTTCTTGTTTCATCTAATTTCTTCTTTTTTTTGCTTCAATATATGGTTTCTTTATTTGAGTATTTGATTATGTATTTGCAGGAGGTGGAGAAGATCCTGCCAAGTGAACCACCTCCGGATCCTAAGTGGAAACTCCGGCGAACAAGCTCTACTACTTTCTGATCTTAAAGTCTCTTTTTTTCTTTCTTTCTCCTTCTTCTTTGTATTGGTTTATAATCATATGCAATGGTTAGAGAGTTTGTTCTTTTTATATTCTCTAGACTTTTGAACTATGTCTTAAATTACATTTCTTGAGTGTATTTCCATTTGCAGCTACTTCAAAATTTTGAGTATAAATATAAACACACAATTATGGTCTTATTGGGCTTTTAGTTATGGCCCAATAAATTGAACGTCTATCAAATTTCGCAAGAGAAGTAATTATCCGTTTCTTCTTCTCCTTCTTCGCTACATAGAGAGAGAGAGACCTCTCTGAAAATCATATTTGGTTTCGAGTCAAAGTTCAAGAGAAAACTCTCGTAAATGCATGGCCAAGTATCCTCCTTTATTCGTCCACTATCGCTATCATCAGATCCTGCGACCGCCATAGCTAGTTTGTGCTCAAAAGGGAACCTCCGAGAAGCTTTCCAGAGATTCCGACTCAACATTTTCACAAACACTTCTCTCTTCACTCCTTTCATACAATCATGCGCCACCAGAAAATCTTTTCGGTCTGGAAAGCAGCTACATTGTCTCCTCGTTGTCGCTGGATTCTCTTCCGACAAGTTCATATGCAATCATCTCATGAGCATGTACTCCAAGCTTGGAGATTTTCCTTCGGCTGTTGCGTTGTATGGGTTTATGCCTAAGAAGAATTACATGTCATCTAATATCCTCATCAATGGGTATGTGCGTGAAGGAGATTTGGTAAGTGCTCGTAAGGTGTTTGATGAAATGCCTGATAGAAAGCTCACGACTTGGAATGCCATGATCGCTGGATTGATTCAGTTTGAGTATAACGAAGAGGGTTTGAGTTTGTTTAAAGAAATGCACGGATTGGGATATTCGCCTGATGAATACACTCTTGGTAGTGTTTTTAGCGGAGCTGCTGGATTGCGTTCGGTGTTTATAGGGATGCAGATTCATGGCTACACGATCAAATATGGGCTTGAGTTGGATTTGGTAGTTAATAGTTCGGTGGCTCATATGTATATGAGAAATGGGGAATTGGAAGATGGCCAAAATGTTATTAGATCAATGCCTGTTCGTAATTTGGTTGCTTGGAATACACTTATCGCGGGGAACGCTCAAAACGGATGTCCTGAAACCGTGCTTTATCAGTATAAGATGATGAAAATCTCAGGTTGTAGACCGAACAAGATCACTTTTGTAACTGTGCTCAGTTCTTGTTCTGATTTAGCGATAAGAGGTCAAGGTCAGCAGATTCATGCGGAAGCCATTAAGATTGGGGCTAGTTCTGTAGTAGCTGTGGTTAGTTCATTGATCAGCATGTATTCAAAATGTGGGTGTCTTGAAGATGCAGCTAAAGCTTTCTCTGAACGCGAAGATGAGGATGAAGTGATGTGGAGCTCAATGATTTCTGCTTATGGGTTTCATGGACAAGGTGATAAGGCAATCGAGCTGTTTAATAATATGGCTGAGCAAACCGAAATGGAGGTGAACGAGGTCGCGTTTCTAAATTTGCTTTATGCGTGTAGCCATTCTGGTCTAAAAGACAAAGGGCTTGAGTTGTTTGACATGATGGTGGAAAAATACGGTTTCACGCCCGGTTTAAAGCATTACACATGTGTGGTTGACTTGCTCGGTCGAGCAGGCAGTTTGGATCAAGCTGAGGCGAAAATAAGATCTATGCCAATAAAACCAGACACCGTTATATGGAAAACATTGCTATCTGCGTGTAAGATACACAAAAACGAAGAAATGGCACAGAGAGTCTTTAAAGAAATTCTTCAGATTGACCCAAATGACTCTGCTTGTTACGTCCTGCTTGCAAACGTTCACGCCTCAGCTAAGAGATGGAGCGATGTCTCAGTGGTGAGAAAATCAATGAAAGATAAGAATGTGAAGAAAGAACCAGGAATCAGCTGGTTTGAACGCAAAGGTGAAGTGCATTCTTTTATGATGGGAGATCGTTCTCAATCTAAATCAAAGGAGATCTATTCGTACTTGAAAGAGCTGACTCTGGAGATGAAGTTGAAGGGATACAAGCCTGATACAGATTCAGTGTTGCATGATATGGACGATGAGGACAAAGAATCAGACTTGGGGCACCACAGCGAGAAACTAGCGGTTGCATTTGCGCTCATGATAACACCTGAAGGTGCACCCATTATAATAATCAAGAACTTGCGGGTTTGCAGCGATTGCCATGTTGCTTTCAAGTATATATCGTTGATCAAGAACCGAGAGATCACGTTAAGAGATGGTAGCAGATTCCATCATTTCATTAACGGAAAGTGTTCTTGCGCCGATTATTGGTAACTGAGCATGATGTGATGAAACCAGTTATAACTATACAATGACTCTGTGCTTCAGAACCTTTCTGGAATGTTTTAAGCACTTGGATTGGATCGGGAAGCCATTTGGAACGAAAGCATTCAGTAAAAACGTTAACGCGGCTCGTGAATCCCTCAGATCATATTTCATAGGTAAAGTTGGCTTCAACAATACCACTTTACTGTTGTAGTCATTTCTTTAAAGTGCATTCTTTTCGTTTGATAAGAAGTCAATGGAGCAAAACATGTGCCAATCGATTTTCGTAAGCTGTTTATTTCATCGATTGATTGCAGGATTCGTTTGATCTTTTGATGTGTTGAGTTTTGCAGAGATAAGGAGGTTGGAGGCATGTTTCACATGAAAGCTCTTGGACTAGTGCCACTACGACCACTTCACTTACCCTGGCTCGGCCTTGTAGCGAGGCCAGAGGTCACAGCGGCGCAAGACTCAATACCTTGGTCCGAATTCTGATATTTTTGTTTGTCAGCAACTCAGCATTATATGTCATTATGAACGTGTGCAAATCGCTAGTACATGTTCTAATAACTTCTTTTTTTTTTTTTTTTAAGGAACTTTTCATATACTTCTAGATTGTGTTATTTTTTTTGTAATAATGATTATACAGCTAAATAAACAACAACTTGGGAAAAATTCCTCTTTTATGAGGACAGATATACAATTTGTAATCAATTTTCATAAATAAATGTTTCTTTTAACGACCAACCAACGGAAATCAAAAGCTGACGTGGAAAGTCAACGCGGCTCCGCGTAAAGACCGCGTGAACGTGTGATCCATCTCTTCCCTCGTCAACCTGGCGGTTTTATTTTAAAACTCAAATTGATGGCATTCACGTAATTAAACCCTCAAATCAAGGGCGTAACCGATATTATCAAATAAAATAAAAACCTCAAGTTGCTTCGTACTACCATAAATAAACCTCTCCCTTCCGAGAAGAACGCTTCATCACTCTCACAAACTCTCTCCAATTTTCCTCCTCCAACAACAAAAAGCATTTACCATGGCGGATCAGCTCACCGACGATCAGATCTCCGAATTCAAAGAAGCTTTCAGTTTATTCGACAAGGATGGTGATGGTATGTTCTTCGCTTCTTCACTCTCTCTCTCTCTCTCTAGGTTTCTGTAATCGTACATGTTGGATCTCGAATCGGATAGTTTTGATTTTAGTTTCTGCTTGAATCGATGGATTTTTATCTGAATCGATTACGATGGTTGGTGCCCGATCTCGTTAATTTGGGGTTTGAAATCAGATTGAATTTGAGGATTTGACTAAAGAAAGCGTTCGCAGATGTGTGATCTATGTGGATTGGCCTCGCTTGTGTACGATTGAATTGTTCTGATTGTAGATTCGCGTAGTATTGAAATGGATGGCTTTATTATAACAACAATCCTTGATTACTTTGCAGGTTGCATTACCACAAAGGAGCTTGGTACCGTGATGCGATCCCTCGGTCAAAACCCGACCGAAGCTGAGCTTCAGGACATGATCAACGAAGTTGATGCTGATGGTAACGGTACCATTGATTTCCCTGAGTTCTTGAACCTAATGGCTAGGAAAATGAAGGACACTGACTCTGAGGAAGAACTCAAGGAAGCGTTTAGAGTCTTTGATAAAGACCAGAACGGTTTCATCTCGGCTGCTGAGTTGAGACACGTGATGACAAACCTCGGCGAGAAGTTAACCGATGAAGAAGTCGATGAGATGATTAAGGAAGCTGATGTTGATGGTGATGGTCAGATCAACTACGAAGAGTTTGTTAAGGTTATGATGGCTAAGTGAGGCTCAACACTTTTAGCTTCTTCTCCTTTTTACTATTCCTATTATGTGATTTCGTAAAGACGAAAACAAAAACAAGAAAAAAATTGTTCCTTTGCTTGTTCTAAATTTCATTCATGGCTGGTTTTTTATGATTAAAAAGACAGGAATTTTATCCCCTATTTTGTGTGTTTTGCTTTGTGTCTGAACCATTTTTTATAGTTTGCATAATCGTATTGATCAATCTTTTAGAATATCTCGTCGCCTGTAAAAGCACGAAGATGCTTATCGGTTGCGGTTAGTGTAGGAAGCTTAACCCGTGTTGGCGCAGATGATGAACTCGGCGGAGAAAAGAGTATAACAGTTGTTTCAGACATTCCATTGTTGAAATCAACCACTGTCTCTAAGCTGTATATACTCTCACCAGCTGCATAACCACCCAAAAGCTGATAAGATCTGTCTGATTGATCCATTGTCAAACACATATCTTCTGAACCTATCATCAATCAAATTTCAAGTTTTTTTAATTTCTCAACTTTTAAGTAATAGCAAAAACTGTTTTGTAAATTCAAAACTTACAAGCAGCGAGTTCGAGCTGAGTTTGATAAACGAATTCAAGAACGGCGGAAACATCTCGTTCGAAATCGTGAAACGGTCCGTCTTCGAAATCCATCTTCCTTAGCTTACATACTCCTTCACCTAATTCCATCATTGCTCCTTTATGGTTCTACGATCATACATACAACAAGCCAATCAAATGTTGATGAAATTCGATGTATATATACATAGAGAGATGGTGAAAATTCGATTTACGTTGTTGAATAGATGGTGAAATCCAACGGCACATTGGAGAATTCCATGGATTAGTGTTCGAGTTGGTTCCTCTGCTCGGATCCAAAGAGCTTCAAGCGCATCGTGACTTTTGTAATAATCTCTCTTGTTAAAGAGCCTGACTGCTTCCTCAAAGCTCCAATCCTCCTCCTCCTCCTCTTCTTCTTCATCTTCTCCGGCGTGATCGTTGTATCGAACGATCGATCGTCTACTGAAACGGACGCGTACGGAATTGAGTTTCGTGGAGACTTGAATCGGTGAAGGAGTAACAGAGAGTGGAGAAGAAGGAATCGTGGAGCTGAAGGAAGAAGATGGAGGAAGAATAATAGTAAAAGCTGAACGAACATGGAAATGTTTAGGAGAAACTGCCATCTCTCAAAGTCAATGTCGAGCTCTACTGCTCTAGTGCATGGTTCTGATTTTTCTCCAACTTGCGCCATTTTTGTGGTCACCATTTAGCACAATTTTGAAATTGAGCCACATTTGGGCCCTTACTTTTTTTTTAATCTAGTTAGGCCCATTGCTTATAGTGTTAGCTTCGTTTTATGGGTTAAGCAAATATATATTTTACGTTATATATTATCAAAACATTTCAGAAATGAAATATCTCATAAACGAATGTTTGTATTAACGTCCGCCGTATGTAATAATTCAAGCTCATATTTAGTAATAAGTTTGTGAATTAGAGATGATAATTTTTATTTCCTTCATACACTTATTAACTGAAAGTTGAAGATACTTCACTATATATACTAATAGTCTAATACAATCACAATCACTATCTTACGTTTTAATACATACTAGATAGAACATTCGTTGTATATGATGTAAACTAAACAGAGCTTTCGTATTGTATTGGAATATTAATATCAACTTAACAATTTTAAATTAGGGATTTAGCCAAGTAGTGTCAAAATGGGTAACTAGACCCGACCCAAACCCATATGGATTTGAGATTTAATGGGGGTTTGACCCGGACTCATATGTTATATGAATTAAATTTACATATCCAATTCTAAGAATATAAAGCTCATTGACTTAATGAGTTATATGGGTTACTCATATATAAATTAAAATATAAGAATAAATTAATAAATAAATCAAAACAATCCATATTATTATAAATCGGAACAACGTTTTCAACTTTTCAACTAACAAATTAAATTAAAATGTGTATGTACCTTAAAATAAAATAAAATAAAAATCATAAACCTAATAAAATCAATAAAGCAATAAATCATTGATTAGTTTTAAAAGATATTTCGATCTTAGTTGGATGATGATAAGAAGAAAACATATTTGTTAATTTTTTTAAAAACACTTGATAACCTTTTAGAGTAATTTACATATATATTATTATTTTATTTTTGATAAATTTTATGATGAATCAATCGGTAATTCATGATCCTAATGAGTTTATCTGCTAAATTCATAAACTCATTAGGAATAACCCATCGAAAACTTATTTATTTATATGTGTAAAAAATAAACCCTAACCCACTTAAATTATGGAAGGGTTTGGATAACCCATTGAGTATTAACCCATTTTGACATACCTACATGTAGGTTCATATGAGTTTTTTTTTTTTTAGACAAAAATTGAATAGTTTCCAATTTATATTTCAATGTTTTCTATTATTTCAAGTATAGTTTATAAACTAGAAAAGTAACTTCATCATCCCTTTATGTATAGATAAGTAACTTCACCATCCCCTTATGAATCTAGCTTGTAGGTAGCTTCATCATCCCCTTATGTATAATTAAATATAAATAAGTAACTTTGAATATGAAAAAATCTTATTGTTAAAGAAATCATGAGTCTCGTGATTATTGGTAATAATGTTTGTCTAAACAAAAAAATAAATTTGTTACTACAGATTACGTTTTTTTGTTTAGTCAATAATATTGTTAAGGAAATCTATAATGTTTCTTGTTTGATAGATAGATCATATAGAACTGTGTTAGAATGATGATGGTGCCAAGACAATGACCTAATTAAGGACCCTTCCCAAAAATTCCAAACTCTCTATGGCAACTTTTCCCTACACCAATATGCATTTCTACATAATGTATTTTAAAAAATCAAAGATAAAGTATTATATATACATCTAAGAATAATAAAAAAAAATATCAATCTACACTATCTACTATCTCATTTCACGTATATATAATCCATCTTTTAGGACTAGAACCCACCGAAAGCTCCACAAACTCATAAAGATACAAAAAAACAAACACAAAAGAAGGCGGCGCAAAGAGGAAAAAAAATGCAACCAGAGAGCTCAGACCAGATGTTGTATTCCTTTCTCGCCGGAACCGAACTCTCCGGCGGAGGATTCTGCGTCTCCGGCGACTACATGTCGACTATGCAGAGCTTATGTGGGTCATCTTCTTCCACGTCATCTTATTACCCACTAGCTATCTCCGGCATCGGAGAAACGATTGCTCAAGACAGAGCTATTGCTGCTTTGAGGAATCACAAAGAAGCTGAGAGAAGAAGAAGAGAGAGGATTAATTCTCATCTCAACAAGCTCCGCAACGTACTCTCTTGTAATTCTAAGGTATTACAAAATTTTAATCAATATAAATTACTCTTACATACGGTATATATCACCCAACACATATACATATACACACATATCTTGTTGATTTTAAGAGAAGATGTTGATATGCGTATTAGGGTTTTGCCTACACAAAGTTTATTTTCTTCTTATTACTCGATTTTTCATAATATCTTATATAATCAATGAATTTGAATTGTGTCTCATGATTATTCTTACTAAATAATACACACATATTGTTTAGTAATGATGACTGAATTATAATTTACAAAGATCGGTGCCCGTAAACTGTTGAATGTATGTGTAGTGATATTTGAATATTCAAAACTTACAAGTAGTGAGAAGATCTAGAAGATGAGGAAAAAAGATTAAAAGCTTCATGTCCTTTTTTTTGTGAAGCTCGTTGGGATAGTATATCACTTTTTAGGAAAGTTCTTAAGCTTTTTTCAGTTGATTTGATATTATATGAACATTAAATTTCAACTTCTTGATCAAAAACTCAAAAAGGGTTTTCTAAAGATCCAAAAATTTTGCATTTGTAATTCTATGTTTCTATTTTCAGACTGATAAAGCCACACTGCTCGCCAAAGTAGTTCAACGAGTCAAAGAACTTAAACAACAAACCCTAGAGATCTCCGACTCCGACCAAACCCTATTACCCTCAGAGACCGACGAGATTAGCGTTCTACACTTTGGAGACTATTCAAACGACGGTCATATAATCTTCAAAGCCTCTTTATGTTGTGACGACAGATCAGATCTCTTGCCGGATCTCATGGAGATTCTCAAGTCTCTTAACATGAAGACTCTTCGAGCTGAGATGGTAACTCTTGGTGGTCGGACAAGAAGTGTTCTTGTCGTAGCTGCCGACAAAGAGATGCACGGTGTCGAGTCTGTGCATTTCTTACAGAACGCTCTTAAGTCGTTGCTTGAGCGGTCAAGCAAGTCGTTGATGGAACGTAGTTCTGGTGGTGGTGGTGGTGGTGGTGGAGGAGAACGGTCAAAACGGCGTCGTGCGATGGATCACATCATAATGGTGTGACTTGAGAACATGATAAAGTTTATAATTGATTAATACATAGGGTATGATCATAATTAACTTGGTTATAATTACCAAAACCTGTTTTTTTTTTAATTTTTTTTTTGTTGTGTTTTGTGGTTTTAGTTATTAAGTCGTGGGAGTGTAAGCAAATGTTGTAAGTAGGTTCGGTGTGTACTTTTTCTTTTCTTTTTCAAGAAAAAGAAAAAGATATATAATATATATGATATAGTATTTTTCATGTTATTTTTCTTTATATAATATAATAATATTGTGTTTGGGTTGTTGGTAAGGACTAAGGAGTAAGGACTGGGTTTTGAGATTGTAGGAATATTTGTCGATCGATGTAGAAGAATCTAAGTAACAGATGTGATTGGTGAAATCCAAAAGAAACTAGACTTCGATATACATATACATACACTATATATATGTGAATGTATATATGTGAATAGTCTATGTTTGTACGCTGAGTTTCAAGGCGACCCTTATGTCACCTTTGTCCCCAATGAATCCAATCCCTCCTCTTTCTTTCGTTGTTCATGTCATTCTAAATGTGTACATTTGACCACATTTTTCAGACCGAAGAATATAAACATGGCCTGATTTTCTTTCCTCTACATATATTGATCATATATTATAATACGACTTATTTAAACATATCTATGTGATTGTGACGAGCTGTTTTATACTTTTTAGTTGAGATTTAGTATAAAGTATTAAGGAAATACTGGGTTTAAATGGTAACCGCATAATTTTTGCAAAATTACTGTTGAATTGCTGAATTTGCAGAATTACTGTTGATTTTTTTTAGAATTTGCTGAATAATATCAAACTTAAATGGTAACAGCAGAATTTGCTGAATTTGCTGAATTTTTTTAAAAAAGTAATTAATTTTGAAAAAATAATTAGTTTTAAAAATGTAATTAATTTTTTTTTTCAAACTTAAATGGTTAATTATTATTGGCCAATCACAAAAAAAATTGCAAAATACTAGTGTTCATTAAATATTTAATAAAGTTAAAAAGTACCTAGTATTATCAAATCATCTTACATTTTGAAAAAACTTCCAAAACATCTTATATTTTGAAATATATATCTTGTAATTAGGGTTGGATCGGATACATATCCAAAAATAATAATTAAAAAAAACAGAAAAACTAATTTGTAAAAATTATTTACAAAAATTTTGAATGATATTTTAAAAAACAAATATCTTACTATAAAAAGAATTAAAATCACAAACATTTGCAATTGCCTCTTAAATAAATTAATAGATTGATAAAACAAATTTACATACATAATTTATGATATAATATTTTGCTATTGATTGAATTATTTTTTAGTAAACCTAATTTTTAAAATATTACAATATTATTTTAGAATTGTCAAGCAAATTTAGTAAGATTTAATCACACTACATATAATTTTTAGTTACTTTTTCAAAAATACCACTTTTAGTTACATTTGCAAAAATATCACTATGGATTGTTCATTTGCAAAAATGTCACTAATTATAACTTTTAGAGTCTAAATCTTAAAATTTTAAACCTTTTGTGTGTAAATGATAATCGCATAATTTCTGCTGAATTGCAGAATTTGCTGAATTTCTACTGAATTACAAAATTTGTTGAATTGTAGAATTTGCTGAATTGGAGAATTTGCTGAATAATATGTCAACTTAAATGGTAACTGCAGAATTTGCAGAATTTGATGAATCTGGAGAATTTGCAGAATTATGTTACCATTTAGTGCCTTAGTCTTCCATTTCGTAGATCATATGGAAAAAGCGTGCATATATGCATAAAATTATATATATGCTTAGATGTATTCGAATCAAAAACCATACGAATAACTTTACGTATTTAACTATTTATAGAAGAAATTACGTATTACACAAGTCGAGATTAGAGGGGGTTATTGGTAGATGGATTTTAAATGATTTTTAGAATTTTTAGAATCTATTGTTATTGGTTTATGGATTATGACATTCTTAATGAATTTTTTTGTTATTGGTTTGATGTATGTTAAAATCACTACAAGAAAATATGTATTTTTAACTCATGATTAACGCTATGTTAGGGGTATAACAGCGTTTTCATAAATGCTATGACAGCCGGAGCTATCTTAGGTTTCCCCCCTACAATAGCAATTATTCCAACGTTATAAGTTGTTCTATTATAGCGCAGTTAAAATGTTTTAGTATATATTTTCATAGCTTGTGTAAATGGTTGTAGTAGGTTTAATTGTAGCTCTTTATTAGTGCTACGATCGGTTTTCATCATTTTAATTAGGTGCATATTTTTACAATAAAATTGGATCTATTTTGCATTTTGCAGGTACAAAAATATATAATTAAAACAAATTTTCATTTGAATAGAAAATCCATAAGAAAACCATAACAAGCTTGTTTTGTCTAATTCAAATCATATATAAAAACACCATTAAAACACCAAGTATAAAGTACAAACTCTTCGGTAAAGTTTCAAGCTTGGTGGTATGGCTAGTGCTATTCCTTTCTCTACCCACTTATCAAACTCTGAGTGATCACAAAGCTCAAGCCTGCAATATTAAGAATATGTTATTTTTAACTTAGAACTCTAACTAATGATCATGTATGATTTATCTAATAAATCTGATTTGACTATACTCACCCAATCATACTAGCAATTTTAGGCATAGATGAGGCTCCTCTACTGGCTTCTGCCTCTCAGCGTTAGACTACTAGCAAACACAAAAAGATCAGTTATTATAAGTCCCTAAATGTCAATAAGAGTTAGAAGATAAAACAACACAAGAAAAAAGTTTGGTAGAGGCATTACTCCTATCTTCTCATAGTTTTATTTTAGTATATGAAGAAACTCTTCTCCAGCCTGAAATACCTTTAGATCAGATGAAGCATCCTTAAAATCGGTTAATTAAGAGTCAACTCTAAGAGAAAAGCATATGTGTTCGCAAAATCCAGTAGCAACATGAAGGTCTACCTAATAAAAACACAGTCCATTGTTAATGTTCAAAGTGTGCAACTAGAAGAAAAAATGATCAGCCTCAACATTCTATAGAACAACAAAAGTAGATATACAATGGGCAAAAACACCAACTCACAAATCAAAAACCAACACACAAAGGTATACCATAGTTCAATGGCTATGTAAGTCAATACTTTCTTTACCTTGCTATATCTTTGATTGGTGATATGAGTAGTCACGAATCTGAAACATCTGCTTCTTGTTGTCACTTGAACTACTAAGCATTGCCTCAAAACAAACAACAAAAGAAGATTACTCTCAAGGAAATAACAAGCAAAACTAAGAAAAGGCAAAGAGAAGACATATCTTAAACCAAGAACAATACATCCATCATTGATTTCTCGGTGTAAATCCAAAACAATATATCCATAATGTTGAGGATAATCCACTTATCAATAGAATCCAATTAAACAAGTTATTTAGAACTATCAACTACAACTAATTAGTCTTTGAAATTTCACCAGCTAAGATTGCAAACAATGTCAAGAGTATAAGAAGGGAATAAAGCAAGATTTAACGAGGAAGATCTTCCCTAGAGTTTTTAAGGCTCTTACTCTTATACGAACCTAGACAACAAGAAACAACATATAAAACAAGATAAAGAGTGAACATTTCCAGTACATATGCAAAAAATTACAAAAGTCAATGTCTGTTATGTAGAGTTTGTACCTCCTATGTCGGTGAATGTGGTCTATAGCACCATAAACGTCTTCCACAACTTCAACGGTGCAAGCCTTGGAACAGTACTCATGATTGAACGTCCGTGCTTCTGGTATATTCAGTATTGCACTTGCCCTTAGTCCACCAAACAAAGTGACTCCTGAAGTTAAATTTTACATCATGAGTTCTACTGCTCTAAACAAGTCTCCATGATTACAGTAGACTGACAAATAACTGGCCCATTTAGGACCTACCATTGCTTTGCAAAACAAAAATAAGCTCATTGAACACAGCATTCTGCTCTAGATCCTTATGCACAAGAAGGGTTTCCTGTGAAGATGAAGGGAAGAGACGATAAGTTGAGTCAAGTGAAATTGAAAACCCCACTTGAATTACTGAAATCTCTAGGGGAGGTAAAAGTTCTCTTACCATTGCTCTTTATCTTCTTTTTTGGCTTTTAGATCTTGAAGAACCTAGACAACAAGAAACAACATATCGATTTAGTAAACAGAGAAACATATCAAAATCAAAGAAAAATACAACATCGAAATCAATTCGTGACAAAGAAGAGACAAAAACCGCAACCATCTTTATAACTCTTTAAGAACTTTACCCCATGCTTTCGAGAAGCTACATATCTATGTTCTTCATCATCAGAAGAACCAACCCAGTTGTTAAGTTTTTTAAAAGAAACTCTATCAAAAGTATACGGGGAATAAAAAGCTCAAGAGAAACAAACTCGATTAAGAAGTGAATAAAGATTGAAACTTTTCAAATGGGTAAACAAAGAATTTTATGCCTTTGAATATGTTTCCAAGAAGAAATGAGATACAAATTCAATTCAACTCGAATAAACCAAGAACAACTCAGAAAAAAAAAAAAAAGTCTTACTTGGATTCGGTCAGTGACGAGGTAGTATCGGAGAAGAATGTCTTTCATGAAACGAGCCTTGTCGATTGGAGAGAAATTGAGGGGCTAGTCGGGTAAGTAATGCTCAAGAGAACTGACCAGAACATGACTAAAATCTAATTGTAGATCCTCGTAGTTCTCCGGCTCATGTTCTTCGTTAGGGATTCTCTAAAGTTTCAATCAAGAAGCAAACCACTTACTCAAAGATGACAAAAGATAGATCGCCCCAAATGAAACGCTTCTAATCTTCTGGCCGAGCCAACACTTGCTTCCCACACGAGGTTGCCATGAAACCCGAAACCCTAACGCAGATTCAAAGGAGACGAAACGAGGTAAAAGAGAAGCGGAGGCGGGTTTCGAGACCCAGAAAAAAAAAAGAGAGGGTGTTCCACCGGTGAAACCAAAGAGAAATTTGTTTTGATGCAGATCGAATTGGAGAGGAGAAGAAGAGTAAAGAGGGAGCCGAAGAGATGCGAGGAGATGAAGAGAGATGATGATTTTTTTAAAAAAATTTTGGGTGAAAAAAAAAAGAATTAATATTTTTTATATCATAGGTCAACAATTAGAAGCAAAAACAAAAATTTTGCTGAGGGTTTGACGCTCCATCAGAAATTTTGTTAAATTTTAAGCTCCAAAATCCAATTATAGCTTCCCGCTTATGCATTTTTTGGCTTAGTGTTTTGAAAATGCTATTATATGTATGTCCATCCCACTAAGACATCTTTCATAGCACTTATGAAAACCGAGCTATTTTCATGTGCTATCAATGAACCATTCAAAATCCACTGTTATTCAAAATTTTTAGTTTTTATTAATTTTATAAATCTACTAGAATCTAGAATTATTGGTACATGTATTTCTACTCATTAAACAAGATGTCATGAATACTTTGGAAAACCAATATTGAATTTTTAAAATTCTTATAACTAAACTTTTTAAATACACACAACTTCTACAAATTTGACAAAATTTTTGATTTTACAAATCAATCAATTTTATGAAAATCCAACTCACAATAAGCCCGTAATATATGTCGTTTACCTCCCGGAACCTGAATTGCAATAGGTCCATATATAGTAATTAGATGGTATAATAAACAACCACAATGATATACACACACATATTAGCATTTAGCTGGAAGATCAACTGTGGTGGAAATCACTACGAATAAGTAACGTATGTAAATGATAAGCGAGAAATATTAAGAAATTGTTTTGTTATATATATATATATATATATATATATTTTTTTTTTGGTATGATGTTTTGTTATATATACGAGTGAATGTTTGTTTTAGTTATATTTTTGGATGAACAACCACAATATATACACACACATGACACACCCATAACCAGTGGTCGTTATTAACCGATTACTATATGGAAATGAGATAGATATGAATCAAATAACTTGATAATAGTAGTAAAAACATTTTATGGTGATTCTATTTTTTCTGAAAATTGATAATTCAAAGTATAAATATTTCCATTGTGATTTTAATCATAGTTGATCACTATATATGTTTTAAATAATTTAAAAAAACCTGTTTTTAAACACATTTTCGAGATTAACACAATTTTGTTCTGAAATGACTCAGATATTAATCAGATAAAGGAATTTAAAAAATAAGAATGTAGTGATGAAATTGCTTAGTGGAATGGAATATGAAGAAGAAGAATGAGAATGTGGGATTAAAAGGGAGAGGAAGCGTGAGAAAAGGGGACTGACAAAAGGAAACAAGATTGATGGGCCATTGGCTCTATGAGACAAAAAGGACCGACTCTTCTCATCACTCTCCCTTTTCCCTTTCTCACATTTTTTAATATAATTGTTTCTCTCATTTTTTTGGTGAATTTAATAAAATAATATTGAAGAAAACTAAGAGACGAAGAAGAAGAAAAAAAAGTAGAGAAAGTTTGTCCATGGAGCGTGATGGTTTTGAGGCAGCTGGTGTCCCCTCTATACTCAACCTCTCGACCAAAAAGTATATTTTATAGAAATATTTATAGCTTTTTGCACTATTTTTAATTATTAAAGTTACATACATTTGTATTCAACTAAATAATTAGAAAATATATATATATATATATATATATATCCGAATTGTTTTTTAAAATTTCCTTTTGAATTGTTTATGAGTATTGTGGCAAAGCAATCATTAACCTCACACGATAGTGTCTCATCGTGTGAACATGTGAGTTCCTCCTTTCTTATCTCACCACACAATTTTGACCATTCTATTTCCTTTTTGAATATTACTAATTATTTTTCACTCCTTTGTGTTTGCTTTCTTTAATTTACATTTCACAAAAAAGCATCATATTATGTCAAATGTGTTTTTGTTTTCATGTGTTCTTGTTGTCTTTCTTGGTCAAGTGTTCTTGTTTATCTACACAGACAAATGTGGGAACCTTTGCACTTACTTCGGGGTTTTACCAGAAATCAAGAAAACCTGAAATATTGAAGTAGGAAACATGAGAATACTGTTGTATCTGTTTTAACTTATATAATTTGGTTTTCTTAATTATCACACAAATATTTTACTCATTAAACAGCTTTTACGTATATAAACTTTTGAAAATTTTCAGTTTTTATTCACAAAAGTTGACATGTTGTTGTTCAATTTTTTACTATATTAATCTTAAGTTTTGAGTTATGAAATTTCAATAATGTAAAGATAATCACAAGTTAACGACTTTTTCTAGTTGATCTAAACGTAGTAGTTTGGATTTGCTTTTCTTTGATTATTTAATTAATTTAAAATCAATAGTCTCAGTTTATATACAAACTATTAACACATATATATATATAGGGAAATTAACATCTATATTATCTAATAGTAATCAAATTTATTATCTAATATCCAATAAATTAAAATATAATATCTAAAAATTATATGGTGATTTTCCATTTTTATTTTTAATGAAAAACAATAAAAAAAATTCTAATTTATTATTTTTTTTTCCGTTTTTTTTCTTCCACCGCTTCTTTTTTTTTTCTTCCATCGCTTTTTTTTTTCAACGCTTCTTCTTTTTCATCTTACATAAACACCATAATCGATTTTATCTTCATTCTTCTTCTTACTACACAAACACCATAATCGATCTCATCTCTCTTTGGTGATCCATAAAATCAACTCTCAATCACTTTATTTTATCTCGTTCCATAGGTCAAAAATCTTCAGCAATAGATTAAGATTGTGTTTCTTCTCCTCCTTTAACTCCCCATTGTTGTCATCTTCTGGTTAAACTGAGCCGCCGCTGGAGATTGATATAGTTAACTATATTCAGAAATCAAGTAAGTATGCTTCTAATAATAGTTAACTATGTATATTATTCTTTTTCATTATACAAACTATAGTAGTTAACTATGTATCTGATAATAGTTAACTATGTATGTATTTTTTTTCATTATGCAAATTATAATAGCTAACTACATTCTCAACATATAGTTAACTATCTTTGTTTAAATAAGTAATTATTATAACAACATTTTCATGTAATCAGCTATGTTATAAAATCCTTAAAGTAGATAACTATGCTTTAAAAATAGTTTACTATGCTTTTAAATTATAACTATTTTTTTAATATAGTTAACTATGTTTTAGATATTTACAAAATAGTGAGGTAGTTAACTATCTTCTTAGATCAATATAATATGTAGTTTTGAAAATAGTTAAATATGTTATTAAATAGTTAACTATAATTTTTTGTCATTTTCTTCTTTACGATTGTTTTGTTGACCTAATTTGTTTTTTTTTGTAGGGCAGATCTACTTTTTCACCGTTAAAGATCAAAGATGAAACTAATAGATTTTTCTAGAGATTTTTTTATATTTATCTTAATTACATCTGTATGAACAATTTTGTTCTATATTTATTTTTTCTGCTACTTATCTAATTTTTTTTTTTTGACATATTATTTACCTAATTTTTTCTCTTAAAAGTGTTATTCAACTAATTAACCCATATATATAAACTTTCGAAATTTCAGTATTATCTATATATTATGAAAATCGATAGATCTATAAATTCATTAGTTAATTATAGTATATTGACATCTATAAAAGATCACAGTATTTTAATATATTTATAGTATTGCATGTACCGCATATGAGACTCGTTTATTAATGCCTGACTACTTTATCTAGAATGCCAATTTGTTTTTATGTTCTCCAAAACTTTTGATTTCATAACTTAAGAGTTAAATTTAGTATATACTAATATATGCAATCGTTTTTTAATAGTAACTATTAGGGTTTCATTAAACCGAGACTTAAGATTTAAAACTCAACTATCGAGTTGATCACTCTGGAAACACTTTTCTGTGGTTTTGGGTCACTCTTGATTTTTTTATAAATAAAAAAACACGTATAACTAAAAAAGATCATACTCTTTCTCTTTTCAATTATCAAACTCCAATGGGTTAATAAACCATATTAACGAAAGGAGAAAAGAAAAGAATCGAGGAAGCAAGCCCATCTAAGGAGAGAGAAGAGGGTCCAATAATTGAGATTGGAACCAAATCGGGATTAGGTTTTGCAGAGAAAGGCCCAAATTAGATTTGAGTAGAGCAGTCCATAGTGATAGTGACTCAGACATGACAATACTTCAACATCTTGAGTTACAAGACCACGTCTCTACTCTTAAGCCTATGCCGTACGTCAAAGGCACCAACTCTTTTATCACATCATCTTATAGTATAAATTATAACATTTCACACACAACTCCAAACAATTCATGGGAACATGAGTTTTGAATTGGACTGAACTAAAACTGAATTGAAACTTAGGGAAACCGAAACTGAGAACTGTAGTACATGAAAATCCGTACATGTGATTATATATCGTGAAAAAAAAAAAAAAGAGATAATACCCTAAAATGAAATGGAATACACTTACGGAAAAGGAAGTGAATATGGAATGAACATGTTAGCCAAACAAACTGGGGAATATAGACGTATTGTGTGTAAATATCAAATAAATAAACTTGAAAATATAAGAAAAACATAAACTTGGAGAAAACCTGAAGGGATTTACATATTATGCAAAAATCCGTTTATATAACATGTGTATAAATGTAATTTCATTTGTTTTTATAAGCAGAAATGAAAAAGGAAGCAAAGGAAAAAGAAGTTGAAGAGAATATATGTCAAGGAATATATATATATATATATTCTTTTTTTTCTCATCACTATCACTTTTATTTACCCCATTATTTTGTTGCCAAAATGACAAGCCCAACGACTATGGTTATTAAGCTTCCCTTGGTTTGTATTTTCCCTTGGGCTATCTTACCTCAATTTTTTTCTTTATTTATTTGTTTAGTTTCTTCTTCAATCTCAAAATATATTTCGGTTTTGTTACTAATATTATACGTACACGTACGATTCATTGAATAATCTTGCCATTTTTTAGCTCCAATCTTGCATAAAGATTCTATATATAGAACATGACTATTCAACTCTTCTACATAGTTTTTGAAAAAGAAAAAAAATAAGAACCGGTAGTTAAACCCAAAAATATTGTATACGACTTTCAATTCCAAGTTGCCAAGCATGAAAGCAGTACATTCGCCAAGAATTTGGTTTTATACTAAAGTATAAACACTCGAGGCACTCGTTTCAAAAGAAAGAATAATCTAATGATTTGCCTTCCAACTACGGAAATTAAGTTTCTAACTCATTGTAACACGTGAGGTCGTCACTATCTCACGCATTCACAAAAGTTTATTTATGAAATACACGAAAGGAATTATGACGATCGATTGCATTGGAAGATGTATATAGTCCATGAAATCAATTGTGATAGTCAAGTGATGCTCTAAAATATGTTAGACGAAACTATTAATCAAACGTTATTATATAAAAAAGTGATTTATATAGAATTGCGAGATCAACAGCAATGTATACCACGAAATTTATTTTTCATGATAAAAAATTCATCGCTATATTAAATCATATGTGTGTGCCAAACCCAAAATATTGTTTATTTATTTGTTCTTTTGAGCTTTGACGTGCAAGTAAATCCATAAATGTTGTTTTCAAAGTTATGGGTTAGGGAAACAAACATTCGAGATGAGATATTATAGAAACAGAGAACAAAAAAAAATTCGAGAAAATCAAATCATGTCTCATATTTTAAGCATAAAAATGGAAAAGTTTTACATTTAGAACAAGAACATACAATTCTAGTAGTATTATACAATACGTAATATTAATAGTAAATAAAAATAAAAATATGTAAAATGAGATAAATATATAAATTATGTTTTCCCAACTTTTTATGGATTTTTAATTATATATGCGGACACTAAAATTTGGTAAGCTTCATTTAGCTATTTGCTAACCTATCAAACTAACTAAAGGTCTTTTTGGCTATAGCTTTCTTTTATCAAGTGCCAACTTCGAGGTTATATTCTCTTTTTAAATTATATTTTGGCATGATTCAAGGACTCTTTTGGATCGTTTAATTGATATTTCTGGCATAGCGAATTTGGCAGTGCAAAGATAAGGTTTCTGTGAGTTTTTTTATAGAATTTGGCAATATTTTGTCAAATTTAGAGACTAGTATTCACCCACCTCTGTCAAAATTTATCTTTCTACAATTTTAGAGGGGATAGATAATATCAGTACAATCTTTCTAAAAACATTATATAAAAGTTAAATTAACTATCTATATAGCCAATGATTTAGCAACAATTTTTTTAATAAATACACAATTATCATCACATTTTTATAGCGAAAAAATGTGATATCATATACTACTATTTTCTAAAATTTATATATTTTGAATATACATTAGAGAGAGGGACAAGTAGAAGAATGTTGAATTTTTGTTGTTGTTGGAGAAATATATTTTGACAATGAGATAAATTTTACTATTTGTCAATGAAGGGACAGATTAGTAAGATTCAAAACTACAAATCTCATTTCGTTATTATCATCAATGAATGGAAGATTTATGAAAATTTGAAGACTCATTCTTGGCAACCAAACATCACATTAATCCCATTTAACAAAAGAAATAAAATAAAATAAAAGTATCAGAAAATTATAAAACAAAAGAAATCAATCAAGCTTAGCTTTTCTTTTGATTCTCTCTTCCTTTTTTCCCTTGTTGCTACTGCAAAAGCATCTTCTTCTCTTCTTCCCTTCTTCCTTTTTTCCTCCATTTCTTAACACTTTGCTTTTGCTTCTTCTACTGTCTTTACTTATAGCAAAACTCGCTTCTCTCTTTCTTCTTCCTCTTTGCGTGTAGCTTATTTCTTCTTCTTCTTCTCGCATTATTCCACTCTCAATTCCCAATCTATCTCTAAAAAAAATCGAATTTTGCCTCATCCTTCTCTGATTTCTGGGTTTTTTTTGTTTAAAGTCTCGATTTTTATCCCAGGAAAATTATACCAATTCGAGAACTAACTGATTCGTCCGAGAAAAATTGAACCTTTCGTTTGAATTGATGGGGATTTGTCATGGAAAACCCGTCGAGCATCAATCGAAGAATACCCTCCAAGTTTCCGGCGAAATCGATGAAGCTCCGACGAATTCGCAGCCGGCGAAATCATCATCTGGGTTTCCGTTTTACAGCCCTAGTCCATTACCTAGCTTATTCAAATCCTCACCAGCAATATCATCGAGCGTGAGTTCCACTTCCACGCCTCTTCGTATCTTCAAGAGACCTTTTCCTCCTCCTTCACCTGCAAAGCACATACGAGCTTTCCTCGCTCGTCGTTACGGCTCTACTAAGCGTAACGAGGTCTCGATTCCTGAAGGTAAGGAATTTGAGATCGGTCTAGATAAGAGTTTTGGGTTCTCGAAACAGTTTGCTTCACACTATGAGATTGATGGTGAAGTGGGTCGTGGACATTTTGGGTATACTTGCTCTGCTAAAGGGAAAAAAGGTTGCTTGAAAGGTCAAGAAGTAGCTGTGAAAGTCATTCCTAAATCTAAGGTTTGTTCTTCCTCTGTCTTTACTTTGAAACTTAATCGATTTTCTCTTTAGTTTCTGTATTCGTTGGAATGTGGATAATAGTAGATGCTTTGGAGCTCGGGTTAAATTCGCATTTAGATGCTGCAGAAGTGGAATATGTTTGAATGCTATGTGTTTATCAGTCTTAGTTTTAACTGTGGGAGAATGGACTCTTTGAGCTCGTTGCTTGTTTGGTTCATTGCTTAGTGTTTGATGTTGTTGGCTGCAGATGACAACTGCAATTGCAATTGAGGATGTTAGTAGAGAAGTGAAGATATTGCGGGCTTTGACTGGTCACCCAAACCTAGTTCAGTTCTATGACGCGTTTGAAGATGATGAAAATGTTTATATTGTCATGGAGTAAGTATACATTTCTCAGTGAGAGTTCCTGAGCTCATTTGATCATTATCCAATTCCAGGATTGAGAGAAAAAGAATGTAATCTCTAGTTTCTTAAATCAGGTTATGCAAAGGTGGTGAACTCTTGGACAAAATACTTCAAAGGTAATTGCTACATCACACATGGCTCCGTCTTTCGAATGATAGTCTTTACTGAATCGTGCTTTGACTGGTTTGCTTTCTTGAACTTGGGCTCATTTAGGGGTGGCAAATACTCAGAAGATGATGCTAAAAAAATTATGGTTCAGATTCTTAGTGTGGTGGCTTACTGTCATCTACAAGGTGTGGTTCACCGTGACCTTAAACCCGAGGTACTTTACATCCATTGTGATGTTTAATTTCCAGATTGTTCTCTTACTGTTTTTTTATGTTGTTAAATCGTTTTGGCTTTAGGTGACACTTCACTTTCTTGGTCCCATCACATTATCAGTAGTCTTTGTACACATAATGAGTTCCACTAATTTATGCAGAGTGATAATGATGGATATGTTTTTTTCTATTTGTATGTTTTCCTTTGACAGAACTTTCTGTTCACTACCAAGGACGAGACTTCACCTCTGAAAGCAATTGATTTTGGTCTTTCTGATTATGTCAAGCCAGGTCAGAGATGTTAATATTGACCCAAAATCTCTCCTATCAAACCTATCTCGACGTTACATGGAAAAATTTGACAGTGTTTTGCAATTTTTGCAGACGAGAGGTTGAATGATATTGTAGGAAGTGCTTATTACGTGGCTCCGGAGGTTTTACACCGTACATATGGAACAGAAGCTGACATGTGGAGTATTGGAGTGATAGCTTATATTCTTCTCTGTGGAAGTCGACCCTTTTGGGCCCGTACTGAATCTGGAATATTCCGAGCTGTTCTTAAGGCAGAACCAAATTTTGAAGAAGCTCCTTGGCCGTCTCTATCACCTGATGCTGTAGATTTTGTGAAAAGACTGCTAAACAAAGATTACCGTAAAAGACTAACTGCGGCCCAGGCTTTGTGTGAGTATAATCATCTTGATCTCTTTAACGGGTTTAACACGTCATTATCATGTATTTATGCTTCAGCATTTCTTATATTATGAACATCCGAATAATCAATTGTCTTTGTCCTCAGGTCATCCCTGGCTGGTTGGCTCGCATGAACTAAAGATTCCATCTGATATGATCATATACAAGCTTGTAAAAGTGTACATAATGTCAACTTCATTGAGAAAATCGGCTTTAGCGGTGAGTTGGATTCTGCAGAAGCTGTGACATAGACTTGGCAAATGATTGTTGAATCGATGAAAACTGTATGATTAATAGTTTTTTTTCATGGTTCCAGGCTCTTGCCAAGACATTAACTGTACCGCAGTTAGCTTATCTGCGGGAGCAATTTACATTGTTAGAGCCAAGCAAAAATGGATATATCTCGATGCAGAATTACAAAACAGTGAGTTCTAATTCCATGATTCCAGCATGTTCCCTTTTCATTTCGAAATTTCTGTCATTCTTGATTTTTTTCATAAAAATCTCAGGCAATCCTAAAGAGCTCAACAGATGCTACAAAGGATTCACGAGTCTTAGATTTTGTTCACATGGTAAGAAAACAAGGGGAATCATATAGACTAGGCTTTATCATTAGGTTTGGTGGTTAAACTTGCTAAAAACTCTTTTGGGATGCAGATTAGCTGTCTTCAATACAAGAAACTAGACTTTGAAGAGTTCTGTGCTTCAGCATTAAGCGTTTATCAGCTAGAAGCAATGGAAACATGGGAGCAACACGCACGACGGGCTTACGAGTTGTTTGAGAAAGACGGGAATAGACCCATCATGATTGAGGAACTTGCATCGGTAAATATAAATCATCCTCTTCTGATTCACCTAAGAAACTCACAAAGAGCGAAACTTTAAAACATAAATCGTTGATGGTTGCAGGAACTCGGACTCGGGCCATCAGTCCCGGTACACGTTGTTCTTCAAGACTGGATAAGACATTCAGATGGCAAGCTTAGTTTCTTGGGATTTGTCAGACTACTACACGGCGTGTCTTCTCGGACATTACAGAAAGCTTAGTACAATCAACAATTGTTAGATAAAAAAAAACAAGACGCAGCAGCTAGGTGTAAGATTTATTGATAGCTATTCATGGGTAAGATTTTGAGTCAAAAGATTCAAGAATTATGTCTCTCTCTCTTTCTGTGTGTGTGTGAGGAATGTACAGAATGAGACCTATTCATATCTATATGACTATACTTTACGTGTCGAACACTTCTGTAATGAGCGCCGGAAAAAACATTTGTTGTCTCTCTGACATCTCTGGATCATAAACAATGATACATCACGTGACTGTGTCTCACGTTTGCCGGAGACACCCACGTGACCGTTCTTCGGATCTAATCTCTACCTAATCGTCGTCGTTAAAGATTCCTCCTTTCTTCTTCCTTTTGACTCTGTTTACAGCTTTAATGGCGACAATGAGCAAAACCCAGAAGTCAAAAGCCACTCCGAGTTCTCAGAGACTTGTTTTGTTGTTATGTATAGTCGCCGTCGCATTGTTCCTCCTTTTCTCTACGGTGATTATTACAGGCGGATTGGGTTTACCGTACCGGAGAACCTTGATTGATTATTTCGTTAGGTCTTCTCGAAGCAAGAGACAACATAGTTTTTCGGACAAGTATTTGTATTGGGGAACAGAATCGATTGTCCTGGTAAGAACTGTGAGACTTGTGCTGGTTTAGGTCACCAAGAATCCAGCTTTAGATGTGCCCTTGAAGAAGCCATGTTTCTTAACAGGTGATTTGCAATTTTTTCCCCCAAATTGTCAAAATTTCTGAGATTTTTGTTTGTGCTGAATAAGTAGCAATTTCTTTGGTTTCAGGACCTTTGTAATGCCTTCTCGGATGTGTATCAATCCAATACATAACAAGAAAGGTATACTTAATCGATCAGACAATGAAACTACAGAGGAAAGGTGAGAGTTTCTTCAAACTTTACTTTTGTTTTGTTTCTCACTTTTTAACATAAGAGGTTTCTCTTCTTGGCATGTTCTTAGTTGGGAAGTGAGCTCTTGTGCAATGGAGTCATTGTATGATATTGACCTCATCTCTGAGAAGATACCTGTGATCTTGGATGACTCCGAAACATGGCACATTGTGTTATCGACGAGTATGAAATTGGGAGAACGAGGGATTGCGCATGTGAATGGAGCCAATAGGCATGAGCTTAATGACTCTAGCCACTTTGCAAATCTTTTGCTCATTAACCGAACCGCAAGCCCCTTGGCATGGTAAGTATTGATGAGGAAATTGAGTGTCAAATTGAAGACTTGGAAGTTGCTGTTTACAAGCAACATTTTCTTACCTTGGTTGTGTTAGCCATCATCATATCATATGTTTATCTTCATGGTAGGTTTGTTGAGTGCAAGGATCGAAGTAATCGTAGCGCCGTCATACTTCCTTATTCGTTTCTCCCGAATATGGCAGCATCAAGACTGAGAAATGCTGCAGAGAAGGTGAATCCATTCTACATATCTTGCAATCTAGCTTTAAAAGGAAAATGAAATAGTTATATTCTGTTGATGGATTTAGCTTATAATAAATCAGTTTTGGTTGAACAGATAAAAGCACAACTTGGTGATTACGATGCAATCCATGTCCGTCGAGGTGACAAATTAAAAACAAGAAAAGACAGGTTTCGTGTTGAAAGAACACAGTTTCCACATTTGGACAGAGATACACGCCCGGAATTTATCCTCGGCAGAATAAAGAAGCAGATCCCACCAGGACGGACTCTTTTTATCGGTTCTAATGAGAGAACCCCTGGATTCTTTTCGCCTCTCGCTGTCAGGTAAAATCGCAAGGTCGAGATTTCAAGTTTATATGTATATTTATGCAGGTTGTTCCGCTAAGATGCTTAAGATTATTGTTACACATCAGGTACAAAGTTGCTTATTCATCGAATTTCAGCGAGATTTTGGATCCTATAATCGAAAATAACTACCAGCTATTTATGGTGGAGAGGCTGATAATGATGGGTGCAAAGACATTCTTCAAAACATTTAGAGAGTACGAAACGGATCTCACTTTAACCGATGATCCAAAAAAGAACAAGAACTGGGAAATACCAGTGTACACCATGGATAGAGGCAAAGAAGCAGCAAGCTAAAGTAACTATGATCTCTCTAGCAAAGACGATATGACTGGTTCAGACTTCAGACAAGAGTCTCGTCACTTCCCACTTACTTGGAGTTAAAAAGCCTAATCTTGTTTGAAGATTTTGTTGCAGGTACTCGGCGAAAAGTGTGTATTTGAAAGCAGAGGCAACGAGTAACTTTCAGCATTTTTCATGCTCCTAGCCGTTTGTAAATCAAACTGTTTTAATTTTACATTGCTATTGATTTTTTTCCCATCAATAATGGTTTTCTGATTTGAGTTACATGGTATGTTTAGTTTATGGACTTTTGGTCTTAAATCCTAATCCATCAGAAATGTAATTTGATCTCTTCTTGTTCTCTAATCTAAGGAGTGTTGGCTTTGTGAAAGGATAATCCCTGAAGGTTTAATCAGATAAGCCTCGTCATGTTTCTTTAAAATGTGCAAGAAAAGATTGGCAAATCTGTACTACATAAAGATTACCTACACACTTTGTCCTAAAACTACAACGGCAAAGAAAAGAGGTAAAAAGAAAACCTAAGAGAAAAAAAGAGAGGATGCAAATCAGATCATTCGCTGGACATATCGTTAAGGTAAAGCCATTTCCGTTGTTAGAACGCAGCAGAAGAATACCTCTCTTGTTGATGCATTGTCTGCATCTCGAATCAACAATGTCTATGAAACTTCCTATTAAAGGTCTAGTGAGAATGTGCTTCAAGAAGGATGTTGGTGGCCGCGTTGACATCATTTCTGGCGTGGGCAAGTGCCTGTCTTGCTGCGTTCTGGTCAAATCCCATGGATACCAAAGTAGCTATGGCTTCCTCAGATGGCTCTGTACTTAACGACGGCATTGGAGCTCGATAAGATCTCTGAAAAAAATCAAACATCACATGTCAACAACTGAAGATGTGTTTTTACAAAAATTTGCAGAGAAAAGGAAAAAGATGAAGACTTGCCACTGCTGGACGACCAAAGTTGGGTGATGCCCTTCTTGGTGCTTGAGATTGGCTGCTCAAGGATGGTAAAGAAATCCGGGAAAACAACGAAGCCATGAACTCGGGTAACTGTAATGTATTTTAGACAAAAACTAGTGTTACTAAGTGACAAGAACACAATAACCCACATTTTGAGGAGAGAATGATCTTTGTTTCTTAAGCATAAGGTTAGGAAGGGTATAACCTTAGCCTTGCGGACACCAAAGATGTTCAACCGATACAAGGAACCCGCAATCATACCGCAAATTCCAGGAAAGATGGACCTTTTCCAAGATGATAGTAATAGCTACAATAATGGAAACCAAGACATTTTATCTTTCTAAGAAAAACTGCTCTACTGTATAACAAAAAAAGTCATAGAACTACACATATGGTATCGTTTACCTGGACACCTGCAAGATAGATGAATGATTTATCAGAGAAGTGGACACCAAGTACATGAAACCTCTTTGAAACTGGAATATCCAAGTAGAAGGGTACAAACTACGCAAATATGAGGGCGTATGGTCCAGATGTCAGTAGGTTTGCTGTTGGATCTACAAAAATAAACAGCAGATATTTATGTGCCCACAGTTTATAAATGTAAAATTTGTGTTACAGAATGTATAAAACTCATATCATAAGCGCTTATTAAGAAAACCAAAAAACAGCTCTGGATAACTTAAATCATGGACCAGTCACAGTCATTGTAAAACATGTTCAACAGTATGAGAGTGAAGAAAAAGAAGCAGGAAAGAATTTGAAACCAACAAAAGATCATCACCGATCTTAATCCTCCCTACACACTTTGATGATTGGTGAGATTTGTAACAACCCTACTTTAAGCACCCCCATTTCATCTCATACAGTAAAGTACTGACCACAACGACTTTGAAGAGACTATCTGAAAATTGGAAGATGCATACCTTTAAACAGCGACAGCAAGATGGCCTGTAGTATCAGTGATACAAACCCAGAGAACAAGATGAAAACCTGCAGAATGAGCACTAATTAACCTCTTGTATGCATAAGAATATGATTTCAATCTTGAAGGAATTATTAGCAGTTAGTTTATCAGGGACGAAGATCATGAAGATAGAATTGAGCTGAACTATCCCTTACCGAATGCTTATTTGAACCAATCTGTCTCTCAAAGACTCGGAAATAGTACATCAAGTACAAGCCGAAAAACAGTTCTGGCGTGGACGAGAACGCAAAAGTAGATTTGATTAACTTCCATATCCGAAACTTCTCAAAAATATCCTGCAATGAGATTGGCAGACGTTTTTGACAACAATACAATTGAGTGCATTTGAGATATCAGATGCTTCGTAGCAACTACCATCCCTTCTCAAATGAAACAAATCTGATGTTTTTCAGCTCTTCAACAAAAACACAGAAACAAGGATCTTTGAAACAATCAAATATATTTCCAGGTGCCATACACAATCAGATGAGTGGATGCAAGCTATCGAACTATGTAACATATGGAGCCTAAATCTCCTCCTTAAGCAATTCATTTATTATTTAGCATCATACCACTCGGTGATTGACTAATCCAAGTAAAAACCACATCAGTGAATAGCATTATGATGCAAAGACTGAAGCTTTTTTGGTTTAGTTGCTTCCTCCTTCCTACTAAAGTAAAACCTTGCAAACTAAACTACAGTGGAAACCTAAGCATAATCCGCAATCTTTTCTGGTGCTAACTTGCAACACAATAATGCCTAAAGCTCTAGAACAAATCTGAGACATAATCCGATCCCTAAAGAGCATAAAATCGAAGAAGAGTAAAGAGTCACAGATTCAAAATGAGCAATTACCTGGTAAGACAAGCCGAGCTTGGAAGAACCTCCTCGGATCCCCAAGAACAAAGTGAAAAGACCACTCGCGATGACGAAGGCTTTCGTGACCGGAGCATTATCTGCAAATTCGAATAATTTCGACATTAATCGACAAAACCCATGATGAAAATCACCAGAATCTGATCGAGCAATGGGTCATTTAGGTACGTACTGAAACCAGAAGGACCTCCGTTCATCTTTTATCCGATGAACAGGACAACAAATCGTGTCGCGAATCAATCTCGAATTTTGGAGATCGATTCGAAGCTTTTCAGTTTCTCCTTCAAGTCGTCTCCGATGTAAGGATATTCCCAGTCACCTCTCGAATTCAATCAAACATATACAGTATATATTTTGTTTTTTTATTATTGTTAAATATGAACATTACATTGTTGAGTAATAATGAAAAATCAGCAAAAGAGAACAATCCAGAATCTCTCGTATCCTTTGCAAATTAAATTATTAGAGTATTGCAAATAACACCTTTTACTCCACATTTTCTTGCAATACTAACCCGCTAGTTTTAAGTTTAACAAAATACACCCAATCATGGTCATATCAAAGTTCCAGATTCCTCGAGCAATTGCTTATACACACACTTTTTTTACAAACAAACAAAAAGTATTGGCTATTATGGTTTTACATTCAACTCGTCGTTGATTTCTCGAGAATTAAGAATTTAAGACTACATTTAAACTGCGACAATACCGGAAATTATACAATGAGTTTGCTAAATTTCTCACAAAAAAATAAAAATAAAAATCAAATAATACTATTATTCCAAGATTTGCGGTGGCCACAATCCCTTCCACGTAGAAATCTCTTCCTCCGTTCCCAATTTCTTTACTCCGCCGTAGAATCCGTTTTCTTCATTCCCCGTCTCACGATGATTCTTCCGGTTTATCACCGTCGTTCTCCACGGCGACTCCGGTCTGAATTGTCTGAACTCCATAACCACATTCTCTGCCCCAACAAAACAAAACAAAAATTAATCTCCTTTTTTCCTTTAATTAACGAATCCAATGTCAAGAAAAAACAAAATTGGTTATCAAAAAAAAAAAACCAAATTAAATTTCTTATAATTGTTACCTTCATTATGGCAACGACAATTATTTTCTCCGTCGCAGTATTGCAAATGCCCCACGATTCCGTACCACCAACCTACGCCGGATTAAAAAAACACCAAAATCAGAAGAATCAAACACAAAGTGATCGACTTTGATTTGATTTTGAGATTATAATCATTTTCAGCAACATGGATTTTAATTAAAAATTGACAATTTTGAGGAGGGAGAGAGAGACCATAAGGGAATTCTTTGGTTCTTCTCCACTGGATCTCGAAATGGTCGCCGGGACGAAGACCGTTCAAACAGTCGGACACGTGGAGATCACGTGACCCAGCCTCGACCAGAGTCGGTCTTAGTCTCTGCCACGTCACTTTTTCCTCCGCCGCACGTCGGCCATGCGCCGAGTATCTAAACCAATGAGAGAACAAAAAAAAATTGAAATTTAATCTCGAGAAAATTCCCATTTTCCTGGGAAAATGAGAGAAAGATTTTGTTTTTACCTTGCTTGAAATGTATCAGACTTGTAATCATATCTGATTTTAGCATCGTAACAAGACATCATGAATCCAACATGTCCGTTCTGCAACAAACAAAAATCGAAATGGGTCTTCTTGAAACCCCAAAAAGATCAAATCTTTAATGATTTTTAATCATTATACCTCTCGATTATAGACTTGAGCAGGAAACCAAAACTTGCCATTCTCAAGATTCGAGTACCAATACATAACAGAATCAACAGGTGCAAGAGACGAACTTCTCTTGTCATTACAACAACCAATGTTTGAACTTAACCATGAGAATGGTTTAAGATTCGCAACAAGCCTCGAACTACATTGTCTCTTACTTGGATTCGGATTTCTTAGACACGACATTATCGTTGAGACGTGAGATTTCCATTCTTTAATCGCTGCATCACCCATTAATCTACTCCATTTCTTCTCCATGTGGTTCTTCCAAAGATGGTCGCTTACACATTTATCTCTTAGCTCAGAGCAAACACAAGTCATTGCACAAAGCTCAGATGGAGATAGCTTCTCTAAGATACAGTCTAATGTTAACTCAGGCAAATCCAACAGAGACATTCTGTTTTCATCTTCTGGTTTCTTCTTCTTCTTTGTTTCACTTCTCCATGGCAATGTTCTTGCAAGCCAAGAAACTAAGAGTCCACAAATCGTGTTGGAGAGACAAAACGAAAGGAAATTGAAGTACTTGTTCTCCATTGTGAACAAGAAACGAGAAGAGAGAGATAGAGAACAGAGTGACATTATTAGTGGCTAGGGAGAGGGAGAGAGAGAGAGTTTGCTTTTGCCTTTTTGGTGATTCACACACGCAATTCAAGAGGAGCTGTTTCATGTGCTCATGCTTTGCGTGTGTGTCTCTCTGTATATATTTTTACAAGTACTAGTATTACTAAGCAAACACTAAATTGGTATAGAGTTATGTGAAAAGATTCGTAGGGAGGCTATTTAATTCTACAGATGCATAAACATTAAATTGGGTGAGCAATAAATAATACTGATAGAAGTGGGTGGAACAGAGAAAGAAACCAAAATGCTATTGGTTGGGTTCAATAAGAGACTTCAAGTGAGACATAACATTAAGAGAAAGTGACCTTAAAGTGTCGTGTGTATGACAGGTGGCGTTTGCTGTACCAAGTGTTGAGGTAGATTCATTTCAAATCTTAAAATTACTCATATCAACAAAATTGAGGTTCATTTTGGGCTCAAAAATATGTATTGAAATTGTAAACACCTTCCCAACTACTACTTGCTTTTTTTTTTTTTTTTGGTGTAAGACTAATTTTATTCCTACCAAATTTCCAACCACTTTGTTGTGTATATAACTTTAAAAGATTATGGATCAAAAGTTGGTTTATTGATCTATCTACACAAACTTAAAAGTCTTAAACCACAATCTCACGAAATCAATACCGATTTGGTCAACTACTTTTGGAAGCTAAAATATCCAACTTAAAAATGTAGTGGACTACACGACAAAATATAGTTGATAAGGTTTGAAAAAAACATACAACAAGTTATTTATTTTTTCCCAAGATGGAAACCTAATTAAAGGTGAATTCTCTCAAGCCTCACACAACAAACGGTCCCAAACCAATTCCCAAACTATTTGATGCCTCTAAAAATCAGTACTTCTTTCTGTTCACACTCAATTACTAACTACGTGATCGTGACAATGTAAATTGAAATCCCTTTATCAGCAGTGCCAGGAGAAAAAACAGAGTAAATTAAAAGGTTCTTGAACCTTCTCTTTCTACAAGAGTCTCTTATGCATTAGTGTATTTTTAAAAACTCATATTCATCTCATCACTTCAAGAAGTAAAATGAGGAAAGGTGAGATTTTTACCATCAGCTTGTTGAATATTTTCTTGCCGCTCAAGATCACCAATTAGCGTATTATCTCCCACGATGAACAAGCTGATCAGAAGGCAAAAGTAATTGTCTTTATTACACAATCTTGAATATGTATGTCTCCTACGAGTTCCTGCTTTAGCAGATAATCAAACTTCAAACTTGTTATATCCTTGGTTCTATTTTACAAAGAATCAGCTATACATATCACAAGAATGTTAGTTCAAAACTAAAGAATGCAATCAAAACAACAGGATAATTAACTTTTTTTTTTTTTAAACACACATTACCATAGAAAGGTAGTGACGATCATTACCTACATCGTCAGATATGCTTGCTAATGATACAATCTAATAATTAGAGAGATTCGATTTCATAATATTTTTTGTTTGGTTTGGTCAGCAAACTCCCATATATTAAATCAAGTGTAAATGGTATGATAAATGTCCTGGAGGCAAACCATACCGAATATGTATGACTTACATGAAAAGAAAAACCATGGTTCGAGTTCATGATATGAAATAGGCATGGGCACACGGGTATTCGGGTCGGGTTCGGGTCGGATCCTATCGGATATAGGTTATGTCGGGTCTAGAAATTTTAGACCCATATAGAAACCTGTAAAGTTTCGGGTCGGGTTCAGGTTCGGGTCTTACGGGTACAAGTTCGGGTCGGGTCACAATTAATTGTATCTTTAAATACTCAAAAACATTCGGGTACAGGTTCGGGTTCAGGTTCTTTTATCCAAAGTTACAAAAAATAACCAGTAAATACCTAGAAAAATTCGAGTACAGGTTCGGGTACACATTCAGGTTCATATTCTTTTACCCAAAAATACAAATAATAACTTGTAAAGACAACAACTATCCGAACCCATGACCATAACATGCATTTGAAACTCATAAGACCATAACATTAAGAGTCTTATAACTATAACTAAACAAAACATATATAATCTAAGTATTAAGTAACAAAACATTCAGGTTTTTTTGGGTCTCGGGTAGGAACCTGTACCCGAACTTATACCTACGGGTAGCACTCTAACATATGCAGCAGGGTAACACACAAATACTCATACCCAATCAGAACTTGTGTTTTCGAGTCGGGTACAGATTCGCGTATTCGGGTCTGGTTATTATGCCCAACCCTAATATGAAACTAAAAGGGGTCCAAACCGAAAACCGAGAACAAGAATGTTTGGCTTCCCGTCGAGAGATTGATCACTGGAACATTGCTTTTTGAACAAGGATTTCAAGAAAGAAATGTTAGGGCACATTTCAAGATGTTTTTCGTACGAGGCTTGCTTTTGGAATTTGGTCCAGTGGGCTTCTCTTATTTTATATGATACGGATGTAGAGAAAGGTTGCGACTTGCGACTTGCGACTTGCTATTGTAATTTGGTTCTGTGGGCTTCTTCTATTCAATGAGAAGAAAATCAATCAACAAACATAAATATTGATACTTTTTTCGTTTTTTTTTTTTATAAACTGTTTAAGTTCCGAACATTTGGTTCAAAATTTTCTCAGTATCCGAAAACAGTTTTTGGATATTCCGATTTAAAGAATAACTAGCTGTCTCAAAGGGAATTTGACCCTAGGACACAAAAAAATCAACTCTTTTGTGTTATCACTAAACCACCACCTCTTCAGTAACTTTTATTAGCTGTTATAAAATAATTGGTATGGATGTAAGATTTTCATATTTATGATTAGGTTTCTATATTTAAAACATTTAACTTCTTTTAAATGGTTGTTGATTTGAAAAACCACATACACAGACAAATAAAAGATAATATATATTAAAATCATAGACATGTATTATTGTAAATAAATTGCTTAAAAAATATGGGAGAATTACAAAAATGCTACATTTAAATGATCAGTTTGCAATCATGCCATACGCTCGTACAAATTTGCAAATCTGTCACTTTTTATTAACAACAAGACAAAATTATCCTTTTGTTTATTTTTCTCTTTCTTTTGTCTCTTTCTCTTTTTTTTTTCTTTAATCTTTTTCTTGTTTTGTTTTTGACGTTATTCTTACTGATTTAGGGTTTTAACTTTTTTATAAAGTTTTTTAAAGGTTTATAAATTTTTTTAAGGTTTATAAAGTTTTTCTAATGTTTATAAGAGTTTTTAAACGATTTATAAAGTTTTTAAAGGTTTATAAAGTTTTTAAAAGGTTTCGTAAAACAGTTTAAAAATCTTATAAACTATTTAAAAGGATTATAATTTTTTAAATTTTTTATAATGTAAATGAAAACTCTAACTCCCCTCCCTCTCTCAAAATCTATACCCTAAATGCACAATAGTTAACTCAAACTTAAAAATTTACAGTCGTTTGTATCTTTTATCAAAACGTTTTTGATTTTTCTTCTTCTTTTGAGTTTATCTGAGAATATATTTTTTTTTTCATATATCCACTAGATTCAATCTCAAATCGGAGACAACAAGAATAAAATTTAGATCTAATTTTACAATTATGAAATCTGGTTCATGAAAAAAAAATAGCGGATCTGATCTGGTTTAGAGAGAAGAAACATCAGATGTGATCTGGTTTTTAAGAGAATAAAAAAAATATACAAATTTATGAGAGGTAGAGAAAAGAAAAAAAAATAATAAGTTCCGAACATTTGGCTCATAATTTCCTCAGTATCCGAAAACAGTTTTTGGATATTCCGATTTAAAGAATAATTAGCTGTCTCAAAGGGGATTTGACCCCATGACACAAAAAAGCCAACTCCTTTGTGTTATCGATAGACCATCACCTCTTTAGTAACTTTTATTAGCTGTTATAAAATAATTGGTATCGATGTAAGATTTTTATATTTATTATTAGGTTTCTATATTTAAAACATTTAACTTCTTTTAAATGGTTGTTGATTTGAAAAACCACATACACAGAAAAATAAAAGATAATATATATTAAAATCATAGACATGTATTATTGTAAATAAATTGCTTAAAAAAATATGGGAGAATTACAAAAATGCTACATTTAAATGATCAGTTTGCAAGCATGCCACACGCTGGTACACATTTACAAATCTGTCACTTTTTATTAACAACAAAACAAAATTATCTTTTTCTTTATTTTTCTCTATCTTTTGTCTCTTTCTCTTTTTTTTTCTTTCTCTTTCTTTTTTCATCTTTTTCTTGTTTTGTTTTTGACGTTATTCTTACTGATTTAAGGTTTTAAATTTTTTATAAAGCTTTTTAAAGGTTTATAAAATTTTTTAAAGTTTATAAAGTTTTTCTAAAATTTATAAAGTTTTTTAAAGGTTTATAAGAGTTTTTAAACGATTTATAAAAATTTTAAAGGTTTATAAGGTTTTTAAAAGGTCTTATAAAACAGGAAATCTTATAAATTGTTTAAAAGGATTTATAATTTTTTAAATTTTTTATAATGTAAATGAAAACTCTAACTCCCCTCCCTCTCTCAAAATCTATGCCTTAAATGCACAATAGTTAACTTAAACTTAAGAATTTATAGTCGTTTGTATCTTTTATCAAAACGTTTTTGATTTTTTTTTCTCCTTTTGAGTTTATCTGAGAATATTATTCTTTTTTTTTTCATATATCCACTAGATCCAATCTCAAATCGGAGACAACAAAAATAAAATTTAGATCTAATTTTACAATTATGAAATCTAGTTCAAGAAAAAAAAATAGCGGATCTGATCTGGTTTAAAGAGAAGAAACATCAGATCTGATCTAGTTTTTAAGAGAAGAAAAAAATACAAAGTTATGAGAGGTAGAGAAAAGAAAAAAGAATAATAAGTTCCGAACATTTGGCTCATAATTTTCTCAGTATCCGAAAACAGTTTTTGGATATTCCGATTTAAAGAATAACTAGATGTCTCAAAGGGGATTTGACCCCAGGACACAAAAAAAGCCAATTCCTTTGTGTTATCGATAGACCACCACCTCTTTAGTAACTTTTATTAGCTGTTATAAAATAATTGGTATGGATGTAAAATTTTCATATTTATTATTAGGTTTCGATATTTAAAACGTTTAACTTCTTTTAAATGGTTGTTTATTTGAAAAACCACAGACAAATAAAAGATAATATATATTAAAATCATAGACATGTATTATTGTAAATAAATTGCTTAAAAATATGGGAGAATTACAAAAGTGCTACATTTAAATGATCAGTTTGCAAACATGCCACACGCTGGTACACATTTGCAAATCTGTCACTTTTTATTAACAACAAGACAAAATTATCCTTTTCTTTATTTTTCTTTTTCTTTTGTCTCTTTCTCTTTTTTTTTTCTTTTTCTTTCTTCTTTCATCTTTTTCTTGTTTTGTTTTTGATGTTATTTTTAATTTAGGGTTTTAATTTTTTATAAAGTTTTTTAAAGGTTTATAAAGTTTTTAAAAGTTTTTAAGAGTTTTTAAATGATTTATAAAATTTTTAAAGATTTATAAGGTTTTTAAAATGTTTCGTAAAATAGTTTAAAAACCTTATAAACTGTTTACAAGGATTAAAATTTTTTAAATTTTTTATAATGTAAATGAAAACTCTAACTCCCCTTCCTCTCTCAAAATCTATGCCATAAATGCACAATAGTTAACTCAAACTTAAAAATTTACAGTCGTTTGTATCTTTTATCAAAACGTTTTTGATTTTTCTTCTCCTTTTGAGTTTCTCTGAGAATATTATTTTTCTTCTTTTTCATATATCCACTAGATCCAATCTCAAATCGGAGACAATAAGAATAAAATTTAGATCTAATTTTACAATTATGAAATCTAGTTCAAAAAAAAATAACGAATCTGATCTGGTTTAGAGAGAAGAAATATCGGATCTAATCTGGTTTTTAAGAGAAGAAAAAAAGTTATGAAAGAGAGAAAAAAAATACAAAGTTATGAGAGGTAGAGAAAAGAAAAAAGAATAATAAGTTATGAGAGAGAAAAAAAATGTTGTTGGTTTAAATAGAATAAAAAAAATTGACGCTATATAAAAAGGGTATTCTAATGATATGTAAAAAAAAATAGCATGCTTGTAAAGATATAGCATTTTTTTGTAAAATTACATAGGACAAGTGATAATTTTTTAAAATTTCTCAAAAAATATTAAACTATTATAAATATGTAGAGTTACTATTTTCATTTTTTAAAACAATAACTTCTATATAATTTCCATTATGCCATAACAACAAATGATTTTTTTTTTTTTTTGACTTTGATATATATTAATGAAAAAATTATGGATCAAGATGAGATCAAACATCTGAAAGACAAAAGTCAAGTCCAATATAACTTTTCTTTTTGAACTTAAGTATCATTTTGACATTTTTTACGAATTAAGAGAAAAATTACATGTCTTATCATGCATTTGCTTGACTATTGGAATTATCTATATTTACATGTTTATCAATTTAATTAGGGGCAAACGTTATTTTCTAACAAAAATTACACTGAAATCATAAAAACAATACTTATTTTGAAACAAAAATATAAATAAATAATATTTAATCTGAGACTGAAGAAGTATTAGGCAAGAAATGAATTATCTTTTTGAAGGTCTTTAGAAAATTAAGATCATAGATATTTTTATTTCAAATGCTTTTAAACAAATATATTTGGATATACTATTTATACTTCTTGGATAGTATATAAAAAAGTACTTAATTTTAACGAGATCAATAGATAAGATACTCGTTGTACCAATTTTCGCATGGATTGTCGTCGCTATTCAAGATAAAAAAAAATCCTAGTCTTTTAGATGTATTCATTGTAGTCGCTATTTTCTACAAGAAAGAAAAAAGAAAAATGAAGTGGTTGGAGGATATGTGTAATGGCATCTTCGTGGATAATGTAACTCCACAGATACGTATCCACTTATCGTTTTGACATATTAGAAAGAAGTCGTTTCAATCCGTTTACTTCAAAGTCAACACACGTGCTCTCCTTATGATGCAACCACGAATGTATTTTGTTTTAATTTGTCGAAGTTTCCAAACCAATTTATTCGGTTCTGGTATAATTACAATTTATGTAATTAGGCAAAAAAAAAAATTCACCGCCTCCCAAACTCAACAGCTAAAGCTGAGGAAGGTATCACCGACAAATTTCAAGAAAATTTTAGGTTCGATTTGTATTTTTTCTTTTTTGAAAAAAAAGAAAAGAAAGTAGATACAAATCGATTTAAGTCGTAAGTATTTGTATCTTTATTTAGTTATTGTGAAGATGATAGTTTCTCCGTGATATACGAGATTTTGTTCTAACTTTTATGGTCATCGAGGTAAGTCGTAAACTTGGAATTATCTGATTTGTCATGAGAATTTTAAAGACTCTCTGTACAAATATACATGTACACGTGACTTGACTTCTTTGAAGGGAGATCTACAAAGTTTCGATTTTTTATTTTAAAACTGTTATGAATAAAAGAAAAAAAAAAAAATTGTGTTGTTTTATTCCATTAATAATAGAAAGTATATACAGGATTAAAATACTTGAAGAGTAAGTATAACTTGGAGAACAAGTAATTTTAGAATATTCTAGAACATGGGTCTATAATGGACATCTACCTAATGGGTTTATAATACTCCTCCTTGGATGTTATTATAGTAAAAATAATCCTAATGCGCATAACATGTTGACTCATTAAAAACCTTACCAGAAAAACCCAATTGGGACAAAACCATGGCTAAGAGAAAAAGAGTGCAACGCGCTATTTCTCTCCCTGATGAGTGCATTACTTGATATCTTTGTGATGACGTACCCAAATGTTGAACTTGCATCTTGAAAGTACTAACTGGAAGTGTCTTGGAAAATAAGTCTGCTAAAGTTTCACTTGAACGAATCTGTAGAACATGTACATCGCATTTCTTCTGCAACTCATGGGTCTTTCAGATGATTTATCTTAATCATTCTTTTTATTTATCTCAATATCATCAATGTATGATATACATTTGGGAGATTGATAGACTTTCATATATCATTGTAATGATAATATTTCTCTTTAAGTGTCTATCATTTGCGTGTTCTTTGATGTCTCGTTAAAAACTTTTTCACAGAAAAACCCTATGGGATTAAAAAAAAAAAAACTATGATAAGAGAAAAAGAGTACATCCACGCTCATCATTATATATCTCTTTCTCGGAAAAATCTTCTTCGGGAGATGAATTCCGATCTTTCAAAATTACTATAAACATAGCCTTAAAACTCATATAATTGTCATATGATATCTCAAATGATTGGACTTCTGGTCCATACCATCTTTTCCTTTATCATACAAAATCTCATTGGATTTTATGTATGGTACTTCATGACCAAACATATATGACCATTTTCTGTAAAATCTTCTCAGAATTTATTGAGTTAACATGTTTTGCGCTAGATGTTGAAATTGAGATATCTGAAGATAAATTTATTTTTCCAAGGTATATTCTCAAATCCTTTCTTCAGATATTAATCTCTTAAGGAGTTATAGTGGTGTTCAAATCATCACATACATTGCTATTATAGCAAATCATTTACGAAATCTCCTTACATTGAAATTTTCTGGGACTTTCATAAATATCATTATCCAGTAATTTTTTTATCATCGTACTACTTGTGATACCTCTGCTGGAGTTTCGATGATCTTCAATTAAGAATCACTTTATCAAAATCTTTTGATAAATACATGATTATACCCCATGTTACATATTTTCTATTCATTCGATTGAGTAAAGTTCCCGGGAACATAATTCTAATATCATTAATCCTTTTGGGATCATATCTTTCACATCCTTTAGGGATTGCAATCATATGTCATTATCCAGTGTTCGATAACATATTGTCAGATTTATAAATATTGCATCCACCACAAGAAAACATATCCCTTCATAAAATATTTCTTGTTTTTGTGACAATTTCACTATTGTTTCACACAAAGACTAATTTATTTTTCACTGGTTTTACACTTCACGTGTATAGACTACTAGTCTAGTTCTCTACAAGAGATTATATGTCTATTTTCTTTCATTCCATTTGGCCAATCATTACTTTGTGTACACTTTTCAATAGACTTTCATGATCCTCTTCTTATTCATAAAATCAACTGCTCATAGCATGCAAAATATTACGACGTCGATTTGCTTTTTGGTTCCATCTTATTTCAAACATGACATAGCTAGCTAGCTCTCTTCATTGTCAAGGACTTGAATATTTTCATTCGTCATGTTTGTCTCTTCTAGAGCTCATTCGGTCTCTTCTAGAGATCATTCAAAATCTTTCTTTCTTCGATCTGGTCATTCTAAGTATCTGCTCTTTTTCTTTTACGAGGATTTTTATATTCGAAACCAAATAGGTCTATCACGCTTCATGCGATATTTAGACTCACTAGCAGTCTGATATTGTCCTTTTGGGACATTAATTCTAATTGGAGCATATATAGATGGTATAGGTCATTTCATCACTCTATTTGGGTCAGTAAACGTGTTTGGCAATCAATACGCTAAACTTGGAATTATCTTTTGGACTTCTAATTCTCATCTTTTAGTCCGAGGATCATTGATAATTCATAGATACTTATATCTTTTTTCAGCTATTTTATTTTCTCCCCCAAATGTTGGAAAAACTGACTCATTAAAATGAGTCTTCAAATCGAGCCTTAAATAAATCACTCTTGGATGCCTCTAGATACTTAGTATCATTCATATCTAACATATGTTTTTATCCTCCTTTGAGGTCCCATCTTAGAGCGCTGTGGTGGAGCACTTTTCATACTTAAATATTCTCATATGGGAACTATTTGGTTTCTGACTCTAAACAAATAATGATGGGGGGGGGGGGGGATCTATCAATTATTCATTGGCTTGATACAAGTCATTGGTACTAAACCATTTTTGTGTATGAACATGAACTTCAGGATGTTCAGCACTTATTCCAGTGGACATAGAATAATCATCAAACACTTGAGATGTGAATTCACCAACATGATCAAATAATCTTGCAAACTTGAGGTTGCAGTTTGATGACAAGGATAAATGTGAATATCTAGTCGATGCATCCATCGACTTATGCGTCAATCGAGTCAATGCGTCCACTGAATCGATGCGTCTATTATAACCATAAGGAAGAAAAATTTCACATGATGGGTGATCAGCCCATAACCATTTCTTCGTAAATATTTTAGAAAACTATTAGATTCCAAATTATTTTTATCTGGTGAAAGCCACATTATCATATTGCTTTCTTAGCTTGCAACCTATGATAAATCATTAAGAAGAAACTTCTAATTATTCATGGAATGCCCACATAAATTTTTTCGCATCATCATTAAACACCAATCCGGTTAAGCCAAACATATAATTTTTTGGTAAACATTTGGTTTACTTTTCATTCTTAGTAAACTTTTGTTTACTTTGTATCGCTAATCACTTACTCCCTCAAAAAGTCCAAAACTAATGTTGGGAGTTGTCAGAGAACAGAAACTAAGGCTATCACTTAGTAATCATTTTCTCAGTGATTTTATCTATTTGGTCTTTATCATATTTACTTCAGGGAATTAACCAAAAATAGTCATACATGAGTCATAATTTCTCATCAATAACTCATTATTTTCTCAGTCTTAGAATACTAGATATAGTTTAGTATACTTCTTAAATTTCTTGTTCACGACTTTGTGTCTACAAGACAACATCATAGTATGACTACTTTTCGATTTTTTGCATTAGAGATATTCTCTCAATATAACTGAGTTGCATTCACTTACAGACTTTCAAGTCTTGTAATCTTAAATATCGTCATCTGGTGATCACACTTTTTCTTTGCGAATTGTTCGAAGAACTTAGTGAATATAATCTTCTGGATATATCACATATCATTTACATGAGATTCTTTAACTCTCCCCCTCGAGATTATAATACTGCAGGGTTATGAATCTCGAATTTACTCATTTAGGATAACATACCCTACATAGGGCATAAGCAATAGCTTTTATGCGCTCTTCTGGAGCATTCACTATTTTCTTTCAATTTCCAAATGATTGGAATATCTTTTGCTTATTACCATCTTTCTTTACTCACTTCTGGTGAGAATCTAAGTTCTTGAAAGAAACCTTTGATCTTGATCTTGACTATTCAAGATAATTTCTATAGTCACTTCTTTGACTAGTGTGATCTTTTTCTTATATACAATTTCATATTCACTTCAGGGAATGGATCATAATCAACCAGATGTGATTCACGAATTATATTGTAAAACCCAGCAAATTTCACCAATCATAGAAACATATAATCGCCTCATCATAAATATATAATGTTTCTATTATCATCGTCTAACTTTAACAATATTTATAAATCAATATCTTTATTGCTTATGCTAACATTCTTATAAATAATTGTGAATGAAACATGTTCGAAAATCAAACATTAAACAACACAATATGCAAAAGCAGGCTAAGCAAAATTTAACAATTTAAAGTCCCTGTTTTAACAAATTAAACAACTCAAACCAACTATTTACCATGTCAAGCGATAAAACATGACTAGGTGGACTTAGCAGTTTTGTACTTATGAAATTGCAAGTGTCTAGCAAAGATCATAATCACTGTGTCATAAAATTAATAAGTAGTTTCTTTCACTAAAACCATGAAAGTATTGTTTTTATTCTATTTTCTTTCATATACCTTTTACTCTATTTATCTATAGATTATAGTATATATATACACTAAAAATTCACGAGTATAAATTTAACTAAATAAATCCGGTTGTTGTATATATATATACTAGTATGAGATCAGACCGTAACTATATACATGATCTATCATAACAAAGCAACAAAACATGTGTCGATACTTTCATGCTATAAAACAATAACCATGGATCAATAATGCATGAATCGATTATAATGAAATCGATCACAGATCAATATATATGTGTATATACGAATCAATTCAATAAAGCATAATTCTAAAGATTTGATTTATACTTATCTCGATGGAGCTGAGATGACTTTAGAGATAATTCTGCAAATAAAGTTGGAAATGGCATCAGAAAAATCCGTTAGAGATATCGACGGAAGTCTCTCTAAATCAGTGATATCCATACAACCGATTGAACTATCAAAATAACCAAACAACCAAAATCATATATTAAATCAATGATTCTTTTGTTAATTCAGAAGTAATGAAGCTCAAACCAAGAAAGAAATCATGTGACAGAACTATAAACAGTTAGAATATGATACCAATGAGATCGAATTAATAAAACATCTCAAACTAACAATTTATCAAACGCACATATACTAACATAGTTTAAATCAGATTAAGCAAAACTTAAACTATTTAGATAGACAATTATCACGAATCGATCAATTATAAAGCATGTGTCAACCAATATATTCTACTGTATGACAAGGCAATAAAATCCTAATTCAAAAAATATGAGCCAATAAAGCACTGTATAATATAACCATGGTATTAATTGGTAAATCAATTAAACGTTAGATCATCCTATCAAACATTGTGTTCATCTCAATCAATTAAAAATAATAATCAATCAAGTATGTTTGTTTCCAACAGATTAGCATTATAATCGATAAAGCAGATCAACGAAGCTATATTGTTAATTTAATTGTCGATTCATGCTAACAATAAAAGAATGAACAGATCAAAAAAGCCAAATCATATTTTTCATGCTCAACTAAATTACTAAACAAAATTGATAGTAAAGTAATACTAAGCAATTCATATGTTATATAATTAACAAAGCATGACATTGAATTATGGCACGAAATACTTATCTTGATAGTGACTTTCAGAGACAGAGAGTGTCCGGAAAAGAAGACGCCTCAAAAGCCATTGACGGAGAATAGAGGTGGCATACGTTAGAGGTTTTATTTGGTAGAAATCTCTTTTACAAAAGACGGCTAGGGTTTTACTAAATGGCTAACGTTTTATTCAGTGGTTAGGGTTTCGTACTAATAACGTGTTATGAATAAAAGAAAGAGATAATGAATTGTGTTGTCTTATTCCATCAATAATAAAGAGTATATATAGGATTACAAATACTTGGAGAGGAAGTACAACTTGGAGAACAAGTAATTCTAGAATGTTTTAGAACATGAACATATAATGGACATCCACCTAATGGGTTTATAACAAAAAACACTTAACCCGAACTTATTTGTTGATCCCGGTACGATCAATTTAATTTTATGATACAACTCAAATAGATAATCAAAAAATATTATTTTTACAATTATTCCTTTTTTTATTAGTGCAAAACAATAGACAATATTATTCTCTTAGAATCCTCATAATAAAAAGTGTATTTTCTATTTTATAATAAATATCGTTTTAATTGTTTTTTATAATAAATATAGTTTTAACGTTTTTACATAAAATTAAAAACATGTTAAAGACAAGTAATTTTGTTTTGAGAATATGTTAAAAACAAATTGATCGTTGGTATTTGTTATATTGATATTTCTATACAATATTTATATTGAAGTTTTAAAGAGAGAATTATTTTAAAGAAATTTTTGAAAAATATCACTTTTCAAAAATACGCGTTTTAAAAATTATTTATTCAATATATCATTTATGTTTAGATTAACAATGTTGTATTAATGTTTAGTTTTAATGTTTTTTTTTGTTTAAGGTAAAAAAAAATATTAGGATTTAGAATTTTAAATTTAAGATTTATAAATATTTAATTAGTTATATTTTTAAAAATGAATAATCTATAATAATATTTTTTAAATAGACACACAAAACTTGGTATTTTTGTAGTTATTTCTTTTTTTGAAAACAGAAAAATTGTAAGAATATTATATTAACTTAAAAGGAAATTATACTTAGGGGGCCCTTACTAATAATATGGACAAATTTTAATTTAAGAGACCTTTTAATAAGGACAGCACACACCGCAAGCCTAGCCTCCCTCTTCCCACTTGTCCACTTGACCCCTTCTCCTTCGTTTCTGCCAATTATTTTTCAATAATTATAAGATTTTTGGTAATAATTAATGAGTTAAAATTTTGTATAATGAACGAATAACGACTGATTTTTGTTTTAACTATTCTTTGGTAGCATTTTAATGACAATATTTTGTTCGCTAGTATATTTTTCTATCAATATAAATATATGAAATTAGAATGAGAACAAACACGAAAACAATATTAATTCAAAGTTTGTATTACAAACTATTAGATTATATATTCTTTCAATAAATAATACATTTTTCTCTCTAAATTTATAAAAGGTGAAATAATTATACAAACACACCAAAAGCATCTCCAATGAGATATCTAATTAAGCTACTCTTGAGAATTTCTTGCCGTGACCAAGAAAAAAAATATTTCACTAATATAATACTACTATTTTTATTATAATTTAGTTGTGTCTTTAATTTTTATGATAGAAAACAAAATATAACCAATCAAAAATAAACAAATGTGATATGGATCTTTTATAAGTTTTTCAATAATTTTTTTTTGCCATGGATATCTTACTTTTTTTACTAAATATCTTTATTGGAGATGCTCTAATTTATCCGTCTCAAATCAAACCACATGTCATGTGGTTAGAAATTATATTGGTTTCAAATAGAGGCAATTTAACACAAACTAGAGAACATATCTATTAATAATATACACAAAGATATTTAGCAAAAAAACATACACAAAGATATATCCTTCAGTTGTTCATGCGAAGGTTACATTTTTTTTTTTTTTGGTTTGTTCTTCTTCTTCTCATTTTGTGATTAGTGACATCATTATCGCCGGGTTAGGTGACGTCACGGCGTCTATAAGTCTACTTCATCGATTTTAACGTGGCGCTTTTGTAGATGCCCTCATGGCTCAGTAGTCGACGGCGGCTACCACTTTTAACTTATCCTCTTCAGTTACGCGATTGTTTTAGCGCGTGCATACCACGCCCAAGATTTTTAAGAAAGCCTATTAATAATAGTTGTCAATGTTGTAAAATATTGTTACTTCGTTGAGAATAAAAAGTATTGGTACTTTTAACGTTTTTTTTTTTTTTGTTGAAACTATGGTACTTCCAACTTTTCTTGGTATAAAACATATGTTTTCGATTATCTTCACGAGCCTTTTTTATATGATAAACTTAAGTAATTTTCGGCGTGTAATGTTTATAAGTTCGAATATAAATGTTTCATGGCGTTCATTTTTGTCACATATATAGTAGGGTAACTCTAGCAAACGATTTTATTATTTTCAAAATTTGCAAAAGTGACGTCATACTATTTTCGTAAATAAATTATGTATTCTATGGTTTTTTTTATAAATAACATTAAATTTTATTTTCGGTAATATGTAGATTTTTTAAAACATGCATGATAAAAATACGTTATTTCTATATAAAATATGAGTAGAGTCAGTCTTGAATCCAAACACACCAAACATGAATTTGCGATTTTTAAAAGCTAACGAATTTTTTTCTTTTTAATTTAAGTTTGTTATAATTATTTTTTACAAATGTTTTTTTTAAAATAAGATATTTTGTAAAAAAACTTTATATAATATATATATTTATTTACATACTTTTTTGTTTCATAATATTTGTCATTATAGATTGTTTAACGTAGATTAAAAAAACAATTGAATTTTATGTTTTATTTTTAATTAATATATTGTTTTATTTATTATGTGTAATTAATAAGTTAAAAAATATGGATAAAAAATAAAGAATTATAAATTTATATTAAAAATATAAAATAACAAGTAATACGAAAAAAAAATTAAAACTTAAAATAACAACTAATATGAAATGAAGACAGAAGTATAAAACTCATCCGTACCGTGTGATCAGTCTCCCAACAATATATTTAGGTTTTCTTTTTCATCCCTAACTATTTGAAAGAGATTTCTGTGGAGTAACAAAACGGTGAAGAAAACGGTAGATACATGCGCGTGGATCAAACGGGCCGTCGGCTAAACAGTAAACACTCATTTAATTTTTGTTTACTATAACTTCTCTCCTTTTCCCCATTAATTTCCACTCTCCTTCCTAAAAAAACACAAACCAAGATTAAAACTTTATTATATATATTTAAATATTGTGCTAAAACAAAAGAAGCTCACATCTACATTTTCTCTTTTACACAACCAAAAAAAAAACAAAAAATGGAGTCATCTACGCTTCTCATAAACCAGAGAAAGTGTTCATCATCATCATCAACGTCTCCGACGAGGAAACCACCGAAGCAGAAGAGGAAGAATACAACGACAACGACGACGAACAAACCCATCAAAGTCCGGTACATATCAAATCCGATGAGAGTAGAAACTTGTGCTTCTAAGTTCAGAGAGCTTGTTCAAGAACTCACCGGTCAAGACGCCGCCGATCTACCACCGGAGCCAACAACTTTCGCCGCCGCAGAAGATCACCACCACCAGTCGGAGATTAATCCTGCGCCGTTGGATGAAGGGATCAGTTCAGAGTATTATTCACCGTTGGATCATGAGGAAGTGATGATCTTTAATAATGTTCCTCAAATGTCGGCAGGTCTTTCTGGGTTTTTCTCGTCTGGGTTTTACAATGTGAATGCTTTAGGAAGCATTGGTTCTCTCTGAAAACAATCTTTCTTATAATTTTTTATATATAAAAAATGTAAGCTCCGGCACTGAATAACACCGATCAGAAGAAGATAATCATCTTTATAGTTTTTAATTAGGGTTTCATTGAAACCTATACATGGGTATATTACATGTACTAGTAATTTTTTTTTTTTTTTGGCGTTTGTAAGTATGAAAATAGCAAATCGTGTTCGTTTTTGAGGATGAAATATTGAATTTGTTTGTTTTTTCTTATTTATCAAAAAAAAAATTGGTGTTGTAAAAAATAGAGCACTTGTTAGGTTGGTCGATTTATGTGATGGTAGTAACATATCATTTTTTTCATCATTGTTAGAACTAAGAAATGACATATCAAATTTGCAATTCGGTGGTGGTGATTTTGCAATCAGTTTGATCTCCGATGTAGAAAATGATCGGAAATGAGAAGAAAAAAACAACATTTTATTTAGAGCTTTTATGTCATCGTGGACTTTAGTAAGAACATTTGGATAGATGTATGATGTATCCCTCTTTTTGGATTTTGAAAGATATTTTTTGTGACAATAAATGACCCCATATATAATAGAACTACGTACGCAATCAATAATTATTGTTTTTTTTTTGAACTTTTAGAATAATACGGTGTCTTTATATAATTGATCAAATGCGAAATTTGATACAATTATTTTATTATTTTCATAATTTTTACTAATCACCTTTTTATTTGGTCAACTTTTTATAATCACACTGTTTTTGTTTGATAAAATGTATGTTGCATCTTCTACTATTCTACGAATTCAAAGACAAATAAATGAGTTATTTTCTGAATCGATCACTATGTGAAATATATATATCGCACATCACATCAGTGAGAAGAGATTTAAAATAATATGTAAAAATTATGGATAGTTTATTTATTATTAATTAATTTTAAGTTAGAAGAGTCCATAAAATTTAACGTTTTTTAGACAAGAGTTAATTCTCTATGTTCATCGTCTGAATACATTAGAGTGATAATAAGCGAACGGTGAAATATTATAATTTATTGAACATTTTGAAATTAAGAAGTATATAGAGATTTAGGTAACTCTCAAAAATACCATATTTTAAAGTTTTGTTTCAAAATATACCATTATTTTTTAAATATTTTAAAAATATTACTATTTGTTGAATATTTCAAAATATCACAAAACTAAAATTAATTTTCAATATTCAAAGTTAAACTCAAAACTCCAAATCCAAATCCTATCTCCTAAAACTATACCCTAATTTTATAATACAAACCCAAAAATTTAAATTATAATCTTTAAAAATTAATTTTAGTGTTTGTGGTATTTTTGAAATATTAAATAAATAATGATATTTTGAAACATTTAAAAAGTAATAGTATTTTTGAAAATAATTTTTTTTCTTATATTGAAACAAAACTTTAAAAGGTGATATTCTATGAATCTAGAAATTTCTGTTTCAGCTTAAACCAAAACGAAGAGTGGAGATATGAATTCGCTTCTTTTTTGCCTATTTTTTAACAAACAAACAAAAAAAGGATTTATGGAGATAGTCAATTTCGATTCAAAATCATATTATTACTAAACTATTGATTTATCCTCCACTTGGAACCGTCTTATCTTTTGAAAAACAATATGACTAGTGTTTTTGACGCTTGTTTTGGAACTGGTTAAGAAATCTAATTTTGTCGTCGAATTAATTGTAACCGTATAGTCAATAAAGGTACATGGACCAACGAAGTCCATATATGTATAATTAGAATTTACATGAATCTGATATTTTATAAATTTTGTCGCTTACTCCGGTGTCTGGTTTCACATTAATCTTGTAGATCAGTATTATTAAATTTTGTGAAATTTTATAAAATTACCATTTTTTAGGTGTCAATTTTTAAAAATATCATTTTTTAAAAATCTTTGCAAAAATATCATTTTTTCAAAATTATTTTTTCATTATATCATTTATGTTTGGGTTAACTATGTTATATTAGAATTTAGTTTTGAGAGTTTAAAGGATTTTAGAGGTCAAAATATTTTTTAAGGTTTGTAATTTTAAAATTTAGGTTTTAAAAATTCATAATTAGTAGCATTTTTGCAAATAGACATCCCTAAATAACATTTTTACAAATATACACACTAAAAATAATATTTTTGCAATTGCTTCTTAAATTTTCTTTTTGTGACAAAAATAAAAAATAAAAATCTTGAATCCCCAGATTAAATATCAGGATCAGCCCTACCTAGTATTTTTTTTTAGCCTAACCAATGCTAAATGAAAACTTCTAGATATGATTTCAAAGTTTGTTTTGTTTACTATTTTTACGGTGCTTTAAAAATGCATACAAACCCAAGTAATTTTAAAATAAGAAAATCGTCAAGAGACCGTTATTAGCATGTACAAGTGAAATAGTTAAACGTGATTCGAATTTGAATAAAAATCTTAAAGTAAACCCCGAATTTGAATCTGAAATACTTAAACATGATTCAAATTCAAAACAAGTTTTACAAATACGTACATTTAGAGTATATATACACTTGAGTATAACACGTACAACTAAGAGTATATATACACTTGAGTATAACATGTACAATTAAGTTAGAGGAAACCTAACTCTAACAAACTATAACTCTATATGTTAATACGATCAGACCAATTTACGTTTTACTAACTCTATAAATCATTGCGACTAGTGGTGAGATATTCCACAAATCCCTTTTTGCAGTGTTTTTAAACCCAATCTGAATGACGAATCGGAGTGACAGTCGGATCAACGGGTCATCCGGTTGAACCAGATCAATTACGGATCAACCGCAAGTCAATTTGATTAATGAATTTTAATAAATTTATATATATCTATATAGTTTTATAAATATAAAATTAAAATTAAAATATATATCAAGTAAGTATAGTAACAATTTAAATATTTAGTATATGTTTAATTAGTTTTTGTTTATAAAATATTAAATCTTTTTCATATAAAAATTATCATAAATTTTGTTAATTTATATTGATGATAAATGATAATAATAAAATAAATAATTAAAGAAATGACAAAGAAATAAAAAACAGTTAAAAATGAAAAAGAAATAAAGAGAAAAAATTAACTGTTAAATAAAAATATTAATAATAAGTAATAAAATCACAAAAAGTTAAAAATCTTAATCTTTATTTTAATAAACTTTTTATTTTTGGTTATGGCTTCTTCTCTTTTTATTGCCCCTTAAATTCTCTGCAATATTTTGTTTGTTAAAGTTAATACTCCATTGATGTAAAATTTTTTATCTATGAATACACTTTTAAATCTTTTTATTTTTATTAAAACTGAAAATCGCTCGGATAAAATTTTTGCCAGTTCGCAGGATTTTGATAGGTTTTTTTGAGTTTTAGCAGTTCAATGAGATCCCAAATTTTAAATGAAATTCAGACCAAAAACTTTGTCAAATCGCGGTTCAACCGGTAAAATTAGCTGGTCCGGTCCAAGTCTAAAAACATTGGTTTTTGCTAATATATTGCAGATAAATGATTATAAACAAAACAAAAACTGCGAGAGCAAAAATAATAAAAATACAAAACCAGCTTTGTATCAAATCGTTTTCTTAAAAACTGAAAACATATAACTCATAAAAAAAAAATGAACTAGCATTAAAAATGGTTTCATTTTCTTTAATGGTTGGACAATTAAAACACTTGGCAGGACCGACAAGCCTCAAGTCTCGTAACTTCCTTCCACCAGCTCCTGTCGGTGACGACGAGACCTTGGGATATTTCGGTTTAGGATTAAATACTTTATCATGTTTAGAGATTTTCATGTGATTTAACTATCTTAATATTGTTCGATTACTCAAACTTAATTTGATATTTTCAAGAAATATTTTATATATTTTATAGAACTAATTTTATTGTAAAATTTGAACTGAAAATTTTGAAGGACCACAAAATTTTTGATCTCTTTGTCTATGAGTTAATAATCCTAATCTGTGTTGGAAACTTGGAGACAACAAAATAAAATCGTTTAAAAAATTTGTCTTTTTTTTTAACACATGTAATTTTACTTCAGCTCTTATATATTAGAAGTAATTAATTTACGTGTTCTCTCTAAAATCATTTTCCCATTTTTATTATGACATGACATTGATAAAATATGATATGACAATTGAACTTTTTAATTAAGTCTACTAATCATAATTGTTTAACCCATTATTATTCTTATTAATTCTATTAAGCCCACTAATCAAAATTACTTAACCTATTATTATTTTTATTAATTATATATATAAAAATATTAAATGTTTATACGAAAATATTTTTCTATGATTATTATTAATTAGAACATTGATAATCCAAAAACCAATTTATTATTCTTGAAACCCTAATAACCTACGTCTAGCTCACGAAAATATCTTTTTATGACTATTATTAATTAGAACATCGATAGCCCAAAAACTAATTTATTATTCTTGAAACCCTAATAACCTACGTTTAGCTCACATTAATATTGAATAACATACGTCTAGCTTACATTATATATTGAACTAGAGATTGTCCACGCGTTGCGTGGATTTAAAAACTAACATGATAAAATATACATTAAATTTAGCTTATTGATTATTTGTGTATTTACAGAATTTGATTCTTATATTATCTAAAGTTATAAAGCCATTTGGAGATGTTCACAAATACCGCGATCCTCCATCGACTAATCTGGAAGAAAATCTTGGCAAAGTACTGCTTTTGCATAATGACTCTTCGCTACCTATTGTGGTTAGGTTGCTTCCCCTTTGGCTGGTTTGGATAATTTGGAAATCACGGAATGAATATCTCTTTAATAAGAATAATGTTCATCCGAATGAAGAGGTAAATCGTAGTAAGGCAGCAGTTTGTGAATGGATTGTGGCTAATGATCTTGAGAGAGATGAAGTGCAATATAATGTAGTTACCCGATCAAGTTTATGGGAACCTCCTCCTGTAAATTGGCTTAATTGTAACTTTGATAGTAGCTTTCATCAAGGAAGAGATTCTATGGAAGTAGGATGGATTATGCGTGACCATTGAGGTAAGCATATCAAGTCTGAATATGCTAAACTTGGTCAAGTTGGTTCTCCTTTACAAGCTGAATCGATGGGTTTTCTTCATGTGGTTCAAGTGGTGTGGGCTTTAGGATTTTGACAAGTTTGGTTTGAAGGTGATAATAAGGAATTGGTGGCTTTAATCAAATACGAATGAAGATAATGTGGAAATTGGAAATGTACTCTATGATATTCGGTATTGGATTGCAAAGTTACCTTTATGCTCTTTGGAATACGTCAATCGTGAGAGGAATCATGTTGCGGATACATTGGCTAAGAAAGCTATTAGTTCTGATTTATTGTATGTATGCCTTGATTTGCCTCCATCTTGGTTGTTTAACAGTTTGTATTATCCCTTTACTATTTAATAAAGATCAGATGATAAAGTTATATAGCTTCTATAATTTTTTAACAAAATGATAGTTTTTTATATAATGACATTATGGGCTGTCGCCAATACAAAAAATAACATCCGAACATCTTATATACTTTTTTACTTAGTTTATTATAGAATAATTTAATTTTAATATATGATATACTCTTAATATACTTGATCACAAGAAAGACAAAACAACAAAAAAAGAGTTAAAAATATATATTTTTTAAATATGATAGTTTTTCAAAAATTCAAATTAAGAAAAATTTAAAGAATTTGAAAAGAGATATTAAAAAAAACGATTATCTATTAGAATATGGTTTTACATATTTTTAATTAATTTATGAAGATAATTTGATGTTAATTAAATGTTTACTTTAAGTTAATATATTGATATTATATTTTTATTTTAAAGAATCAATGCTAAAATTCTAAAATCTAGAGGACAAATGTCAAAATATAGCTTCTATAATTTTTTAACAAAATGATAGTTTTTTATATAAATTTATTTTTTTATTCATGTCTTTATGAGTATTTACATAAAATACTCTATATAAAAATCAAAATTATATGTGACATAATTTTTTTTTTATAGTTTTTTCATAACTATTTTTTATCTTATCAATAAATGAAGTTCATAATATTTTTTTTAAAAATGCATTTTCTAATATTAGTTGCATAGAGAAAAAATCTAATACAAAATTATCAATGGTTTGTCAAGATGAGTTAAGTTTGGCCTAAACTTACAAAAATTTTGTATCAATTATTGATATTTAATACCATACGTTTACAAAACGTTACAAAAGGTTAAAAATATATATTTTTTAACTATGATAGTTTTTCGGAAGTTCTAATTAAGAAAATTTTGTAGAATTTGAAAAGAGATATTGAAAAATAATATTAGAATATGGTTTTACATATTGTTAATTAATTTATGAAGAGAATTTGATGTTAATTAAATGTTTACTTTAAGTTAATATATTGATATCACATTTTTATTTTAAAGAATCAATGAAAAAATTCTAAAATCTAGATGGACAAATGTCAAAATTAAGTAAAAATAAGGTACTAAAAATAAAAAAAATTTAACACTAAAAGTGACACGTGGCAGCCTCTCAAAGCTTCACTTAGAAGAAACCTTAAAATATTATATTAGATTCGTTTACATTCAATTTACATTTAGAACTATTTTTCCATTTTTCTCTTATCAACAAATAATTTTTTTTTTAATTTTTTCTTCTATGCTAATGATATTATGGATTTAAATAATTCAAAATATTCATAAGACATTTCGGTGAAAATAGAAATCAATTTTTATTTTTATATTGAAATAAAAATCTGCATTTTAATTGTATCTAAAAATAATATTTTCTAAAGTTATATACACGTTATATCATGATTCATGTACTTCTTTAGCAATACTATTATCATCTGATCAAATTTATCTCGCGATCTTCTCCATATTTTTTTTGTGTGTTTGATTATATACAATTAATTTTTATTGTTTTTGAAGGCGAATTTTATACAATTAATTAATTGATATTCTAATATTTTATATGATACTTTAAAAAAATATAAGAAAATGATAGAATACCAATGCGAATATTTTTATAATTTACGTAAAATTATAAAAATGTTTAATCTAACTGTCCAAATTAAATATTACAACTAATAAAAAAGCAATATTCATCTAAAATCTATTCAAATAAAAGAAACCAAAATCAAACCATACAATATTATCCATAAGACATTCCGGTGAAGGTAAAAATCAATTTTTATTTTTATATTGAAATAAATATCTGCATTTTAATTGTATCTAAAAATAATATTTTATAAAGTTATATGCATATTATATCATGATTCATGTATTTCTTTAGCAATACTATTATCATATGGTCAAATTTATGTCGCGACCTTCTCCATATTTTTTTTTGTGTGTTTGATTATATACAATTAATTTTTATTATTTTTTAAAGCGAATTTTATACAATTAATTAATTGACATTCTAATATATATTATATATAATTAATTACGATATAAAATTGGATCCAAAAACTCATTCAGTTTTTTTTGTTAATTAAATCGTAAATGAAGTTTGACACACACACACACACACAAAAATTGTAAATAAATTTATATTATTAAAATTAGAATTAATGCTAACAAACGGAAAAAATATTATTTTATACAAAAATAGAACTGGAATCTAAATTAAACATCATTAGCAACTTTTAACAAAAAAATAATATTCTTCTAATTTATTTAATTTTTAACAGATATTTAACCGCGTATAACGCAGAAAATCACCTAGTTAACTGCATATAACGCGGAAAATCACCTAGTTGATGAAGTAAAATCAGTGTGTAGAGCCATTACAATACTTTGGGGAATAAGAAATAGGGCTGACGACCTATTTCACCACCAAATATTTGATATCTGCCTATATATTGTCCAAAAGATGACCTGTACTTACATGTCCATGGATTGAAAGTTAAATTTCCATATACCCACCAAATGAAAGTTAAATTTCTATATATCCATAAATTTGAATTTTATCGGTTTTATTAAAAAACCGAAATCAAACCGACTCAAACTGACAGAATTATATTTTAAACCGAATTTTGAATCGAACCAAAACCCGATAAACCCAATTCTTTGTAACCCGACTCGACTCATCCAAGAAAAAAACAGTTTGCTTGTTCAGCCACTGATCTGCAGGTGAAGGAAAAAGATGAATGCGATGTGAACATATCATTCTTTTGTTCCTACTTCTTCTGTTTCTTTTTCTTTTTCAAGACTGCTTGTGCTTTCTGAAATCTTGATGATACTGTTTGAATTTATATTTGATGGAATCTTGCTCATCGTGATAGAGCCTGAAGAACATCGGAATGATTCGTCGCCGCTTGATCTGTTCCTTCAATCGACGATCAAAATATTGATTTTCTCGATCCCACTCACATCTCCACCATCGATTATTGTTATCACTTTCCCGATTTGAACAAGATTCGTCGCCATTAGACCTCTCTAGATCGGATTTCTGGGGTTGCGATTCGACATTTGGATCATCCCATAACAAACCTTTGAGCTCTCGATGAAGCACAAAATACAAATGAAAGAGTAGATAATCCGGCGCATCTGGACCGTTGAATCCGTCGTATATTCCGACGAAAACCCAACCGTGCTCCTCCGATACAACCACGTGTACTCGATCCTCACCGGCTTTTCCCTGAGCCTATTGAAGATTTTGGGTTTCTAGCGAAACGTCGTCTTCTAACAAGCTTCCTTCGCTGCTAAAATTCAAGCTATTAACAGTGAGATTCTTGAGCGGAGCTGAAAAAATGATTATGATCGGAGCTTGACTTATCAAGCGGACCTGAGAATAACCCGACCCGATCAAGAGGACCCGACATGAATCCCCTCTCGGTTGGAGCAGAAAGGAAGCCTCTTTCGATTGGACCAGGACCAGAGACGATCGGACCACCACCACCGGAGCTTTTAGGGATCGATTGCAAAGGGATTGAAGAAAACGATGTTGTGCTCTCGTATGTAGCGGCTCGGTCGATGTGACCGTACCGGAAAATTCAAGTTCAATAGAAGATTTGGGATATTCAAATTGTGATTATTGAAGCTTTTAGGGATCGGTCGAGGTCGATGATTATTTCTCATCCATGGCAGAGAGAAAGAGAAGATGATAAGAAGGAGAAGAGAGAGAGAGAGTCGGGTCAGGTTACAAAGAATTCGGTTTACGGATCGGATTCTGGGTTCTGGTTCGATTTAAAATTCGGTTTAAAATATAGTTATGTTGGTTTGAGTCGATTTGGTCTCGGTTTTTTAATAAAACCGATAAAATTTAAATTTATGGGTATATAGAAATTTAACTTTCATTTAGTGAGTATATAAAAATTTAATTTTCAATCTATGGACATATAAGTAGAGGTCATCTTTTGGGCAATATATAGACAGACATCAAACATTTAGTGGTGAAATAGGTCGTCAGCCCTAAGAAATAAGACATAAACATCAAAGATTGGGTAATCTGTTTAGCTAGTGTCTCAGCCACCTGATTCCAACATCGAGGAACCCAAACCACTTCCGTTGTAAGAATTTTGCCTTTTTAAAAAAAATTTAGGATGCATATAAATACCACCCAAATCTAAACAGAAGAAAGATGCTAACAAAGATGAAAAAAAAATACACAAAAATACAAAGGCAAACGTGACAACTTTGAGAAAGCAAACCTTTCACTAATTTTATTAACTATAAAGTCCAAATTAATCTTTGAAAAGATTTTATTAGCTTCATCAACAAGAAAGAAACATTCAACACAAAGAAAAGGAGAGACTATGGAGCTTCTTCATTAATAGTTCCTAATGATCTTTGCAACCGAAGAGTATGTCCCTAAAGTCCCACTTACCAACCCAATCGCCACTATTATCGAGCTCAGAATCATCTGCAGAACACAACACAAACAAAAGTCAGTGTCAATCTATTGAATCCAAATGAATAAACTCATCATCCCCAAAATTACTTTCAAGAAATTGAGAAGAGGAGACTAAAAATGCTAAATTTATATATACCTGTGTTCTTGTAGCTTTGTTCCCCATGATCTTTATGAAGCATAAAGCTGGCATTACTATTGCCTGAACAATAGACATTTATGTAAAAAGACATTTGAATTTTGATCCAAGAATGTGTGTCTGAATCTTGATAAGAATAATGTTCTTAGGATATTAAGGGTATAAGGAAAGGAGAGATGATGAAAACTAACCACAAGTATACTGAGAAGAGATCCTATCAGAGCCATCACAAGACCTGTGTGGGAAATAACAAATTTGCAACAAAAAATCCAAAAATGAGTCTTGACACCATTAAGCACGCGAGTTCTCGACCTTTCTAGCTTAACGTTCTTACCAAAAAATGGGAGAAGGAAAGCAGAACAAACAGAAGAAGCGACGAGCGCTGTTCTTAGAAGAATAAAGCACCATATGTTCTCTGAGATTCTTTCGGGTAATAGTTCTTCTATACTCCTTGCAAGTGGATTCATCAAGAGAGCGTATTTCGTAAACGGATTTACAACCTGAAAAAAGAAAGAAGATAAAACAGAATCAACATGGAGTTTTAGTGTAAGATGGAACTTCCAAAGATGACGGAGAGAAAGAAACCGATCTTTTGTTTACTAACCGTTGTCCATTGCGCCACTTTTGAAAAAAAAAGGTTCTTTGGCATGTTTAGTGTAATTTGAGACAAGGTGGCTTCACCAAACATGAGATAACCCATGATTGCAACTCCTCCATATATCAAAACACATAAAATGAAACTGCAATGTAACCACAGTTCACTGATTTCAGATTTGAATCGAAAACAACAGAAGCTAATATAAGAGTGAATTTTTCGGTTTTACCATGTGATCACTGCCTTGTTGAATTTGGTTTTATCAGCCATGGATTGGTATATATTTGGGAACACAGAATGGCCTGAATAGCAAAATCCGTAGATACCAATTGCAAACGGTATCCCGTTCCATTTCACAGCATGACCGGTGTGATGAAACCCAATGCCGCCCGTTGTCCCGAGCAAAAACGTGCTTACTGCTATCAAAACAGTTGCAATAACTCCACCGGCTGTGGAATCAAAGAAGCTGATTCAAGATTCTTGACTAAAGGTATCAATTATATATACATAAAAAAGAGAGTTGATTGTACCTGAGAGGTACGAAATGATGCGAAGATCCTTCAACCAAACGGTTGGAAGAACGATGAGAGCAGTTAAAATTCCAAACAAATGTTTAGAGTCAAGACGGATACCGAGCCAATCCATGGACGTACCAGGGAAAAGCCCGGTAAGGTTATCCCCTTCCAAAATGATGAATTCAACACAATATGACTACAAAAATAGGACAACGATTCTAGTAAGTTCAAATTATGCAAACAAGAACACTCTTAAGTCGGTCCAAGAAAAATCTTCACTTACATAAAGTTCAGTGTACAATAGCACCTGCACAAAAGACACAAAACATTGCAGAAAAGCATAAGAAACTACGATTTCTATCGATACAACAGCTAACGAAAACAGAATCCAAGACACTAAAATAATCAAAAGGAAGAATTTTCGAGGAAGTTAGGGAAAAGTGACTTACACAAATAAGAATACGACCATATTTCCCAAAAGCTGCTTCTCCAATATCAGGATAAGTGATAATACCGGATTTGTTCTCGAAACAATCTTTCATCAAAGTAGCAGTGTAACAACAAATAACAGCAAATAAGAGAAGAATCACCATACTTGCCCAACCAGCTTCTTTCACAGTATAAGGTGTTGATAAAAGTCCAACTCCAGCCATTACATTAATCGCTGTGTAAAAAAACCAATACAAAGTTAACACATGTTTCTTTCTTAATTAAGGCAACTAAAGGCTCATAAGTTTTACCATTGAAAATGGTTTGAGTGAAGCTGCATCCATAACCACCAATTGGTAATTCTTCAGCAAATGAACCTTTATGAGACCAAACTGATTGTGTAGCTGAAGTTTTGTCTGGTTCTTCATTCCTCTCAGGGAGCAAAGGGGCTTTAGACTCAACATCTAGATTACTTTTGCTCTGTCTGTAAAAACTCGGATTACTCTTGAGAGACCCAAAGATTGGTGATGCAGCAATCGTATAAGAATCAGTCGTTTCCCTAATCGAAACCAAAAACACAAAAAGCTTCAATCAAAACACAAAATCTTCGAGAATTACAGAAGATTATCAGATGGGTATTGGTAAAAATGAGTTTTTTTAAAGGAAAGATTTGAGCTTTTTACCTAAAGCTTTGAGGCCATTGAACCTGAGAAATGAAAGGGTCATCGTTATTATCATCGTCACCAGGAAGATCTCCGACATCGCTTTGATCATCAGTGTCACTGTCGTTCTCGTATTTACTGCTATCTTCAAGATCTTCTTCTTCGTCTTCGAATGTAAACGATTTTCTCTCCTTATCTTTGTCCATTTTTAGCAGAATAAACCCCAAGTGATAATCGAGTATCGATAAAAAGAAAGAAACTTTATATGTAGGAGGATAAATTCCCACCGAAATGGAAGCAAATCAATCTTCTTTTGCTTGATTTTTTTTTTTTATTACACAGAGTGGGTTCGAGAAGTCTACAGAGATGTGTGTAATAAAGATGAATTTTAGCACAATTGTCTGTTTTTTTTTTTTTTTTTTTTGATTTTTAAAGTCTTTTACTTTTCGAGGTTTTTATAATTTGATTGCTCTCTCTCTCTCTCTCTCTCTTGCTCTCTCTCTCTCTCTCTCTCTCCCCGCGAGTTACTTGCTAATTATAAGGCGGGAAATGGTGACGTGGCGGCGACGATGGAGATTTGGGAAAGAGATCGGAATTTAGAAGCAAAGTTAAGGATAAAGTTTTTGATAGATGTGTTGCCATCGCTAGGATCACCATCTACACGCGTCTATTGTTCGCGTTTTTAATATATGTCTGTAAATCGCGTTTAATTTTTTTGGTCTTTGGTCATTTTTATCAAAGATATATCATGTTAATATATCTAGATTTTTATCAATTCTTTTCGATTTAAATGTTGGGAAAAAAAAGAATTGACGAATAATATAATCAACATGAATGTTGCTGGATTCTTATGCTTAGTACTTACTTAAAACTCATTCGTTGTTATGAATCTAAATGTCTCTCAAAAGAGTCCAAGCTAAAAAAGAGAAGATTTTAGTGACGCGAAGTCGACGAGGAAATGAAGTGTAGAGGTAATCGTGTCGGCTGAAACATAGAAATATGTTATCTCTTTGTGGTGGCATGTGATTTTGTCCAAGTGTCAAGCTTCATATGCTCATTACCAATTTTAATAGTTTATCCTTTTTTTGACTCAAATGTATTTTATTTTGGTTAATTATGTTTAATGTACTTTTAAACATAGACTTATTCAAGATAGATCTGCATGTTTAGTATATATTGTATGGCCGTTTAATTAATCTTTTAATGGGGTTTAAAACAAGCAAAGAACGTCAAAACTTCAATCAATTTACTCCAATTTGGCTTTAAAAAAGAACAATTTACTAGGGGTCTAGTGATTCAAGTCTTTCAACTGGAATTTCAATAAAGCTAGGTATATGTCTAAAATTACAATAATATACTTCTTCTTCTTTTTATACAAATTTCAGGAATTAATTTGCGTTTTGTTTTACTATCCTCGGGTTATATACAAAAATTTCATATCGTGACCATATTTAATTTTCCAAATGCGTAGTTCCATATCATAATTCAGTAAACTATTAATTTGAGATATATAATATGGTGACTTAGCTAATTATATATTCAACTTTGAACTAACGCTCACTTTTTCTCCCGATCCTTGTGTTCAACTGTCACGTTTCCGGTACGTGTCTTATCGATCAGGAAATGCCAAAGATACTGAGCCCATCACACAAGTCACATCTCCAACATTTTTTTCTTAATATTATCCTTCAAATTTGTGATGATCATGAAAAAATCTCAAAAAACAGAAAGAAAGAAACAAGTTATCACAATATGGGTCAAGCTCTCAATACCGGTTCGTCCTTTCTCTTTCTCCACCAAAATTACGTATTTTCATTCATGTTCATTTAAATATATATATATATATATATCTTCCATAATTCCATTAATGAAATATATCGTATTATTTTATGTTTTTGGTTTCTTGGTTTTACTTTACTAATGGAACGAAGCAAAAGGAAATTTAGAGATAAAGGGGAAAGACTTGGAAGCAATGGCTGAGAATTGCTACCTCAAACGCTTTGAAGAAAAAAATGACGATCATGAATGGTCATTTGGCGATTTTTACCGTATTGTGGCTGAAGCTGTCGAGTAAATATTTATTTTCTTCATATTTTTATTCCTTTCTATATATACATGTATCACGATCGTGTAATTAGTTTGGTTACCGATTTGATCTGGCTTATATAATTCATGAAAGTAGGAATCAAGAACTATTAGATTGGGTTATTCAACCATTTTCACTTCCTATTTTTTCCCTGAAATTAATTTGAGTTTGGGAACAACTTGTTTAATTTTGTAAGTAAAATGCTTTATAAATTATAAGCCATAAGAACAAATAGTCGGCGTCAGGATATTTGATTATGGTATGATATTACATATTACATGCGATGTGGTTAGGAATCATATAGTCGGCGTCAGGATATTTGATTATGGTATGATATTTATTTGTTTATATTTCGTGTGACAGAGAAATTAACAGAAGACTAGGTGGTACGCAAATAAAGGTGCCAAGTGTTGATACATTACAAAAAGCTTATGAGGTAAAAAGTCTTCCGATTTCTATTTCATTATATAGTTTTATTAACGTAAATAAAAATAAAATTAAAGTATCTTGGATTCATATTCAAAGAGACATGATGTATTTATAGATCATAAACTTATAAGAAGCAAAGCAAAAATGTGAGATACAACTTTAGATTTGCAAACCTTTATCTCTAATAAAATGAAATGTATAAATATACTTTTAATTCACATATACAAAACCTGTCTTAGTATGAATTATACTAATATTTACGGTAAGATCCAAAAGGTTTATCAATAAATTATCAATATTCAAAAAAATTAAAAAGAAAAATTTCAATATAAAAACAAACGAAATAAAATGAAATGTATAAATATACTTTAATTCACATATATAAAACCTGTCTTAGTATGAATTATACTAATAGTTACGGTAAGATCCAAAAGGTTTTTCAATAAATTATCAATATTCAGAATGTAGCCCGTGATCTATTGGGCTTCAAAACTATAGCCCAATTTTAGAAACATATTTCAACACTAACAAATTATTGAAAAAACAAATATTCTCAAAATGTGCAAAATAATGATGCTCTAATAAATGCATTGAATTTTGGTTCCCGATTACGAATGCATATATAATCTTTGTCTCGTACACTTGAATCGAGCAGAGACACAATCTTGGAGATGGGAAGAAGATATCGAAGGAAGAGTTTCAAAAGCTTCTTCAAGAGGTTTTGATCGGAGCTGGGTTTACCGGCGTCGGAGGAGTGAAAGAGTTTCTACTCTTCATCTTCGGAGTTCCTGCCATCGCCGTCTTCGTTAAGAACCGTATAGCTCCGACGTCCATTCCCAACGATTTGTTCATTCCCGCCGTTACTTCCGCCACCGTCTTCCTCCTCGCTAAGCTCAACAAGATATGACTCTATTTATTTGATTTTTATCGAGCTTTGCTTTGTTGTTTTTTTCTAAATTTGTATTGAGGATTTGATTATGCGTGTTTGTGAGAGCTTAAAGTTTGATTCTTTCGAGTTCGTTTACTAAATTCATGAAATGAAAAGAAATGAAGTTAAGTTGTTCGACAGAATGCGTCAATGAGTTTGAGTTAACTCTGTTTCTGACTGTTTCAATTCATATTTGAGAACTTATTCGTCTAAATTGGTCCAATTTTTAAGATTAGTGTTCATTTGATTTTTTAAAGATATGTGTCTTTGTATGAGAGGGAAGCAAGGAGATGCTAAATATAGAGGATTTGAGGGTCTTGCTTGTTTCTCTAAACTTCAAGGCTTTCATTGGTTTGAGGATATGAACGAGTCCTTCTTTGAATAATGACAAAATTAGTTTGTAAAACTGATAAAAAAAGAAGAAATCTCGGAGACATTTTTACCATTTTAACTCTTTTTTTTTGACCATTAGTTTTCTCTCCTTTTCTTTGTTTGGTCCAGAGCAACATTCAATCCAATAATGCTGCAATCTGAAAGAAAAAGTAAGCTCTTTGCCTCCGACTCAGTTACATTGAGATCACAGAGGCCAACGAAAATGACGAATGACACATATGTTTGTTGATTTCTTGGGTGCTCGTACATCTTTAGGATTAACATACTTGTTTTATGAGGGCATGTTTCTAGGTGCTGATAACAAACAGTTTTTCTAGATAGAAATTTCTTAGTTTAACACAATGAGCAAGGATCAAAGTTATGTTCTGAAAGCATGGGAGGTGACCGTGCGAAAGACCCAGCAAGCGAAGAAGCGGGCAAATAGCGTTTTTGGAACAGTTTCTGTAGCTCCACATACAGATAATGATACGGCAACTGATGAGTATGACGATGAGACCACCACTAATAGGAGCAGCACAGATGAATTCTACCATGCCGAGAGAGTGCTTCCCAATGGAGACTACTACACAGGGCAATGGTATGATAGCTTTCCTCACGGGCATGGAAAATACCTCTGGACTGACGGCTGCATGTATATCGGTGAGTGGTACAATGGGAAAACCATGGGGAATGGAAAGTTCGGGTGGCCATCTGGGGCCACATACGATGGAGAGTTTAAAAGTGGTTACATGGATGGTATTGGCACATACACAGGTCCGAGTGGAGATGCTTATAAAGGTCAGTGGGTAATGAACCTGAAGCATGGACATGGCGTCAAGAGTTTTGCAAATGGAGATGCCTATGAAGGTGAATGGAGGAGAGGTTCGCAAGAAGGTCAAGGAAAGTACCAATGGAGCGATGGGAGCCATTACATTGGCGAATGGAAGAATGGTACGATCTATGGCAAAGGGAGTTTTGTTTGGACAAATGGAAATAGATACGATGGGTTTTGGGATGAAGGGTTCCCTAGAGGGAATGGAACGTATAAATGGGATGATGGGAGTTTCTATGTTGGCAATTGGTCTAAGGATCCAGAGGAAATGAATGGTACTTATTATCCATCAGGAAATGAAGGGAATCTTGAATGGGATCCGAAAGATTTGTTTAACAATCTGAGTGAGTACAAGATCTGCAGTGGAGAGAGGGTTCCCACGTTGCCTTCACAGAAGAAACTAGCTGTTTGGAACTCTTCCAAGCGTATAGAGAAGCCTAGGAGGATGTCAGTTGATGGGAGAGTAAGTGTGGGCGTAGATAGAGCGTTTGAGAAGATGAACATGTGGGGGAACGAAATCGGTGAAGGAGGTGCCGATATGAGAAAGGAGTTGGATGCAGAGTTGATGAGATTAGAAGCTGAAGGCATTCAGAGCCTGAAGTCGAGCCCTGTGCCTATGAAGCTGCCAAAGGCTGGGAGGAAACAAGGGGAGACAATATCCAAAGGCCATCGCAATTACGAGCTTATGCTTAACCTGCAGCTAGGAATCAGGTAAATATGAGAGAGACTATGCGTCCTAAGTTATACAATTTGATCTTTGTTGGTTTATGTATGCACAGAAGCAATGCTTGTGTTTTTGTGTCATGTTTAGTGATTTTGTTTCCACAGGCATTCTGTCGGAAGGCAAGCTCCAGTGGCATCTCTTGATCTGAAGCCTTCAGCTTTTGATCCAAAAGATAAGATATGGAGGAGGTTTCCGCGCGAAGGAACCAAGTACACTCCTCCACATCAATCTACTGAATTCAAATGGAAAGATTATTGCCCACTAGTTTTCAGGTTAGACCCAAAATGCCCTCTACTATTTTCACATTGCCACTAATTCTGTGTTGCTTACACTTAACATGTTTTGCTTTTAATTTATTTTTCCAGGAGCTTGAGGAAGCTATTCAAAGTAGACCCAGCTGATTATATGTTATCGATCTGTGGGAATGATGCCCTTCGAGAACTATCATCTCCTGGTAAAAGTGGGAGCTTTTTTTACTTGACAAACGATGATCGTTACATGATAAAAACAATGAAGAAGTCTGAAACAAAAGTGAGTTTTTTCAAGTATTTTCTTGCGCTTACGAGTATTTGGATTGCATTTACTGAAACGTGTCTTTCTGGTCTTCGTGGTGTAGGTGCTTCTGAGGATGCTTGCAGCATATTACAACCATGTTCGAGCATTTGAGAACTCATTGGTAATCAGATTCTTTGGTCTACACTGTGTAAAATTGAATGGACCAACCCAAAAGAAGGTAGATACAAAACATTAACACTTAATGTGGCATGGCTTTTGCAACGACTGGTTTGGTTTCATACCTCTCTTGGTCTCCCAATAATGCAGGTGCGGTTTGTCATAATGGGTAATCTGTTTTGTTCTAAGTATTCTGTTCACAGACGCTTTGATCTGAAAGGATCTTCTCTTGGCCGTACAACCGATAAACCCGAATCAGAAATCGATTCAAACACGATCCTAAAAGACCTCGACCTGAATTTCATCTTCAGATTGCAGAAAGCATGGTACCAAGAATTCATCAGGTGAAAACCATTATACTTTACTCTTCATAGTTCATTTGTGCTTGTTTCATTTCTCATAATTAATTTACATCACAGGCAAATCGATAAAGACTGCGAGTTTCTAGAACAGGAGAGAATCATGGATTACAGTCTTCTAGTTGGTATTCACTTCAGAGAAGCTTCAGTTGCTGGAGAGCTGATTCCTTCTGGAGCTCGAACACCTATTGGTTCGCTTCTGTCGAATCAAATACCTGTTCTTTCCCCAGCAGGAAAAATGTATCATTCACAGAACCAAAAACATGATTGTTTTCTTATTTACAGGTGAATCCGATGAAGAAACAGGTCATCGTCTCTCTAGAGCAGAGGTTGATCAACTACTTTCAGATCCCTCAAGGTAACACAACACAAGAGAACAATACTACAAACACTTTCAAACTCAAAAGAGAAACACAAACATGGATGTGGTCATGGTTATGTTGTTGCAGGTGGGCTAGTATCAGACTAGGAACCAACATGCCAGCGCGTGCAGAGAGAACGATGAGGAAAAGCGACTGCGAGTTTCAGCTTGTGGGAGAGCCTACAGGAGAGTTTTACGAAGTGGTGATGATTTTTGGCATAATTGACATTCTTCAAGATTATGATATCAGCAAAAAGCTTGAACATGCTTATAAGAGCATACAGTATGATCCTTCCTCTATATCTGCGGTTGATCCAAGACAATACTCGAGGCGTTTCCGTGACTTTATCTTCAAAGTATTCACAGATGACAATTGAGAAGGTTTGTATTGTCTCTTGGGCGTTTTTTAGGTTTCTTGTATTCCAAGAAAGAGGGATACGTATAATTTACATAAAGAGTATAATTCAGCCAGGGCTCTGCAAACAAGCGACCTTGCAACTATGAAGTATGACTCCAATTTTGTTTGTTTGTTTGGTTCAATTTATAGATCTTTCTGATTTTGTATTAAACTTTTGTAATCAGTTGAAGAACATAGCAATGAATATTCTTTTTCTTGTATACTGTTTATGTAACCTTTCATTAACTGAAAAATATGATTTTTCTTGTTTGGAAATTTTTGTAGATCATTTTATTGAATATTTTTGATAATTGCAGGGAAAAATCGCATAAAAACTTTTAAAGCAGTGACCACTAACACTTTCAACTTCGAAAAGTTTGTCAATTACACAATAAATATTCGAAATAACAATATTAGCTAAATAAACCGTCAAACTGATATTTTTGTTTAATGGAACGGAAAACTTAACTCTGTTAAATCATAAGAGTGAGTGAGTTGCATAGTAACAGTTGAAATAAATTAATCAAGTTGGTTTATATTCAGAATACCAAATACGACTGATTCTGTTTCTTCAAATGGTAACAAAGTATATGTTTTGATGCACCAATCAAAGATTCAATTCGAAAACGAAAACTAAAAAAATAAAGCTGAGTGGTCATCATTTTAGCTAAAAAAAAAAAAAAGATTCTTGAAAGAAATTAAAACTTTCCTAAAAATTGAAAGTTTCTTTGTCTGGTAACGTGATGCTGAACAAGACATCGATCAAATTTTATAAATTATACACAACTTTGTGCAATCACTGCAATGTAATTACGTAAGTGATGATGCTATTTTTTTTTTGTATTTTTCAATAAAGAAATACAGTAAAAGATTCCAATAATTGTTTCCCGAGTTCTAACACTCGCTGTTGTTGTCGTTTTCTGTGAAGAACTTGAAAGAGAATCTCATATTTTCTTCTGCATTTGTCCCCACAAAGTATAATTTAAATTTGCGACTATTTAAACGCTATTTAATCACATTTTTAAGCTAAGTTTATAAGAAATGATTACGCATTCATGAATTGAATCTAATCACTTACCATTAATATAGCCAGATGTATTTAATCTAGAATTTCAAGTGATTTGTATTAAATTGATAAATTATATGTTATTTAAATATAAATTTTAAAATCAATTTGAAGATCCAGTATTATTAAACTTATAATTATTTTTTAAAATTCAATGTTATTGAAAAAATTTTAAATAATGGATTTCAAAAAATTTATGGCAATTTTAAAGTGTTTTGATGGAATTTATTAAAAATAAATCTCATACTTTTAGTTGATACATTTTTAAAATATTTTAATTAAAATCATATAAACTTTCTCTAAATAAACCAAGATCATTCAAACATTTATTTAAAATTAAATCATTTTAATTATTCTTTTCAAATACTAGATCGAATAAATTTTTTCCATAATTATTTATTCAATTGTCTCTTTGTATACTTGTAAAAACACACACATACGTCATCAAACGCACCGCTAAAAAGTCGCGATCACGTTCCGAGATAAATAAAAGCTAAACTCAGGTTTTTCATTACTTTTACAACCCCCCAAACAAAAGAAAAAGCTGCAGCGGTTTGGGTCCTGCGTACCAGTCGCGCTCAGTGATCGATCACTCACCATTTTCTCTGACCTATTGATCTGAGCAACATCAGCGATTTCCGGTGTACCGTACACTTCAACGCCGGGACTAAATACCTCTCTGCTTCCATTTTGACTTTTTGAAAACAACGGCAACAGTCGCCGATCGATCGGTTTCCTCCCGTCGGTGTTTTCACTCTCAGTCTTCTTCTGCGATTTCGCTTTGTGTGTTTCGTTTCTTAAGAGCTTTGTTTCATGGCGTTGCAATCTCCCGGCGCCGTCGCCGGTGCTTCATCTCCGGTTTCTCGGCTTCTCTCTTCCGGGAAATTAAGTTGTACTAAGACTCTCTTCTCTGTTGACTTCGTCGGATCTCACTGTATATCCAAAGGAACCAAACGGCGTAACGAACTCTCCGGTTTTCGCGGCTACACTCCACTGCTAAAGTCTTCGCTGAGGTCTCCGTTATCGGCAAAAGCGATCCTGAATTCTGACCAGCCCGCCGGTGATTCATCGACTTCGTTTTCTGATCTGAAACCTGAGGTAATTGTGGTTCTCTTATGCGATCCTTGCTAAGTTTGTAGATAGAATACTCACCTGATGTTTGTTAATCTATGTTTTGGGTTTTGATTTTTGCACTTTTTGTTGTGTTGTACTAAGTATCTGTTTGCAACTTTTAATTTCACTTGCATAGGTTTGGTATATGGACGTTTCATTTGATTTTCCGATGGTTTAATTTTTTGAATTGCATCGTCGCAGGTGGCTTACTTGGAAGATATAGTTTCAGAAAGAGGAGCATGTGGGGTTGGGTTCATCGCCAACTTGGAGAATAAGGCTACACATAAAATTGTAAATGATGCTCTGGTAGCACTTGGTTGTATGGAACACAGGGGAGGTTGTAGTGCTGATAATGCTTCTGGTGATGGTGCTGGTGTGATGACTTCCATTCCTTGGGATCTATTTAACGAATGGACCAAGAAGCAGGGAATAGCTTGTTTTGATAAGCAGCACACGGGTGTTGGAATGCTGTTTCTACCGAGAGACGAAAACATTAGGAAAGAAGCCAAAAAAGGTGAACCTCGAATAGTTTTTATGCATATTGATTGTGGACTGGAGCTCTGGTGTCTACTCCAAGCTAATTTATGTTTTTTGTATAACCGGTAATATCTTCCTTGCTAACTTATGTTTGCAATTTCTCTCCAGTGGTTACAAGTATATTCGAGAAAGAGGGCCTGGAGGTGCTTGGATGGAGGGATGTTCCTGTAGAACCTTCCATTGTCGGTCATTACGCAAAAGAGACAATGCCAAAAACGGAACAGGTCTTTGTTAGAATTGTCAAAGAAGATAAAGTAGATGACGTTGAACGAGAGCTTTACATTTGCAGGAAGCTGATCGAAAGAGCAGTTGCTTCTGAAAGTTGGGCCTCTGAGCTCTACTTCAGCTCCTTGTCCAACCAGACCATTGTTTACAAGGGCATGCTTCGTTCAGAAGTTCTTGGGTTATTTTACACCGACCTTCAAAACGATCTTTATAAATCTGCTTTTGCCATCTATCATCGAAGATTTAGCACAAATACTAGTCCCAGATGGCCTCTTGCTCAACCAATGAGGTTTCTTGGACACAATGGGGAGATCAATACCATACAGGTTATACTTCTCTTCTGGTCGATAGGTTTGTTGGATCTAAGTTTAAGCTAGGACCTCTCAGTGAAACCAAACAAGTTTTGCAGGGGAACCTAAACTGGATGACATCTCGAGAAGCATCTCTAAGATCACCTGTTTGGCATGGACGTGAAAATGATATTCGTCCAATTAGCAGTCCAAAGGCTTCAGACTCCTCTAACCTTGACAGTGCAGCGGAAGTAAGCGTCATCTAACCTCCTAACTTCTGTTTTGAAGTATATACAGTTAGACACTCTTCAGAATAACCTCATGGCCCCAAATTGTAGACTTGTTGTTATTGTTGCTAGAGTTCAGTGTATTTATATTATTGAGGTTGTGCAGCTTTTGATAAGAAGTGGCCGGACTCCAGAGGAATCTCTTATGATTCTTGTGCCAGAGGCATATAAAAATCACCCGACCTTGATGATTAAATACCCTGAGGTATAGTTTCGTGTTTTTTTTAATAATATTTATGGATATTTGCAAGTGCGTCTCTTACATGCTTTCCAACGGTAGGCTGTAGACTTTTATGATTATTACAAAGGCCAGATGGAGCCCTGGGATGGACCTGCATTGGTATTGTTCAGGTAATTTTCTTGGAGATTTCTTACCCTTGAAAACTTAGTCATGCACGTAAGATTCAGCTTGCTGCTGCCCTTATCCCTCTGAAATTTAACTAAGGATACTGAGCACCTATAGCTGTTCTAGAAGGCTTGTACGTCTTGATCACTCAGATCTTTGCTGCTCTTCTTTTGGTAAATGTCCACAATTTTCTGGAAAACTGGAGGGCAATTTTCACTAAACGTGGTAGCTAATTTAGCTAGCGACTCTGTCAGATTTCTTTAGTCTGCTTTCACAGTCCAAACTTCATCACCCTGACTTTTTGGTGCAGTGATGGAAAGACTGTTGGAGCTTGCCTTGACCGCAATGGACTTCGGCCTGCTAGATATTGGCGGACAAGTGATAACGTTGTCTATGTAGCCTCTGAGGTGCGTTTTGTCTTTTACTCTATGTACTTGGTCTTTATCTAAGCATGGTGGTAATGATTCCCAGCAGATGATTGGGCTTATGCTTGAATCTTAAAGCTTTGATCCTGACAGGTCAGAAAACCAATTCGTTTAATCACTTTGAATGTTTCTTCGTTTTTCTTTGTTGACATAGCTATGCCAACTGGTTTTTGAGATACGATGGCCGGGTATAAAATAGTTTCTTGATGATCATTTAGTGTGAAATCTAGGAGTGTTTTGAACCCCCTTGAGAGGAAATCAAGTGTTTTCTTTAGAAGTCGAGTTTATACTTTGCAAATCAAGATATATAATTGGTTAGGATATACAGGGGCTCTGTTATCAAATTGTGTTTATATCTTGGCTGCAGAAAGTTGCTAACTCATGCCTTTATACAGGTCGGAGTTCTTCCAATGGATGAATCGAAAGTCACCATGAAGGGTCGTCTAGGACCTGGCATGATGATATCTGTTGACTTAGAAAGTGGGCAGGTTGGTGCACCAGATCATAGTCGATCTTTTTCTTTATTTTCAGACACTCTGATACATAATATTTTGTTTCTGCTGCATCCCATTATTAATATGTGAATTTCAGGTATATGAGAACACAGAAGTGAAGAAGCGGGTTGCATCATATAACCCATATGGAAAGTGGGTTAGTGAAAACCTGCGAAACCTGAAGCCTTCTAATTTTCTTTCGTCAGCAATCATGGAGACTGAAGAGACCTTGAGACACCAACAGTAAGCCTTTCTGTTTCTTCTGTTATCTGCTTCCATCATGTGCTATTATGCACATCATGTGCTATCTGAAATCAAAGTACTTAATTTCATAACTGTTATTATCTTCTTGTGAGGGTGAAATAGTTGATTTTTGTTCAAAGTACAGAGTTCGTCAATAGTTTTCACCAACAGTTTTCAATGATTTTGCATTTTGTAGAGACAATAGTTGCTTCTTTTCTGATCAACACACTAATTTAGGCTACTCATGGTATCTTACTTTGAGGGACTAGGGCGTTTGGCTACTCGAGCGAAGATGTTCAAATGGTAATTGAGTCAATGGCTGCACAAGGAAAAGAACCGACGTTTTGCATGGGGGATGATACTCCAGTGGCAGTACTGTCTCAGAAACCGCATATGCTTTATGATTATTTCAAGCAGCGGTTTGCTCAGGTCTGTCCTTCTCATGAAAGGGCACAATTTCAACTGTTTGTTTATTCTGATCTAAGTTTCTGAATATGTGCTTTGTCATAGCAGATCATTGAACTGTCCTTGAAATGGTTCTCTTTGTGATACTTCACATGATGTTTACTTTTCAGGTTACGAATCCAGCTATTGACCCTCTTCGAGAAGGATTGGTCATGTCACTTGAAGTTAATATTGGAAAGCGTGGAAATATATTGGAGGTTGGGCCTCAGAATGTATCACAGGTCAGAATGCTTGAATTTTGGATTTTGTGCTAGCTTAGAAACATTTGGCTTTTGCAAGATTTCATATTCATTAAGACTTGTGATTTCATGTGTAGGTTGTTTTGTCTGGTCCTGTACTAAATGAAAGGGAGCTTGAGGGTTTGCTCAGCGATCCACATTTAAAATCTCAAGTCTTGCCCACGTTTTTTGACATACATAGAGGAGTTGAAGGATCGCTGAAGAAGGCTCTTATAAAACTCTGTGAAGCTGCTGATGAAGCTGTTCGTAATGGTTCCCAAGTGCTTGTTCTCTCAGATAGATCTGATAATCCGGTAAATACAGTTTCCAAGTGTATGCATTCAATTGTGATTCTAAATTTATGATATATATAAATGTATGGTTATCACCTTTTACATATTTTTTGTTTTTATTTTACTAACAGTTATGCTCTAGGGTCTCATTCTATACTAGTTCCACCATTGCTGGTTGCATCGCTGGTTTCTGTTAATACATTGCTATAATCTAGCACTGTTGACATCGTTAAAATGGTGTTCTATTACTTGCTGTTAGTCATTTTTCACTTTAAATGGAAGCTGTTTTTCTGTATCAGGGCCGAACTTGGGTGCTACTTTCTTTTCTACCTATCTTTATATATTTCGTAACTTCACTTTAAAAAGAATATTCCTAAACGAGCAGCCCTCCCCTTTTTCAGGAACCAACTCGACCTGCAATTCCAATGTTGTTGGCTGTGGGTGCTGTTCACCAACATCTGATCCAGAACGGTCTTCGGATGTCAGCTTCAATAATTGCAGATACAGCGCAGTGCTTTAGTACGCATCACTTTGCCTGTTTGATTGGATATGGTGCAAGGTTTCTACTTTTCCTTTTCATTGATTCTTTCATCCTGTTAGGCTGTTTCTTTTATACAAAGGCAAGTCATGTGGAATTCCTATCGAGTCTATTCTCTATTTCGGTCCTTAATGCCAAATGCGAGCAGTCTCATAGGCTCATGTCTGTTCTTATGTAGTTTATAAAACGCTCTCATTCTTAACTAAATGGTTTTAGAATGCTTTCCTCAACTGTTAGATGTCGCATCGATTGAAAACGTGACTGATCTATGTCTATAACCATGTTCAGTGCTATATGCCCGCATCTGGCTCTGGAGACATGTAGACAGTGGCGTCTGAGCAACAAGACCGTGAACATGATGAGAAACGGAAAAATGCCTACTGTAACTATAGAACAGGCTCAAAAGAATTATCGCAAGGTCAGACATGTTAATGGTTCTAATCATTGACAATTTTTTCTCTAGTGCTGATAAGCTATTCGATCCCTTTTTTTTTTCCCTTTTTTATTATTATAAAAGCTATTCGATCTCTTGCTTGCATGTGTATCTTGTTTGCCAAATTGATTGTCATCTTTCCTCGATATAACACTGCTACAGACTCCATAAGTAATGAAAGAAAGGTCATCCTAAGATTCTTTGAATTGCTACTGCAGGCTGTTAATACTGGTCTACTTAAGGTTCTCTCTAAGATGGGCATCTCTTTATTCTCTAGGTTTAATTTCTGAACTTGCTATTTCTTTTTTGGACCTTATCACTGCATCTGTTTGACTGTTTCATTTCCAGCTTTAACACCTGAGCTCTCTCTTTTCAGTTATTGTGGAGCACAAATATTTGAGATCTATGGATTGGGAGAGGAGGTTGTTGAATTTTCGTTCCGTGGTAGTGCATCTCGAATTGGTGGGTTAACTTTGGATGAGGTCAGAATACCCCCCAAACCTTTTCATACTAGATATTTAATGAGTTACCTGGTCTGAGTGCAAATATTTTATTGAAGCATTTTTTTCAGATGTCAACCTAATGCCACTTTGATATTAAGGTTCTAGACCTCATTTTAGATGTTTTTCATCTATATATGTTAACCTTTAAAGGAGCATATACTAAATTTTTTCGCACATGCTCAAAACATGTGTACACTTTTTTGGCTTCTGTAACAGGGTTATATGTTTGAAATTGTTATTTTCTTGCAATGTAAAATAATTTCTATTAGAAAGAGATGTCATTGGCCGCTCATCCTTAAGTCTTCCTATATCTTGCAGCTGGCTAGAGAGACGTTAACTTTCTGGGTGAGGGCATTTTCTGAGGATACAGCCAAACGGCTAGAGAACTTTGGTTTCATTCAATTTAGGCCTGGAGGTACTTTTCTGGACTGAAAAGTTATTTAGTGATCGCTTGCATTTCTATGCTTGATTACATAGCCTCCCGCCTACAGTGACATATATATATATACTATTGCATCTGTTTATACGTACAACTATGTGGAGTTAGATAGAGCTTTTGAAGTGTATATTTTTTTATGTAATAAGATTGCATATGCAGAGACACACCTTTCTCTACACTATTTTCTGTCCCTTTAGTGGATTAAATTGCTGACATTCTTTATGCACAACGTTGGGTTAAAAGCCTTCTAGTATTATCCTGATTTAGTATTATTTGTTATTTGAAAGGCGAATATCATGGAAACAACCCAGAGATGTCTAAATTACTTCATAAAGCCGTCCGCGAAAAAAGTGAGACAGCCTATGCAGTGTATCAGCAGCATTTAGCGAACCGTCCTGTTACGGTGAGCTCTACACTCTCATCTCCATATCTGATTGTCTACTTTCTGGAAAAAGTGAATATAATATGTTGTATATTCTTTCGCTGTAGGTTTTCCGTGATCTTCTTGAGTTCAAAAGTGACCGTAAGCCTATTCCTGTTGGGAAGGTTGAGCCTGCTTCCTCTATTGTGGAACGGTTTTGTACAGGTGGAATGTCTCTTGGAGCAATCTCAAGAGAAACTCATGAGACAATTGCTATTGCAATGAACAGATTAGGGGGAAAGTCCAATTCAGGGGAAGGAGGCGAGGTAGTTCTTCACTGCCTACGTCAATTTTTGTTCAACTTCAAAACGCAGAATTTACCAAATAGTAGCTAAAAGTTCTCTGTTAATCTTTCTAGGATCCGATCCGCTGGAAGCCGCTAACAGATGTTGTTGATGGGTACTCTTCAACGCTGCCACATCTTAAAGGTCTTCGAAATGGGGATACTGCTACAAGTGCTATTAAGCAGGTACTGGAAGTCAACTTGACTAGTGGAGATTTCATATTTTTTACAAGTCTGGTCACTCTCAGGAAAATTTTGGGCTCTCTTTTATTCCCTCCATACACATTTTTAATATGTACTTGTAATGATTTCCAAAGACCAAAACGACCTTTGTATTCTCTTAGGTTGCTTCAGGGCGTTTTGGTGTCACTCCGACGTTTTTGGTTAATGCGTCCCAATTGGAAATCAAAGTTGCTCAAGGAGCAAAGCCAGGTGAAGGCGGCCAACTTCCTGGGAAAAAAGTTAGCGCATATATTGCTAGACTTAGAAATTCTAAACCAGGAGTTCCGCTTATATCTCCACCTCCACATCATGATATATATTCCATAGAGGACCTGGCACAGTTGATCTTTGATCTTCATCAGGTACTTTTCTTTGACTGTAAAGATTTTGCCAACTTTGAGAATCGGGGTTCCCTCTTAACAAAAATTAAAATCCAGGTCAACCCCAAGGCGAAAGTGTCAGTAAAGCTTGTATCGGAAGCTGGAATAGGAACAGTTGCCTCAGGAGTAGCGAAGGCTAATGCTGATATCATTCAGGTATGCACTTCTTTTCAGAGTTTGTGAGAGCTCTGAAATTAGAGAATTATATTTTATTTATTCAGATTATGCAATTCTTTTAATCAACATCGTAGCCAAAAAGACTGCAATTCTGCCATTGCTTTTAATATGTACTCTCTGGGGGCCGTGCTCAGACAAAACATTTAATCAGTATAAACTTGGCTTTAAGTACCACTTGCATCATGCCGCTTCTAATTATTCCAATGATTCCATTTCTAAAATTCTATGTATATGTTCAAATGTGTCTTTGACTTGCAGAAACATAGTTGTGCAATTATGGATTTTTGAAACTTATGATGCTTCTTTGTTTCCAGATATCAGGATACGATGGTGGAACTGGAGCCAGCCCTATAAGTTCCATAAAGCATGCTGGTGGGCCATGGGAACTTGGACTAGCTGAAACCCAGCAGGTACAGTCTCGTTGTTGGAATTTGTTTCTCATTTTTTGTTTTCCATGGTAGTCTTTTATCAGCTTCATATTTCCGCATTGTCTATTATTAATTCTTTGATAGTCTATTGATAGCTAAGATTCAATCTTTTACAGACTCTCATTGGAAATGGACTCAGGGAAAGAGTTATTCTCAGGGTTGATGGAGGCTTCAAGAGTGGTGTTGATGTGTTGATTGCAGCAGCTATGGGTGCCGATGAGTATGGGTTTGGTACTCTGGCAATGATTGCCACAGGATGTATTATGGCTCGCATTTGCCACACGAATAACTGCCCTGTTGGTGTTGCCAGTCAGGTAATTTGGATCTGTCCTCTTGCTTATTCGTGTTTGTTTTTCAAATTCATAACCAACTCCTGCAAATATATTCCCTAATTTTGGTTACAGAGAGAGGAGCTGCGTACACGTTTCCCTGGTCTGCCCGGTGATCTTGTCAATTTCTTCTTGTATATTGCAGAGGAGGTAATCTTTAAGAAAATTTCACTGCCACAAAATTTAACCAATTTTTTAACGTCTAATATTTCATCTTAATATCGTAGGTGAGGGGCATATTAGCTCAATTGGGATATGAAAAATTGGATGACATAATTGGGCGGACAGATTTGCTAAAACCTAGGGATATCTCGCTCGTGAAAACTCATCTTGACCTCAGTTATCTCTTATCTGTAAGTAGTCTGGACTTCTATAGTATTTGTGCCTACAAGTTGTATCGGTGTGTGTACCTCATTTCATCTTCAAATTTGCAGTCTGTTGGGCTGCCAAAACGTAGCAGTACTTCCATAAGGAAGCAGGAGGTTCACTCAAATGGTCCTGTTCTTGATGATACTATACTTCAGGATCCTGAGGTATCGAGTAGTGTCTTACTTATTGATTCATTAATTGACCTTTCCTTATGTAGTTGATTATGAGTGACAAACCCTTATTATTTAGAAGAGCCAAGAGTTAAAAAAAAGAGGTTTTCTCTGTTTATGGCATTGGAGAGTCTACCCGTCATACGCAAAGGGGCTTAATACTTACTTTTTGTTATTTCCCAGATAATGGATGCAATTGAGAACGAAAAAACAATTCACAAGACCACAAGTATATACAATGTGGACCGTGCTGTTTGTGGTCGGATTGCAGGGGTAATTGCGAAGAAATACGGAGACACTGGTTTTGCTGGACAACTGAACCTAACGTAAGCCAATGCTATGATTCAGTAAACAAGGAACAAACCTTGAGTATATATAATGAGAAGTACATGTTCATGATCGACTTTGTACCCCTATAGGTTTACTGGAAGTGCTGGCCAATCTTTTGCATGTTTCCTAAGTCCTGGAATGAATATTCGTCTTGTGGGTGAAGCCAACGACTATGTGGGAAAGGTTTGTCTCAAAATCATTGTTTCTTCCGACAATATTTTTGATTAATGGTCTCTTATCGTACCCTTTTTTGTGTGGGTCGGCTCTCTTATCGTACTATTTTTAACTCGAAAAATTCAAGGGAATGGCCGGAGGTGAAGTTGTGATATTACCAGTGGAATCGACTGGTTTTCGTCCTGAAGATGCAACTATTGTAGGCAACACTTGTCTGTATGGTGCAACTGGTGGTTTATTATATGTCAGAGGCAAAGCAGGCGAGAGATTTGCGGTTAGAAACTCTCTAGCTCAGGCCGTAGTTGAAGGCACTGGAGATCACTGCTGTGAATATATGACTGGTGGTTGTGTCGTCATACTTGGGAAGTAAGTAAAAAAACCCCTTTTTAAACCTCGATCCCGAAACCAAAACATGGCACTGAAGAGTGGCTTCGGTTTCTCTTCTGAAATTGCAGAGTCGGTAGAAATGTAGCTGCCGGGATGACCGGTGGATTGGCATATATCCTTGATGAGGACAACACTCTCCTTCCTAAGGTTTAAACATCACAAAGTCCACTGAATTATCTCGAAAAGATTTATTGCACATTTGTCAAACATTGAAATGAAACACATTGAACAGGTGAACAAAGAGATAGTGAAGATCCAAAGAGTGACTTCACCAGTTGGACAAACACAGCTTAAGAACCTGATCGAAGCTCATGTGGTAACTAAAAATCTCTTTTCCTTCTCTTTACGGACCGTATTCGTTGGCTTCTATCTAAAATCATCTCATGTGGTAACTAAAATAGGAGAAAACGGGAAGCAGTAAAGGAGCAATGATTTTGGAAGAATGGGACAAGTATCTTGCAATGTTTTGGCAACTTGTACCGCCGAGTGAAGAAGACACGCCGGAAGCGAACTCCGACGACCACCTGAAAACAACCACCGGAGACGAGGAACAAGTGCCAAATACATTGGCAGTGTAGCTGCGAAATGAGAAGTAAAACCCTTCAAAAAATTGATCGTGGTTTCTTCTTTGTACAGTCAATGTCTTGGTGGAGATAAGACTCTCAGTTTCTGAGTTATTACATTACACAAAAGTTCTCCATATGATTTTGACATGATTTTTTCTTCTTCTAATACGGTCTGGATTTGGTTATCTTAATTTGTCGGGTCATCATAATAAAAGGAAATCCAGCATGTTTATACTTTGTATCTAGGTTGCACTGAGACGGGTACAGAGACAAGAAACAGGGATGGGAACGGGGACGGGGACGGGGACGGGGACGGGGACGGAAAACGGTAGTACCAAAAATTTATTGATACGGGTACGGTAGCGATACATCAATAAATATATAAGAAAAAATACATGTGAATAAATTAAAAAAATTACATCACAAATTTCAGTATAAAAAAACACTCAATCAATATCGTAATAAAAATAGAGATATTTTGACATTAAAAATAGAGTTTAGATTAAAAAGAAAGATGTATTAGAGATAGACAAACATACGGTGATCGAAATAACGTAATTTGAAAGAGACAAACTTTGTTAACTTGCAGAGAGTAGAGAATCGAGACTATTTAAAAAGATGTGTCGATTATATATGAGATGTATAATAATATTTGCAACCTTATTTCATATAAGATTTTCCTTTTATACACTTTATTAATATTTTTTTTCTAAAAAAATAATAATTAATGTACATAACAAACAATGGAAACATTAATTTTTAGCCTAATATGTTTCGAAAACGTTTCAAAATTCGAACGATTCCGTCCCCGTTAACTGTTGATGTCCCCAACATGTTAGGAACGTTTTCGGGACGTTTCAGTGCCGTTCCCGAGCCGTACCTGTCTTCGGGACGTTTCCAGTACGAGAGATGGCACCCAAATACCGTACCTGTGCTTCATAGCTTTGTATGCCATTTGAATATATAATTAGTCTAATATTCCCGATTATTAAAAAGATATTTTAAAGTTTCTATTAGAAGATGTGAACAAAGAGATTTGTGAATTGATTTTCTATTTTTTCATTCAACAGAACTTTATTACATCTGATTATATACAAGTATGTAAACCGAATGTTAACCAGACTGAAATCTAAATTAAATTTAACCGGACTAAACCAAGGTATCATATATACATCTTGATAGCTCTATTCAAGATGGCAGTGGTGCAAAAATGTTGTGCAAACCTATCTTGGACACTAGCTCTCGGAATGGACTCGGATACAAAGCCTTAGTCAATCCATCAGCCAATTGGTTGTCAGTACGAACATACATGGTCTTGATATGACCACGAGTGATAGCTTCACGAACCTTGTGACAATCAAACTCAACGTGTTTTGTGTGTTCATGAAAAACAACATTGCTTGCAATATGTAATGCAGCTGTGTTGTCACAATAGAGATAGGCAGGAAGAGTGAAAGGAACACACAGAAAAGTCAATACCTGGCTCAACCACAACAACTCCTTAGTGGCCATACACATGGTCCGATATTCAGTCTCAGCAGAACTCAAAGAAACCGTCTGCTGCTTTTTAGACTTCCAGGATATCAATGAATCACCTAAAAACATGGTAAAACCAGTAACAGATTGTCTCGTATCAGGCACGCACCCCAATCAGAGTCAGAGAAACCACGGAGAACAAACTTAGTATCAGCTCCATAGAACAACCCCTAACCAATTGTACCTTTCAAATATAGCAAAACTTTGTGAATGGGCTGAAGATGTGTAGTCCGGGGAGCTTTAGAGTACTGAGCCAATTTAGATGTAGCAAAAGCAATATCAGATCGAGTGATAGTCAAATATTGAAGTTGTCCTACAATCTTCCTGTACTGTTTCCCATCAGCTAAGATCTCACCATCATCTTGAGAAAGCTTATGGTTATGTTCCATAAGAATGGAGGATGGTTTACAATCAGACAATCCAGTAAATTCCAACAAATCAATGATATATTTTCGTTGACAGAGTGAAATGCCAGCTGCAGATCTTGCAATCTCTATGGCAAGAAAAAACTTAGGAGGACCAAGATCACAAAGCTTGAAAGCAGCACTAAGTTGAGCTTTGAGTGCAGCCACTGCAACATCACAATTGTTGGCAATTAAAATGTTATCTACATACACAACCACCACCATATACTGACCATGAGAAGACTTGACAAACATAGTAGGATCTCTAAGGCACTAAATAAAACCCAAAGTATCCAAGGTAGTAGAAAACTTGAGGAACCATTGACGAGAAGCCTGCTTAAGTCCATATATAGACTTATTCACTTTGCAGACTGCCCCTTCAGGAATAGATTCTCCAATAATCTTAGCATAACCATGAGACAATTTCATGTACAACTCTTCTTCAAGATCTCCATTCAAAAATGCATTAGATATATCCAATTGGTGTAAAGACCATTATATTTTAGCTGCCAAAGCAAGCATCAGTTTGACAGTAGTCATTTTGACAACTGGAGAAAAAGTGTCCAGAAAATTAATGCCCTCCTGCTGAGTATATCCTTTAGCTACTAATCTGGCTTTATATCTCTCTATAATGCCATCAGAGATAAACTTAATGGTGTAAATCTATTTACAACCAATAGGTACCTTACCAGGAGGTAACATAGTAATATCCCAAGTTGTAGTTCGTATAAAAGCCTCAATCTCCAGCCCCATAACATCAGTCCACACCTTGTCCATCTTAGCCTCTGAAATATCTTTGAGGTATTTTGGTGATAGTAATTATATTTATGAAAGCATGAAAAGGCTGAGATAGATATAAATAAGATATAAAATTGACTATAGGATATGGACTAGTTTTGAGAGGAAGAGTATTATTAGTAGGAATATTAGTATAACAATGAAAATCCTGTAAATGGGAAGGCAACTTCCTTTGCCTAGTTTGTTTAAGTTCAGAAGGAACAGAAACTATGGAAGATAACTCATCAGAATGATGATGAGAATCAAAAGATGATTGCACATGAAGCAAATGTTCATCAGGAAGAGCAGGGAGTGTAATATAAGGAAAGAAATTTTTGACAACTTTTGTGATATTAGAAGCACCAAAAGGAAAATGTCCTCATAAAAATGACATGTCTAGAAACAGATACTGAGTATGTCTCAAGGTCTAATAGCTTGCAGCCTTTATAACCTGTAGGATAGCCTAAGAAGACACAAGCCCTAGCTCTAGGATCAAACTTAGATATAGACTTAGTGGAAGTAGACACATAACAAAGACAGCCAAATGCTTTAAGAGATTCATAATCAGGTGCTTTATTAGTTTAAAAAAGGTGTTTTGTTTTCTATAACAGGAGAAGGTAACCGATTAATAAGGAATGCTGCTGTCAAGACACAATCCTCCCCAGAACTCTAAAACAATACTTGATCGGAACATTAAAGCCCTAGCTACATTCAACAAGTGCTGATGTTTTCTCTCCACAACCGAGTTTTGTTCAGGTGTTTCAAGGCAAGAATGAAAACTTTGAATGCCTTTCATATTGGAAAATTCAGTAACTTAGTACTAGAACAGATGAGATGTGAACCTAAAGTATATGAGCTAAATATGCTAACAAGCTTATTATTGAGATTTAGAACATACAAATTTGCCACATGACTACCTTTGAAACGACCCGACCCAAAAATTTTAAATTTTTCCCTTCAGATTATTATCATCACAGATAATAATCCTCAATTGGGCCAATACAACATGCGGAAAACATAAAACAATTAAACCAATTCAATCAATTCAATAATCCCATACTTATTAAATCTAACCGGTTCAATTCAACAATCCCAACGATAGCCAATAACCAATAAACCAATTAACTACAACTCAGAATTCACTAGCAACCTAGAAATTCTACAACAGCACACAGCCATACGAGACCCTAGATCATCTCTCCTTCCTAGCCATGATTCCACGATCACATTTTTTCTTTACCTGCAACACATGGCAAAAAGAGTTGAGTGAGTATTATCACAAATACTCAGCGATGCGGTCATCCCGTCTACGGGTTATTTAAATATAGACATAACAACCAATAAAAATACCAGAATGAGCACACAAGCAAAACGACAAGAACAACTAACACGAACAAGTACAGGGACTCTGTGTCGATCGACATAACCACTAGGTGTCGATCAACATGCTTCAGTCCTGTGTCAATCGACACACCACCCTGGTGTCGATCGACACGACAACCCAGAAACGAGCATATCCTCTCGTGGCTCGAATCTGTCGCGATTCGTCGAGTCACCTGCACAATTCCAACCACAAAACACACGAACACCAAGCAAACGCATTCCATCAATGCGTATGCCCACACAAACCCACAATCACACACTCACCTCGAAGAATCGAAATGAGAATGGGACCAACGGTTACAAAAATACTTGTACACGACGAACCACTGGTCCAAAACCAAAACGGACGACTGTTCTGGAAACTAGACAGACACAGCTACGCGTCGGTATGCGGATCGCCTCCAGAATCCTTCTGGTTCGATCGGAAAACAACCCCGAAACTGACTGATTGCAGACAACTAATCTGCACAGACCCATCGAGTTCAAACAGCCATAACTCGATGAATAATCAACGAAAAGATGAACCATTTTCGCCTATATCAAGAACAGAGATCGAAGAACTTACCCATCAAGTTTCACCCCAATCCGCCTCGAATAGCACAGCCGTTTGCCCTCTCAAACTTCCGAACAGAAGCTGTTCTCACTCACAATCCTCTCAAGAACAAAGCCTCTCTCTCTCAAACCTCTTCCTCTCTCTGATTCTTCTCTGAAATGCGGCCAACCTCCCCTGTTTCCGCTTTTTATCTGAACCCTAGGGTTTTCCTAAACCGGCCCACCAAACCGGCAATCAGAAACCGAAACCGTCGGTCTGATTTTAACTCGTGTCGATCGACACACCACCCCTGTGTCGATTGACACAACGTCCAACCCGACTTCTCACAAGTCCAAAAACTCACGTGTCGATCGACACACATACCCTGTGTCGATCGACACCCACCAAAAATCCACTTTTTGGTTCACGGGCGTTACAACCTTGACCAATCATCAACTCTTGAGTGAGAGCCTGAATAAAGCACGCATCAGATGTAAAACACACAAGAGAATTCAAAGTTTTGGTAAGAACACTAACACTTAACAAGTTGAATTTAAATTCAAGGATATAAAACACATTATGGAGAGAAATCTGATCATGGAGTTGAATGTAACCAGTTCTTTCTATTTGGACAGTGACATCATTAGGTAATCTAACAAAAGTCCTATGCAAAGGTCTATACTCTCTATATAATCCCTTTTCATGAGTAACATGGTGACTAGCTCCTGAATCTATGACCCAAGCTCTATGAGACAACTCAGCATCATAAGGTACAAAAGATGTGAGCAGGTCATAATAGGAATAATCATAGAGAGAAAGGAAAGTACCAGAAATCTGTGAGACAAATGGTACAGAATTTTAAGTCAAAGCTGAAGATATCCCAGGTGAAGGAGTAATACCAAAAGGCTGAAGCTTGAAACTCAAATACGAAATCATCTGCTGGAGTTGTCCCTTTGACATTGGATTATACACTTTGTCAAGAATCTCTTCAAGCAAACTTGACAAATGAGTAACTGCAGCCACATTAGAACTCCCCACTGGTATAGGCTTCTTAGCATGAGGATGACCAGGTGGCTAACCATGTACTTTGTAGCACTTATCCACAGTGTGTCCCAGACGAAAACAATGAGAACACTTAGGTTTCTGAAAATTACCCTGTGCAAGCAGAATGGGATTAGAATCCGCAACCAAAGTTTGAGCTTGAAACGCAGATGGAATGGGAGAAGATCTTGTGACAGAACCAACTTATCTTTGACTCTCATCCTGATCCAACATATTGTATATTTCACTCAAAGTAGGCCTAGGCTTCATGTTAAGAATTTGACCACAAATGTTGTTGAATGAATCATTCAGTCCCATAAGAAACTGAATAATCCTACTAGTCTCAGCTTCCTCTAGCAATTATTTGACGTGATCACAATCACACTTCTTCACACTGTGAGTTTTGGTGTTAGCCAACTGCTCCCACAATATCTTCTTATTCGTGTAATAAGTAGAAAGATCAAGAGGACCTTGTTTCAATGTCATAACTGCTTGCTCAAGCTGGTACTTCCGAGGCAGATTACTAACTTTGAACCGATTGAGTAAATCTCTCCACATTTCTGCTGCATTTTGATAATAAAGAATACTATTGAAACGACCCGACCCAAAATTTCAAAAAATTTCCCTCCAGATTATTACCATCACAGATAATAATCCTCGATGGGTCAACAATCAAGCAATGCGGAACATAACAATTAAACGATTCAATAACCAATCAATAATCAATTCAATAATCCCATACTTATTAAATTACTAACCAACCCAATACAAATAAACCGGGGTTCCAGAATTACTACATCCTAGCAATTCTAACTCAAACAACAGAAAGTGAGACCCTAGATCATCTCTCCTTCCTCGCCACGATTCCACGATCACATTTTCTCTTTACCTGCAACACATGGCAAAAAGAGTTGCGTGAGTATTATCACAAATACTCAGCGACGCGGTCATCCCGTCTACAGGCTATTCAAATACAAGTATAAACAACCAACACAATACCAGGATAATCACAGAACAAGCATACACAACCAAGCAAACAACCAGTCCAGCATACACCGTGCCGATCGACAGGACACACTGTGTCGATCGACACAACCACTAGGTGTTGATGATCACAGGCCCCGTGTCGATCGACAGGACTCACTGTGTCGATCGACACAACCACTAGGTGTCGATGATCACAGGCACCGTGTCGATCGACACACCACCTCGGTGTCGATCGACACGACATCGCAGAACCCATAATCGAGTCAATCCTCACACGACTCGAATCTGATGCGATCTGTCGAGTCTCCTGCATGAATCCACACACAAAACACACACAAACCACCAAGCAATCGTATTTCGTGGCCCCCTATACTTATACGAGCCTACAGTCACGCACTCACCTTGATTGGGATTGAAAAAGGATGAAGAACGTGAAGAACGAGCGAAGAACACCAAGACAGCCTCTGATTCTGTCCTCACAGACCCGAAATCAGCACAGCAACAACCCCTTTCTCGTTCTATCACCACTCACGATCAATTCCTCCAGGAATCTCCCAACAATCACTCAAATTCTCTGATTTCAGAACTTCTCCCCAAAAACTCTCTGAAAAGTCTGGTCTCCAGAAAAAAAACGGCCAGAACCTCTGATTCTGCCTTTTATATCGAACCTTAGGGTTTCCCTAAACCGGCCCACCAAACCGGCCAATTGGAACCAAACCCGACGGTCTGATTTCAACACTTGTCGATCGACATACGCCACCCGTATCGATCGACATAACGCCCCAACCCGACTTCTCCTAAGTCCATAACACACATGTCGATCGACACACTCGCCTGTATCGATCGACACCACCAAAAATCCACTTTTTGGTTCACGGGCGTTACAATTCTCCCCCACTAACACGGATTCGACCTCGAATCCTGCGACACCGTCACACTACGGTCTCAACCACCTGACCTGCACCCGGCCAGTATCCTTCGAGATCACACTCGAATCCCACAACCCGTCCTGCTAAGGCTAACACTCTCGCCTAAAACTCGACCAGATTCACCCGGAACACCAACGATGCACGCCCCATGGTCCGGATTAGGGCTGCCCGATTGACCGTCCAACAATCAAACAAGAACATGTCCGACCAACCGTTGACCCCGCATCGGACCAAATGATCGTACAACAATCAAACAAGAACATGTACGACCATCGGCGTAACATATGCTACCAGGATTGTCCGAACCGAATTCCCGACTCCAGTAATAACCCCAGACTTGACGTCCACCACACCCTTGGCCCTCAGCCAGCACCCCTCGTGATCACACCTGATCCCCGAGCTCATCCAGTCTCATGCTCACGACCACGCTCAGACGCTACTGCTCCTAACTCATACTCATAACTCATAAACATATACACCATACATATGCTCGTAGGATCGTCACCCCATGAGCGACAGTGTGCAGGAGACCCACCCATCCCCTGGAGAGACCCACTATCCCTCAACGTATATGTAGGGAACCCACCCATTCCCCAGAGAGAATCACCAACTCTCGAGTATATGCAGAGAACCCACCCGTCCTCTGGAGAGATCCACTATCCCTCAGTATACAGGAACCCACCCGTTCCCTGGAGCAATACTCTGAAACGTGCATCATACGCACCTGTCGACCAGCATCATCTCTCGTGGTCAGCCGAAACAACCCAATCACCAGGGTGTCTCACAGAGTCCCTGGAAAAGACGATTATAACTCACATAAAACCTCTTTTCCAGACTCTCCCTTGGAAATAGACAAGTTCTAACGCGCGTAGAGCTTACATTTCCAGCCACTCCTGGAACCTGTACAGTCTCATTCCCAGCCACTCCTGGAACATGAACGATCTCTAAGCCGCGTAAAACTTCTATTCCTAGCCATCCTAGCCGATAGGCAAGCTCTAACTCACATAGAACTTCTACCACTAGACCTCCTCATGACCTACCAGTCATCACGAACCCATGACATCACCAGTCATACCATAAGAATTCACATCTCATAACACATTTAATAAGGCAAACTCATCTTATTAAATCTCAAATTATATACTCGTTACATCCACCACGAAATACAATTAACACAAACATAGCAACATGCTAATACAGACTTGAAAACTAGAAAAGAACTCAAGCCACCGCTTGCTTCTCGAACCACTTCGAGAACTTTGTCTTCATCAATGCCTCTGGTTCCCAAATCTCCTCCTCAATACCGTCACAGTCCCACACGACTCTCACCAACGGTATACTCTTCCGACGCAGCACCTTGATCCTCCTCTCGAGAATCCTCACAGTCCTCGCCGCCAACGTCATGTTGGGCTGAAGATCCTCCGGAATCCTCGCCAACACCTCCTCAGACTCATGCAGACACTTCCGTAGCATCGAAACATGGAAGACCTTGTGAAAAACCTTCATACTCTGAGGTAACTCCAATCTATAAGCTACCGGTCCGACCCGCTCCACCACTCTGAACGGACCCAAAAACCTCGGACTCAGCTTATTCTCTGAAATGGATCTGTTAGGACCCCTCAACATAGCTGCCTTGAGGTACACCATATCTTCCAGCTCAAACTCCAGCTCTTTCCGTCTCCTATCGGCGTAACTCTTCTGCCGATCCTGAGCCTCTCTCATGTTCAGCCTCAAGACACGGATCTTCTCCGTCGTCTCCTGAACGAAGTCTGCACCAAACATGCTCCTCTCCCCCACTTAAGTCTAGCATAATGGTGTCCTACACGGCCTCCCATACAGAGCCTCATATGGAGCCATCCTAATACTCGCCTGATAGGTGTTGTTGTACGCAAACTCTACCAGATTCAGATGATCCACCCAATGACCACCATAATCCAGTACACACATCCTCAGCAAATCCTCCAATGTCTGAATCATCCTCTCAGACTGCCCATCCGTCTGAGGATGGTACGCGGTACTCATCTGCACCTTAGTGCCCATCTCTGCCTGAAATGCCCTCCAGAACTCTGAAGTGAACCTCAGATCCCTGTCTGACACAATACTTGCTGGCACCCCGTGCAGCCTCACTATCTCACGCACATACTTCCTAGCCAACACCACCGCTCCGTCGGTCTTCTTGATGGCCAGAAAATGTGCTGACTTGGTCAGACGATCCACAATAACCCATATCGCATCATAGGTCTGCGACACTGGCAATCCTGTCACGAAATCCATCGTAATCATATCCCACTTCCACTCCGGAATAGGTAAACTCTGCAATAACCCGCTCGGGACCTGATGCTCAGCCTTCACCAGCTGACAAACGTTGCACGCTGCAACCCAGCTAGCTACGTCCCTCTTCATCCCGACCCAGTGATAATACCGCTTCAAATCACGGTACATCTTAGTCGCTCCAGGATGAATCGATAACATGCTCGAATGAGCCTCCCTCAGGATCTCCCGCCGCAGAACCTCATCCTTGGGTACACAAACCCGCCCGTTCACCAGTATCATCCCACTCGCTGAGACCACATACTCTGAACCGGCCGCCTTAGAAGCATCAATCAGACCCTGATCCCTCTCCTGAGCAACTCGAATCCTGCTCAACAGATCTGCCTGGTTAACTGCCTCTAACCCCAACGGCTCCTGTGAGATCACACACAGCCTCAACGTGCTGATCTCGCTCACCAGAGCCTCCATATCCCGCTCCTGATCTGAAGCTGTCCTCTTCCGACTCAACGCATCTGCAACCAGATTAGCCTTACCCGGATGGTACCCAATCTCCAGGTCATAGTCTGCAACTAACTCCATCCAGCGCCTCTGTCTCTGGTTCAGCTCCGGCTGAGTGAAGAAATACTTCAGACTCTTATGGTCTATGAAAATCTGCACCTTCCCGCCATACAGATAAGACCTCCAGATCTTAAGTGCAAAGATAACTGCAGCCAACTCCAAGTCATGGGTAGGGTAATTGCACTCGTGCTTCCTCAACTGCCTCGAAGCATACGCAATAACCTTCCCCTGCTGCATCAGCACACAACCCAGACCAACTCCCAAAGCGTCTGTATACACCACATAAGGCTCACCCGGCTCGGGTAACGCCAAAACCGGTGTACTGGTCAGCATTTTCTTCAGCTTCCCGAAACTCTCCTCACAATCTGAAGACCAAACAAAAGGGACATCCTTCCCTGTTAGCTTCGTCATCGACTGCGCCATACTCGCGAATCCCTTGACGAACCTCCGGTAATAACCTGCCAACCCAAGAAAACTCCTGATCTCGGTGGCGTTCCTCGGTCTAGGCCAACCACTGATAGCCTCTATCTTAGCCGGATCCACAGACACCCCCTCTGCAGACACAACGTGGCCAAGAAAACTCATCTCTCGCTGCCAGAAACTGCACTTACTCAGCTTCGCGTACAGCTTCTGCTCCCGCAGCTTCTCCAAAACCAACCTCAAGTGCACCTCGTGCTCTTCCGGACTCCTCGAGTATACCAGGATATCATCTATGAAGATGATCACAAATACGTCCAGATACTCCTGGAACACCCCGTTCATCAACCGCATGAACGCTGCTGGGGCATTCGTCAACCCAAACGGCATCACCACAAACTCATAATGCCCGTACCTCGTCCGAAAGGCCGTCTTTCTGACGTCCGCCTCATCGATCGAAATCTGATGGTAACCCGACGCCAAGTCTATCTTGGAGAACCAAGTATCCCCTCGCAACTGATCGAACAACTCATCAATGCGCGGCAGAGGATACATGTTCTTCACAGTGACTCGGTTAAGCCCCCGGTAGTCGATACACAACCGGAAACTCCCATCCTTCTTTTTCACAAATAACACCAGTGCTCCCCACGGTGAAACACTAGGCCGGATGAAACCCTTCCCCAACAGATCATCCAGCTGCTTCTTCAGCTCTACCATCTCTACCGGAGCCATACGGTAAGGTGCCTTGGATATCGGAGCTGTTCCGGGTTCCAACTCAATCGTAAATGGATCCGACCGCGACGGTGGCAAACCCAACAACGACTGGAATACATCCTGAAAATCCTGAACGACCTGGATATCCCCAACTGCAACCTCTCCAACAGTCTCTGGCATCACTATCGTCGCCAGATACGCCTCACAGCCTTTCCCAACCAACTGCTCGGCCTGTATCGCTGAAATCATAAGACTTCCGGAAGTCGGCCTCACCCCCTGAAACACTACACGTCCCCGATGATAATCCAGATGGACCCTGTACCGATCCAACCAATCCATCCCTAGGATGACATCGTACAGCTCCACCGGACTAATAACCAGGTCTGCTGGCATCAACTCTCCTGCCACCAGAACATCTATACCTCGAGCCCGCCCGAAAGTAGCTAACGTCCTCCCACCAGCAACCTTAACCACTCCCGGCTGCTCACCAGAATCGCTCCGGATCCCGCTGCCCTCCGCACACTCCGGAGTGATGAAGCTATTCGTAGCTCTCGAATCGAACAACACGTGGGACTCACATCCGCCCACAACTAAGGTCCCTGCACAATCCCATGTGCTTTAAGACCCGACACTCTAACGCAGACACACAATCCAAACAGACTAAAGTAAATTACCACAAGAATTAAAAAAGAAGTCTAAATTAGAACCTGTGATCGGTCTGGCGCTAGAATCGCCCGCCTCAGCCGCCGTGAAAACCCGTGGCATCGCTGCAATCTGAGCCAAAGGCTGCACCGCCAACGGCTGCACTGCCGCCACAACCATCTTCTGCAATTTCGGACACTTGGGCTTAATGTGCCCGGGCTCCCTGCAGTGAAAGCACACCTATGCTGCCCGAGACTCTCTCCTCGTCGGACAATCTGCCACCTTGTGGCCCATGCTACCACACCCGTAGCATCCTGAACCACCCTGTCCACCCTGACTGGCCCCGGAAGTACTCTCCCACTTTCTCTTTTGTCCCCGAGCCTGCTTTCCGCCCCTGCTCGAACCACTCTGCTGCTGAGATCTCCTCGGCTGCTGCTGCTGCACCGGTGGACTAACCACCACCACCTGCTCCCTGAGATCCTCCTCAATCGCAACCACTGTCTCAACCAGCTCCGCCCTCGAGGCAAACCTACTCGCCCTGCAGCGAGTCCTCAACTCAGCTCGAAGTCCCCCGAGGAACCTCCTCACCTGGGCCTGCTCGCCCTCCATGCCTCTACCAGCATGCACCAGGAGTCTACTGAACTCCAAATCGAACTCCCTCACGGTCCGATCCCCCTGAGTCAGGTTCAGAAACCTCGACTCCATCCTGTCCACCGCCTCCTGCGGGAAATACTTGGCATTAAACTCAGCCAAGAAATCCTCCCAGACCATCTCGGCCTGCACCCGCCTAGTCTCAACGCCTCTCCACTAGAGATGCGCATCACCATCCAAATAGTGCACTGCTAGGTCTACTCTGTATCCCTCCGGACACCTGATCGAGCGAAAGTTACGCTCCAATCTCCGCCGCCACTCATTGGCCTCCTCCGGCTTGGCACCACCAGAGAAAAACCCGATGCCAATCCGCTGCATCTGCTCCATCATCCTCAGATACGATGGAAGCTCCTCTGCAACCGCCACACCCGGCTGCACCCCAGCCACACCCAGCTGAACACCCGCCACTACTGGCTGCACACCAGCCCCACCTGGCTGAACTCCCGGAGCCTGACCCGGAGCCGGTACCCCACCTGGTAACCGCTCCAGAATCAACTGTAGCAAACCCACCAGACGATCATCTCGGTCCTGAGCCACACCTGCGGGAGCACCCCCACTTGGGCCTGCCGCACCAGCAACTACACCGGGACCCACACCAGCCCCGTCAGCCCTCACACTGACACTCGTAGAAGCCAGACCCACGGACCCCTCCTGAAACGCCTGAGAGTCTGCCACCTGCTCCCGCGTGGTCTCTTAGGCCACACTCGCTGCTACCGACTCACTCTCGAGCCCTCGCCCGCGCCCACGACCAGCACGACCTCCACGGCCCCCACGACCTCTGCCTCTAGCACCTCTAGCCATACTTCTGCACTCACAGCAGATTGCTAAGTACTAGAACAAAAACAGAAATCATACAACACTTACCGTGGAATCTCATTGAAGGCTCGGAAGAGATGATCTAAGACTCCATACCCACACAACAATCAATCAATTAACTTCCTAATCAATCAATTGCACCCGCCCTAGAACCGCTAGGGCTCTGATACCAAACTGAAATGACCCGACCCAAAATTTCAAAAAATTTCCCTCCAGATTATTACCATCACAGATAATAATCCTCGATGGGTCAACAATCAAGCAATGCGGAACATAACAATTAAACGATTCAATAACCAATCAATAATCAATTCAATAATCCCATACTTATTAAATTACTAACCAACCCAATACAAATAAACCGGGGTTCCAGAATTACTACATCCTAGCAATTCTAACTCAAACAACAGAAAGTGAGACCCTAGATCATCTCTCTTTCCTCGCCACGATTCCACGATCACATTTTCTCTTTACCTGCAACACATGGCAAAAAGAGTTGCGTGAGTATTATCACAAATACTCAGCGACGCGGTCATCCCGTCTACAGGCTATTCAAATACAAGTATAAACAACCAACACAATACCAGGATGATCACAGAACAAGCATACACAACCAAGCAAACAACCAGTCCAGCATACACCGTGCCGATCGACAGGACACACTGTGTCGATCGACACAACCACTAGGTGTCGATGATCACAGGCCCCGTGTCGATCGACAGGACTCACTGTGTCGATCGACACAACCACTAGGTGTCGATGATCACAGGCACCGTGTCGATCGACACACCACCTCGGTGTCGATCGATACGACATCGCAGAACCCAGAATCGAGTCAATCCTCACACGACTCGAATCTGATGCGATCTGTCGAGTCTCCTGCATGAATCCACACACAAAACACACACAAACCACCAAGCAATCGTATTTCGTGGCCCCCTATACTTATACGAGCCTACAGTCACGCACTCACCTTGATTGGGATTGAAAAAGGATGAAGAACGTGAAGAACGAGCGAAGAACACCAAGACAGCCTCTGATTCTGTCCTCACAGACCCGAATCCAGCACAGCAACAACCCCTTTCTCGTTCTATCACCACTCACGATCAATTCCTCCAGGAATCTCCCAACAATCACTCAAATTCTCTGATTTCAGAACTTCTCCCCAAAAACTCTCTGAAAAGTCTGATTCTCCAGAAAAAAACGGCCAGAACCTCTGATTCTGCCTTTTATATCGAACCCTAGGGTTTCCCTAAACCGGCCCACCAAACCGGCCAATTGGAACCAAACCCGACGGTCTGATTTCAACACGTGTCGATCGACATACGCCACCCGTATCGATCGACATAACGCCCCAACCCGACTTCTCCTAAGTCCACAACACACATGTCGATCGACACACTCACCTGTATCGATCGACACCACCAAAAATTCACTTTTTGGTTCACGGGCATTACAACTATCATATATCTCTTTATTCACAACATTCAGAATCGATAACTTCACCATGCTATTACATCTGCTCCATATCTTGAAGATATGTTCATCCTCAGATGGTCTAGGTAAGGATCCATCTACAAAACTCCATTTATTCTTCGCATCTAGGCTAATCTACATAGCAATGGACCAGCTATTATAGTTAGTCCCATCGAGATTATGAGCAACAATCGATAGATCAGGATGATCAGAAGAGTGAAGGTAAAACGGACTGTGAATGTTATCATAAGATTCTGTTACCTTTGAGATCATCCCATAGCTTGGCGACCGATTGAATCGATGCGATTGTTGAGATCGAGCATCTCTAGCCTCCGGATCGTCTAGATCGTCATGATCGATTCTAGTTTTGACAACAGATTCCTTTTCTTTGACATGTATAGATCGGTTCTTCAGCTTCCGACCAGTTTTCGCCATGTTTTCTTCAGATCGGTGATGCATAGATGCAATCAACAGTGATGGTAGAAGATTGATCGGTGAAATCAACCGGAAATTGAAGAAATCGAAGATGAAATCAAGAGATTCGAGCGGAAAAAGTCTCGGATACCATATTAGAAGATATGAACAAAGAGATTTGTGAATTGATTTTCTATTTTTTCATTCAACAAAAACGTTATTACATCTAATTATATACAAGTATGTAAACCAAATGTTAAACAGACTGAAATCTAAATTAAACTTAATCGGATTAAACCAAGATATGATATAATACATTTTGATAGTTTCTGGATGTTTAACAAAAAAAAAAATTTGGTTTAGTTTGGTTTCGATCATGGTTCTTACATTATAGATCATCATAACAGAATATTCGGTTTGATTTAATAGACCACTTATTTTCAATCGTCCTAGTCATTTCGATTTTCTATGGTCAAATTGTTGTAATATTCTCTCAACATTGGTCTACCGTCTACATTAGAAATGCAAGACGTTAGGTTACATTACATACGAATGATCTGCAGAGTGTAACGTTTGAAATTTATTAATAAAATTGCGAAATGTTTTGGTCGGTCACGAGCAAAGGTACGTGTGTGTGTTGGTTTGACAGAAAAAAAAACTTTGATAGAAGTTTATTATTCCCTGTGTGTCTCAGCTCTCACGTCGTAAAGGAAACAGAGAAATAGCTGACACGTGTGAACATGCGTGTCTTAACGCAAACAACTTTCTCGTGTCCAATGAAAATTTCCAATCTTGAAAATATAGAAAGTTCTTAACCGCTACCAAAATTTGGAACCAAAAAAATCGAATTGCCATATTTGTCACGTTCATTGCATCCTCACCAAAAGCAGTACATGTCAGATTACTAATTTTACAACCCAAAAATAAAAGAGAGTGTAAGTTCAGTGAATTTTGTGAGGAAATCGTTACGTCTTCTCTTCTCTCTTCCTTAAATGGTACTCCTTCTGTTTCAAAATATAAGTTGTTTTAGTTAAAAACAGACATATTAATATATTTAATAAAAATAATTTGACCAATCACACAAAAAACTGCAAAATATTAGTGATCACACAATATTCAATAAAGTTAAAAAATACCTATGATTGTCAAAACAAATTATATTTGAAATAAAAAAAATTTTAAAACAATTTATATTTTGAAACGGAGGGAGAGAGTACAATACATTTCTCTTTTCAGTTATGTAGAAAAAAAAAAACTATAGTATATTTTTTCTCTTTGAACTGTGAAATCTCTGCCGCTAATTTTGAACTTTTTTTTTTGTCGTGTCTCAAGATGAACTAAAACTCAATGTTTGGAGATAATAAAACTTCTCAAGAAAATAAGAAATTAAAGCATCATTTAGTGGACGTTCAACAATTAATGATATTTGTTAGGATTTCCACATCAACATGAGAGAAACTTAAAAAATACTCCTTCCATTTTAAAATAATTATTATTTTAGAACTTTTAACACAAATTAAAAAAATATATTAAAAATCTATTTTATCTCTAATTAATATAATATTTTATTTGATATGAATAATTAATAAACTGAAACATAGAGATAAAAATGAAAAAATTAGTTATAAATGTGTATTGAAATTGTAGAATGACAAGTAATATGAAATAAAAAATTAAGGCAAAAATAACAACTATTTTGAAACGGAAGGAGTACTATATAAAATTGATACATAATTTACTCATTGTTAATTAATTTTAGCTGTAAATGGTTATATTTTCAGAAGATAAATAATATATTATGCTCAACTCATATTAGCTAAGTTGTAAATATAGTATAAAGAATTCAATTCATTCTCCGTTAAAGCATTTCTAATGGTTACACCATTTTTTTCCACCAAAGTAGAATATTATAAATATATATTTTTTAAAAAATTAATTATCAATTATTAATAATACACTATAATTTTAAAAATATACGAATTGATCCCAACTATTTTATATTTTTAAAAATTTCATAAAATATAATATTATTTAAATTTAACATTTATTAATTGAAACAAATACATTAAACCATAGAAAATAACAAATCGTAATAGATTTTAATTTAATCAATCACCATTTGTGTATTTTTCCATAAATAATCAACTAACGCAAACCAAAGTGAAAAATGAGCGTCTTTATTTTTGATTTTCCTAAAATATGTAAGAAATTTTTGTTTATTTTAATTATTTGATGTTGTTTATCTTTAATTTCGGTACTTTATGTATTTTAAAATCTATTATCAATATATGGTAGTAGATTAATATTAATTTTATGTATATTGTAATTTAAATTTTAAATATCTATAACATAAAGTATTATTTAAATAATGAAAATCTTTACAAGTATATATAATTTATTTATTTTGTAACTTAGATATCTAATAAATTGTTTTTAATCTTAATAATAATCAATTTCAAAATAAATTAAAAGTTGAAAGATCATTTTATAAATAAAATGATTCAACACCAAAATAGTGTTAGACTAGAGAGAACTTTACACCAAAAATGAAATTTGGTGTTGGATTGGAAATACTCTTAGCAAAAAAAAGATAAATATATATATAAACGAGGATTAAACTAATTCTTTTACTTTTTTTTTCATTCCTCACAATGCTACTATTTGCATTGGAAGCTTAATTAGCAAATGAATTTTAACAAAATATCAAAATTCGAATTTAATTTAAGGCCAATTGTTCAATTAGAATATAATGTTGGCTCTAGAGATAGATTCGGTTTAAAATAAATCGACAAAAACCAAATTGTTTAAATTGAAAGACCATAAATATTGAACAATACTAAATCATCTTTCATTAAGCGATTGAAGTTCATTTCACTGGACCCGTTAACTTTCTCAATATAGAGCATCTTTACGTATAAATGTCACAAATAAGAAAAAATAACCAAAGATCGTGTGGGATGAAAAACTAATATACGTCTTTAATTGCGTAATTAGAAAATAGATGTGAAATTGGAGATAAGTTTTATATGATTTGATAATTTGACTCAAAACGGACAATAACATATTTATGACTTATTACTAAAGTTGGTGGGCTTGCATAACCCAAAACATTGATTATGTACATTAGTAACCAACAACTTTTGTATTTTAGGTTCGTAATCTATTTGGGATGGAAGAACATATATATTAAATATATTTTTATTTTAAAAATTTAATAGTTGTTTTATTTTAATTAGGATTAAAAGTTTTAAATTTTCTATAAAAAAGGGTTGTTGTGCTTGAAATTTTATTTGGTATTTAGAATGATTAACAAAAAGTCGGGTTTTCTATATGTTTTGAGTTTTTTGACAATTCCTTACATCGAATAAACAGAAGAAGAAAGAGTTACGCGTTAGATATTTTCAGAATCAACGGTTTAAGTTTTCTAAGACGTTCAAGAATGTGTCCATGGAGAATTGATTCCTTAACTAATGAGTGACACGTTACAACAATACAAGTAAAGTCCTGTAAAAAAAAAAAAAATCGAATTTATGTTTTTGCATGTATAGTTCTGTAACGTTTTTCAAAATCTATATGCTCAAGAGCAAAGCAAAAATTCGAAGATCTATGATTATTTCAGCGATTTCGAAGATTAGGACTTTACAAATCAAAATTTGCAAAGATATGCACGTAATAAAGCTGTTAGAATGTCCCACATTGGATACAAATATTTTCCTCGAAAATATTGGTACTCATTTCTCCTGGTAAGTTACTACGCAGTGATTTACCATGAGGAATTGGTCATGATTTCTCATAGTAACAAAACTAATTGAAAAACCATGACTTCTAAAATGGTATTAGAAAGTAGAAACAAACAAACAAGAAAAGGGTCCAAATCAAATGAAATAGAAAATGCATGGATTCACAATTATCAAATGGAAAACAGGAAACGAAACCCATCAAACACGACGCATATACATATGTGCGTGTGTTATCTGGATCTAATGGACACATTGTCACATTATCACATTACATGACGACTAGGACTATTGTCAAAGTTAGAAGAAGAAGAGAGAAGAGGAGGATAACTAATGGCTAAGTAAAGAAGCATTAGCATAAGAACCACCGGAATTCCCATCACTATCATCGGCGGTGGCGGAAGCGGCGGTAGAATAGCCGGAAGCACGGTCAAAAGCAACATCACCAGTCCGATCACAAACATTCCGATGATATAATCCTTTGTGTGTATAACTATGTGTGAAGCTTCTTGTTCTTCCTCCAGATTTTGGCTTTCAATGTTCCTACACATATATGTGTGTGTATATATAATGTCATATAGTTTTTTTATTTTTTTTATTTTTTTTTGTTTTAAATGTTTTTGTTCGTTTTCCTTTTTATGTGTGTGAGAGAGAAAGACGTTACGGCTTACAGGTGAAGCTCATGCACTGAGCAACAATATTTGCATATTCACCCAATGGTGCAAAACCAACCTTTCCTTTTCTATATATTTATTTTTTCATTACTTATTTATTAAAGGTCCAACCAACTAGATTTTATTTTAAATTCCCATATATGAGATTTGTGACACGGAGTTAGCACCAAAAACTACCATTAGATTACTAGATTCAATTTATCAGTGACCTGTAATAAATTGATATTATTATCTTGGGCTTTTTTTCTTGGAAAAAAAATCACTGAAAATTTCAATAAAAAACGTAAAATTATTTGTGTAGAAAAAACAACAAAATGCTAATTTTTAATATATATGCTCTCTCCATTTTAAGAAAAAAGAATGCTCTTTCTATATTAATATAAATGTCTTGTCCTAATTCTTTCATTATAATTTATAAAAAAAATACCACATATGCTAATTAATAATCAATATATTTTATTTTGTTAATAAATTTTATTTAGTAAAATTGGCATATTACTAAAGTTCACAAACTAAAATTTTACACTTTTTCCAAAAAATTCATTTTTAAAATTCTATTTTAGATATCAAATTTCATTTGAAAGTTACATTGTATATATTTTAATTCGTCCTAATTTTTTCCCTTATAATAAAAAGATTCATTCTAATTTATCAAAACGATTTTTTTTTAAAGTTGAATGTGTACAAGATCGTTCAAATTTTTTAATTTATAGATGTGGAACGTAACATTGCAGAGGTATCTACTATTTTTTCTTTGAGGCTTTTTAGTTTTTGGAAGAGTTGATTTTAAGATGAAGTGGGTTCGATATTAAAATTTTCTCTTGCGAGGAAATGGTCAATCTTTAATCGGTAGATGGTTGAGACTAGTTTATGAGTATCCACTTGTGAAAGCTATAATTTTTTTAGGCATTTCCCCAATCAGAAGTCAAGGTTTCTATACCTTGAACCTAGTTTTATTTCGAGCACAAAATCTCTTGGGAAAGGTCGCTTTGAAGTAGTTTATGTAATTTGTTTCTTTTCCGTTCTGTGTTTTTTCATGTTGGCGTTGTAGCCAATTGAGCATGTTCTAAGCCCTTCGCCATGTCTTCTGGTCTTTTGGAGATGTTTAATATCTTGGATATGTTTAGAGCTTATGTTTGTTGATACATTTATTATGTTTTCCGATTCTTTGGGAAAGTTGTGTAAGTGTTTAGGTTCAGTATTTCAACGTTAGTATGAGGGTTTCTTGTTTTTTTCGTCAGCTTATTTTCTCTTCGTTCTAGGGTTTACCTTTTTGGCTTTTGGAGATTTAATATGTCGGCTTATGTTATTTCTTGTTTGGGTTTTTGGTTTCGGATGAGTTTATAAACTTCTCGGCTCTTATATATTTACAAGATTCGAATTACCAATATATTATCTATCAGATGTTAAAAAGACTGTCAATAAATAACTAAAACTTAGGTTGTTGCAAAAACAAAATTCAAAAAATATAGAGGGACACTTGTTGACATGGGTAGCTAGGTATTAGCGTTTTAATATGGTTTATTTGTTTTGGCTTCTAGAGATTTAATATGTCGGTTAATGTTTTTTTTTTGTGTGGACTTTTGGTTTCGGATGAGTTTATATTCTTAAATGTTTTTAAGACTCGAATTATCAATATAATCTTTCAGTTGTGTATTTTAAAATAATGTTGATAAATAACTAAAACTTAGATTGTTGCAAAAACAAAATTCAAAAAATATAGAGGGACGCTTGACATGGGTAGCTAGGAATTAGCGTGGTGGCTTATACTATTTTCCATTTATGTGCTTTTAGATGGTTGAAACCGTAAGGAGGGGTTTGGGGAATTTAGAGGAGAGAGGAGTGTTTGATTAATTGATTCTTTGAATCTGAATCAAGTCGCACTAAATGTATTTGTGTCATCTTATTCACCATATACATTTAACCCAATTTATTGCGATTTGTCCACTTTTGAAATTTAAGGTTTTAAAATTTCTCATTATTATATTGTCCTCTGTATTATATTATTTGATGTTTAAAGTTTCTATACATAAATTAAGAAATCAGTTAACTTTTTTTTTTAATATAAAATATGTTTTATTATCAATTCCAAAACAATTCAACCAATGAAAAAAACAATATGCAGAATTTAAACAATCAAAAACTACAAAAACATAATTAATTTTACATTGAAAATTGAAAACATCATCTAATTTGAAACAAAAAAATCTCTAAAAAATCATCTATCGTCATACGGAGGGAGTATTTCTCAACGGCTAATTAATTAAAATATTAGGAATATTTTGTTTTTGGATTAAATGTTTTCTAGTAACGCTTGAAAAATTCTCATTAATGGTAAACCAATGTCGAAAAATAACAACGTAAAAAACTTTAGAGAGAAATTGTGGGACATATCATTATCCGTGGATCGATTTGGCTTCCATGTTACCGGCCGGAATTTTGTTTATTTGTCAAACCGATCTTTCCAACGATGTATTTTATGAATTTAGTCATAATTTTTAAAATAATTAATTTTCTGTGATTTAATAGTTGAGGATTCACTCTGTTAGGTTTATTTTTTTGCTAAAATATTTGAGGATTCACTCTGTATGTTGAACAAGGTTTGAGTTATTCCAGTGTCATTTAATCATAGTTAGCGACATATGATTACTTTTTTCTTTTTGTACCGAAAAAATAATTAATCATATGTGGCTAACTACGGCTATTTTATGTGGTAAGAAAACACAAATTTTCATAAACTCCAAAAATTAGTCTGGCTTTTAGTATGGAAGTTTTTTCGATTACAAAAAAAAGTTACAAGAAAAAATACATTTCCAAATTTTGGACAAAATTCAAAGATGAAAAGGAGGAGGACATAATGGTGAAATTGTTTTCGATCAAAAACTTATATATGTGTTATTTATGAGAATCACTTTTAAAAAAGTGTTTATTGTTTTAAAATATAAAGAGTGATGTTTAACTAAAAGTTCGTTTGTTCACTTCAGTGCTTGTTCTATAGTGTAAGAGTTATTCTTTTTTATTTTATTTTATTTTTTATAGTGTAAGACTAGTGGGAATCATAACATCTTTGCCTTTTTCTTATAACATCCTTGCTTGTCTGTTATGTATATATTTGAATAGGATTCGCGTTATTCCCGCATAAATACTATAAAAAGTTATAAAATAAATATTTAAATTTTAATTAGTAACCTATTAAATTTTAAAATAATATTTAACATAGATCATAAAATAAGTAAAAATCAATTTATATCATAATTCTAATGTTCTAATACATATCATGCAAATTTAAAAATATTATATTATCGGAATTTAAATCATATTCTTATCAGAATTTAAATATAAAAATATATATTATCAGTAGAGAAAATATATATTTTAACCCATTATAAATATTTATGATTATGTAATAGAAAATAAAAATAATAAAAATACTATATATTTAATGAGAAAATAGTAAATTTTATGTTAGTAACCTCATAAAAACTATAAATAATGTTGTGAACCATCACATAAATACATAATTGATAATTATATTTTATTAATGTCATCGTTATATTTCTCATAGATATTTATACGTGCCAAAATTTATACAATATTAACTTAATATTAAATATAATATTATTAATTTTAACCTATATAATTTTCAATATATACATTTGAAAAGTACCAATAGCGTTATAGGTCGAGAATTTTTATTTTTTTTGTGATACTCTGTAACTCTATATTGATAAAATAAATAATTTTATAGATTTATTTTATTTTGTTTTTGCATGGTTGTGTATATTTTTAAAATTTTAAACTGAAGTTTTTATAACTTTTTTATATTTTGTTTTTCCAATTTATATACCTTCCTTTCTATCAATCGTCTTTTTTTTTTAATTGAGATTTTTATTCTATATGTATTATTTATTTATTTTATGGTTTATGTCATGTCTATATTTCATTTTAAACTTTTTTTCTTAATTATTACTGATAATATTAGAATTTTGGGGCAATTGCAAAAATGCCACTTTTGGTGTGTACATTTGCAATAATGCCACTTAGTGATGTCTATTTGCAAAAATACCAATAATAATTAATTTTTAAAGCATAAATCTTAAAAATCTAAACCCTAAAAAATGTTTTGATCCCTAAAATCTCTTAAACCCTCAAAACTAAACTCTAATACAACATAGTTAACTCAAACATAAATGATATAATAATTTTTTTTTTTTAAAAAGTGGTATTTTGCAAAGATTTTGAAAAGGTGGCACTTTTGAAATGTGTCACTTGAAAAGTGGCATTTTTTAAAATTTCTAAATTTTTTTTTATTTTTTATTATTTGATTAGTAACTTGACAATTACTTTCTATTTTAAATTTTATTTTTGTTAATTAATTTTAACTTTAAACATATTTTTGATCTGATCAATATTAGATACATGTCGCGATCTCGTGAGTTATAATTTTGCTTACATGTCATGCCGATATAAAAATGCATTACGGTAAATATTTTTGATTTTAAAATTTATAATGCCTATAATTTGACAAATATAATTAGATTCTAAATTATGACTCGCATAGATATTTAATATTTATTTTATTATTATATTTTATTTTAAATAGTTAATTTATTATATTTATCTTATACTAAAATTGTCTCATATGCATTATTATATTAGCAAAATCACACATATAAATATGATATTTTTTTTGTCTTTAAATATTTAGATAATTTATAATGAAAAGAATGTATTTTGTAATATAAAAAATTTAGAAATATTACATATTTTAGTAAAAACGGTTTTTTTCTATTTCTTAATTACTTCATAATCCTTGTTTAGAATATATTCCTCATTTTATTTTTAAATGGTTTTTGTTAATATTGGAAATATTACATATTTTAGTTGAAAGGTTTTTTTTTCTTTTTTTTAATTAGTCGATAATCTTTGTTTAGAATATATTCTTTCTTTTTTTTAAATGTTTTTGTTAATATTGACACATGTCACAAGCTAAATTACAATTACACATGTGATGATCTCGTCAATAAGAATTTTGCTTAAATGTCGCGTTTTCATCGTGCGCATCCTCCTTTATATAATAAGATATTACTCTATTTTTCACTTCAAAATAGAGTTAGATTTTACTCTAGTGTATTACTCCATTTTTTACTCTTTTAAGTATATTTCAATTTTCTATTCATTTTTAATCTCTAATAATACACTTTATTTATAAAAATTACAAATTAACCCCCACTATTTTGTTGTTTTATAAATCAAAATCGTAACATTATATTTTTTATTAACTTACACATACATACATACATATTAACTTTAAAATATGTATTTTTTAAGAATTAAATTTGTAATAACATATACTATTAACTTAGACATACATACACATTTTTAACAAAAAAAACTTATACATACATTACAATTTCAAACATTATAATATAATATGATGATTTTGTATCAAATTCTTGTGATTTGATAAACTCGTAAATCTTTAGTTAAAAATAATATCAAACAAACAGAAAATTATCACCAAAATAATTATTTATCTCTTAAATTGAAATCATTTAGAATTGAAAGACCATTTTCTAAATAAAAATGTTCAGCTCCAAAATAGTGTGGAAAATGAGATTACTCTATATTTGGAGTAAAAAATGGGTTTACTCTATTTTGGAGTTGAAAATGAAGTGGAGTTGAAGAGGATTTTACTCCAAAATGGAATTTGGAATGGAAAATGGAGTGGGGTCGGTGATGCTCTGAGCATCTCTAATGTATTACTCCATTTTTCACTTCAAAATGGCGTCACTCCCAAAATGAGTCGAATTTTACTTCAATGTATTACTCAATTTCTCACTCCAAAAATATATTTTAAATATATTTCTTTTTTCTATTTATTTAATTACTAATAATACTCTTTATTTATAAAATTTACAAATTGACCTTATTTTTTTGTTTTATGTTTTATTATATTAACTTTCAAATATGCACTTTTTAAATAGTCAAATTCGTAATAACATATATTAACTTGGACATACATACACATTTTAACAAAAAAAACTTGCACATACATTACAATTTCACATATTATAATATAATATAATTAGTATGTTCCTAATTTTTGTGATTGATAAACTCGTAAATCTTTCGTTAAAAAGAATATCAAACAAACAGAAAATCGTCACCAAAATAATTATTTATTTTTTAAAATGAAATTATTTAAAATTTGAAGAACCAATAAAAAATTCAATTCTAAAATAGAGTGAAAAATAAAATTACTCTACCTTTAGAGAAAAAATGGGCTTATTCCATTTTGGAGTTGGAAATAAAGTGAAGTTGGAAAAGATTTTACTCCAAAATAGAGTTTAGAGTGAAATTAGAAATGCTTTAATTATATTGTTTTTTCTATCGTTTCTCTCATAGATGCTCTTTTTTTTGTAAATGATTATTAGTTTGATGGGTCTTCTTCTCCAAGCTTCTAGAGAGAGAGAAGTTTCAGTAGAGAGAGAAAGTTTGATAAAAATCTTTGCTTTCCGACGTCCGGCGTTTGCCGACGTCGTGTTAATAGTTTTTTTTTATTTTGTTGTAGTTATAAGTAGTTTGTCCGGCTAGATCCGGTACTTTTTCCGACTTTGTTCGGCTTCGGTTATCCCGCTAGACCGGATTGTTTTTCTTTTGTTAGTTGGGTTTAGATCTTAGTCCGATCTCGTTTGTCGATTACATTGTGTGCTCCTTCATATCTCTTCTGATTTCTCCAGTCGTCTCGAGGAGTATCTTCATCGCGTTTTTTGTTTGCTCAAGTCGAAAGAGCACGGAAGGTAACAGTCCACATCAAGTTTGGGTGTGGCGGTGGTGAAACTTCCCCGGTGTTGGTGAATTTCAGTGTGATTTTGAAGTAATTTTAATTGTTAGATCCGGGTGTTTTTGGCTATGTTGGAGATTGGACTTTGGATCGGCAGAAGGGAAGAAGATGTTCGTTGCTTTAGATGCTTGGCCGGCGGTGCTTTATCGGAAAATCAGTCATGAAGAATCGGAATGAATATCACGACTTTGATTTTATTTGGGCTGGGTTGTAATATTTTCCCTTATGTTATTAGCCTTTTGGACTTTAATAAAATATGGTCGGAAAAAAAATGATTATTAGTTTATTGAATTATAAGCAAAAGAATGCTATACGCCGCACTTGGGAACCCGAAAGAGTTCCAAAGATTTGAGTTTGTAGACAAAACGAGCACATTCGGTGGCCAGGGATTATGTGATTAATCACGTAATCATCACTTAACGTCGTTTCACAATTTATCCCTACTTTTTTTGTTCCTTTTTTTCAAATGTATTGATCATTTGGTCAAGTCATTATAGCCCTTAATCTCGAGACACAAAAAAAGACCACTAAGTATAGGTGCAGTGGATCTGATTTTTGTGGACAACTAATTTCCTCTGGTATGCTTTTTGTTTTGTCGAAGAAAGATAGAGACTCGATCTTTATCAACAAAAAAAAAGATAGAGACTCGATAAAGTGAATACAGTTTTTCTTTAATCATTTATTCAATTATGTTTTGTTCTTTCTCTCCCTTAATTTGGTCAAATCTCCTTTTGTTTTGTACATTGTCTAGAATCTCACACCTACGCTATTTCCCCGGATAAAGTATCTCAAATATCCTTTAGTACTTCACATGTTTTATTAAATGTAAAAACAAAGTTTCGTTATGAATCGTACTTGTTTCAATTTCTCAAAATTTGAAAATCAAATATTGTTGAAGCGTGATGTCATTTTAAATCTATATTATAAACATAATGGATGAAATTGATCAAAATAAAGAGATCGACGTGAATCAAGAAAATAATACTATAACTAAACCAGTTTCCATCTATTTTCTTTTGACGTCAGTTTCCATTTATTTTATTTTATGTCTTATTGAAAAGAAGATAAAGGAATTGTACCCTTGGTTTTGAATGGTTAAGACAACATCAATAAAAATTTATCAGAACAAACAACAAAAATTTCGTGATTAAATTTGAAACTATTTTTTTTTCTTAACCCACTTGTTGGAAAGTTGGAACGTAGTGTGTAAGAGGATGATTATCGGTAAGGTTTTACCCGTCTCATGCCAATTAAATATAATAAAACAAATTAAAATAATAAATATTAATTTAATAAACAGGTGAAACATTTCTCGTAGATGAACCGTATGATACGTTTCAACACGGACACATGTCGTGTAGCCACTGGACCATTTTTTTAGTTGCTAAATGGTAAATATAATTAATAAAAATAAAAATTTAGGATTACAAATGGCAAACAAGGATAAAAAAAATTAAACCAAAATATATCCAACTTCAATATTGTAGATTGTAGAGAAATTTTAAAAAATGTCTTTTTAAGTGCTATTTTTCAAAAATGTCACATTTTAAAAATCTTTGCAAAAATTTCACCTTTTCAAAATTATTTTTTCATTATATTATTTATGTTTAGGTTAACTATGTTGTATTAAGGTTTAGTTTGGAAGGTTTAAGGGATTTTAATGGTTAAAACATTTTTTAGAGTTTATAATTTTAAGATTTAGGCTTTAAAAATCCATAATTAGTGACTGCAAATGGACACTCCTAAGTGATATTTTTGTAAATGTACACTCCAAAAATGATATTTTTATATACGTTTGAAATTTTATGCAACCTATTATATTACTTTTTTAATATAATCTTCAATATTTATATATAGTAATTTGATTTTCTTTTATTTTGCAAACATTTTAAAAAATAAATATTGGAGCCGAGTTAATTGTGTTTTTCATCATGTTTTTATATATATTTTTTTTATCATTCTACGTTTTTATTTATTTTACTATATACGATTTTATGTTTTAATTTGTTTTAACTGATTGTAATATACGTTTAAAAATTTATGAATCATAATAAATTCAAAATTTTATAAATTTATATATATATATATATTAATTTATTTTATTTTATTTTATTTTTTATAAAAAATAAATTATTTTTTATTTTTAGAATCCAATTAAATATCACTATTAAACATACAAAACTTAAAAATTTTTTAATGAATTTCAAAGTTTAAATTATTATTAAAATTAATATTAAATTAATGTTAATAATATCCACATAATATCATAGATAATGATGGTATGCATGCATGATTTTTTGTGAATCAATCCATCCTTCTTTTAAAACTAACATAGTTCTTTGTCTTACATCATTAGACCGACGATAATGCTCATTCCCAAATTCTTATCATAATATTAATTCACAAGCATGAGTTTATGACTCTTTTACTCGCCAACCGTCGTGCCTACAAGTCAAATATAACTTTTCTAAATATTTTTCTTCGTTCAAAAACCATTGGCATATAAGAGATCAAATGATGCAACACATTTTTATATGTTTTGAATTTTTTTTTGTCTGATAGATATATCGAAACTCAAAATGATAATCATTTATCAATTGTTTGGCATTAATTAGGAAGTAATCCAAATCACCCAATATCTCTCGTGACGAGTCTATAGATGACCACATACGCAGAATCAAGACAATTCTATACGGATTATCAAGTAAACAAATTTGTAATTGAATTAAAATAATTTGTTAAGTTCGAATCTTGGCTACTACATTTGAAAAAATAATCTTTTTTCAAAAACATAAATAAATATTGTATTAAAAACACAAACGATAATTGCTGCAACATAGAAAACAAACATTTATTATAATAGATTAAAGGCAAAGCACTCATCAACCGGATAACCTCTAAATTGTAGAACGATGAGCCGAACATGTTGTTTAAAAGGTAAACTTTCCTATTTTAGAAAGAGTATTATTTTAACCATTTATTATTGTTTTACAAAGAATGTTGTTTTGTATCTTTATGAAAAAATTTCAGTTTTAAACTTTTTATTTTATTATATTAATAAAAAAAGAAAATGGTTTAATGTATTAATAAGAGATATAACAAAAAATTTAATAGTTTTATTAATAAATGTGAAAAATAGTAGAATAATTTTTTTTTTGAAACGGAGGAAACAATTAAAAGATCATAAATTGGACATCAATATTGACAAAATATTAAAAGAATTTGATTGTATGTCGAGGACTTGTGAACATATGGCACTAAGGCTGGGTAGGAGCCGAGTATTTACTAATTTTCAAATATTTATGATTCGGCTAGGCTTGTTCAACTAACAGAAATTTCGATTTGATACTTGACTCGTTATTTGAAAGAGTACTTGATATAGCAAGTACTTGTCTAAAATCCTATTACTTGCAAATAACTTGATTTAGCTTGTTATTTGTTAAAATTATATATTTGCTACTTGAAAATATTTAAATATAAAAATAATCTCTAGACAAATTAAATTACAAAACATTCAAAGTTCAAAGATGGTAAATCACAAAACATTAAAATTCCAAAATATAAGCATTAAAAAAAAAAAAAATTTTGGTTCAGTGTTCCAACATCATAGTAATCTTCTTCTTAATTCCTTTTTTTTTTGTCTATAAAACCATTAAACCAGCATAACAAATGTAAGAATAATCGTAACACATACATATATAAACTTGAAAATGATTTGGTTTGGTTATGCCGTAAAATGTCAAAAACTTTAACCAATGAATATCAAGTAATATCAATGTGTATGAAATATATTTTACATATATTATTAACGAGTATCAAGCCGAATAACGAGCCAAATAGTAAAAAAAAAAATTATTGACTTGATACTTGGTCCGGACTTGCAAGTAATTTAATATGTTGATTTGTTACTTGACTTGATCGGGATAAGTATTTGGTTTTTCAAATCGAATACGAGGTGAATAGCGAATACAAGTCGAGTAAGGAGGATTTATGCCCAGCCCTAATGGCACATCCGTTTCAGTCTGTCTCTCAGACATCAGAGGACGGTTCCATAGTGTTTCAGTGCGTGATTAGCAATGTAGGCTCCACACTAAACCTCTTAAAAATCGAATTCTACTTTTAACTTTTAATATTAAGTATTGGTTCAGATATAACCGGTATTCTCAAAAATTGGTTCAGATATAACCGGTATTCTCAAATATTGGTTCACATATAACCGGTATTCTCAAATATGGTAGTGCAACAAGAGCCCATCTTTAGTTTTTTTTTTTTTTTTCTAAGACTTACTGTTATTGGTTGGTCCTTTAGATTACAAAATTATCCCATGTTATTACATTTACAAACAATTTAGTGATTTATTAAATATTTCTATTATTAAAAATATTATTCATTTACAATGTAATTAGCTTAACTAGTAAAATATATATAGACTTATTGGAATTTTAAAAGAAAACAGTATTAGTAATAGTCAGTTAAATATTTACATTGAAAATGTATTAATTTGTCATGGATAATTAAAATAATGGATTATGTTAAAGTTATATATATATATATATATATATGTTAAATTTATATATATATGTAACTTTAACATAATCCATTATTTTAATTATCCATGACAAATATATATATATATATATGTAATAAATTATATATTCACCATGTGACCAAACTACCATTTTTAATATATCCTTTTCTAATTAATTTCTAATTTTTATATTTACTGAAACATGTACCAGTGAGAGCTTATGTTTGTACTATCATATAGCACCACTTTTATTTGACAAACTTATCATTTGTACTATTTTTTGTATACCACTCTACTATTATTTCAAAATTTTGTACCACATCTTTAGTTTTTTTTTATGTCACAAATCAGAACAATCCTCGGTTTAGCATATTATAAATCTAGCATTTAACTTCTTTTCGGCATCTTTTGGTTTATAACTAAAATGTTGCTCGTGATATTGTATAATTTTGAAGATTAACTGCAGTATTTTCTTACAAAAATCTGAATCCGAACTGAAACTGTTCTAGTTGTCTTAAAAAAATTGTCGGAGTATTTTATTCATGAATATATTTTAGTAAAAAAAGAATCTTAAATATGACGAGTTTATCTAATTCACCAAATTAAATCTCAAATAGAAACCATAATGGTTTTTCTTTTTCTGTTCAGTTGAAACCAAAATAGTTTCAAAACTGAAAGTGAACATCAGATTTTGGTAATTAAAAAACTGTCAATATTCAATTTCCCGAAAAAGGGTTCTGAGTAACAAAAATGAAAATAGAGGATTTGTTACTATTCATCCCGCGTAGCATCTCCTCCCGCACCGCACTGTCGCCGAGCCAACCGTCGTTAAAAAGAATAAGAAAATTATACATACATATTGGACAAGAAGGCTTCTATATAATTTCAAAAATATTCTTCTACAAGTCATAAAATGTAGCGCAGACAAAACAAGATTCTTCAACAAAGTAAGAGAGGAAAAAAAACGAATTGAAATATTTAAAAAAAAAAAAAGCTAAAAGATTTCTAAGAGAAATTAATTAAAAAGCTAGATTTACAAGAAATCCATTAAAAGAAAACTTGGAGATCTATCACAAGAAGACATGATCTTCTTACTTGCACGAAACGAAAGCCTTTAATTTGCTCCTTACATACATAGACACACACTTATACTTATACATATATGTGTAATGCATACGGACGGTGCGTAAGTCGGCGAAATCAGGCGTCGAGAGATTCTACGGTGAGGCTAGGCTCATTAGAAGGAGAAAAAGCCAAGAAAATGAGGAGAATCATGAGTAGGAGAGGGAGGAGGAGGAGTGTCGCCGGAGGTGGTGGAAGCGGCGGAAGAAACGGTGGCAGAATCAGAAGAAACAGTGAAAGACAGAGAAGAAGTGCGACGGATCTCGCCGTGATCAAAGAATTTCCGGTTAAACTCATTGGTTTGGGTGTGACATCAATTCTCAGCCGTTGATCATGTATCCTCATCTTCCATTTACATTAAAGTTAATGAACAAACAAAATTTTGATTTTGTGTGTGTTTTGTAAATAATCTTAGATCCCTTTGGCTTTGTCTCTAGCTCTAGTTATATATAGTGGGAAATTGGGAAAGTTGGGAAATCTCTGTCTATGTGTGTGTGTATGTATCTTGTATTATTTTTACACCCAAAAATGTACAATTTCTTCTTCTTTTTTACCAAATTATTTTGTTTTATTTAATGAAATGTATTTAATGGTTTATGTATTAATGATTTGTTGACAAGTTTTATTAGTTTTGACGAGTGGTAAACTGGTAATACTGGAGTATTACTTTCTTACCTTTGTCGATGATTGTATATATAGGTTTTATATAAAAAGTTGATAAACTGACCATTTCCAAAATGTTAAAAGCCCGTATCCAATGACCAAGTTACAACAAATAGTTAATACTATATAATCCATTCGAAAAAGTTAAGACTATAATAATTAGGGAGTTTATGATTTTCCATTAGAGTGATATAAATGCATGTCAAAGAAATGTGCAAAAAGGGTAATTAGAAAGTGCCGGTTTCAGGTAGCAGCTGTGATTTATGTCTATATGTCTTGATTCAGGTAATCAACTAATTTCACTCTTCTCCATTTGTTTTCACTTTCTTTCGTGTTTGTTGCTTCAACCATATTTCTTACTAATCAAGTGGTTGTAAGTAAAGTGGTGAAAGTATTATCAGGTACATTAAAGTAGAATTCAAATCTCACCAACTAAGGATCTCTACCGTTGGTCTTCCATTTTATCATTGTAAACGCTTTAAATGGTAAAATATTCAAATTATCCCTACCATTTTTTTAGCCAAAAAAAAAAAAAAAATCAACTTTCTACAAATTTCAGAGATTGTATGAATCTACTACGGTTAGAAACAAAAAAAACCCATATTTTTTTTAAACGTGTGAATTTTTTTATTTATGGAAGTCTATCTAGTCCAATGATTAATTAATGTTTATACACCCGAAGATCTAGGATTTGAATTCCAGATAATACAATTTATTAACAAATATGCAGATTAATAGAGGTAATATCAAAAAAGATTTTTAGAATTGTGCAATTAGAGCTGTTCGCCGTGATTTCACGTAATAAAAGTAGAAAGTATTCATCATGAGCGTGGAACAGAATGTGCCATCTGTTGTGGATCTAATAAAACTGGAGTAAATTGTCCGTGGTAGAATCATCTTTGTAACAATTTTCATAATTTATAATAAAAAACTCATATTTAGTATTCTTCCTTCCTAATAAGTTAACATTTAACTAAATCTTTAATTTTAATTTTCTTATAATGTATGCAATCCATTATATTAGTAAAGCTATTAAAGAATTGTTGTTTTTTCTTTTGGTAGCCTCCATTTGTTTAATAGGTTCAAACTTTAATTCATATTATTATTTTATTATTATTTGGGCAATTCTTAATTTCATTAATTTAACTTTATGATTATTTATCTAACTTTTTTTTGTTTTGGTTTAAATGTGAGGATTTATTTTTATTTATTTATCTATCTAACTTGAAACTTCTGGAAGAATAAAAGGTTTACAAATATTTTACTGCAAGCAAGGAGAAAAGGTAGATGCATGAACATCCCAAGTTGTTGTTATAGGTAAGTTGACGGAGACCCGAGGCTTATGTACTTTTCTGTACATTGTTTTTTTTAGTTCCCAATGAGGTCCTTTGTCTAAATTCTCTTTCTTGAGAAAATCACAAGTAAAAAAAATTCATATTATTTTTAACATTTTCTCCAATATAGAAAATTCAACTTGCTCTACTAATACATATTCAACATAAAATAAAATAAAATAAAATATAGAGCATCTGCCGAATTTAGTGAGATATTAGAGCAAGTTGGGTCGTGTCTGCCAAAAAAATATGAAACTTTTTGTTTTAATTTTGATTTAAGGAAAATAGGGAGAAATTTTCATTAATCCTTTTACATTTTAAATTTGGAGCATGCATTGAACCTAAGAGCACCATTTTATACGCTTTCCCGTAGATTTGGCATTTATTTGTTCTTATTATTTGACCATTTGATTATTTTCAACTTCTTCCTAATTTAAGTAGTTTGATTTTTATTTGGTCATCTTGTTCCCAACTTGGTAGGCTTTACTGCTTGTTAGTGCAGTCTACCCAGAAAACTTTCCTTTTCGCATTTTTTTGTTATATTAAAAAAAAGAATTATCGATGCTAAGTTACACTGAAAAATAAGACTTACATATATTTATTTAATTTCAAACTTTAAGACTTACATATTGAATCCTCTAATTTGACAATATTTTTGTCTACTTATAATATATTGTAAATTTATCTTTAGAAAAACATATTGTACATTTTATATAATATTGTAAGGTTCTCAAAATTCAAGTTATGAAAGGATGTCATGTGTAATTTAATTTTTTGTCATTTGTATTTTTAAATTATTTATTGAAAACAAAGGAAAAATTAAGTGTTTTTTAATAATTTTTAAAAATTAATTCTAACAAATTTTTTGGTCAACTTTAATTATAACAATTTAATAGTTAATTTTTATGTAAATTAATTCTAACAAGTTACAATTAAGTATTTTGTATACATTTATGTAATTTTTACGTAAATTTATGTATAAAATAGATATTTTATTTATCAAATCCAATAATATCCTATACAAAAAAATATATAATATTTTTTGCCTTTTACATAAGTAATTATGATTTTAAAATTAAAAAAAAACCACAAAAAATAGCTTTATTAAAAAAAGAAGCATAATATGAACCAAAAATACAAAACTTTACTCCATCACAAATTGTAAATCCAATAAAATAGCAATAAATTGATGTAAAAGATAGAGTAATACAAAAATACAAAAAATCATCAATTATTCTTTTTTTTTATGATTCAAGGTTCTAATGAAATTGATATATAATGGTTTTTATCCGTTTTTGACCATGATATAAGTTCTTTTTATAGTCTTTTTGGTATTTTTCGGGTCTTTTCGAGTCTTTGTAGGTTGAGGGACGATTGAAGCTTAATGTGAGCTTTTTGAACATTTTGGAGCATCGAGGAAAGAAGAGCCGAAGTGATGAAGTCGGAGTCGGTTTTACATGTCTGTGTCGATCGACACGGTTCAGTGTGTCGATTGACACGATCATGTCTGACGAGAAGATTGAAAAAATTCCAGTTTTGCCCAAAAAGCCCAGAAATTTACAGAAAAGTCTAATCCAATTTTAGACATTTTTCCTTAGGCTTTTATGTGGATATCTAGTTTTTAATTGAGACGGAGAGTTTGAGAGATTTGGAGAGTTTTGGGAGAGATTTCGCTGACTTCAGACCTTCGTCGATTTTAAACCCTTTTGTATCGCATTCTCTATCTCTTTTATGCAAATTATTTATCTCATGATGTTTTCTTCATCTATGTCTGAGTAGTTTGCTTGTTAGGTTTAGGGTTATTCAAAAGTTTGATGAGAAATTGATGGGATTGAAAAACTGTTAGGATTTATCTCTTTGTTCTTCATCTAGATTGTTTTAACTCTGATTTTAGGATTGATCAACTGAAATTAGAAATCCTAGGTTGCTTTAATAGATGCGAAAGTATTATTAACAACCTGATATAATCTTAGATGAGCAAAATTATCTATCCGCAAAGAAATTTGGCTTAGTAATTTTGTGAACAATTGAACCTGAACTTAATACTTGATTTTATTCACTAAGTTTGCAAAGAAATTTGGGATTTAGGGATTTAGTTATAGATAATCTCTGCAACGAAAGTTGATTTGTTTTATATTCGTGTTTGAGTTCTAGAACCGTGCTTAGTCAAATCCTCACGTCTTTTATCCTTGTGTCGATCGACACAGACCTTGTGTGTCGATCGACACGGTCAATTTTCGATTCATTCCTAACTCCTTTGTCCAGTTGAATTTTAAGAACCTTGATAATCATTCACTTGTTTACTTTGCTATTTTATTTACATTCATACATATTTACTTAGCAAAATTTGAATTCTTTAGTCGATTGTGTGTTTAGATTCCCTGTGGATTCGACCTCTAAGTATTACTTCGATCTTTTAATTTGAGAGAGTAGCTAAGGACAAATTTGAGCGTATCAAATTTTGGCGCCGCTGCCAGGGAGTCGATTTCACCAATCGATTTTTGATACTAGAATTTTGTCATAGTTTTTAATTTTTGTTTTGTTACTTACTTGTTCTTTTCTCTTTGTCTTGTGTATTTCAGGTTTATGCCTAATCGCGTTACCAGAAGCAACCAGAACGAAGAGCTAGTTGATCTTACCCTTGAGATTAGAAAGTTAGAACGAGCCAACCGAGCAGTGAGAAAGACATCCAATATGAATCTGTTAGTTCTTATCAAAGGTGACGATGGTTTTCTTCAAGATGCAAAGGGTCGTAGACGCAATGCTCAGGGTCAGAGGCTAGATGAGAATGGAGTAGTGATTGTGGAGGAGCCTGAGCGACATGTTATGCAGCGCCAAGAGCCAGCTGGGCGAGGGCGCACTCTGGGAGAGTACAACAGGCCTGACAAGTTCTATGCCAACAGGGCAGTGATTCGTCCTATTTCTTTTCCGACGAATGATTTTGAGCTGAAGACTGCTTACTTTTCCCTTGTTGCTCAGCACCCGTTCCATGGCCTTTCCTCTGAGCACCCCATGGACCATATTGAGAGATTTGAGGACTTAGCATCTAGCATTAAGGCTAATGGAGTGTCTAGCGATTACCTCTACTGCAAGCTTTTACCGTACTCTCTTAGTGGAGAAGCAGCCTACTGGTTGAAGCAGTATGGAGTATACATAAAATGCTGGACAAGGCATGGGTTCAACTTTGCAGGTATGGAGTATACATATGTAGGTTGTGTTTAAATGGGTGCTCATAGGATGATAATAGTTTATGTTTGTCTGCTTTCACACTACTGCACTATAGAGCTGATCCTGCATATGAGAGAGGTGTGTGGAGCTTTGTTAATGCGGTAGCTGCAATGTTAGGAGATGGTGACATGGTAATATGTCCATGTAGAGACTATCAAAATTTAGATCGTCATCAACCGAGCACTATAGTGCATCATCTTGTAACAAAGGGAATGGATGAGGCTTACAAGCTCCAAAATGATTGGTTTCATCATGGAGAAGTGAACTCAGAGGCTCAAGATGGAAGAAAAGCAACTCAGTGGAACGAGGAGATTATTTGATTGTTTCAAGCTACTGAATATGTAGATGAAGAGCTGGTTCAGAAGGTTGACTTATGCGAGGTTGTTGAGGGTGAGGACAAGGAAGAAGATGCGTTCTTAGCAAAGGTAGCAGATGCGGAGACACCTTTGTATCCAAACTGTTCAACTCATAGCAAGCTATCAGCTATTGTGTCTCTGTATAGACTGAAGACTCAGAATGGTTGGTCTGACAAAAGTTTCAACGAGCTGCTTGAGACATTGCCAGAAATGTTACCAGTTGACAATGTTCTTCACACATCATTCTATGATGTGAAGAAATTTTTGAAGTCATTAGATATAGGTTATGAGAAGATACATGCATATGCATGTGTAAATGACTGCATTCTATTCAGAAAGAAGTACAAGATGGTTGAGAGTTGTCCAAAATGCAAGGCTTCAATATGGAAGACAAACATGCACACTGGTGAAGTAAAGAAAGGTGTCCCACAAAAAGTTTTAAGATACTTTCCGATTATCCCAAGACTCAAGAGAATGTTCAGGTCTGAGGAAATGGCAAAGAACTTAAGGTGGCATTTTACGAACAAGAGCAGCGATGATAAAAGTCGTCACCCCGTAGATTTTGTGGCTTGGGATCAAATAAATGACAAGTACCCTTCCTTTGCTAGTGAAGAAAGGAACATCCGGCTTGGTCTTTCAATAGATGGATTCAATCCATTTAATATGAAAAATTCTAAGTATAGTTGTTGGCTAGTGTTGGTGGTTAACTACAATATGCCTCATCACTTATGTATGAAGAAGGAACACATATTTCTCACCTTGTTGATTCCTGGTCAGCACCAACCTGGAAACAACATTGATGTATACTTAGAACCTCTCATAGAGGATCTTAATCATCTGTGGACCACCGGAGAGGTAACTTATGACGCCTACAGTAGAACTACGTTCACGCTTAAGGCGATCCTTATGTGGACAATAAATGATTTCCCCGCGTACGGCAATCTTGCAGGCTGCAAAGTTAAGGGTAAGATGGCATGTCCAGTATGTGGGAAAACCACTGATAGTCGCTGGTTGAAGCATAGCAGGAAGCATGTATATATGTGTCATAGAAAGGGTCTGCCACTGACACATAGGTATCGTTCCAAGAAATCCTGGTTCGATGGAAAAGCTGAATATGGGATAAAGGGTAGGATTCAGACAGGTCATAATATCAGTCAACTCCTGAAAAACTTCAAGAATGTTTTTGGAAATGCTAAAGAGAGTGAAAGGAAGAGAAAAAGAACCGAGTCTGTTGGATCATGCTCTGATGATGAAAGTGAATCAGAGGAAGAGGAAGAAGAAGCTGAAGTAGACGCAGAAGAATTATCAAGATGGAAAAAATGTTCTATATTTTTTAAACTGCCTTATTGGAAGGTATGTATCTTCAGTTTATTATCTTGTTCTTCCACAATTGAGAAAGTATGATTTTGTTTAACTTTGTTTTATCTTATTTGTATTGTATTGTTTAGGAATTACTAGTAAGGCATAACTTGGATGTAATGCATGTGGAGAAAAATGTGGCTGCAAGCTTAGTCTCTACACTGTTGCATTGAGGGAAATCTAAAGACGGTCTTAACGCTCGAAAAGATTTGCAAGATCTCGGTATTCGTATGGATTTGCATCCTCAAACAAAAGGTAAAAGAACTTACCTTCCTGCAGCACCATGGTCCTTGACGAAGACAGAGAAAATAGTATTTTGCAAGAGATTATTTAACTTTAGAGGACTGGATGGGTATTGTTCTAACATATCCAGAGGCGTAACAATGGATGATTGCAAGATCTCGGCCTGAAATCACATGACTATCACGTGTTGATGTAGCAACTCCTCCCTGTTGCGCTAAAAGGTTTACTGCCTAAAGGCCCGAGGATATGTATTACAACGCTTGTGCGTATTCTTCAACAAGTTATGTCAGCGAGTTATCGACAGAGAGCAAATAGCAGTAATGGAAACTGAGATCGTTGAAACGCTCTGCATGTTTGAGAGATTCTTTCCACCAAGCTTCTTCGATATTATGGTGCACCTGACCGTACATCTAGGCAGGGAAGCTCGTTTATGTGGACCAATACACTTTCGGTGGATGTACCCATTTGAAAGGTAGCTTGTACTGTCATTTATTTGTTAGAGTGTTTATCTTATACAATTGACTGTTGTTACATTAATGTTCATTATTGGTAAACGTGTGCAGGTACTGAAAGTCATGAAAGACTTTGTAAGAAATCCAGCTAGACCGGAAGGATGTATTGCAGAGGCGTACCTTGCAGAAGAATGCATGCAGTTCTGCAGTGAGTTTTTGAAAAAGACAACAAATGTTGAGGAAAAAGCAGAGAGAAATGATGATGACCATAGCAGCCCTATCCTAGAAGGTCGTCCGATATCCGCAACCACTACAATTATACTGACTGAGACAGAGAAGAGACTAGCTCATCTTGCTGTCATTCAAAACATGGCGTTGGTGGAACCTTTTGTCGAGTAAGTGACTGCAATTTTTTTTATGTTTTCACAAGTGAAGTCCTTATATAAAATATCATCAGCTGAAAGTGTTTCTGATCTTTTTAGCATGCACCTTCAATATCTGCAAGAGTCTAATGTAAAATGTAATCGTGATGCTACAATGTTGTGGAATGAGCATAGTAAGCATTTTACAGGATGGTTAAAAGAACAGGCAAGTCTTGTCTTAAGTTAAATTGCCAGTTATGATATATATTTGGACGTTAATTTGCTTAAGCACTAATTATTATCCACTAAATTTTTTATATTTGTTAGGTACCTATGGATTCAGGACATGAAGAGACCCTAAAGTGGTTGGCATATGGTCCTCGCAGTATCACTCGTTCTTATACTGGTTATATAGTGAATGGTCATAGGTTTCACACCAGTTCAGTTTCAAGTCAAAGTCAGAACAATGGGGTTCTTCACGAGGCTATATCACTGTGTAGAGCTAGTGCAAGAGACGCTTCGCAAATGGTTGATATGGTATCCTATTATGGCAGAGTGGTCGACATTATTTTGATGGATTACAACATCTTTTACATACCGGTATTTCAGTGTCAATGGGCTAACAAAGGAAATGGAGTGAAGGAAGAAGATGGATTAACTCTTGTTAATCTTAACCAGAGTCAACTGTCATTTGCAAGTGATCCATACATACTAGCTTCTCAAGCGAAGCAAATTTTTTATTTAAGGGAAAATGATTCCTCAAATTGGTATGTCGTGATGAAAGGATCTTCTAGAAGATACAGCGAGGAAGATCATGAAGATGGAATTGGAGATATCGGGCCAATTGCAGCAGATGTTGACATGGATACTAATTAATTGGATGATGAAGATCATAATTCCCGAAATAATTGTGAAGGGATATATGTGTGAAAGAGTAATGTAGGAACTTTGTTATTAGATGGTTATTATGTGAATGGAAAAGCACTATATTGTGTTGTTTGTTGCACTATATATGTTGTTTGCTTTTCAGTTGTATGTGTGTGGTTTGTCTATGTCTGTGAGTAATAGAACATGTCTTCTAACTCAGTTATCCATTTTCCTTTCAGGTGAACCAATATGGCGAGAACAAGGAACCTTCGTAAAAGAAAAATGAATAATAAGGGGGATGAAGTTGCTAAGGATGTTGAGAATGGTACTGAGCTGAATAAAGAGCAGGAGAAAAACATTGAGGATGTTGAGAATGGTACTGAGCTGAATAAAGAGCAGGATGAAAACACTGAGGATGTTGAGAATGCTACTGAGCTGAATAAAGACCAAGACGAAAACGAAGAGGTTCATGAGAATAAAGATCTTGAGGAGGCTGTCCATGAACAGTCCGCACCTGAGGAAAAACATGATCCAATTCAACCTCTACCTAAGAGAAGGCGTGGACCTACTAGGATGAAACATATAGACAATGATCCAAATGTACGAGAACCGGTTGATTTCACTGAATTTGGTGAACCATGTGGACCAGGGTCAGTGAAGCTGTCATCATACCTTGGTCCACTGGTAAGGGAACACGTTCCTATTATAATAGATGATTGGAGAAAGGTTGGCGAAAACATCAAAACAGTTCTCTGGAAGTCTATCCAGGTAAAAGTTTCTTAAACTGTGTCTTTGTAGCTAACTATCTAACTCTGTCTTTGTAACTAAATAATATAACAATGGTTTTTTTCTCTGGTAACCGAATGCAGGCAAGGTTTCAAGTAGATGAGGAGTATCAAAAGACTGTTTTGTTCAGGCAGATGGGATGTATTTGGAGAGCCTCCAAATCACGTATAGTAACAAAGATCCGGAAGGCTAGGACCATGAAGGATAGGATGCAGCTGAAACCGAAGAACATTCAGCCGGTGGAGTGGCGTAAATTTGTCAACCAAAAAACTAACTCAGCCTTTAAGATTCATTTTTGCTACATATTAAGTATGTTTATTGAATTTAACCATGCTCATGCATCTTTAGGCTGTGAGTGATTCATACAAGGAGAGAAGGCAGAAACAGATTCCTCATACTGTTAACCGTAAAGGAATGGTTCGACTGACTGAAGAAATGGTAAGCATAATGTTGTTTACTCCATTGATTTTTATAAATGAATGAGGATTGAACAATGTTTTTTTTGCAGAAAAAGAGTAACTCTTAACCCTCTGAAGTGACAAGGTTGAAAGTGTGGGTCAAGTCACGTACCAAAAAAGATAGGACTCCAGTTAATAACCAGGCTGCTGAAAAGATAGTAAGTTTAGAAGTTTGATTTCAATTTCTATCACTTATCTGATTCCTGTTATGATTATATTTTTGAATTTTCCTTAATGATGGTCAGAGAAAGGCAAACGATGTTGAAAGTAGCGTTCTTTCCTCATCAACAGTGACTTTTGGCAAGAACGATACAGTCACACAAATATTAGGACCTGATAATCCAGGTCGGTTAAGGGCTATGGGTCGAGGTATGTCTAAGACAAAGCTAGCTTGTTACCAATTCAAGTCGGCGTATGTGAGTGAAATGCAAGCCAACCAAGCTAAACTGGAACAAAAGGTTCAAGAGTTAGAGGCAATTTTTCTAAGAATGAATAACCAGGTAAGCCTTTATTACTGGTATCTTAATATACTCAGGTTCTGATTTGACTTAGATAACATATTTGTTTAACTTTATCATATGCATTTTGTTATAGAGAGAAGATGAGTAAGGTGAAACCTCAGCTCCAAGAGTAAGTCACTAAGCTCTTGTCTTCGTTGCCTTTATATACTTAATCAATTGACTAAGTGCGATTATTAGTTTTTAGAGTGTTAAAAAATCCGCAGCAGCTAAGTGTCTGTTGGTTGATTGGAGTGGAACCTAGGAAATTGTCGCTGAGGGCTGTCTTCTTTCATCTGACTCTGAGGAGTATGTGAATGAAATTCCATTAGGACCCAACTCTGTGAAAGTGTTGGTTGAACATGCCATCATCTCAGATGCATGTCTTTGGAGACCTACAACAAACATGACAACAATGGAGGAGGCTGTTGGTCATATAATTGCTTGGAAGGCAGCTTGTTGTGTTGCTGCAGACAAAGAGGTTAGTGAAGACGAGTTTGCACCAAATGGTTTTTTTAACTTTTCCTTTCTTTTGACATAACTTTAAAGGTTGATGGTTATAACAATGATATTAGTTTATTGATAATGAATTGTTGCCTCTGAGATTGAGTTGTTAATGTTATTGTCTTTCACAGAGCCCATACTTATGTTCGAAGAACAGATGCACATTGATGGATTGGGATACAAATGACAAACCTGTTGCTGAAGGTCGTTGGCAGCCGACAGACTCTGAAGCTATAGTTAATGGTATTCCTATCGGACGAAATGCAGTGAAAGTTTATGTGGATGTGGTACTATCACCTAATGCATTTCTATGGAGGCCGACATCGGAGATTACGAGCATGGAGCAGACGTTAAATTCTTTCGTAGCTTGGCCTGCCAACAGAGTGGTGAATGAAACACACACAGAACCATCTATTTCTAAATATCCACAGAAATCTCCTACAAACAGTAAGTCGCCAGAAACTCCAATAACTTCTACAGCTGCAGTTCCAATTGCTCCTCTTCAGACATCTCCACCAACTCCAAAAGCTCCTGCAAAGAAAACTAAACAATCTCCAAAACCGTCTCGGAAATCAATGGTAATTTCTTTGAACTCTATCTATATTTCAACGTTGTTGAACTGTTATTTGGTATTGCTTGGTTATCTATATTCCAATGTTGGAACTCTGAAATGTTATGTGGTATTGATTGGTTATTCTGTTATGTTTTCTTTCTCAACACTGCAGCAGAATGTCTGCAAAGATAATAAGAAATGCAAGCTTATGGATATTACCGGAAATAAACGGGTTGTTGCAGAAGGACGATGGACTTCAAATGATCCAAACCAGACTGTCCACTTCGTATCTTTGGGTCTAGATGCAGTTCGAGTTTAGGTAGATGTTGTCAAGATCAAAAGTGCAGCAGTATGGAGGAAAACTTCTGAAATCGAGACAATGGAAGATGTACTTGGTACTAATATTGCATGGCCAGAGGACAAAGTTGTTATGTGCTCCCATGATTAAAGTCATTTGAGATATCCATCTTGTTCTTCTCTTGTCAATTAACTTTATTATCACTGTTTTTTTTTTTGGGACAAACATATATCCAATGTTTTAAGACATGGTTTCTAGGTTTATGTTTGAGTTTGATTGTGAAGATATTTAAGTATTATGTATTTTATTTCCGCAATTTGCAAAACAATATAAATATATAAAATAATAATAATATCATATAATTAAGTTACAATATTATTTAATATAAATGTCATATTATTAAATAAAAAATATTAAATAGCGCTACGAAATTGTCATCATACAAAATTTAGTATTGCACATAAACATTGTCACCATACAATATAGTATTGCAGTGAAACATTGCCACAATAAACTATAAAATAGCACACAATAAACGCTACTGTAAAATATATGATAACACTATTATTAGCGCTATTGTTTACCGATTTATGATAGCACCACGAATTAACGCTATATTAGATTGCGGGTCTAAGATAGCAGCGGCAAAGACAGCGTTTATAGAAACGCTATAATATGTCTATTATAGCGTTTTTGTGGTGCTATCTTTACGCATATTTCTTGCAGTGATAGGAAGCACACATGTTTGTCTTCCGGAGAGCTTTATGAATGCAAGTGAAGTTATTCTTCTCTCTTAATTAATGGCTTTAGATATTTTCCCCCGCATGATGCGCAAAAGACGTAGTAATTTCTAACTGTTTTACCAGAAGCAATGTTTGGTCTCTCTTTTCCAATAGGTATCTAGTAAGCAGCACATGATGAGGTATTGCAATAGGTTGTATATATGATACAAATACAAAAAGATTACTTGTATATAAAGCTTAAAACATTGACTGAAATCCATGTCGATGAAGAAGAACATGTTATTTAGCGAGTTAAGAGAAAGATGTGCATAAAGAATGGCTGACTGGATTAACCAAAAAAAAGAAGTTATGTTTTGGCTATACAGATCACTAGCGTCTTTGGTATATCATTAATAACAATAAAAAAAGAAAAAAGAAGGATTTAGAGAGGATGACAAAGGCTTCAACTTTAGAACTACATGATCTTTTACTCGATCATGGCACCAATATATTGCAACTTGCAAGCTGCATCCTTGTTTCCGTTGATAAAAATCTTCAACAACAATGAGAGAGTAGAAACCGTATAACATAAATTGTGCTGCTATAAATTAGTATGGTCTCTCTCTCATCAGTGTAGTCGGTGAAGGTGAGCCCCAAACCAACACGTCTTTGCAAAAGTCTCCTTTCAAGTCATCAAAGGTCTTTGTGGAAACATGTCCGTGGGGTAATGAAGGAGCTGGGGTGACACTTTTGGTGCTGGTTATTCGTTTTTGAGGGACGTGAAGTTGCGTGGGAGCCATGGAGATGGAGAATGAGCTTTTATCGAGGATTAGAGGTGGATTGAATGCAAGGTTAGTGGCCATTTATGCCGTTTGTAACGGCGGGGTAATTATTTGATTTGTGAGATATGAATGGGCTCCTTAACTGACGGTGGAGAAACGCTATGGGAGAGGAAGAAGACTCGTAAGGTAAGGTTGTAGACTGTTTGGGACTTTTACAATTGTCATGTTAAGTTGAGTGGTCACAAATTGATTTTTTTTTTAATTAGAGGATGACATGGTTGTAGTTGTAATTCTATAGGTTGATTATATTCCCTAATAATATTTTTGCGATGTGACGCTTTAAGAAACCTCAAAATCTTTCCCTTTTATATAAAGAAGATTCATTAATTTTGAGGGAAAAAAACAAACACTTTTTTTTTTTTGGATTTTTCATAAGAATGTATTTGTTGCTTGTCGTAACAGTTGATGATATAAATAAGAGAAATTTCAAAAAATGCTACTTTTCAAGTGCTATTTTACAAAAATACCACACTTTTGAAATCTTTGCAAAAATGTTACTTTTTCAAAATTATTTTTTCTTTATATTATTTATGTTTGGGCTAACTATGTTCTATTAGGGTTTAGTTTTGAGGGTTTAGGAGTCAAAACATTTTTTAGGGTTTAGAATTTTAAAATATAGAGCTTAAAAATCTATAATTAGTAGTATTTTTACAAATAAACACCTTTAAGTGATATTTTTACAAATATACTTTCATTTTTTGTAATTTTCCCTATAAATAATCGGTATACTACCATCGAACAACAATTTTTTCTCACCTTAATTATATAGTTAAAAAAATGGGCCAAAATAACTTTTTTCAGTTGAGGCCCAAAACTTGATCATTCACCTAATCGGTTTTGAATTGCTATTACAATCGGTGGTGGTAAGTGGTCTTCTAACCTTCTAATTCTAACACTTTGTTTCATTATTATCAATAACTGTGATTTTCCCAAATAAAAAGAAATATTTAAACACTAGGAAAAGTTACAGGAACTAATTCAGATAATTTGTTTTTTAAAGATTGTCTGATAATTAGTGACTATATTTGTGTGTTGGTGATAGTCTTAGTTGAGATCTATGACTATGGATAACCATGGTTTATTTATACAAAACTTTTTATTTTGACAGAAAATAACATATTATACAAAAAAACCTTCTTGCTTAGGCAGAAGAAGGGTTCTACGAACCTCGAGTTTTGAAAAGAGACAAGAACAACACATTGTATTATAAGTTTACTTATTGAATCACGTAAACGAGTTTCCACATTTCTCGTAGTAGTACAACAACCTATCACTTAATTCTTCGCAATTCAGCTTGCAACTATCCATCTGAAGATGTAAAGTGTAAAAGAGTCTCTCTCCATGAGACCTTGAAGATGAAGCATCCACAAGAACCAACCCGTCTTCTTCTACACCACTCAACACATTCCCAAACGAACATTTTTCAGTCTTTAACGATGAGATTTGGACCATCACTTTCACTTCGGTCTCACCGAGCCTAGTCGCAGAAACTGTTGATGCATAACTTGTGACCCTTTTCTCTGGCTTACCGTTTTCGTCGGTGTAAACGAGACCTCTTTGACCCAAGATTTGAAACGAGAGCTCTTCTTTCTTCTTTGTGAGCTTCTTAACTTGTTCTTGTAGCTGTGGTATGTACTTCAATGCTTGTGAAACCGTCGCTGAAACACTTAACTTTTTCTACAAGAAATTGGTATTATTTCGCTGAAATACAAAAAAGAAAGATTTTTCATTATTGTATAGTAGTAATAGGAGATTGGTATTATTTTTTTTTTTCTCTCCGTAAAAAAATATCTTAAGAGAAGACAACATCTTACTATTTTTATCAACATAAAAATTGCAAATTCAAATGGTATGAGAAATATTACTTGCCTATTTGCAATAAAATATTTGATAAACAACTTCAAATGTTAATTTACTTTTTTCTGTTGAGAGTTCATTTAGTAAATTAATTGCAAATATATAGAATCATTTTCTAGAATTCTAAATAGAAAATAAAATGTAAAGAAATACGAGTTAGACATCAATGGGTTATGTTTGCTTTTACATATTTCTTTTTCGAATGAATCTACGTCAACATATTTAACCAAAAATTCTTTGTTAATTAGTTGTAAACATAAATGCCAAAAGTAAACGTAAATGCAAAATTATATGAAAAATATATTCCAAGAACTTGATTTAAAAAAAAAATTGTATATATATAAATACAAACACAAATGCATAAGTTACGTTTGCAACAAAATAGGCCTTAATGCTTACCGATTGGTCGGTGGCCGGAAGACAATAACGGAGAGATGAGAACATTGTGTTGATCTTCCTACGACGATCACGTTCGCTCGCGTTGTGGTTAAGCTTCTTCATCACGACGGGATTCTGATTTAACTCTAATTTTCTATTTCTCTCCGACGACACATTCTGATGAGCCACCGTCAAGTCCGGCAACGTTAAATCAAGAAACGTGTTGGTTACGTCGTCATTTTCATAGAAGCTATGATCTCCGCAAGGCCACCCGAAATTTGGAAACAATGGAGGGACAAATGCACACATTTTAAGTTTAAGATAGTTTAAAAACTCTACTTTTTTTTTTCATATTCTCTAGAAGCTATTTCGGTTTGGATTATGCTGGTGAGTTGGTTGGATTATAGTCATGTCTCACTCATTTACAATTATATATACACACGGATACAAAATATTAGTATATGTTTATAAATTTAAAGTAATACCATAGGGTGATTTATATGGGTCACGAGTGGACATGCGTTGACACGTGGTTGAGCATTTTCTCCTCAAGCATGTTTCAAGGATCACCTGTTGACCTACATACACATACATGCAGGTATACAATTTCTTTTTTTTAAATAATAAATATTTTATTGAAAATGAATAAATTTTAAGTTTACAAAGTGAATTACAAACCTATGAAATAATTTCACGGCAAAATAAATAAAAATATGAGAGCATAATTCATAATTTTTTTAGTTCGCACACTCGACATAAATCTGAAAGTAAATGGTGATCGGCGAAGTGATGACGATGCTAATTATTTTTCCTAAATCAAACGAAAAAATGAAGTAGCGTAACGCAGAGCAAAAAAACCGTATTTACCAAAACCGTTAGCAAAAGAATTTTTTTAATGGAGGCTCAAAAAAGGATCGTTAATGACAATGAACTCAAAGACTTTGATCATATACTTTTTTCGCGTTAGGTGAAAATGTTATATAACTCTTTATATATGAAAAAGGGTCGTCAACGGCATGTTATATAACTCTTTATATATGAAATATTAAAATCTAAACAGAAAAGCTACATATTTTACTAAGGTGGTCGAATAGCCTTTTAACAAAAAAAGGTGGTCGAACAGAAATTTGATTTTAATACTACGATTTAAGCAAATTGTTTACGTACGTTTTCTAAAACCATCCAAAATATTGTGTTGATTGGTTCGAGAGTGGGGAAGAGTATTGCCTGAAACTAATAATCTTTTAGTTAATAAAATAACAGTTTAAGAGGAATATTGCTATTATAAAACGAATAGAGAATTTTGTATCCAAAGATTTTTTTAGCTTTAATAATTACATACTAGATTTTGATCCACGTCAATCATAGGATTAAATACTTTAATATGTTTTTTAATCGATCTTAATATTTAAACGTATATTATAATATTTATAAACGTACAAAATGATATATATTGTGCATAAATCTAATAAAGTTAAATTTTGATTAAACATATTTTGATGTCATATGTTTTGATCAACTTTGCATAAAAATATTAAAACTAATACAAATGTTATTTATTTTAATTTATTTGAATTGTAAAATTAAATGTTATTATTTGTGTAAATTATAGAGCATGCGATAAATCAAATGAATTTTTAGATTTATATGAATTTGTCGAACATAACAAAAGAAAAATATTTGTTCTCCAATAATAAAATGTAAAAGTATTTGTAAATGTAGTTATAATCTACAAATAAATATGTTGTTACAAATATAATAATGAAAAGCTTCTTAACATATCAAATTAAAAAAAAAAAAGATGATATGGTAAGTCTAAATATTACATTTAGTTAAACTTAAATATGTAAAACATGTATAAATGAATTTATGTTATAAAATTAATAAAAACATGTAGATTTCCACCATGACATATAGTTTTAATAGAAATTATTTTATTGGTTAATTTAAATGACATAATCCTTAAAAATCTCATTGAATAACGCATATGATCTTTTCACCAAATATCTACTTAGTTAATAGAAGATTAGTGACACTTTTGAAAAAAAAAATTTAAATGATGGCATTTAGAATAGTGGTATCTTAAAAGTGGCATTTCAAAAAAATTATCTACATTTAATTTAAATGTCATGCAAATTAATTTTTGTAAGATAAATTATAAGATATATACCATTTTATCTTTGTTTTTTCTATTTTCTCCCGTATATTAAAAAATAATGAATTTTTATTTTTTAATATTATATTTCGCATTTGACAGGAACGAAAAATTTAGTAGTTAGTCTTATTAAAAAGAAAATAAGATAATTTTCATATCAAATCTTCTATATTAATTATCACATATTTGTTTGATGATTATATATTATATATATGATATAAATTTGGTAGGTAATTGGACTAAAATATAGTCAGATTTTTCTAATTATTTTCATAATGATTCATATCATTAAGAATTTTTAATAATTTTTCTTAAAAGTTCTTTAAATCTTCTTTGCATAATATCTATGATTTTATTTAGTGTATTTTCTATTGATATATAGAAGATATGAGGATATATTATAAGAGACAAACGTTGAGAGGTACACGAGGGATACACGGGTTTGGTCGACGTGGGACCTTGAGGCACGTGCAAATCACGTGGTATATGTTAAGGCTTTTCTCCTGATACAAGCATAATTAACAAGTTAAGCATGTAAATAAGCATTTAGTGTTTATTATATATATATATTTTTTATTAATTGTAGGTTCGGAGCCTAAGTCTGTATTCTTTCTAGACCCGAAACCATAACAGATAATATTAGTTTCGTTCTAAGTACTATTAGAACCAGTGATTTTTATGCTTTATCTGAGATTTTTATTAGTTGAGCTATCAGCTTTTGGTCGTGTTTATTATATAACAAATGTATACTCCGTATTTAAAATCAATTATCGAAAATTTATATAGTGTAGTGACTTACTTTTATATATTTACTTAACCTTTGCAACCATACAAATTAAGTCATTATTATTAGTAATGTCATAGTCAACTACAGTCATCTTGGTTAGGTTAAAAAAGCCTCGATTCTAGTCGTGGACGAAGAGAATAAACGACGGCGAGATTTGAGATTTTAGGTCCCTATTTTTTTATTGGGCCATTAAAATCCAAAGACCTAAATGGGCTTTATTTATTTGTGATAGTCCTAAGATAATTGTTATCTGTGTAGGTTATGAAAGAAAAGTGATTTTTCAACAAATTGGAACGTTAATATTAAATCTTTTGGTGTTGGAATTAAGTTATGTTGACGACTTTTGGTATCATCATCATATATTGTCGAGGTTCAACTTCAAGTTTGTAACTTTTAAAAGCAAATGTCAAAAACAGTTTAAGATTTCTGTACGGATAAAATAGTATTAAGAGTGTGGTGGACTAGTGGTTAAAATTTGGAGTTTGGTTCTATTTTGTCTCTAGTTCAATTTTTTTTGGGAAGAGGGGTATTTTTCAAAGAGAATTGACTAAAGTCTCATTCGAGTCCGTGGAGATTAGGATTTCGACCCGAAATTCGAGGTTATTAAAAAAAGTAACATTTTTCTCTTAGTCTCCAAATTTCCATGATTCTTAATCTTTTTTGTAACGTCCGTGAATCAAAACGTGGATTTTTGGTTGGGTGTCGATCGACACAGGGTGTCTGTGTCGATCGACACCATTGTTTTTGACTTATGAGAAGTCGTGTTCTGGGGGTTGTGTCGATCGACACAAGTGAGGTGTGTCGATCGACACAAGTGAGGTGTGTCGATCGACACGGGTTAAAAATTGAACTGACAGGTTCGGTTTTTGATCGCGCGGTTTGGCGATCGGTTTAGGGACCCTAGGGTTCGATATAAAACGTGAACAGTCGCGTTTTGTCTCTCTTTTGGCCGAAAATCAGAAGAGATTGAGAGAGGAATAGAGTGTTCTTGAGTGGATTGAGTTTTGTGAACGAATCATTGTTGATTTCCTTGAATTCTCGATCCTAATAGCTTGTGATTACGTGGGAGGTTGTTAGAAACGAGGAGGGATCGTTGCTGGGTTGATTTCGGGTCTGGGAGGACGAAATCAGAGGCTGATTCCTGTGTTCTTCGTGTTCTTCCTCGTCAATCCGTTTTCGAGGTGAGTGCGTGACCGTAGGCTTATCTGGGTAAAGGATTAGATGGAATATGATTGAGTGTGGTTGTTTGGATTGGATTTCGTGTGTTTTGTGGATGGAATCGTGCAGGAGATTAACGAATCGCATTCGGGTTCGAGCCATGAGAGGATATGGTCGTTCCCTGTGTCTGCGATGTCGTGTCGATCGACACACGTGCTGTGTATGCTTGTTCATGTTTGATTGTTCGTGTATGCTTGTTGTTTGCTCATTCTGGTATTGTATCTCTTGCTTATGCATGTGTGTATAACCTATAGACGGGATGACCGCCTCGCTGAGTACTTGTGATAATACTCACGCAACTCTTTTTGCCATGTGTTACAGATAAAGAGAAACTGTGATCGTGGAATCATGGCCGGAAAGAGGAGATGATCTAGAGTCTCGTTTGAGTGGTTGTGTTGTTAGAATTGTTAGGATGTAGTAATTCTGGAACCAGTGTTTTATTGTTATTCGAATGGAATTGATTGAATTGGATATTGTTATTGGATAATTTGTTGATTGATTATTTGGTTATTGATATTGATTTATTGAATTGAACTGGTTAGGATTCAGTAGAGTATGAGATCTATCGAATTTGTTTAATTGCTTAGTTGATTTCCGTGTTGAGATTGGACCGTTGAGGATTATCATTTGTGATAATGATAATCCGGATTTTAATTGGAAATTTTTTTAATTTTTCGGGATGGGTTGTTTCATTCTTGGTGATTTTCAAAATTTTCATTTTGAACAAAACTTTCTTTTTTTTACAAAGAACTCAATTTTCCCTTTTTTCCAACTCTATAGAAGTCGATGAGCTAGTTCGTAGTTCTAATAACATTCTTTTCTATGATCTTCTCTTCAACTTCCGACTTTTTAGTTAATTAATTTTCTAAAAGATGGTTTGTTTCTTTTCTTAGTAAACCTATTGAAGAAAATACTAGGTAATGTAACTTATTTTTAATTTTGTTTTAAATTTTACATTTTGAAAATAAAAAAATATGTATTTATTTTGATTTTTTATTATAAACATCGTTGTTGATATTTTTGTTTTTAATTTTTTATCAACAATATTATTTTTGTCAATAAAATGAATTTTCAGAAGTTTAGTTTTATTATTTTATTATTTTATATACGTAAACATGTCAAATCAATTGTATAATAATTTGATACATTGGAGTGCACAATTTATTATAAAAAGTTGAGATTCTTCTCATAAAATATTGAACCTCCTATATGATCATCTTCTACAAAACAATATTTTCTTCACATTGAATTTTGAATAAAAATGAATTCAACATTGAAATATTAAAAAATTAATATGAGCAACTTTTCGTAAATAAAGAAAAATTAATAATTTTTCATACAACATAAACCAAATACTTTACCTTTTTCTCTTTTTTGTTTTTCAAATTCTTGTTATTTTTTTCTTTTCTTATGGTTAACGTCTCATACACTTTTTCATATTTTGTTTAAAAAATAAAATTATTTATATGGGATAATTAAAAAAATATAAATTTTAGAGATCAAATTCAGTCATGGAATAATTTACTATGGCCTTACTTTTTTATTTCAAACTGAACTTTTCATAATGGATTCTTTATTAAACATTACATATAATATGACAATGTTAACGAATTAAATGTAAAAACTGAATATTTAACATATAAAAATAGTAATCGTTGATTTTAGAGAAGAAATATAATTATATTTAATATAAATATATACAAATTTATATACAACTCATCTTAAATTATTTTTGTTATTTTTGAATTATCTTGTGTTATAGATTGATTTTTTTTTAAGAATACATATTTTTATTTTAATAAATTTGAGTATTTTTTGTCACAAAACATAATTAATTTTCTTTAAAAAAAATTTTAAGTCTTTATTATAAACTTTAGTAAAAATATATTTATATAAGAAGTGTTCTAAACTTTATTGTGACAATTTAAACATTTTTTCATGAAAAACGAAAATATTATATATCTTTTTTATTGAAAGAAATATAAATATAACTAAAGAAGATTTTGTGAAAGATTTTTTATGACAATGTTAACGGATTAAATGTAAAACCTGAATATTTAACATATAAAAATAGTAATCGTTGATTTTAGAGAAGAAATATGTATATATTTAATATAAATATATACAAATTTATATACAACTTATTTTAAATTATTTTGTTATTTTTGAATTATTTTGTGTTATAGATTGATTTTTTTTAAGAATACATATATCTATTTTAATAAATTTGAGAATTTTTTGTCACAAAACATAATAAAATTTCTTTTAAAAAAATTGTTAAGTCTTTATTATAAACTTTAGTAAAAATATATTTATATAAAAAGTGTTTTAAACTTTATTATGACAATTTAAACATTTTTTCATGAAAAACAAAAATATTATATATATATATTTTTTATAGAAAGAAATATAAATATAACTAAAGAAGATTTTGTGAAAGATTTGTTATGATTCACATGTGCAATGTCATATTTTTTCAAGACACCTTAAAATAAATAGATGAGAACGATTCTCGTGACAACACATAAACGAGTTTGAGAAAATCATTTCACGTATAAGGGATAAGTACGATTATGCAAATAAAAGTAGTTTTATTTTAATGTTTGTAGTCGACGAGAATTATTTTCAAGTATGAAGGTTATAGCGAAGAAACCAGGCGAAAAGCACTTCGATGTGTGAGTCGTCGTAGAGGTACACCAACACATCCCAATCGTTATATTGAACCAAATTAAACCATTTAAATATATATATTAATTCTACAATTTTAATTAGGCTTTTAAATTGTGAGCGATGTGTAAGAATATATAATTTTTACTCTGTTAGGAGTCGAGTAGCTTTTGATTTAGACTTAGACACACTAACGGTGACGGGACAAAACATGGATCGACGTAAAATACTGAAGAAGATTTTTTTCTTTGTTGATATCCTTCACACGTTGAGTAATTAATGTTGTTTTTATATGCTTATTCTAAATTCTAATGGTCTTTATCTCCTCTTCTGAAAGTTTATAATAATGGCGTTTTTTATTATGTTTTTCGTTTTGTGCATCGTCTAGCTAAATTCGAGTTGCGTGAAAGATTTTCCAGTTCGATTTTAAGCTTCTCCCGAGTTCACTTACAGACATTAAAATAGAACCCTGAATTTTCGAATTAGAAATTACGATCATGAAGCTTTATTGATCATTTTTGTGGTTTTATACATAAGCAGCAACATATATCACACACACACAAAAGAGAACTCAAATATACAAAAACTGCTCACAAAAACAAAAGCTAAAACTGAAGCCTAAACATGTCTGAACCATTTCTCTCATATGCTTTGCTTCAGACCTTCACTCCTATCCTTTGAGCAACCTGCAGATCAATAGAAAAAAAAAAAACACATTCATTTTAAGGTACAAATGAGTTTAAACGCTTTGAGAGATTTTAAAGAAACCATAGAGATTTCGTTTACCTGTTTAAAAGAAGTAACTTCACTTCCCCAGAGCCAAGCGTCACAGCCTGCGTCTCTAGCGCCCCATACATCGTTCCTCCGGTCATCTCCTACATGAACCGCATCCTCGGGATTCACTCCTAACAATTCACAAGCTTTCAAGAAGATGATTGGGTTTGGTTTCTCTGCTTCAACCTGCGAAACAATCAACCAAAATCATTATAATACACACTCGCTCTCAGAACGTTTCAGATAATCAACCAAAATATATAAAAGAAAAAGAGAGGTTATGTTACTTCTGCTGAAACAGCCACGGCATCAAACCAATCTTCACATCTCAGTGCTCGTAGGAGAGGTCTTAATCGGGTGTCGAAGTTGGACACAATGGCAACTTTTACACCCGCTTCTTTAATCGCTTTGAAGACTTTCTCCGCATCTGGATCACATAGCTTCCACGCCTGGTAAAGCAAATGGATAACATATCAAGAGAAAGAAACAAAATTTAGAAAGTGTTCCTCAAGCGTATGGAGAAATAGTAGCACCTGTTCTGTAGTAAAATAGTCGTAAAGCTCTTCAAAGTACTGAGCATCCGAACATCCAGTTGATGCAGTCACTATATATTGCCAGAAAGGTCTCGCATCGTTTACATATCTGCAAACAAAGGAGTAAAAATTAAGATCATCACACCCGATTATCACTCGCAAGCAACTCCTCTTAAGCAGAGAGACATTCATGAATCCCACAGAGATTCCACAACAAATTTATCTACCCAAATTAAGCTCTGAAACATGATTTTTTTACAAAGATGAATCAATAGAGCCTAATCATGATGTACTAAACATAATGCAATCTATGTGAAATCTAATATTCAAGTGGTGATTTTCTTGGATTAGAAGAAACACGAAGAGGAAGATGAAGATACCTAAGATGAGAACCACCCCATGGTTTCTGATAAGCTCGTCTGTATCTAGTAAGAATCTCAGCCTCCGAGTACACAACTCCATACTTCTCTCCAATACTCTTGTAAATCTACAGCACCAAAACCCCAAACAAAACTCAGAATACACACATTGAATTGAAATTTCAATCTTCTACGAAAAACAGAGATCATAATACCGAGATTCAAGCATCTCAGGATTCCCAACATAACAAAATTCAAAATCAAACTTCAAACAATCAGAGGTTTTCCAGTCATAACGAGAAACACATCAAACATGTGAAGCATTTTTTGTGCAAATCGATGAAAATCACAAGAGATTAGAGATTTCCACACAAAACCTGAGCCGTAGGTTGAGCAGGAACAAGGAGAGTACCAACGGCATCAACAAGCAAAGCCTTGTGAGTGTATTCACCATAGAGAGATCTCCGATAATCTTCGTACTCTTTCAATACACTTCCCAATCCGTAAATCCCTCCAGATTCATCAACCGCCACAACGGCGGAAGAAGACGAAGCAGAGGAGATCCAACGGCTGAGCAATGCGCCGGTTCTATCGATCCGATCGGTTCCGTGACGAATCACACCGGAATTACAGACACGAGAGTTTCCGAAAACGGAGAAGAGAAGTGTCGTTGCCCTTCTGCTTCGTATCATCGCCATAGCTCTCTCTCTCTCTCTGAGATTGTTGTTCCGTTCTCTTCGGCTTTTTCTTGGGATTATAAAAGGAGGAGAAGATGCGTGGGGAGAATCTTTTAAAGAATGACCCCATAAAGATGTGTGAAATTACGGTCGTGCCCTTTTCCATATAATCAATGATATCCAGTTTCTAACCCTATCCGTTAAAGCGATAAGGCGCTAACCTGATTAAAGAAATTGATGTAGTGTTTTAATTTTATTAGTGTCTATTAAAAAAAAATTGTTACACTCTTTTATTTAAAAATAAATCATTATGATACCTTTTTTTTGTTTTGTTTATCCCACATATGAGTGTCTAAAGCGCTTTATTTAAATTACTTTTGTCATATAGCTATTAAGAAATAACTGCGCAATCTTCATCAATTCGATGATAAATTTTTTCAGATAAATTAAAATCATGTTGTAACTTATAAATATAATACTAGTATCTTTTAAAAAATTACAAAATGATTTTGATCAGACTAATCATGGTTGGCCAATGTAATTAAATAGCAAAAAAATCTGGATTTACACAAGTCTCGGAGATTAGTTCTGTATTACAAACAAAGATGAAAGTTATCCCACATAAGATTGAAATATTGGATCACATGAGATCCAGTTTATTAAAGTTATGTTCTCGACAAAAAAGAAAGAGCTTTATTTTCTTTTAAAAAGTTAAAATAGCTTTATCTTCTTCTTTTTCCAAATGAAACTTCTTTGACACAATTTATATATCATCCTCTAATTGGTTGTTTGTTTGATCAATTATTTGAATCTTTGGTTTTTATTTATTTATTATTATTTATTTTTTTTAGAAAGATGGAAATATCATTTTCATATTCTTATTATACAACGATCTTCACATGAAGACATTCTTAAACAATTCAAACTACTTGTTTGAATGATGATATATAATTTTTTTTGGAAAATCAAATTAGCTATTAACAGGAATGATTAATGAATGCATACAGCTATTTTCTTATATTAGCATCGAGAAACATATAAGAGAGACAATAAGTGGAATATCGTTAAGCTTCGTTTGAATTAAACGAAACTAATCATTGATATAGAAAAGTGGGAAAGTTGGGCCCTGACCAATGATGTGCCATGCAAAGTAATACATGGATACAAATGGAGAAACGGTCGATTTTTAAGGGACCTCTTAAGAATACGTGGCTTAGAAATTCACAAACAGTCTCACTTGTCGAAAAATATGGGTCACACAATTTAAGAGTATAGTTTTGGCCCATTTATGGATAATTTGATTGACTTATTAACAAAGGCCCCGAATCCATTCTCCACCACCAATGTGGTGGCTTAAAGGAAAAGTTCAATTCCACAAAATTTGTAAAACGATTGTCTATATATCATTTCCTGATTTTGGTTTTTGTTGTTGATTTCCTTTTGTTAATAAGGTGTAATCTCGGTTAAAACTCGATTAACTCTCTCAAAATGAGTGTAGTCCTCGAACATCTCTATAAAATGTTCTTTTTAAACTAATCAAACATATATTTCTGGTGATTTTGGCTCATCATGAGTTTCTTTCGGTTCATTACATACACTGATACACACAAACAAACTAAATCAAACTCAGGTTAGTTTTTCTTTGGAATTTTAAGCTATATTGAGTCCATTTAACGAGTTTTGGTCGTATGTGTTTTAAATATTAAGAAAATCCGTTTTCCTATATATTTCAAAAATATGAGAAACTTTGAGCTTTTATTTTTATTTTTTTATAACTAAGATGAGTTCTGACTTGGGCTTTAATCTTCCCCATGGCCCAGAACCAATCTTTGATAATATTTTATAACACGGCCTAAATTATTTCTCCTATGACCAACTAAGAGCACCACATGACCAACCCATGTGCTTAACCACTAGTGGACGACATCTACATTTGGTGGTAGAAACTTGGAGTTGAATAAATTTTTAGATTTTTTTATTTAATGTTTGCGACTTTGTAAAACCAATATTGTAGATGTTTTTCTAGAAAATTATATACTTCTAGTTCTAACTAATTATGAAATTATAAATCGAATACTGAAGATTTTTTTTATAATATAATTAAGACATCATATTCATGAATCATGATACTGTATAAAGGAAGATTGATAAAGTCTGAGATAAGGAAACAGACGTCTAGAATTGGACCCATTATGGAGAAATTTAAGTGCCATTGCACTAAATGTTCAAAAACGACGTAACGCCGTTGATAATATCTTAAAATTCCAATTCGTTTTCCCGACTTATATATGAAACATAACGTCGTTGATACTTTTTTGTAATCAAGAAGTTTGGACCAGATGAAACCAAATGCTTCATGCGTTTGTTTGTTTGTTTGTTTTTTTTTTCTGTAATCAAGAAGTTTGGACCAGAGATACAAACATGGAAATTAGTTGTGTTTTTAATGCTCGAACTCACCATTAGCCCGTCTATTTCTAAAAGCTAATTCCGAATTCATCCTCGCTCAGCCAATAACTTTGGATTTGTTCATCTTCAATGGATAGATACTATTAGAATCTTTATATTATATTATTATAATAATTTTGGTTATTTTTTAAAATTTTAATCATTAAAAAAGCATTAAACCAATCACAAATGAACAAGTGTTATATGAGTTTAAAAAAAAAGTGGCAAGAGTTTCTTATGCTAGAAACCTTCTTCATTTTCTCTCTTATTTTTTTGTTATTTTTTTGTTTTTCTTGGCTAGAAACCCTTTAAGAATCTCTTCATTGGGGTTGCTCTTAGTTTATGCAAACGAAATACACAATATTGCGGCTATGAGTAGGGAAATTAAACGAAATTTATTCCTTGATTATTTTACCTATAGACCGTATAAAACATGAATTTTAGTTTTCTATGAGATTGTTAAATGGTTATATATTACTCGTTAATAGTATATTGGTCCGAAATTTTGGTGATGTGTACTATAGATGAAATCGATAAATTTTACTAATTTGAACATGGGTCTTTTCAAACAATATGTAATCAGTAATGGTATGATTTGATATGTCTTTGATATGTCCCATACAATGCTGTGCAAAGACTTCTTCTAGAGGTCCAAGACGAATTTATAACATTTTTTGTTTTGTTTTTTATGAACATTTTGACTAAACTTTCATAAACGATTTTTCAAATGAACTCTTTTTGTATAGATATGATAATTAAACTATTCAATTTTTCTTGTAACATAAGTTCAATGATTTTGGCAAAATCAAAAGAAAAGTAAAATATGAGTATTATTAATATAAGGGAAACACTAAACAAGCATCAATATTAATTTTTATCATGAAGAGTTATGAATATAAATATCATTAAAATTGATAAAAGAATTATAAAGAAAATCAAACCACTAGGAAGAAAATTGATAGAATTTTTTTATTTGAAATATAAAATACATGAAGAATTGAAGAAAAAAAAAAGTGAAATAAAATATGAAGAAAACAAACAGAGGAAAGAAGAATATAGGATCTTAGGGTTTTAATAAAAAACAATAAAATTGAGAAATAAAAACAAATAATAACATTGGAAGCAAAAAATTTACTTTAAAGAAGGTTTCCATGTTTCGAACCCGGGTGGGGAATTGAGTAGAGGCCCTCCAAAATTTAACACAGCCACTGCACTATGACTGATATATTGGAAAATGAGGCCCCAAAATGTATATATTATTTGGAGGCCCTAGGCAAAAACTTTTTTTGTAACCCTATAAACACGGCTTGGTCCCATATTGCTGCCCATATTTTCTCTTGTTTTGTTTTTTGGTTTGGAATTGGAGTATCCTAGATCTCTTTATGTTGTGGAATGCTAATTGATTGCATAATTACACTACATCCACATGACTAACTGAAATATTGGCCCATATAAAGATTTTTTTTGGTCAAACCCCATATAATTATTTTAAATCTCCAAATTAAGATCTCAAAAACTAACTAGGTGATTCTTTAACAAAAAAAAAAAGTAGGTGATACTTTGATATGCTTTGTTCGTTGGATAGATACGGGATCTCCCAAGAGGTGTAGTTGCAAAAAATTCTGAATTTCCGAGGGACTAAACCATCAAATTAATCAAGTGGTGGTATATAGACTGATTTTGTTGGGTGGGTGGATCGGTTTTCGATCAAAAATGTATGTTTTCGATTTAAAACGTACGAAATTACGAATATGCATTAAAATGGTTGGAAACTCGAATTCAAACACCATTTAGTATCACTAAATATGAACTGCGCATGCATACAAAACATATACAAAAGTCCACTTATTTTATTCCACGAACCATCTAAGGTACGTTCATAGTACCATTTTTATTGTATTAAACACAAGTGCTTAAAGTTGCTATACGTACGTTATATGGTAACATATCCATGATTTAGCTAGGACCAATCCAATATATTCGGATGTCCAATGTAAATATCTAAAAATATGCCTTTTCTATATATGTTTAATTGTACGTTTAAACGGTAACATGTCCATGGACCATGGCTTATCTCCCCTTTTCAAGGTTGGACCTGAGCCCAAACTGGAGTTGCTTCCTGTTCCTTAGTGTTTTCTGTGACTTGGTTATGCATCCCCACACTGTTAGTTTTCTCGTGTGGGTAACGACAACAGCTGATGCAGTTGTCTCGTCCCCCATAGCAGCAACCGTGGAAGCAATCTGTTTTGTATGGTTCGGGAAAATTTTGCTCTGGCTCTATCGCATCGATTTCATCATTGAGATCCCCCACATCATCTGTTTATTTAAGTAAGATATGAGTATATATATATATATATATATATATGTATAAAGTATATATATGTATTATCATTTATCATATGAGAGATCAGATATAATCATGCATGTAAATGAATATCTTTTCATATACATAAATCAAGATGAGCTACATAATTACATATTATACATTTAGATCTATTTAAACTATTAACCATGTAATGAAACATCTATTTTGAAAAATTGAAAAACATACAAAAACCAAGATGTTTCTATTAGGGGTGGGACGATTCCGGATACCCTGAAATTTCAGAGTATCCGGATCCGGATCCGGAATCGTCGGATCCGTGAAAAAACTATCCGGATCCAGAATCGTGACCTCCGGATATCCAGGCTCTACGAATCGTTCCAAAAATCAGGATATCCGCGGATATCCGGATCCTGATCCGGATCCGAAATTAATATTAAAAATAATTAAAATAATTAATAAATAAATAAAAATATATTTTTAAAAATTATTAGTTAATATTTTAAATGGTATTTTTTCATTATAAATATAATTTATTATAAAAAGAACTAAAATCAAATTTTATATATATTTATTTATATAAAATTAGTTTAATAGATATATAATATATATGGTTTTAATATATTTAATGCGTCCGGATCTGGATTCGGATATCCGGACCTTAAAATTTTGTTATCCGGATCTGGATCCTCTTTTCACGGATCCTAAATTTTACTATCCTTATCCGGATCCGGCCTCTCTGGATATCCTAATTTTCGGAGCGATTTCGAACGGATAACGGATCGGATCTCGGATCCCGGATAATAATTCCACCCCTAGTTTCTATATATATATATACATATTATATATATTTAAAGATATATTTTTAAAGATGAATTTATTATATATATATATATATATATTTACTTTTTCCCCAGGGTCTGTTCCTAAAGGAGTCTGAATTAGCGAGAGATAAGCAGGTAAAGAACAAAGCCATGACAAATTTGGAGACTGCCATGTTTTTTTCTTCTTTTGCTAGATTACACGAGCACACTTTGATTGAGAGTAAAGTAGATCGAAACTGGTGGACAAAGCTTTCTATGCGTATTTAGAAGAAAGAGGCTCTGGTGTGAAGGATCTGTGAGCTTAAGTGCAAATATTTATAGTGAAGATGTCGACAAATAGTCACGCAAAACTATCATTACGAAATTTAGAAAATTAAATGTTGACAGCCCATTTTTACTAATTAACAAGACTTTTCTTTTCATGAAATTTATTGTGATATAATGATACTACATACTACTCTCTCTCTGTTAAATTTTCTGTTTTATTTTAATTAATGTATTGTTTTATTTAATATGCGTAATTAATAAGTTAAAAAGTAAAAATAAAAATAGTAAAATTAATCATAAATATAAATATGCATTAAAAATATAAAATAACAAGTAATATAAAAAAATTAAGTTTAGAATGGTACCTAATATGAAACATAGAGAGTATCAAATATCTGAACATACTTCCTCCGTTTCAAAATATAAATTGTTTTAACTAAAAGTACGGATATTAAGAAATTACTTTTCTACTAAAAATATCATTTAATATATTTAATAAAAATAATTTGACCAATCACACAAAAAACTGCAAAATATTAATGGTCACACAATATTTAATAAATTTAAAAAATATCTAAGATTGTCAAAACAACTTATATTTTGAAACGGAGGAAGTATAAAATATTTTAAAATTATACGTACAAATGTCGATGTTGCGATGGAGTTTGGACCAAAGCGGTCCGGTTATATTCGGTTCGTATAGAATTTAACCCTAATTTAATATATATAAGGTTTTGATCCGATGCTTGGATAATCATGTCGTCCGTAGTTAAATACAAGTTCTTCAATATATATATATATATATATTAAATAACTAATAAAGGTCATGTTTTAACAAAATAAATGTTAATATGGATTTCTATATGTAGCTAATTTTAAAAGTGTTTCTCTATTTTTATTTTTAAAATAGAGAAAATTATACTATTTTTCTATTTTTTTTTTCCAATGTATCTCGATTTGAGAGGAATTGCTATAATATAGAGGAAAAATAACAATTCTCATTTTTGCCTTTATGTATAGAATAATATTATAATTTTTTTTATTTTAAAAAGAGAAATAGAAGTGGGTTGAAGTAAATTTTACTCTAAAATAAAATTTAAAGAAAAAAATAGAAATGGATTGGAGATATCTTTACATAAAAAAAATATAGTAGACATATTTATTTGGCTTGGATAAGTTGTGGAAAATCGGCACCATTGAGTGGCGAGTGTGGAGCCACTCGATGTTAGAGAAATTGCTCCGAAAATATATAGTTCCAATGAATATTTAAAAATCCAAGACGTACCATTGTTTCTTTAACTTTAATTACGCATTTAGACTACGATCCAACTCAAATGTATCTAAGATTCTAAGTGCTGTGATGACTGTGTTTATCCATCAAATATAATTTGATTTAAGAGGTAGGAGCATAAGTTTTTATATATTTTAATATCTACTCGAAATAACAGTGCTATGGTTGTCCATCATCTACTGGTCAAATTATATGCTAAATTCGATCTGATTCGATATTTTTTTATCCGATCCGAAAAATCTAGATATCCATTTTGAATCAAAACAAAGCAAATAGTAAAATTTAGTATCCGTCTAAACCGAAACAAATCATAAATGCTAATTTTAAAAATCCAAATATCCGTTCTGATCCGTATATTATTTATATATACATATAACATGGTATATTTACATTTTTGACTTTTAAATATATTTGGCGAATATATTTATAGTAAAATTAAATAGATACTAATTTTAGTTGAAATATATTTCTTAAATAAAAAATAATATTTCATTTTCACCGTTTCAATCTTTTACTTTTCATTTTCTTTTAATTCTATCGAATAAAATTAGATCCATTTCATATAATTATTCATTAATTAGTTTAAATTTTATATTAAAACTTTTTTTTTGAAAAAAATATTATGGTGTTTTAATTTTTTTTGTTTAAAACATATATCGTGAACATCTGAATATCCGTAAATATCTGAAAAATTCAAATATCCATAATCCCGGATATCCGAAATTTTCCGAAGTAAACCAAATCGAAAAATTGGATATCCGTAAAAAATAAATCGAATCACAAATACTGTATTTTTTCTAGAAATCTGATCCGCGCCGAAGCCTATCATCTATAGCTTTAGTAATATACTAGAAGATTTTTGAAAAGGAATATGAGTTGAAATCTCACACTACAAAAAAACAAATCACTTTCCGATGATTTTTCCGACCAAATAAATGGTCGAAATTTTTTCCAACTTTTTTCCGACCTATATAATAAGTAGTTGGATTTTGGTCGGTTAGTCAGCTAGTCTCTACTTAAAAAGGATTATAGGCCGAATAGTTCTTGTTGCAATGATGATTGTTGGTGTTGGATTCTGCGTATAGCCAGGAATCCTCAACTTATGAACGGTTTGCATAAAGGCAGAGTCAGAGAGCACGACTCGCAGGAATTAATTCGTATAGCAGTCAATTCGGGAATATGCGAATTAATTCAATCAACCACAAAACTGGCTCATCTCGTATAAGGAGGCCCAACACAGAGGTAAAAGGGAACTGGGCCGAGAGCTGATTTCGAATTGATTTGAAACTGTACAGCTTGCAAGTTGTGGAGAGGAGCCACTCTATTACGTAACGTACGCAATCACATAAAGGAGAATTAATGACGAGGTTGAAGAGGAAGCGTGAAAGGGGGGATTACAATCGGGTATAAATAGGGAGATAGGTCGGTAACTGAAGGTGGGGATTTTTCTGATGCGATCTGTAACTCCTTATACGATCTGTAATTCCTTATACGATCTGTGAAATTTACATTGTCTTTCATCCGTATTCAATTTTTTGTCTCCAAATCATTTGTACTTCTTAGTGTGATCTGAATCCATCCAGATTCAGGACTCACAATGATGTAAACAATTTATGTAAAAAGTTTTAACAGAAACTAGAATTGCAAGAAAGAAGCCATTGATTGATATGCTAGAAGATATTAGGAGGCAAGTAACGGAACATATCTACGATTATTGTTTGCAACAAAAAAAATGAAGAGAAAATTCACTCAAAAGCAGGTCCTGAAATTTTGGGAGCTTAAGAAAAAAAATAAAAAATTGGGGTTTTCTAGATAAATTTTTAAAAACAATACTAAATGTTAATATTTTAAAAATTTGGAAGCCTATTATTATAAAAATAGATTAAACTGAGAACTTTTTTAAATATTAATTAACTAAAAAATTTTGGAAGCCAAAGCCCATGATTCATGCTAATATCTACGTACCATCTAAGATACGTTCATAGTACCATTTTATTATTGTATTAAAACAAGTGCTTAAAGTGGCCATACGTTTATACGGTAACATATCCATGGTTTAGCTTCTTTTTTCAAGGCTGGACCTAAGCCCAAACTGGAGTTGCTTCCTGCGCATTAGCGTTCTCTGCGACTTGGCTGCGGCTGCAACATGCACTGCACTGTCCATAAGCATAGCTACCGCAACAACCGTATTTGCAACCACCACGGCTGCATTTCTTCTGTATCTCCACACTGTTAGTTTTCTCGTTGGGGTAACAACAGCATCGGATGCATCCGTTGCTTCCCCCATAGCAGCAACCGTGCCTGCACCAACCTGTGTATCCTCCACCATTTTATAAAACATCTTTTTTTTTTTAAACTTACCATATTATTATTAAAGCGGTCCGGTTTGATTCGGTTCGTATTGAATTTAACCTAATTTGATTCTGATTTTTAAGGTTTTGGTCCGACCATGCTTGGGTAATTATGTCGTACGTAGTTATATACAAGTTCTTTAATATATTTATATAAAATAACTAATAAAACCATACTATGACAAAATAACTAATGATTAAAATGCTAATATATTATGTAGCATTTGGAACATACTCTTATTTATTATTATTATTTTATTTACTTTTCTTATTTAAATTGTATACACTTGTGTGGGTGCGAATTCTATATAACTATAGATCATATACAATATAGAATTAATATAGTTTTATTTTTAGATTATCAACAACTTCCTATTTTTGGTCTGTAATATTTCCAAATAGAAACGAAAATATATTAAATTATTATTTTCTACCAATGAGTTTTGAAGTTAATCTCTTCTTTCCCTATCTCGGCATCTTGCTCGAGCATCGAACATGTCATGCGTTGCACTTTTAGTGCCTTCGCAGACAAGATGAAACTGAGAATCTCTTCTATTGAGAAGTTTGTTTCTATATATTACATTGATTGAAGTTATTGAACTACTTATGCTTGTTTAGTTAGTTTAGCTACCACATCGGAAATAGAAAAAAAATTGAACTAATATTTATATGGATAGAACTAATATTGCCAGTTAGTTAAAATCTCATAAAATTTAACATAATATAATATTATGATTTGGCTAGTGGAGATATTGTTCACTGTGAAACATTGGTGGAGATACTCATCAAGTGTTGTTTTGTGAATTCTTTCTGACCGGATTCGAGTTTCTTTATCCTTGAGACTTTTCTAAAGCTATTGGAAAATATGATTAAAATTGTTAATTCACTATTGAAAGAAGCTATGGAAAATGTTGTTGCTCAATCCAATTTTGTCTCGTCTAAATTTATTAACTATCAAACTTAATTAAATAATATTACGTAAGTTGTGGAAACCGAGCACCACCAAATGACAATGTCGAAATATTGTGATTGGTTGACTTTAAAAAATTTCTACAACTCCATACAGTTTCTTTATACTATTTGTTTACCAATTTGTGAAGTATAGCCGTAGGATCATGAGCCAAAGAAATGTTGAAGTTTTGGCTAAGTGTGTAGGAGACTCTGGGTGAATCAGAAGGTCTCAAACACTAGGACTCACTCTCACGTGAAAATCACGTGTAGTTGAAAGTTGTTGATAAGTTGTTGACTTTCTTCTTCTCCTTTATCTTATCTTGTTCTTTCTGGTTTTAAGAGAGAATTGTAACAGAAAGGAGAGAGATAGAGAAGAGAACATTTGTATTTGATTCACGGCAAGTTTACGCCGGAATAGTGAGTTCTCCGGTGAAGCGATTCACCGGCGGGTTAAGGGGCCGGCACTAAGCCCCGAGGCTCGAGTCTTGTGTTTTTCTTTTCTTGCTCAAGCGATTCCGATTTGAGGTCGATTCCATCTTGCGATTCAAGTAGATTTCGATTCTAAGTTCAACAAAGTGGTATCAGAGCTTCCAGGTCAGTGAAGCGAAGAGAAACGGAGAATCGAAGATGTCTGGGATCAAGATTGATGTTGACAAGTTTGATGGATCGGGAGACTACTGTCTCTGGAAGAAACGTATGCTCGCGAATCTGAGTGTGCAAGGTTTGAAGGATGTGCTCGTCAAGGTGGAGCCAATTCCGATCAACGAAGAGGAGGAGCTAAAGACTCCGGATCTGAAAAGAAAACGACTCGCAGAAGAGATGAAGCGAGCAGATAGATGTGAGAGGGCGATGAACTTGATCTTTCTTATGGTTGGAGATCATGTTCTAAGGAAGCTGGATAAGTGTTGTACAGCTGCAGATACTTTGGAGACTTTGGATCGTCTCTATATGGCAAAATCTTTACCGAATCGGGTTCATGCTCAACATAAGGTTTACTCGTTCAAGATGCAGGAATCGAAGAGTATTGATCAAAACATTGACGATTTCTTGAGGTTGATTGCAGATCTTAGTAATCTAAGTATTGAAATTCCTGAGGAAGTACAGGCGATTCTTTTGCTCAATGCTTTACCATCAAGGTATGATCAATTGAAAGAAACGCTTAAGTATGGTAGAGATACAATTAAGCTAGAGGAAATTGCTAGTGCGGCTAAGTATAAAGAAACTGAATTCAAAGAATCTGGTGGCTTAAAGAGTGATGGTGAAGGGCATTTTGTTAGAGGCAGAACAGAGACAAGAGGGTTTCAGTCTGGTAAGGGTAAGCAAAGGTCAAGGTCTAAGTCTAAAGATGGCAAGAGAGTTTGCTGGATTTGTGGCAAAGAAGGGCACTTCAAGAAGCAGTGTTATAAGTGGCTTGAGAAGAACAAAGGCAGGGGACAGTCTCAAGAAAGAGGTGAAGCTGCCTTGGTTAAAGAAATCAGAGATGATGCAAAAGATTTGGTGGGTCTAATAGCTTCAGAGGTCAATATGTCGTTGGCTGATATTGACCCAAATGAATGGGTTTTAGACACTACCTGTTCTTTTCACATGACACCTAAAAGGGAATGTTTTATCAGCATGAAGGAAATGAATGGAAGAGTGAGAATGGCTAACAACACAATCTCACCGGTTTTGGGCATCGGTTCTATCAGGTTTGAGAACAATGATAGAACTACGTTTGTGCTTCATGATGTGAGATACATGCTGGACATATCAAGGAATTTGATATCTGTTGGCACATTGGACACGAAAGAATGTGAATTTGGAGGTGGACATGGGATTATGGAAGTGATGAAGGACTCTACAGTTTTCATGAGAGGTCTGAAAAGAGAATCACTCTATATTTTGCAAGGAAAAGCAAGAGTGGCAGAAGGTCAGATGGGAGAAGCCGCAACATCAGAGGAGTCAAGGGCAGTAGAGGATCAAACGCATCTATGGCACAGTAGAATGGGACATGTTGGTCAGAAGGGTCTACAGGTATTGGCTAAGAAAGGTTGTTTCAAGGGCAGTAAGGTAAGTGAGCTGAAGTTCTGTGAAGATTGTGTCATTGGCAAGACACACAAGGTCAGTTTTGGGACAGCTCAACATGTCACTAAGGAGAAGTTGGCCTATGTTCATTCAGACCTATGGGGATCTCCAGATGTTCCTATGAGTCTAAGCAAATGCCAATACTTCATCTCTTTCAGAGATGACTTTACAAGAAAGGTATGGATTTATTTCATGAGGTTTAAAGATGAGGCATTTAGGCATTTTGTAGACTGGAAGAAGATGGTAGAAACTCAATCTGAAAGAAAGGTTAAAAGGCTTAGAACGGACAACGGTTTAGAGTTTTGTAACCAACAATTTGATAGGTTCTGCAAAGATGAGGGTATAGTGAGGCACAGGACGTGCACTTATACGCCTCAACAGAACGGCGTTGCAGAAAGGTTGAATAGGACTATTATGGAGAAAGTAAGAAGCATGTTGAGTGAGAGTGGCCTAGAGAAGAAGTTCTGGGCAGAAGCGGCAGCAACCTCAGTTTATCTCATCAATAGGACGCCTTCATCTGCTCTGAATTTTAGTGTTCCAGAAGAGCTTTGGACCTCAGTAATGCCATCTCTAGAAGGATTAAGGAAATTTGGATGTGTAGCATATGTACATTCAAGCGATGGGAAGTTGAATCCAAGGGCAAAAAGAGGAGTGTTTACAGGATATCCAGAAGGAGTAAAAGGTTTTCGTGTGTGGCTTCTGGAAGAAGAGAAGTGTGTCATCAGTAGAAATGTTGTGTTCAGAGAGGACAAGATGTATAAGGACATCAAGGTGGAGCTACAAGCAGGTAATCCTAATAACTCTGTTTTTGGTACTAATGAAACTTTGAGCTTTGATATTGCAGGTGTACAGGCTGATTTAGAGAATGCATTTGAAGGTGGAGCACGTACAGATGCAAGTACTTCTGATCAGATGCGAACTGCACAGACATGAACTGTTTCTGGTTTAGAAAGTCAGAATGCAGCTCAAGTAGAATCTCAAGATCAAGCAGTTATGGAAAGACCAATTAGAAAGAAGCAACAACCAGCAAAGTTTCAGGATTATGAGGTTTATGGTGATAATGAGGATGAGGACTTTGCAGGGTTTATGTGTTATATGACTGAAGATGCAGGGAGTAGCGAGCCTACTTGTTATCAAGATGCGTTAGCAGATTCGGACAGTGATAGATGGACAGAAGCAACAGTTGAAGAGATGGTATCATTGTGGAAGAATGGTACATGGGTGTTGATAGATAGGCCTTCAGGACAGAAAGCGATAGGCTGCAAATGGGTCTTCAAGAGAAAGGCGGGTATAGCTGGTGTTGAGGATCCAAGATTCAAAGCAAGGCTTGTTGCCAAGGGCTATTCGCAGAAGGAAGGAGTAGACTATCAAGAGGTATTTGCACCAGTGGTCAAACATGTCTCAATAAGGTATATTCTTTCTGCTGTAGTTCATTTTTACATGGAATTACAACAGTTAGATGTAAAGACAGCTTTCTTACATGGTTATTTGGATGAGTATATCTTGATGGAACAACCGGAAGGGTTTATAGATAAGGAATATCCGGATAGAGTGTGCTTACTTAAGAAGTCTTTATACGGTTTAAAACAAGCACCTAGGCAGTGGAACAAAAGGTTCAATGATTTCATGGTACAACAAGGGTATAACAGGAGTGAAAGAGACAGTTGTGTGTATTACAAAGAGCTTAAAGACAAGACCTACATATATCTTCTATTATATGTAGATGATATACTAGTTGCATCGGTTAACAAAGAAGAAATCAAAAGTTTGAAAGTGCTACTGAGTTCTGAATTCGAAATGAAAGATCTTGGAGATGCTAAGAAGATTCTTGGGATGGAGATATGCATAGATACAGTAAGAGGAAGTTTGAGCATATCTCAAGAGAGTTATTTGATGAAAGTTCTTAGCAATTTCGGTATGGATCAAGCAAAGTCAGTTTCAACACCAATGGGAGTTCATTTTCAGTTACGGTCGGCAACAGAACAAGAACTGGAGGATCAAGCAAAGTTTATGGAGAAGGTTCCATATCAGAGTGCAGTCGGAAGCATAATGTATGCTATGGTTGGTACAAGACCAGACTTGGCATATCCGGTTGGGATTATAAGCAGATTTATGAGTAAACCAGTGAAAGAACATTGGCAAGCAGTGAAATGGGTGCTCAGATACATCAAGGGATCAGTTCAGACGTGTTTGAGGTTCAAGAACAAAGGAGATTTTGTTATCAGAGGATATGTGGACTCAGACTTCGCAGCTGATTTGGATGGCAGAAGATCGGTTAATGGTATAGTCTTCACTGCAGGTGGAAACACGATCAGTTGGAGATCACAACTTCAGAAAGTTATGGCATTGTCTACGACAGAGGCAGAGTATGTGTCACTATCAGAGGGAATAAGGGAAGCTCTGTGGCTTAAGGGTTTAGCAGAGGAGCTTGGGTTTCCACAAGAATCAGTGGAAGTATTTTGTGACTCTCAAAGTGCCATTGCATTATCAAAGAATGCTGTTCATCATGAGAGGACCAAACATATGGATACTAAGTATCATTTTGGTAGAGACCACATCAACAAAGGGGAAATTCAAGTTTTGAAGATTCCAACAGCTTATAATCCAGCTGATATATTTACAAAGGTTCTACCAGTTGCAAAATTGCAAGAAGCATTGAAGATGCTTCGGATTACAAAAGGTTGAAGATGAAGAAAAGCTTAAGTTATAAGCTACATGCTCAGGTAAATGAGTACTGGTATTTATTGCATTCAGGTTGATGTGTGCAAAGGTTCGAGTGCCCGAACAGAAGATGAACCAGGTGGATGATCACGGCTAAGGTGGAGTTTTGTGAAGTATAGCCGTAGGATCATGAGCCAAAGAGATGTTGAAGTTTTGGCTAAGTGTGTAGGAGACTCTGGGTGAATCAGAAGGTCTCAAACACTAGGACTCACTCTCACGTGAAAATCACGTGTAGTTGAAAGTTGTTGACTTTCTTCTTCTCCTTTATCTTATCTTGTTCTTTCTGGTTTTAAGAGAGAATTGTAACAGAAAAGAGAGAGATAGAGAAGAGAACATTTGTATTTGATTCACGGCAAGTTTACGCCGGAATAGTGAGTTCTCCGGCGAAGCGATTCACCGGCGGGTTAAGGGGCCGGCACTAAGCCCCGAGGCTCGAGTCTTGTGTTTTTCTTTTCTTGCTCAAGCGATTCCGATTTGAGGTCGATTCCATCTTGCGATTCAAGTAGATTTCGATTCTAAGTTCAACACAATTGAAGTTTAATTTTTTTAGTAAATCTCATATAAAAGTTACGGTCTCTACAACTTTGATTTTTTTATTTGTTCATGTTTCAGATTTTTTTCCTAAACTAACTAAATAGGTGATTGGTTCGGCTGTAGTTGTAGATTAATTGCTTTAGAATTTTTGCTGTAAATGTTTTGGCTGTAGCTGTATATTTTTTAGACTGCAGATATTTTTGCTGCAGACTTTTTTACTGTAGATATAAAATTGTAGATGTAATTATCTTAAAATAAAAACACGATTGGTAACTATAACATATGTGCTGTAGTTTTAATTAAATTAATTTATGCAAATAAAAATTGTTATAATTTAGAAATTTTATGCTGCTTTCAATATAATAAATAATAAACTTATGAATCATTCATAATAAGTAACATCATTAAAAAAATCCAACAATCCTAAAATTAAAACAAAGTTTAAAATTTCATGAGTTCTTTCAATTAGGTATTTCTCTTGTTTATCTCTTGATTTTCCATTTTCTTAATGTCGATAATTCTATTTACATGTTGAGTTGATCTAATATGTATATGTTTTTTATAATCACAACTTTTAAAGCAAAAAAAATAGGGCTTTACGTTTTTGACTAGTTACAGCAAGAAAAAAAAGTTTTTTTTTTTTGTTGTAACTTTGAAAAAGAAAGTTACATCATGATTGGTAAGAATAATAAAAAATCTGTAGTTTTAAGAAATAAAACTACAACCTGATTGGTAAGGATATGATGATTTTTGGAAAAATAAGGCTGTAAGATGGACCTAAAGACCAACCAATCATCCACTAATTCATGGTTTTAAAAGTTGTAGGATTTTCTCACAGCCAAAAAAATCTATAGCTACAACAAAAATATCTAATGCTTAAAATCTACAACAACTAATCTATAGATACAGCCAAACCAATCATCCACATTATAATGTTAATAGAATTTGTTCCCAAAATAGTTAAGTTAATATTTTCATTCCACGAAGTACTATGTTTCTTTAATTTTACTTCAGGATCAATTTTTTTTCAAATGTAAAATTATCTATTCAAAAATATTAAAAGCCATAGACTATAATCATTATTATTCTAAAATTTACGTTATGATTCACTTATACTGTTAAACTAGCTTTTTATTTTGCGTCAAATGCGGGATTAAAATATCTAAAAATAAAATATTATAATTTTTTATAATATACAGGAGAAAATAGAAATAATAAAATATTTTCCACATATATAGAAATATATTTAACCTTACAAAAATTAATTTGCATGACACTTAAATTTAATGCAAGTGTTTTTAATGTATAAATCGAATACGTTTGAGATTATTGATTTTCTCAAACTTAGTTGAGCTCACCAAACCCAAAACAATATCGTGTTAGTATGTAAATCTTCTTAAATAAAAAGTGAATATGATGATTTTCGAAATTCAAACATTAATGTTTGATTTGTAAAGTTATAGGTTTATAACAAAAATGAAACTTTAATTAGAGTAATATGGATACAATTAAACGATATATAATTTTTTATGATCAATCACATATGTATCCAAATGGACATAAATACAATTTTTATAAAGTAATTGACATCGGTAAATGATTCGTCGTTAAAACATTATGTTATATTACGTTTAAAATATTAAAATGTTATATTTTAGTTAGATTAAAATTAGTAATATATGTATTAGTGAGTTCATGTTAAAAAGTTAATGTAAATATGTAGAGATTTTCAACATGGCATATAAAATTAATTGAAATGTTTTGATTTGTTAATTTAATTGATGTGTGACTTAAAATTTTCATTGATTGACACATAGAATTTTTCACTTAAGGGTGTATTAAATATGACATTTAAAGGGATTTGAGTTTTAATAAAATTTTAATGAGATTTTAGATAATTTTAGTGATTCTGTGTGATTTTAAGAAATTTAATACTTTAAATGTAACGCCCGTGAACCAAAAAGTGGATTTTTGGTGGTGTCGATCGATACGGGTGGGTGTGTCGATCGACATGTGTGTTTTGGACTTAGGAGAAGTCGGGTTGGGGCGTTATGTCGATCGATACGGGTGCCGTTTGTCGATCGACACGGGTTAAATCAGATCGTCCGGTCCGTTTTAATTGTCCGGTTTGGTGGGGCTGGTTTAAGGAACCCTAGGGTTCGATATTTAAGCGTGAACAGTCGCGTGGTGGGGTTTTTGGGCCGAAAATCAGAGAGAAACCAGAGGATTTTGAGTGTGAGATCAGAATCAAGGGTTTAGGGCGATTTTGGGAGATTTCTTGAGAAGGATTGACCGTGTGTGGAGATTGAACGAGAGGGAGGTTGTTGCTGTGTTGATTTCGGGTCTGTGAGGACGGAATCAGAGGCTGTGTGTTCTTCGTTCGTTCTTCGCGTTCTTCATCCTTTTCAATCCCAATCAAAGTGAGTGCGTGACTGTAGGCTCGTATAAGTATAGGGGGCCACGGAATACGATTGCTTGGTGGTTCGTGTGTGTTTGTGTGTGGATTTGTGCAGGAGACTCGACAGATCGCCTTAGATTCGAGTCGTGTGAGGATTGACTCGATTCTGGGTTCTGCGATGTCGTGTCGATCGACACCGAGGTGGTGTGTCGATCGACACGGGGCCTGTGTTCTTCGATACCTAGTGGTTGTGTCGATCGACACAGTGAGTCCTGTCGATCGAGACGGGGCCTGTGATCATCGACACCTAGTGGTTGTGTCGATCGACACAGTGTGTCCTGTCGATCGACACGGTGTATGCTGGACTGGTTTGTTTGCTTGGTTGTGTATGCTTGTTCTGTGATCATCCTGGTATTGTGTTGGTTGTTTATACTTGTATTTAAATAGCCTGTAGACGGGATGACCGCGTCGCTGAGTATTTGTGATAATACTCACGCAACTCTTTTTGCCATTGTGTTGCAGGTAAAGAGAAATTGTGATCGTGGAATCGTGGCGAGGAAGGAGAGATGATCTAGGGTCTCACTTTCTGTTGTTTGAGTTAGAATTGCTAGGATGTAGTAATTCTGGAACCCCGGATTATTTGTATTGGATTGGTTAGTAATTTAATAAGTATGGAATTTATGGAATTGATTATTGATTGGTTATTGAATCGTTTAATTGTTATGTTTTCCGCATGTTGTGTTGACCCAATTGAGGATTGTTATATGTGATGATAATAATCTGAGGAGAAAAATTTTAAATTTTTGGGTCGGGTCGTTTCAGTTTGGTATCAGAGCCCTAGCGGTTCTAGGGCGCGTGCAATTGATTGATTAGGAAGTTAATTGATTGATTGTTGTGTGGGTATGGAGTCTTAGATCATCTCTTCCGAGCCTTCAATGAGATTCCACTGTAAGTGTTGAATGATTTCTGTTTTTGTTCTAGTACTTAGTGATCTGCTGTGAGTGCAGAAGTATGGTTAGAGGTGCTAGAGGCAGAGGTCGTGGGGGCCGTGGAGGTCGTGCTGGTCATGGGCGCGGGCGAGGGCTCGAGAGTGAGTCGGTAGCCGCGAATGTGGCCCAGGAGACCACGCAGGAGCAGGTGGCAGACTCTCAGGCGTTTCAGGAGGGGTCCGTGGGTCCGGCTTCTACGAGTGTCAGTGTGAGGGCTGACGGGGCTAGTGTGGGTCTCGGTGTAGTTGCTGGTGCGGCAGGCCCAGGTGGGGGTGCTCCCGCAGGTGTGGCTCAGGACCGAGATGATCATCTGGCGGGTTTGCTGCAGTTGATTCTAGAGCGGTTACCAGGTGGGGTACCGGCTCCGGGTCAGGCTCCGGGAGTTCAGCCAGGTGGGGCTGGTATACAGCCAGTAGTGGCGGGCGTTCAGCCGGGTGTGGCTGGGGTGCAGCCGGTTGTGGCGGTTGCAGAGGAGCTTCCATCCTACCTGAGGATGATGGAGCAGATGCAGAGGATTGGCACCGGGTTTTTCTCGGGTGGTGCCAAGCCTGAGGAGGCCGATGAGTGGCGGCGGAGATTAGAGCGTAACTTTCGCTCGATCAGGTGTCCGGAGGGATACAGAGTAGACCTAGCAGTGCACTATTTGGATGGTGATGCGCATCTCTGGTGGAGAGGCGTTGAGACTAGGCGGGTGCAGGCCGAGATGGTCTGGGAGGATTTCTTGGCTGAGTTAAATGCCAAGTATTTCCCGCAAGAGGCGGTGGACAGGATGGAGTCGAGGTTCCTGAACCTGACTCAGGGGGATCGGACCGTGAGGGAGTTCGATTTAGAGTTCAGTAGACTCCTGGTACATGCTGGTAGAAGCATGGACGGCGAGCAGGCCCAGGTGAGGAGGTTCCTCGGGGGACTTCGAGCTGAGCTGAGGACTCGCTGCAGGGCGAGTAAGTTCGCCACGAGGGCGGAGCTGGTTGAGACTGCGGCTGCAATTGAGGAGGACCTCAGGGAGCAGGTTGTGGTGGTTAGTCCACCGGGGCAGCAGCAGCCGAGGAGATCTCAGCAGCAGAGTGGTTCGAGCAGGGGCGGCAAGCAGGCTCGGGGGCAAAAGAGGAAGTGAGAGAGTACTTCTGGGGCCAGTCAGGGTGGACAGGGTGGTTCAGGATGCTACGGGTGTGGTAGCATGGGCCACAAGGTGGCAGACTGTCCGACGAGGAGAGAGACTCGGGCAGCACAGGTGTGCTTTCACTGCAGGGAGCCCGGGCACATTAAGCCCAAGTGTCCGAAGTTGCAGCAGATGGTTGTGGCGGCAGTGCAGCCGTTGGCGGTGCAGCCTTTGGCTCAGATTGCTGCGACGCCACGGGTTTTCACGGTGGCTGAGGCGGGCGGTTCTAGCGCCAGACCGATCACAGGTATTAATTCAGACTTGTCTTTTAAATTCTTGTGGTAATTTATCTTAGTCTGTTTGGATTGTGTGTCTGCGTTAGAGTGTCGGGTCTTAAAGCACATGGGATTGTGCAGGGACCTTAGTTGTGGGCGGATGTGAGTCCCACGTGTTGTTCGATTCGGGAGCTACGAATAACTTCATTACTCCGGAGTGTGCGGAGGGCAGCGGGATCCGGAGCGATTCGGGTGAGCAGCCGGGAGTAATTAAGGTTGCTGGTGGGAGGACGTTAGCTACTTTCGGGCGGGCTCGAGGTGTAGACGTTCTGGTGGCAGGAGAGTTGATGCCAGCAGACCTGGTTATTAGTCCGGTGGAGCTGTACGATGTCATCCTGGGGATGGATTGGCTGGATCGGTACAGGGTCCATCTGGACTATCATCGAGGACGTGTACTGTTTGAGCGGGAGGCTGGGAGGTTGGTGTTTCAGGGGGTGAGACCGACTTCCGGAAGTCTTATGATTTCAGCGATACAGGCCGAGCAGTTGATTGTGAAGGGTTGTGAGGCGTATCTGGCGACGATAGTGATGCCAGAGACTGTTGGAGAGGTTGCCGTTGGGGATATCCAGGTCGTTCGGGATTTTCAGGATGTGTTCCAATTGTTGTTGGGTTTGCCACCGTCGCGGTCGGATCCATTTACGATTGAGTTGGAACCCGGAACAGCTCCGATATCTAAGGCACCTTACCGTATGGCTCCAGCAGAGATGGCAGAGCTGAAGAAGCAGCTGGATGATCTGTTGGGGAAGGGTTTCATCCGGCCTAGTGTTTCACCGTGGGGAGCACCGGTGTTGTTTGTGAAGAAGAAGGATGGGAGTTTCCGGTTGTGTATTGACTACCGGGGGCTTAACCGAGTCACTGTGAAGAACAGGTATCCTCTGCCGCGCATTGATGAGTTGTTGGATCAGTTGCGAGGGGCTACTTGGTTCTCCAAGATAGACTTGGCATCGGGTTACCATCAGATTCCGATCGATGAGGCGGACGTCATGAAGACGGCTTTTCGAACGAGGTACGGGCATTATGAGTTTGTGGTGATGCCGTTTGGGTTGACGAATGCCCCATCAATGTTCATGCGGTTGATGAACGGGGTGTTCCAGGAGTATCTGGACGTGTTTGTGATCATCTTCATAGATGATATCCTGGTTTACTCGGGGAGTCTGGAAGAGCACGAGGTGCATTTGAGGTTGGTTTTGGAGAAGCTGCGGGAGCAGAAGCTGTACGCGAAGCTGAGTAAGTGCAGTTTCTGGCAGCGAGAGATGAGCTTTCTTGGCCATGTTGTGTCTGCAGAGGAAGTGTCTGTGGATCCGGCTAAGATAGAGGCTATCAGAGGTTGGCCTAGACCGAGGAACGCCACCGAGATCATGAGTTTTCTTGGGTTGACAGGCTATTACCGGAGGTTCGTCAAGGGATTCGCGAGTATGGCGCAGTTGAGGACGAAGCTAACAGGGAAGGATGTCCCTTTTGTCTGGTCTTCAGCTTGTGAGGAGAGTTCGGGAAGCTGAAGGAGATGTTGACCAGTACACCTGTTTTGGCGTTACCCGAGCCGGGTGAGCCTTATGTGGTGTATACAGACGCTTCGGGAGTTGGTCTGGGTTGTGTGCTAATGCAGCAGGGGAAGGTTATTGTGTATGCTTCGAGGCAGTTAAGGAAGCACAAGTGCAATTACCCTACCCATGACTTGGAGTTGGCTGCAGTTATCTTTGCACTTAAGATCTGGAGGTCTTATCTGTATGGCGGGAAGGTGCAGATTTTCACAGATCATAAGAGTCTGAAGTATTTCTTCACTCAGCCGGAGCTGAACCAGAGACAGAGGCGCTGGATGGAGTTAGTTGCAGACTATGACCTGGAGATTGGGTACCATCCAGGTAAGGCTAATCTGGTTGCAGATGCGTTGAGTCGGAAGAGGACAGCTTCAGATCAGGAGCGGGATATGGAGGCTCTGGTGAGTGAGATCAGCACGTTGAGGCTGTGTGTGATCTCATAGGAGCCGTTGGGGTTAGAGGCAGCTAACCAGGCAGATCTGTTGAGCAGGATTCGGGTTGCACAGGAGAAGGATCAGGGTATGATTGAGGCTTCTAAGGCAGCCGGTTCAGAGTATGTGGTCTCAGCGAGTGGGATGATACTGGTGAACGGGCGGGTTTGTGTACCCAAGGATGAGGATCTGCGGCGGGAGATCCTAAGGGAGGCTCATTCGAGCATGTTATCGATTCATCCGGGAGCGACTAAGATGTACCGTGACTTGAAGCGGTATTATCACTGGGTCAGGATGAAGAGGGATGTAGCTAGCTGGGTTGCAGCGTGCAACGTGTGTCAGCTAGTGAAGGCTGAGCATCAGGTCCCGAGCGGGTTATTGCAGAGTTTACCTATTCCGGAGTGGAAGTGGGATATGATTACGATGGATTTCGTGACGGGATTGCCAATGTCACGGACCTATGATGCGATATGGGTTATTGTGGATCGTCTGACCAAGTCAGCACATTTTCTGGCCATCAAGAAGACCGACGGAGCGGTGGTGTTGGCTAGGAAGTATGTGCGTGAGATAGTGAGGCTGCACGGGGTGCCAGCAAGTATTGTGTCAGACAGGGATCCGAGGTTCACTTCAGAGTTCTGGAGGGCATTCCAGGCAGAGATGGTCACTAAGGTGCATATGAGTACCGCGTATCATCCTCAGACGGATGGGCAGTCTGAGAGGAAGATTCAGACATTGGAGGATTTGCTGAGGATGTGTGTACTGGATTATGGTGGTCATTGGGCGGATCATCTGAACCTGGTAGAGTTTGCGTATAACAACAGCTATCAGGCGAGTATTGGGATGGCTCTATATGAGGCTCTGTATAGGAGGCCGTGTAGGACACCATTATGCTGGACTCAAGTGGGGGAGAGGAGCATGTTTGGTGCAGACTTTATTCAGGAGACGACGGAGAAGATCCGTGTCTTGAGGCTGAACATGAGAGAGGCTCAGGATCGGCAGAAGAGTTACGCCGATAGGAGACGGAAAGAGCTGGAGTTTGAGCTCGGAGATATGGTGTATCTCAAGGCAGCTATGTTGAGGGGTCCTAACAGATCCATTTCAGAGAATAAGCTGAGTCCGAGGTTTATGGGTCCGTTCAGAGTGGTGGAGCGGGTCGGACTGGTAGCTTATAGATTGGAGTTACCTCAGAGTATGAAGGCTTTTCACAAGGTCTTCCATGTTTCGATGCTACGGAAGTGTCTGCATGAGTCTGAGGAGGTGTTGGTGAGGATTCCGGAGGATCTTCAGCCCAACATGACGTTGGCGGCGAGGCCTGTGAGGATTCTCGAGAGGAGGATCAAGGTGTTGCGCCAGAAGAGTATACCGTTGGTGAGAGTCGTGTGGGACTGTGACGGTATTGAGGAAGAGACTTGGGAACCAGAGGCGTTGATGAAGACGAAGTTCTCGAAGTGGTTCGAGAAGCAAGCGGTGGCTTGAGTTCTTTCTGGTTTTCAGAGTCTGTATTAGCATGTTGCTATGTTGTGATAATTGTATTTCGTGGTGGATGTAACGAGTATACAATTTAAGATTTAATAAGATGAGTTTGCCTTATTAAATGTGTTATGAGATGTGAATTCTTATGGTATGACTGGTGATGTCATGGGTTCGTGATGACTGGTAGGTCATGAGGAGGTCTAGCGGTAGAAGTTCTATGTGAGTTAGAGCTTGCCTATCGGCTAGGATGGCTAGGAATAGAAGTTTTACGCGGCTTAGAGATCGTTCATGTTCCAGGAGTGGCTGGAAATGAGACTGTACAGGTTCCAGGAGTGGCTGGAAATGTAAGCTCTACGCGCGTTAGAACTTGTCTATTTCCTAGGGAGAGTCTGGAAAAGAGGTTTTATGTGAGTTAGAATCGTCTTTTCCAGGGACTCTGTGAAACACCCTGGTGATTGGGTTGTTTCGGATGACCACGGAAGGTGATTCTGGTCGACAGGTGCTTATGATGCACGTTTCAGAGTATTGCTCCAGGGAACGGGTGGGTTCCTATATACTGAGGGATAGTGGATCTCTCCAGAGGACGGGTGGGTTCTCTGCATTTACTCGAGAGTTAGTGGTTCTCTCTAGGGGACGGGTGGGTTCCCTATATATATATATATATATATATACATGGAGGGGTAGTGGGTCTCTCCAGGGGACGGGTGGGTCTCCTGCACACTGTCGCTCAAGGGGTGACGATCCTACGAGCATAGGTGTGGTGTATATGTTTATGAATTATGAGTATGAGTTAGGAGTAGTAGCGTCTGAGCGTGGTCGTGAGCATGAGACTGGATGAGCTTCGGGGATCAGGTGTGGATCTCAGGTGGTGCTGACCGGGTGGGGTCAGGATTGCAGCCGTGGTGAGACGGTGCAATGTGGCTAGTGTGAGCCTAGTGAAACTCGGGGATCAGGTGTGATCGCGAGTGGCGCTGGCTGAGGGCCAGGGGTGTAGTGGACGTCAAGTCTGGGGTTTAGACAATCCTGGTAGCATATGTTACGCCGATGGTCGTACATGTTCTTGTTTGATTGTTGTACGATCATTTGGTCCAATGCGGGGTCAACGGTTGGTCGGACATGTTCTTGTTTGATTGTTGGACGGTCAATCGGGCAGCCCTAATCCGGACCATGGGGCGTGCATCGTTGGTGTTCCGGGTGAATCTGGTCGAATTTTAGACGAGAATGTTAGCCTTAGCAGGACGGGTTGTGGGATTCGAGTGTGATCTCGAAGGATACTGGCCGGGTGCGGGTCAGGTGGTTGAGACCGTAGTGGGGCGGTGTTGCGTGATTCGAGGTTGAATCCGTGTTAGTGGGGGAGAATTGTAACGCCCGTGAACCAAAAAGTGGATTTTTGGTGGTGTCGATCGATACGGGTGGGTGTATCGATCGACATGTGTGTTTTGGACTTAGGAGAAGTCGGGTTGGGGCGTTATGTCGATCGATACGGGTGCCGTATGTCGATCGACACGGGTTAAATCAGACCGTCCGGTCCGTTTTAATTGTCCGGTTTGGTGGGGTTGGTTTAAGGAACCCTAGGGTTCGATATTTAAGCGTGAACAGTCGCGTGGTGGGGTTTTTGGGCCGAAAATCAGAGAGAAACCAGAGGATTTTGAGTGTGAGATCAGAATCAAGGGTTTAGGGCGATTTTGGGAGATTTCTTGAGAAGGATTGACCGTGTGTGGAGATTGAACGAGAGGGAGGTTGTTGCTGTGTTGATTTCGGGTCTGTGAGGACGGAATCAGAGGCTGTGTGTTCTTCGCTCGTTCTTCGCGTTCTTCATCCTTTTCAATCCCAATCAAAGTGAGTGCGTGACTGTAGGCTCGTATAAGTATAGGGGGCCACGGAATACGATTGCTTGGTGGTTCGTGTGTGTTTGTGTGTGGATTTGTGCAGGAGACTCGACAGATCGCCTTAGATTCGAGTCGTGTGAGGATTGACTCGATTCTGGGTTCTGCGATGTCGTGTCGATCGACACCGAGGTGGTGTGTCGATCGACACGGGGCCTGTGTTCTTCGACACCTAGTGGTTGTGTCGATCGACACAGTGAGTCCTGTCGATCGACACGGGGCCTGTGATCATCGACACCTAGTGGTTGTGTCGATCGACACAGTGTGTCCTGTCGATCGACACGGTGTATGCTGGACTGGTTTGTTTGCTTGGTTGTGTATGCTTGTTCTGTGATCATCCTGGTATTGTGTTGGTTGTTTATACTTGTATTTAAATAGCCTGTAGACGGGATGACCGCGTCGCTGAGTATTTGTGATAATACTCACGCAACTCTTTTTGCCATGTGTTGCAGGTAAAGAGAAATTGTGATCGTGGAATCGTGGCGAGGAAGGAGAGATGATCTAGGGTCTCACTTTCTGTTGTTTGAGTTAGAATTGCTAGGATGTAGTAATTCTGGAATCCCGGATTATTTGTATTGGATTGGTTAGTAATTTAATAAGTATGGAATTTATGGAATTGATTATTGATTGGTTATTGAATCGTTTAATTGTTATGTTTTCCGCATGTTGTGTTGACCCAATTGAGGATTGTTATCTGTGATGATAATAATCTGAAGAGAAAAATTTTAAATTTTTGGGTCGGGTCGTTTCATTAAATTCTCTACAATCCTACCTAATACCATAGAATTTGTTTTTTTGTATTTTTAACAAAGAAATTCTCTTAAATTCAATAACCCTGGATTTTAATAGAGTTTTTAAAATCAATTATTCAATAACATAGAATTTGGTAAATCATAACAAATTACTCGAAATGCTAAATTGAACACACCTTTTTATTGTCTCCTCAATTAATATATAGAGAATTGAATCAATATAACATATTTCATTAAGCCCATTAAGAGCGAAACATGTGAAAAACGGATCCCAACAATAATAGGCTATTAACAAAATTAAGTCAAGCCCAAATCTATCCTATGGAAAGACGTTTCTAGAGGAAGCCAAGGATAGTCACGAGAATTTGCTAGGTTGATGGGGAGGAACACCGCTGCCAACCACCTGTTCGCCGCCGTACACTCCGGTCAAATCGTGTTTCGGATAAATCTTTAAAGAACTGAGTTTGATCAAAAAGCCATCAAAACCCGACCTCTCCGTAATCCACAAATCCCCAATCATAATCCATCTCCAATCTGCTCTCATCTTCGGACACTCGGCACCACTACCATATATAACGATGGCCTGTTAATAATAACATAGGAGCTGAGGAAAGACATTACTCTAAAACAAGATTAGATTAGAGCAAAAATTGAAACAAATACAGATCTGATACAATCTCATGTTCAATTTCTTCACGATAAGGAAGAAAACAGATCTGAAGAGGGGAGATTAAAACAAAAGCAAAACCGAATAACTCGGAAGGATGATTCGGACTAAACCGAAAAACCTATCTGACTAAGATCGGAAACACCGTACTAACTATAACCGATATAAAATATATCAACATAAGAATATACATATATATACACACCGGACCGGCGCCGTGGCTAAGGAAGCCCACAACATCGGCTGGAAAAACCAGATCTAACTAATGAACTTCTTTGAGTGGAGAGTTTTCTAGATAGAAATATTCAAGAGAGAGAGAGATCGTAGCTAGAGAATAGAATAATTTACCAAATACAGTTTTTGGATCTGATGCAATATCAAAAAAGAAATCAAGATCTTCAATACATGGGTTTATTTTCAAAAATCAAAAGATTATCATTCAATGTAAAATGCTAATTTGGTGGAAGAAAACTTTATTTGATTTAGCTAATTTTTCTAAATTTTTTAATATAAATATTTTCATTTAATTTATTTTATTACAAATATCACATTTGTAAGAGGTATAAAAAGCTTAATTGTTTCATTTTAAAAAGATATATAATTTTTGGAAAATAAAAAAAGATTTTTCCTCCTAAAGCTTTGTGTTTTGTTTTGCTTATCTATTTTAGTTTGTGGATTCATCATAAAATACAAATTTTGATCAATAGAGTATTGTGAGATTCTATTACTCTTTTGTTCATTGTGGAATAATAACTTGTGAGATTCAAGTTGTTCTTTCATGTGTTGATTTGTGTGATTCAATCAACGACAACTCAATCTCCATCTTCACCATCGTCTCACTGTCTATTTCAAGTCGTAGCCTTGAAATCATTTGACCATAAGCTTGGTGTGATTTCAATCTTATATCAGGATCAATAGCGCTAATTAGAAGTTTTTTTTTTCCACTGGAAGTTTATTGTATTTGAGTTGAAATTACATCATGAAAAAGAAACAACGAAAAACCACATAGAGAAACCAAATGCCAAACCCGCAACAAAAACATGTTTCTTTGACGACACATTGGCGATTTTGCACCGAGTCTAGGACTGATTGATCAAAAGGCATTTCCACATAACATCAATAGAAGACGGGTTTCAAACACTTTTGACAAACACACAACAACAAATCTCTAAAAAATGATAAATCTTCTTGCATGATAGCCTTAGTCAGATTTTTTCTAAGAATAGTTAGCTTCATAAAAGTATACACTAGATTCTGAAGAACAATTTGAACTGCAACACCCAAACCACATAGTATTTACGAAAAAAAGTAAGACCAAAACAATTACTTCTAATTTGAGACATAAAGCTAAGCCTCAAATTAGAAGTTATTTAGGTGAAATTTAATTCTCACGGAAAGTAGAAATGTGGTCTTAAAAAGACAAAAAAACAAAGCAATAATAAGAAGTCTTCTCATTTCCTCTCTCTCGTTTCCTTCTCTCTCGTTTCTTTATACAAACACATACATACTTATATACTATTATATATGATACACATATATATATCATAAATAAACACATATATATGTAAGAAGTTTATAACATTCAGAACATCTGTTGCTCACCGAGTTAGAATGGTCAAAAAAATTTTTTTTTTTTTTTTTTTTTTGATTGTCAAATTTGAATGGTCAAATGTCAAAAAGCAGAAAAATCGCAAACTGGCATCAGTTTCAGGTTCTTGGAACCATTAAACGAATTTGAATGGTCAAATTTCAAAAAGCAGAAAAATCGCAAACTAGCATCAGGTTGGTTATTAAACGCCACAAGAAGCTTATCTTTTTTTTTTTTTTTGAAAAAAGGGCTTACCACCACAAGAAGCTTATCACATGCAAAAAGGGACCACCACAAGAAGCTTATCACAAGTAAAAAATCTATGTCAATCTTTAATGTTTTATTGACTCTTGATTTTATTGCCTATTTAGTTTTGGTAACTGGAGATACATGTTCATTATTTATACAACTGTTTTCTCGTCACATCTTGATTGTTCATGAGCGATACATAGTGAAAAGGTAACTAAAAAGAAGTAATTAATTAAAAATTTACATCATTTTTTATTGATGTAAATTTGTGTTGATAAAATTTAGTAGATTCACTGATTATTAACCGATGCGAGTTCATACCATTGCATCAATTTTTTTGAAGTGATGAAAATTAATACATATAATTTGTATCAATTATGATTAACCGATAGCAAACACACCAATAACAATATCAATTATTATAACTTATGTTAAACGACATATTTTATACTTTCTGTTTATTTATAAGTGATGTTTAAGGTTATTGTATATTAATAAAAAAATCATTTAATTTTTACTATTTTTTAAATAAAACATCAATTATTATTTAAAAAAAATAATCTGTAAAATTTTAAACGGTCAAAAAAATAAAAATAAAAATTAATTATGCATAATATAATGATATGTAAGAGAATTTAAGAGAAATGCAAATGAAATGCCACTTTTTTAACATACTATTTTTTAAAAATTATTTATTCTATATATGATTTAAGTTTGAGTTAATAATTCCGATCACAGAATAAGAGAGAAATCTCTCGTACGAGGTAGAATTTGATTAATTTATTTATTTTTTTCATACCAATATCTCTCAAATAAAATCCTGAATTGGATCCATTAGGGTTTAGTAAGGTTTAAGGTTTGTGTTTAGGATTTAAAATTGTTAGATTTCTAAAATTATTAATTAGTGGTAGGTTTAAAAATTATTAATTAATGTTGATGTATTGCATTTTTGAAGCATTCTAATCAATGTTTTCAATGAATTTTCGAGTCTTTTCTATGTCTTTAGAATCTTTTTATGTTAAAACACGTTTAGATGAAATCTAAAACAAAAGAGCAAGAAATAGAAGTGCACTCGTTGAAGAACTTTCCACCAATAGATCGACCTGGAAATTTGACACAAGATATAGCATCGAGTAAATGAAAGTGATTTGAGGTTATTCCAACGGTTGGATTGAAAGTTATGCGAGTTTTAATAAAGACATGCCAGACTGGTCGGTTGTGTTCGCTGAAAAAAAATTACAGTTTTTCTATTTTGACTGAGTTTTTTCAGAGTAATTGAACCAAAAAACATGATAAGATCTATTTACTTTAAATTGTGGAGGCTACGTTTTATTTTTATTGAGACTTTTGGCTTTTACAATTTGTAAGCTCTAGGAGACGATTTCTGACTCTACATGAATCTATTTGGATTTCTATTCTATTGATTATGAGTTTTTCTTCATCTCTCTCTGTTTTACTGCTTCCATGTCTAAGTAATCTCATAGTTAAGTTTTAGGATTTCAAAGGAATCATCCATTGAATATCAGACATAGGGATTTATCATATGTTGACTTTCACCTATTGTTGTTCATATTGCTTAGACTAAATTGATCACTTAGTCTTTGATTTTAGGTTTAATTCATTCATCAAAAGTGTTATAGGTTGCTTGATAGAACACAGGTGAGCGAATTGTCCTTAGCTAACGAAAGCTGATGCTAAGACAATTCGTGAACAAATTGAACCTGCTCATCAATACTTGTCTAGATATCTAGGTTCAAACGACAATTTAGAATCTTAGGTTGTTAGATAAAGTAATTGATACTACGACAGTGGATTGGTTATACATTTATGTTTGAGTTCGAGACTGCATTAAATTGTTTCCTGAATAATTGTGTGGTTCATGATTTTTGATTTCCTGCGAATATCCCTAAATTCTAACGCTTTTAATCCATAAGGTTACACCGATTTATTTGCTATTTTAGCTTCATATTGCAAACGACCATCATCTTTCTGCCTTAGATTAATTTTAGTTCTTATAATTCAAAGTGTAAAACTTGATAATTGTGGATTCCACCCCTTAATTATTACAACATTTGATGTGTACTTGAAGTGTTATTTATAGGGTTAAAACTTTGTGTTATCAAGTGTCTTTTTTGAAAATGGATAACCTATAGTGGTATTTTTAAAAATGAACACATCAAAAATGGTATTTTTGCAATTGTCTCATAATGTGAACATCTGAAATAACCCAACCCATTTTTTTTTCCCAGATAATCGAATTAGTATTCTCATAAATACTAATTCTCAACATTTGGAAACACCAATCAAACATCCACCAGAAATCAACTCAACAAATGAATCATCCATTAAATCCAATAACCAATTCAAATAACCAACATAAACTAATTCAATTCAACAATTAAACCAATTCCATAAAACCAGCAACCTAGCGGTTCTAAACAATCACATAAAGACAACCAAGCGAGACTCTAGATCATCTTTTCTTTCGAGCCATGATTCTACGATCACACTTTTTCTTTACCTACATCACATGGCAAAACAAGATGCGTGAATATTATCACAAATACTCAGTGAGACGGTCATTCCATCTACCGGTTATACACACAGGTATAAAGGAATACCATAATACCAAACGATCAATAAACAATGAACAACACAATAAACAATACTAGCAATCAAATTCCAGACTCTGTGTCGATCGACACAACAACCCTGGTGTCGAGAAACCCGAGCCTATCCTCTCATGGCTCATTTCCAGGACGCGGTGTATCGATCTCTTGCACCAAAAACGTCAACACATACATCCAATAACACGAGCAACACTCAAATCACATAATCAATCATCATCACATCAATCCAAACCTCAATCAAATGCATCATGACATTCCAATTACCCAGATAAGCCGTGGTCACGCACTCACCTTGATTTCATAATGTAAAAGGTTAAGAATCAACAAAGAACACACGAAATCAGATCCAACAATCCGGATTTTCTTCTTCCTTCGCGAAAAACACGGATCAAACACGAACCAAGAGCCTCACAAAAAAACTCATAAGCTTTCAGGATCAAGAACACGAAGAAATCAACAATGATTTTTCTCTTCTCTTAATCCTCTCTAAAAACTCTCTAAAACTCTCTGGAAACTCTGAAAAACGACCTCACCGCGGCTACTCACCTTTTATACTGAAGCCGTAGGAATTCCCTTAAACCGAACCGCAATCCGATGCTTGAAAACAAAATCTGTCAGTTCAATTCGAACGTGTGTCGATCGACACACCTTCCTGGTGTCGATCGACGCACACCCAAAATTCTCCATTTTGATTCGCGGGCGTTACAACATCACTTAATTTAAAACAAAAAAATCCTCTCAAAATATAATTTAAAAGCAAACTCAAAGTATAATTTGTTTATAAGTAATTTAATCTAGTATCGTTTAGCTTTCTGATCTTATTTAATTGATATCACATATTTTTTTTTTTTTTGGTAGTGGATGAAGAAAGTAGAAATTAATACATATTAAGAAAAATAATTAAGAAAAAAGATAGATGTTTTGGAAGTTTTACACATATTAAAAAAATAATTAATGATTCATAATAAATTTATTGATTTTTGCAATAAACGGTTTTCAAAAACTCTTAACCAATAGTATTTCAATATTTTTTTTGAAATTTACAATTTCTGTTCATTAAATGATAAAAATGCATTGAAAACACAAAATATCTATCTTTGTGAAACAAGTTGTTTTTGGTAAAACATTTATCTTTTAGGAATGGAGGAGGGAGTATAAGCGTATAATTTTTTTTTTTTAAAACGTGAGAGTTCAGAACCTTAGCCTCATAAACTCCTGAGTACCCGGAGACAGTTTTTGAATATTCCAATTTAAAGAATAATTCTCTGTTTCAAATTTCTATTCCAAAGGAAATTTAAACTCAAGGCACAAAAAAACCAACTTTTTGTGTTACTATTAGATCATCACTTTGAATTTTTTTGCATCAAAGCTTCTTATAACCCTTTCTTAAATCATTTATACGATTCCGCTCGATCACATGCATACTTTATTACGTCTGCCGAGACTAAGGGTGCAAATGATTATCATATTAGAGAAACAAAAATGAATAGAATTAACAATTCCATTGAATTTCTCCAGAAAATTACCATATAAAGTAAATTACATTCCTCTCAATTTTAATAGGCCCCACAAAATAACTAAAGAAAAAAATGTAATTACGTTCACAATTGGTATTCTAGAAAAGAGAAGAGAGAAAAATAGATGTAAAAAGTCCTAATTTCACTCACCATTTTCCATTAATTATTTTTTAACTTATTCCAAGTTAACCTCATTGCACCCTAACTAATCAATCAGAACGAATGATGTTATTGATATTTTATGTCTATAAAACGTAAAATTTGTTTTTCCCCATAAAATTGTCATTATCTTCCCTCACTCGACATAATCAACATGTTTATAGTCTATAGTCTATAGTCCCTTGTCGCCATGTTTTGCTATCCAACTATAAATAGATGTGCTCGGACTCATATACTCTTCATCACTACCAAAAACATCTTCCCTCACAAACAAACCGAACAAGCAGAAGTGTATAACCAAACAAAAACATGGGAAGCCTCAAGTCTCTTGCTCTCTTGGCTTTGCTCCTTTCCCTCTCTCTCACTGTTATTGCGGACACATCCAAAGATGCCATACATGGTATGTAACTCTATATTTATATTTTTAGAAGAAAAAAAAACACTAGTTTCTCCAAAAGACCAAAAAAAAAACTCTATATTTATAATTTCACGTTTTACACTTTCACATAGATTGAATGTTTAATTCGTAGTACGAAGTGTATAACATATAAATCACTCTTGCAGCTAAGGATGAAGTGAAGCCAAGTGAAGCAACCGATGCCATAGAGCCACAACAACGTGGCCGTGGCGGTTGTAGGTACGGATGTTGTGGCAGCTACGCTTTTGGGCGGTGCAGCGCTTGCTGCAGCCAAGCCCAGGCTGCGGAAGCCAAAACCGAAACCGAGGCCAAAGACGTTGTTGTAGAGCCTCAGCAGCGTCGCCGAGGTGGTTGTAGGTACGGTTGCTGTGGAGCCTATGCATATGGATAGTGCGCTGCTTGTTGTTCCAAGAAGATGACTATGGAGGAAGAGAAGAAGAAGGAAGAAGCTAAGCCATAAATTGGCATGTGTACCACAAATCTATGTTTGTATACATGCAATGCATGGTTGATTACTATTACGTTTACGTACGTTTGTCAAAAATAATTTAAATAAACATAATGGTACGAGCAGGTCCGGCCCAATTGCCAAACCAATATAGTGCAAAAATTGTCAAAAATTGCAAAAAACACCCTAAATTTTAATAAAATTTGTTTAAAATCCCTATATTTTTAAAAAAGTACAAAAAACCCATGTAAAAAATTGAAAAAAACAGTTGGACATGGTGCAAATGCACCACTTGCACCATGTCAGAACCGGCCCTGGGTACGAGGGTACCTAGCTCAATAACGGAGGTTCATATAAAATGTATTTTGTTATGTGGTGTAATGTGGAAGGTTATGTTAAATAAATGGGAGTTTTTATATTAGTCTTTTTTGAAAAGTACCCTATGTTTTAGTTTTTTTGAAAACTTATTCTGTTCTTTCTTTTCTTTCTTTTAAAGTTAATTATATACTTAATGAAAGTTAAAAAATAATATTTGTTAAAAAAAACTATTAATTATAAAATTATATATATATATATATATATATATATATATTCATTATTATTGGATAAACATGTTATATTTTGTTCACTACAAGAAAAAAGGATATTTTCCGACCGAATTTCCGACGGAGAACATTCGGTCGGAAATTATCGACGGATTTCCGATCGTTTTCCGACGGAAAAAATTCCGTCGCAATACGGTTGCAATATCGGTCGGAAATCGGTGGGAAAATAAATCGGTCGGAAATCCGTCGGAAAATTCGGTCGAAAAACGGTGGGAAATTCAATCCGTCGAAAATCGGTAGGAAAAATTGGAGCCATTTTTGACCGTTTTAAAAATTTGAATTTCCGACCGAATTTCGGTGGGAAATCCGTCGAAAATTTCCCAGAATATTTTTAAAAACAGATCACACCTTCTTCCTCCTCCTCTTTCACTTACGAAAATTGGAAGAAAAACACATAAAAATGGCTCCTTCAAACCCCCTCAATATTTTCGAGCGTGGATGGATAGACCTTCTCATGATCCAGAGACGGGTTTACTTACGGATGAGTTTGTCGATGGAGTTCAACAATTTATGAATCTTGCATTAAACCAACCGCAAACCATAGAAGATCAAGGTAAAATGTCGTGCCCTTGTTCTAAATGTCGGAATTGTAAAAAGAAATTTGGGCGTTTTGTATTACAACACCTTTATAGAGACGGATTTATGCCGGGGTATAAGATATGGTATTTGCATGGTGAAGATGGTTCAATGGGGAATTATGCTAGTACTAGTGCGGATAGGATAGAGGAACCAATACCGGAAGTAGATGAAAATGTAGGTATGGAAGAAATGGTTAACGAAACCTATCGGGAGAATATACCTTCGTTTTTTCAGGATGGATCCGAAGGACCAACTTTAGATACCCAAAGGTACTTTGATATGGTAGATGCATCAACTGATCCGTTATATGCTGGTTGCAAAGAGGGTATTTCATCTTTATACTCTGCATACAGAATGATGAGTATAAAGACTGATTGGAATTTGTCAGAGGATTGTATGGATGCGATAGCTGATTATGTGAAAGATATTCTGCCCGAAGATAATCTTCACCCGGGTTCATACTACGAGATACAAAAACTTGTATCCAGGCTTGGTTTGTCGTATGAAATGATAGATGTGTGCATCAACAACTGTATGATATATTGGAGAGAGGATGGCGACCGGTTGAAATGTCGGTTTTGTCGCCAACCGCGGTTTCAAGACACAAGTGGTAGAGGTCGAGTACCGTTTAAGAGGATGTGGTATTTGCCTTTAGCCGAGCGGTTAAAGAGATTATATAAATCAGAGCGCACAGCCGGTCCTATGAGATGGCATGCAGAGCATACCTTTAATGGAGAAATTGCGCATCCCTCAGACGCAGGTGCATGGAAACATTTCCAATCATTGTATCCTAGTTTTACAGAAGAGCCACGAAATGTATACCTTGGGTTATCTACGGATGGTTTCAATCCTTTTGGGAAGCATGGGAGGAAATATTCATTGTGGCCAGAATTTGTCACACCTTACAATTTGCCTCCAACTTTGTGCATGAAGCGAGAGTTTCTATTCCTCACAATCCTTGTTCCCGGTCCAGACCATCCGAAGCGTTCACTTGATGTCTTCTTGCAACCATTGATTCATGAATTGCAAGAGTTATGGGAGCATGGTGTTCGAACATATGATATTTCATGCCATCAGGACTTCACGATGAAAGCTGTGCTTATGTGGACCATAAGCGATTTCCCAGCATATGGAATGTTATCTGGATGGACAACTCACGGAAAGTTGTCATGCCCGTACTGTCAAGATAACACTAATGCATTCCAATTAAAGCATGGCAAAAAGGCGTGTTGGTTTGATTGTCATAGATGTTTTTTACCAGCTGATCATCCGTACCGGAGGAGCACCAAGTTGTTTACAAAGAAAAAAAAAGTGCTTCACGATCGTCCCCCCCCCCAGTTAAATGGTGATTATATTATGACTCAGTTTCGTGATTTTGGTGTTATGATTACGGCTTACTGTGGTGGTAATGGGCATGATCATGTTGACGGTTATGGGCAACAGCATAATTGGCATAAGAAGAGTATTTTTTGGGATTTACCATATTGGAAAGATCATCTCTTGCGGCATAATCTTGATGTCATGCACATTGAGAAGAACTTTTTCGATAACATCATCAATACAGTGCTCAATGTGCAAGGGAAAACCAAAGATAATTTGAAGTCTAGATTGGATTTGCCCGGTATATGTTCTCGAAAGGAACTACATGTCATGGAGAATGGAAAAGGTCCTATCCCGGTCTTCAGGTTGGATGGTTTAGGAAAGAAAGAGTTCTTTGAGTGGATTACGCATCATGTTAAATTCCCAGATGGATATGCGTCTAATCTTCGTAATTGTGTTGATATGGGGGAAGGAAAGTTTATTGGACTGAAGAGTCATGACTGTCATGTTATCATGCAACGCCTCCTTCCATTTGCCTTTGAAGACCTCCTACCAAAAAACGTCCATCGAGCAATTGCAGGTAAATTTTTGGTATTTAAATCAATTTACATTATCACATATATATATATATATATATATATATATATATATATATATATATATATAAATATATCTACTGTATATCAAAAAAAAATATTTGATCTATGCAGCGGTAGGTGCTTTTTTCCGAGATTTATGCACGAGATCCGTTACAGTGGACGGGATACGCAATTTGGAGGAGAAGATACCAATCATCCTCTGCAATCTAGAGAAGATATTTCCGTCGTCTTTCTTTGATGTTATGGAACATCTTCCGGTCCATCTTCCTCGGGAAGTTGCTCTTGGTGGCCCTGTTCAATATCGGTGGATGTATCCGTTCGAGCGTTATATGTTCCATCTGAAGAAAAAAGTCAAAAATTTAAGCAAAGTAGAGGGTTCAATTGTTGCTCAAAGCATCAACCAGGAAACATCTAACTTTGCGGTAAATTACTTCCCTTCAAAAGCCCAATCAAAGAGTCGAAAACCAGGGCGTTACGATGATAGAGGAGAAAAACCCATTTATCCAGCTTATGTCCCACATATGTTGGCACAAGTCGGCCGACTAAGTGGGAAAGCAAAATCAAGGAGGCTTTCATCTGAGGAGCAAAAACACTTGCATATGTACATTCTCACAAATTGCGAAGTCATGCCATACGAGAGGTATTTTTAATTACAAAATAAATAATTCACAACTTTCTTTTTACGATAATAAATAAATAATGATGATATGCTTTTTTCAGCATTTACATGGACCAATTACGCCAGGAAAATCCACTTTACACAGAAGATGAATTGAATGTGCTAAAAAGTTCTGAATTTGACCGGTGGTCACCATTCTACGTAAGTGAAAAAATTTCCGACGCATAAAATTGTGTAAAATATTTAAATGCGCGTGTAATAATGGAAAACTGTTTTCTCGTGTAGATCTCGCATTGGAAATCTAATGGCCATCAATTTCCAACGTGGTTAGAGGAGCTGTCGTCCGGCCTAACATCGGTTGCTATGTCATATCCGATGTACTGCACCCGCGGATACGCTTTTAAGATCCATAGAGAAATGAACAGAAGGTGCACCTCTAATTCTGGAATTTCATCACATTCCGGTGATCTTGTTTACTATGGTGTCTTGCGTGAAATATTGGAGGTTCATTATCCCGGCTTACTCGATTTGAGGTGCGTTGTCTTCTACTGTGATTGGTATGATCCTTTTACCGGTGTTCGACAAGACGAGTTTGGTGTTACATCTGTACATTCGAGGAAGAGACTCCAAAAATACGATCTATTCATCCTTGCCTCACAAGCAAACCAAGTTTCATATATTCCATACCCTCGAGTACGAAACAAACAAGATCCATGGATTACGGTGACATCAATTAACCCAAGAGGAAGGGTAGATGGGGTAGCAGATACCGAACCTTTGCAACAGAGCACCGACGGATATATTGGCTCGATTGATCATTCGCTTGAGGTTGACCTCGTCGTCGATTTCACAACGGACGCAGAGGATGCTATATTTGAGGATTCAGAGGAAGAGATTGGGGAGTTTGACCAAGAGTCGGACTCAGCATCTTCAGATTATTTATCGGATTCAGACGGACTATAACTATATTTGTATTTTTAAAAAAATTTTAATTTGTGTTTGTAATATATTTTAATTTAAAATTTCTACCCTGACTTTTTATAATTCCGACCGAAAATTGTTATAAAATATTATGAAATTGTTAAAATTGTTAAAATTGGTTAAAAAATTGTTATAATTCCAAATCCGTCGGAAAATTGTTATAAGTGTTATAAAATTGTTAAAATTATTAAAATTGCTATAAAATTGTTATAAATTTTTTATAATAGTTATAAAATTGTTATAATTGTTATAATAAAAAATTTATAATAAAAAATTGTTTTAATAAAATTGTTATAATAAATTTGTTATAATAAAAAATTTATAAAATAAAATTGTGTATTTTATAGTTTCCCACCGATATATCCGTCGGAAATTTAGTTTTTCCGACCGATTTATCCGTCGGAAATTTTAAATTCCCGACCGATATATCCGTTGGAATTTTAGTTTTTCCGACGGATTTGCGATGGATTTAATTAAATCCGCCGCAAATCCGTCGGAAAAACTAAATAAATATCCGGTTTAGTTTTCTTCCTCAGATCCAGTTTTCTTCTTCTTCTCTCCGCAGCCGATCTTCTCCTCCAAATCGCTCCGCCGGCGCCGGTTCTTCCTCAGATCCACCGCCGCCGCCGGTTCTTCTTCTCCTCCTCCACTCGCTCCGCTCTCCTTCTCTTCTCCTCCACCGCCGTCGGCTCTCCTTCTCTCTCCACCGTCCGCCGCCGTCTCTTCTCCTCTCTCCACCGCCGCCTATTCTTCCTCCTCCACCCACGCCGTCTCTTCCTCCTCCACCCACCAATTCAAAACATGTATGTGTTCTAATTTGTGAATTAGGATTTAGGGGAAATTGTGAATTTTTAGAAAATTTTAGGAAATTTTAGGATTTAGAAAAATTATGAATTGTGAATTTTAGGAAATTTTAGGATTTTTGGAATAATTGAAATATGAATTAGGATATTTGGATTAGGATTTTTGGAATTATGAAATATGATTTGGGAATTAGGATTTGTTGAATTAGGATTTTAGGATTTAGAAAAATTATGAATTGTGAATTTTAGAAAATTTTAGGATTTTTGGAATAATTGAAATATGAATTAGGATATTTGGATTAGGATTTTTGGAATTATGAAATATGATTTGGGAATTAGGATTTCTTGAATTAGGATTTTTGGAATTATGAAATTATGAATTTTGTATTTTAGGAAATTTTAGGTTTTTTGGAATAATAGAAATATGAATTTGGATATTTGGATTAGGATTTTTGGAATTATGAAATATGATTTGGGAATTAGGATTTGTTGATTTAGGATGTTTTGAATTATGAAATATGAATTATGCAGGTCGATGCGAGATTTCCGTAGAATTATTAACCTCCCGCATCGTGCGAGCAGCGACAACACAAACCCCCCAGCCTCAAACCCCCCGAGCCCTTCTCATATTCCGGACAGTCAAAGCTCCAACCAACAACAACTTACGATCGAAGAGTTGCTGACTCAACCGGACCGAGAGAACATTCCTAAGCTCGACCCAATGTGTCGAGGCAATTCGACTTGGTAAGAAAATTTAAATTTTGTAGGGAAAGTTAAAATTAATACTAACCTGGATTTTTTGACTAATACATTGTTTTCATGTTTTTAGGTTCGGTAAGAAAAATAAGATTTCAAAATCATTTTTGAAGATGATACGTGCACTCCTCAAACATCCTTATAAGACGTGGAACGCAATGCCTCAAAGTGAGAAAGAGTTGTGGTTCCGAACTTTTACGGTATGTATTTAATTAATAAAAAAATTATAATATTTAAAAATCATTTTATAGTTACTAATAATTTTTGTTTTCAATAATGTAGCAAGATTTTGATTGGCATCCTAGTTTGACGGGACAAGTTAGGGATGCGTTCTACAAGATGGCGTCGGATAGTTACTCGGGACACATGAACGAGTGGAAGGAAAAATGGGAGACCGGGGATGACAAACCGCGTAACTTGAACGAGGATGTTTGGCTGGGATTGCAGGCGTATTGGGCTGATCCGGCAACGAAAAAGCTTGCAAAGATTAACTCGGAAAACCGTAAGAAGAATCCTCGAGGTACTCACAACTCTGGGGCTACGAGTTTCTTAGCGCGGGAGGACGAGATGGTAAGTGTATTTGAAATTTCTATAAATTATTTTTGTTATCTTTCACATTTACAATATTTATGAAACGTTTGCAGATTCAAGAATCTGGCGGTGTGGTTCCAGATTTAGTTGCTTTGATGAAACGGACACACGAACAAAAAAACCGGGAAGATCGATTATCCGAACATTGCTGAAATCGTCGATAAGGTGGAGAAGAGAAAGGAAGAGCGGCTTACGCAAATGACTCTCTCTCAAGGTTTGGATGGTTCTTCTTCTTCGAACAAGTGTGAGTTGTCCGTCGACGAAGTCAACGAAATGGTCCTCCAGGTATTGTTACGTTTTAATTATATGTCGATGTTTTTTTTTTTTTTAATTTTCCATATTGACGCATCTCATTTTCCGTAGGAAACCCCATTGCGCAAGGGTCGTCGTCCTGGATTAGGCAATGTAGCAACTAGGTTTGGGCCTAGTTCTTCTTCTGCGACCAATCCCGGACTGTATGACGAAGTAGCCGGTCTCAAAGAAGCACTTGAGAAGAAAGACGAAGAAGTTGAAGAACTGAAGCTTGAGAACGCCGCAACAAAAGAGAGCCTTGAAGCAATGAAGGCTTTCATGAGGAGCAAATTCCCAGATTTTCATTTTTAGATTTTTTCTTCGGTTTTAGTTTTGTTTTGTAATTTACGTTTAAAATACTTGTGAATATTTCTGAATACTTTAAATTACTTCTGAATATTTCTGAATATTTTCAATATAATTTAATATTTTAATTTAAATTATTTCGTAATTTAAATTATTAATAGATTAAATAATAAATAATTTATTTTTTTTTTAAAATTACCAAATCCGTCGGAAAACGGTCGGAAATTTCCGACGGACACGGCGGTCGGAAATTTCCGACGGTTGCGGCGGTCGGAAATTTCCGACGGTTACGGCGGTCGGAAATTTCCGACGGTTGCGGCGGTGGGAAATTTCCGACGGTTATTGCAACGGCCATTATCGGTCGGAAATTTCCGACGGATTCCGACCGATATTTCATTTCCGACCATCTGTACCCGACGGACAGATTGGTCGGAATTCCGTCGGAAACAGGTGTTTCCGACGGAATTCCGACCAATCTGTCCGTCGGAAACTGTTTAGTTTTCTTGTAGTGGTTGTATAAAATTTTGTATATAAATTTGTGCTTTAACATGGCATATTTTAATTAATGTTTGATTGATTAAAAAAAAGGGATTATCTCTCACGTTAAATGGTCTTCATATAATTTTCTCTAAGCATAAGTATCCACAAAGCCAAAATATTGAGTTTAATGTTGACAAAGATCGGATTAGAGTTTTTGTTTTCGTTTCTTTTGAACTAAAAAAATTGATTTTATCAAATTTCAAAGTCTTTTTTTTAATCAATTATTTGAATCAATGTTTCTTTATTATTTTTATTTTAAATTTAGAACTTTTTTTATTTGTTCGTGCAACCAGTTCTTTCATTTAAATGACTCTTAGGTTACAATGTAGAGGCGCTATGAAAAGCCCTCTTTACTAAGAGCTTCGTTAGACTGATATAATTAAAAAACATAAAAATATAGAAAAAAATTATTTATTAAATTTCAGGAAAAGTCGTTTCTTTTGGAAGAAACTCTTGATGCGTATCAAGAGGGTACGTGGCACAATAGCATTGGCAAAAAAAAAACCGTCTTCCCTCTCTTGTTCGACGTATACAGGATAATCCAGTTGAGAGTTTTCTGAGAAATTTGTCTACTGCTGTTCTTGTAATTTAGAGATAGTGAGAGGAGAAGCACAATTGATGGATTTAGATATGAATGGAGAAAACAAGAGAATTGCTGGGTTTGCGGGTACGAGTCATCGGAGAGGATCCGGATTCAGTGGAACCGCTAATAGCTGGGGGAGATTCGGTGGGAACAGAACGGTGACTAAAACGGAGAAGCTTTGCAAATTTTGGGTTGATGGAAATTGCCCTTATGGTGATAAATGTAGTACTTGCATTGTTGGAGCAAAGGGGATAGTTTCTCCTTGTTGACCTAGACGGACATCAGAAGGTATTCTTGTTGGACTTTGTTTTAAAGGTTTATCTCGAAATGATGTTGGATTCTTGTGCTTATTGGAAATACTAATTTGTAATCTCTGAAGTCATCACTTAGTAACTAGTTTCTTTGGTGCTAATGTTAACACATGATATGAGAGCTATGCAAGTTCTTATAGTATGGTTATATGTTTAGTGAATCATTTTTGTAGAACATTTTCGAATGTTAGTTCTCTTTTTGGACTTGATTTCTAGCTTTGCATGATCGTTATGTAGGTTGATGTGAATGGTGACAAGGATGCTCCAATCTACAAGTTTCTGAAATCAAGCAAAGGTGGACTTGTTTCTCTCATTGTATTGTTTCCATTGGACAAGAATTGTCTTTTTATGGTGAGGTTACTTGTGCAAACACAACACATTCTCAGCGAAAACTTTAATGTTTTGGTAGAAAATTTACTTGTGAAACTCTTGATTTTTGAATGCAGGAGAATACTTACTTGAGATTTCACCAAGACTTCCTTATGCAATTTGTTTGAGATCTTTAGTACTTGAACAAACACTAAGAACATATTGTTTTGCTTTTGTGTTGTTTATTGGATTTAGAAAAGAAATGTCTCACCATTGAACACATAAATATTAGTAAAAAATTAATTCAGTCTCAAACACTAAATTAATATTATTTTCAATACTAAAATATGATTTAAGAACCATTAAGAGTATTACCTTTAAGGATACTCTAAGGAATAGGCCAATGCATTGGCAATTTTTTGTTCATTTAAAGCACCTACAATAAAAAGTATCTGGCCATTTAAAACACCCAGAATGGAGAGTATCTAAGGGGATTTTTCATCAAAATTTATAATAAAAAATTAGAAAAGTAGGAGAGAAAATGAAGAAAGTAGGGGTTTCTTCATCAATAAACTTTTTTTTTTTATGGAAAACTCCATTAGATATATTAAATGATACATTTTGGAAGAAAAATAGTTTTTTTAACTTTGTGTTTTTAGACAAAACATTTTGAGAGAAAGTAATAATAATTGAAGAAAACGATAGAGAGGAGAGAGAATTTTTCTCCTCCTACTCTCTAGAAAACCTAAAGTTCGCCCTTGGCCGCCGCTTCACCTTTTCGTTAGCCTCTTCATCGTGGTGATCAAGCCTCCCTCTCCGATCTGCTATTTGGCCGCATGTCCTCACGGTAGTGGTTTCGTGGCAACCTCAGGCGCTCTGGTGGTGTTCATGAGTGAAAGTTCTTGCGGAAGAGATCTTAGAGTCTTTTCGACGAGAACTGGTTTGCCTCCTTCATCCAAGAGCTTCAGCGGTGGATTCTCCTTGATGTTCGTGGTGGTTCGATCTGGTTCTGCATGTAGTGGTGGCGCCATCGAAACAGGTCCATATATGCGGTAAGTGGCCCTATGGTTTAGATCTGAAGGATATCTATTCTCTGATTTAGATCTTCTAGGGGTGGAAGATCTAATGAGAGGGTTAATTTCCCCGGCTAGATCTTTAATATGGCGGTCTTTTCCTCTCTTCCGACGTTTTTTTCATGTGGGTTTGATGCTTCTTCTCTTCGTTCTGGTTTTTGGCTCGCCTTGTCTCTGCCATCGTGAAGGCTATCTTCTCCTTCTTCCCGTCTCGCTTCTGCTGAAGTGGTCCGTTTAGTCTTACTTCATCCACTACGACTGAAGGTTTCGTTCTTGGCCTCGGAGTTGGCCGTCCTACAAGCTCTCGATCTTCTATCGGCATGAGAAGGTTTGGAGTTTGGTGGAGAGTACTCCAAGGATTGTTGCTGCCTTTGCCGTAGTCGAAGCTGGTGAAGTTTTGACTGTTCGTCCCTCTTGAGATCTCTTCTCCTATGCCTGTGGTGGATCTTTGTGGCGTTGGAAGCTACAACAGTTGTGTCCCTCGGCGGCAGCCCGGTGCTGTTAGGGTTTGCTTCGAAATTAGGTTTAAGGTATTGGGTTGGTTCGGATATGAGCTGACTTTGTAATTGGGTTGGTTTCTGTATTGGGTGGGCTCTGTATTCGGCCTATTCCGGGTAATGGGTTTGGTGTGGGTGATGGATTAGGCTCAATATTATTAGGTTAGGGGATCAAAATCAGACCCGTTCTGGACTTTTGGGTTTGGCCCAACTTTATTTTTTATAATAAACCAAAAATCTAAAAATATTTATTTTAATGCACTGAAATTTTCGAAAAAAATAATAATTGAAGAAACTAGTAAAAAAAATTGGGCCCTGACCAATTATAACTAAACGGTCGTTTTTAGGTTAGGAGATCCAAATCAGACCCGTTCTGGATTTCTGGGTTTGGCCCAACTTATATTTTTTATAATAAACCAAAAATCCAAAAATATTTATTTTAATCTACCGAAATTTTCGAAAAAAATTAATAATTGAAGAAACTAGTGAAAAAAATTGAGCCCTGACCAATTATAACTAAACGTTCGTTTTTAGAGGGACCTCTCTTCAAGACGTGGCTTAGAAATTGACAAACGATCCCACATGTTGAAAAATATGGGCCACACAATTAAGAGTCTAGTTTTGGCCCATTTATAGATGCTGAGAAATGACGTCACCATGTTGACGTCGTCATGTAGAATAATCCGAGAGGAGGTTTTAAGACGATGACTTAAAAGATGGTCTTATCACATTTTACCAAAAAAAAAAAAAATTGGTCTTGTCTTGTTTAATTATGAACAACAGAAAAAGAAAAATTGGATATTGAAGATTATTTACGATAGAAGACATCATATTCATGATATTCATGGTATTAAAGAAGGTTAATAAAGTCTGAGATAAGAAGACATCTAGAATTGGACCCATTTTGGAGAAATTTGAGTGCCATTGCACTAATGTTCAAAAACGACGTAACGTTGTTGATAGGGAAATTAGCAAAGATGACCATAAAAAAAATTATAATATGCCAAATAGCTATAGTAGAACAATGGTTAATTTCCTCTCTACAGAGCTGCCGCCTGCTACAGTAAGTTCTTTAGAATTCTGTGTTTGTGGTCCGGTATTCGGCGGCTAACACAACACTAGTGCCGGTCTTGTGAGTTTCTGTCTTTTGGCTTTCCTGTTCGTTGCTTTTTCTAGGTTTTTGTCGAATGTTTATGTCTAATATTATATTCTTCATGTTGTAAACTTCAAAACATATATTATTAATATTATTAAGTTTACTGCTATGTAACATAACATATGGTATGTATAATTATAAATAGGCAATGCCATGTTATATATTATATAACATGCTATATTTCTATACGTTACAAAATATGATGTTTGTAACAATATTATGGTATACTATGTTAATATATGACATTTTGTATGATATATAACATGTTATATTTCAAATTACATGCTATAGGATACAAGAATATGATATTTATAATAATAATATGGCATAACATGTTAATATATGATATTTTGTATGATATATATAACATGCTATATCATATAATTACCTAGTATATAAAATACTATACTACATTTTGTTTTCACATTATATTAATAGTTTGAGTAGTCGCAAACATAATAAAATGTGATCATCAATATATATATATATATATACATGGTATGTTATTTATATGATTACGTTTCATTATAACATTATATGAATAGTTTATGTAATATATGTTAATTTCTAAAATTTCAAATTGTAACATATGTAGAAAAAAATCATGTTTTTTATATATATAGATGATACAATGATATAATTTTTAAACAAAAAATTATATCAAACAAAAGTCAGATGGGAGAACAAAGTAATAAAAGAGAAATGATTAAAAAGAAAAAAATATCAATTTCACATGGTACGTTATTGTTTACTCTGACAGAGTCTGACACAATTTTTATGTCACCACATTAGATCAGAGGGGTAGTAAGGTCATTTCTCAACCCATTTCGATAATAAATTCAAAAACAGTCTACATTGCTAAATACCCTACATTGGCATGTCATATCGTGGTATTCTCCTAAAAACTAACCAGGTGATACTTTGTTCGTTCGATAGATACGGGACCTTGGAAGGTGCAATTGCAAATAATTCTGAATTTTCGAGGGACTTGCACCCAATCGAGGAAAAATAGTTGTGAATCGTACTGGGTTTCTGCAAAAAATAAACCCTTCAAGTGACTAGGATTTGCGATTTTATCCTCCAAATTAATAACCCACATGTCAATCTACGAAATAATGGTCAACCCGCAATATAACCCTCGACCGTATATATGTGTATAAAAGCGTGTATTTTTAACAGTTTTCAAAACTACATCGTTTTGGTTATTTTTTTCAGCGAATAAAATTGTAAAAATGGGATTTGAGAACTCATGACCTTTCGAGATTAATCATCACAAGCAAACCAACTGTGACACTTCGGTTTATGTCACAAATTCAAACACGCACATATGTATATAGAAGCTAAGCAACATTTCTTCAAAGCTCAAAGAACTCATATATGGCATCTTCTTCTTTCTAACTTTTCATTCATGACAGAGAATTCTCATAGACTGAAAGAACTCTTCAATGTAACCATATTCTTTCTCATTTTTCATCCTTTCTTATTTTTTCCATGGAAGTGAAGCTAAAGCTTTAATGGTGATTTTCGTTTGGTAGTGAATTCATATATATAATTAGGTAATTTCTTGCGTAATACGCAGATGAAATATTTTCTAATTTTCTAGGTATCAAACTAATTAGAAAAATTTCGTTTCATGGCTAAACATTACTAATAGTATTGGATTAAAATTGTAGTCTTTTTAGATCTTCATAATTTTTTGTTGTTAGTCAAAAGATCTTTATCTTCTACCTCTTAATTTACTAAATGAATTTTTTTTCATGTGTTATATTTTATGTAACTCGTGTTCTTCCACTATTTTTAATTCTTATTCTTCTGAAAAAACAAAACAAAGATAGTTAAAATGAGCATGATTTGGAGTAAATTTTGAATTCGAATAAAGAAATTCGTAAGACAATTATTTTCAAACTTTTTCAAATGTTGAAGATAACATTTGATACAACCCGACCCTTTTTATTTTTTTTTAAATTCAGATTATTATTTCCATAAATAATAATCATCAATATCAATTCAACATATCAACAATCAGCGGAAATAAACTCATTTAAACCAACAAATGATCTAACAATTCCATAACTCAATTGAACCAACGAAAACCAATACAAATAACCACAAGAATCCAATTCAACAATTTCAACTCAACAATCCAGAATTACCAGCAACTTAGCAATTATAACAATGCATAAAACCACAAAACCGAGACTCTAGATCATCTTTTCTTCACAGCCATGATCCCACGGTCACACTTTTTCTTTACCTGCATCACATGGATAAAATAGATGCGTGAGTATTATCACAAATACTCAGTGAGACGGTCATTCTATCTACTGGCTATACATACAAACATAAAGGAATACCATCATACCAAACAGTCCAATCAACAATAAACAATCACGAAACATCAAGTTTCCAAACTCTGGTGTCGATCGACACCAAGTAATGGTGTCGATCGACACTCGTCGCAGTGTCAAGGAACTCAAGCCTCTCCTCTCATGGCTAATTTCCAGGACGCAACGTATCGATCTCCTACACAAAAACATCAACACAGACACAAAAAAAATCTAAAAATACACAATCATCAACCACCAATCATTCCAATCCTCAAACAAACGCATCATGACACTCCAATTACCTCGCACTCACCTCGATGGAGGAATGAAAAAGGATAAAAACACGATGAACACAAGAAAATCAGAGGCTACAACTTCCTACAACCGGATTTCTTTCTCCCTTCGCGAAGAACACGGATCAAACACGATTCCAGAGCCTCACAAACCATAATCACAAGCTTTTAGGATCAAAAACACAAGGAGATCAACAATGATTCATGTTCTTCACTTAATCTTCTCAAACTCTCTGTTTTTCACTCTGAAAACGCGACAACACGGCTGCTCTTCTTTTATATGTAGCTCTAGGGGTTCCCTTAACCCGAACCGTAATCCGTCGCTCAAAAACCGAATCCGTCGGTTCAATTCTAGCTGGTGTCGATCGACACCCAAACCAAAATCCCTAATTTGGTTCGCGGGCATTACTACATTCAAAAAGATGAAGTCATTACACATTCTTTTTAAAATTCATAAAATAAAGAACAAACAATAAAATAGAAAATAAATAGAAAAAGAGAAGATGGTTTAAAAAATATGTTTACGTGTATAAGATCTTAAAAATAAATATGAGGATCGTAATATGAATTTGACAAACTTCACCCCAAACATGTATGTATATAATATATAAATTATGTTAAGAGAAATTTTTGATCAATTAATATTATTTCTAATTTCTAATGTCTCACCATGTACAATAACACGAATATATACAATATTTTAGTATATTTTTGTTAAAAATAATTAAGTTTACCTATTTTCAGATATTTAAAAAAAATATCTTAATCAATATCTCATTATCTTCTTGTTCTTTAAGATCACGATTATATATATATATATATATACATATATATATTTTAATTTTAATTTATAATCACAATAGTAATTTATCTTTTGATCTTTTTTTTGGGGTGGCCAAATGTTTCTTTAAATTTGTTTAAGTTAAATTGATCCATTTTTTAAAAAAAAACTCATAAATAAATATTTACAAAGATTTTTTCATGACAATCAAAAGTTAAAAAGTAAGAAATAATTACTCTCTTACCATGTCATAATTCTTTCTAGTCATGTCATATTTTATTTGGGAGAGCGAATGTGGAGATGACACATAAGCATTTTCTCACAAATCACTTTCCAATTAATATATAAGAGATTAGAGAGTTTTCTCTCCATCAGCAAAACAAAAAAATGTTACATTAAAATTTATAATAAATGTTCATTTATATTATCTTTTTATATTAAATACTTTTCATAATTAGTAGAGATTAAAATTGAATTTAAAACAAAAATAAGTAAATGAATGAGTAAAATTATTAAATACAAGATTATGAAATATTTTCTTGTTACTAATAATATAGAGAAACGAAACAAAAGTAGATGTAGAGAGACAAGAATGTGAATCGGTAGATGACAACATAAATGTTAATCAAAACTGTTCGAAGAGAATTTACTAAGTTTTGGAAATACATATGCACAAGACTCACATAAAATCTTTTAGATCGCATTCACATTCTGAAATAAATTAGATTCATAAAATATACGGCATGAATTATTAGACCGGATTATCAACGGTTTAGGGTTTAGGGAATAAAGTTAATTCGTTTCACTATGTAAATGTGATATGTGAAATAAGATAGAGATATTTATGATTAGAACAAAAATTAACTTATCGCACGTTCTTGCATTCATGGATAAAGCGTCATCACCAAACCCATTGTAACATCATAAGTATTTCATTCATATTTTTGAAGTAAATGACATTTCATATTTGTCACATTCACATTTAATATTTGTTGTCTTATGTCCGCATCTGCATTTACTGATTTTTACGATTTAGTCAATTGTTAATAATAAAGATTTTTGGGACATAGTCTTATGAAAGTTTAATATGTAAAGAAATTTTTCAAAAATAAATGATCATGGGATTATCACCAAGACTATTTTTTTTTTTTGCCATGAGGCTCATAATTTATTTTGGTTATCACGTGGCATTTAGCCATTTATTGCTTTTCAAATCAAAATATTAACTTCGATAATATTTATGTTATATATAGCTTCATATATATATATATATATATATAAACTTATGTTTTAAAACAAAAATGATTATATTTTTTTTTTTGGATAAACAATAATAATTATATCTATAATCAATGATTCATAGTTTAAAGTTAAAATCTCGCTCAACGCGGTTAATATCATTAACGAACCGGTTTGAAACATTTCCAATGCGGTTACTTTTTTAGAGCCTCACTTATCTCATGAACCCAAAAACGTTGACCGCTCGTTAATCGGAGGTCGGAGTCAATTGGAATTTGATTTAGAAGTTTTCCGATCTCAAAATTATGTAGCCAAATTGGAAATGTTTCAAACCGGTTCGTTAATATCTATAACCGGTTCTGGAGGTTTTAGAGCGACTGCAATTCGCTCGAATGAAATCTTTGTTCGATTTTGACATGTTTCAATTTTATACCGACTGCAATTCTGGCCGGTTCAGTAGTTTTCAAACCGGTTCTGGAAAACCGATACCAGATTCGAATTGTACTTCTCAAAACCTTTCCGACGGTATTTCAAATATATTTTTTACCTTTTATTTTCTTCAGTTTAAATAATTTATTTTTTTGACAAAAAGTTTATATTCATATATATAAATTTATGTGTGTAATTATTTGTTGCATAAGTACTTTAGTGCAAGTGGTTATGGCTTCGAAATTTCCTTATGAGGTGGTGTGCTAGAATCCCATTTTTACAATTTTATTTTTTGAAAACTGTTAAAATAATATACGTTCTTATACACATATATACGGTTGATGGTTATATTGCGAGTTGACTATCATTTCGTGAATTAACCTATGGATTAAAACCACCTGCTTGACTTAGCTTAATTCTTAATTCACATTGTTATTGAGTGTATCTAATTTTCTGTGGATTAACCTGTGGATTAAAACCACATATACACGGTCGAAGGTTATACGTTTTTTATTATTGTTTAAAATCAAATTTGAACACTGTTTGATCTCTCTAAAAACTACTTGTTTGACTTAGCGTAGTTTTTAATTCACATTGTTATTGAGTATTTCTAATTTTCTGTGGATTCGATCTCTAAATGCTATAATTGATTGGTTATTGAAGCCTAGGTTGTTTTATATCAGATAAAACTCTATTACTCATCAGCTCACATGAGCAGCTTCAACCCAGCAGACGAGTTCGGCCCAAACTCATGACGATCTAACCAGCCTAGTAGGCTTCGGATGAAAAGTAAAAGATCAACATAAATAATGAAAAATGGCTTAGAATTAGGAGATTTTCCATATTTTTTTAAGATTTTTGGCCGACTATAAACTTGTATAAATAGACAACTTTATCAATATAAAGATTAATTGTTTATTTTCTTCATCGTGGTTACTTTCTTTAAGTTTTTACTTAGAAAATATAGTTTCTCAATTGTTTGGAAATGATCGGAATAGCTCTCGCGATCCGAAATCATCAAATTGGTATATTTGATGAATAAGTAAAAAAAAATTACAATTAGTAATCTAATCAATTTTAGTGTACTTAGATGTAAGACAATTACTTAGATTGACAAGTACAATTTTTTTGGTTATTCAACACAACTTCCCTAATTTGATTTCGGAGCATATTTTTTTTATGAACTGCATCACAATTTTAAAATCTTTAAGTTGTCCAGCTTCTATGGCTTTAATAGTATAATCGAAGATTTTTGAATAACGAGACGTCTCAAGATTACGAGTTGGAATCTCAATGTTCATAAAAAAAACAATAATTTACATGATCAATTCTCCATATATATCGAAGAAGTTAACGAGATCTGGACTCGCAAACTAACCCGAGATGTAACGGGGAACGATCCTGAGCCGAGGTCCCAACCTATGAGAAGACGATTTCGACACCGAGCCTGACCAGCACGAAACACCGCACCAGGAAGCGAAGATACAAAACCGTCAAGGCACCTCGAGACCCAATCGCCGGAGGTGGAAGCAGAGAAAGAAGCAGAACCACTGCTTCATCGGTGAGATAAATAGAGGAACTGGACACGACCACTCGTCCTCGAGAAGGGAGAGGAGGAACCGACATCGCCGAAAACGTCGGTCAATTCCCTTTGTCGGAACTCTTAAACTCCATCTCAAATTCGAGAAATCCGGCCAGATGTACGACATGATCTTGAAAAATTAAGACGAAGAGAGAGAAGGGGGGAGGCCGGACCGGTGCTGGAGAAGCCACCGGCTCCGACCTCAGAATGGAGAAAATTTGTGCGGCTGGGTTTTGTGAAGGAGAAGAGAGAGAGAAGGGAGAAAATGAGGGCGAACCTTTTGTACACTCGTAAATGATATGACTAGTTGATTCGTGGTGTTTCCTTAGGGTTTTGGGTGGGCTTGATGTTTGAGTCTTGGTTCCCTTTTTCTCTATCGACGGTAAGGTGCGTTTGCTTATGGTGGTTCTCTGGGTTTTGTGGTGGCTGCGAGAGCTCCAACGCTGCCTTGGTTAGTTTCCCCATATCTGGTCTTCCGCTATTTCATCGCCTCCTTTTGTATGTCTAGTGTGTAGATTATGACAGTGTTACTTATTCTGATAGATTGCTAGTGTGTTTGGATTTGGCTTGGTTTCGAGACTGGTTATTGTTGTGTGTTTTTTGGCAATTGGAGGACCTAGTAAGGCGGTGGGTTTGATTGTCGCAAAGTTAAGCAAGAACTAAATCCAAGGATGGAAATTTGGTTAGTTTTCGTATTGCTTCTTTTGGCTAGTGTAGTCTCTTCTAAGCCTTGGTTCCTAAGTCTTGATGGTCAAGCTTCCTTCACGGGTGTAGAGGCAACCTTAGGTAAGTCGCTTGTTGGCTCTTAGGTTTCGATGGCCTAGTGTGTGTTACCAGATGAACGTAACTTAGTGTTACATGTAAAAATTACGTTATGGTTCTACATAATGTTCCAAATAGTTTTTGGATGAATGGCGCGAATTAGAAGTTGTTTAGGTGAAATTTATTTGAGAGAATGTTTGAGAAATTTCTATGAACTTCAATGTGTGGAAAACTTCTATTGTACTATGTACTTTTTTGTTTTAGTTGGACCATATCGTTACAGTTGTACTATATTCTTACAGTTAATACCAAATAATACCAAAATTGTACCATGGTATAATAGTTGTACTAAATATTATTATCGAAATTGCACCATGGTACAACAGTTGTACGAATTGTACCAAGTAGGAGTACGTGGTACAAAAAGTATACCAGATAATAAAGGAATACGGCAAAAAAGAGTAGGCAGATATAGGAGTATCTCATATATTTGTCCAATTTGATTTTTTCAAGTATGGTTCTTTAGAAAAAAGTCAAATACTAATTGGGCCGAAATTTGGGTTTAAAAGAGGCCCAATTTTGGTTGTTAAAAACGTTTATTGGTCATTATTTATAACAATTTAAATGATTTTTTTTCTTTTCGAAAAAAGATATTTAAATGATTTTACCGAAAGAGGAAGAGTTTCAATTGGAATGACTACCAAAAAAATTGTTTTGTGTACATTATCCTTTGAACGGTGGGCTTTCAAGTCCAAAAGTTGGACTTTGTGACAAGTGTAAGCATCACAGTTCGTGTAGAGAGCATGGTATTTACACATGGAACCCATAGATCTTTGAACCTGTCGATGCATGAAATGGCTTTCCACATTCAACTTTTTTTTCTTTCTTTTTTGAGAAAGAGTTTACTTGACATTCAACTTTTGTTTTTTGGCCAGAAGCAAGAGAAATGTATTTGATAAGAAATAAATTGTTCGTTCTTTTTAATGTACGTTAACTCTGTTGAAAAAGAAAAAGAAAAAAAGTTTAACTCGAAATTCTGATCCCATAAAATGTATTCACATCTTTTCGAGTTGATGAGCATACACATCGCTGAGTCTCTAACATTAAATATCTAGTGTACATTATATTAATATAATATTGATATTGTAAGAGTAATTAATTTTTATAATTAAATGATAAAATTGAACCAATTGGAAAAGGATAAATGGTAAGAGAGTTTCTTCCTAAAGTTTCTCCTTTGAAAAATGACTAAATAACTCTCCTTCCTCCTTTCTTTATTTTTATTATTTGTTTAATGAGTAAATACTTTAAAAGAAACTTGCGTTGAGAATGGTCTTTAGATTAACCATCTTTCTTTATTAGATATTAGATCAGTGAATGATTACTATTTGGGTTAATTTGGTTAATAACTAAGAAAAAAATTAAATCATAATAACTAACCAAAATCCTAAAATTAATGATTATGATTAATACTACGTAGGAGATTTTGCTTAGTTATTATGTTTTCATTTCTTTGGTTATTCTTGCCAATTTCCTTTATTATTTTTTATTTTTCTATCATATGATTCTTTTTCACTTACAGATAAGTAAAAGTTATTTTTCCCGATAGGGATACAGTGATTGACATATATGCTGATATAGAAACCATCAAATTATACAAAATAATTTAAATCTAATCTATTATTTACAAAGACAGCAATTGATATTGTTTTTGTTGGAGCCACGGTATTTTTTTACCACAAGTTGATGAAAGATATAACTTATTGTTATTTTATCAAATTGCAAGGCTGCAAGCTATTGAACTAAAAAAAGGAAATTATTTCAATAATTCTGATATTAGAAAACAATTCACATAATTTTTGTTTTTAAATTGGTACGTCTGTTTTTTCCATTTCATCGTATCTGAAAATATTTTGTATCATCGTATGGTTCACTTAACAAAATCTTATTTTTCAGAAGTGTCTAATTAGACTCGATAACTATTCAGCATGATAAACTGAAAAAAATAGATAAAAAATTATGAATTTTAAATAGAAGCTATCCACTTGTGACCAAAACAAAAAAATAGAAGCAATCCACCATATACAAAACTTAATTACCAATTTAAATCCCTATTTTTTTCTCTACCAAGTTTTATTGTTTCCAGAAAATTTGTTGCTCATCGGGTGAGAATGGTCAATAAAACAGAAGATCTCAAGCTAGCTTCTCAGACTCAGGTTCTTGGAACCATTAAACGCCATGAGAAGCTTATTACGTAGAAAAAGAGCGCATTCGCAAAAGATCTCGTTAGGAGCAGGTTTGTCTCTAAAATGCTTGGTTGTACACATTTCTCTGATTTTTTCTTGTTTTGACTAGTGAATAATTATGATTTTGGTTTAGTAGTAACATAAAGGGGTTGGTTTCCTTGTACTCCGGGTTCAAATTCTTTTTGGCATAAAAAATTAACTTTTAAATCAGAATATTCAAAGACTGTCTCCAGATACCGAAGAGATGATAAGCCAAAAGTTCGGAACTCGCATAGTTTATAAAAAAAAAAAATAATAATAATAATAATTATGATTTTTTAATGATAACAGAACAACTATCTCACCATTATTTGACGGAAAGATCCCTAGCCCATTGCCTCCAAATTGAGCACATTTTCCTGAAGTTTGTAATCTTGATAGGTTCGAACTTCTCACAAACCAAATCAACTACATCTTTGCACACACAAACTTCTTAGAAACCAAATCAACTACATCTTTGCACACACAAGACCAATCTATCACGAACCTATACAAGAGACCAAGTTTATATATTTATACGATTCGATCACATGCATAAGCGTCTATTATCAAGTTTATATATTTTATATATATTTATATATATATATAATTACATCTGCCGAGACTAAATAATCAATCAGAACGAATGATGTTATTGATATTTTTTTACATTAGTTTATAAAACGTAATTTTTTTTTAGTTTTTCCCCATAAAATTGTCATTATCTTTTCTCACTCGACATAATTGAGTGGTCTCTTGTCGCCATGTTTTGCTATCCAACTATAAATAGATGTGCTCGGTGCTCATATACTCTTCATCACTACCAAAAACATCTTCCCTCACAAACAAACCGAACAAGCAAAAGTGTATAACCAAACAAAAACATGGGAAGCCTCAAGTCTCTTGCTCTCTTGGCTTTGCTCCTTTCCCTCTCTCTCACTGTTTTTGCGGACACATCCAACGATGGTATGTAACTCTATATTTATATTTTTAGCAACAAAAAAAAAAACTCTACTTTCTCCAAAAGAAAAAAACAAAAAAAAACTATATTTATAATTCACTTTTTACACTGTCACATAGATTGAATGTTTAATTCGTAGTACGAAGTGTATAACATATAAATCACACGTGCAGCTAAGGATGAAGTGAAGCCAAGTGAAGCAACCGATGCCATAGAGCCACAACAACGTGGCCGTGGCGGTTGTAGGTACGGATGTTGTGGCAGCTACGCTTTTGGGCGGTGCAGCGCTTGCTGCAGCCAAGCCCAGGCTGCGGAAGCCAAAACCGAAACCGAAGCCAAAGACGTTGTTGTAGAGCCTCAGCAGCGTGGCCGAGGTGGTTGTAGGTACGGATGTTGTGGCAGCTACGCTTTTGGGCGGTGCAGCGCTTGCTGCAGCCAAGCCCAGGCTGCGGAAGCCAAAACCGAAACCGAAGCCAAAGACGTTGTTGTAGAGCCTCAGCAGCGTGGCCGAGGTGGTTGTAGGTACGGTTGCTGTGGAGCCTATGCATATGGACAGTGCGCTGCTTGTTGTTCCAAGAAGATGACTATGGAGAAAGAGAAGAAGAAGGAAGAAGCTAAGCCATAAATTGGCATGTATACCACAAATCTATGCTTGTATACATGCAAGCATGGTTGATTACTATTACGTACGTTTGTCAAAAATAATTTAAGTAAACATAATGGTACGAGGGTACCTAGCTCAATAACGGAGGTTAATATAAAATGTATTTTGTTATGTGGTATAATGTGGAAGGTTATGTTAAAGAAATGGGAGTTTTTGAAAAATACCTTATTTATATTAGTCTTTTTGAAAAGTACCCTATGTTTTAATTTTTTAGAAACTAACTCTTTTCTTTCTTTTAAAGAATACTTAATGAAAATTAAAAAAAAAAATATGTGTTAAAAAAACTATAAATTACAATATATTCATTATTATTGGATAAACATGTTATATTTTGTTGTATAAAATTTTGTATATAAATTTGTGTTTTAAAATGGTATATTTTAATTAATGTTTGGCTGATAAAAAAAAGGATTATCTCTATGCTTTTCATATATTTTTCACTGAGCATAATAAATATCCACAAAGCCAAAATATTGAGTTTGATGTTCACACGGATTAGAGTTTTTGTTTTCGTTTCTTTTGAACCAAAAAAGTTGCGTAATTTCAAATTCTTTTGAACAAGACGTTTTAAAAATATATATTTTTTATAACATTTTCATTTTCATTATATTTTAAACTTCTAATCTTTTTTTTTTTCTTTTTCATCTTTTTTTTTTCTTCTTTTTCTTCGTCTAAATTCTTTTTTCTCTTTTTTTTCTTCTTCTTCGTTTCTTCTCCGGTCAATTGTTTCTAATTATTGGGTCTCTCTCATCTCAATTAATCGATGGTTTAATATGTGGAAAAGAAATTCTGAAATGGTGATGATGATTGAGCAAGAAATACGACATATCATAGTTTCTAACAAAAGTGTAGATTGATTAATTAGTTGATTCGTACGATTGATTATTAATGGTTGATGGCTATATATCTCCAACACTACAATAAAAACAAAAAATATTAAATCACCACAAATTCTCTCAAATTTAACAAATCACACTAAATTACACACCAAATCACACAGCATGATTTTATATTTTCAATTATTTAAAATTCAAAATCACCAGATTTCCATTCAAATTCCATATTCAATACACCCCCCTTAATGAAGACATAATCGAATAGACAATCACAACACTCGAATCACAGTACCACAAAAGATTTAGAAAATTGATTCGGCAGTGGCTTCAGGCGACTGATTAAGGTTTGCAAGTGTGATTATCTTCCTTTGATTGAGTGACCTCGAATCCTTTCTTACATTCAAAATCTATTTCTGATCTCATAGCTGGGGTTGCATGGCACCATATAATTTTCTTTTGTATATAAATCAAATGTGCTTTGTTAATATGAGTTAATTGTTGCACTTAAAAAACAAATAATTTATGTTTCACGCGATAATTTGTATTTTTTCATTAAAATTTGTATTTAGATATCAAAGTAATTCTAAATCGTTAATTAGTACGGATAATTTAGTAAATTAACTAGAAAAGTGTAGTTTTAATAAAACTAATAATTAAACAGGTATAATTTTCAAAATTTAGTCTCATTTTAGTGTATCTTTCCAAATTTTCTCTAGCGCCGAAAATATATAGTCCGGTGAATATTTTTATCCCGACGTACCAGTTCCAATGTTTCTTCAACTTTTATAACCAGTGTTCTAAAATACGGTCCAGGCGCCCGCGTATATGGCGTCTAGGCGCTATACAGTGGTTTGTCGTACCGTATTTATGCTATACGTAGTTTTAAATAAAAAAAATTATTTATGTATACGATAACTAAATGATCAAATATACAGTTTCGACACGTATATTTTCCAAAATTTTTAAATAAAACTATGTTTTTGACATTTTTCCAAAAATATAATTGATATAGTTATATTTTTTGTTATGTAAAATAATTTTTTAACTATGTCATTTTACTATTTGAATTAAAATTACTATGTTAATGTTAATTATTTAAGTTTTTTTATAGAATTCATGATAATACTTTTCATGTTACCTATTAAAACATAATATATTTGTATATTTATATGTATATATGTAAAAAATATTCACTGTATATACCCCGCATAAATGTTTGCATATACGTCTATACGCTATACGATGGTCTACCGCCCGACTAGTGTATAACATATTTTAGAACACTGTGTATAACACATTTAGACTACGGTCCAAACTTAAATGTATCTAACTAAGAGTAGTTTTGTTAGTGAAATATCTGTTATATGTCATCAATATAATATTAGAGCATTTCCAATACTAGTCTCTCATAGGAATTAGAAAACAAAAAATATTATTTTATTATATGAGTATCTCATAATATTTTTCAAATATATATATGTATATTCACATTTTTTTTATTGTAAGAATCCCTGTGAGAGACTAACAATTGAGAATGCTTTTAATATTTTTTTTAATATAATTTATTTTGAAAATTTCATCTCAAATTTTTTATTCCATTTGGTAAATTATTCACTAGGTCTCTCATGAGTATTATTATGTTAAACTTAAATAATATTAATATATAATTTAAATTAATGTATAATAAAGTTTGATAGCTTGATAATTTTATTTTATGATTTATAAAAAATGAAAATAACTTTATACAACATTTTAATTACTATTCTATTTATTTTTTAATTAAATTGAACCATGTATAAAGAGATGTGTGATATCATATGGGTTCTTAGAGAATCCTCAATGAATGGATATTTTTTTAGTCTCTAAAATATAATATTTTAATATTTTTTGTTATTTATTTAAATTTTGAATCATTGGAAAAGTATTGCACCAATAAAATAGGTACAACAATTAATGGGTTTCTTCAAGTCTTATACTTGGTTCTCCCCTAAGAACCTCATCACATTTTCTATCCTACTTTTTAATTATTTTATATTTTTTAATTTGTTAAAAACTTTTTTAGAGATTTCCATTGAAGATGCCTTACTGTTTATGAGATTCTTAAAATCTCTTAATTGTAAATCAATTCTCTTTACTTTTTTATTACTTTTAATTGTTAAAAATTCATTGAAATACTACCAATAAACTTAGGGGAGATTTAAATGCTCTAATCACTAATTATTCTGATTTCGAGCCTAGAAAAGTTAGGGGAGATTTCAGCCGAAAACTTCTTAATAATTATGAAACAAAAAAAAATTTGATATTACTATTAGAAATTCTAGTATTTGTAGCTTTAATAGTCTACTAGAGAATCAAAATCACGAATTGGAATCTCAATGTTGAGAAAAATAAAACTAATTTCCTTACTAGATTTTCTAGTTACCAATTGATCTAGTGAGAAAATCGTGTTTTTTTTTATGAAATGTTATTTGGACGAAGTGGCGATTTTTATTTAGTAAAAATAAGGGTTATTAACTTATTGTTGAAAATATCATTTGTTAGAAATGAAATGACATTCCCAAAACTATCATAATGTTAAAAGTTTTTTTAAATATACTATAAAAATATTGTATACGTATGAAAAAAGATTTTTTTGCCACTGTCAATAACTTATGATATAGCAATTATTTTTTGTCCACTGTTGTCTTCGTCTTGTCCACCACCACAGACAGCCGTATTTGTTTTGGTCCACCACCAGTCGTCGTCGTATTTTTTTTTGTCCATCATCGGTCGCCGCCAATCCTCTCCACAACCACCATTACTGTCATTTTTTTGTTCACCACCAGCCACTGTTATTTCTGTCCACAATCTCCGGTAATAGTTTTCGCCCATGACTACCCTCCGTCATAACCCGACCATTGTTTTTTTTCGTTTATGACTGTCTCTGTTTTGGTTCACGCCCGCCGTCTTGTCCGTCACCTTCTTCATCTCTGTTATCAACATCGTCCACCACCTTCTTTTCTTCATTTTTGTCATCATCAATTTGAGGAGAGAGCAGAGAGAGGAAGAGAGAAGAGGGAGAGTGTGAAGGAGATGAATGTAGGTGAGAGATGAAAGAGAGAGATGGAAAGCTCACAATCAACTTGAAGGAGATGAACGTGGGTGAGGGAGATGGGAGTGGGATGGAGATTTCTTGTGAGTGAGGAAGAAAAGGAGAGAGAGATAAATGGGAGGATCAAATTAGTAATTTTAAGTTGGGTTGTGGTAGTTTTAGAAAGAAAAAAAATTGGATAAATGATATTTTTGAAAAAATATTTTTTAAAAAATAGTATTTTGGATAATTATCTCTAAAAAATTGACAAAAATGTTCCAAAGAAGAATATAGACCTTGATCTAGAAATTTTTTTATAGAAAAGGAAAAAAAATTAGCTCAAAACTATATAACCTTTGGTATTAAAAAATTGTGTTATGTTTTTTTATATAGTTAAATACCGTTAAATAAAAATAATGTATCAAGTTTTCGTTTTATTGTAATATCAAAAAAAAAAATTATACAATCTAACTAAAAGTTTATATGTGACAAAATCATAGCCTTTACATCTAAAGTTTTTGGTTAGATTAAAAATCTATACATAATAAAAAAAACCCGGTTTTAGGAAATGATGGCATCACCATTTTTTTAGAAGATAAAAAATCACCATCCAAAGGTTGGCAATTGATTCGATATAAATATAGCGACTTAGAAAACCCGTTTTTTAGTTTTGATGATGTCATCTTTTTTCTATAGAAAATATTGTTTTGATCTAACGGTATATATCACTTTTTACTTTAAATGAAGGGTCAAGATTTATCAGAGAAAATATTACCGAATCGGTCTTTGTTACAATCCCAATGAACATAACATTTCCAATCGTTGTATCTTTTTTAAAGAGTTGTGATTTTAGGATTTTGTATAAAATCTGAAATCCTAAAATAACTGGGTTACGGACTACCCTAACGTTTTTCTCATCTTCGTTCTTCACATCAACAAAACTGTTAGATTTCTTTCTCCGACTCGCTGCCCCGCCGGTCCTCTCTCTTAATCATCGATGAGACACCTTATCAACCACGAATCTGGTAACTCGTAAGAAGAATAGGATCCAAGTTTCCAACACGAAGAAACCATTGGTCTTTTACGTTAATCTTGCTAAGGTACGTTAATCTCCATTTTTCTCATCACTGTCATTCTCCATTCGCAGTTGAGTAATGAGTACTTGTTCTCGCTGCTTTCATGTCACCATCGTGCTTCACCGTCGTCAACTCTATATTTCCTCTGTCCTCCAACACTGAATTTTAGAATCAATATCCTCCTTACAATTCATATGGTAAGCGTCTTTTCAAAATTCGTTTGTACTATGATGTGATCCGGATCGGCAACCACGAGGTTAGGGACGAGGCACGCACATTAGAGCTACCGCAAGGACCGATCACACGCGCAAAGGCAAAGAAGCTCACGCATTCCATTCAACGAATGCTCAAGAAGGCACAAGACGGAGGATCGGCCGAGGCGAACCGGATCGTGAAACTTAAGCAAGCCGAGGAGGAAAAAGATCAAGGAAACGTCTAAGTGACAAGTGCCTAGTTTGTACTCTTTTCCCATGTTCGGTTTTGTCCCAATGGGTTTTTCGAACATGGTTTTTAACGAGGCAAGCAAGGTTGCTTACATCTGTCACTTAGTATTTTTCTTGGTTTTTACGTGGGCTTTTTCTTAATGGACTCAAGCCTTCTTTTCACCAAGCCCAAGCCCATCACGTTTTTATAAGAAGATTTAGTCAAAGTTCATCATTTTCTAAGCTTTTTGCATGCATCTCATTTATTAGTCAAAAGGAGTTAATGTTGTTTTGTTATTTCCAAGGTGGGTTGCATGTAACCTTACCTTTGCCTATATAAGGAGCTCGTCCTTCTCATAATAAAATCAACCAAGTATTAAGTAAAATCAAACTCTCTCTTTTCTACTTGTGTTCACTACCGTTGGTGGAATCCGACAACCCTTTTTCTTAGAAGCGATTCTAGAGAAGATCATGTTTTCTCACAGTGGGTATCCGAGGAAGAAGACAGTCTATCCTTCACTCAATTCGTCCATAGGTTGTGTGATTTTATCATCATCTCCATCGATCGTTCATCACCATCCATTCCCCTCCGTCCTGTTCCCCGTTTGAGACTCGGCTTCGCATCAAAGTTCCGATCATCGATTGGGATCGTATCAAGTGGTATCAGAGCACGCTTTGATCCAGAGCTAAGTTTTCTAATTCATCTCTAATCATTTCCTTTCACGTGTCCCCATCATTTGGTTTCATCGCTATCGCTACCATGCTTTAATTTTTCTATCGATTTCTTTTGTGTTGTGTGCGATTTGTTTTAAAAGAATTTTTATACCTTTTGATTTGATTTGTCTTAGGTATGGAGAAAGAGACCAGCAACACCCAAGAGGATAAATTCCTTAACCGTATGATGCAACGGATCGAGGCGAAAATGGATCAACTTTTCATCGACAAGCTCGCCGTCATCGCTCCTCAAAGGGTTCAAGGCACTTACGCAAGGAGACCACAAAAAGAAGATCAACGTGATAAGGATAAAAGGCAGCCAGATCTCATCATGTCTGATTATGAGAGTACTCCCCCCGAGAATGCTTCAAGGCCGAGGCGGTTTCGGGAACAACGAGATCGTGAGGAATACCAAACCCGAAATGCCTATGGCAACATCAAGGTGAAAGTTCCCGAGTTTCATGGAAAAAATGATCCCGACATTTACCTTGATTGGGAGAAAAAGGTGGATCTCATCTTTGAATGTCAAAATGTACCCGAGAGAAGCCGCATGAAGATTGTCATCACAGAGTTTTGCGATTATGCTCTTAGTTGGTGGGACACCCTTGTCGCCACTAGACGGAGATGCGGAGAGGATCCCGTGACCCTATGGGATCAACTCAAACGATACATGCGGAAACGATTCGTGCCAAGTCATTATCAAAGGGAACTTCACCAAAGGCTTCGTAGACTTACGCAAGGAAGAAAAAGGTGAAAGATTACTTCCAAGAGCTCGAGACATTGATGTTACGGGCTAATATTCAAGAGGATCATGAGGCTACTATGTCACGATTTTTGAGAGGTTTGAACCGCGATATCCAAGAACGGCTTAAGTTACAATACTATGAAGAAATCGAGGAGATGCTTCATAAGGCCATCCTTATCGAGCAACAAATCAACCGTTGTTCTACCAAGTCCACGATTCCTTCAAACGTTTCTAAGTTCAAGGATGTCGAGCCGAGCTACACCAAAGACAAGGCTACTGTTTTTGAGCCTAAAGAGGAAGCCAAACCCGAGAGCAACAATCTCTTGATCCATCCGGGTGAGATCGAACAAACTTGTTCTCTTAATAAATCTCAAATTCCTTTTGTGTATAAAGAGAATCTCTTGAGTTTCTCTAACCTTCCACCGGTATTTCCGAGTGCGGTGACTAATGTTTTGCAGGAACATGATGACGAGAATCCCAAGAAACCACCATATATTCAAGACGTCTCATGTCTCGAAACCGCATATCCAACCAAAGCCGTAAAAATGAAGGAGTTAGCCATCCATAATGATCATGAATCTTTTCCCAAATGTGAGGTACCACCAACACTCCACAAATTACCTATCACGTGTGCAAATTTTAGCAAGACCTTCCCTTACTTCAACACACACAAAAAAGGTAAGGACAATGTTGTGATCGACACATTGTCCGAGAGGTACAATCGTTTCTCTACCCCTCGTAATATAACTTTTGATTCTGAAAATTGGGAGCAGATTTACGTTCATGTTACAGGCTTTAAGAAGCTTTATAAATCTTGTGAAACATTTGTTAGCAAACGCTACCTTAGGGCAGATTTCTACTTGTTTTACGATAAAATTTGTGCGTCTATTGCTGCCGTTTGTGAGTTGTTGTTTAGGTCAACACATGGACGTGAGTTTATGTGGTATTTTGACATCGCCAAGACTATCAAGACGGTCTTCTATCACTTCTCTTTGCCGCACAAGAAGAAGGATGTTGCAAAAAAAACTAAGCCAAAGCCGAGACTCAAAAAGATCGATGCGTATCCATCAGATCTTCAAGGTAAGTACAATGTGTCAAACTCCTTTCACATTTCTAACTTAGTCCCTTTTGTTGCAGATGAAACAGATTTGAGGACAAATCCTTTTCAAGAGGGAGGGGATGATGTGATCCGGATCGGCAGCCGCGAGGTTCGGGACGAGTCAAGCGCAATGGAGTAATTACAAGGACCGATCACGAGGGCCAAAGCAAAGGAGCTCATCAAAGCGATTCAAAGGATGCTCGAGAAGGCACAAGATGGAGCCAAGACAAGCCGGATCGTGACGTTTATGCACGCGGAGGAAAAAGATCAAGGAAACATCTAAGTGACAAGTGTCTAGTTTGTACTCTTTTTCCCATGTTCGGTTTTGTCCCAATGGGTTTTCCGAACATGGTTTTTAACGAGGCAAGCAAGGTTGCTTACATCTTTCACTTAGTATTTTTCTTGGTTTTTACGTGGGCTTTTTCTTAATGGACTCAAGCCTTCTTTTCACCAAGCCCAAGCCCATTTCAAGCCCATCACGTTTTTATAAGAAGATTGAGTCAAAGTTCATCATTTCCTAAGCCTTTTGCATGCATCTCATTTATTAGTCAAAAGGAGTTAATGTTGTTTTGTTATTTCCAAGGTGGGTTGCATGTAACCTTACCTTTGCCTATATAAGGAGCTCGTCCTTCTCATAATAAAATCAACCAAGTATTAAGTAAAATCAAATTCTCTCTTTTCTACTTGTTTTCACTACTGTTGGTGGAATCCGACAACCCTTTCTCTTATAAGCGATTCTAGAGAAGATCATGTTTTCTCACGGTGGGTATCCGAGGAAGAAAACAGTCTATTTTTCACTCAATCCGTCCATAGGTTGTGTGATTTTATCATCATCTCCATCGATCGTTCATCACCATCCATTCCTCTCCGTCCTGTTCCCCGTTTGAGACTCGGCTCCGCATCAAAGTTCCGATCATCGATTGGGATCGTATCATACTATGCTTGTTGTTCGTGCTTAGGCCAACTTCTAATTGTACACCCAAAATCGATCGTTGTTGGCCTCTGATTTGGTTACAACTGGCCATTTCCTCTGGAGGATATGGGTTTAGTTTTCCATGTATTGGCTTTGAAATCAATTGGATTTTTCAAGTAATGTCCTCTAGTTTTGTTTTTCCATTAAGAAATAGGAAAATTAGATTGTATATCCTATATCTTATTGAAAATTTGAAATCTATACCAAATTTATTAAACTTTGAAAATACTCTATTTTGTTGTTTGAAATGACAGTTTTATCTTTAATTAAAAAAAAAAACTTAAAAGAAAATGATTTGATTTTCCAACTTTTATTTTAAAATTGATTTATAATCTTTAAATAAAATCATTTGATTTTGTAAAGATTGAAGATAATAATTAATTTAAAGTACAATATATTTTTATATAAATTACAATATCAATTGATATTTTTTTATAAAATAAAATTATGAATTGATTTTAATTAATTTTATGATTTACAATTAAATTACTTTAGATAATAATATGTCAAGTCGATAAACATAAAAGCTAAATCAATGGTTTAAACAAGTCGATAGAGTAAAAAGTCAACCAACCAATATATAAATCGATAGTTTAAAATAAATCGATGAATAAAAAAAATTAAGTCGACAAACTAAAAAAAATAAGTCAGTAGTTCAAATAATCGATAACTTAAAATGTCAATCAAATGAAATATAAGTCCACAGTATAAAATAAGTCAACGAAACTTAAAATAAAGTCGACGAAGATAAAAATTAAGTCAAAGGTTAACTAAGTCGACAAAGTAAAAAATTAGACAAACGATAAAATATGTCAACAATTTAAAATAAGTCGACAAAACTAAAAATTAAGTCGACAAAAAAAAAATAAGTCAGTGGTTAAACAAGTCGACAAAATAAAAAATCAAGCAAACGAAATATAAGTCAACAATTTAAAATAAGTCGAAGAAGCTGAATATTAATTTGACAAACATAAAAATAATAAATCAACTGTATAAATAAATCAACAAAGTAAAAGATCATCCAAACAAATATAATCGACTACAATCGACTATGTAAAAGAAGTCAATCTATATTTTTTAGCTTTTAAACATAGATTTTACTATTAAAATATTTTTAAAAATAAAAAGTAAATACGAAATTAAATTTTGAATTTAAGTTTAATAATTTTAAACTGTTCTAAGTTTATATAGTAAGTTAAATATGTATAGGGGTATTTACGTATTTATATAACAAAAAATATAGTTTTCTAAGTTTATAAGATTAAGTGTAGTTTTCAAATTCCTATTAAAATTTAGGGTATTTATCTAAATCCCCTTTAAGAAATCATCCTTTTCCATATATAGATTATCTCTTTGTTCATTTCTGGGTGAAATCTCTTATATTTAGTTAGTATTTACGAACCTGATAAGTGTAATTGTTTTGTTCTTTATGTCTAAATTAGAGTATCTTCATGAATAGACAAGTTTTTGTTCTTAGTCATATCTTGTTATTGACCAAAAAAAGAAGTCATATCTTGTTTTGCGATCTTTAGATTGTAAATCTATTTGATGTTAATATTCGTGTCTTGTCTTGATTGCAATCGTCGAAAGACGCTTACTGCTTGGCTGAAATTTCTTTTTCCTTCTAATGATACTTGTCGCCTGATATTTTCTTTTGGGATTTCGATTTTGTGTTACGCTTTGATCAAATCCTTTTGTCTGTTATGTGTTCTGGATTGTATTGCTTTATTTGAAGCTTTAAGTGTTGGGTATTGGGTAATTGCAAACATACTAATAGAACTATGAGAATTGTATTGGTCTTTTCTCTCCTTAGGCAGGCATTCATCACATAGCTCCTTCTATTTCTGGATTGTTTCTCTTCTTTGAATCTACTTACACAATATGCTAAAAAGGGGTTTGGTACATTTGAGGATAGATAACGGTATTGAAACGTTGCAGTAGTTTCGAATCGACAAGAAATAAACATTTTGTGAGACCTTAAGTTACAAATCAATAACATTACAATCACCACGTCATGATCCTCACCAAAACTGATCGAGCGTCTTCAGACTCTTCACATAAGGACTCTTGTCCATTAAAGATAGTGAAACGACCTAACCCGTAAAAATTTAAAATTTTTCAAATTCGGATTATTATTATCACAAATAATAATCCTCAACGGTCAAAATTTAACAATGCGGAACTCACAATCAATTAACCAGATAACATCATTCAATAAATCTCATACTTTACTGAAACACTAAACTAATTCAAATCCATTCAACAACAAATCCAGAATTTACTAACACCCTAACAATTCTAACAAGGCATAAGCCACGCAACCGAGACACTAGATCATCTCCTCTTCCCGGCCATGATTCCACGATCACACTTTGTCTCTACCTGCATCACATGGTTAAAAGAGATGCGTGAGTATTATCACAAATACTCAGTGAGACGGTTGAGACGATCGAACATGTAAAATTTTAAAAAATTTCTCATATTCAGATTATTATTATCACAAATAATAATCTTCAACGATCAAATACACAATACGCGGAAACAATACAACAATTAACCAATCACAATATCCAATAAATCTCATACTTTATTGAAACTAAACCAACTCCAATTCTGAATTCAACAACCAATTCAGCAACACAGACCAAATAACAATCCAACACAGTTTCAGAATTACTAACACCCTAACAATTCTAATAATAGCGAACAATCAATCGAGCCTCTAGATCATCTCCTCTTCCCAGCCACGATTCCACGATTCCACGATCACACCTTGCTTTACCTCCATCACATGGTTATAAGAGATGCGTGAGTATTATCACAAATACTCAGTGAGACGGTCATCCCATCTACTTGGCTATACACACATGCATAAGAAAATGACACAATACCAGAATGAACAATCAACAAGGCAAAGCACGAACAAACAAACCGAAGTTCGCTCAACAAACCATGCGTCGATCAACGCAACGTCAAAGAACCCAAGATCGAACCTATCCTCTCATGGTTTGATCCCAGATCGCATCACATCGATCCCTGCACACAAATCCACTCAAAACCAACGAAATCCACCAAAAAAAAAGCAATCAAACGCATCCTATCAATCTTTTTACCCAGATAAGCTATGGTCACGCACTCACCTCAGATCTGGAAGAAAAAAGGATGAAAAAGGATGAAAAGCACGAAGAACACTCCCCAAGAATCTGAAATCTCCTCTTGATTCGCGATCAAAAAGCACCAGGTACGATCTCCAAAGCCTCCCAAACAAATCTCCTTCTCACAAAACTCTCTGGAAACTCTCTGGAACTTTCTGAAAATCTCTGGAACTGAAAATATCTTCCCAAAAGCGGCCACAACCCTTTATATAGGGGAGCCCTAGGGTTTCACCTTTAACCGGCCTGCAAACTGACAACTTAAATCGAACCAATCCGGTTCAATCGACCTTGTGTCAATCGATGCACACCACCTGGGTCGATCGACGCACGACCAAAAATCACAATTTTTGGTTCGCGGTCGTTACAATAACACTATTAAACATGTAAGCTAATAATTATTCAAAAAGATTCTTAAAAAAAATGTAATTTGGTGAAATGTGATTATGACATATGTTGTTTAAATATGATGATAGTTACTTATGCAAAATTAACATTAACTGATAATTAGTAGATTTTTGTTAAACTTTCGTGAATAAAATATTAATTAGCCGTTTACCTAATTTATAGGAGGACTACAACTATTTTGTATGATAGTCGAAGATTTTATGCTAGACATATACGATCCCGTACGAAAGATCTGGATCCAATCCAAACAACTAGCGCTAAAGAGAGTAAAGACCAGATGCTCCACCGAAGAAAAAGCCAAAACATATTATTTTTGAAAAAAATACATTATTGTTTAAATTTGAACATTAAACTAGAGACAAAAACCAAATAAATTCAAGTGCAAGCTCATCGATCAAGTTGTTGTATGAAAATATTAATTTTATTTATTTGTATATAATTAAATTTACATTGTATTGCTAGAGTTTAGGGTTTATGATTGTTTTCAGTAATTAAATGCATTTATGAGGGTTTAGGCTTTCATGTTAGGGTTTAGCACTCCTCAAATTTTAAAAAACAATAATGGTGTAATGTTAATGAATAATTTTTAACTTTTGGTTCAACGAAAATATAGTAATGAAAAGTATAAATGAATATTGATTTCAAAAATTATATTCAAAAATTGATTAATAAACTAAAAGTTATTAATATGGTATAAGTGGCATTGTGCTCCTAATTTATAATATCATTTAGATGTTTTTACAATCTAAGGCACTTACAATGACATGATTCATTATATCTGTACGAAAAATACATTAGACATGTGTTTATTTTAATTATATGATTTTAGCTTCGATTTAGAATTTAAAAAAAAATACATATTTTAAAATCATATTTTAATGACTAACAACTTTGGCATAATAAATTATTAACAAAAAATTTATTCTCGGGCAAGGCGTGGATATTACACTAGTTTGAAAATAAATATGTTTGATAATGATTATAGAAAATTTTAAAAAGAATAATAAAAAATATTGTGAGAATGACAAATTATCAACTTCCAATATTTTTCTTTTAATATATAAAAGATAATAAAAAAAAAAAATCTCTCGTAAGAACTTCATTTTAGATGTTTGCTATATCTATTGTCTACTGATATTGCATTAAAAATATTTACAGAGATATGAATTTTTAGATCATATAGTTCAAAGAAGATGTTAGGTATATATACATAATAGTATAGTTAGGAGAATAGAGCAAAGTGAATAGTGCAAATAGAAGATTAAGTCTCTTAGACTACTTTTATTAAAAGATCGTAAAATATTAGAGAGATTTTTAAAATAATAGTTAAATAATAGAAAGATTTTCAAAACAGAAAAAAGTGTTTAAAATATTTTATTTGAGAATTCCTTTTTTTTTTTTGAAAATTTTTTTTTATATTTTATTTTATATAATTTTTTTGAAAAAATCTTCTAAAAATTTTAAATAAAGATGCTTTTACGACCCTAGAATATTGGTCCGTAGTCTCGGCCACGTCTTCCATTAATTCCCCGTCCATCCACTAAAATCCATTGCATTTTTTGGACATCTTCCATTGTTATTTCTATTGTCATCTTTAGAACTTCTTTCTTTGTATATCGTCTATAAATAATTTTTTTTTTCTCAGTTTGGGGTACGTTTATATCCTTGAAATTAATCCTTGAAATTAATGATTTAATAACCTATTTTTTATTAAGTTATTAATCCTTAAAACCACTAGTCCACCTTCACTTAAAAAAAATTCAAGGATATAACTACGAAAGAAAATTAAATCTTTTGTTATTAAATTCTTGAAATTAATTTTTTATATATCCTTGAAAATCAATTTCAAGGATATATAAAAAATTAATCCTTGAAATTTTTTTAAGTGATGGTGAGCTAGTGGTTTCTATTTGGAAAGGAGTTGCTATATGGGTAGCCTGAGTTTAATTTTTTTTAAATGCGAAATTATCTAACTTCTTCCATTTTACCAATTGAAATGGTATTACGCTTTAGTCGGATGTTAAAACCCCATATTAACCTTTGTTTATAAAAAAAAAAAGAAGAAAAAACTTTCTCAAAACAACGTTAATAGGAATACACGAGATTTAATTCTGACGGGATGCGTAGGGTCTTAAAAAAAAAAGAAGGTCAAATACTATGTAACGGGCCGAAATATGGGTTTAAAATAGGCCGAAATTTGGTTTGGTAAAAACGTTTTCATAACTTTAATAACAATTTTTATACAAACAAAATATATATATGTGATTTTATGAAAGGAGGGAAGAGAGTGAATTGGGATTGTATGATTATTTTTGGAATGTATAGAAGAAAGACATTATCCTTTCGAACGGTGGGCGAACGGTCCAAGAGTTGGACTTTGAGACTGCTAATTTGACACGTGTAAGCATCCCAGATCGTTGAGAGCATGGCATTTACACATGGAACCATATAGAAGGGCTTAGCTGGTCAACCTTTATCATGAGTTTTTGGCCAGAAGCAAGAGCGCGGGTATTTGACAATTTTATTTTAAATGTAGTGTTAATTCGAAATTCTGGTCCGAGTACTCATGCAGGTTTTATAATCGATTAGGTTAACCTAATCGATATTATTAGATAATATAGACAGGGGCATATCTAGAATTATTTTTGACCGGATACACATGATCTAGTATAAATAAAGCAATCACTATAAGCAACAATAAAACAAATAATTCAGGGTGTATCGAACCCTTGTCCACTGGAAATAGTGGGTGCAAAAACTAGAAATTGAGCTTACAAAACTTAAGCATCAAAGCTTCTGACAAGCTTTCTTAATCAGCTTCTGCGATTCCTCTCGATCACATACATTGATACATACACCTACTATGATCATAGTTTACATAATTCTTCTAATATAATCATTACGTGCGGAGACTAAATAATCAAGGGAATCAATCAGAACGAATGTTGTTATTGATATATTTTCTAAATATTGCGTAAAAAAAAAAATTTCCCCATAAAGTTGTCATTATCTTCCCTCACTCGACATAGTTGACTGGTCTCTTGTCACCATGTTTTGCTATCCAACTATAAATAGATGTGTTGTGTGCCCATACACTCTTCACTACCAAAACCATCTTTCCTCACAAAAAACCGAACAAGCAAAACTGTTTTGTACCAAACAAAAAATGGGAAGCCTCAAGTCTCTCGCTCTCATGGCTTTACTCCTTTCCCTCTCCTTCGCTGTTTTTGCGGACACATCCAACGATGCCACACATGGTATATACAACGCTATAATAATAATTTCACTTTTTTACACTTAATTTCACGTGTATAAATTGAATGTTTAAATGTTTAATCCATGGTCTGAAGTGTATAACATATAATTCACACATGCAGCTAAAGATGAAGTGAAACCAAGTGAAGCAACCGATGCTATACAGCCAAAACAACGTGGTCAACCCCAAGCTGCGGAAGCCGAAACCGAGGCCAAAGACGTTGCTGTAGAACCCCAGCAAGGGACGTGGGGTGGTGGTTGTAGGTTCGGATGTTGTGGCTGGATTTTTGGACGGTGCAACTTCTGTTGTCGCCGACCCCAAACCGTAGAGGCCGAGGCTGTTGAGGCCAACGATGTTGAGCCTCAAACCGTAGAGGCCGAGGCTGTCGAGGCCAACGATGTCGAGCCTCAACAAGGAGGCCGCGGTGGTGGTGGTGGTGGTGGTTGTAGGTACGGGTGTTGTGGATGGCGTTATGGAAGGTGTTCCTACTGTTGCAGAAGTCCTCAAGTCGAGGCCGAGACCAAGACCGAAGCCGTAGAAGCCGTTGAGCCTCAACAGGGAGGCCGTGGTGGTGGTGGTGGTGGTGGTGGTGGTTGTAGGTACGGGTGTTGTGGATGGCGTTATGGAAGGTGTTCCTACTGTTGCAGAAGTCCTCAAGTCGAGGCCGAGACCGAAGCCGTGGAAACCGTTGAGCCTCAACAGGGAGGCCGTGGTGGTGGTGGTGGTGGTGGTGGTGGTGGTGGTTGTAGGTACGGGTGTTGTGGATGGCGTTATGGAAGGTGTTCCTACTGTTGCAGAAGTCCTCAAGTCGAGGCCGAGACCAAGACCGAAGCCATAGAAGCCGTTGAGCCTCAACAGGGAGGCCGTGGTGGTGGTGGTGGTGGTTGTAGATACGGATGTTGCAGATGGCGTTATGGACGGTGCAACTACTGTTGTACCAAGAAGATGAGTATGGAAGAAGAGACGAAGAAGGAAGAAGCTAAGCCATGATTTGGCGTGTAACACAAACTGTATGTTTGTATGCATGCAAGGCGTGGTTTATTACTATTACGTACGTATGTCAAAATAATAATAAAAAGGTATCTAACAGGGTACCTAGCTCAATAACGTAGGTTCATATAACATATGTATTTTGTTATGTAATGGTGTCTAATGTTTTTTGTTCTTGTGAGGATTATAAATAAAAACAACTGTGTTTACTATCAAATCGTGGATTATTATATTTAACTTCAGTTATATATAGTAATGAATAAACCTGTAACAAGGTCGATAAAAATCAGTAGGTTCATATAGACTTATGAATAGTATCAACTTGTTATCACTATAAAATCGCGAACTGAAACATTTGTATTTAAAAGCATGAATTACAATGATGTAATAAAGCATGTTTGTACTAATCAAATTATAATTTATACATGCCAGCGAAGGGAGTATTCACCGATCCAACCCATAGAGTACCGTCTCTCTCTTCCACCTCGCTTATGGAAATCCACTTATTTCCATTTTTACCCTCGAAAACCTCTGAAATTACGCCGCTACCCTCGCTCAGCCTCACGGCCATGCCGTTCCCTTTGAACTTGGCCCAAAACGAATGAACCTTCATCCAATCCACCGGTAGTCCCAAGGCGGCGCGTCCAAGCCCCGCGTTAGATACGGCGAACTTTGTCAGCTTTGTGTGTTTCGTGTTCAAGCCTACCCAATATCCGCCACGTGGACTCCTCTTTATGTTGTCGGGAAACCCTGGGAGCCGATCCGCGAAAACCTCGTAGTTTTGGCGAGGTTTTGGCGTCGACGTCCACGTGTCATTGAGCCAGTAACGTAGGATACGACTCGTGGCGGTCTCGGCGACGAGAAGGTAATCACCGTTTTGGCTAAGAACGACACCGTTTGCGAACGCTAGGTTGGTTAGAAGAGTGGTCACTTGTTTCGTGTTTGGGTCATACTTCATGAGTCTACCTGTTTTGTCCCCACTCATCATCGCCCCTATATAATTCCTGAAACATACAAAAAAATATATATATATTTTTTGATCAAAAAAAAATATATATTATAATATCAATTTACGCTGTTATAAGTTTCAAAAAAAAAAATTTACGCTGTTATATGATATTGTTTTTCATTTTTAAAAAATTACAATTCTAACACGTTCTAGCTGAAGTTTAAAAACCGAGAAAAAAATGTATAAAAATGAACCGTTTTGTATATATATAGAAAATACTACGATTTTTAGAAACCCGCAAATCTATGTTTGGTTCAGGACGGGTCATGAATGCAATACGATATATTACAGTAGATGCATGTGTATGTTACCTCCGTTGATAAACCGAACTACTGTCGGTAAAATAGACAACCCCGGTTCGTGGATCTATGTCCAGCCCGTTGGTAAATCTGAGGGGCTCATCCGATGCACGTGTCAACATCTGGTTGGCTAAACCACCTTCTCGGCCAACTTTGAGAAGGCCCATATAAGCATCGGCGATATAAAGATCACCAGTGGATTTTTCAAAGGCCAGGCCCAGTGGTCGCCCGCACACGTGTTCCGTTCGTTGGTGCTCGTGCGGGCCCTCACAACCTTCTCTGCATTGAATCAAAAACATACATAAATTGCCATCGATGTGTTAACCCCATCATCATTATTTGTCTTGTTTAACATAATTGCTATTCCTCTGTTTCAGAAATAATGGTCGTTTTACAAATGTCATGATCCAAAAGTTGTTTTTTTTTTTCCCGGGAAAAAACGTCTCGCAGTTTCAATTTGATTTTTCAAACCAAATTCTACTTTACACCTCTTATTTAAAACTAAAATTTACATCATCACCATTTAATTAGTGATATATTGAATATAGATATTGTTGTATATGCTATAAATATATTGTAACCTTTGTGAAATGTATCAAAAACAACATTCTTTGCTGGTAAATCTGGACCACCAAAAGTAAATTACACCTTTTCTAACTTTTGTAAGTTTGTAAACAAATACAAAAAGGTTCGTTTGCTCATTTACTCATAGTAAATAAAAATAATGCAGCATTTTCTATTTTGTCACTCATTTTTTAGCTGCCAGCATTTTATTTAAAATTTCATATAATTTTTTGCAATGTTTCAAGAAGCAGCAAAGTTTTTTTTTTTTTTTTTGAAAAAGTAGAAGCAGCAAAGTTGCATAGTCAAATATGCATATACAATGCACATGCATTTGAGTTTTAGAATCCCCCAAAATGGGAACTCCACATGCATGCTAAAATGACAACTTGTGATTCAAAAAGTTAAAGTTGCAATTTTAAAACAACAAAGCTGACCACGTGAAAGTTGAAGTACATATGTAGAAACAAAAGAAGTATACGTTTCAATAGTCATGAATTCATAACTAATTATATTAAATCAAATTTTCATTCCTACCAAACGTACGATTAAACCTAGAGAATTTTTTAGAAATATAATTTTTGAATTGTGACTTTTCAAAAATACCACTTTTTAAATAAATTTGTAAAAATGTTATTTTTTCAAAATCATTTACTTAATATATATTTTATATTTGGGTTAACTATGTTGTATTAGAATTTAGTTTTAAAGGTTTAGGGTTTGTTTAGGGTCAAAACTTTTTTCAGTGTTTAGAATTTTAAGATTTATGAATTCTCTACGATCTCATCTAAAACCATGAAATTTGGTTCTTTGTATTTTTAACAAAGAAATCCCTTTAAATCCCTTGAAATCATTAAAAAAAAAAAAATTTAATTTTTTTTTAATTTAAAATTTAAAAATCATTAATTAGTGTTATTTTTGCAAATGGACATAACATTTTAAAAAATAAAATATACCAAATGACATATATGCAATTACCCGTTAAACCTAATCCATCATAATTTTATTATTCTGATAATTCCAAAGAAGGTACGTAATAATATTAATCTGATATCTAAAAATCAATAATTTCGATGGGACAGAGGAAGTTGGTGGATACAATTGAAGGAGTTAAAAACCACAAACAAAAACGAGGAAACAAAAAAAAGAACCAATAAATGTAAGAAAAAAACAGAGAAATTAGTGCGTACCTTGTTGGGGTGGTGACGGCGAAATCGATCCAACGGCTTTCATTAGCTAACCATTTAACAATCCGACCGTCAGATAAACCGGTGTAAGGACCGTCGCCGGAAAAATCGAAGACGAAGCTCTCCGGTCCCAAAGCTCCGGTGGTCGGAATAAGACGGAAGTCAGGGAAATGAACAGACAAGATAGATTCTCCATGTTTTGGTCTCTCGCTGAAAAATTCGTTGAGGCTAAAGAAAAACGCAAAGGACATGGCCACCACGAAGAGGAGTTTCATCATTTTTTGATTTTTTTTGTTTGTTCCCTTATTTTTGTGTGTTTCTTGTAGAGTTATGGTTATATATAAGGTGTGAGAAATAATAAATAGTTTTCTTATACATGTCGAATTCGTGTCAAAACTGAAACCCAAATATTTTACTCTTGATGTTTTTTTTCTTTTTGTCAACAGTATTTTTGTCTTGAATTAAATTATGGACTTTTTGGAATTTATGGATCCAATAATCTTTTTTTACTATACTAAGCCATGTAATGTAAAGAATTGTATTAGTGTTGAATAATAATAACATGGACATTTGTAAAAATGTCATTTTTGATGTATACATTTGCAAAAATGCCATTTAGGATATCCATTTGCAAAAATATTACTAATTATAGATTTTGAAAGCCTAAATCTTAAAATTATAAACCCTAAACATGTTTTGACCCCTAAAACTCCTTAAAACTTCAAAACTAAACTTTAATACAACATAGTTAACCCAAACATAAGTGATATAATGAAATTTTTTTTTTGAAAAAGTAGTATTTTTGCAAAGATTTTGAAAGTATGGCATTTTTAAAAAGTGACACTTGAAAGTGGCATTTTATAAAATTTCTCATAATAATAATAATTGTTATATATTTATTTTTCTATTCAAACATTTCCTTCTTAATAGCTTTATCATGAAAAATAAATTTCCTTTTTTACTAACCGGGCATTCACCAACCAAAATTTTTGACAAGAGAGAAGTTTTTGCTGTTTACGGAATGAGATTATAAGGAAATTAAACAATACATTTCTTTTGGTCTGCCTCAATGCAGGTACATTGATTAGAAATGACAATATAAAGTTCCCATAATTTGTATCTAATAAGACGATTTCATGTCTTTTTGCCTATATAAAAACAATATGAAGAAAAATAATAACTAAATTCAGATTAGATTTCTTATTTTGTAAGTTGTGATTTGGAAGGCATAGTACATGTAGATGGTATGACTGCTTGCAAACGCCAGAAACTGAGGTGTCACATTTACATCATTGTATTCAAATTTTAGGACTATCTTGTTTTACCCTCTATTTTTTCAATCCAAATCTACAGATTTGTTACCTATTTAGTTAAGGTCAATTTTACAAGTTTGGGTAAAGTGTAAATGTTATTCAACAAAAAAAAAAAATATAGATGGTAAATAATATTTTCTTTTATGTTTTGTTGAAAGGTACAGAAATCAAACTTTGGGTGAGAGAAAGACGCAACGAGATCAATACCTCACTACCAACATTTGGACTTGTAACAAATAATAAATGTTTTTGATTGATTATATATGTATAAATGAAACATAAATTTTAATGAAAAAAAAAAGACAAAGGAGGTTGGAGTAAGTGAATTGACAGGAGAAGGGCAGTGGGCAGAAGAAGCAACGGCATGAGCCCCACTCGGCAACCTATTCGTTGTGTTGCCTTCTGAGTTCTGACCATTTTAATTATTATTATTTTTTTGTGTCATCAAACCTATCCAAACAAACAAATTCAATTTTGTTTCAGAACCAATTAAAGAAAGTTGTTCAAAAAAATTAATTAATGTTGACCTCATCATGTTTACAAATATCCTTGTCTAATCCTGCCTATTATGGTTAGTGGGACTGCACAGGCCGGTTCATAGCCTCACAATTTTCAAGTTTCTGAAGTAACAAAAAAAAAAAAAAACATTTGTCTACCCTATGCTTTAATTTAATTTTGGTTGTAGTCCATTTTTCTTTTGCTTAAATAAATTATCCGCTTTATACCATCATTTTCTTATTGCCAAAAATGTTAAAAATCCGTCTTTAATTAATGTTGTGCGGAAATTTATTTTGGTAGATTCTCTTAAAACTCGAAGAAAGATTGGATTGATTTCGTCATAGTGAAGCTCATCCTCGTCAAAGTGTGTGTGCAAAAAGAACCGTTGGTTACTCTTTATAATTAATTTATCTGTCGAATCACTTCTATAATGCCATTGTAATCCTATCCAATTCATATTAAGAAAAACAACAAAACTAATGTTTCCATCATGAGATTTTTCTCTTTGAGCTTGGTAGATATAGTATTTCATACAAGTTACTTTTTCACTTGAATATATTAACAGTAAACCATTAAAACAATACTCAATTTACATTCAAACTGAAAAAGTGGATCATCGAATTGAAATAAACGTAAACCATAAGAAACCAAGATTTACTTTTAACAAAACAAAAAAAAGGCCAAGATTTCAGTAAAGATCAAGTCTCTTGAGAAGGACTTTATCTTAAATGCAAATCTAACCGGATACAGCAAATACTTATAGAAACCCCTTTATTATTATCAAAAGAAAGTGATAATGCAGAAGCAAAAGAAAATTCCTTTAATCACGGTGCTAATAAAAAACACTTAAAAATGTAATCGTGTAGATCACTGACGATCCAGAACCCAAACAGAAGGCAGGAAAACAGAACCAAACCAGAGTTTACCATCTCTCTCTTGAACCTCACTTATAAACTTCATTGTCTTCCCTTCACTATCCTCAAGAATCTCCACAACTTCACCAGTCTCGCCGCAGAGTTTGACGGCCACGGCATGAGGCTTCCCTCCTTCGAAAAGAAAAACCAACAGTTCCAACTTCAAAGTCCTCATGAAGAATTTTCCAATGCACGGATGCATCAACGAAAACCTAGAAAATGGAGTTTTCTTGGAATGCAAGGCAACCCAGAAATCCCCTGTCTCCGTCCTCCTGATGTTATCAGCGTATCCCGGGAGCTTCGCAAATATGTCGCGGGTCCCGGCTTTTGGTCCCTTGATCCAATATCGATGCACAAGTTGCGTTGGAACCTCACATGAAAGCACGAACGAACCATCTTTGCTCAAGGCAAGACCATTAGGGAAATGGAGATGGTCCATAATTACTTTGGCCTGGTTCGTTTTCTTGTCGTATTGAATTGCTCTTCCCGTCTTTTCGCCGCACACAAACGCGTAGAATACGTCCCTGATCCGGACAAGAGAACGTAACATTTTACAAACCACATAAAAAAAAAAAAACAATTTTAGAAACGTTTTAATAATCATTTGGTTTTACTTTTTGATATTTAAAAAAAAACGAAAAGAAAATTTAAAATTGGCTTATTTTACAGAGAAATAGACGCAAAGGTGCACATTACCATAGCAACGTAGAAATCTAAAACTTGTGGGGTTATTCAATAAAAGCATCTAATAAAATAACTCGTACACGAAAATGTAAACAAACAATCCAAATTTTGATTTCCGAATTAAAAATAAATAAAGTAATAGAGATATGAAGTTATAATACCCGAAGTGATAGGTGTCGCTACTATCGTTGAAGTAGATAACATCCTCTTCTTCGTCTATATCCATTTGGTTTGCAAACATAATTTTCTGGCCTTCGACTTCGTCAATGACCATCTCAGCCAATCCTCCTTGAGGCCCGACCTTCATTACCCCAAAGTAACCGTCACAAAAGTACAAATCTCCCGATTTCTTCTCGAAGCTCAGTCCCAAAGGCCTTCCACACGCAGGTTCCACCTTAGTGCTTGAACAGTTTTCTCTATAAATATAAACCAAATTTTTATAAACAACTTTATTTTGTCTGTATATATCGTATAATCTTTTTTTGTACAGGAAGTCTATCCAATAATCCTTAATCTATAACATTTTATACGAGGGTTTGATCTCTTAATAAGGTTTGCGTATTCATTCATATTAAGTTATTTACATGATAAATTTTTTTTTTTTCTTATAAAATAAAACTCTCTTATAATAATAATCTTTAAAAATTGTAAAATTAAGCACAACAAGAGCATGTGACTCGAATGGGTAAAGTAGTTGCACATATACACATTGCTTTGAAATAAGCGGTTACCTTAAATTATATTTGGTCAATTTGTATATAATTAAACATACCTGTGGGGAGATGTGTAGGCGAATTCGACCCAACCAAGATCCTCCCCGCGCCACTTGAGAATGCGACCGTCGGTGACTCCGACGTATGGGCCTCCTCCTTGCGGGTCCCAGTCCAGGCTCTCCGGTCCATCCACGGGAAGCGGGATCATCCTCGCCGCGGTTAAGACGTTTTTGGAGCCAGCTATACTCTCCGGTCCGATGATGGATGGCCCGAAGAGAACGACCAGGACGGCTATAACCGCCGTTACAACGGCCCAAGTCCAAACTTTCCGGCTGACTGGCATTGGAAGTAAGTCCTCTCTACCTTCTCTCCCGAGAATAAAATGTGTTTTAAGTGTAAGTTAGAATGGCTAATTACTTAATTATATGCATGTGTATACATACTAATTATTTGGATGTTTCACGTTTGAGAATACGTGAGAGACGACAAGGAATAAATAGAGAAAAGCATAAGCTATTAAGAGAAGCGATTCCATGTTACTACTTTTAAACGACTTTTTCTTTTTCGTCTTTATTTTGAAAATAATACTTTTCTAATTCATTGTTTTGTTTTTTTTACATAAGGAAAAAAATGTCAGAGAGATTTAAATAAAGATTCTGACAACAATGCCACTATCACCTTGTCGAAGAGTTCTAGTCGGAAAATCTTTTATTAAAAAATATTTGTATTTGTGTAATTTTTAGTTCTATTTATTGATAAACCAAAAGTTCTTATATAAAATAAGATTTGTATATAAAAAAAGGGATGGTTACATGGTTTTGTGACATGTCTCTCTATCTACTGTTCCCTTTTAGAAATATTCGGATTGAGGTGGAAAGGAAAAGAGTCTGATTTACGTTTTGTAAGACACTTTTGTAATTTGAATACCATGCATTTTGAAGAGGAGTTATTTGAAGTTTTTTTGTACCAATTACAGAGAGTATTAAAATAAGTACATAATCAAGTTGAGTTGTATGTTTGTTAAGGAGATGCTTGAGTATTGACGTGGCTTAAACTAGAAAAAGGAAAAAGATATTTGAAAAATATATTTTAAAGAAAAAAAAGAAAAAGTAACTACAAAGAAGAAAAGTTTCTTATGGATAAACAATATTCTCTATAGGTATAAATAGAGAGGCACGGTGGCTGGAGTTTTGCACGCCTCCCAGAAGAAAAAAATACAGAGAGTTTTGATTTGAAAGAAGAAGACGTCTTTGTTATTTGTTGTTGCTGCTGTTGTAGCAGTTCATGTTGTTGTTGTCTCCTGTTGTAGCAATTCGTGCTGCTTGAGCTGATCAAGTGTTTTGGTGTGGTGGTGTGGTCGTGCTGGTGGTGCTAGCAGGACGTGTGGTTGCGTGCTGTTGCCAACAGTTGGTGTTGGTGTGTGGAGATTTCACAAAACTCAAGTCTAGGCTCAGAAGGAATTTAGCTAAGGATTAGGTTATCCTGAAGAATCTGTGTTATTGAACAGAACGGTAATTACCGTTCTGTTCAATAATTTATTCGCAAACGCGTAAATTAAGTATAACTATTAATAAGTTATACTTAATTTACGCGTTTGCGAATAAATTATATTTGCTTTCTGGTTCTAGTGGATTTGATTTCTAGACTTGGTCATAAAAAGTAAAAAACAAATCCTAGTTAAAAAAAATTTTGTGTCATTTATTTCATGCATTATATAAGTTTTCTGTCGGAAAAACTGATGGAGAATGGGGAATATGAGCCAGCGCCCAGCATTGTCTCGCCGGAGGGCACGTAAAGAGTACATGATTAATGGTTTCCTCCTCTGCACCATATCGAGGATATTGTCGGTCCCACTGAAGATGCCTATGCGCGAGACGATCGTTAACCGCAACCGCACTCGAAAGTGACTGCCACAAGAAATGTCGTATCTTATTCGTTGTCTCCGCCTTCCACACTTTCATCTTAAGGGGGTTGAGAGATGGTTGTTGAAGGCAAAATCTAAGTTCTGCATCCAAATTCGTTCGGGCTATTTCGTATCCTGACCGTACCCTATATAACCTTGAGTTGGAGTAATGCCAGCAATATTCATCTGCAGTCCCTACTCGTGAAGGACACATGGAGAGAATTAAGGGGATATCTTCTGGTACTATATATTGTTGTAGACGTTGCATAATTCAGGTTTTTGAGGCATCATCAATGAGATCCACCACCCGCAGATTTGGGTTTAAGTACGGGTCCACCCCACGAGCGGGCCGAGGTACATCATCAAGGATCCAATTATCTGACCAGATCCATGTGGAGATTCCGTTTCCTATAGTATGTCTCATTCCTTTTTCCACCAGTGGTATTGCACTCCATAGTCTCTGCCACCTATATGAGGAATGAGACCCTTTCTTTGCTGCAAAGGGGTGTGCATGGCAAAAATATTTCACTTTGAGCACCCTCGCGAGTAAGGAATTGGGATATTGGTGCAGTCGCCAGAGTTACTTTGCCAGTAAAGCCTGGTTGAACTCTTCAAAAGACTTGAAACCAATACCCTCTCGCTCTTAGGGAGACACATCTTCTTCCATGCAATCTAGTGCATTCTTCTGGAATTCTGGTTATTACGCCACCAAAAATTGGCAATCGCACTGGCAAGAGTGCGGTGTAGACGTTTGGGGAGCAAAAAAGTGGACATTACGTTTGTCGGTAGAGCTTGGGTGACTGACTTGATCATCACCTCTTTTCCTCCTCGGGATAAGAACTTGGTAAACTAACCATTGGTACGCTGATTGAGTCTTTCTTGAACATACTCAAATATATGTGTCTTCGATCCGTGTGAATGCTCTGGCATCCCCAAATATTTACTGGCTCCCCTCTCAGTTGGGATATTAAGCCTCAACTTGAGTGTCGTTCGGAGCGCCTCATGTACATCTTTGCTGAATATAACAGCCGATTTACCAAAATTGATGCATTGGCCCGATGTGTTTTTGTAAGTCTGTAAGACGCGGAGAATACTGTCACATTGTTGTGTTGATGCCTTGCAGAAAAATAAACTGTCATCCACAATAAAAAGATGGGATAACGGGGGGAGAGGTGGTTGACACCTGAATCCCACATATACTCCCGGTAGCCTCTGCCCTTCGTATGATTGCGATGGAACCTCTATGCAGAGGATGAAAAGGTATGGCGAGAGGGGGTCCCCTTGTCGCAAACCCCGCGTTGGAGTAATGGCTCCTTTTGGATCCCCAATCAGCAGGACCTGGTATGAGACTGAGTTTACGCAGACCATAATCCATATGATCCATTTGTCTGCGAAGCCCATCTTCCGCATTAGAGCAGCGAGAAAACTCTATTCCACACGGTCGTTCGCTTTACTCATATCCGTTTTAATAGCCATACACTCACGTTTACCGGTGGGATTAGTGTGTAAAGCATGGAAAACTTCCTGAGCCATCAAGATATAATCCGTAATTTGTCTCTCAGCCACAAAAGCAGACTGTGTTTCTGAGATCAACCTTGGAAGGAACTTCTTTACTCGCTGGCATAGCACTTTCGATATGATTTTATAATTCACATTACACATGCTAATTGGACGAAATTCTTTCATCATCCTCGGTCGTTCTGACTTTAGAATCAGGCAGATATTGGCCTCATTGCATTTGGCATCCAAGCTTCCCGTATTCATAAATTGTTAGACCATCTCGACTACATGTGGCCAATGAAATTCCAAAATTTTAGGTTGAACAAAGCTGTCATACCATCATGCTTCGGGGATTTTTTCGAGTGGATAGAAAAAACTGCCGCCTTGACCTCGGCCACAGAAACCTCCCGAGTTAGGTAGTCGTTCATCTCCTTGGTTACTGGGCTATGCAGGTGGAGCATGCATGTCTCAAGATCAGTGGTCGGGGAAGAGAAGAAAACTTCGGTTAAATATTCAAGAGCCGTTTTTTTTTGTCTCTTCCTATTTTTTCGTCCAAATCCCATTTTCGGTAAGGATACCAATAATCTTGTTGCGTGCCCTCCGTTGTTTCGTTAAGGCGTGGAAAATTTTGGTATTTTGGTCACCAACCTGATACCAGAGCTCCCGGCTCTTATGTTGCCAAAAGATTTCTTCATCAACCAAAGTCGTTCGCAACTGCTCCTGTAAATATGCGACCTCCTCCGCAGAGGAAGAATCGTTGCTTTGAGCCTCTTCTAACCGTGCTTTCAAATCTTTAATCGCCTCTATTGATATTTGCTGGTCCTGTTTCCACCATTGGGAAATTGCGGTACGGTAGTTAGAGATTCGATCCCCGAGACTTGTTAACAGTTGGCCATTCCGGCTCTGTGAGCATCCCTCCTGGATGATATTGTCTAAATTTGGCTTCAAGATCCACCGCATATCGAAACAGAACTTTTTAGTCCCAACCATCCTCCTATTGTTGACATGCATTAGAACCGGCCGATGATCCGAGCCCTAAAAGCTAAGATATTCCATTTGGGTTTGGGAGAATAACTCGTATCAATCCTCATTGCCCATCGATCTGTCTAAACGGCATCTTATGACATTTTTGCCCTATCTCCCCACCCACGACAAGCAACTCCCTAAGAAAGGAAAGTCTATCATGCCACAATTCTGACGTATGAGATTGAAATCTAGAAAGAAATTTTCTATTCTTCGGCGCCCGTCTGTTTTTTCATGATGACCGGTGATCTCATTAAAGTTTCCTCTCATAAACCATGGCCCCAAGCGTGTAGTGTTAATTTGGGTTAATCGTTCCCAGACCGCCCCTCGATTCACAATAACAGGCTCACCATAAACAAACGAGATATAGTCTTTATTACCTTGAATGGTAGCCATTACATCAGTAATATTTTTATTGGAAAACAACACTTCAATCTGAAATTCAGACTTAGCCAACAAAGCTAAGCCTCCGCTAAGACCACATGGGTCAACAGTAAAAAAAATCATAGCCTAATTCTACTTGTAAATCCTGAAGAAACTGGTGGTTGCGTTTAGTCTCCATAAGAAATAATCCCTGGGAAAATCTTCTTACGGAACTCCCGCAAACGATGAACTGCCCGAAATTTACTGGTCCCCTGACAGTTCCAACTTATGATCATTTAACCATCGGATCTTTGAATTTCTTCGAAGTTCGCCTCTCATCGAGGCCCGTCTTCGAGGATGACGGAAGTACCATATCATTCAAAGCTGAGTTTCCCGAAACAGGGTCATCTTTAGCTAAGGACGTATATTTGTGGATACGACAGCCCCAGAAAGGATTGTGTTCAATATTCTTTTTAACTCCAAGGACTTTGCTAATTCGTTGCTCAAATTTTTCTTTGTTTTTTTGGCAAATTCCTAGGCCCACCATGTGGCCTCAACTGTTTCTCTTTCTCGGCCTCCACCCGAATGTCTTTTAAGTGGAGAAATGACATCATGGGCCCCCAATGAGATAATCTGATCCATGGGTATGCCTTTTTGGGCTTGAGATTGACCCGGCCCTGCGCCTTATTAACCATGGACGGCCCATCACCCTCAATACCATGTGTCGGCCCACTCACCACAGGCTCTAACATCGCCAGGTTGTTTTCCCCAATCTCCCAAACCCTCACCGCGGGAATCTGCTCCGGACGCTGCAGCGTCGCCACCGTCGTCGTTTGGCTCACCACCAACGAGCCAAGCTTCGCTTTTTCCACCTTTTCCCACTTTTCATTCTGGGCATACACCTCCTTCGCCACGTCCGCTTCCTTGACAGTCTCCCGATACCAAGCAGCTCTAGTTCCAGCAATGTCTACTTTCGGAATCTGCGGCTCCACAATGAGCTTCTCCCGTGTATCAATCGCCGCTTCTTTGGCCTCTCCTCTGCCAAAAGACTTCCGAACCCATTCTTGGGTTGAGCTTTTGGTTACTCTTTTCTCCTCCCCTATATCGCGAGCTTCGCCCAATTCCTTCATCAGGTTACGGCGAACCGGCTTAGGTGAGGCCATGTCTGTTCGCTTGCCTCCATAGTGCTTGTTCTGGTTCTCTCGAGGTCCTTTCGGCCAGACGACGTCTTCTTTATACACTCTCTGGCGCTTTCGTTCTTCTTCTTCCGTGCGCCGGTATGAAGGTTCTCGAAGGCTTTGCTGCATCCGGTCAGGAAAAGCTCTAGTGTCGTGCGACATCCGCAGACATCTCTTGCAGTAGTTTTGTAACTTCAGGTAATCAAAATTGATCTTGAAGAGTTCCCCAGTATCAGATCTAGTTTCTCGGTATAGGATTAGTGGAGCATCGCAGCCAACCTCAACACGAACCATGGGGAAAGGTACGACAATCTTCCACGTCAAGAGCTCACCCAAGTCCTTGTCAATGCTCTCCACTTGTTCATCTTCACGATACTGTACAGGAAGATCCATGATCTTAACCCAAAACAGAATTGTGCACGGGAAGTCACTCCTCATCGTAGGCACCCACCGATCGATGGCAATCATCCACCCATCAAAATGATACGGTCTGTTATCGAGAACCGATTGAAGGATCGACTCCTCCTTGAATCGAAAGTGGAAACTTCCTCATCCCATTTCAATCCCTTGTACACGACCTTCACACTTCCACACGGAAGGCAAGAAAGCAAGCATGGCCTTCACACGGCTTTCCTGAATTTTAGAGTTGAGAACTCTGCCCACCAGCGTCTTTCAAACCTCTTCAAGACTTTCTCCTTGTTGATCGGAGGCAACTGTAATGGTTTAGATCGCTTCGTGTCTTGACCAGCTGCAAGAAATTTCCCAATGAAAGCCATTTTGGTGCAAAACAAATGTAAAAGACACACACAGTCAAACGCAGAGAGAGCTAAAGGAATCGCTGGTTTGGTAAGCAAAAAAGAACGGCACACATCGGCATTATATAGTGATTTGCTCGATTAGAGAGAGGGAGATCAGACTCGTAAATCTTCCTTGTGAGAGGGAATCTCCTTTCCATATTTGTGTCACTCAACAGGACCATAGTAGATGAGAGATCAATAATTTATATATCAAGTCCAATTTTAGCCCAATAACATGTCTAGAGCGGCCCGGTTATCGTTTTATATTTTAGCATAAGGGTCGTTGATAATAATATTTTAGGGTGCCGTTTTTTGCACTACTACACTTTGATAAAATAGCATTATTCTAAAATCGTAACCACCAAAAAAAATAAAATAAAATATTTCTTTTTTGAAGTTTAATATATATATATATATATAATTAATTAATTGTGGCGTTAAAAAGGCGTTTAATGTGCTTTTTAATCAAATGGAGAGTTACACGAACATAATCATATAATCTTTATTTATTGTATTATATCGTCTAACATAAAATATAAAGATTTGGTGTGTAACATTGCCTTTTCCTTGGCCTTGTGTACTATCGGAGGGGCACTGGCCATATATCGTATATTGTATAGTGCATTTTAAATTTCGGTTAAGTATAGTATTAGTATATTTTACGAATTAAAGACTAATGATGATGTAACCACCTCGGGGACAATATATATAAGGACCATGCATCTACATTTTCAACTTAATTATGAATTTCACATGAATGAACTTCGTACCTTATTTACACATAAAAGATTTAGTACATAAACATATAATTAACCACAAGATTTATATTTGAACTAACCCTACATCTAACTGGTTAATTAATCTATATATATATATATATATATATATATATATATATATATATATATATATATCATGATCCGCATTTTTTTCTATATAGTATATGTTTTCGAGACTATATATAAAAAATAAAACCAGTACTAACATAGGGAACCCATAACATCTTAGTTTGTGAAACAATCAATGGTAATTAGAGCATAGCCTTTTCCACAAAATGCCACTTCAGTATTTGGAATGAAAAGAAAAAGTTAATATAAAGATTGATCCCAAGAATGATTAGAAACAGTTTAAAAAAAAATGATTAGAAAACTCTTGAAATAGCCGCTCGTTTTTCTTTTTCTCCCTTTTTGGGTTCTTTAACCAGTACAAATTTGTGAAATTTCCCTTTCAATTTCTTAACGTACGATGCTACTGTTTTTTTATTGATAAGGAGTATTAACTAAACTTAGTGTGGCTATTTTTTAAGTGTCATCGGATGTCACTAATATTGGACAATGTGAAGTTAGCTAATGGCCTGTCCGATTTACGCCACTATGATTGTATCGACGTCTTATAGATTTGAGAAATCCCGTATCGCGGACGATTCATGTGTTTCGAGGCAATCTACGTGTATGGAAATTTTTCTGTTGTTAACTAACGAAATTCACATTGAATAGATCCATAATTTAAAAATGTGCTTATTTTATTATGTTAGAATTATGTGTTTCATATTAGCAATTAGGTGAAATGACTGGCCATTAAATAGAGGTTACTAACGTATGACCATATGTAAAAGATAGCATAATTTTGGAGTTCATTTGAGAATTTGCTCTTGTGGTTAAACCGTTAATAAGCACGGATGTTGATTTCACGCAGGTTTTATAAAAATAACATGTTGTTTTATACGATAACACATTATTTTACATGGTATCATGCTAATTATATGATTAAAACGAACGCAGAATCAACATCCACTTCATTCTTTTTATATCATTTTTGCAAAAAACCGTTTGATATGTTTTAAACCCAATTAGTGGATGTCTACTAGAAACCCATTCTACAATGTTCTAACTTGTTCTCCAAGTTCAACTTCCTCGGCAAGTTATTACTTTTCTCCAAGTCATTGTTTCCTATATATACATTTGTTCTCTATGGAATAAGACACACCAATTCTTTCTCTCTTTCTTTCATTCATAACATGATATATAATATTGTATTGTGTCTCTATTTTATATTATTAACCAGTATATAATCAATTAGTTTAGTTTTCTTTCGCTAAATCAAACTGTATTGGTTAGATTAGATTTCGGTTCAGAGTAGGTGTATATAATACTTGTAAATGCAATAATTGTAATTAATGAAGTAATGAGATAATCCCTTTTTCATATATTTTTCTCTCTAGATCGCCATCTCTAATATGGTATCATAGCTTTTCTCAGCTCGTTTCACTCTGATTTCTTCGTTTTCCTTTGATTTTCTTCGATTTCGTGTTTGTTTCACCGTTTGATTGTGTACTCGAACCTTGATTTGAGTTTTCTTTGGATTTGTTTCGTCACTTTCTACTCTTGGAAGTGTTAACGGTGTTTTCTGGCTCCAATCTTGTTGAAGCAGTCTCGCGATGGTGAAGCTTGGTAGAAAATTGAAGAAACGTGTGGAGGATTTCGAAATCTCGGCTCACAATGAGAGATTTGGATCCAATGATCTGGTTTAATCTGGTGTTGCGATTACGAAACCACCAGTGGTGACGGCTCGAGGTAACAATGGATCTATGTTCTCAGGTATGAAATCATTTGATAGTATCCATAGTCCTTTTTATCTCCACTCTGCTAATCATCCTGGTCTTCATATCGTCAATTTTATCCTTGATGGATTGAACTACAACAACTGGTTGATTGTTATGAAAGTTAGTCTTGATGGGAAAAACAAGATAGGATTTGTTGATGGATCTCTTTTGAGACCAGATGTGAGTGATCCGTATTTCAAGGTGTGGAGTAGATGCAATAGCATGGTCAAGGCATGGTTGCTGAATGTAGTCAATAGAGAGATTGCGGATAGTATCCTTTATTATGAAGATGGAGTGGATATGTGGAACGATTTGTTTACAAGGTTTAGAGTGAGTAATCTTCCTAGGAAGTATCAGTTGGAGCAGGCAATTGGTAATCTTAGAAAAGGTTCTTTGGATTTGTCTACTTACTATACTAAGAAGAAGACCTTGTGGGAACAATTGTCTAATGCTAAGCTTAAGACAGCGAAGAGATGTGATTGTGATCAAGTGAAGGAACTTCTAGAGGAGGCAGAGACCAGTCGGATTATCCAGTTGTTGATGGGCTTAAATGAGAACTTTGCTAATATCAGCGGACAAATTCTGAATATGAAGCCAAGACCATCATTGACTAAGATATATAACAAGTTGGATCAAGATGAAAGTCAGCGTGTACTTGGTTTTTCTCCTTCCATGTTCCAGCTCCTACTGCTTTTCAAGTACAACATGAAGCTGTTCCGGATCATACTTTTATTCTGCTTTCTCAAGGGAGTTATCAGAAGCCAAAGTGTACTTACTCCTCTAGACTTGGTCATACAGTGGATAAATGTTACAATAAGCATAGCTTTCCTCCTGGATTTGGTAGAGGCAAGAAGTTTTCCTACTTTGGTCCTGCAAATCTCGTTGTGACTCCTTCTTTTTCTCCACAAGTACACACTTCTTCTCCAGCTGATACTACTGGCGAGTCTATGACAAAGGAGCAGATATAGTCTGTTATCTCTTACCTAAGTACTCAACTCTATTCCTCTGGTGTCACTCCTTCTACTGATAAGACAAATGCTTATGTTTCAACTTTGGCTCCAGTTATCTCCCAGATAACAGGTAGCATTTCCTGTAAGTTTGTCACTCTCTTTATGATATGTTGATTTATGCTATATCTCCATAAACAAATGTGTCTCTTAGAGCTTGGATAATAGATTCTGGGGCTACTCATCATGTTAGTCACAATAGGAGTCTATTCACAAAGTATCTCCCTTTAGATAACACTTATGTTACCTTACCTAATGCTTACACGGTTATTATCTCAGGCATAGGTTTTATCCAATTAACTGATGTTATTTCTCTCCACAATGTTTTGTATATTCCTGAGTTCAAGTTCAATTTGCTGAGTGTTAGTGTTTTAACTAAGACTTTAAATGTTGAAGTTCGTTTTACTTTTGATGCTTGTTTCATTCAGGCAATTACTCAGGAATTGATGATTGGTCAAGGTAGTCAAGTGGGGAATTTATATGTTTTAAGAATGTCAATAATACTCTTAAGACTCTTTCATTTCAAGGTAATACATATATTTGTTCTTTTGTAGTTGATGATAATATTACATGGCATAGGCCTCTAGGTCATCCTTCATTTACTAAAATTGATCTTTTATCTTATGTATTGAAGCTGCCTAAGACTCTTATTAATAAAAATCAATCTTCACATTGTCATATTTGTCATTTGGCTAAGCATAAACATCTTCCCTTTAAATCTGGTAAAAATATTTGTGATAAACCATTTGACTTGCTTCATATTGATACTTGGGGTCCATTTGCGGTTCCTATTGTGGATGGTTATAAGTATTTTTTAACCATTGTTGATGACTACAGTAGGGCCTCTTGGATTTACTTGATGAGATTAAAATCTGATGTTTTGCATATTTTTCATGAGTTCATTAAGATTGCTGAAACACAATTTGATACTAGAGTTAAGGCTGTTAGATCAGATAATGCCATTACCAAAGTCAAAGAACCCAAAACATATTTGGAAGCTTTGTTGGACAAGTTATGGTGTGATGCTATGGGCTTGGAAATTGGTAACATGGTTCAGACACAGACTTGGGATATTTGTCTTTTACCTGAGGGTAAGGTTGCAATTGGATGTAAATGGGTTTTTACTTCGAAATATTTGGTTGATGGTGAAGTAGAAAGGTATAAAGCTAGGCTGGTGGCTCAAGAATTTACTCAAGAAGAAGGAGTGGATTATGGGGATACTTTTTCTCCAGTTGCTAAGCTTTCTACTGTTTGGATTTTGATTGTTGTTGCTGCTAAGAAGAATTGGTTTTTGTCTCCACTTGACATTTCCAATGCATTCTTGAATGGTGATTTGGATGAGGAAATATATATGAAGCTCCCTCCTAGTTATTCAGAGATCATTGGTGAGTCTCCTCCTCTTGGCTCTGTTTGTGGTCCTTAAGTCCATATATGGCTTCAAATAAGCTAGCCGCCAGTGGTATTTGAAACTGTCTTCTACTCTCAAGCTTATGGCGTTCCAGAATTCTCACAGTGATCATACTCTGTTCATTAAGCATAATGATGGTGTGTATATGGCAATATTAGTATATGTTGATGATATCATGATCTTGAGTAACAATGAAGCTTATGTTCAGGTTTTCAAGACTGATCTCCACTCTCATTTCAAGCTTAGGGATATTGGTGAATTGAAATATTTCTTGGGTTTAGAGATTGCTAGGTCAGCTCAAGGGATCTCTGTCTGTCAGCGCAAATATACTTTGGAGTTGCATGCTGAGACTGGTTTTCTTGGATGTAAACCTTCTTCTATACCCTTGGGTCCTACTGTCAAGTTATCTATGGATAGTGGTGCACTTCTTGAGAATCCTAAGCAGTATAGGAATTTGGTTGGCAAGCTGCAGTATCTCTCTATTACACGCCCTGATCTTACTTATGCTCTTACTGTTCTTGGCCAATTTTCCTCAGCTCCTAGAGATACACACTTGCAGGCTGTTCATAGGGTTCTGCGTTATCTTAAAGGCACAGTGGGGCAGGATCTTTTGTATTCCGCCATTGATTGTTTTGACATCAAAGGCTTTGCTGATTCAGATTGGGGATCTTGTGTTGATACTCCACATGATGTTCTTAGGAGATTCCCTCGTCTCTTGGAAATCCAAGAAAGAGACATATGTTTCTCGCAGTACAGCTGAAGCTGAATTCTGTGTCATGGCTTTAGCTGCTTGTGAGATTGTTTGGCTTGACAAGCTTATGACTGATCTTGCTCTTCTTTTGTCTTTTCCTGTTTTGCTTTATTGTGACAACATGGTTGCTCTGCACATTGCCAATAACGTTGTTTATCATGAACGGACGAAACATGTGGATCGGGATTGCTACACTATACGGGAGAATATTGATGTTGGTTTGATCAAGACAATGAATGTGACTATGCAACATCAATTGGCTGATATCTTAACTAAACCTCTTTATCCTACGGTTTTCAATGGTCTTATTAGCAAGTTTGGAGTTAGTAATATCTTCCTACCTCCATCTGGAGAAGGGATATTAACCAGTATATATAACCAATTGGTTTAGTTTCCTTTCGCTAAACCAAACTGTATTGGTTAGATTAGATTTTGGTTTAGAGTAGGTGTATATAATACATGTAAATGCCTTAGTTGTAATTAACGAAGTAATGAGAAAATCCCTTTTCAGATATTTTTCTCTCTAGATCGCCATCTCTAATATATATTGAATAATTATTTTCATTTTTTTTTTGGATAAAGGGTGTAGATCTCATAAGTTCGGAGAATTTATTTCGAGGTGTTGTGGTATTGAATTTCCTCAACATATTTTTGTACGTCTACGATCGATCATGTGATTGGTGTATATCCGACCCTTAGGGGTTTGTCCATGGTTTCTGCGAAAACGCATTTATATATGTATCCAATCTGTTTTGTTTTATTTTTTGTTCATATCATTTTGGTGTTTATATTGATAACATACGATACCAAAAACTTGCTAGTTTTATAATAGAAGCGGTTAGATTTTTGGAACAATTTTCTTACGAGACTGTAATTTGTAGTTTGTATATAAATGGTTTATGCTTTTGTTACTTTAACCTTAAATTTGTATTAAATTTTTAAAATGTTGTATGGTATTCGGCAAAATATATATATATTTTTTATTTTGTTGAAAATTCGGCAAAATATTTTCTCGGTAGAAATATATGTATAAGAGTCCTAATTAAATCCTAATCTTTGATAATCTCCCGTTTTGTGTTTTCTTAAATATTATAAGACTAATTAATAGCTAACTACGTTTCAGTTAAAGCTCTACTCAAAATAATCTACACATGATAATTTCATATCTAAAATGTAACTATTTTTCTATTTAAAAAATACAGAGAAAAAATGAGATCGATCGCACAAGCAATCGAAGTTATCGGAATATGCAAAAGTCTTATTAATTTTTGTCGACAAGTCGAGCTGTTAATATTCTCAGAATAGATCTCAACGTACGGTCGTATCTTTTTTAAATAGTGGCTGAGGTTTGGTTCACCGTATTAAGACCATAAGCTCATTTCTTTTATATAATCTAATTATTGTTAATGATATCACCTTGAGCTAACGTGATTCGAGACTAATTTAATAGTTATAGACACGGAAACAAATAAATACATATACTAATGATAATGTGAGCTTATCGATACATCAAAATTAACATATTTTTGTCAATTATAAGATCGATCGGGTACAACCACTCGTAATACGCGTCCGTTATATTCATTCTTTATTAACTGGATGATTTTAAGTAATAAATTGCATGTATTTAAGATTTTATACATGTTTTAAAAAAAAAAAAATACGATTTTATACATGTTTAAACAAAAAATTATAACATTTAGAAGGGATGCTTCGATAGCTTTTCTTGTTAGTTTCAGGATCTCTCGGCTGAAACTGATGCAAGAGATTGTTTATCTTCAAGAGAATTTTATAGATTTACCATCCATGTATCACAATACGATTGATGATTATCTTTTGGTGCATAGAAATTTAACTTCAATAAATATATTTTTTATTTAACAAACTAAAGAAAGTAATAAAACTAAATAAATTATAGTTGACAAAAAATTATAGTAACAATAATGACAATAAAGGGTGTTCACGCTTGGATACCATCCATATTGTTGAAATATTTTTTGACAAAAACAAAATATATGTTAGAAAATAAAATAAATAAAAGATGGAGGCTACCAGATACGATCCACCGTATCTTCTCTCGTGTCACATGCCAACGTCTCTCTATGCGTTAATAATATTCGTGACATTGACTTTGCATTTATACCAATCTTAAAAATCTTATATGTATGCACATGAATAGTGTAATTTGTGTCGAATATAAAATAATATCAAAATTACAAGTCAAATACAAAATATTCGCCGAATAAGATTTGATAATTACACAATAGGTTTCTTTCAACCAGTCAAATCATAAAGTTGCAACATTTCAAAGTAAAGATCTTATATACTTATTATTATGTGTAGAACAAGTCAAATATTTACTTTTGTTTGGGTTTTTTTTTTGGATAAAATGATTTTTGTTTGGTTATTACATGGATTTTAGATTTGTGATAATAAATTATCAGAAAACGTTTTTATCGTCGTCAATTTATGATCTCATCAGAATACGACTCACGACAATCTGATAAAGACACAAAGATTCCACCAACCGGTAAATTTCTTTTTATCTTCAAATAAACGATTTATTTTTTCTTACTGTTGAAAATTTTGGGAACACAGATGGAATAAACAAAAAAGAGAGATACCAATAAGGCCAAAAAAGCCCGAAGACAGGGGATGGTGCTGGTCACCGTCAATCCTATTTCTAACTAGTACTATATTTTTTCAATGAGTATTAAATCTTTCATTCCATATTATTTTGCGTATTTATAGAATCCTATTTCTAAAGTCAGGACTCAGGAGTGGAAAAAAAAAGTCTTGACTAATAAATATCTGCGTAAACAAATTACTACGTAGCTATTATAAAATGACTAAAAATAGTTATCTATTATTTTTTTTACTAAGAGATTTATTTGTTTAACGTAAGCTAATTTTTTTACTTTATTATGTGAGATAGACAAACATTTTCTATATTATTTAGAATTTCCAAACACATTTTTTTTCCTGAACTTCCAAAAACTTAAAACACAGACAAATTCTCAGCTGGTTTTTTTTTTTTTTTTTGAAACTTAATTCTCAGCTTGTTACTAACTATATATCACTAACACATTCGTTTTAACAATTTATTTTACATTATCAATATAGGTGTGGTCCGATATACATCCACTTAATGTTTTCATTCAGCCCCACTAGTTCATAGACATCGTGTTCTTCAAATTTGTCTATTTCATAAAATAGTAGGGTCAAAAGTTGTGATGATGAAGTTATGAATGTGTTTGAAGAGCAGGGGTCCTCTATATCATCAAAGAGACATGGACGGTTGTGCTTAAGTTCAAAGAGACAAGATCTCGATTTAAGATCTTTGCGACTAGTTTTTAGGGTTTTTGAGATTCAAAGCATGCCTTCTCGACACATCGTGCATTATAATTTCATGATCATGCACACCATTTTAAAATCTCTTTTTTTTAGTCAATACCACGATCCCTTGACTCTTGTTTCTCGATCGCTTTACTGATTGTTATAGATTGAATGTATATATATATATTTAGTCTGTTATTAGTTTAATACCATAGGTCTGAAATCTCCGGTTATTAAAACTAATGGTAAAAATTTTGAGATCTAGACGTATTAAGTAACAAAAAGTCCGTGCAAACGATACATGAGTATTGTTCAATTAGTTAGAAAGATTTTTTCTTTTGGCCATGCAATTCATATTTCAAATATGACTTCGTGTTAAGAACAAAAAATAAGTTATGTATTATGGATCCTTACAAATATCAAAACAATAGACTAAAAAAACTTTTAAAAAAAAACTAAAAATTTTCATTTGAGTAAACCATTTGAAATTTGTTTATGTTGACAATCGATTCATACGTAGTATTTATGTAATATTAATCTCATAACAATTCTTTATCACACAATTAATCTAGGTCACCAAAGGACATGTTTTAATATATAAATAAAACTTATGAGTAATCACATGCAAAGAAGTGAAAAAAACAAAAAGTGTAAACACATGCAATATTAGTTTAAGAAATTGATATTAGTAGGAAACTAGGAATCTTATGTCATAGCTATTAGTTTGTTAACAAAAAAAAAGACAATGTAATAGTCTCTTTTTTTTTTTTTTTACAATGCCATAGTCTTTACATTGTCATTTTTGTTGGATTCAGCAAGATAATATTATGGGAAAATTATAAGGAAAAAGAAGCGAGAAAGGAGACGTTGAAAGTGAGGACAATATGGAACCCACTAGACCAATAAGAGAGGATGGTTATTGGAGGGACTTTTCATGTGTGTATACCATACCTCGGACACGTGTCGTCCAGAAAAGATGATTATGATGATAATGGTGATGATGGGCATGACCATGGGAGGCAAATCTTTGGCAGAGAATCAAGTGAACATTGCCATGTCTTTGCCACTACCACACAACCAAACTGCTACTAATTTTCTATTCTTTTGCCAACGAGTCTAAACTCGTAAGTATGGTCCATAAGTGCCACCGGTTTTTTAGATTTACCTTAATTTGTTTTGTTTAAAGCTATATTATGAATTGTAGATGGAAAGTAAGAATTTATAACACTCATAATATATAACTTCTTCTATGAATGAGATAACTCAGTATATAAATTTTTTTTTTTCATTGTATATATTTCATTCCGGATTTTAACAAACCCTATAAAAGCTTTAACAAAAAAAAAAAAAAACCCTATAAAAAGAAACAGCAAATGTATGTGATGTAATAATACTATATATATCCGTACACAAAAATTAAGTTATGGATTGTTGGTTAAATTTTGGTGAGATTGTAATTTTTTTGTAACCGAATAAAATTATTTTTTTATAACCATCAGCTCTTAGCTATCAGCTTATCATTCATATTTGTATGAGAGACAACCATATTTGTACGACGATTATATGATGCAGATATGATAATATAAAAAGTAGCACAAAGTTCCATCCAATAACTAAATGATACGCAGCATCACACGTCACATCGAGATCGAGTCGCATGAATCCACAAATCCCAAAACATAAAATGCAAAATAAAAATAAAGACGATGATTTTCTAATTTTCGTGGTCCGATGAAACCCTTTATATATTTTACACTATACCACTCATTCACTCTTTCAACCAAGACCATTTCAAATTATTTCAATTTGTTTTTTTTGGGTTAAAAACTTATGACCGAGACTTATATATTTTTTCAGGTTGATCAGAGTGTATAATATATTATTTCCCAAGCAAATTATTTTTCTTCTTATGATTACATTTTCGTTATTATTCTATTATAAATTATAAGAATTGTTATGTAAACGATTTCACAATAGATAAATCTTCCGTCTTAATACATGTCAAACGATTATACCTTACTCCACGCTGACTCTTCTACAAAGTTATCTCCATTAATTTTCATATTCGATAATTAACTGTATTTTTTAGGATTCGAAATCTATATCTCTTCAATTTGTCTAAAAACATTAATAGATCCTTGATCAACCATTTGGCCAATGAGGTTTTCACAACCCCAAGCAAAATTTAAACTCTCAATCTCCGAATCCGAAAACTCTTTAGTTAATCAAATAGCATGATTAGTATGATTTTGATTTTTTAAAAAAATGTATAAAAAAACAAATACATTAACAAATCAATCTTGACGTAAAGGAAAACATTCAAACCTTACTATTTTCAATTATAGTAAGGTAATTTTAATATGTTCGGGATTAGTTTATATTTTGATATAAAACCTCATGTTATTTTGAAAATAAAATATTTTTATCTAATATATTAGAGCTATAGGTAAATCAAATATGATAAAAATATGAATGTACGTGAGTTATAAACCTGAGTTATAAACGTGAGTTTTTTTCTTTTCAAAACATCTAATTATGGCGGTCAAAAATCACCAATAGCAATGCATGGGTCGTGGTAAGTATATATATTATCAAATCCCTCATCCTCTTATCTTAATCTTATGGAAAGTCTTTGGTTGAAAAAAACAAATCCTTTAAAATCTTCATATAGATTTCTTTTCATTATTTATCAAAGTTTCTTTATTTTATTTCCCTCATTATCTCCTTAAGAACTTAATTTCATCCCTCAAAACTTGCTTAGTCCTTTAACTCAAAGCTAGATCCAAATTTAGCTCTCTCTCTCTCTCTCTCTCTCTTGGGGGTGAAAAATACAAATCCGTTTTATTTCTCCTCCTCATTGAGAACCCACAACATTTCGTAAAAAAAAAGAATCTTCCAAGAGAAGGAAAGAAAAAAAAAAAGTCGAAAACTTTGCATCTGGGCTTATAGATTTTAGATTCAGATCTCAAAAGACTCTCGATTTCGGAAATGGGTATGGTAACAGAGTCACAGTTCCATGTTTTGGCTGTTGATGATAGTCTCTTTGATCGGAAAATGATTGAGAGATTGCTCCAAAAGTCTTCATGTCAAGGTAAATACTAAACACAAAGAAGAAGAAACAACAAAAAAAGACCAAAACTTTAAGCTTTGTTATTGAAGAAACAGAGGAAATATCTTTAAAATAGCTTTCTTTTGTTTGTGTTTTTTTGCAGTAACTACAGTTGATTCAGGCTCTAAAGCTTTAGAATTTCTGGGTTTAAGAGAAAGTATTGAAAGCAACGACCCAAATGCGACTTCTACATCACCACCCCAAACTCATCAGGTTTAGTTTTTCAAAATTCTTAAAGATTGTATTTTTTGAATTTACTATTCAGTTTTTTTGAAAATTTTGTTTGTTTTGTGGATTTTTGGACAGGAAGTTGAAATAAATCTTATAATTACAGATTATTGTATGCCTGGCATGACTGGTTATGATTTACTGAAGAAAGTTAAGGTATTTAAATTTCTTTCTTCATAGATTCTTGGCTAATTTTCTCAATTTGGGTTACTGTCTTTTCAATCTCTGTGAAATTCGTTTTTCCAGAAGAAGAAATAAAAGTTTCTCTCTTTAGTTTTTTTTTTTTTTTTTAAAAGGAGAATGTCAATGAAGGGAAAATCTCTTTGGAATATTTTTCCCACTTGCTTTTAAATCTTTTTTTCTTTATGACATTGTAATAATATAAGAACAATTTGTTTTGTTTGTGTAGGAATCAGCAGCATTTAAAAGCATACCTGTAGTAATTATGTCATCTGAGAACGTTCCTGCAAGAATCTCCAGGTAAGAGCTCTGTTTCTTTAAATAAAAGTTTTATTTGGAGTCTTATTGATTTATGTGTATTGGCATTAAGTCAACTTTGAACAATGTAGAAATTTCTGGTTTCTTGCAATGGATATGGAATCTTGGTACTGATACAATGTCATGAACAACAGATGTTTGGAAGAAGGAGCTGAAGAGTTTTTCTTGAAACCAGTAAAGTTGGCTGATCTTACCAAATTGAAACCTCATATGATGAAAACTAAATTGAAGAACCAGAAGCTAGAAGAGATTGTGAAACCAGACGGTAAAGAAGAGAATGCGGTTTTGATACCGGAGATAAAAGAAGATTCATCAGTAATTGAGATCTTGCCTCTCCACCAAGAACTTGAATCTGAACAAGCATTGAGTAGTAATAAGAGGAAATCGATGGAAGAAGCGATATCTACTGATCGATCACGTCCTAAATATAACGATATCACAACCTCGGTCTGACCCTTTCTTTCTGCACAAGTTTTTTTCTATTTCTTTTCGAAACTTTTGTTTCAGAGATTTTTTTTTTTTTTTTTAGGTTCTTTGTAGAAATGCTTCTTCTGGTAAATACAGGGTTGCTATTAGAGAATGAAGATATATGTAAATGATCATGATGATGATGTTTATGGTAATGGTTTTGTTACTTGTTAGTTCATTATGTGAAAATCAGTACATTTTCAAAGTTTGTTTATGTGTTCTTCATTTTCTGGTATCAAAACAATCTCTAGAGTGAATAAAATCTACTGAGTTTTCTTATGTTTCTTTATACTTTGTTTGAGTTCTTGATTTGTCTATGAGATGATGAATCTTGGAGATTTTGACTATATAAGGCTTTTATGAGCTTGAATGGTTATGGCTCAAGTTTCTAGGCCCATTAATGCGTTGCGGCTTATGAGGCCCATCAAGTAGTTAAGTTTCTTTTTACGTCCAAGCAGTTTAGTTTACATCCACAATGGTAAGGCTAAATATCCACAATTGCTATTCCCGGAATATGTGATTTGAGATTAGTATTATTATTATTTTTCCGAAATGAATTTAGATGAAATTAGTCACAAGATAGAAAGCAACAAAGTCGGAGGAAGACATGAATTTTCTTGAAAATTTAGCCTAACAAAGCAACAAATACATCACAAGATCGAAAGACCGGACTAAAGCAAAATCTAAAACTGAAACCGAAGACCATGGGAAAGACCGATTGAAACCAAGCCAAAGATCATGTCTGCTCAAAGTCCGAACTCCTAGTGATTCTATGAACGAAACAAACCAAAAAAGCCAATGAAGCCTATCCAAACATCGACACTTTTTTTATGGTGAATAAATAATACTTTTTGATACATAGAATTTTTTTAATTTTGTGATAAGATAGAACAATACGTTATCCAGTGGCGGAGCCACATACAACAAGATGGGGGCAATGAACCCAACAAGATTAAAAAAATCAATGTAACTTAAAGCCTAATTAATATGATGCCCCCACTCATAATATCTATGCTCCTAACAAAACTATTTTCTGCCTCTGCCGCCACTGATGTTATCTCCACAGTCTTCCACTAGCAGCAAAGTCACTTGAATTCGACATTTTAAAACGTCTCAACCTAATCTAAAAAAAGATCAGCACTCGAACAATGTTAAAAAAGTAGGGACAAGAAGCGAACCTAAATCCAAACCAGATATCACTTTCCATACATACCAAAACGAAAATAAACCAAAATCGAATTAAATTTTCAAAACAGAATGAGGAACCATACTAAAAATCTTGTATCCAAAATAGCCAATAACCCAGAAGAGGCAAAACTCACACAGAGGAAGTAGCAAGGACCAGGCGGAGATACACAAACTGCCATTGCTCAAATCCGCCGAGGAAAAAAAATTGTGTTAAAGCATTTTCTTAGGTGTTTTACAATACAAATGACAAATAAATAGAAGGCATTATTACATCGTAATTGGTTTATGGAATTTTTACATTTTTAGTAAACATGTTTATTGCTTTATGGTTTTATAGTTACACTAAAATAATATTAAAAAGTTTAAGTTATTACAAAATTGTAAATCTATTAATTAAATTTAATTACCTATTTATTAAAAGAGAAATTTCTTACATCTTTATTCATGTAAGGCACAATTTTGTAAGTATCATCATGGACACCCATTATATTCTTAAAATTGTTATAACTAAACAAAAACAGTTTTTATTATACATATTTTGTGTATATTCGTACAAAACCAATTTTTCGATTTACCAGGTAGATCCATGCAAAAATCTATTTTGGCCTTTGATCTTTTACACCCATAATCTTTTGTTTTTTACTTCAGTAGTTAAAAGTAAACTATAAAATCCGGTTTTTCTCGAAAAAGATAAAAGAAATAAAATAGAATACTCCGTTGACCCATTAAAACCTGAACACGGTCATACATATTCTTTTGACTTTCCGAAATTAGGGTTTCAGGTATTGTGTGATACGTTTTCTTCAGATACACAGTTTCATGAGTCAACGAGTTTGCATCGATTAAACCCCATATCGTTTCAGCTCGCAACTCTACTTTTCACTAATTTTCTTCAAAAAGGTATTTATTTCTCCTAAAACCATCTTACTTCAGCTCAGCTTCAACTCAACAATGAAAACATCGCAATAACTGATCATTCCCCTTTAAAAAAACAGAGGATAATGACGATATTCGAAGCGAAATAGTGAAAATTTGTTACTAATTCGAAGATTGTGAAGCTTGATCTCGACGAATGATGAACAACAACAATTACTGAAAAGCCAGGTTCTTTTCTCTTTCTTTTTTCAATTTTCTTGTCAAAAATAACGACGAATGAAACTTTTCTTGCTTCCGTTACGCTATTTCTATATTCATTATCCACAATAAAGAATCATAATCTTGTTTTACTTTTCATGAAGGAGAGAGACCCATTAATATTTTTTTGTCAGATTCTTAATTCCAAAGTTATGATGAGTCGAGCATCATCAAGTCAAGGAAAACATTGGGGTTCAGGGTTTATCGACAGTGTAATGATTTCTATCTAAAACATTCGTGACTCTATGATTGATCTATTCAAGCTTATTATGTTTCATCTTTGCTCATCAGGTAAAGTACAAAATCGAAAAATGTATTCAAAAGTACATGAGTTTGGAAGAAACAATGACATATCTGCAAGAGATTGACAAGATTAATGGTCACAATATCACCAAACCACGTAAGTCTCTATAACATTAGTTGATTCTATCCTTATATGGATATTTATAAATCTTGGTTTCTTGTTTTGCTTGTTAGTTTGGGAAAAACTTGAAAAAGAGAACCAAGATTTCTTCAAGAATTACCACTTAAGATGCGAAATAGTTCGTGAGGCAAAGATGTTCAACGATTTGATCATGGAGCAACTACTTATGATGCTCGTGCATGGACATGTTGATATCTGTAATGCATCACGTAAGTGTATAACACAGAGACTTCACTCTTCTTATGGATTATTTTACTGACCTATTTATGGAAATTTCGGTTATGCTTGTCTTCATGCAGCTAAACTCACGACTTTTCTTCATGAAGACCCTGAAGGAATCCGTCTTTTGGCGAAACTAGCCAATATATCTCGTAAAGCTCTCTAATGATGTCTCTTGAAGTACAATACTTTCTGAAAAAATTGGGTTTGATTTGTTTTGTTTGAAATCCCTTGCATTGCGTAGCTAACAAGACGTTGTCGAGTTCTTCAAGCTCAGCATTGCCTAATACAAATGGTCCAACAGGTAAAGCCAAGGACAAATTTTGGTACTATAATGATCGAAAAATCGGTTTTCTCGCGATTTTGGCTTGTAAGAATCCCTTTGTGTCTCTCTGTTTTGTAGTGAACCAGATGCAGATTCCTATTGAACAGCAAAATCAACTCCATCATTATCCACGGTCTACATCTAATGATCTTCCTTGTAAAGAAAATACTCAATCCTTTCTCTTTCATTGTTTTAAGTTATTTTAACCCTTTTACCTAAGCATTTGGATTTCTCCATTTTTTTCGCCATAGATAACAACCCTGGACTTGGAGCTCCAACCATTGGACAAGCAGCTACTGATCAGTGTGATCAATGGTCTACATCTAATGATCTTCCTCGTAATGAAAATACTCAAATCCTTTCTCTCTCGTTGTTTTACCCCTTTTACTTAAGCATTTGTATGAATCATACTCTTTTTCTTTCGCCATAGATAACAACCTTGGAGCACCAACCATTGCACCACCAGCTACTACTCAATGGTGTACACCTTGTAAGAAAAGACTCGGCCTTTTCCTCTTTATCTCTCATTCGTACATCAAAGCATTTGTATGAATCACTCTCCTTTTCTTTCCCCATAGATCCAACCGTTGCAGCAGCTACTGATCAATGGCGTCCTACACATAATGATCTTGCTGGTAGAGAAAAGACTCAACCTTTCTCTCTTTATCTGTCATTGTTTTTAAACCCTTTTACATTAAAGCGTTGGTATGACTCACTCTCCGTTCTTTCACCGAAGATTATCTTCTTGGAAGTCCAACCGTTGCAGCAGCAACTACTGATCCATGGCCTACATTAGATGATCTTGCTTGTAAAGAAAAGACTCAACCTTTTGCTCTTTATCTCTCACTGTATTAACCCTTCTACTTAAGCATTTGATTGAATCATTCTCCTTTTCTTTCCCCATAGACATCAGAGCTCAATCCATTGCACAAGCAGTTACTACTACGCCAGTATACCCTTCTACACTTGACCCTGGACGCTATATTGGAGATAACGGCCTAGGTCTCCAGGACATATATACAGATTTTCCAGGACTGAAGCCAATGCAACCAGAGAAACAGTTCCAGGACCTAAATGGACAATACCAACAGCAATTGCGGCTGCAACGCAACTTCTCACCAGAAGCGCAGCAATCACAGCAATATGGAGGAAGCAGTGGACAGCAACATGGAGGAGGCACCAGCATTGACCAGCAGTTATATCATAACTTTGATCCAAACCAATCGATGCAAATGTATACAAACGCTGACCAGCAACAACTGCAAGGAGTAATGCTGCATAATCATCCTGAGATACATGAGGTTGAACCAGACCAGTTTCAAGGAAATTCACAGTATCAAAGCTCTGAAACTGATGCTTTGAGAAATCCAGATAGTGGTAAGTGGCACAACCCTTTTCCCACACTAGAAATCTGGTTTGTATTATAGCTATTCCTTTTTGTCATCTCTTATCTTTTACTTGTTTGCTGATTTCTTTCTCATTCTATCAATGCTATGGGACACTAACAGCAGCTCAAAACCAGCATAATCTCCAAAGGCAACAGCAGCGACTACAAGGTCTCTGAAAGCAAGGAGGTATATCAGAATGAAACAAAACATTAGTGGATTTATTCTTTTTGTCTATTTTCTTCTCGCTCCCTAGATAAGCTTGCTTGTTTTTTTTAATGAACACAAAAATGAACCCACAGGATTTTTTAGGAGATTTCTTAATAAATAGTTCTAAGTTGGAGACATGAAGGAAAACTAAAATTCCAAAACTAATGCACACATTGGAAGCTTAAGAGAATCACTAATGAACCTTATCACTAATGAACCTTATTTATACATGTCTTACTACATTCACTAGCATAGGAACCATTCATATCGCCATCTAAGATTAAGATTCTCTCATCTAATCTCATAGACACTAGAATCTGTCTGAAACATAGTGAGAAAGTGTCATTACTAAACATTCAGTGGGGGAAAAAAAAAAATCAACCATGAATACCTTAAACTATGAAGGCCTCTCGGAATTCTTCTCGCTACTTCCCGTGTTGCAGAATCGGCTTGCTTCCTGTTCCTTTCATCAAGAGTTAACTATTTCATATATAACTAATTCCTTCAACAAGATCTACACTGTAATACTGAGACATGCCTCCAAAAGGTCTTTCAACGAGAGGATCTCCAAAAAAAGTGATTCACTAATTGATGAAAAAGCAAATACAAATTCCCAGACATATAAACGTAAAAATGATATATTATTGAACACAAAGATCTCATATTTCCAGCAAAATCATAACAAAATGGCATCTTTATGATTAGCCCAGAACACATATATACACAGAGAGATTCACAATCCAGCCGCAACAACGGTTATTCAGTATATATAACAAGAACCCAAAATCGGAAAATGGTCGAATCTTCTTCAGGCTCTGGATCCCGATGAAGCAAAATCTCGAGATTTACTCACCTGAAAAACAACAAAGATGAGATTTTTACATTATCTGATTTTCGAAAAGAAAAAAAAAAACACATTGTAATGAAGTAAGTAGTGCAAGCAATTTGTCCCACATCGGAAACACGGAGCTTTTCTTTCTTGTATATAATAGACAAGTTTACTTCATTACACCGTCGAGCTCAGTAGCGTGGGCTTATGATCCGAGTGGAGACAGTAAAGTGATGGGACATTGGGTTGATCTCATTGGGCCGGGTTCGGGATGGGCTCTTATTTGGCCTGCCCATTCCAAGTTGGGAGTTGAGGCACGTGGTTTGAGCGAAGGCTCGGGTTACGTGGCTCCTGGAGTGGCGGAGACTGCGTGAGGCTGGTTTCACAGAGCAGCGTTCACTTCCCGCTCTTGACGGTGGAAGGATAACGGGCCATTGCCTTCCGAGTCCACTATGACCCGATAAGCCGACTCCAATTGGACCATCACTTTTTTTAATTTTTTTGGATTTATTTTTTACAATCCGACTAATTTTATTTTGTAATGGTAGTATGATAGTTTTCGACTGAACAAGTGAAAGCGATTAAATGACTAACCTTTGCGGAAAATCAATCTCAATCCTCCTAAAGTGAGGACTATTAGTCCATTACCATTTGATTTAAAGTTGTTTTTTACGTTGTAAAGATTACGATGATAAGTTTAAATAAATATTTGATTCTTGTTTCTTAGGTTTTCTTTGCAATTGTTTTACCAAAACAAAAAGTCTATATATGCAATTGTTTTACTAAAATAAAAGCCGAAATATATATATTATATTTGCCATTCTTCACCCCTATATATTCCTCCTTGAAATGATTTATGCTTCTATACACTATCTTACAAATTTTCATTGTGCTTATTTCCTTCTTTATATTATTATGCAATCTTTCCGTTGTCTTCTTCTTTTTTCAATAAGAATCGTTATGTTGTCTTGTGAATCCTTTATATATTAATTAAAAAGTAATTTGTGAGAGATTGATTATGTGTCATCTCTACAATCACTCTCCCAAAAAATGTGATATGGCAAATTTGAATAGAAATTTTTTATATTAAATTTAAATTAATTAATCATAACAAAATCATTTAGATAATTTTTCCATAAATAAATTTACCTTTATTTTTTTAAGTAGATTTACAACATTTTATTCTAGTTTTCGTTTTTCAGATTAAAGTTTATTATAATTATTTTTGTCACAAATAAAGTTTGAGAACATAAATATTTTTATAATAAAGATTTACCAATTTTTTAAAAACCCATGTATATATGTATTCTTCAACTGTATTATGTTTTGTGACAAAATATTCTAAAATTTATAAAACTCATGTATATATATATTTTTTCTAAAAAAACATTTTTAAACATAAAAATATTTAAAAATGAAAGTATATGAGTTATAGATAATGAAAAGTGGACATTGCAAAAATGATATTTCTAAAAAAAAAGAATTCTTCAAAAATCAATTTAACAATGACATATTATGTTTAATGTTAATAAAAACGCTATGAAAAAATCAATATAAAATAAAAAAATTCGTTGAGTGAGTGAAATTGATCTCTAAATCTAATGTTTTCCTAATTATCCCATAAAATTCTTTGTAAAGAAAATTATATATTTTTTAAAAAGATGATCAATGGGTTTAATCTTTTTATGAGAGGAATCTCAACTTTTTATATAAATTACGCACTCTCATATATAGATTATGATATATTTTATTTGACATATTTACGTATATAAAATAAAAAAATTAGAATAATAAAATGGTAAAACTATATTTCTAAAAATTTATATTATTAAAAAAAAAATTTACGACAAAATATCAGTAATAGTATCTATAGTAAAAATAAAAAAATGCATATTTTCATATGTTTAAAGTATAAATTTTCTTAAAAAAAACATTATAAATGAATTATCCGCGTGTACGCGGGAGAGTCATCTAATTATTAACTAAAGTTAGTGAAAATACAAAATTTCGGTTACAACTATATTAGTTTAAAAATGTCCAATTATAGTATGAAAACAAAATATGTTCAATTATAACGTGAATAATTTGTTTTTTCTTCTTTAAAACAATCACAATTTGGGTCGGGTTGATAAAAAAGTTCGGGACGTGTCACCTAACGCTCTCCTAACTGTCAGAAAGAGACGCGGCTGGTGAAAACAACAAACACGTGGCAACTTTTTATTAGCCAAAAGATCCCCCACGTGCGAAATATTCTTTCATATTTCTCCTCTCCTTTTTCACACCACTAAGAGAGAGATACAGAGAGAATGGCGATGCCTTTGGAAGTGGCGATGCATCTGACGAAAACGGTGTGGTTTGCTCTTAGTGGTTGGATTTTCACATGTTTGTGTATCGCCGACGAGATCGCCGGTTCTCTCAGAAACCGTGAGATTGGCCCTTTTCACGTCGGTTAATCATCGATTACAGATTAAAGAGTTTGGGGTTTATTATAGAGGGGATATATAGGTCGATGTAAAGTGAGGTTGATAAATGATACTTGTCGATTTGTATGTGTTTTCTTCTGATTTTAGAGAATAATGTTGGACTTTTTCCAAAATTTATGGTGTATGGGATTTTGTGGACATTGATGCTTGTTTCTTGGTTTGTATTCCCAAAATTGGATTACTTCAAAATATGATTAATGATATGAAAATTTCGACTTTGTTTCGTTCCTGTTTTTGGGTTTATACATTAGCTGGTTTTGGATGATGATCATTCATATATTCAAAAAACTTACAAGATCACTAATATTAGTCGATGAGTTATGTCAGAAATGGTTTCCAATGTAACAAGAATTTAAAGCAAATTAAGATCAAATTTTGTTGATAATCAGGGGTCATAGGGCTATTTTTACGTAGACGTTAGAACTTAGAAGAGATTTATATCTTATACTAAAGAGTAAAGTGTAAAACTTACAATTTTTTTCGTATAAGCTACAAGCGTATAACCTATTACTGTATAAACAAATTTAGCGCGTAATGGGGATCTTTCTTTACGGATAAGTTACTAAGCTTTCCTTCTTTGTAAAAAAAACAAATTAGGTTTCTTCTTTTGCCCATCTTGCTTTTTCTTTATTTAGTTATTATTTTAATAGTATTTTTGCTTCTCTTTTTACAAAGGCAAAAGGCAAAAGTACCAAAGGAATCGTTAATGAGTGTGCCTTGTGCAATTCAGTTTCGTGTTTATTCTCAATTCTCAGTGCAGATCTCAATTTTTCTTAGACAATAGTAAAACTTAATTCCAACTTTTACGTTATGTGCTGGAATTTGAATACTGGTGTTTGATATTAAAGTTTTGAGTCTACTCTACACATTATTGACTTTCTATGGGATATCCAAATTATTTCCGTATTTATAGTTCATAATTTTTGGATTCATGACTATAAAGCACTTATTACCATAATCGATTGTTTTAACTTAGAAGCTAAGTTGCAAGGAATTGGAAACGGATATGTGGAAGCGAAACTTTAGAAAATACGGAAACGAGTTTTTAAGAAAAAATAGGAAACATAAACGTTTTAGAAACGTATATATCTATATAGATTTATATATATAAATATATTAAGAAAATATATATTATGAAACAAAAATTATCAAAGTTAAAACCATATTAAAAAAAAAATATTTAAAACAACACAAATCCAATACATAAATATTAAATAGTTTAACTAAAGGATTAAAAACAACATTCAAAATCAAATATTTAGAAAAGAAAAAAAATATATGTGCTTTATAACTAGGTTTTAAAATTATTTAAAATAATAAATAGATCATTCATTTTTCAAAATATGTACACACTTTGTTTCCAAATCAAAAATCGCTTTTATGCGCGTTTCCAAATTAAAAATTTTAAGAAACACGTTTTCATCGCGTTTCCGTTTCCCGTTACGAACCTTAGTTAGAGTTTTCATGCAATCTAGCTTATAAGTTTTGAATTTTTAATATTATTTTGCTACATTTATATGCTTGATCCAAATTAAAAATAATTAGTAGAGTATCACACTACTGTTTAGAAGGACTAAGAGCACTCCCAATGGAAATCTCTCACTAATAAAAAATCAAAAAGTAATAAAAGTATAGAATAGATGAGAAGTTAAGGTTCTCATTTGAGAAACTCTAATACTTTGTTTAGAAACTCAAAATCTACATATGTTTAAATATAATTGGCTTGTTTCATTTTTTATGTAATAAAATTTAAACAAATAATTGGACATAATATTGTTATTATTATAATGTGTATGAGAAACTCATTGAAACAATGTATTTTTTTAGGTGCTCTAAGTGCATCTCCAAAAAATACTCTAAAACCTCATTTAGAAGTTTATAAATTTTGAATTTTTAATATTATTTTACTACATTTATATGCTTGATCCAAATTAAAAATAACTAGTACTATGTAGAAGGACTAAGAGCATCTTCAAGAGATATTCTAAAACCACATTTTTGAAGTTTTGATCTCTTTAAGAGCATCTCCAAGAGCATCCTCATTTTTTTGGTTTGAAGGTGTTGTTTTCTCCAATGGTAAAACCTCAAATTAAACTTAAAAAAAAATATTTTGCATTTTAGTCCTTCTTTTGATTAGAATTAATAAAACTCACAAAACTTTTATAAATAACTTAAAACATACATTTAAGAAATTATACAAACAACACTAACTAATAAAACATTACATTAGAACATAAAATTATATATAAATAATAATAAAAATACACAAGATACAATAAATTACAAATAAAACACTAAATTACTCAATAAAATTATTTTCGTAATGCTCTCAAAAAAATCAATCAATGCATTTCGAAGTGATAAAATGAGCCTCTTTATTTTTTACCTATAGAATACGAAATAAAAATTATTGAAATTGGACAGTTTCATTTATTGCCTTTGTGTTATATAAAAATTGTAAGGATTAAAGTGATAAAAAATTAAATTAATAAAATGAAAATTAATGATATATAAATTTTAGGGATTAAAATGCAAAAAATAAAAAGATGAGTTACTTTTGGAGAGGGATAAACCTAAAAAATGAGGTTATAAAGAGATTATGGGAGATGCTTAACTTCAAAACCTCAAAATTTATATATCATTAATTTTTACATTTTGATCCCTACAATTTATATATCATTAATTTTCATCTTATTAATTTATTTTTATCACTTTAATCTTTGAATAAACAGGTTTTTCTCAAATAAAAGTTTAATGTAAAATATTTAGTAATTCTTTATTATCAATTTTTTAAAAAAGTTTATGTAGGTCAGTTTCATACATTATTTTGTCTTGTTTTCCCCAAAAACATATTAGTTCAAATTTAGAGGTTTATGCAGTTTTTGAGGATCTTGACATTTAACTTTAATGCAACACGGTTTACTTTGTTTTTGATTTCTGAAATTAAGCTCTTAAAAATAGAATCAAATTAAATACTTTCCTTAATCCTCAAATAAAATCAAATTCCATATCGCAAAATCACCATCTTCTTCTTCTTCTTCTTTAATCTTTACTGTATCACCATCTTCCACCTTCAACTTACCTAGACAGCTCTTTTCCACCTGTTCTCTCTCTCTCTGTTATATTCTCCGACAAAAGAGAAAGCACAAAAACTCAGAAAGAGTGTTGGAAAACTCAAAACTTTCTCTGCTTCTTCGAAAATCATGGGCTCTTCTTCTTCGAAAACTGCTTCCTCTTCTTCCTCTAATTCGTCTTTCTCGGCTTCAAATTCACCTCCGGAGAGGAAATTCCACTCCCAATTCCCGAAGACGGTCCCGAGAGCTTTCTCATTTCCGATGCCGTCGATTCATCATCCACCGGTTAAAAAAGGCGATACGCACCACCTTGTCTCTCTTACATCGACCACTTACGGTTCTCTTCTCTCCGTCCATATCGACGGAGCTTCCTCCTCCGACAAACAAACATTGCCTCATATGAAGTCGCCTGAACAACCAGAGGAGTCACGTGACGACTCGTTGTCTCCTGACTCAGTGATCAACACATGGGAACTCATGAACGATCTCGACGACGAACTCGATTCAGCGAATTCCGGTACCGGTAAGTGTGATTCCGTCGCCAATTTGGAATCTTTCACTAAACCCACCGTGAATCGAGACGTGGTTGTTAATGGGTCTGCGTCGAAATTGCACGAATCTTACGAAATCGTGAGGATCGAAGAAGAAGCTTGGATTCCGTTGTCTCGTAAACATAAGCAACCTCTTTGGAAACATATGTCTGAAGAATCGTTTCTCTCTGATTTAGATCCTAACATCATCTCATCTTACAAGAAAGCATTGTCTTCTAAACAACTAGGCAAAAACAGTAGCAGCAACTCAAATCAGTCGACTTTAATCAGTTTACCATCGAGTCAGATTTTGGAAGAGCAAGAGAAACCAAGATTGGTTGAAACAGAAGACGAAAACAAGAACAAGATAGTATTGTACTTCACTAGCTTGAGAGGAATTCGAAAGACTTATGAGGATTGTTGTTGCGTTAGAACGATATTGAGAGGGTTTCAGGTTGCGGTAGAGGAACGCGATATCTCGATGGACTCTAAATACCGAAAAGAGCTTCAGAATGCAATCGGCGAAGAGAAACCGGTTTGTTTACCTCAGGTGTTTATTAAAGGCATCCACATTGGTGGAATTGAAGAGATCAAGATACTTAACGATGGAGGTGAATTGGGAGAGATGTTAAAAGAGTTTCCTGTTTGCGAATCCTCGGGAGCTTGCGAATGCTGCGGGGATGCGAGGTTTGTACCGTGTACTAATTGTGGCGGTAGTACTAAAGTTTTTGAAGAACAAGAAGATGTGTTTAAAAGATGCAATGGATGCAATGAGAATGGATTGGTACGTTGTAACAAGTGTTGTCTTTAGTGATTGTATTCGTTTTGATTGATGTAATTGTGAAGAGAAGAAGAAGAAAAATTTAGAGATATACTTTTGACTTAAAAGATATGTTTGATTCGTTATGTAATGTTCTTTGAATGATTTGGTTGTGTAACTTGTGTTCTTGTATATTTGTATAACATCTACCAATCAAACATGATGATATCTTCAAGTCACCTGCTTTAGCCAATGTTACTTTTATGTTTTGAGTTTCCCAAAACCACACATTACCAAAGAGCACTAAAGTTACAGTTTGTCTACGTCACCTACTTGCTCATTGGTCTGTTACAAACTTCATTCGGTGTCACCGTAGCAACGTCACCTTCACTCTACTCAAGCTTTCGTTGCTTCTCCGATAGATAAAGAGTGACAGAGAGAGTGAGAGAGAGCCAATGGAGGGGAAAGGTAAGGAGTTAGCGATTGGACCGTCTTTGAGCAATGAATCAAGTGTGGTAGATAGTCACAGCTATTACCTAGCTCGTCGAACCACCATGGAGATGCTTCGGGACAGAGGATACGAAGTCTCTGATGAAGATATTAACCTCTCTTTACAAGAATTCCGAGCGATCTACGGCGGACGTCCCGACGTAGATCGACTCCGTATCTCTGCTCAACATCGCTCTGATTCTTCTAAAAAGGTAAATGGTTTCGGTTTCATGCGGTTTCTTTTTTTGCATGTTGAATTTTCTGGTTCCTCTGTTTTCTTAAAACAGTAAAGTTGACTTTTTGGGGGAAAAATTTACGATGTGTACTTATAGATTTCTTTAGCGAGGTTGTTTCTTTGAATGTCTTTTATGTTTTGTTTGTTTTTTGTCACTGCATTGACGAGCATAGAGCGATTTCTGTGATTTGAATTTCAGATTGCGGTTGTGTTTTGTGGAAGTGGTATGGTTAAAGTCAATGCGATGCGCGTTATTGCAGCGGATGTACTTAGCCGAGAGAGTATAACCGGATTGATATTGGTTTTGGAAAGTCATATAACTAATCAAGCTCTAAAAGCCGTTGAACTTTTCTCCTTCAAAGTCGAGTTATTCCAGGTTTATATCTAATCTTTATCTTGAATACCTTGTTAGATTTATGAGTTGCTTCGACTTAATTCTCCGTAGGTTCATAACATCTTTGTTGTTGCAATGTTGTGTTGTTAGATAACCGATTTGCTAGTTAACATAACCAAACATGTCTTGAGGCCGAAACATCAGGTTTTGAATGATAAACAGAAGGAATCACTTCTCAAGAAGTTCAGTATCGAGGAGAAACAAGTAAACAAGTTTTTGTACTTAGACCATTGCTAGGATGAAACTTTTTTATGTATTTACTATGTTTTTATTTTGTTAGCTACCACGGTTCTCGAAGAATGACCCGACTGTGCGATACTACGGACTAGAGAAAGGGCAAGTCGTGAAGGTCACATACAAGGGCGAGCTCAGCGAGTCACATGTTACATACCGATGCGTTTGGTAATCTCGTTTTGTTTACATTTTAGGCTCTTTTTGTGTGTAGCAATATGTATATCATGTCTTGATGTCAAAACTTGTAAACTTTATGTATTTCTTTTGTGATCTCTAAACCAAACAAGTTTGATAATTATTAGTTTGTGGTTCATATTAGACACAACTATATATAATCCTTTTTCTACATTTTACAAGAAGAATATAAGAAGGCTTGGTCAACTATGGACGATAGTCGAATCTGGCTGATTCTTGTTTGACCCATGTGTTGACCTTCTCCGCTTCACGACCAAGTCTTTGCTCCTCTGATCTTGCTGCCTTAAGCTGATGATCTTGCTCCTTCACGGAGAAGGTGGTTATGTCCGATAGAAACTTGTCGTCGCCGGTTTGCCAGCTCCGGTAACCGGTGTTGCCTCTCGTACTTCCGGCGGTATCTGGATAGCGAGCGCAACATAAGCTTGAGCCCATGTGGATCAAACTAAAATCTTTGATGGAAAGAATTATGCAGATAGGAAGAAAAAATAAATTTTTGTTGAGATGAAAGTTCAAGAACAAATGAGAGAAAAAGAGGGTTGGTTTAGAGTTGGACCAGAATGTGTAGTTGTTGAAAATTGAGTGGTTTGAAACAAATTTTCAAGAGTTTCCTTCCTTTTTTTTATATAAATGTATAGTTGAGTATGACATCAATAATAAAACAAAACAAATTTTAAGAATCTTGGTCCTGTTAAAATTTTAACAATAGATTTCAAAAATATTCCGTGAGAAGTACACTTTTTATCACTTTGGTGAGTTTTTTTCAAAACTTTCCAGATTAGCCGATAAGATATAAATTTTTTTTTGTGAATATAAAAATCAATAACAATTTTTTTAACAACAAGAATCAATAACAATATATTCATAGACCAATAACACTAAATTTTAATATAATACTATTTAAAATTAATTACTGAACAGCAATAGATTGTGGAAGTTTCCTTGGCCCAGTAGTTTGGTTAATGATTCATTAATACTTTTACACCAAGAGATCTGAGGTTCGAACCCCAGAAGATGCGATTTATTAATATTGATTAGGGCTAGGCGTTCGGGTACCCGTTCGGGTTCGAGGCGGGTAGTTGCATTCGTCGGGTACCCGGTTTGAGATTTCTAGAGACCCATCGGGTAATTTATATTATCGGGTCGGGTACGGATCGGGTACTAACGGGTTCGGATTCGGGTTCGGGTACCCGTATACGCATTCATGAAGACAGTTTTATATTGTAGAGGATGTGTACGTATCACGTTTAACGGTTTTATCTTATGCAAAATGACTTGCGAAAGGCTTCCATTAGGAAGCCAAGTTAGCTAAGCCTGGACTTATGAGCTCAACCTTTGTTGTTTTGATTCAAACCAGGTTTGAAGAAGTGTGTGAATGGTCAGACAAACCAACAGTAAAAGTCGAAGTGACGGTTGATGCTCATGCGGTCTTAAAACTCATATAATGGATAGGCTTATGGAGGAGTCATGATCATTTGGGTTCGTGAATTAATTGTATATCTCTTTGATCTTACACTTCTTGTGAGCCATTTCTAATGTTTCTTACATAACACAAACCCTATTGAAATAAAGCTATTTTAAATCAAAATCATGTGGGTGCTTTTTTTTAATCTTATCATTTATCAACCAAATGTTATTTATCATTTAATGATCTATCAATAATAAAGTTCAATATCATTTTTCATATTCCACGACTATACATTCCAAATTGTTTTAATGATTGTCCACTTGATCCTAAAAGAAACACGGATAAAAAATGATGAACTCCAAACATAAGTATAAAAAATGATGCTATGCATTTGCACGATCTCCATGTAGATAAATTAAAAATAAACAAAATCATGCCAAAAGAGAGAAATCCAAAAAACTGAGGGGTTTAAGCACAATTTCGTAAAAATAAAACAAACAAACGTGAGGTGTTCGGGTACCCGTTCGGGTATCGGGTATTACTCGTTCGGGTTCGGGTATCCGAACCAGAAAAAAATCAAACCCGATCGGGTACTTAAACAATCCCAAACCCATATCGAACCCGTTTTTCGGGTCGAGTTCGGGTTCGGGTATCGGGTACGGGTATTTTGCCCACCTCTAATATTGATGCAGATTAATGGAGACAATCTTATAAGAGATCTTCAGCGTGGGACAATATATAATCGTTTGGCGTGGATCAAGGCGAAATACTTGTCCATTGTAGAATCGTCAGTGTAACAGTTCTCATAATTTATAATTAAATAATCATAAATCCACAATTTAAAAAAAAAACCAGCAAATAGATTTAGTTTATATTTTAATTTTTTAAATTCATCATTGAATAACATTCTCTTTATTGACCCAGACAAAATAAATTAAGACTTAAGACTAAGGGTGGATATTCAGTTGGTCGGTTTGGTTTCGGTTCGATTGTTCAGGTTTTTGGTTTTTTGGTTGTAGCTAAAATGAGTCCATATAAACCCGAATTAGTTATGGGTCAGTTTTGGTTCTGTTGACTCTGGTTTCGGTTTGGTTTGGTATCATATTTTAGAGGTCCATAATAGACTGAATTGCTTAATGGATCGGTCTTGGTTTTTAACCAAATAACCGAATTGAAACCTATACAAATCAAGTGAACAATTAAAGATGGTGAGTCTAAAAATCCATAATGAAACACAAAGTCCATAAGCATAAAATAAAACACAAAGTACTTGATTACTTGTCCACATCCATGTCGGAGTGATGATTAAGCAGTATTGGAGATTAGAGATTTCGTTATTAGATAAACTAGCTTTATATTTCGAAAGTTTAAGTGTCGGGTCTGGGTTTGGAAAGATCAGAAGTCAGCTGGGTAGGTTATATATTAGTTTAGGGTTTAGGGTTTTTCGGTTTAAATCGAAACCGAATTTATAACCTATGGACTATAAATGTTGATGGCTAATAGGTATAATCTGAATGTTCGAAATCGAATCCATACCCTTTTGGTCGGTTCGATTTTCGGTTATGTATTTTTTTTTTGTCTACCCCTACTTAAGACTAAACGTAGCTTTTGGTTTTTTTTTTTTTTTTTTTGTTTGTCGTAAGTTATACTAAGAGAGTATGGTCGTGTCTTTGTAATTTTCCACCTTCAATTTTTTTGAAATATTTACTGTTAAATTCAAAATCCGCCAATAACACACAAAATAATCTCCCTTTCCCAAAATTGGAAAATCTAGGGTTTCTTCGACCGCGATCGCATCTCCCAAATCACCCAAATTTTCCAGTTTGCTTGATTCACTCGATTTCAATTGTTTCCTTCTTTGCCTGATCCGAAACAGTGTGAAGAGACCCACCATTCTCTCCGTTTCGGATTTTTGCCCTTAAATCTGTGTGGATTTTTTCCCCATTTGGAAGAGAGACGATGAGCGATGTCACCGGCGATCTCGCGGCGGTGAGCGAAGCAAAGGGCGGTTCTGACGCGACCCGGATCGTGGAAGTGAAGGCGTGGCTCACTTCTCAGTTTGAATCCGCCGGTAGAGAAGTCCCTAATTTCGAGTACACTCATCGAAGCATTACCCATCTGTATAATCTCGCAACTGCTTCTCAAGCCAAGTCTCAGGCTGCAAGCATTGTCGCCAACGATTTTCGTCAAAAGGCTTCGGAATATCGTGCTCAAGGTACTTACTTTAGCTCCTAATTTGTTCGCTTGGCTGCTTCGATTATGAATCTTGTTTTGGGGAATCATCAGTTCCTGATCTGTTACTATACATTTGTTGTTCTCGACTACGTTATCTCTATGAGTTGTTTTTTTTGGGAAATAGTTCTGCTTCTCTCTTTTTTTTATCTCTGTTTTGAACTTCTCTGAGTGATGTAGCGGCTAGGATTAGAGAGATATTGGAGAGTGCGGGAATGGCGCAAGATAGTTTACCGTCAAACGTGGTCTCTTCAGCTCAAGTTCTTGCAAATGTGGCAAATTTATTGAACATAAGGGACACTGAACTGAGCAGGTGAGTTCACTATTGTTACCTCTTCTTAGTAGGTGTGTTGTTATTTCGAAATTGTGAAACTGATGCAGAGAAATGTGTATAGTTTCCTTGTAGCAATGGGAGACATTTCTTTGAGGAAGACTGGAGTGGAGGAGAAAAGGGCTAAAGCACAAAAGGAGTCCAATGTTCTTCTTGATTATACAAGGAAAGCGATACAGAGGCTGACGTATTTGAAGAAGTAAGATTCGTGATGGAGAAACTTATAGATTGAACTTATAATATGATCTCACTGGTTTTACATGTAAACCTTGCCATTTTTGGGGGGACAGTTAAACAGATAACTTTTTTCTTTTGGGAAGAGACTGATAATACTTTGACTGTGTGAGCTTTTACAGAATCCTTGCGCAGCTAGAAGACGATGTGGCCCCTTGTGAATCACAAATGGATAATTGGAAAACAAATTTGGAAGTAATGGCAGTGAAGGAGGAACAGTACATACAGCAGTATAAGAAGTATGAGGTAAACGTCTTCTTCTTTCAGTTTTTACATACTCCAGTGGTAATTGGTAAAGTGAGAAGCTTTCTGCAAGTAGATCTGGTTATATTTGAAGAGTCAGATACCTTTTATGTTAAAACTGAAACAAACTCTTAGCAAGTTGAAACAGGAAGGATTAGTAAGTGTAAAACTATTTTCTTTGCTAGTAATTCAAGGATTTGTTTCCAGGGCTAAAGTAATTTTGAGTTTGTGATATTATAAACATACTCTAATTAAGATCCCGATCGTATAAGAACTGCAGTGATGATGTTCACTAGCAAAGTTTTACTATAGTACAATACAGGAAAATGTTTGAAACGTCAACATTACTCATACAATTAGAGTTTTGGATGCTACTCACCTTCGAATGGTTTAGTGTGATTATATAGAGAATTTGGGTCCTTTAAACAATCTGACAGCGTCGAAATGAATGGTTGCTAATACCTTTTTTTTATGGATAGCAGATGTTGCTCAACCGTGTTGGCTACACTCCTAAGATCAGCCACAAAGAGCTGGTAGAAATGGCAGAGCACCGGAAGGAATTGGAGAAGATGACAAAACCCGTTCTTGATACTCTAAGAAGCTACCAGGACTTGCCTCCTGTAATCTTCTTACTTCTTTTTCATCGAATCCAAAAAACTGATGCATCTCTGGTTCTCAAAGTCTTCATTAAACCCTCTTTGATGAGCATATCAATCTCCTCTTTGTTATTGGTCATCGCTAGTCCCGGTTCACAGTATGATGTTTGCTCATTTCTTTGAACAGGACAAAGCTCTCGCTGCACTAGCAATCGAAGACAAGAAAAGACAGTTTGCAGCGGCGGAAAAGTATCTAGAAGAAGTGTTACAATCTGCCCTTGAGACAAGCGATGAGTGATGGATAGAAAACCGAAAGATACTGTTTTGAGTGTAAATGAGCAATGCATATCTGTGTGTTGTGTTTGTTACCAGAACACTGAGTAGAACATAAGAAACTTTGAGATGCAACGCATTGCTTTGTAACCTTACCTTCTTTATTCTCATTATTTTGTCTCAAGCAGAGAGAAGTAACACAACAATCCTTTTAGTGGATATCATTTGCTTCAGCCTTCTTATATAACTGATATATAAATATAAGCAAATAAAAGTAAGCCATGTGAAGATGGACTCGAATTAATTTCCAATATTCTTCTTGATTTATATATACAAGGAAAGTGATAGAGAGTCTGAGTTATTTGAGAAAAGTTTTGTACGCGAGTTCCGTCGTCGTCATCCCTGTCGTGTTTGCCCGACGATATCGTTTTGGAATGCTTAGTCCGCGTCCGTAGACACTACTACGAAAACCTCTCTTCCGTCTCCGAGAGACTCAGGTCCCTTGTCCGGCAGCCTGAGCTATACCGTATCCGATCCCTCCTCGACAAGGATCCCATCTATCTCTGCTTCTGCGATGTGGATAATTTCTCTACTACTAATCCCACTTATCTTTGGTTCAACGACGACGGAGTATGAATTGGTCCCGGTCTCATTCCCTTGTCGTTTCTTCATGTTCAGCTCTTCGACGGTCGCGGTGGAATCAGAGATCTACTTTAATGGAAGTATTACCGTGTACAATCTTAGAGAACAAGGTATAAGAAAGGAGAAGAAGCTGGAGATGCCAATTGTTGATGATTGGGTTTGGTGCATTTATCACAAGATTTGCTCTTTGCTTTTTTCACCAAGTGTGGGTTGATGTGGCTTGACACAAAGCTCAATGTATGGAGAGTGGTTAGTGGTGATGTGCAGACACTTGATCGAAACTTGTATGGCTCTGTAATGGCGGAAAGCTAGCTCTTTTCTGGATAGAAAGATACACTGGTACGGAGAAGAAACAAGACAAGAGTTGGTGTGCTTTGGTCACGTTAATTAGGGTTGGAGAAGGAATTCGCGGGACGATTGAATGGTCTGGTGTCGTTGCCACCATCCCATATGCCTATCGTTTTCTGCATTGCTTAGTTGCTTCAGATTAATAACGCCCTCTAGTTGTTCGATGAAATAATGCCTGTGAGAAGATATGTGAGGAACTTTGTTATTTAAATATATATATAAACATTCTCTGTTTATTGGCTTTAAGTTTAATAAGATCTATGGCTGAAGTAGCTAGCGGCTAGAATTAGAGTGCGATTGAGTAGTGAATCTTCCAAAGTCCTTGGCCGCATTGTGGACATCATTGCCTAACCCTCCAAATCTAGTGATTCTAATGAGGAACTGAAGGATTTGAAGGAGGCAAATCTATTGGGGGGTACTAACAGAATGATTGGAACAAAGATTGGTTCTACCTGGTATACAGCTTAGAACCAAGATCATGAGGAATGTCTTGTTGTTTCGTCTACGGAACCGTAAAGATGAGGTCAATATGGGCTTTTTCTTAATAAATACAAGTATAGAGATAACTTTAGAAAGAACCCAAAACACAAGGGGTCTTATTACAATTTCAAAATATTCCTGGCCTTGGGCCTCAAGTTCCTCCTCTTTTCTCTTTCGTCGTCGCTACTTAAGAATTAAGAGAAGAGAACACAAAGTCGGCGATAATTTGGATCCGGCGAATAATGGATTCTAAACTCGGAAATTTCTTCGACTCGATCGGTTCCTTCTTCACCGGCGGTGATAAGATCCCATGGTGCGAACGAGATGTCATCGCCGTAAGTTTCCTCTTTCTTCTTTTGTCGGTGGTTTTCATGAGAAAAAAAACACGATAACAAAATCGCCAGAAATTCTTGGGTTTTTGTTAGTGATGTTGCTGGAATTTCCGTAATTAGGTTTATTTCCCGATGATTTACGAATTTGTGAGTGTATACCGTCGTCAAATTTCGTACTCAACAATATCGTATCTATCCTCTGCTTTGGAATTGAAAGACGCAATTGCTTTGGAATTTGTTGAAATTTTGTGTAACTCGGATTATCAGTGGAAGCATGATCTTTATGGAACTTTACCAAATTCTTATAGCTTAATGGGTTAATGTCACATAACTTCATGTCTTTCCAATGTAGACCTCTGATGCTTTTGGTTTCAGGGGTGTGAGAAAGAGGTTAAGGAAGCTACTGATGGTGGCTCTGAAGAACAAAAGAAAGAGAGTATAATGCGATTATCATGGGCTCTTGTTCATTCTCGACAAGCCGAAGATATCCAGCGCGGAATAGCCATGCTTGAAGGTATAGTTTTTCACTGAACTACATACAGTTTACATCAAATGCAAGGTGCCTTGATTCTTAGACTGTGCTTTGTGCGTAATGATTGTCCCCAGTTATTACCAGCTTTTCTTCCACAAGGCTTAAAGCTTTTCCCTTTCATGGTTGTGTGATGTGTAAAGCAGAATTTTGACAAACCCTTTTTGTTGCAGCTTCTCTGGCAAGCAGTAGCCCTCCTTTGCAGGATCGAGAGAAACTTTATCTTCTTGCTGTTGGATATTACCGTACTGGAGATTACTCGAAGAGCAGACAGCTCGTGGAACGTTGTATCGAGGTTTCATACCTTTCTTCCTTCACTACCCAATAATAGGCTCACGGTGTTAAATGCTATTCTATGTCTTACTCTTTTTAACTGTTGGTTTCCATATAGATTCAACCTGATTGGAGGCAAGCTTTGGTCTTAAAGAAAACAATTGAAGACAAAATCGCAAAGGGTAATAGAAAAGTGCTTATGAATCTATTTATTTTTATCACCATTCTGAACAATTGACCACTTCTGATGTAAAAACTTTGTTGGTTCCTTAATTGCAGATGGTGTTATTGGGATAGGCATCACGGCTACAGCCGTTGGACTCATTGCCGGTGGAATCGCTGCAGCTTTGGCTCGCAAGAAATGACCAACCAACCACCTCTCTACATATTCTGTGTGCATACCAATAACAAGATGGTTTCTATAAGTTTTTTTCTTCTTTTTCAGCTTTAATTTGTTGCATCATAGCTTTCTTAATTTGTTTTATATACTCTGTTCAAAATAATGATTATTTCACGCATTACTATAACCCAAAGCTTTGATTTTAAACCAACCAGCACTTTTGTGGTAAGAATTATAATCTGGTGAATCTTTGATCTTCTTTGGTGGTGGAAACAAAACCGAACACAATAATATGTTTGTTCCGGGACATTGCAACAAGTTCTTATCAATCACTACATATTAAGTAGTATATGAGCCTGCAAATTGAATACTTTGATCTCCATATAGTAGTTAGAATTATTTTTGTTTCGAAGGAAAAATTAGCTCTAAGGTAAAATTGTATATTGTCTACAAATCATTGTGGAATGTCAGAATTGTGATTATGCTGCCTGTTATCATGCTACCAAATATTTTATTTGCCGCATAATTACAAAATTGCAATTCCACAAAAGTTGGAAATTATCGATGTTCAACGTCTAGTGCCTAACGCTTAATCGGAATCTAGAGATTTAATAGGCGATCTAAGTATCTTACAAACATACATAATATATTAGATATACATAGCAAAATATATTAAAAACCATAATTTATAAATAATAAAATTTATATTGTATTATATTTATTATTTATAGCAAAATATATAGAATATTACAATTTATATTATTTTATTATTCTAATACCATACTATTTTATAAGGTAAAAACAGTAATTTCGACGGTTTATAGGGACCTAGCGCCTAGGCGAACGCTTAGAACGTTTCTTAGAACACTGAAAATTATTGATCATATTTCAAATGGTTTTATTTCTAAATACTTTGACAGTTATGGTTATTACTTTTTCGATTATTATATCTCATGTTCTATTTTCTCACTAAATTTAGTCATGCAAAAACACTACAAAAAACAGGGGATGTTGCAACATAATTTTTGCAAAACATTAGCTTTTGTTAAAAATTTGCAATATATTTACAACAATGAATACATGTCACAATTTTATTACAAATTCATTGCAAAATCACAATAAAGAGTTTTATTACAAATTCTCGTTGCTAATTTACAATTTTTTTGCAATTTGTAGAACTTTGATGCAAAATTTACAAGAAACATTCGACGATAATAAATAGTTGTTTTTTTGCAAGAAATATTATTTTTAAAAACGTGACAAAATGTGTTACACTTTTGTCACTACATTTATAAGAACTCAATAACTCTTTTGCAACACTTTCTTCTATACAAAAATTGGGAATAAAAAAAAATCAATAACTTATGCAGATTCGATGGATTGCAAAATTGTAATATCTTTTGTATTTGGTATATTTTATTTGGTATACAAACTCTATTCGATAGTTAATGGATTCGGTTTGAAATTAGTTATCACGGTTCAACTCAGTTTTTCTAAAATATTTTTTTTAGGCCCAAGAAAAAGATATATTGGACTTTAGTAATAGAGGCAGCCCAACAACAACATCATATATATACATATAATATATAGGTATATACATATATGTATTTTGCTACGATTTTATAGAAATAATACTTTTTACAACAATATATTGAGATTTGCAACAAATTTTTTATTATTGCAATAGCTTCTTTTTCTTTTAGTGAAAGAAATTGAGTTTTGGTGGAAAAAAAATGTTGGGGGAAAAATAATGGGATACAGCCAAAAAAATGTTTTTATTTGCGATGAAAACGAAGACTGACCGAAGACACTTGATCGGATTTGATTGGGCTCTACATTGTAGAGATGACATTGACACTCCCATAAATATTGGCTTTTCTACTTTCATTTTCTTTTCTTTTTTAAAAATTGATATATATACAGATATATGTATATATGTAAGTGTGTGTTTTTTCTATATGAACAAGGGTGTTTCCTCATGTAATGTCCCAATCTCGTCGTGTTAATCTTTACACGACAATAGATTTGATGTTTCACATTTTAAGTTAGAGATGAGAAAACTGATTCCTTCCATACTAAGTTTCCCAATCAATTCACAACCTGATTATTTCAAGTTCGTAAATGAAGATCTTTTTTTATCAAGATATATTTACAATTATGTGTGGATGTATCTTGTTATCTCCTCTAATTAAACTATAATTTCAAGTTCGTAAATTTTGTTTGGATAAAATGTCTGAAATATTTACAATTTTTTGTCTTATATTTGTCAATATAACAATTTTTTTTGCCCAGATTATAGTCTAAATTTTTTTTCCCAACTAGACATTTGGTCCATTTTTCAACAATTTGCGAAAAGTTGAAAACGAACTTGTTATATATGTATATAAGTATTTCAAAAAATAAGGAAAATGATTGGACAACCGGTTGAAGATCCCAAATTTACAAAAAGAATTACAGTTGAACTCTCATAGTAACATTGTAAAAAGAAAAGCTATAATGATATCACCTCAATACCTCATATTTCCACGTTTGAAAATATGATTAGATGAAAACTTGAGGATATCTCTCTATATTTATTTACAATTTTTCCTCTAAATATAATTTTTTCCCCTTATATTTAGATTTTTTTTTTTTGAATGAATGTAAAATTGGTTAGTATTAAATAAAAAAACGTTTCTATAAATAGCAACAAATCTACTTTCTTCTTAGCAAAGTGGAACTTTGTATATGGGAATTCACTCATATTATATACTAGCGATATTCCATGTGAAATTATACACACAACAAATATTTAGAAACTATCGAAATTTTGACCAAATATTCAAGGGGAAGGATATATATATATTTGTATTGTACTTGTGTGTAATATATATAAGTATAGAATATGATTATATTTGTATACCCAATAAGATATTGCTGATGCAAATACATACAAAAACTTCAATTAAAAGACAGTTCTCGAATCATGAATAAAACAAAATAATGTAAAACTATTATTGTGAAATGTTTATTATTTTGAACTATTTCATTTTTTCAACCAGACGACCATCTTATAGCATCTCTGTTAAATACGCTTTAATAAATTTAACGTGCGCGTGCCTCTAATATATTTTCCTAACATACATACGAGAGCATGTACTAGATAGATTAGGGTAGAACAATAAGGAATTAATTGATGACAAAATTAATCAAATGATTAATTAATTGATACAACTCTAGAGCAACTAAATTAAATAAACCTACGTCTTTAAATAACACATGATCTTAAATTCCTCCATGCCCCCTCTTGGCCTCTTCTTCGTACTCTCCTTTATATGTCCTCCTCAGTTCCATACACAAAAATATAGAAGTATAACATTTAAATTAATAAATATATTTTCGAGTCTTAATATGGTTGAGATATAGAGAACTAGAAGTGGTGTTGATGATGGTGATGATACATAGTAGATGGGTCATGATGATGCTGATGATGCCGATTCATACCTTCCCTCTGACTGTTATGGTCATCCCCTTGATCACGACTCGGACCCATCTGACCCGTACCCGCTCCAAGATTGAGATACACCAGTCTTGAATCCAAATTGTTATTACTCCCTCCACTACTTCCACTATTGTGCTCCTCATTCATATGAGGGTAAATCGAGTTGTTGTGATCATTGTTGTTATTGTTTCCTTCTTCTCGAGATATCACCATCGCAGCGGATTGAACAAGCTCTAGGCAAAGCCTGAGCTTATTCGGTTCAATGTGAGTCAATCCAGGAACTGCCCCTTTGAACAAGAAATCCGAGGTTAACGTTCTTAGGATATCAAGAGGAGTGATTCCACCGACCGTCCGAACATTTGGATCGGCATGGTGGTCCAACAGAACAGCCACCATGTCGGGAGAGACCATCTCAGACGCAATGTGTAGCGGTGTCTTCCCCGCGGGACCTGCGGGGTAATTCACATCAGCTGCTCCAAGCTCAAGCAAAGCCTTCACTACTTCTCTACTACAACTTTCAACAGCGTAATGTAATGCTAATGACTCATCAAGATTGAGTCCTTCTCCCATAACCATTAGCTTCACTAGCTCCACGTCTGATGAATCCAAAGCTCGTCTCATCCTTCTGATCTTTTGATCTTCGAGGTCTTGAGCCACAGTAAGATCATGGTGGTGGTTATGTGGCATTAGAGAACGGCGAGCTAAGGAAGATTTGAGTCGAAGCTCTTCGATTTTGGCGACTACATCGATGGGGATATGTTTGGCTAGAATCTCCGGAGGGAGACCTGATTTAGCGACTAAATGAGAGCAAGTTGTCCATAATTGATGCATGTCTTGCTTCCTTGAAGCTATTAACACTTTCATCACATCTTCAATAGATGCTTTCTCCACCATGCTTGCCAATTGTTTCTGCCAATAATGTAAAATTAATTATTGATTAGTGTTAAAATCCAAAGAACCGACATTTTTTTTTGAGCGAGTGGGTTTAATTTCCTTTTTTAGGTTATGTTTTTTTTTTCATTTTCTTGTCATCTCATAAGGATGTTTTGATGGTGGAGTAGGTTTCATTCGTTATCTGTGGATTATTATCAAAACCCCAAATGAGGAAAATTGAGAGAATAATGGAATTTGGATAAGAAATTAAGACCAAATAAATGAATAGATCCAACCACATAACATAGCTCTTCAAAGTTTCTACTTTTAGGAAAATTCTCGTCCGTGCAACAAAACCTCCATCTTTTAATTCCGGAAAATTTATCTCACGAAAATGGTTTAAGGCAAGAAAACAAACTCATTAACACATGAAATTAAGACAAGAACAAAATATATATTAATCGAAAAAAATTTAAAAATTTGACAAATTTAAGCCAAACCCATGAAAGAAAAACAATCGAATCAAAAAGGGTTTCAAGATTTACAAACTCTAAGCCAATCCAATGAAAGAAACCAAATCCAAAAAGAAGCAGAATAACAACAACAAAAAGGTTGAAACTTTTAACCCTGTGATATGCATGGAGATGTATAAATTGAGTGAAGAGAGAGAGAGAGAGAGAGAGAGAACCTGAGTGAGCAATGCGAGTTGCTCAACACCGAAGTAACGAGAAGCAGCGAGAGTATCAAGAGCAAGATCCACTGCAGCTGAACAATGCGTGTGCCAACATCCTCTCTCACCACAATTCGGTCTCGGTTCGTGTTTTTGAGGCACGATCGAGACTTGTCCGCTATAAAGAAATTGAAGGAGCAACAGAAACACCTCGTAACCGACTGAGTTCACTGGTATGACTCCACCGGTTTGACCCGTGGACCCTCCTCCTCTTGTTGGACTAATGGGTACGGACCCGTGTCGGGTCGGATCTATGCCTGTTCCGGACTGTGGTGGGTCGGTCCCACAGAAGAATTTGCGGAAGAAGAGGCTACGAGCGGCGAGGATACAACGGTGAGCGTGGACTAGACGACCTTCGACGCTAAAAGTTACGTCGGAGAAAGCTTGACCGTTGATTAAAAGATTTAGGAAATCTAACGATAGAGATCTCAAGGATTCCTCGAGGCTGCTCATCTTCTTCTTTTTTGGTTCTTGAACTCTTGCAAGAATATTAAAAAAAAAACTAGGGTTTAGCAAGGAGCCTTCTAGAGGGAAAAAAAAAATTAGCTTCCTCTGATTTATTTTGTTGGCTAATGGAGGATGAAGTTATTGAGATTTTTGTTGTTGTTGAAAAAGTGGAATAATAATTTTTCCGGGGGAAAAAGCTTAAGCTTCGATCTTTTAAAGCTTCTTTGCTCCTCTCTGAGAGAAAGGAGAGAGAAAAGGATTCTATATGGCTTTGTGGTGTTAGATATTTTTTTTGGTTTGAGAGAGAGAGAGAGATTTCAATTGGAAGAACCGGGTGGTTCAGATATTTAAACTAAGATGGTAAAAAAATTAATAACTGTTTTGTTTTGATATATAGCTGATTAAAAAAGGGTTGAAGTATTAATCAATGAGAAAATTTAGTGATTTGGTTACTAAAATAGGAAAATAATTATTAAGAAGAAAAGAATACAAGGTGGACCAAATCTATTAATGGAAATGGAAAGAATTGAAATGATTTGTTGTCTAGTGAATATAAATAATTATTTAATTAGAAAGTGTTAATTAATAATGAGCATCATTAGCATCTGACTAATCAAAAAAGTACTACTTAAATCTTATGAAACATTAAATTTCCAAAACGAGATTACTTACGTATTTATTGGGTAAGATAATAATATAATAAAACCAGGATCCTCGGAAATATTGGCTTTTAGGCTTGATACAGAACATGTGAAAGACTGAACAAAGAAGAGTGTATAATATATATGTATGTATATATGTAAGGATGTGTGCGTGGAGATGGGATAAAATGGTAAAAATGAGAGGAAGGTGATGGATAAGAACATCGGCCTAATTAAGTTAAAAGACAGAAGGAGTGAAATAAATTTGCTAACTGTAGTGAAATCTGATTTGATGGTTTTCTGTTTGACCGTTGGACCAATCCTCACCATCCTCCTTTTTCTCCTCTCTATTTTCTTTTCTTTTTTTTTTTTGCTCACAATCCTTATTTGAAGTTGTTAAAAAAAATTGTTAAATATATATTGAAATTTGACTAATATATCTTTTTTTTATTTTTAGAATTTTTGAAAAATGCTTTTTTAAAATGTCATTTTTCAAAAATACAATTTTTTCAAAATCTTGAAACTTTTTCAAAATTATTTACTTAATATATCATTTATGTTTGAGTTAACTATATTTCATTACAGTATAGTTTTAGGATTTATAATTTTAAGATTTAAGATTTAAAATCTATAATTAGTGATATTTTTGCAAATAGACAATCTATAATGATATTTAAAAAAAAAATACACCAAAAATAATATTTTTGCAATTACTTTTTTTTCAAGATTTTTGAAAAATGTTTTTTTTTTGGTGCAAAATTTTACACTAAAAAAAAAACCTTAGGATCCCGTCAATGCTGCAGGTCCCACATTTCCATTTACTTTTGGGTGGTAACTAATTGAGATGACAATCCAATCTTTTACCAATTACCTTTTCTTTATTTTTGGAAGAACAAAATTCAGATACATTATAAAATTACTTTCGGTTTTGTTTTCGAAATTATATTTGTATAATCTACGTTTTAAAAATTCGAATCTATTAGCGCAAGTAATGTTGTCACCTCTATAAATAAAATGTAAGCACATGAATTTGACTCTGCAACAAAATTGAGCAGAGTTTCAGAGATCATCAAATATGTGTTTCTTTAGCCCTATCAGAGATGTGATGGTCTCTAAAACGACTTGTTCCGTGTTTGCAACGTTTCATGATCCGTAATACACATTTTCGATCTGTAATCATTCTCCAGACAAAAAAGAAAAACATTATTATAGTCTATCACAAAATAGTAATCATAATTAGTAATAGATATTGAATGAATAAGACGTTATTAAAAAAGACATTGAATGAATCCCATATGATTCACCTAAGACGAGTGGGGAAACACAATCAAGACTTACGCAAACTAGGCCAATCACGACGATGATGTGTTTCAAACTTTTGCCTCATATATGAGTTTGGGGAAACCCCTGAGAAATAGAACAATTCGATGTGCAAACGACATTTTCATGTGTTGACAAAAAAAAAAATTTGATGTAAAAAAAATGTTTATAATTGAAAAGAAGAGAGAGAGAATGAAAAGACTAGTCAAACGTCAAATCGAACCACTTCCTTATCATACGACTGTCAGTGCCCTTCCGTGTTGTCATTCTTTTTTCTCTTATTTTCTTTCTCACTTTCCTTTAATTTACCCCTAAATTATCAAACAAAGAGAGAAATAGTTATATTTTTACAACAACAAAAATTCGAAAATCAAAATGAATGGGAAAAATAAATATCCTCTCGCACGTGCACCCCCGACCGCACGACGTAGATATACTGAAAAATAGTTCGTACAAGAAAAATAAAATCATTCGAACTTACAACTAATAAGTTTGGATAGGGAGCCAAATTTCCCAAACTTATTAGTAAAATGATCTTAACTTTTTTTTTTTTGTAAAAACTTTTGGTATTGAATTTAAATTATTAAAAATTATGTATACTTTAAACAAAATATCATACTATTATTTTACTACTATAAGACAAGTTATTTTATATGATATCATAATATTATTTTACTATACGACAGGTTATTTTTATGATATCATATTTGTTCATTAATAGATAAACAATGGTACATTATTTTGCACAACGACTAATTATGTAACAGAATAGCAACAATTATGTGCAAGGATGAGAAGCACATTTCGTCAACTCATGTGGAAAAGAATTTCCACTTATTTACGATCTTGGCATTTAAGTGATTTTGCAAATAGCTTCTGGTATTTAGCTATTTAAAAATTAACTTAATTTTTTTTAAAATGTTTTAAAACAATTTAAAGTTTAACATATATAAGACATTACAAACAAAAGTCTCTTAACAACAAAGAATTTCTATGAGAAAAAGAAATCCAGAAATTTCCAATGACTAGAACCGAGGGCAATGCTAAGGGTAGGGAACTTAGAAAATAAACAGGGTAAATAAACATTAAACACAAAAACAGAAAACCAAAACATGTAACTAATTTTTTTAAATTGTCAACAACATGTAATTGTAGAGTAAATTTAACCAAGTGTATTTTCCTAACTAGCGAAGCACGGTCCGACCAAATAGTGTATGTATCAATTTTATTGTAATACCGGTTTGGTTATACGAAAACTATTTCGCAATAATAATAGAAGAAGAGACCGGACCCTATCGTTCCGGCCGACACGCTTCTCCATGCCTTTCCCACTCTCTCCCATCTATTTGTAAAAAGAAATTTCTTTCGTTCACAAAAAAAAAAAAAAAAAATTTGATTTGATTGGTTCATATATAATATAAAAAACACAGCTTTCTCAACTGGTGAATATATGGGTTCGGACCACGACTGCACCATTAACAGAGCCACGTCTTGACTTCTGTGGTTGGATGTTTCACATTAATTTCATTCTCTACCTGATTGATTTGATATTAGCATTTTACAAGAATAACAAATCATTACTATATCAATTTACTAAGTGAGTATCTGCGAATACGCGCGGATTTTACCGTAAATGTATTTTGTTTTTTGGTTTTGTTTTGTTACCTAAAATATTTATAATAAGATGCGCCGATAAAATGCATTTTACCTTCTATTTTTGAATTTTTGACCTAAAATATATGTAGGGAATAACATTATTTATTCACTTTATATTGTGATATAAATATATATATATATATATATATATTTACCAATGTTTATGTATCCCATTATAATTTGATTTCAACATGGTTTTGTCCTAATAATAGTATGTTTAACAAAACAATATAGGTATACTTTTGGTTTTAAATTTGCAAATTTCATTATATTTAAAACCATTTTATTTTGGAAATTTATTAAACCACTTAATACAATAATTTTTTTTTTGATAATTTAATTATTATGCACATCTTTATAACTACGTCTCAAAATCGATGTCTCTAATAGAGCTCTTATATTTAAGTGAGTAAGAAAATCATTAATTCATATTTCAATTGCTTTTTAAAAATTTGTATTATTTTGAAGTAATGAAGATAACTCAAGTTAATTTCTTGTGCTATAATTGATTATTCAATTATATTTTTATGAAATTCTTTGTTAAAAATTAATTAATCATACATAAATTTTAATATATTTATGTTGTATTATATACATATTTTTATTAAGTTATGGTATTTTAATGTATTAATATTCTATTATATAAACATTAAATTTTCTATTCATCATAATATTTTATTATTATTTTAAATACGTTACATTTTTATGTGAATTTAAATTTAATTATTTATTTTAAAGTTATCGTTATTTTTTACAGTATATTATTTACTATCATTTATGTCCAGTAATGTTAAATTAAAAAATAAAAAATAAAAAATACAGAGTATTTGTAAGATTAAAAAATATACTATTTTTGCTTCACCTCGTAGGGTTTCTAATATATATTAATTGTATTTAATTATTTTTGGTTAAAAATAAAATCACAAAAATAACGATCATAATTTGTTTCTTATATTATATTTTCAAGTAAGTACTTTTACATTGTTTCCAACAAAAACAAATGTTCGTAAATTGAAATTATTGTTTTAAATATACTTTAATTTTTAATTCTTTTATTAGGTATAAGATTTACTAACTTATATTTTGCTTTATAAATTTAGTTGTAGATTAATTAATTTGTTGAATTGTTAGGACTTAAAAGAAATTTATTAATTCATAGAGTTTTTCAATCTTTTTCATTATGATTTTGATGCTCTGTTTTATGTTGTTTTGAGTTGTGTTCTACAAACATTTGTTTTATTTCTTCCTTTATTCATGAATAAAATTCAGACTAAAATAATATGAATTTTTCATTCATACTTGGCCCAAAAGACTTAAAAATACTGAGTATTTTTTAGGTTAAATATTGTATCTAATCTTGTTTCATCTCGTATTGTTTCCAGTTTAGGTTTCTATTATATATTAATTGAATTTTAATTTTTTTTGGGTTAAAAATAAAATCACAAAACATAACAATCTTTTTTATATTATATTTTCAAGTAAATAATTTTACTAGAAACAAAACAGATGATCGTATTCTTTTTTTTTTTGAATCACCAGGAAGTTCGGGGCCAAAGCCTGTAATCCGTCTAGATCCAAAACCACAACATATAATATTAGTGTTCTCTTCTTCCCTTTAGTTATATATTTATGTATTATTGAATTATTGTTTTAAGCAACTCATATTTTTCTTTATGAATTTAGTTCTAGACTAATTTATGTGAAATTTTGAGAAATACCACTTTTAAAAATACCACATTTTCAAAATCTTTACAAAAATGCCACTTTTTCAAAATTATTATGCATTATATTATTTATATTTGGGTTAACTAAATTGTATTAATGTTTTAGTTTTGAGGGTTTAGGGTTTGTTAGGGGTCAAAACAGTTTTTAGAGTTATAATTTTAAAATTTAGGCTTTAAAAATTTATAGTTAGTGACTATTTTACAAATAGACAATCCATTGTGGCATTTTTGAAAAGTGGCACTCCAAAAATGATATTTTTACAATTATCCTTTAATTTATTTGTTTAATGGCTAGGACTTGTTTGATATTTTAGCTTTTTTACAATATTTGCGATAAAACTTTACTTAATTAAAAAGTGCATAATATATTAATATAAACAAATTTATTAAATTTATAATTATTTCGGTGCACTATATTTCTATAATTTTTTTTATTTAGTTTAGAAATGAACAAATGACTTTCCAAATTCTTATCATAATGATAAAACTAAATATATAATTAGTATGTGTATTAAATTTGAGATTAAAAATAAATTAATAAAAAGAAAAAAAGATTGGGTTGATGTGGATGATAAGGTGGTACAAGGAAAAGTGAGAAAATTTTACTTTATAGATATAGAATTTGGAAAAAAATACATAGATAACATTTTTGAAAATATTACATACATGTTTTTTTTTTAATTTATTTATAACTCGGAATAAATTTTAGATCTATAGAAGGTCCACAATAACCCTTAAAAAAAATGCAGCCCACAAATATAATCTCTCTCCGAATAAAACATACATGTTCATGTTCTTTGGTTCTAAATTAAGTATTTTAGGATTATTTCACGACAAAATAAAGCTACAATCCAAAACTTTAGTAAATAAATCCTACAACAATTAATTTATTATTATAATCCTGACAAATCATCCATTATGTCGTATCATTTTTACTTTTATATTTATTTTTTTTGTTATAGTTTACAATGTTTTTCAGAAAATAAAAATCATATATAGATATATCATTTTTAAAAAATAGGGATAATTGCAAAAATGCCATTTTTGGTTATCTTTTTAAAAAATGGTACTATAAGTTATCTATTTGCAAAAATGTCATTAATTAAAGATTTTTAAACCTTAAATCTTAAAAAAGGTTTTTAACCCCAAATCTTCAAAATTTAAACTCTAATACAACATAGTTAATCCAAACATAAATGATATATTGAGTAAATAATTTTTTTAAAATAACATATTTAAAAAGTGGCACTTTAAAAACTCTCTATATTTAGTATTTATTTACCCTTTTTCATTATTCATATTTTTATTGTCACAACGACACTATTAGCATAAACAATTAAAGTACAAACGCATTTTAAAAATTCATTTTTCTTATATATGCATTTTCAAATTCATTAGCAATTACGGTCAAAAGAAGACTCCAAAGAGTGAGCTTAATTAGGATTACTCGTTGTTATATTTTAGACTTCCATTTTAGGGTAAGTCCCATAGAGTGCCCGACAATTCCAACTATCTTTTACTTTATTACATCTTTCAAATAAAAAAATTTGAGAAACACCACTTTTCAAATTCCACTTTTTAAAAATATTATTTTTTTAAAAAATTTACAAAAATACTATTTTTAAAAAGTTATTTATTCATTGTATCATTTATATTTGGAATAATTATGTTGTATTAAAATTTAGTTTTAAGAGTTTAGGGGTTTTTAGGAGTCAAAACATTTTTTACGGTTAAGAATTTTAAAATTTAGGTTCTAAAAATTCATAATTAGTAGTATTTTTGTAAATAGACAACTCATAATGGTATTTTGCAGATGTAAACACCAAAAATATTTTGCAGATGGAATTTGAAAAGTGAAATTATTTGTTTTTTTATTTTCACGTGTACTCACAAGTTTTATAAATTAAAATATCTACGATATATTGAGGCATGTGGATGCGGGTGATTACACAAAATACGTAACAAAAAGTTTATGATCGATGTGTATGTTTACCATATAATTAATTCAAACATAGTTTAATAAAATGATGGAATCGTACCCACATTTTGTATCAGAAAACTTTGAAAAATATTTAATAGTATAATATAGATATTCCCCACTCCTTTTTCTTCGCCTTTCTCTTTTCTTATCTTATTTTTTTGGTGCAAAAACTCTTTTCTAAATTAAAAAAAAAAAAACTCTTTTCTTATCTTAAGATATTATTTTGTGTCATTTGCTTGCTTTTTGTTTTTCATTTCCCGACAGCACTAATTTTATATCATTTTACAAGATTGAAGGGAAAGTTAAAAAGATGCCACCTAACACGTAAATATTAAAGAATTAAGTTTGATACGTGGAGAAATATTGATCACTACATTTTCTAAATCATCCATGCTTTATTTTTGTTTTTTTGGTTGGAAACACTAGAAAGCTTGTATGTAAATGTATATAAAATCGAATAGGTTTGACGACAAAAAAAAAAAAAAACTCGATAGGTTTAAGAGGCGAGTAGAGCAAATTGAAGTATGTGTGGATTGCGTGTATGAATGGTCAGAAAAAAGATTGGACCAATGAATTATAAACAATAAGAACATAAAGAAACAAATGAAACTATTCACATGGTTAATTAATCCTGTACTAATTTGGCAATCTTCACTGTTCGTTAACAGTGAACAACTAACGAAAGGCTATATGAACAACATGGTTATACACTTTTAATGCCACCAAGATTGACACACCAAACATAAATATATAGATTAATTTATTGATATCATATGTGAGGCCAATGATATGCGAAGATTATGTATGTAATATCACACACAATATTTTTTTAATAATTATTAGTAATTTTTTCCTAATATCATGAAGGTGAATTAATTAGAAGTCTAATAGTTTGAACAAGATTTGAGTTAGCTAAATTTAGATTATTGTTGGAAAATATGTACACATACGTGTGGTTGTGTGTATCTCTATATTGATGTATGTATCTATATGTTGAGTTAAAACGTTTTTCAAAAAGATGACGACATGCAGCTTTAAAAGCAGCCGAAAATAACATGAACCCCAAGAATTTCTACTCTTCAAAGTCGTCTTCAAGTGAAACTCCTGAAGTTGAAACTTCAAATGAAGAAACTTATATAGATACCAAATAATTCATATAGGTGTCCACCAATAACCCATGTCTACGCTTTGAGTGCAAGCCCATTGGCTTAGGTCGATCTGACTTTTTGACTTGTAGCCTACAATATTGTAGAGTTCTGTGCGTATCAGTGTATATAATATATAGATATAGATCAATATTTATGTATGTATATATATGGCTACAATGAATTCATGTATATATATACACCAATATATAAATATATGTATACAAGATAGAGGAGGTATTTAAGTGGAACCCAACTGAATGTTGTGAGCTGGTGATTCAAATGTTGATGGAGAATCATAGAAAATGAGAAGTGGGTATGAGCATAAAAATTCGGTTCTTGTGGATGGAGTTTGGTCAATACACCACATTAAATTCTTTTTTAAGTGGTGGAAAATATATATCATTGTGAATTTGTGATGATATTGTCTCTCTTAATGTTTGTGTTGGAGAAAGTCACCAAATATGCTAGCCGGAAAAAAACACAAATTCACCTTATAAAAGAAATGTGGAAGTCTCTTTAATCCAGTAGTTAATCAAAATTTTATTAAGACTTTTACACCAGGAAGTCTGGAGTTCGAATCCTAGAATCTGCGATATAATAATATTTATGCAGATTAATGGATGCTAGCTCACAGTCCACATGAGATCTTCAACGTGGATCAAGGTATAATCGTTTTACGTTGATCAAGATGAAAGATTTGTTCATTGTATAACTATCGATGTAACAATCCTCATAATTTATAATAATATAATAATAAAACTGCAGCGTTAAGAGCATCTCTAATGGGGAGAAACCCATGGAATTTCTAACCAATATAAAATCAATTTTTTTAGTACTTTTAGTTGAAGAAACCTATTTTAGTTCTTCCACTCCAATAGTTAGAAACCCGTGGAGTCTCTAAAAAATAAAATATTTTTTTAATATTTTCAAAAATTATTGAATTAATATTTTCTAGAACATATCAAATTATATTTTAATATATCTAATTACAATAATTAATTATTTTTATTTTTATCATCTATAATTATAAATATAATGTGTTAATTTTAATAATCTTAATAACAATATTAATAATATAAGCATAAAATTACAAAATATAAACTTATAAATAAATTAAATTTAAAAATGTTAGAAAAGATAACATATTTAAAATCTCAAAATACATTTTTTTAATCTCATATTTTCTAATATATTAATATAAGTCTATTAACTAAAATATTACTAATTTAATATTATTTTATACACTTTAATTAATATCAAATAAATATAATATTCATATATTATTTAAATATATATATAATAGAACTTGATAAATAGATAATTTTATTTTAGAGTTTATAAAAAAATAAAAATTAACATCATACTAACTATTTAAGTATCGTTTATAATATTGTGTATTTGATGTACCACTAGAAAACATGAGTCCAATGGTAGAATGCCATGTGTCCAACATATGGGTTTCTCATAAGTTTCTTCATGAAGAATCGGTTATACTCTTATTTTTAATTTTTCTTTATTTTTTGTGTTTATTAGAAGAAACTCTCTTAAAATCCTAGGTAAAACCCTCCATTAGAGTTACTCTTAACAAAAAAAATTTGAAAAAAAAAATTACATGACATTATGGGTTTATATTGTAATTCAAATGACATACCGCAGATTATATATTATAGATCGAAACTTTATCTCAAGATCAAACACAATCGAAGTTGGTTAAATATATACACTAACTAAACTGAGTGTCACTTTTCTTAACCTAACTATTAAATAAACCAATTAAAGGGATTCAAGATAAACTTAGCAAGTTTCTCGGTTTCAGATTGGATTTCTCATTTTTCACGAGGATGATATCTTTTCATTTTTTTGGCGATTTCATAAAATGTGGTATTTTGTTTTCAAAAAAAAAAAATCAATAAATTGAGCAATGGGGTATGCATTCTTGCAATTCTTTGTTGTTTTAATCCAATAAAAGGATGGCAAAATATTGACTTCCCATTTTTTGGTGATGAGATATTGAATTTCTCGAAGAAACTTTTAAAGCTGACAAAAGTCAGTTTGAACCATTGACCAAAAATGTATATATTGGCCGCATGATTATATATAATTGGAATTTTTGTAGTTTGTAGAAAGTCCAATATGCTTCAATTGTTGCAATTGTACTCACATGGTCTTTGCCCTAAATCATTGGTATTTGATATTTAAATTGCCATTCCTCAATTTGGCTTTTGTCTTCACAGCTATCACATCGATCGGTCTATATATATATTGTGTGCACCCTCCTCCACATATTCGAATCGGTTCTAGAATTTTGTTTTTCTTAATGGGATTTGAAAGGATATTAATATTATACGTCTTCACTGGATGATAATAGTTTACCTAATAATCTCCAGACACTTCGAATCAAGTCCCTTGAAATCAACTTGTTAGTCTTGCGAACCGACAAAAGCGTGTGTATATGTAGGTGATTCCAGTTAAGAATATTCTCACTATTTTTCATAAGTTTAGCCACTAGAAAAGCAAAAACAAGTGAAGATATTAGTTTTGTTCTGAAAAAATAATCGAACAAATTATATTGTCTCAAATCTAAATATGCTTAGAAAACAAATAAAATGTTCTTATCAAAATATAGATTTTGTTTTCATATACAATACATATATAAAACATTAGGTATCAATATTTTTAAAAATATGGGTATTGCTCTAGTATAGTATTTAGAAAATACTATTTGATAAAAAATTTAATAGTGAAATTTTAGTATAGTTTTTTTATAAAATAAAAATTCAAATTATTTATCTGTTGTGCATATCATACCATGCTAATTTTCTATGTATCGTTTCAAATTTATCAGATGTATCCGAAGGAAAAAATTCTGGTATAGTTGATATTCTACTCTTCGTAATTACTAATGATCACTACAAAAGTGATGGTAATCATATATAAGCGTTAGTTTGTAATCGATATTTTAAAACTGATGTCAAATTCTAATTTTATGGTGGTGAGAGCACAAAAGATTACAAAAGAAATCACTCTTTAATAAACGGAAAGAAAAAGTAGTAATAATTATGCACAACTTATTGATTCCATTAGTAATCTTGACTCTCTATTTGCCAAAATTTTGACTTTAAATCATTCAAAATCTTATATATATGAGATAATATATACATTATGCACTAACTTCATGATTTGCATACGACAAAGTAGTGACATACATATTATGGGGGACAAGGAGAGGCCCCCGCTCTTAATTAATGTCATCCAGATGGAGATAAGGACAAACTAATCCATCATTTCTAAATCTCTGTAAGCTTCTAATTTCATTGAAATTTCACACTAGAATTTTATTTCCGTATTCTGCAGTAATTTCATTCAGAGACTTCAATTTAAAATATTCTCTTATTGGATATAAATGGGACGGAAACAATTATTTAAAAAACACTATAAAATTTGGAGATTAGCCGTATCTTTCTTATTCTTATAATGGGAAAGAGACTTGACAGGAGAAAGCAGATTAAAGAAGAGCACACACTTCACACTTGATGAAAAGAAGAAAGTTAATTATTTAAACTATATTTAGTATTAGGGGTCAAGTGGAGATTCTTTTGTGGTAATTTGATAATACGGATCCCATTGGCCACAAAAAGTTGATTTATTAAAATAAAAAGAAATTTTAAAAGTTGGAATTGAGAATTACCACACAAAAAAATTGTATCCATATTTGGTTCACCATCACTAAAATTTATTTCATAAATCCCACATTTTATTTTCCCTCAAATCATTCAAAAGGATAATAATCTTTGGCAAATGTAGAGAATCAGATGCAAATAACTGCGACACAGAGGAACTATAAACCATATTTCTATATATCTATGTATGAACATATTATTTATATGTGTGTGTGATTTGTTATTAAAAAAAAAAAAGGTGATTTGAGTTATCATATTGCATACCTTTGGGAGACCAGCTAGTAATCCATTTGTATAAATGAATACAATGCTAAAAGTGCTTATTATTTTCTTAAGTATAATTATCACCGACATTTGTACAATATTCATTAACAATCATAAAGCTGTTAGCATATATATATATATTGTTATAAAAAGAATGGTATAATTTATCATTTCGATAAATATTAATAAGAACAAAATATTATACCCGGTAAAGAATGAGATATTGATGAAAATAAAATTGAGAGAGAATGAATGATTTGCTATTTCTTCTTGTTGAAGTTATGAATTGTGTGTTCTTACAAATGAAGGAAATGCATCATTTATATAGAAGATGAAAAGCATAAGTTAGTGTTTGGGAGTAGGTAAATGGGCTCCATATAGTGGAATGCATATAGTGAAATGCATTATTATAACACTCCCCCTTGGAGACCAGTTTTACTATGTTTCTTGACTCGTGTCTTTTGTTGCCTCGTTAAAAACCTTTCTAGGAAAAACCCATTGGGAAAAACCTTAGAAGGGCAAAAAGAGTGCAACTAGCATGCTCCCCCTCGAGTGATCAAGTTTATAGATTTCGCTGATGGCGCATTCCAATGTCATATATATGCTTCTTGAACACCGAGGTAGGTAGTGATTTCGTGAAGAGATCTGCAGCATTGTCGCATGATCGGACATATCTTACTTCAATGTCTTTATTCTTCTCAAGCTCTTGGGTGTATGAGAAGAACTTTGGAGGGATATGTTTGGTTCTATCACTTTTAATATATCCTTCCTTTGTTTGGGCGACGCATGCGGCATTATCTTCATATAATATTGTCGGCTCCATATTTACAAGTAATCCACTGCATGATCGAATGTGTTGATATATTGACCTTAGCCATACACATTCTCTACTTGCTTCATGGAGTGCGATAAGCTCAGCATGATTTGAGGAAGTAGCTACAAGCGTTTGCTTCTGGGAACGCCAGGATATAGCGGTGCCTCCGACCGTGAAAACGTATCCTGTTTGTGATCTCGCTTTGTGCGGATCTGACAAATATCCTGCATCTGCAAAACCAACCATTTGGCTATTTGGATTTTTAGGGTAAAACAATCCTAAATCAATCGTCCCTTGAAGATATCAGAAAATATGTTTAATCCCATTCCAATGTCTTCGTGTAGGGGACGAGCTAAATCTTGCCAAAAGATTAACAGCAAATGATATATCAGGCCGAGTACAATTCGCAAGATACATGAGGGCTCCGATTGCACTTAGGTACGGTACTTCAGGACCAAGTATCTCTTCATTTTCTTCATGTGGTCGAAATGGATCATTTTCGACATTTAGTGATCTAACGACCATGGGGGTACTCAATGGATTTGCCTTATCCATATTAAATCGTTTTAGCACTCTTTTGGTATATGTAGATTGATGTACAAATATACCCTTTTGAGAATGCTCAATTTGTAAACCAAGGCAGTACTTTGTCTGTCCGAGATCTTTCATTTCAAATTCCCCTTTTAAATATTCTGAGGCTTTCTGTATTTCTTCCTGAGTTCCAATTATATTTAGATCATCAACATAGACCGCAATAATCACAAATCCTGATGTTGTTTTCTTGATGAAAACACATGGGCATATTGGATTGTTCACGTATCCTTCTTTTGTTAAATGCTCACTGAGACGATTATACCACATACGTCCAGATTGCTTTAGTCCATATAATGATCTTTGCAATTTGATTGCACATAATTCTTTGGGTTTGGAACTTAATGCTTCTGGCATTTTAAACCCATCAGGGATTCTCATATAGATATCCGTATCTAATGATCCATACAGATAAGCAGTAACAACATCCATGAGACGCATCTCTAGATTTTCGCAAGCGGCTAGACTCATCAGGAATCTAAACGTTATTGCATCCATGACAGGAGAATAAGTTTCCTCATAATCTATCCCAGGTCTTTGAAAAAAAACCTTGAGCCACAAGACGAGCTTTATATCTCGTAATCTCATTATCCTCATTTCGTTTCCGAACGAAAACCCATTTATGTCCAACCGGTCTTACATCTACAGGTGTAAGTACAATCGGCCCGAATACACTTCGTTTGTTTAACGAATCAAGTTCGGTTTGAATGGCTTCTTTCCATTTTCTCCAGTCATCCCTCTTTTTACATTCATATACGGACTGAGGTTCTGGATCTTCGTTTTCTTCATTTATCTCTTTTGACACAAGATATGAGAAAACGTCATCCATAATAACCATCTCATTTCGATTCCAAACTTTTCCATTATGAATATAGTTGATAGAGGTCTCATGGTTTTCTTTAGGTTCATGATGTTCCACATCTTCATTCGTTTCTTGATGTGATTCTTCCAAAGTATTTTCAGCTACTCTGGGAACATCAACCTTTTCAATTTCCCTTTTCTTCCTAGGGTTTTTATCTTTAGAACCAACAGGTCTTCCACGCTTCAGGCGTGTCCTAGACTCTCGTGTATCATCTGCTCTTCCAGAGTCTGTAGGAATCTCAATTCGAGCAGGAACATTTGCAGCTGGAATGTGTGACTTAGTTACTGTCTTAGTATCTGCAAAAGCATCTGGTAACTGATTCGCTATACTCTGCAAATGCATAATTCGTCGAACTTCCAGTTCAGACTGTTTCGTAGGAGGATCGAGATGTAATAAAGATGGCACACTCCACCTTATATCTTTTCCTACTTGTTTGTTTCCTCCCCCTAGAACTGGGAATTCTTTTTCATCAAAATGGCAGTCGGCAAACCGTGCCGTAAAGACATCACCAGTTTGAGGTTCTAAGTATCTTATAATAGATGGTGAATCATAGCCAACATATATCCCTAACCTTCTTTGTGGTCCCATCTTTGTACGTTGTGGGGGTGCTACAGGCACATACACCGCACAACCAAAAACCCTTAGATGAGAAATATTTGGTTCATGACCAAATACTAGTTGTAATGGGGAATACTTATGATATGCACTTGGTCTTACTCGGATAAGTGCTGCAGCATGTAAAATTGCATGCCCCCATACACTAGGTGGGAGTTTTGATCTCATGATCAACGGTCTTGCAATTAATTGCAGACGTTTAATTAATGATTCAGCCAAACCATTTTGTGTATGAACATGGGCTACAGGATGTTCAACTTCTATTCCCGTTACCATACAATAATCATTGAAGGCTTGGGATGTGAATTCACCAGCGTTGTCTAGTCTAACTCTTTTAATTGGATAATCAGAAAACTGAGCCTTTAGTTTGATTATCTGAGTTAGAAATCTCGCAAATGCCATATTTCGAGATGATAATAGACAAACATGTGACCATCTGCTGGATGCATCAATTAACACCATAAAATAGTGGAATGGTCCACATGATGGATGTATTGGTCCACATATATCGCCTTGAATCCGTTCAAGAAATTTTGGTGATTCTTTATCAACCTTTGTTGGAGATGGCCTTATGATCAATTTTCCAAGAGAACATGCAACACATGTCTTTCCATTCCCCTGATATACCTCCTGGGTTTTCAGTGGGTGACCATGTGAATTCTCTATGATCTTTCGCATCATTGAAATGCCTGGATGACCAAGGCGATCATGCCATAATGTGAAATCTTCTGGATTTCTTTTAACCACTAGATGTGATTCGATTGCATTTATATGAGTATAATGCAGTCCTGAAAGAAGTTTTGGAAATTTTTCCAATATAAGCCTTTTTCCAGATTTATCGGAAGTTACATACATATACTTTTTTCCATTTTCAGTCGCAGACTGAGTATCATATCCTTGAAGGTATATGTCTTTGAAACTCAACAAATTCCTTTTAGAATTCGGAGAAAATAAGGCATTTCTTATGGAAAACTTTGTTCCATTTGGCAACATAAAGTTGGCTTTACCAGTTCCTTCAATCAAGTCTGCAGGACCTGATATTGTATTCACAACGATTTTCGTTGGTTTTAAATCAGTGAAATATTTTCTATGTCTCAGAATAGTGTGCGTTGTTCCACTATCTGGTATACATATTTCTCTAATATTTCCTTTAGATATCATTCCGTTTGTTTTGCTTTCCATTTCCTGTGATCAAGATAGACACCAATAAAAGAAGAATAAATTTTATTCATTAAAAGAAAAATACACAATGATTATATATTAAATTGTTGTTAAAAAAAACAACATTATTTTTTTCAAACAACGGAAAAGCATAATATTATACATGGCATAAACAGAGACTATACAGTAGTCTCATTACAAGCATCTTGATTATCCGCAAGGTCTGTCATTTCGGCATCATCATCAAAGTCCGAAGCGTTAAGGTATGTATCACCTTCAGGGTGTTCCATAAGATTAACTTCCTTTCCTTTGCCTTTAACTGACTCTTGGTACAATTTGCAAAGGTGCAAAGGAGTACGACACACTTTGGACCAATGGCCTTTACATCCGCATCTGTAACAAACACCTTCACGCTTCTGGGTGAAATTGTCTTTCTTTTCTTTCCCTTTGAGATTTTGTTCAGACCGGACCCATTTAAATGACCGTCCTTTTGGATTATAATTTCTCCCACGGCCACGATTAAATCGACCACCACGACCCCGGTTGGTTTGATTTCCTCTCCCCGGATACCTCACATCCGTTTGTCCACGATTTTTTCCATCCATTGCGTTCACTTCAGGGACAGCAATTGTTCCTACAGGTCGAGCGTTATGATTTTTGATGAGAAGCTCATTATTCTTCTCAGCCAACATTAGAGCCACAATCAACTCAGAAAACCTCTTGTATTTACAGTTCCTGTATTGTTCAGCAAGAACAAAATGTTCCTTATGGAATGTTAGGTAAGTTTTCTCGAGCATTTCCTCTTCGCTCACATTCTTACCACAATATTCCAATCGGGACACAATTCTTAACATGGCGGAATTATAATTATCCACCTTGTCAAAATCAAGGAACCTTAAATTTGCCCACTCATCAAGAGCATGTGGGAGAGTTATTGCCCTTTGGTTGTCAAACCTTTCTTTAAGAGCTTTCCACAGCTCTACAGGGTCTTTTGTATTCGCATAATCATGCGTTAGATTTTCATCTAGATGTTTTCTCAGAAAAATTACCGCCCTTGCCTTTGCAGGGGCAGTCGATTCTTTTTCTTCTTTAATAGTATCTAATAGAGACTGAGAATCCAGATAAAGTTCAGCATCAGTGGACCATGCTATGTAATTTTCACCAGTGACTCTGAGAGCTGGGATCTTAAGCTTTTCGATGTTTGCCATTTGTTTCTAAAAAAATAAAATCGAAAATATTATTATTAGAAATATAACATGATTTTAGAAACCATATACATTAATTAAAATCGCAATTACAAAGAACATTAAAGCATAAACAAGTAAACCGATATTCATGATAAACTCTTCGCGAGTAAATTCTCCGGCGAAGAGACCATAAATCACGGTAAGAAATACACCGATAATAAAAATCAAAAACAAACGAAACATTTTTCTTACAAAATGAGAACTAAAAATATTTTTTGTGAAATTGTTTGGAAGAAGATGAAATGTTTGAGTGATTTTGAAAGAGTGAAATATGAGTGTATTTATAGATGAAAAATACTGTTCATAGCCGTTATATAGCCGTTTTAAAGTGAAAAAATTTTAAAAATTATTTTGAAATATTTTCTTTGTGACCGTTAAAATCGGATGAGAAAGAAAAATTATTCTGAAAATATTTGATAATCAATCAGATAAATTTACCAGTTCAAATATTAATTTTAGAAAAAAACTGGTTGAATATTATATATACTAGACATAAAATTATCATAGAAGTAATAACAAGGTTATGGTGAAAAAGTCATCCAAGAGAGAATACTAAATAAATAATTAAAGCAATAGATAAATTTTCAGGGTGGTTGAACCGATCATAAATAATTAAAACAGTAAATAAATAAATTATGGTGTGTAAAACAACCATAAGAATAAATAAATAATCAGGCGGTAAACCGACCATAAATAATTAAAGCAGTAAATAAATAAATTATGGTGTGTAGAACAACCATAATAATAAATAAATAATCAGGCGGTAAACCGACCATAAATAATTAAAGCAGTAAATAAATAAATTATGGTGTGTAGAACAACCATAATAATAAATAAATAATCAGGCGGTAAACCGACCATAAATAATTAAAGCAATAAATAAATAAATTATGGTGTGTGAAACAACCACATAGAATTATTATGGAGGCGGTAGTCCGCACACCAAATGGTACAATAAGTATGCGTATGAAAATTGATCTTTTTAGAGTGATCGTGCTGATAACGTGTTATAAAAAGAATGGTATAATTTATCATTTCGATAAATATTAATAAGAACAAAATATTATACCCGGTAAAGAATGAGATATTGATGAAAATAAAATTGAGAGAGAATGAATGATTTGCTATTTCTTCTTGTTGAAGTTATGAATTGTGTGTTCTTACAAATGAAGGAAATGCATCATTTATATAGAAGATGAAAAGCATAAGTTAGTGTTTGGGAGTAGGTAAATGGGCTCCATATAATGGAATGCATATAGTGAAATGCATTATTATAACATATATATATATATAGACGACCCTGTACTTCCAATTTTTCATGTATAATATATATAGTATCTTCGTTTTTGTATTTTTGAGGAATAAAAAAAAAAAATATATATATATATATATATAGAATATTTGTTGCATGTTTGTGTATGTAAAAGTAGACAAGAAAAGCTGGAATTACTAGGTAATGAGTTGCTGCTATTCTTAAGTCTTTGTGGCATACGACAGAAGGAGTATTTGTTATGGATTGCTAGCACAGCTGAACCCAATGCAAACTAAAGAATTATTTACGTCGAAATAAATAGACCACAGTTTTTTTTTTTTAAATCATTTGGAAGATGTTTATAGATGGAATATGATCTAAAATATAAATATAACCCTCTACAAGCTGTTAGTTAAGAATAGTTTTACAACAGCCATAGGATTATATATGCTACGCTATCAAATATTTAAATAGTTGATAATAACGGCCCCAAAAGTCTAAAGTCATGCATTGAAGGATCTACTAGTACCCCCCCACCCACATGAAATTTCAAGTTTTATAGAGATAGATTTATGTAAGTATGTGTTTAAAATTTTGTTGGGATGCATAATGATATATGACAAGACAAGACAACGGTGTGTGTTATTGCATGTGAAGAGATGTGATGTTGACTTCTATGATTTGACCTCTCAATTTCCTCCTTTCTCTCTCTTTCTCTCTGCTCCTCCTCTTTTATTTTTCTTACATATTTTATACTTATACACTAATAATTCTTTGAGTGTAGTAGTATTCACTCTAGCAAAAATCATTCCTTGATTTTCCTTTTTTCAAATTATCTATCGATAACTTACCAAACCAACACAAGATCTACATATGTACATTAACCCCCGAAAAAGCATGTAACAACATATGTATATGAATAATAATTAAAATGAACCTTTTTTAGTAACCGAAATCATCCTAGAGTGAGACTCAAACTAATCTACGACCATATATATTGATGATCCAAATATGGTTTGCACTTTAATTATTTACAGATGTTTAAATGGAACAGCTAGATAATTCTAAAGTCCGAAGATATTTGTTTTTGATCTAGACCAAGAACGAATCTCTTAATTAACAAAGCAATACAATTAACCTACTACTTTAACAAAAAAAAAAAAATACAATTAACCTACTATCACTTTTTCTATTTTTTTTTTTTTGTTATCAACATATTATTATCTATTATCTTTTTATATAAAAAAACATATTATTATCTAGCGGAGAAATTTGAATACCATTGACTTTGATATCTCTACATTAACCGAAAATAATCTAATTGCTAGTTATTTATTTTGCTGTCAATCCTTTTTTTAATAGCTAATAATTACAAGAACTTTTTAACTATCGCATGAGAGGTCTCTTCCTTGTTATACGGCTATGCTAAAATAGCGGCTTTCAAAAATTCAAAATAACGGTACGGCCGGGAATGCTACTCTAAACGGACTCCGTTTACTTAAAAGTTATTCTCAACGTTCGACACGTGTCATGAACTTCACTATCATCTGACTAACTTCTGCTACCAAACCCCAACACTCATTCCTATGAGTCTACTCGTACTTAAAAAGCAATCACATAAACCAATTAGTGTTCTGTTACTAAATAATTTTTTTTTTGTCGTACTAAATAATTATATATATTTGACCTGTCTATATATTTACATTTTACGACAAAAAAAATTATACATTTTTGAATACATTAGTCACGTACATATCTCTTTTTTTTTTACAAAAGTGGTAGTACAAAGACATGGTCTGAGTTATTGTTCAATAAAACAAGAATTATATAGTTTCAACCAACAAAAAATATATCATGATCTCATGGTAGAATATTTATATTAATGTAATTAATGGTCTCTATCTACATCAGATTTTCTTTGCAAAAATATGACATAACAAACCAAGTCGAACTTTTCTAATGTTGTATTGAATTCGTACATGTTCACGGTTTTAGTTACTTAACTTAATTTACGTTCTCGTAACCGAATTAAAACAGTATCGAGTTATTTATTATACTATGTGATTCAAATGGCATATGAATAATAATTACTACTTATGTTGGAGGAGCACTGACTTCCACATGCCATATTGCCATGAGTAGGCCTATTAGCTCTAGTCTCAGTCTCATTTTCATGCGTCTCTCTCGCTCAATGTAAATGTTCACTAGTATTATTAAATGTATAATGATGTGAGGCTTTGCATATAACCAGAGAGAGTGAGAAACCTTTGGGTTGAACTAAAAGCTCTCACAAAATTCCTTTTGTTTCAGAGAGAGAGAGAGAGAGAGAGAGAGAGAGAGAGAGAGAGAGAGAGAGAGAGAGAGAGAGAGAGAGAGAGAGAGAGAGAGACTGAAACTCTTGTAAGTTGGAGTTAAGAGATACCTGAATCTCTCTGTTTCTGTAATGACTGTGACCATTGGGCTTTGCTCCTCTATCAGTTCTGTTCTCAGGGGTATCTTGTCTTTTTATCATCTTAAATATCATTTAACTGTTTATTTGTTTTTATCATCATCATTTAGACTGTATATTGCATAAACCAAGATTTGGATTCGGCTAAAATTCTACGGTGGCACTAATGGAACATCTCAATATTATTATTGTATTTTCTTTTTTTGTGTGTCAACTTCTTTTTGTACATTTCTGATTGGATTTTTTTCTTTCGTATCTTCAACTTATTTGTTTGACAAGACATATACTTGTCTGATTGGAAATCATAACAAGAAAAACGATACTTGTGTGATTGATGTCTGAGTAACAGTTTTTGCTCTTCGTATTATATCTACTACCTTATGCCAATACATTATTATTGCTCAATGTGCTTTTAAAATGAAACAATGATAATCGAGATGAGCTAGCACAAGTGACGTTTACACCTCTGCAAAATCATTAAACACTAGAGTTTTTTAAACGTTTCCCTCAATTTCTATCTACTTGTAATCACTTTTAAAAACTGTATAACTAAGGTCATAGCTTGTAACCGTTTTAATTAATAATAAATTAATTTTAAAAATAAAATAAATAAACACGAGAGTTCGACTTCACCTCCCCCTAGAATATTGGAAAAATGTTCAATAATTTGGACGATGAACAGATAATGGCTGAACAATATTTGAAAAAGATTTATATCGTTCGAATATCTATTAAATCATGAAATTTGAAAAACTTGTGCTAATATAAATTTGGAATGTCATTCCAAAGTTGTGCTATTTTCAGTTTTTTCAATATTATATCAATTTAGTAATTAGTGCCACACTTAAACGTTCTTTTTTTTTTTGAGAAATAACACCACACTGAAACTTGATTTTGAGATTTTATTTTTTTGAGGATTTTTTAGTGATAGTGTCAATTATCAATACATGCATTTGTCATCGTACTAAACTAATATTCCGTGCGGATATTATAGTCACAACTCACAACAGCATTTGTATTATTTATTTGAATTTCAGTACCCATAATATACACCATCGTTATATGTACAATTGATTTTCCTGCTATTAGTAATTTTTATGTTGTACAACAATTATTCGGGTTTCGATAACTTTGCACCATATGGTTCACGTGTTATAAAGATGTTTTTGACCCCATATATGATGTCAATCGACTTTAGGATCCAATGTAAACATAAAAATACTCCATGAATTTAATCTTTTATATATTAATAGATAAGTCATTAGTTTAGGTGTCCTCTCTAGAATGGTGTCCTCTCTAGAATCATTCTCCTATTTTTATTATGATATTGATAAAATATGACATGATAATTTGACTTTCTAATTAAGTTCACTAATCATAATTACTTAGTCCACTAAATCGACCATTCAACGCCAAATTACTTAGCCCATTAATGACTCTTTCATAATTACAATTTGACTCTTTTAAAACCGACCACTTACCCCACTAATAGCTTTCTTGTAATTACAATTTGATTCTCTCACAATCGACCACTTAAAAATAAATGACTTAGCCCACTAATCATAATTATACCGAGCCTCCTCTACTCTATATATAAGGGATGATTTTAAGAGATATATCTAGCCTCCTCACAATTTGACTCTCTCAAAATCGACTACTTAGCTCACTAATGACTCTCTCATAATTACAATTTGATTCTTTCAAAATCGACCACATAAAAAAAATTACTTAGTCCACTAATCATAATTATACCGAGCTTCCTCCACTTTATATATAAGGGATGATTTTAGGAGATATACCTAGCCTCCTCCAATTCACTTCTCCAAAAGTCAACACCAAAAAATATTTTTCTCAAGTTGATTTTGTTAAAAATGGTTTTGGGAGATGAGTATGATATTCACAATCAAACTGATTTTACATATACACGAAAATTTCTATCAAAGGTAAAAAACTATGTTTTCAATGAATTAAACGCCTTTCTTTATATATTTTTTGTAGTTTTAAATTTTTTTAATATATTAATATCATTGCATGGATCAATAACCAAATTCACTTTATCAAGTACCTCTTCAAATACATTAATAAGGGAAAATATTATGAGTATAAAAGACAAGATTATGTTAATGTATTAGTTCAAAATGAGGATAAGAATGACGGCTCCATTGATGAAGTTAAGACATTATTATCAAAAACTTGATCTAATGGAAAAGAAGATTAATCACACATGCTTTATTGTGTTGGTAAACTTCGTTGGTTTATTTATTCCCAGCAATTTTTATAAAATAATGTTTTATAGCTTTACAATATCAATAATATATTTTATTTATTTTTTTCAATTTCTTAAATTTAAATTTAATTATACCATAAAACAATTAATCGGATGAATTTATTTATCTCCAAAAAAAAAATCGGCTCAACAAAATATAGGTTAATTAAAATTAAATTACCAATAATTCATTTTTGCCTTTTGTGTAACGTGAAGCCTTTTCTTTTTACAAAATTAATACGATTTTACAAAAAAAAAATTATTGCATAACAAAATCTTGTAATATATTTATTTTACGTGTAACAAAGTTATGATTTATTACGATTCGCAAATCTTACAAATTTTTTATGAATATATCAACAATTTATTACAATTCTTCGCTATTTTCATTTCTTTTTGCTTCCAGAACCAAAGTGAGTGAGTGACCATGACTTATTTGGGTAAAAGAATTGATAGGATGCGATTGATTGTGTTGTTTGTGTGGATTCGTGTTTCTATTTGGTAGAATCGGGCAAGAGATCTATGTGATGCGTTCTGGGATCAATCCATGATAGGATAAGTTCGATTCCTGGACACTGCCTCGGTGCGTTGATCGATACAAGAGATGTGAGTCGATGGACATAAGAGTTGTGAGTCGATGGACACACGAGCAGTGCATCGATCGACACAACCCCGGTGTCGATCGATGCACGTGCTGTTGTGCCGATATTCGTTTGATTGATCGTGTTATGCATTGTTGTTTACTCATCCTGGTATTGTATCTTTTGTTTATGCTTGTGTGTATAGCCAAGTATATGGGATGACCGTCTCACTGAGTATTTGTGATAATACTCACGCATCTCTTTTAACCATGTGATACAGGTTGAGACAAAGTGTGATCGTGGAATCATGGACGAGAAGAGGAGATGATCTAGTGTCTCGGTTTATTATTCGTTGTTGTTAGAATTGCTAGGTTGCTAGTGAATTCTAGAAGTATTGTTTATCGTTTCTGGAATTGAAAGTTATTGGTTATTGAAGTGAATTGGAATTGGTTAGTGTTTCAATAAAGTATCAGATTTATTGAATGGTGTTGTTTGGGTTATTTGATTTGTTGAGTTCCACATGTTTGTGTTTGACCATTGAAGATTATTATTTATGATAATAATAATCCGAGTTCGAAATTTTTTTAATTTATATGGGTCGGGTCGTTTCATTAACAACTCCGGACGTAAAAATAATCAGATGATCGACTTACATATTATTGATTATTACTTTCAATTTGAAAGGTATTAATGAAAGGGGGTTTTGCCTAGTTTATAATTCAAACCTAAAATCACTAATTCGATGTAGAATAGTTTAGGTTCGTTCAAGGGACTAACAATACACTCTAATCCTATGGGATACAAGTTCAGCTAAGCAATCAAGGGGTTTAAAGTTGTCACAATTAAATAAGCAATTAAAATAAATTCGGTGTAAACAATTAATAGAAAAGGCGTTAGATCAAGGGGTAGTATCTTAGGGATTAGAACATCTAGAACCAAGCAATTATTCAGGTTATCAAGTAAGAACCAATCTAGAACTCAACCATAAAATTAAGAGGATCCACTGTCGTAGTATCAACTACTTCATCAATCAATCTAACACCCTAAACTGTCGTTTGAGGTTACAAAGACATTAATCATAAGAAAAATAAAATTGTCAAACGTTTGAAAAACAAAACAATAGTAAAAGGTAGAGTACTTGCTTAATGTTATAATCTCTTTTGTTTTTTTTCTACGAAAAGTTTTTCATATTAACTTTTTAATATTCAATTGACGAAATCAATTTTTATTCAACATTTAATATGAAGAACATGATTTTTTTTTAAGAAAGATGATCAAATAAGAGGTTCAATATTATATGAGAGGAATCTCAACTTTAATAGATTCTGCATCCCAATGTATTAAATCATTATATCTATTTATAACGACCGCAAATAAAAAATTATGATTTTTTGGCAATTTTTGGTCGTGCGTCGATCGACGCAAGGTTAAATCGAATCTGTTTGATTCGATTTAAGTGTCGGTTTGCGGATCGGTTTAAGGGAAAACCATAGGGCTTCCCTATAAATAAGCAGTGGCCGCGTTTTTAGGGACTTTTAGAGTTCCAGAGTTTTCCAGAAAGTTTCAGAGAAATTTCCACAGAGTTTGTGAGAAGGAGATTCATTTGGGAGGCTTGGGAGATTGTTCTTGGAGTGATGGTTCGCGTGTTGTGTGTGGATTTCAGATTTGGAGGCTTGTTCTTCGCGTTCTTCATCCTTTTCTTCCCTTTTTCTTTCCAGATCTAAGGTGAGTGCGTGACCATGGCTTATCTGGGTAAAGAGATTGATAGGATGCGTTTGATTGTTGTTATTTGGTGGATTTCGTGTGGTTTTTAGTGGATTTGTGCAGGGAATCAATTGTGGAGGGATCTAGAATTGAACCATGTGAGGATAGGTTTGATTCAACGATCTGTAATGTTGCGTCCATCGATGCAGTGGCTCTGTGTCGATCGACACATGGTGCTTGTGTCGATCGACGCATGTGCAGTTGTGCGATTCTTGTGTTGATTGTTCGTGCTTTGTCTTGTTGATTGTTGATCCTGGTATTGTATCATTTTCTTATGTCTGTGTGTATAGCCTTGTAGATGGGATGACAGTCTCACTGAGTATTTGTGATAATACTCACGCATCTCGTATAACCATGTTATGCAGGTAAAGACAAGGTGTGATCGTGGAATCATGGCCGGAAAGAGGAGATGATATAGTGTCTCGGTTGGTTGGGCATTGTTGTTAGAATGGCTAGGTTAACGAATTCTGGAGTCATTGTTTATGGTTATTGGTTGTTGTTGAATTGGATTCGATTTAATATTCAATAAAGTATGAGATTTATTGAATGATGTTATCTGGTTGGTTGATTGTGAATTCTGCATTGTTGTATTTTGACTATTGAGAACTATTATTTGTGATAATAATAATCTGAGTATAAGAATTTTTTTTAATTTTTACGGGTTGGATCGTCTCATTTAGGTATCAGAGCCCTTATGGTTTTAGGGCGGGTGCCCTTGGTTGATTGATTATGTGAGTTAGTCGATTGATTGTTGTGTGGGTGTAGGTCCCGGTGCTGTGGGCCCAGGTGGGGGTGCTGCTGCAGGTGGAGCCCAGGATCGAGATGATTGTCTAGCGGGTCTGCTACAGATGATTCTGGAGCGGTTACTAGGTGGGGGGTGGCAGCTCCGAATCAGGCTCTGGGAGTGCAGCCGGGAGTAGCTGGTATGCAGCCCAGGAGTGGCTGGTATGCAGCCGGGAGTGGCTGGGATACAGCCGGATATGGCTGGGGTGCAGCCGGGTATGGCTGGGGTGCAGCCGGGTATGGCGGCCGGGTATGGCTGGGGTGCAGCCGGGTATGGCTGGGGTGCTGCCGGGTATGGCTGGGGTGCAGCCGGGTATGGCTAGAGTGCAGCCGGGTGTGGCGGTTACGGAGGAGCTCCCATCTTGTCTTAGGATGATGGAGCAGATACAGAGGATTGACACCATGTTCTTCTCGGATGGTGCCAAGCCTGAGGAGACGGATTTGTGGAGGAGTAAATTGAAGCAGAATTTCCAATCTCTCAGGTGTCCAGAGGGATACCGGTTGGACCTGACGGTACATTAACTTGATGGTGATGCACATCTTTAACGGCGAGATGTGGTGGCTAGGAGAGCTCAGGCGGGTATGGCCTGGAAGGATTTTGTGGCTGAGTTCAAACGCCAAGTACTTTCCACATGAGGTGGTGGATCGCTTGGAGTTGCGATTCTTGGAGTTGGCTCAGGGTGACCAATTAGTCCAGGAGTTCAATGTGGAGTTCGGTCGGCTTCTGGTTCATACCGGTAGAGATCTGGAAGGTGAGCAGGCCTAGATGAAAAGGTTCCTGAGGAGACTTCGACCAGAGCTGAGGACTCGCTGTAGGGCGAGTAGGTTCGCCACGAGGGCAGAGCTGGTGGAGACAGCTGCTGTGATTGAAGATGACCCGAGGGAGCAGGTTGTGGTAGTTAATCCACCGGTTCAGCAGCAGAGGAAGTCGCAGGTGGATCCGAGCAAGGGCGGCATGCCTGCGTTAAGATAGAAGAGGAAGTGGGAGAGCACTTCGGGACCGAGTCAAGGTGGACAGGGTGATCCGGGATGCTTCAGGTGTGGGAGCACGGATCATCGACTGGTGAGTTGTCCGAAGAAGAGCGAGCCTCGAGTGTTCTATCACTGCAGGGAGCCGGGGCATATCTAGCCCAGGTGTCCTAAGCTGTAGCAGATGGCAGTGGCGGCAGTACAGCTGGTGGCCCAGATTGCAGCTGTACCGCGGGTGTTCACTTCGGTGGAGACGGGTGGTTTTAGTGCCATACGGATCACAGATAATTTCAGAACATGACTTGCTAAATTTTAAGGTGTTTGAATTTTAGTCTGTTTTGGAATTTGTGAGTCTGTGCTAGAATGTTAGGGTTCTTAGGCACGTTGTATTTGTGCGGGGACCTAGTAGTGGGCGGGTGTGAGTCCCATGTTTTGTTTGATTCTGGAGTGACGAATTGCTTCATTACTCCGGAGTGTGCAGAGATCAGCAGAATTCAGAGCTATTCCGATGAGCTGCTAGGAGTAGTTAAGGATGCGGGTGGCAAGTCTTTTGCTAATTTTGGGCGGGTTCGTGGTGTGGATATTCTGGTGGCAGAAGAGTTGATGCCAGCAGATTTGATTATTAGTCCGATGGTGCTGTACGATGTCATCCTGGGTATGGATTGGCTGGATCGGTACAGAGTCCATTTGGATTGTCATCGAGGACGAGTTGTGTTTGAGCGAGAGGCGGGGAGGTTGGTTTATCAGGGAGTGAGGCCGACTTCCAGGAGTCTCAAGATTTTGGTGATTCAGGTCGAGCAACTGATTGAGAAGGACTGCGAGATGTATTTGGCGATGATCGTGATGCTAGAGTCTGTTGGAGAGGTTGCAGTTGGGGATATTCGAGTTGTTCAAGACTACCAGGATGTTTTCCAGTCATTGCAGGGATTACCGCTGTCTCAGTCTGATTATTTTCGGTTGAATTGGAGCCTGGGTTAACTATGATATCCAAGGCGCTTTACCGTATGGTTCCAGCAGAGATGGCAGAGCTGAAGAAGCAGCTGGATGATATCTTGGGGAGAGGATTTATCTGGCCTAGTGTTTCAACGTGGGGAGCGCCGATGTTGTTTGTGAAGAAAAAGGATGAGAGTTTTCGATTATGCATCGATTACCAAGGATTTAACTGAGTCACTGTGATGAATAAGTGCCCTTTACCGCGGATTGATGAGTTATTTGATTAGTTGCGGGGGGCTACTTGGTTCTCTAAGATCGATATGGCTTCGGGTTATAATCAGATTTCTATCGACGAGGAAGATGTTAGGAAGACGACCTTCAGGACGAGATAAGGGTATTATAAGTTCGTGGTGATGCTTTTCGGGTTGACGAATGCGCCAACAGCATTCATGAGGTTGATGAACGGGGTGTTCCAAGGGTATCTGGATGAGTTTGTGATCATCTTTATCGATGATATTCTGGTATATTCGAGGAGTCCTGAGGAGAATGAGGTTCATTTGAGAGTGGTTCTGGAGAAGCTGCGGGAGCAGAAGCTGTACGCGAAGCTGAGCAAGTGGAGTTTCTGGCTGCGAGAGATGAGTTTTCTTGCCCATGTGGTGTCCACAGAGAAAGTTTCTGTGGATCCGGCTAAGATTGAGGCTATCAGAGTGTGGCCTAGACCGAGGAATACCACCGAGATTAGAAGTTTTTTTGGATTGGCGGGTTAACTACAGGAGGTTCGTCAGGGGATTTGCGAGTATGACGCAGTCGATGACAAAGTTGACGAGGAGGGATGTCTCTTTTGTGTGGTCTTCAGCTTGCGAGTAGAGTTTCAGAAAGCTGAAGGAAATGCTGACTAGTACACCAGTGTTGGCGTTGCCAGATCTGGGCGAGCCTTACGTGGTGTATACGGACGCTTCAGGAGTTGGTCTGGATTGTGTGTTGATGCAGCAGGGAAAGGTTATTGCATATGCTTTGAGGCAGTTGAAGAAGCATGAGTGTAACCTGGTACCATCCATGTAAGGCTAACCTGGTTGCAGATGCGTTGAGTAGGAAGAGGGTTGTTTCGGCTCAAGAGCGGGATATGGAGGCTTTGGTGAGTAAGATTGGCGCCTTGAGGTTGTGCGTTATCTCACATGAGGCGTTGGGGTTAGAGGTAGCTAAGCATGCAAATTTGATGAGCAGGATTCGAGTAGCTCAGGAGAGGGATCATGGTTTGAGTGATGCTTCTAAGGTGGCAGGTTCGGAGTATCTAGTCTCGGCGAATTGGCAAATACTTGTGAACGGGCGGGTTTGTGTGTACAAGGATGAGGATTTGAGGCAGGAGATCCAGAGAGAGGCTCATGCAAGCATGTTATCGATTCATGCAGGAGCGACCAAGATGTACCGTGATCTGAAGCAGTATTTTCACTGGGTCGGGATAAAGAGGGATGTCGCTAACTGGGTTGTTGCGTGCAACATCTGCCAGGTAGTGTAGGCTGAACATCAGGTTCCGGGCGGATTGTTGTAGAGTTTACCCATTATGTAGTGGAAGTGGGACATGATTACCATGGATTTTGTAAGAGGGTTGCGGGTTTCGCAGACGTATGATGCTATCTGGGTGATTGTAGATCGTCTGACCAAGTCGGCACATTATTTTTCCATCAAGAAGACCGACAGAGCAGCGGTGTTGGCTAATAAGTTTGTGCGAGAGATATTGAGGCTATACGGGGTGGTAGCAAGTATTGTGTCGGACAGGGATCCGAGATTTACTTCAGAGTTCTAGAGGGGTTTCCAGGCTGAGATGGACACTAAGGTGCATATGAGTATAACTTATCATGCTCAGACGGATGGGCAGTCTGAGAGGACGATTTAGACCCTTGAGGATTTGCTGAGGATGTGTGTACTTGATTACGGTGGCCATTGGACGGATCACCTGAATCTGGTAGAGTTTGCGTACAACAATAGCTACTAGGCGAGTATTGGGATGGCTCCATATGAAGCTCTGTATGGAAGGCCATGTCGTACACCATTATGCTGGACCCAAGTGGGGAAGATGAGTATATTTGGTGCAGATTTTGTTCAGGAGATGACGGAGAATATCCGTGTCTTGAAGCTGAACATGATGGAGGCTCAGGATCGGCAGAAGAGTTGTGCCGATAAGTGGAGGAAAAAGCTAGAGTTTGAGCTGGGAGATCTGGTGTATCTCAAGGCAGCGATGTTGAGGGGTCCTAACAGATCCATTTAAGAGAATAAGCTAAGTCCGAGGTTTGTGGGTCCGTATAAGGTTGTGGAACGGTTTGGACCAGTAGCTTATCGGTTGCAGTAACCTCAGAGTGTGAAGGATTTTCATAAGGTATTCCATGTTTTGATGCTACAGAAGTGACTACATGAGTCTGAGGAGATGTTGGCTAGGATTCTGGAGGATCTTCAGCCCAACATGACATTGGAGGCGAGACGTGTGAGGATTCTCGAGAGGAGAGTCAAGCTTCTGCGTTGGAAGAGGATAGCGTTGGTGAGAGTCGTGTGGGACTGTGATGGTGTCGAGGAGGTAACTTGGGAACTAGAAGCAAAGATGAAGGCAAAGTTCCCGAAGTGGTTCGAGAAGCAAGTTGAGGCTTGAGTTTTCTTTTTCTGGTTTTCAGTGTCTGTGATTGCATGTGGCTATGAGTTGTTGATGTAGTTTTCGTTTGGTGATGTAACGATTATATATTGTAGAGATTTAATAAGATGAGATTTTCTTATTAAATGTGTTTATAAGACGTAAGTTCTTATGGTATGACTGGTGGGGTCATGAGTTATGATGACTGGTAGGGTCATGTGTTATGATGACTGGTGGGGTCATGCGAGGTCTTGAGATAGAAGTTCTATGTCAGTTAGAAATTGTCTATCGGCTAGATGGCTGGAAATGGAAGTTTTATGTGAGTTAGAGCTTGTCTATTTGCCAGGGAGAAGTATCTAGGAATGAAATTTCTATGTGAGTTAGGGCTTGTCTATTCTCTAGATGGCGCTGGGAAATAGAGGTTTTATGTGAGTTAGAACTTGTCTATTTCCTAGGGGAGTCTGAAAATAGAGGTATTATGTTAGTTAGGACTTGTTTTTTCCAGGGACAATGGTGGAAACACCTTAGTGATTGGGTTGTTTCGAATGGCCTAGTGATAGGTCATGGATGTGATGATATTTTGGGATAGGGAATGTCATGATGGAACCACGTGAAGTGATTTTGGTCGACAGGTGCTTATGATGCACGTATAAAGTTGATTACTGCAGAGGATAGTGGGTTCCCTGCATGTACTTAAGGAGACAGTGAGGTTCCATCCAGAGGATAGTGGGTTCCCTGCATATACTTTGAGAGACATGGATCTCTCCAGGGATGTGTGATTCCCCTGCATGCCGATAGCCTGACGGACTGTGTGTCCCTAGGGTGGGAGGGGCATGAAGCATACCGAGAGCCTGATGGACGGCGGTCCTGAAGGTGGGAGGGGTATGATATACAGCTAGAGTTCAAAAGGTGACGACCATGAGAGTGGGAGGGGTGTATAACGTCTGGATGTGATTTTAAGTATGAGACTAGATGAGCTTCAGGGATCGGGAGATGATCTCAGGTGGTGCTGACCGGATTTGGTCAGGATGGTAGGCGTAGTAAGACGATGTTATGTGATTGAGATCGGGAGATGATCTCAGGTGGTGGTGACCAGGTTTGGTCAAGATTATAGCCGTGGTGAGACGGTGCAATGTGACTAGTATGAGACTAGTTGAGTTTCTGGGATCGGGTGTTGATCTCAAGGGGGTGCTGGTCGGATAGGCCAGGAGTGTTGATACCTTTAGAGCTGGCCGATTTGGGCCAGAGTCTTGATATTATGTGTGCTGACCGTAGGGGGACGGTGTTGCGTGATTAGATCAAAAAATTGTGATTGTTGGCCGTGCGTCGATCGACGCAAGATTAAATCGAACCGGGTTGATTCGATTTAAGTGTCGGTTTGCGGGTCAGTTTAAGGAAAAATTCTAGGGCTTCCCTATAAATAGGCAGTGGCCGCGTTTTTGGAGACTTTTAGAGTTCCAGAGTTTTTTAGAATGTTTCAAAGAGTTTTCTAGAGAGTTTGTGAGAAGGAGATTCGTTTGGGAGGCTTGGGAGATCGTTTTTGGAGTGATTGTTCGCGTGTTGTGTGGATTCCAAATTTGGAGGCTTGTTCTTCGCGTTCTTCATCTTTTTCTTCTTTTTTCCTTTCCAGATCTATGGTGAGTGCGTGACCATGGCTTATCTGGGTAAAGGGATTGATAGGATGCATTTGATTGTTGTTATTTTTTGGATTTCGTGTGGTTTTTGAGTGAATTTGTGCAGAGAATCGAATGTGCAGGAATCTAGAATTGAACCATGTGAGGATAGGTTCGATTCTACGATCTGTGACATTGCGACGATCGACGCAGTGGCTCTGTGTCGATCGACACAGTGTGCATCGATCGACACAGGGTGCTTGTGTCGATCGACGCATGTGGAGTTGTGCGATTCTTGTATTGGTTGTTCGTGCTTTGATTTGTTGATTGTTCGTCCTGGTATTTATTATTTTCTTATGCTTGTGTGTATAGCCTTGTAGATGGGATGACAGTCTCACTGAGTATTTGTGATAATAGTCACGCATCTCGTATAACCCTGTGATGCAGGTAAAGACAAGGTGTGATCGTGGAGTTGTGGCCGGAAAGAGGAGATTATCTAGTGTCTCGGTTGATTGGACATTGTTGTTAGAATGGCTAGGTTGTTAGCGAATTATGGAGTCATTGTTTATGGTTTTTGGTTGTTGTTGAATTGGATTCGGTTTAGTATTCAATAAAGTATAAGATTTATCGAATGATGTTATCTAGTTGGTTGATTGTGAATTCCGCATTGTTGTGTTTTGACTGTTGAATATTATTATTTGTGATAATAATATTTTGAATCCGGATAGTTTTTTAATTTTTATGGGTTGAGTCGTCTCAATTTTGATTTAGCACAATTACATATATAAAATAATAAAATTATTAAATTATAAAATGGTAAAACTAAATTTTTGAAAATTCTAGTTGGTTGATTGTAAATTCCGAATTGTTGTGTTTTGACTGTTGAACATTATTATTTGTGATAATAATAATCTGAATCCGGGAATTTTATTATTTTTACGGGTTGGATCATTTCAATATTGATTTAGCACAATTACATATATAAAATAATAAAATTATTATATATTAAAATAGTAGAACGAAATTTTTAAAAATTCATATTATTAACAAAAATAGCGTTGTTAACAAAAAAATTAACAACAAAAAAATATAACCAACAATGTCAATATTAAAAATTAAAAAAAATACATATTTTTATATTTTTAAAGTATAAGATTAAAAACAAACTTATAAATAAGTTATTCATGTATTTGCGGGAGAATTATCTAATTATAAAATATATATCAATCTTAAGCATTTTTCTTTAATAATATGGTAATATTGGATTTGTGGACATGACTAGAAAATAAAATTTCGAAAGGTAAAATCAAATAAAAGAGTCAATGGTGAAACAAGTTGCCGATAATTACCTTTTTAAAAATCGAGGGGTCAAAGAACTAAAGAAAGGTAAAATAATAATGCCCCGACAAATGAAATTCGATATGATTTAATGAGGATTTACCATTAAATTTGGTTGTCACTATCATAGACTTTTCACCAATTTCCAGATCCCTCACTTTTTCCCTTCCATTTTTGGGATTTTCATTATTTTAAACTTCTATCATTTAAATTAATTACTCTTACACTTTTAAAACTATTTACCACCTTCACACTTATAGGCATTTTTTGTTTATTACTCCCTTCGTTTCAAATTACTTTTCATTATAAAAGATTTCACACAAATTAAGAAAACTATTAAATTTTCAGTTTTACCTTTAATTAATACATTATTTTATTTGATAAAAGTAAATAATGAACTAAAAGTTAAGGACAAAACTGGAAAAATTGATCATAAATATGCATTGAAATTGCAGAATGACAACTAATTTGAAACAAAAAAATAAAGCTAGAATAACAAGTATTGTGAAACGGAGGGAGTATAAGTCTTTAAACAGAAAAACACTAATCATCTATTATTACGCTGATTGCCATAGTTGGGCCGAAACAAATAACATATTGAGAACATGTGTATGGGCTTCATAATCGATCATCATCTTAATGAGTTTGATAATTTTTTTGTTTTTCTTTATATACATGAAGCCCATCAATATTACTGCTCTTGCCATCGAGTATTTGTTTGGGCCGAATTATATCAATCTTATTTGATTATTGGATTTTGATCTAATATATTTCGGCCACCCCGCTTTCAAAATAATTTTGTCCCAATACACCTTTCTCATTTTTAGTCAATTTTTATCTAAACTGCTCTTAAAAAAATAAAAATAAACAGTTTTTAAATTTTTTTAAAATACTATCATTACAAGAACGTAAAAGATAGACATTTTTATGTATTCAAATATTTTTAAAGTTCACAAAAAATCTAAAAAAATATATTATATTTTTCTTCTACGCCTTCCAGAATGTACGTTCTACCGCTTGTAGCTCTACGGACCCGTAGATTGTCGGTTCTGCCTAGCTTATTAGTATCTACGGAGAAGTAGAAAATGTGTTCTACTGAATGGTCTGTCATCTACGTCTACGCAGAATGTTTCTTCCACCGTTTCCAATATCATCTACCGTTTCTAGAATATACATTCTACCGTTTTGTCTAGCATCTACCGTTTCTAGAATATACATTCTACCGTATTGTCTATCATCTACCGAACGTAGAATGTACATTCTACTAAGTTAGGTTTTAAATTTTCTTAAATCTAGGAACTTATTGAAGTGAATATTTGGTTTTAAAATCTAGGATCTGCGACTTATTGAGGCGGAGAACACAAAGCCGGCGGTGTTCGGATTCGACGGAGGAGACAGAGGGAAAAAAGAAGATGGAGGCAGAGAACACAAAGCTTCGGATTCGACGGAGGAGACAGAGATTTAGTCGACGAACACGAAGAAGTTTGAGGCGGAGAAGACAAAGTGTATATTTTGTTTTTGTCGTGATTTATTCTGATTTTTAATACTTTAGTTTTATTTTTATTTTAAAATTTATTTAAAAATTAAAGATCAAAATATTTTTTTATCATACTTAAAGGATAAAAACGAGTTTGAATATAATTAAAGTCTAATGGAACAAAATTATACATTTTTAAGTGTATTGGGACAAAGTCATGTTCAATGTGAGACAATTTTTCAAATATCCCATATTTTTCTTGGTCCATAAAGAATTTCTTATTTGTGTAACCCTAATTCTATAAGAATTTTTATATATCGATCTTTGTCACCTTGTATCTTCTTTAGTTCTTGGGCGTTCTCTTGTCTCTCTCTATATTTTCACGTTCTCTTTTTTTCTTATTCGTATGTTCTTTAGTTTTTTCTAAATCACTTTGGTTGTCTTTTTTTTGTGATCAATGATTGGTTTGATTTTGTATTTTTTTATATTTTGTAGTTTAAATCGGCCTCAACAAGGTATTTCTTTGTCGATGTGTTTCTATATTTTTTCTGGTTTTGTTTACGTTTTTTTATCCAAGCCTTTGATAATTTTGCTTTTTTGTTTAATATTTTGGATAGAAGATGTCGGAGAGAGATATCAAAAAGATAAGTTTTGATGGAGTAGAGAGAAAGAGGAAGGATGATAAAGCATGGATTGAGCTAAGATAAGTTTTTCGTGTGAGGGGAAAAGGTGAGTTTTGGCTCGATAAAGAGAGTACAACGTTGTTTCGATACATCCATTTATTTATTTTAAAAGATAATCACAATATCTATGGATATATTTTGACAGATATCTATAATTTATCGTAGATATATATAAATAATCAAAAGCTTTTACCGTGTTGCCCTATAGAAGATTCAGATCAATGGGGGTTTTCGTTAACCAAGAGGTTTGTTCGATCACTTTCTACTCTTAGCTTTTGTATATTTTATGTATGTGATTATTGCGTTTGCTGATATATATATCTCCTATGCTATTTGGATGAGTTTGATCGTGTGTTGTTTGTTCTAATTCATTATTGTTTTCTGGATTCGAATTGATTGTGTGTCTTGGTGTCGTTTTGTAAGTCTGGTTTATCCAGAAATTGTTCAATTATATATATATAATTTTCAGTGGTATAATTTTTCATCTCCGGTGGTTTTCAAGATTTTTTTTTATTGTAGTAGTTACTCATGTTTACGTAATAGTCAATTTGAAAACATATTCTTTTCCCAAGTAATTTGCCAAATTTTGGTTTGGATATGTGTGAATACATGTATTTTGTTATGGCTGCATCGATTATACAATGTTTGAAAAGAAGACTTTATATGAGCATCAAGTTGAGCATTTTGGAAACTTCCAGTTCCATATTCGTGATCAAGTAAGCTTTTTACATTTTCTAAGCGTTATATATAAGCGATTATTGTATATAATTCGAGGACTGAAGTTTTTGCATAGTGAAAACTATTCAGAAGCAACATGTTTATTCACACAATATTTTTCAATCAGAGGTGGATAAATTATGATTTAAGCAGTGGCAAATTGTTTATTAAAATACTCTGAGAACGTTTTTTTTTTTTTGAGGTAAACGTTTTATGAGGTAAACTTTCCTTTATCCCCAATGTTTTCTTATGTAAATAAAATAAGTGTTCTCCAATATTTTGTATCTTTATTTTTTCTGGTTTTATGTGAAGAATAACTTTTAAATAAACATTTGAACCATAGTTTATATGCACTATTGTTTTTGCTGCTTAATCTCATGTGGCGTTCTTGTTGATCTCAGAGCTGGTTTAGACCTGGTGGGGTTATAGTCGTGAAAGAGAATCACTCTAAAAGAGTCTCTTTGGCTCTCTCTCTCCGACATTATTGAGAAAAAAAAATTCTATGATACAGAGTTGTATTGGGTTTAATTAAGTTGAATCAATTGAATAAGTCAAGCTCGTGTTGAGCTAGTTATTAGGAGCTGAATCAGTGTCCTCTCTTTGAGTTTGTTTCGTTAGTTGTTTCCGTTTTTATCTCCTAAGTTTTCTATGTGCATGTTTGTAAGGCTTCTATAAAAGTCATCCCTCTCTGTTTGAATAAAGGTTGAACTATTTCACTGCAAAAACAGAGTCTCTGCTTCCTTTATCTGGTATCAGAGCAAAACACAAAGAAAGAAATAGTGAGAAGAAACAAAAAAAACACGAAAGAAGGAATGGGAGATACGGGAAATTTCTCTACACCGGCTATTCCAAAATTTGATGGGGATTACGACCACTGGAGTTTAATCATGGAGAACTTGCTGCGATCCAAGGAATACTGTGGTATCATCGATCCAGGCTTTGAAGAATTAAAATAAATCGAGTCTCCTAATCCAACACAGAAAAAGGCACTCGATGAAGCAATTCCCAAAGACCTCAAAGCCAAAAATTACCTGTTTCAGTCCATTGACAAAACCATATTGAAGACAATCACGCAGTAGGAGACCGCAAAGCAATTGTGGGAATCAATGAGAATGAAACATCAAGGGAGTGCAAGAGTGAAGAGGGCACAATTACAACGGCTGAGGAGAACTTTTGAGACCCTGGAGATGAGAGCTGGAGAAATAGTCAAGAGTTACTTTGGGAGAGTCATGGAGACAGCAAACGACATGAGAACTTGCGGAGAAGACGTAGAGGATGTCAAGATTGTCGAAAAGATTCTCTGCAGCCTCACCAAAAACTTCAATTACGTGGTTTGCTCCATTGAAGAGTCTAAAGACATTGATAGCCTTCCCGTAGATGAGCTGCAGGCTTCTCTATAGATCCATGAGCGTAAGGTGATTGAGAAAAGGAGCGAGGAACAAGTCTTGCAAGCAGTAAATGAGCCAAGGAGTGCTCGTGGGAGAGGAAGGTGGAACCCACAGAGAGGAGGGAACAGTGCTAGAGGACGAGGGAGAGGCAAATCATATGTGAATCGATCCGCCATCACCTGTTTCCGATGTGGAAAAGTAGGACACTACTAGTTCGAGTGTACAAGCCAGGAGAAAGGAGCCAACTATGTGGAATTTGACGAGGAAGAAGAGTTGCTTCTCATGTCACACTCAGACCTGAGCAATACTGCTGACCAAGGTGTGTGGTTCTTAGATTTGGGATGTTCGAATCACATGACTGGTGAAAAGTCATGGTTTGATGTGCTTGATGAAAGCTATAGGCACTCTGTAAAGCTAGGGAATGGCTCAAAACTGAATGTGTTGGGAAAAGGATGATTTTTCTCGCAAAACATGGATCTACTTTCTTGTTGACAAAGCGGAGACATTCGAAACATTCAAAGTCTTCAAGAATTCGGTGGAAAAGGAATCCAAGAATGTTGTCCAAGGGTTGCGAACAGACAGAGGGGGTGAATTTACCTCAGACATCTTCAACAAATTCTACAAGGATCAAGGCATTAAGAGGCAACTCACTGCTACATATACTCCTCAGCAAAATGGAGTAGCAGAAAGGAGAAACAGGACCATCATGAACATGGTTCGATGTTTGTTAGCAGAGAAAGAGTTGCCAAGATACCTATGGGCGGACGCAGCAAAATGGACGGCTCATGTTTTAAACCGGAGCTACACAAAGTCGGTGAAAGATATGGTACCAGAGGAGAGATGGTCAGGGAGCAAACCAAAGATTGACTATTTTAGAGTCTTCGGATCAATTGCCCACGTTCATGTTCCGATGCAGAGACGAATCAAACTAGATGATCGCAGTAAAAAATGCATCCTACTTGGAGTCAGTGACGAATCTAAGGCATATCGTCTCTACAATCCACTTACAAAGAAAATCACTGTAAGTAGAGACGTTATTTTTGAAAAGGATGCGAAGTGGGACTGGAATTTAGCTGTTTCGGAGGAAAATAATCTTACTTGGGGGAGATGATGATGAGGTTGTTGATGCGGGAGAAGAGACAGATGAAGAAATTAACGAAGAGGAAGTCATAGAGGAGATCACAGAACCAATAGAGGAGATCGCAGAACCAGTGATAGTAGAGACAAATGATGAAACAGAGGTGCAGACTCAGCCGGAAGCAGGAGAAAATTCAAAAAGGCCGAGAAGAGAACCGGGCTAGATGCGTGACTATGTAAGAGGAGAAGAGTCAGCAGATGACAACGACGAAGACATAAACAATTTTGCTCTCTATATCTGCAATGATGATCCAGTGCATTACCATGATGCATCCCAAGAAGAAAAGTGGCAAAAGGCTATGGAAGTGGAGATTGAATCGATCGTGAAAAATCAAACTTGGGAGCTCGTAGATTTACCACCAAGAATGAAGAAAATTGGCGTGAAATGGGTCTACAAGACAAAATTTAATGAAGAGGGAAAAGTGAAGAAGTGCAAAGCTCGGCTAGTTGCAAAGGGATACTCTCAAACTGAAGGAGTGGATTACAATGAAGTTTTTGCCCCTGTTGCTCGCTGGGATACCATTAGAAGTCTCTTGGCAGTGGCATCTCAACGAGGTTGGTGTGTGTATCAATTGGACGTCAAAAGCGCCTTCTTATACGGCGAGCTTAAAGAAGAGGTTTACATAGACCAACCTGAAGGGTTTGTCAAAGTAGGGGAGGAGGATAAAGTCTATCGACTGAAAAAGGATCTCTATGGTTTAAAACAAGCACCAAGAGCCTGGTTCAGCCGAATTGAAGGCTACTTTAAGAGAGAAGGCTTCCAGAAAAGTGTTTTTGATCACACTCTGTTCTGAAAAAGACCGAGGACAGGGTTCTTGTGGTGAGTCTCTATGTGGATGATCTGCTTTACACTGGGAATGACGAGGCGATGTGTGAGGAGTTCAAATCGTCGATGCAGAAGGAGTTTGAGATGACAGATATGGGAAAAATGAAGTTCTTTCTTGGAGTAGAGGGTCATCAAAACATTGATGGAATACATATCCGTCAAAAGAAATATGCTAAAGAGGTTCTGGAGAGGTTTAATATGTGGAACTGCAATGCTGTTAAAAATCCTATTGTTCCCGGAACAATTGTCTCAAAGGAAGGAATCAAAGGAGCTGATGCAACACTCTACAAGCAACTCGTCGGATGTCTCATGTACCTTACGGTAACATGTCCTGACTTAATGTTTGTGGTATGTTTACTATCGCGTTTTATGGCTGATCCTAAGGGAGAGCATATGGCTATTGCTAAAAGAGTGCTAAGGTATTTGAAAGGAACACTAGATGTTGGTGTGTTCTATGGAAGAGCATCGAGTATGAAGCTATTGGGTTACACGGATAGTGATTATGCTCGAGACTTAAATGACAGAAAATCAACATCCGGTTATGTGTTCTTGCTGAATGGGTCTGTGATTTGTTGGAGCTCAAGAAAACAGGACATCGTGACACATTCTTCTACCGAAGCTGAGTATGTTGCAGCAACTTCATCGGCTTGTCACTGTGTTTGGTTGAGAGGAATTCTGCAGGAATTGGGAGCAATTGGTGTGGAATGCACAGATATCATGTGTGACAACAGCTCAACGATAAAACTGTCAAGGAATTCGGTTATGCATAGAAGAACAAAACACATTGATGTGAGGTTTCACTATTTGCGTGATTTGTCAAATGAAGGAGTCATGAAGCTGGTTTTCTGTGAAACGAATGATCAAGTTGCCGATATCATGACCAAGCCTATTAAGTTGGATCAGTTCGAGAAGCTTCGATAGGATTGCTTGGAGTTCGTCGAGTAGAAGATTAAACTGATGCTGGTGAGCATTTCAGTTTAAGGGGAAGGATTTATTGGGTTTAATTAAGTTGAATCAATTGAATAAGTCAAGCTCGTGTTGAGCTAGTTATTAGGAGTTGAATCAGTCTCTTCTCTTTGAGTTTGTTTCGTTAGTTGTTTCCGTTTTTATCTCCTAAGTTTTCTATGTGCACGTTTGTAAGGCTTTTATAAAAGTCATCCCTCTCTGTTTGAATAAAGGTTGAACTATTTCACTGCAAAAACAGAGTCTCTGCTTCCTTTAAGTTGCATGTATTATTTTTTTCAATCTTTTGGTTTGGCTAAGATTAGTGATTGTAAGCATGGAATCGCCGGTGGTAGTGCGATTCTCGCTCCGGAAGCGCAATCGTCCAGAATTGTCTCGGAATCGAGATTCCAAAAAGGAGGCGTTTGGGAGCGCAGTGGAGCGCACGAATCGGAGTTGGAAACGTTTAGTCGTTGACGGTGACCGTAACTTATAATACAAGTTATGTTTAAGAAAGATGAAAGCCGTTAATTGTTCTTTTGGGCTTATAGTGTTTAATGTTTTGGCCCAACTTAGCCAAATTTTCTTTTTTTTGTAATTATACTAATGTGATGATACTATTTTGTAAAACTACTAACATAAGTACCGAGAGAACGTTTGGATAACAAATGAGACTGGAGAAGGAAATATTTTGAGCACTCTTAAGTATATTTGGCAATATATAACTTTTTTTTTATTTGAAACCATGGAATATATACTTCAGACCATTTTAGTATACATGCAATGTTTGTAATTCGTAAGGAAAAAGTTGGGAATTCTTATAATTTTATCATACCATACTTTTATCATTCCTCATGTCCAAGCATTAAGCTAACATAAACATTTTTTAGTACAAAAGAAAAATATTTGGAAATTGGACTAATTGCACGTCCTCGACTAGATCCTTACAATTCCAATGAAAGAGTGAAAATATCTGCAATTTCTAATATATTTTGCAACAAAATTTTATCATCATCACCATCATCACCATCTTTATTAATTCCTAATAATTAAGAAGTTTGAATAAGAGCATAATTTGTCAAACCTGAAGCTATAACAAGAAAAATAAATAAAACTGTCAAACATACGAAAATAGAGTTTTTCCCAAAACCAATTGCATATGGAGAATGAAAATGTCTTAAAATTCCAAAATAGATTTGTTGGGGAAAAACATATGAGAGAGAGGAAAAAAATATAAAATTTGATTTCTTATTATGGTTTAGAAGAATACATGTAAACGTTATGAGCTAATATTCACTATAATGACAAAGATGCTTCGAGCATTGATCAATAAAACAATCTTATGTGTTTGAGCAGAGAAAGAGATAATTTATCGTTTAAATTAAATCAATGGTTATACAAGCACGAGAGATATATTTGTGTACGGAATTTCATGATAAGGCTACACGCGCCAATTTTAAACAAGTATTTTTCCAATTTTTTTTTCATTAGTTGTTTTTTTCATTTTTTTTCTAGAATTTTCTCTTTTGTTAATTGGCGTGTGATGATGTTCCACTAAAAGACGGTGTCGCTTAATTGTTGATCAAATATGGATTTTGAACCTTATGAGAATGAATATATTTTTGAGGAAGATTGTGATGACATTTTAGATGATGATGATGATTGTGATCCAAATAACGAATCTGAAAGTGTTGAAGAGATTGAAGATGACATTGGATATGGTACATATAGTTATGAAAACAGCAGTGCATCTGAGTATGTTAAAACTACTAATAGTGAAGATGATTCTATTGGTTCTGATGACGAAAATAGTGAATAATATTTGGGTTTTTTATAATTTTTTTGGTTTTATGGTCCATATTGTCATTCGAAATTATTTGAACAATTCTCTCATTTGATAACTTTTTCTTACCGTCCAACTATTTTTGATTGTTGAATGAATTATTCCAAAAATTAAACATTGATCGAAATCAATTTAAAATATTGATAAGCGATCATATGATATAAATGTATGCTGAGGCTTCCCTAGGGTTAAGGTTCTCCACTCTTACGGTTTCGTTTTTTTAAGGAGAAGTGCGATGTGTATATAAAACCACCCGCCAAAACAAATTGAACACTACATATACGAGCAATAATTTTGTTTAGTTTGTTAGGGTTAGGGATATAAATGTTGGTACAAAGTTATATGATAAAGATAAGTCCAATGAGTATAAAACCACCCGCTAAACAAACTGAATACTACATATACGAGCTATATTTCACTATAGCTGAGCTGAATCGAATCATAGTTTTATTTAGTTTGTTAGGGTTAAGGCTCTCCAATCTTAGGATTTAGTTCTTTTTGAAGGAGAAATACGTCGTGATTTAAAAGTTCACCCGCCAAAATAAGTGTGGTGTGAGTATAAAACCACCCGCAAAAAAATAACTGAACATTACATATACGACGAGCTAGTTTTCACTATAACTGAGTTGAATCGAAACACAGTTTTGTTTAGTTTGTTAGGGTTAAGGTTTCCCTACGTTTAAGGCTCCCCATTTTTAGGGTATAGTTTCTTTAATTTGCCAAAAAACTTGTTTCATATATTTTTTATTGATTTGATGAATTTTTAATTTGCTAAAAATATAAATGGTATATGCATAAATATAAAAATATAAATGAAAACTAATTTTTTGTGAAAACTAAATATTATTCGAAATCAATTTAAAATAGTGAGTATAAAACCACGAGCTAGATTTCACTATAACTGAGCTGAATCGTACCATAGTTTTTTTTAGTTTGTTAGGGTTAAGGGTCCCCACTCTTACGGTTTAGTTCTCTAGGGTTAAAGCTATCTACTCTTAAAGTTAATAGAAATGAGGAAACTCAAAAATTAGGATGACAATATAGTAAAAACGGATAAAAATATTATAAACGATGGAATTAGTTATCTTCAAAACAAATAAATAAATATACAAAATAAATATATTGTTTTGAATATTTTACATGCATTTGTGATGATTTAGACTTATATATTATGGTTTAATACTCCTTAATTTGTTAAAAATATAAATTATTTTTAATAGTTTACATACATTAGTAAGGATCTACACTCACATATTAAAACTTAATATCCATTAATTTGTTACAAATTAAAATTATAAATTAATTTTTTATTTTTAAATAATTAACTATATCAATGTTTTGAAATTTTACTATCCCGCGCAGAGTGCGGGTCTTACCCTAATAATAGTTGAAAACTGTGGCAAGAAAAATGTACTTTCCATAGATGCTAAGGTAATCTCCAATATTTTTTTATGTTATGAGTAATGGGCCATTTGAATTTATTGTTATTGGGCTAAGCAGAGTCGATAAAAGCCTTTTCCAGCTATTGCATAACCTTAATCGACATTACTCTTGAGAGTTGAGAGCAAATGTAAACAAGAAAAAAGGTGAAAGAAAAGAAATCTGAAATTTTCTTCACATTTATTAAGCTTAAATCCCTGAGATGAAGTACAAACAATTATCAGTTACGCATAATATTGCTGACCCTATCAAAAGTTGGCGATAGTCCTCTCCCATTCAACATATATTTCTTCGTTTTGGATTCGATTTATAAGGTTAGTGATCAAAATAAAATTGAATATAGGTTCACCGACATTAAAAAAAAACTGTGTAATTTTACTCAATTCGCGTGTACGTTAAATTTGAAGTCATTAACATCACCTAATTAAAATTAACGTACGATGGCTTCCTAATCTTGTTTCTAATAGAAACTCTACTATAACAGACACATCCTCTCATTTCCTTGTCGTTAGGGCTTTTAAATGCAATGAAAGCTCAATAAGTTACTCACATCATCCCCTCGTGCAAGCAATGAACACATATACATTAACACAAGGATAAAAATATTTTTATTACAAGGGAAAATAAAATATTCATATGTGAATGTGACTTTGGTAAACTAGATATTACACTAAATAAATTTCGCATATCTGAAACGACCCGACCCAAAATTTTAAAAAATTTCCCTCCAGATTATTATCATCACAGATAATAATCCTCAATGAGTCAACAACCAAGCAACGCGGAGCAACAAACATCAACAACATCTCCAGTTTAACAACTCCATACTTTATTAAATAGCAACCAATTCAACCAATCAACCAGTATGAATAAACAATATCTAATGACTAACAACCTAACAATTCCATAGAATAACAATCCAAGTGAGACCCTAAATCATCTCTTCTTCCTCGCCACGATTCCACGATCACAATTTCTCTTTACCTGCAACACATGGCAAAAAGAGTTGCGTGAGTATTATCACAAACACTCAGCGACGCGGTCATCCCGTCTACAAGCTATTTAAATACAAGTATAATCAACCAACACAATACCAGGATGATCACAGAACAAGCATACACAACCAAGCAAATAAAACCAGTCCAGAATACACCGTGTCGATCGACAGAAAACACTGTGTCGATCGACACAACCAATAGGTGTCAATGATCAGTGACCCCGTGTCGATCGACAGGATCCGCTGTGTCGATCGACAAGATCCGCTGTGTCGATCGACACAACTACTAGGTGTCGAAGAACACAGGCCCCGTGTCGATCGACACACCACCTCGGTGTCGATCGACACGACGTCGCAGAACCCAGAATCGAGTCAATCCTCACACGACTCGAATCTGATGCGATCCGTCGAGTCTCCTGCACAAATCCACACACAAACACACGAAAACCACCAAGCAATCGTATTCCATTGGTCCCCTATACTTATACGAGTCTACGGTCACGCACTCACCTTGATTGGGATTGAAAAAGGATGAAGAACGCGAAGAACGAGCGAAGAACACCAAGACAGCCTCTGATTCTGTCCTCACAGACCCGAAATCAGCACAACAACAACCTCTTTCTCGTTCTATCTCCACTCACGATCAATTCTCCTCCAGGAATCTCCCAACAATCACTCAAGCTCTAAGATTTCTGATTCTCTCTTCTCTCTCTCAGCTTTTTCTTCTGAAAATGGCCAAAAAGGAAGACAAACCCGTCTGATCCCTTAAATACCCGAACCCTAGGGTTCCCTAAACCGGCCCGCCAAACCAGACAATTAAAACGGACCTGACGGTCTGATTTAACCCGTGTCGATCGATATACACCACCCGTGTCGATCGACATAATGCCCCAAACCCGACTTCTCCTAAGTCCAAAACACACATGTCGATCGACACACCACACCTGTGTCGATCGACACCACCAAAAATCCACTTTTTGGTTCACGGGCGTTACAATTCTCCCCCACTAACACGGATTCGACCTCGAATCTTGCGACACCATCGCACTATAGTCACAAATACCGGACTTGAACCCGGCTGGCCCTTCGAGATCACGCTTGAACCACATCACCCCATCTCACTAAAGTTCGCACCTCCGTCAAAAACCCGACCAGATTCCCCCAGAATATCACGATGCAACGTCCCCTGGTCCCGATCAGGGCTGCCCGATTGACCGCCCAACAATCAAACAAGAACATGCACGACCAAACGTTGACCCCGAGTCGGACCAAATGATCGCACAACAATCAAACAAGAACATGTACGACCAACGGCGTTACATATATTACCAGGGTTGTCCGAACCTGGTTCCAAACGTTAGCATAACCTTAGGTTCGACATCCAATCCACTCTCTTGACCCTCGGTCAACACCACTCGAGATCACACCTGATCCCCGAGCTCTACCAGGCTCACACTAGCCACATTGCACCGTCTCCCCACGACTGCAATCCTGACCCCACCCGGTCAGCACCACCTGGGATCCACTCCCGATCCCCGAAGCTCATCCAGTCTCATACTCACGACCACGCTCAGACGCTACTGCTCCTAACTCATACTCATAACTCATAAACATATACACCACACATATGCTCGCAGGATCGTCACCCCTTGAGCGACAGTATTCAGGAGACCCACCCGTCCCCTGGAGAGACCCACTATCCCTCTATGTATATATATAGGGAACCCATCCGTCCCCTAGAGAGAACCACTAACTCTCGAGTATATGCAGAGAACCCACCCGTCCTCTGGAGAGATCCACTATCCCTCAGTATACAGGAATCCACCCGTTCCCTGGAGCAATACTCTGAAACGTGCATCATAAGCACCTGTCGACCAGAATCACCTTTTATGGTCATCCGAAACAACCCAATCACCAGGGAGTTTCACAGAGTCCCTGGAAAGACAGTCCTAACTCACATAAGACCTCTATTCCAGACTCCCCCTAGGAAATAGGCAGGTTCTAACTCACATAAAACCCCTATTTCCCAGCGCCATCTGGGGAATCACAAGTCCTAACTCACATAGAACCTTATCCCCAGATAATCCTACTAGAACATGGACAGCCCTAACTCACATAGAACTTCCATTTCTAGTCTCCCTAGCCGATAGATAAGCTCTAACTCACATAGAATTCTATCGCTAGACCTCCACATGACCTACCAGTCATCACAATCCATGACATCACCAGTCATACCATAAGAACTCACATCTTATAACACATTTAATAAGGCAAACTCATCTTATTAAATCTCAAATTGTATACTCGTTACATCCACCACGAAATACAAGTATCACAATCATAACAACATGCTAATACAGACTCTAAAAACCAGAAAAGAACTCAAGCCACCGCTTGCTTCTCGAATCACTTCGAGAACTTCCTCTTCATCGACGCTTCTAGTTCCCAAGTCTCCTCCTCAATACCGTCACAGTCCCACACGACTCTCACCAACGGTATACTCTTCCAGCGCAGCACCTTGATTCTCCTCTCGAGAATCTTCACAGGCCTCGCCGCCAACGTCATGTTGGGCTGAAGATCCTCCGGAATCCTCGCCAACACCTCCTCAGACTCATGCAGACACTTCCGTAGCATCGAAACATGGAAGACCTGGTGAAAAGCCTTCATATTCTGAGGTAACTCCAATCTATAAGCTACCGGTCCGACCCGCTCCACTACTCTGAACGGACCCATAAACCTTGGACTCAGCTTATTCTCTGAAATGGATCTGTTAGGACCCCTCAACACAGCTGCCTTGAGATACACCATATCTCCCAGCTCAAACTCCAGCTCCTTCCGTCTCCTATCGGCGTAACTCTTCTGCCGATCCTGAGCCTCTCTCATGTTCAGCCTCAAGACACGGATCTTCTCCGTCGTCTCCTGAACAAAGTCTGCACCAAACATGCTCCTCTCCTCCACTTGAGTCCAACATAATGGTGTCCTACACGGCATCCCATACAGAGCCTCAGATGGAGCCATCCCAATACTCGCCTGATAGCTGTTGTTGTACGCAAACTCTACCAGGTTCAGATGATCCGCCCAATGACCACCATAATCCAGTACACACATCCTTAGCAAATCCTCCAATGTCTGAATCGTCCTCTCAGACTGCCCATCCGTCTGAGGATGATACGCGGTACTCATATGCACCTTAGTGCCCATCTCTGCTTGGAATGCCCTCCAGAACTCTGAAGTGAATCTCGGATCTCTGTCTGACACAATACTTGCTGGCACCCCGTGCAGCCTCACTATCTCACGCACATACTTCCTAGCCAACACCACCGCTCCGTCGGTCTTCTTGATGGCCAGAAAATGTGCTGACTTTGTCAAACGATCCACAATAACCCATATCGCATCATAGGTCCGCGACACTGGCAATCCCGTCACGAAATCCATCGTAATCATATCCCACTTCCACTCCGGAATAGGCAAACTCTGTAATAATCCGCTCAGAACCTGTTGCTCAGCCTTCACCAGCTGACATACGTTGCACGCTGCAACCCAGCTAGCTACATCCCTCTTCATCCCGACCCAGTGATAATACCGTTTTAAGTCCCGATACATCTTGGTCGCTCCCGGATGAATCGATAACATACTCGAATGAGCCTCCCTCAGGATCTCTTGCCTCAGATCCTCGTCTTTGGGTACACAAACCCGCCCGTTCACCAGTATCATCAAACTCGCTGAGACCACATACTCTGAACCGGCCGCCTGAGAAGCATCAATCAAACCCTGATCCTTCTCCTGTGCAACCCGAATCCTGCTCAACAGATCTGCCTGGTTAGCTGCCTCTAACCCCAACGGCTTCTGTGAGATCACACACAGCCTCAACGTGCTGATCTCGCTCACCAGAGCCTCCATATCTCGCTCCTGATCTGAAGCTATCCTCCTCCGACTCAACGCATCTGCAACCAGATTAGCCTTACCCGGATGGTACCCAATCTCCAGGTCATAGTCTGCAACTAACTCCATCCAGCGCCTCTGTCTCTGGTTCAGCTCCGGCTGAGTGAAGAAATACTTCAGACTCTTATGGTCTGTGAATATCTGCACCTTCCTGCCATACAGATAAGACCTCCATATCTTAAGTGCAAAGATAACTGCGGCCAACTCCAAGTCGTGGGTAGGGTCATTGCACTCGTGCTTCCTCAACTGCCTTGAAGCATACGCAATAACCTTCCCCTGCTGCATCAGCACACAACCCAGACCAACTCCCGAAGCGTCTGTATACACCACATAAGGCTCACTCGGCTCGGGTAACGCCAAAACAGGTGTACTGATCAGCATCTCCTTCAGCTTCCCAAAACTCTCCTCACAAGCTGAAGACCAAACAAAAGGGACATCCTTCCCTGTTAGCTTCGTCATCGACTGCGCCATACTCGCGAATCCCTTGACGAACCTCCGGTAATAACCGCCAACCCAAGAAAACTCCTGATCTCGGTGGCGTTCCTCGGTCTAGGCCAACCTCTGATAGCTTCTATCTTAGCCGGATCCACAGACACTCCCTTTGCAGACACAACGTGGCCAAGAAAGCTCATCTCTCGCTGCCAGAAACTGCACTTACTCAGCTTCGCGTACAACTTCTGCTCCCGCAGCTTCTCCAAAACCAACCTCAAATGCACCCCGTGCTCTTCCGGACTCCTCGAGTATACCAGGATATCATCTATGAAGATGATCATGAACACGTCCAGATACTCCTGGAACACCCCGTTCATCAACCGCATGAACGCTGCTGGGGCATTCGTCAACCCAAACGGCATCACTACAAACTCATAGTGTCCGTACCTCGTTCGAAAGGCCGTCTTCCTGACGTCCGCCTCATCGATCGGAATCTGATGGTAACCCGACGCCAAGTCAATCTTGGAGAACCAAGTAGCTCCTCGCAGCTGATCCAACAACTCGTCAATGCGCGACAGAGGATACCTGTTCTTCACAGTGACTCGGTTAAGCCCCCGATAGTCGATACACAACCAGAAACTCCCATCCTTCTTCTTCACAAACAACACCGGTGCTCCCCACGGTGAAACACTAGGCCGGATGAAACCCTTCCCCAACAGATCATCCAGCTGCTTCTTCAGCTCTGCCATCTCTGCTGGAGCCATACGGTAAGGTGCCTTGGATATCGGAGCTGTTCTGGGTTCCAACTCAATCGTAAATGGATCCGACCGCGACGGTGGCAAACCCAACAACGATTGGAACACATCCTGAAAATCCCGAACAACCTGGATATCCCCAACTGCAACCTCTCCAACAGTCTCTGGCATCACTATCGTCACCAGATACGCCTCACAGCCCTTCACAATCAACTGCTCGGCCTGTATTGCTGAAATCATAAGACTTCCGGAAGTCGGTCTCACCCCCTGAAACACTAACCTCCCAGCCTCCCGCTCAAACACTACACGTCCTCGATGACACTCCAGATGGACCCTGTACCGATCCAACCAATCCATCCCCAGGATGACATCGTACAGCTCCACCGGACTAATAACCAGGTTTGCTGGCATCAACTCTCCTGCCACCAGAACGTCTACACCTCGAGCCCGCCCGAAAGTAGCTAACGTCCTCCCACCAGCAACCTTAACTACACCCGGCTGCTCACCAGAATCGGTCCGGATCCCGCTGCCCTCCGCACACTTCGGAGTGATGAAGCTATTCGTAGCTCCCGAATCAAAAAACACGTGGGACTCACATCCGTCCACAACTAAGGTCCCTGCAAAATCCCATGTGCTTTAAGACCCGACACTCTAACGCAGACACACAATCCAAACAGACTAAAATAAATTACCACAAAAATTAAAAGACAAGTCTGAATTAGTACCTGTGATCGGTCTGGCGCTAGAACCGCCCGCCTCAGCCGACGTAAAAACCCGCGGCGTCGCTGCAATCTGAGCCAAAGGCTGCACCGCCAACGGTTGCACTGCCGCCACAACCATCTGCTGCAACTTCGGACACTAGGGCTTAATGTGCCCGAGCTCCCTGCAGTGAAAGCACACCTGTGCTGCCCGAGTTTCTCTCCTCGTCGGACAGTCTGCCACCTTGTGGCCCATGCTACCACACCCGTAGCATCCTGAACCACCCTGTCCACCCTGACTGGCCCCGGAAGTACTCTCCCACTTCCCTTTTTGTCCCCGAGCCTGCTTGCCGCCCCTGCTCGAACCACTCTACTGCTGAGATCTTCTCGGCTACTGCTGCACCGGTGGACTAACCACCACAACCTGCTCCCTGAGATCCTCCTCAATCGCAGCCGCAGTCTCAACCATCTCCGCCCTCGTGGCAAACCTACTCGCCCTACAACGAGTCCTCAACTCAGCTCGAAGTCCCCCGAGGAACCTTCTCACCTGGACCTGCTCGCCCTCTATGCCTCTACCAGCATGCACCAGGAGTCTACTGAACTCCAAATCAAACTCCCTCACGGTCCGATCCCCCTGAGTCAGGTTCAGAAACCTCGACTCCATCCTGTCCACCGCCTCATTCGGGAAATACTTGGCATTAAACTCAGCCAAGAAATCCTCCCAGACCATACCCACACAACCATCAATCAATTAACTTCCTAATCAATCAATTGCACGAGCCCTAGAACCGCTAGGGCTCTGATACCAAACTGAAACGACCCGACCCAAAATTTTAAAAAACTTTCCCTCCAGATTATTATCATCACAGATAATAATCCTCAATGGGTCAACAACCAAGCAACGCGGAGCAACAAACATCAACAACATCTCGAGTTTAACAACTCCATACTTTATTAAATAGCAACCAATTCAACCAATCAACCAGTATGAATAAACAATATCTAATGACTAACAACCTAACAATTCCATAGAATAACAATTCAAGTGAGACCCTAAATCATCTCTTCTTCTTCGCCACGATTCCACGATCACAATTTCTATTTACCTGCAACACATGGCAAAAAGAATTGCGTGAGTATTATCACAAATACTCAGCGACGCGGTCATCCCGTTTACAGGCTATTTAACTACAAGTATAATCAACCAACACAATACCAGGATGTTCACAGAACAAGCATACACAACCAAGCAAACAAAACCAGTCCAGAATACACTGTGTCGATCGACAGAACTCACTGTGTCGATCGACACAACCAATAGGTGTCGATGATCAGTGACCCCGTGCCGATCGACAGGATCCGCTGTGTCGATCGACACAACCACTAGGTGTCGAAGAACACAGGCCCCGCGGAATCGAGTCAATCCTCACACGACTCGAATCTGATGTGATCCGTCGAGTCTCCTGCACAAATCCACACACAAACACACGAAACCCACCAAGCAATCGTATTCCATTGGTCCCCTATACTTATACGAGCCTACGGTCACGCACTCACCTTGATTGGGATTGAAAATGGATGAAGAACACGAAGAACGAGCGAAGAACACCAAGACAACCTCTGATTCTGTCCTCACAGACCCGAAATCAGCACAGCAACAACCTCTTTCTCGTTCTATCTCCACTCACGATCAATTCTCCTCCAGGAATCTCCTAACAATCACTCAAGCCCTAAGATTTCTGATTCTCTCTTCTCTCTCTCAGCTTTTTCTTCTGAAAACGGCCAAAAAGGAAGACAAACCCGTCTGATCCCTTAAATACCCGAACCCAAGGGTTCCCTAAACCGGCCCGCCAAACCGGACAATTAAAAAGGACCTAACGGTCTGATTTAACCCGTGTCGATCGACATACACCACCCGTGTCGATCGACATAACGCCCCAAACCCGACTTCTCCTAAGTCCAAAACACACATGTCGATCGACACACCACACCTGTGTCGATCGGCACCACCAAAAATCCACTTTTTGGTTCACGGGCGTTACAATATCCATGTATAATTACCCCCTAATCACTTATGTTTCTTCACCACACACCACTTCAAAAGCATTCTCTAAACCAAATCAAAATAGACAAATTAAAGAAAAGAAGAATGGCAAAAACAAATGTTTTTCTCTTCTCTATGTTTCTCATCGTTTCACTCTCTTCCATAATCACTCCTTGGCCACGTAATTGGCCAAGTCACCATTCGTGGTGACTTGACATGCAGCCTTACCAGGAATCCAAACGCACCACCTATCTCCAATGCCAAAGTCCTCTTAGTTTGTGCCGACACAAACACAACCATCGTTGAATCAGTGACCGATCCGACAGGTGCGTTTACCTTTGTGCTAAACTCCTTAGTGTCGCTTTTGTTTCGCCCCGATATTTGCGGTGTCGTAGTTAATCTTCCTACTGGCACGTGATATATCCACCCGACGGAGTCCTCGTAGCCTCACTTAATCTGGTCAACGTCATCTTCACAAGTCTCTTAACTATCGCTAACTATATCACCGGTCCATTTCTCGACATGACTGTCTGATGCGATCGTCACTTCCTTAACATATATACATGGAAGGGGATTTCATATAAGGCTGGGCAAAAAATCCGTCAAATCCGCTTCGATTAGCTAATCGTTACGATTTGATCCGATGAATTCGGATATCCGTAAAATTTCAAAACAAAGCAAATACCAAATTTAAGTATCCGTAGAAAACAAAGCAAATCGGATTTGATTTTATTATGATTAAATGATAAAATAAATAAATAACAATTAAAAGTTTAACGGATCGGATCGGATATCCGTGAATATCTAAAAAAATCGGATATTCGCAGATATTCTAAAAAAAGTCGGATATCCGAAATTTACCGGATCGAATCGGATAGAAAAAATAACTACCCGTAAAAGACGGAGCGGATCGCGGATACCTGATTTTTTTCGGATATCCATTCCGTGCCCATGCCTAATTTCATATGCATGGTCCTCTGTTTTTTTTTATTTTTGAGAAAAACATGGTCCTCTGTTTTTTTTTTATTTTTGGGAAAAACATGGTCCTCTGTTTTACGTTAAGGTGTTATTATGGAAAGAATAAGTGATGATACAGTTGTAAATTTGTAATACTCCCCTGTTCTATTATATAAGATGTTTTAACTGAAATGGCGGAATTTAAAAATCATATAAATTCTAATTTTTTGTATTAAAACAATATAATACTTGACTAAATGTAAATCAGCTAATATTGTTTATGTATTTTTGGGATATTAACTCAAAGTTCACATCGGATAACAAGAGTCTAATATATAATGAACCCAAATCAAATTAATATGTCACTTTTTGGAAAAAAACCCAAAAACAAATATGTGCGGACTTAACGTAAAAAAACGAAAAATATCATACTAGTTAGTATATTGTTGAAGTTGATGGATTTTCAGAGTCCTACAATTGACTACAAGCTAGATTCATAAAATATGGACATAGGCTGCGTATTTGTTGTGGAATGAGCCGTCATTGTAATCTCGCGATTAAGGGTGCTAGCTAGTAAATCTTTAATTAAAAAAAACTCAAAATGTCAAATCTAATGAAATGTAGGGAATATTTATTTCGAATGCATATACGAACTGCACATTGTACTAACAATAGGACCTTCTGAAAATGTATCAGCTACTACTTCAGAACTATTCCGCTACTAGTTCAGAACACGAACACAACACAAGAGTTTTCTCAAAACTGTTTACTAGTATTGATGAATTGAATACTTACACGTATTGCTTACACTCAATCCTAGTCTACCCTATTCACGAATCGCACCTGATACGTGAACTGTTTTGACCCCTTAGCCCCTTGATACAAGATTTCTTGTTTACCCGAAACCCTTATCCCTTTTGCTAAGTATGCTCTAGTTGTGTTGACCGTCTCTACGACTTAACACCCCTATTTATACAAGTGGCCTGCGGCTTAACCTAGCCTTGGCCTCTACTCCATGCAAGATTCGCTATCTTCTTCAAATCTTCATGTGTAGATCCACTTTCCTTATCTTCTCATAAGAATAAGGAAATCTTCTAGCTTGAGTAAATCTTCTCCAAGATATCCTCCAGCCTTCCTTGAGTGCAAGTCACGCCCTTTCTTTGCCTGGACTGACCCACTCCAAAAGCCCATCGGGCTCCAAGCCCACCAGCTGCCTCGCACCTCTTATGAAGTACTCCCATCTGGTGATGCTACAGAATCCTGCTTCAACGTTGCATCTTCAATCTCCCCCTTTTTAGCTTTGTATGTCTCCCAAGTATCTGCAAAATAAACTCACCACAAGCACAGAGACAGCCAACAACAAGCACAAGCAAATTCCAACTCATCCATACGAATTAAACTTATAAACGTTATTACAAGCATGAATCCCCAAAAATAAAGTACTAGAGTTCGAAACGAGGAGTAAAAAAAATCAAAGGTAAAAACAAAACATCCCCCATGCTCCCCCATGAACCATGATCTACTTAGCCACTCACATCATCACTTTCTCCCCCTGCTTGGGAGCACACAAGTTAAAAACACAATCATTAGTGTATAAGCAGAAAGCACAAGAGATCACAAGAACTTACTTTGATTGGCTTGGTGCACATCTTGAACTATCCTTGACAGCTGATGCAGGACAGATGTGATCTGGTACAGCGCCTTGTTGACCTCCTTCCGACTTGACTGCCCTTGAGGCACACTAATGTGGCCAAGTGAAACATCAATTGGTGCAACAAAACGAGCTGAGCTGAATGGCTTTGAGCGTTCTGGCTCTCTCTTGGTCTTTTTCGGCAGTGCAGGCTGAATCAGTAACGGCTGAGACCTCTTCTTGGTTGATACCTCCTCTTTGACTATTTCAACTCCTTTGGCCCGAGTGCGTAGTGACGTCCTAGTTCCTCCTGTTTCTTTCTTCTCGGTCCTGACGTCCATCTGGTAGTATGAGGGTAGTATCACAACATCATCCTCACCAGTAACAGCCCCACATTGATCTACAATCATTCCAGCAATCAGATGTGGAAACACCAACTTCCTTGAATCAGGCTGCTTGTTGTCCTCTCTTTCAATCTTGCTGATTGCCATGACTTGCTGAAACACCATGGCCCCAAAGTCTACGCGCACCTTCTAAGCCAACTTGTACAGAAGCAGAGCTCTGTACTGAGCAATATGTGTCCGATGAGTAGTCGGGTACCAGTTGTGCCCTGCCAAAATGGCCAATGCAGCGAACTTCGGAGACAGATGAACTGTGGACGGCGCTGGAGCCTTCTTGTGACACTTGCTGATAGTCGGAACTACATCTTTCTGAGATTCATCTCCCTTAAGGTAAGCAGCAATAGATTCTGGATCCACCTTGTCAAGTGCTTCAGCCCTCTTTCTCTCCTTGGAGCTCAGTTTTTACATATGCAAAAATTTGTTAAAGAGAGCAGGACTGAACCTCACGATGTGACCCCTGACTAAGACCATAACACCTCCATCATGTACCACAGTATCGCCCAGATTAGCGTAAAAATCGTTGATTACTTCCCTATCATAACCTGACCTAATTGAGACCGTGGGAGTTAATCTAGCTTCAGCTATCACAAATGGGTACTCAAATTCCTTCTGTTCTTCAAAAGCAACAAGCTTCTCACCGATAATTCCACGACTTTTAAATACAAAGTACCTTTGATATGCACCGGCTGAGCAGAACTTGTCAGTTGAGAACGACACATCACCAGTCATGGATTCTGCTCCAGCAGCAGATCCTGCTCCTACTCCCTCTGAATCACCGGATTCAGAGTTTTCGTGCTCTTTGATCTGTTTCCCCTTCTTCTTTTCCAGACTCTTTTCCAGCTTTACAGCCTTCAGCTGCTGAGTTGCAGCCTCTTCCTCGTCAATCTCTTTCTCAGGATCCCATGCTGAATCGGAGTCCTCTACTTCTTCCTCTTCTGATTTTCCGCCGGAGACTGGTGACGGAGACCTGTTCTGATAGTCTTCTGCCAATTGACCGATGAGATTCATCAATTTGTTGTCGAGAACACCAGAAGGCGGCGTCCCCTTGGTGTCTAGTTCAAGTCCTGGAGTCTTGAAGACCATCGACCCCTCGGCTTCCTCTACTTCATCCCGTAGCCGAAGTTGATTGGAAACGTTTGCTGGAGGATTCTTCTTTGGTCCCTTCTTTTTGGCAGTCTTCGAGTTTGATTCTCCTCCCATGGTTACTCAAGAATTCTTCTTTCTTTTTCTTGAAAATTCTAGGGTTTTGAAGCAACAGACTCTTGGATTTCTTGAACTTCTTCTCGCGGCCAAACAAGGAGACTATTTAAACAAATAAAGAAAATCTCTTCTGGGCTGCGACCTTACAAACCCTAAGGGCCCAACCGACACTCTTAGGCCCAAGGTTCTTTTGTTACCACGCCCATATGAAAACTGAAGCCCACACTCTTGGATTTATCTGAACCAGGGCATCCTGCATCATCTCCAGAACACTGCAACAGAGTGTCACACTCATTAGATTTTTCACACACAAGGGACAACAACCACATTCATTTTAAGAACACAATGGGGATTAAGCTGATAATGGTGGTCCTTGTAAAGATTTAAGACTGGCAATTTTTTTTTTTTTTTAAAAACTTTTGACACAAAATTAATTTACCATTTTCGAGTGATGTTTCAGGAACTGAACTTTGACCGATTCACAGCACATACCCAGCTCGATACGATTCACAACATCTGGTCATCTTCTACTCCAATGAGTAGCTTTCACACCATCATGTCTTTATCTCATCCTGACCAGTTTTCAACCTTTATCCACTTGAGAAAGTTGTTGATGCATTCAAGACGTGTGAATATATATTTTATTTTTGCTTTACTTCACCTTCACACGCCTGCCCACTTTTCTGGGTTCTTTCCTTTATTTTTTTTGAATGAGATAGTTCCATCACTTGACTTCTCAGAAACTATCTCTTGTTTTTTTTTTTTTTTTAGCTTTGATTCTTTCTTTACCGTGGAACCTATACTGATGTCAAGACGAGACGACATGATAGGTAGCTCTTTCTCATTGATGTTTCAGACTCCAAACAAAATCCGAGCCACATATGCACCTTGAACCAGTACTTGTATCAGTTCTGCACACTTCACAAAAGATTAAATTCCACAAACACCAATTGAGTTTCTTAAGGTGATAAAACGACTAAAATCCAGTGGTTTTGTGAATAAATCAGCCAGTTGTAAATCAGTAACAATATGTTCCACCACTACCTGTTTTTCCTCCACAAGTTCTCAAATGAAGTGGTGTCGAATGTCGATGTGTTTTGTTCTCGAGTGTTGCACCGGGTTCTTTGAAATACTTATAGCACTTTTGTTGTCACAGTGAACTAGAAGTGATCCAGAATCCATCCCATAGTCAGCAGACATTTGCTTCATCCAGAGAAGTTGGGTGCAACAGCTTCCCAAGGCAATGTACTCTGCTTCAGCTGTGGACAGAGATACAGAATTCTGCTTCTTGCTTATCCATGAGATTAAGTTATTTCCCAAAAAGAAACATCCACCACTGGTACTCTTCCGATCATCCAAACTTTCAGCCCAGTCGGCATCACAATATCTAACCAAATTTTTATTTGACCCTTTGGAGAACCAAATTCCCAAGTTGACCGTACCCTTCACATACCTAATGATTCTCTTGACTGCTTCAAGATGGGACTGCTTTGGCTTTGCCTGGTACCGAGCACACATCCCTACACTTAGGCACAAATCAGGTCTACTGGCAGTAAGATACAGTAGGCTCCCAATCATACCTCTGTAGAGCTTGACATCCACATTGTTACCCTCACTGTCACGAGTCATCTTCATTGTGGTACTCATGGATGTTCTTGCTTCCTTGCATTGCTCCATCTTGAACCGTGTTAGCAGATTCTTTGCATACGTACTCTGAGAAATGAACACACCTTCTTCTGACTGAGTTATTTGAAGACCCAGAAAGTACTTCAGTTCTCCAACCATGCTCATTTCAAATTCCTGTGTCATGCTTTCCACAAACTGATCCACCAGCCTTTGTGACGTGCTTCCGAAGATGATATCATCTACATAAATATGGACCATCATGATATTATTTTTCTGTTCGAGTATGAACAATGTCTTGTCCACACTACCCCTCATGTATCCTTTTCGCATCAGGAAATTTGTCAGCCTTTCGTACCAGGCTCGCGGAGCCTGCTTCAGCCCATACAGGGCTTTCTTCAGTCTGTACACATGATCTGAATTAACTGGATCCTCAAAACCTTTTGGTTGCTCAACATGAACCTCCTCCTGCAAAAAGCCATTCAGAAAAGCACTTTTGACATCCATCTGATAGACTTTAAAGTTAAGTATGCATGACATTCTCAAGAAAAATCAAATGGACTCCAATCGTGCTACAGGAGCAAATGTTTCCTCAAAATCCACTCCTTCAATCTGAGAGTAACCTTGTGCCACCAGTCTTGCCTTGTTCTAAACCAGCACTCCAGTCTCATCGATCTTATTCTTGAAAATCCATTTTGTGCCAACAATATTAACCCCTTCTGGTCGTGGGACCAGTTCCCACACATCATTTCTCTCAAACTGTTCAAGCTCTTGCTCCATTGCAATAAACCAGAATTCGTCTTCAAGAGCTTGTACATGATTTTGTGGTTCAATCACAGACACAAAGCATGCAAACTGTACTACTTCGTGATTTTTCTTCTTCAAGTTCATCATTTCACGATAATCCTTCTTGACTCCTCTGGTTTTCCTCCCTTCATTCACATCACTGAGAAGATCAGATGCTGAATGATTCCTAGGGACACGAGGTTCTGTAGCTTGCTTTGTCTCAGATTCTTCTTCTGTGACAGATTGGAGTTCTTTCTCAGTCTGCTCTTCTGTACCAGGCTGCTCCTCTTTTCTTCCTCCTGATGTATCTTCCAGTTCATTATTCGTGGGAACTATTTTATCCTTGTTCTGCCTCGTACCAGTATAGTCGTCAAAGACCACGTTGACTGACTCAACTATCACCCCTGTTCGTTTATTAAGTACTCGAAAAGCTGCATTATTTTCTGAATATCCCAGAAAAACACCATCATCACTTCGAGAATCAAACTTCCCAAGATAATCCTTGTCATTGAGAATGTAACAATTGCATCCAAACACATAAAAGTAGCTGAGATTAGGCTTCTTTCCTTTCCATAGCTCGTAGGGTGTCTTGGTCAGCCCCTTCCGTACATATACTCTGTTGACAATGTAGCACGAGGTACTTACTACTTCTGCCCAGTACTTCAGAGCAATGTTGTTCCCATATATCATGGCTCTGGCCATTTCTTGTAGCGTTCGATTTTTCCTCTCTACTACACCATTTTGCTGTGGTGTCCATGGGGCTGAAAACTGGTGAGCAATACCATGATCTTCACAAAACTTCTTCATATACCCATTCTGAAACTCACCACCATGATCACTGCGTATTTTCTTGATTCCACCTCGCTCATTGATCAGTTGCAGAGCCCAGATTCTGAAGCTATCCGCTGCTTCGGATTTCTCACGAAGAAATCTGACCCAAGTGTATCTTGTGTAATCGTCCACGAGAACAAACACATAATTTTTCCCAGCAACACTCTCCACTTGAGTAGGCCCCATCAAATCCATGTGAACCAGATCTAGTGCCGATTCAGAATGAACATCTGCCACTTTCTTATGTTGAACCTTCACTTGCTTACCCTTACTACATGGTCCACACACAAATTTCTCTCCTCCCTTAAGCTGAGGTACTCCTCTGACCATCTCCTGATTGGTAAGAGAAGCGAGGCTTCTGATATTCATATGACCTAGGCGTTGGTGCCATAGGTTCAGATCATCTGTTGCACTGAAGCAATTGGTGTCCTCTCGCTTCCACATGTAGCAGTTGTTGCCTGTTCTAACTCCCATTAACACAGTCTTCCCTTTATCATCAATTGCTTTGCAGTCATGTTTAGTGAAGCACACCATTAAGCCTTCGTCACACAGTTGACTCACACTGATGAGATTGGCTTTCAGTCCCTGTACCAGATATACATTCATTAGTTTGGGTAACCCTGCATCACATGTCTGTCCCTTTCCATGTATGCGACCATGTCCTCCATCACCAAACGTAACCTTGCCTTTATTAATTTTCTTAAAACTCTCCAGATTACCCAAGGTTCCGGTCATGTGTCGAGAACTGCCACTGTCAAAATACCATGGACCCGTATCTTTGTGTTCTTCTGTCACAATTTCCATGCTGCACCTAAACCCAAATTGGGAAGCACTATCTGATCTTTGTCTCGTCGCAGGTGACCTTAAATCCGATTTCTTTACCCAAATCTGATTACGACTTCCATTCCAAGTGAATTTTCCTTCATAGCGTAGATGTATGACCCTCTCCCAGTACTTGTAGCAGTAGGCTCGGATGTGTCCATGTCTACCACAAAAGTAGCATCCAATCCTTTATTTTGCCATGACTTTAGGCCTTCGTGCTTCAGTACCTTCAGTTCGATTTGCAGGCTGTGACTGACTACTGGCAGCTACGAACTTGATGCTGTGAGATTCTGATCCTCCCCTTTCATTGTATCCAAGACCTCTGTGAATGGCTTCAGTCCTTCCATAAGACAGAATATGGTCTAGCTGTCTTGTACCAGCAAACATGCGAATCTTCTTATACTGCAGATCCAGTTGTGATTGCAGCTCGGCGGAAATCTTTTTCTCAGCATGTAGTTCCGTTTCTAGATTAGCTGCCTTGACTGCCAAATTGAGTTTCTCCTTTAATAGTGACACACTCTCCTGACTCAATTTTTGTTCATCCTGCAGTCTACTCTGTAGTGATTCAACTTGAGCTTCAAGTCGCTGCTTCTCCTTAGCTAGCGACAGATTTTCCTGTCCCAGTCTGATGAGAGTCTCTCGTACCTCCTTGTAGCTCTCAATCAGTTCATTCTCATCAGATTCAGATTCAGACTGTTCACCTTCAGTTTCTTCCATGATTCCCACGAATGATACCAAGTTGGTCAGAATTTCTTCATTCTCACTGTCAGCTTCAAAATCTTCTTCCTTAGCCATCATCGACCTTTCTTTCCTTTGTTTCAGATGACCAACACACTCCAGTTGAGTATGTCCAATTCCCTTACACACCGAGCATTTCATTTCCCTTCTCTTGATTGAAGGACATTCAGACTTGAAGTGACCAAATCCCTTGCATTCGTGACATTGAAGTTCAGCCTTCTTTCCTTGCTTATCTCCTTCAGACTGGTTTCTACCTCCTCCTGTACTTTTCTGACCTTGACCCCGTTCGATTCTCCTCAAAGCTCGATCAAACCTTCTTACCTACAAACTCATCGGATCTCTGTCTTCAGTCTCTTCAGTTGTCTTACATGAGGTTAGAGCCAAGTTCTTTTTTTCTTGGAGTAGGCTTCAGCACTGTCTAATTCCATTTCATGAGCCTGTAACATCCCAACAACTTCACCAAAACTCAGATCCTCAGTGTTGTGAGATACATTCAGAGATGACTTATAAGCCATGAATCGAGCAGGAAGACACCTTAGGAACTTCTTTACCAACTTTTTATCCTTGTACTTCTTTCCCAGTGTAGCAGCCTCCTGCGCCAGTGATTTCAACCTTGAGCCAAAGTCTGAGATAGATTCATGTTCCTCCATCCTCATGTTCTCAAATCGAGAAGCCATCATATCTCGTCTAGAACTCTGAACCTTAGTGGTTCCTTCGAAGTGAGTCTGAAGTAGATCCCAAGCTTCCTTTGCTGTTTCACATCCTTGAATCAGCTCGAAGGTCTTCTTAGTTACACAGGAGTGTATGGCAGACAAAGCTCTTGCATTGTACTTAGCTTTCTTCAATTCTTCATCCGTCCATGTCTCTTCTGGTTTGGGAGTCCTGAATCCATTATCATCCACTATCACAGGTGCTTCCCACTGCACCAGAACAGATCTCCAGGCCAGTACGTCAATACCTACAATTATGAACTTCATCCTTGACTTCCAGAAGCCGTAGTTTCCACCATCGAGTATCACCTTTGAATCGTTAACCAAATCATCGTAGCTATCCATTTTCTCCTCAAGATCACACCCGTAATAATACGAACAAGTGCCGCTCTGATACCAAATGAAAATGTATCAGCTACTACTTCAGAACTATTCCACTACTAGTTCAGAACACGAACACAACACAAGGGTTTTCTCAAAACTGTTTACTAGTATCGATGACTTGAATACTTACACGTATTGCTTACACTCAATCCTAGTCTACCATGTTCACGAATCGCACCTGATACGTGAACTGTTTTGACCCCTTAGCCCCTTGATACAAGATTTCTTATTTACCCGAAACCCTTATCCCTTTTGCTAAGTATGCTCTAGTTGTGTTGACCGTCTCTACGACTTAACACCCCTATTTATACAAGTGGCCTGCGGCTTAACCTAGCCTTGGCCTCTACTCCATGCAAGATTCGCTATCTTCTTCAAATCTTCATGTGTAGATCCACTTTCCTTATCTTCTCCTAAGAATAAGGAAATCTTCTAGCTTGAGTAAATCTTCTCCAAGATATCCTCCAGCCTTCCTTGAGTGCAAGTCACGCCCTTTCTTTGCCTGGACTGACCCACTCCAAAAGCCCATTGGGCTCCAAGCCCACTAGCTGCCTCGCACCTCTTATGAAGTACTCCCATCTAGTGATGCTACAAAATTCTGCTTCAACGTTGCATCTTCACCTTCCCGAGAAAGTGTCTGTCTTTTGGTTTCCTTCACCAATCTGTGATCAATTCATGTTTGACCAACTTCTCTCGAATCCTTCTAAACCAAATTTCAAAGATTTAACAATTTGCCTTCTCTGTGTTTTTTGTTTTGAATGAATTTAAAATTTATTCAATCAAACATTTGTACATTTGATGCGTCTTTGTTCATAAGTTTAAACATAAAAGGCTAATTTTTTTTTTTTTAAAACCTAAAGATCAAGGGGTAACTTGTGTTGTAAGCCAACGTTCCATCACACCCCGACGAGTTAGAGCCCCTTTTTGAAGCCCGAGTTTATCCGATTGATGATGTTTTTCCTCACGATCTTTGTTAATATCTCTTGTGGCCTCCCAACCTCCTCATGTCGTCGTAGATTTCTCTCTCGCCAAAGATGGTACACACATGTTTGAAAAGCATAACGCAGTAGGAACTTGTCCGTCTTATTCCGAGCGGATGTGAGGAGGATGACAACTTGGTCCCAATTAGTTGTGTATTCCGCTTGAAGAAGCTAAGAAGACACAAAACTCCATATCGTTGCTGAGTATAAACATTCAAATAGCAAATGGTTTCGTGTCTCCTCTGTCCAGTGGCATAAAACGCAATCCTCATTTTGATTCGGGTTCCATTAACGCAATCTATCACAGGTGCTCAACCTGTTTTGGATGGCCAACCATGATAGGAAAGAGTACTTCGGCGTGGCATACTTGAACCAAATGCCCTTATACCACTGCTTTACCGGTTGCCTAGTCCGCAAGATGTTCCATGTACTGCTTGTAACAAACCGCGGCTTAAAAGCATTAAAATGAAATATTAGGTGTTACATTAGTGACAACCTATTGGTGTGTTTCCTTGGCAAAAACTAAAAAATATATAAATAATAAGGAGAACAAAACTACATGGGAAATTACAAAATCATGAGCAACATTAGGTTTTGAAACTGTCGCCTATGTCTTTTTGCGTTGATGATCTCTCTACCCATACACTTGATAAAGTATTAGGTGGGATTGTTGGTTGGGCGTTCAAGAAGGGAACACAAAAAATGGTCATGACCTTGCTTGAGACGCCGGTATGGGAAGTGGCCAGGCCTCACGATCAGTATAATATTAATGTTCTATAACTTCCAATTTTTTCATCTATTCACGTTTACGTATCGAGGCATTGACATCGCCTAGTTTAATTAAACAACGACTTTCTTAGCGTTAAGAGATATTTGAGCGTATACACCACATTTTCTCTTGTTTCACTAGAAAAAAATCCACATTAAATACCATTTCTAAAACGATTTGTATAAGGTATCTCCAATCCCATTCCATTTTCCATTCCCAAAATGGAGTTTAGAGTAAAATCTTTTCTAACCCACTTCATTTTCAAGAGTAAAAAACGGATTTACTCCAAATATAGAGTAATTCTATTTACTATTTTCTTTTTTTGCTTTTCATTCCATTTTCTACTTCAGAATGGAGTGAGTTGGAATAAAACTCGATTTCATTTTAAAGTTATTCTATTATGGAGTAAGAAATAAAATAATGGGTTGGAGATGCTTTGAAACAATACGTTGTTCCTATTTCTTTTTTATTGAGCATTCTATGCATGCAAAGCTTTTTCGTAGTAAGGAACACGATATTTACAAATAATTACTTTCAGTAATCTTGCGTATCACACAACTCTTGGCATTTTTCTTGTCCACTGCAAACGTTTTGAATGGTAAGAAACACAACTATCAACCGACTTTGGAATTAATATATGATAATCCATGATTTATCCGATTATACAAACAAATATCTCATGCATGTACCCATATAAATACTCCTCTCCTTATGCTTTATTTGCCGCACAACACCTTCGCGTTTAAAACCAAATATAATAAACATGGCAAAATCAAACTTATTTCTCCTCTTCATACTTCTCATGGCTTCATTCTTCTTCATATGTCACAGCTTAACACTCTTTAGCATCCCAATCAACGAAGTCCACATACGTGGTCTCCTGTTGTGTAGCCTTAACGGAGATCCAAACGCACCACCAGTCTCCAATGGCACAGTCTACTTAAGATGTGGTGGCTCAAACACAACGCTTGCTCAAGCAGTGACCGATCCGGTCGGTGTATTCAACTTTGTGCTCAACGTCACTGAGACGGTTACGGTTAATCCAAGTGACTGCGTTATCATAGCAAATCTTCCGACTGGCTCATGCCTTATCGCTGCACCGGACGCCACACTCACAGCCTCGGTTAATCTGGTCCGCATCGTCATCACGAGTCTCATAACCATCGCCAACTATGCAGCCAGTGTATTTCTCAACGAAGATATATATGGTTAACTATACCCATCGGTGCATTTCTCGACATACAATGTATGAATTATGATGCGATCGTCGCTCCCTTACACACACTGTGTGTTTGAATATATATATATATATATATATATATATATAGATATATATATATATATATATATATATATATGGGTGGATTTTATGCATGGGCCTCCATTTGCAATAGCTTATAAACACCTCCATCTTTGTGTAATTATCGTTCAGTGTGTAATTAGTAAAATATATGGTAATTAAATATTAATATTAATATTAATGTCTCTTAATCCAGATAGAAAAACGTATTATTTAGGTTCTAAATGTAACAGTGAAACTAATGGTACTTCAGCAGTTTTTACTAGTTGAATAGTTTTTAAAAAAAAAGTTAAAAGGATTCGCTAAAAACTAAATGTCGTTGGACTAACCTAAAATTATTAATGGAATAATAGTTGACAATTTTAACATTGAACTAGATATTTTGACATGTACCAAGTGTGGAATTATAAATTTTAATTGTATATTGAAGTTTATTTTGTAATATATATAAAATAATGAAAAAATATAACTATATGAAATAAAATTTAAACCTATCGTTTCGAATCATAGATACAAAAAAATAGTAGATAAGTAGTTGTTATATTTGATTTATATATTTCCAAACTAATGTAAATGAGTTTGGTACTACGACTTCTCTCTAATGCTAAATTCTCAACTTATATTATGTTGAGTCCTGACCAACCACTAGACTAATGCCATGTTAATTAAATAATTGGTCAGTTAAATTGTGATGAGTTGAATTATGAAAGGGAATTATATAAACAAACGTAATTAGCTTGCAGACATGAAGATCCTAGACTTAAACCCCAGCTTTAGCCGAAACTAAAGCATCTATTTCGAATACTAAAAACATGGAGGGGATTTCATATGCATGGTCCTCTGTTTTTTGTGAATATCTTTTCAATTAATATATAAAAATATATATATATATATATATATGGATTTGCAGAGTCCTACAATTGGTTTCAAAGATTCAGAAAACGTGGATCTAGAAAAATCCATCAATTGTGATAAATTCAGAAAAATCCACTTTCTCTGGAATTTCTTCACCAATCTGTGATCAATTCGTGTTTGACAGACCCCCTTCTCTGGATCCTTCTAAAACAAAGTTAAAAGATTTAATTTTTTTCCTTCTGTGTTCAAGAAGGGAACATCGGAAAAAAAAATGGCCATGACCTTGCTTCAGATGCCGGTATGGGAAGTGGCCAGGCCTCACGATCGGTAGGTAATATAACAATGTTCTATAACTTCCACTTTTCTTGTTATTATTCTTCAATTTTAATTAAAAAAAACGTCCAAATTCGTTGAAATTTGATAGATTGGTTCACACAGCATTTATATAATACATTAGTCACATTTTACTTCAAACGCATGATTCCTAAAACTCTCAATTTCAATTTCCGTTTCAGAGCTGATTTTTTTTTCCCCTCCAAATTTCTAGCTAGCCGAGTCTAGAATTAGAACGTAATTGCTACCGACACGAGCTCCAAGCAGCTTGACTTGAGTTTGCTGCAAAGCTTCCCAATATAGTAGCGCTAGAATCATTGGTCGATAAAATTATCACCATAGAAAAAAGATCAAGTTTCACACATTTTTTCATCTATTCGCGTGTACGTATCAAGGCATTGACATCGCCTAGTTTAACTTATAACGACGACTTTCTAACCATTAAAAGAGATATATTATATATATAGACGTACACTACATGTTATCTTCTTTCACTAGAACAAATTCACATTAAATACCATTTCTCAAATGACTCTTTTAAAACAAATACGTTCTCCTACTTCCTTTTCATTGGAGCATTTGTATGCATCCAAAGCTTTTTTCATAGTTAGGAACACGATATAATAGGATGTATACATTACTTACTTTCAATAAAATGAGAAGTTCAAATTTAAAAGTAACTGCAACCAATAATAATATTGCGTAACACAAACTCTTGGCATTTTTCTTGTCCACTATCAACCGACTTTTTTTTTTTGGGCAACATTATCATTATTTGATTTCTAAAAAAAAAAACATTTCCATTAATTAAAACCGCATTAGTCTACAAGGTAGCATAGACTCATAGTTTTGCAGAGCTAGTTTAGCTATCGAGTGAATCTGCTATCCATGATTTATCCGATATTTATCAAAACAAATATCTCATGCATACCAATATATAATACTCCTCCCCGTATGCACTCTTTGCCACAAAAGAGCAGGTCCATTGGAGTATATTAGATGAGGTTTTGAACAATTAAAAAGTTTAAAATAAATAAAAAATGAAATGTTGGGTCAGAACCGGTTTTCAAACAAGAGATTATAGAGCCCTTCAGAACCCCTGAGGTGTCAAATGCTTATTGGTTCAGATTAATAATAATAAAAAAAATCAGAAGGTGAAGACGAATCAGTTTCTCTCACTCTCGACTTTCTCTGTGACTCTATCGAGTCTTCTTCTCTCTTGTCCCTCTCTTTGATGGCGATTCCGGCGAGGCAAAAGTTGATTCCGGTGTTATCATCGAATCCGGCCTTATCATTGACTCTCTCTGGTCTCTTCCTTATCGGTTTCTCAGTTTCTGCGGTCGAATTATCTAGGTGGTTTCGTCTGATAATTCCTTGCATGAAGCGAAATCGGAGGAGAAACGAAACGCATGGTATATTTTCTTCGATTTTTTGTGTAGATCGACGTGTTCTTAGGTTCAATTAGGTTGTTAGAACAATGTGGTTGTGTGAAATATTGTTAATAAGATTAGGGCATACATAAATTCGATCGATTGATTTGTTAGGCTTCTGAGATTAGGGAATCACTGTAATTTACCAAAGTTTTTGTTTGTATTGTGCGGATTAGTTCCTTCTTATTTCAAAGGCTAACTGAATGTTTTTTTGGCTCCTTTTTTTGTTCTGATGAAATTGTATTTTCGGGTTTTGTATGGGTCTAATGTACGGAATCATTGTACAGTTTGGTGTATAGTTCGATTGCACATCTTCTGGAAAAAAAATAGTTTGGAAATTTGGATATGGCTCCGGTTGCTCCTTGATCCGGTTATGCGATATTTTCTAGCATTGATCGTGTGGTAAGTCTTTCCTCGATATGCTTCATTACGATTTGCAATTGATTTCATTAGATAAAGTCTATTTCTATGTAGTATGTTTCATTGGTGTTGAATGTGTTTGTAGTTTGTAAAGGATTTTAAGAACCAATTTTGAATCTTGATTCTGTTTATGGAGACACAAATTTTACCAAGAGATTAGCAAGTTAGGCAGGCCTGAAGACAATGGTGTAATGAGCATCACTTCTACCTTGCAAGTGAGTATACTACTTACTTTTGTTTCAACCTGCACTTTTCATTGCATTCGTCAAGTTCAGTTTTACTCCCAAGTCAAAAACAAAATATTTTCATGCCAACCTCTTGGAAACATTAAATTGTTCAATGGAAAGAGTTATGAGAGATTTTGAATTCGGCTGAGCACCAGTATACTAACATTGAGTTGTGTTTGTGTGGCGATTGGGTTGGTAAGTGGGATTTTAGGGACATACTCTTCGGTTGCAAAGATCATTAGGAACTATCAGTGAAAAAGTTCCATAGTATCTCCTTTTTTTGTGTTGAATGTTTTTTTTTTGTTGAAACTAATAAAATCTTGATCAAAGATTAATTTGGATTTTAAGGTTAATAAAATTAGCGAGTTCTAAACTAATTGCAAATATCATAATTATTAAAATAATATTTTTTTTAAGAACCCCAAAAGAGTTCTAACCAATGGAGGAGAAATTTTTTTAAGAATAATAATGGAGTTCTAAACTAATTTTAATATTGGTTTAGTATTATAAAATTGTTAAAAACTTCATTAAGAGTTCTAACCAATGTACGTGCTCTAACACCTTTATGTATATATGTATATAATAAACATGGCAAAATCAAACGTATTTCCCCTCTCCATACTTCTCATGGCTTCACTTTCCTCCATATGTCACAGCTTAACACTCTTTAGCATCCCAATCAACGAAGTCAACATACGTGGTCCCCTGTTTGTGTAGCCTTAACGGAGACCCAAACACACCACCAGTCTCCAATGCCACAGTCTACTTATCATGTGGTGGCTCAAACTCCACGCTTGCTCAAGCAGTGACCGATCCGGTGTATTCAACATTGTGCTCAACATGGCTGAGACGGTTTTGGTTAACCCAAATGCATGCGTTATCAGAGCAAACTTTCCAAGCGGCACGTGTGATATCGCTCCACCGGACGGCACACTCACAGCCTCGGTTAATCTGGTCAGCATCGTCATCACGAGTCTCATAACTATCGCCAACTATGCAGCTAGTGTATTTCTCGACGAAGATATATATCGCTAAGTACTATACCGTCGGTGCATTTCTCGACAATAATGTATGATATGAGCTAACGTATAGGTCGATTTTATGCACGGTATGTATTCCAAATGCATCTCCAATAGTCTCTCATTTTGAGGGAAAAGATAACAAAATGAGGGAAAACCTTCTCTAATGGCACTTCAAAACTGAGGGAAAAAATGAGTTTATGAATAGTATTCCTTCAAATTTGAGGGAACACTAATCACAATACTCATTTAAGTCTATTACATTTTTATTTGCACTTTGATCCCCTCAACTTTTTTATTTACATTTTTTTATCAATAAAACTTTATAATTAGTTTACAAATCATTTTAAACTAGATTTAATCTTGTCCCGCGTTAAACACGAGATTAAAATATTTAAAAATAAAAAATCATAATTTTTTATAATATACGCGAAAAATTAGAAACAAGAAAGATCAAATAGTATATATATCTCATATATATAAATAAATTTTATCTTATAAAATTTAATATGCATGACATTTAGTTGAATGCAAACGATTTTTATGTAAATCGAATATATTTGAGATTATGAGTTCTTTCAAACTTATTTGAGCTCACCAAACCCAAAAAAATATTGCGTTAGTATATAAATCTTCTTTAATAAAAAGTGAAAATGCTTATGTTATAAATTCAAGCATTAATGTTTGATTTGTAAAGTTGTATGTTTATAACAAAAGTGCAACTTTAATTAGAATAATATAGATACAATTAAACGATACATAAAAAAAATTGTATGATCAATCACATATGATATTCAAATGGACATAAATACAATTTTATAAAGTAATTGACATCGACAAATGATTCGTCGTTAAAACATTATATTATATAACATTTAAAATATTATATTTTAGTTGGATTTAAATTAGTAACATATGTATTCGTGAGTTCATGTTAAAAAATTAATATAAATATATAGAAATTTCTAAAATGCCATTTAAAATTATGAGAAATTTTGAGAAATGCCACTTTTGAAATGCCACTTTTCAAAAATGCTATTTTTCAAAATATTTGCAAAAGTGCCACTATTAAAAAGTTATTTATTTATTGTATTATTTATGTTTGGATTAATTAAATTGTATTAGAGTATAATTTTGAGGGTTTAGGGTTTGTTAGGGGTCAAAACAATTTTTAGGGTTTAGAAATTTAAGATTTAGTCTTTAAAAATCCATAATTTGTGGCATTTTTGTAAATGAACAACTCAATGTGGCATTTTTGCAAATTGACATACCAAAGTGGTATTTTTGCAATTGCCTCTAAAATTAATTAGAATCTTTTGATTGATTAATTTAATTGATCTGTCACTTAAAATTCTCATTGAGTGACACATAAGATTTTCATTTAGTGTTTTCTAAATTAATATATAGAGGATATCTTATAAAACTTACATACATGTGTTTGTTAAAATAATGAAGTTACTTTTATAAATCAGTTTTGTAAATGAACTTTTACTACATAGTTCATTTAAATTGAATTTAGATGAATTAAAAAAGGAAATCTTGAAAGAAATTAAGGTAATTAGAGTATTATTATCAGTGATATTTTAAGGGTATTAACTGATTAAAGAAAATATAAATAAAAAGAAAAAAAATTGGATGACCTTTTTGATGAATCGTCTCTCACAGAAGAGACTCTTGATACGGTTCATCTGGGATAAGTGGCGCTATGCCATTGGACCGGTTCGTTTTATTTTTATTTTTTACTTTTTTTATTTTATTTTTTCAAAAACCAAAAAAAAAAGAAAAAAACATACCAGAATATCACTTGTGAGATTCGAACCCAATAACCTCTACGAAATAATGGATTCGTAGCCACTACACTAGCTCATATTCTTTGTTTTGTTGCGATATATAATTAATATAACTATTATTTTTTTTATTCTTTAGAATCCCAAGATAAGTATCACTAATAGACATATAAATATTAGCAAAAAGTTAATAAGTCTTAAATATTAAATCAATATTTAAATTAATATTTAAAAACCTTTAAGAGTTTCACCATTAACGATGGT